>JAQPPZ010002554.1:8312500-9562500 GCA_028583015.1 Wollemia nobilis
TGTCACGATATCATGACATGTTGCAATTTCACTGTCGAAGGAGAAGAAGGAAAAGGTGTCACGATATCGCGACAAGTTTTGTCAGCATACCAACCCAGTCCCCTGGCACCATCTCACATTGTGCAAATATTGAAACTTGTAGGATAGTTCCTTAAGTCAATGGGAAAGGAGTCTCTCCACACTTGAATGTCGGATTTGCCAACTCCCTTGTTAGCAATCCAATCCGCAGCTTTGTTTCCTTCCCTGTATTGATGCTTAATGGCTAATTCTAGGTAATTGCCAATTAGGGCCTTGCATTCTTGGAAAATTGAAGCAAGGGCCCAGGGAGGCTTAGCAGTACCATTGAGCCAGTTGATACAGTGCAACGAGTCTCCCTCGATGATAAGTTTATTGATGGTCAACCCTTCCATGAGGATCAAACTTTGGAACAGGGCCCGTGCTTCTGCCATATTGTTGGATTGAATTCCCAAGTTCTGGGCAAAGGCCAAAATTATTTCTCCTCTATGGTTTCTAAGAACTCCCCCTCCACCAGCCGCTCCTGGGTTTCCTTTAGCTGCCCCATCGAAATTGAGTTTGTGCCACCCAGAAGGAGGTAAGACCCACTTGATGAAAGACCTGTCCACAGAAATACGGGCCGAAATAGAAATGTTAGATAGATTGAAAAATTTGGTTAGATCCAATTCTAATCCAGGAGGGGGTGGGTTTTGGAGATGAAACAAGAGAGGCATTCTCCACAGTGAGGGCCATGATTTTGACAACGATAATCTTCTTATCAGTGGCTTGATTTTTGAAAATTCTAGTGTTTCTCTCGATCCAAATCTGCCATAGGTAAAGGTGGAGGCAAGCTTGCCACATGAATTTTAGTTGGTTGCTCTTGAAAGGTTGAGGCCATTGCTTAATCAGGAGTGGAATGGAATGAGGGAGGACTGTGGAGATGACAAAGGTGTTATGGACTTGGTTGAGAACTGCTATGGAAAAGGGACATTCCAGAAAAACATGCGAAGTGGACTCATAGGCGTTTTTGCACAGAATACACCAATTGGGAATGAGTAACCCTATGATAATCAAGTTGTCAATGGTGAGGATTCTATTTTGGGAGGCCAACTAGCAAAATAATTTGACCTTGGGAATGATCTTGGGAACCCAGACCTGGTTTGATAAGTCCCAACCATCAGTGGGAGTTTCTTGACTGTAGTAAGCTGATTTGACAATGAAATTTCTAGATTCTTCAAGGTTCCAGACCATGGAATCATCTTTGTGTGAGCTCGGGATGATGCAAGTCCTCACCAAGTTTTGTAACCTCCTGAGAGCCTCGGTGATATGCCTGGGCCCATTAAGGGCCAGGTGTTTCCATTCAGGTCTTGTAGGACCTTGGTTAATGAAGTGGCACACCTTATCTCCAAAGGTGGCTTCGGTGATCTCCTTGAGCACTATAAGATGTAGATCATGGCTGAGAGGTTTATCATGGATCCACGGATCGTCCCAAAAATGGATGGTCATTCCAGTTCCTAGACACCACCTTAAGCCTTCCATGATGATTTTCCTTGTTTTGATTACGCCATTCCATAAGTGGGATCCGATGGGGAGGTTGTGCTCTCCAAGAAAGGAAAGGTGATGAAGGTACTTAGCTTTAATGATATCTATCCAAGTGAATTTTTCATTGATGGTGAGTCTCCAGGCCTGTTTAGCAATGAGGGCCATGTTCATCCACTTGATGTCTCTGAATTCGAGCCCTCCATCCTTTTTCTTGGAATAGACCCTGTCCCATGTGACAAGCAAAAATTTATTCTTGTTTTTGTTTCCAGACCAAAGGAATCTGCGTTGAATTTGTTCAATTTTTTGGCATATGGTAGCTGGAGTTTTGAAGATAGACATGAAAAAAATGGGGATACTTTGAAGGCAAGCTTGGACCAGAGTGGCTTTGGTCGCCTGGCTAAGCATTGAGCTTTTCCACCCTGCAAGTTTCTTGTTGAGGTGATCTAAAATAGGGTTCCACATAGCCAAGACTGATCTACCATGGAAAAGCGGTAATCCAAGATAAGTAGTTGGAAGGCTCCCAATGATGCACCCGAGGATCTATGCAATCCTATTTTGTCTGTGAGTGGGAGTATTGAGAAATTATAGCTTGCTTTTGTGGTAGTTGACTTTCTGACCAACCGCCTCTTCATAAGAATCAAGAATGTTCTTAATGATTTTTGCTTCGGGAACGAAAGCGTGAGAGGATAGAATAGTATCATCAACAAAATGTTGATGGGATATGGCTTTGGATGTTGAGGTTGGTTTGATCCCAAAAACAAGACCACTATTGCAGGTAGCTGAGAGGGTTCTTCCAAGGGTTTTGACCAAAATGATGAAGAGAAAGGGGGACAGAGGGTCCCCTTTATGGATGCCTTTGAAACTTTGGAAGAAACCTACGGGCGAGCCATTGATAAGAACTAAGAACCAAGCAGTTGAGATGCATTCGCAAATCATCTTGATCCATTCTTTGTGAAACCCAAACTTTTCCAGGACTTCAAAAAAGAATTTCTAGGAAACCCGATCAAAAGCCTTGTTCATGTCAAGCTTAAGGAACATGTTGGGTTTTTTGTTTTTAGATGTCGAGTGGGCCAATTCATGGACAGTTATCACTCCATCCGAAATGAATCTGCCTTTGACCAAGATCCCTTGGCACTGATCGATGATGGAGGGAAGGATGTCTTTCAACCTATTAGCCATAACTTTTGTGATAATTTTGTAAATGACACCGCAGAGGCTAATCGGTTTGAAATCAGATAGAGAGGCACAATTGTTGGACTTGGGAATTAACACAATGAAAGTGGAATTGGCTTCTCTCGGCATATTTTTGGCTCTCTGGAAGAATTTAACCACAGCCATGACATCTTTGTACATTATTATTATTGTGCAAAAATATCATTTTCCTATTGTATGATTTCTAGAAATTTTATTCCAATATAGTGAAGTAGGGTTTGCATTTTGTGAAACTATGTTGGTAAATTCACTAGAAATATAATCCAGATCTTTCCTAAAGAAGCTTTTTTGTACAAACAGGTAAATCTGTAAGTTAAGAATTCAGCAAGGGTTTGGTGAAACCATACATCCAAACCACCAAACCGTACAACTGATCATTTACCCAATTTTGCAATGCAATTGCATAGATGGAACTTGCCAATTAAGAAAAACTAGGGTTCTGGAGAAATTGATTACAAAATTGTTGAGTTTGCATTGCAAAATGACTTTCAAAAAGGTGACTAAGTGAAAAATCATATATTATATATTTTTTTATGATTTGGATGAAACAACTATACATTTTTGTGACTGTACAAGCAATTTTGAGTCTTTTGCAAAACATACAAGGCAAATCATACAACCTGTAATATTTGGGTTGAAATTGATTTGAAGCATATAGTTCATCTTAGAGCCTTCCATATCACCTCCCCCTACAAGAATACTACCCCCTATGCTACATCATACACACCCAAGGAGGCATGGGACACACTTTCTACCATCTATGAAGGGAATAATAATTCAACAATACTCTATCATTTATTTTTGTGATATTTTCACTCTATATTCATGACATATTTGTCACTACAAGTAGATGTAAATGCTAAAATTGAGAAATTTCAAGTACATAGGGAATTTATTATGGTATAAAATAATTTATATTTAAGTAGGTGTTATTGATAGGGTGAATCCCTTTCCATACTACATTGGTATATTGTATCTGTAGACACCAAAACCTAGCCACTTGTCTTCCACACATCATCCAATCACAACCATCCAATATTTATTTATATATATGTATATTTATTTATATTTATATTTAAATATAAATATTTTATATACTATATTTATATATTTATATAAATATATATTTATATATAAATAAATCATAGCCACTCATCACATCTCAATCTTAGCCATCCATTTAACTTGATCTGTGTCACATATCAAAGTTATAATCTTAGTCATTCATCATGTTTTAATCTTGCCCACCCATTGGTGTCATCGAAACCTAACATTTTGAAGGTGAGTTATAAAAGAGCATTCACTTTTTTCAATGAGGTTAAGTGATCAATTGATTAGGAAGTTTGAAAGCACTAGATCCCTTGCATTTATCCTCATCCAAACCCTAGTGTTTCACTAACACCTCCCCTCCTTGCCACTATTGCATCCTTCATTTCTATCACTAGAATCCCTACAAACCAGATTTGGTTCTTCTATACACCTCCCTAAAATATTTAAACACTATCGAGTGTTCCCTAGATGTTGTTGAGCATCTTCAAAATTTTGTGAGGTATTTACCACCATTCCTAGGTGCTCCTGGGTGTTTTCCCTCAACCAATTTTTCATCGATAAAACCTCAAATGATTATAAGAATTCATGCACCATCATATCGTAGAAGTAGAAACATAGATCAGTATTGCTGGTATTACTTTGATAAGGTATAAGTTATCATTTGCTTTACAAATTATGGTTTCTATATTTAGCTCACATTTAATCATTGTTGCATCTAGGGTTTGTATATTTGTTGTTCAAAGGTTCTCACATATGCTACTTCTTTGTGTAGTGATCTATTTTGCAGGTACAAGAGACATCTTACTTGATGGTCATTGTAGCTCATGTGGTCCCGTAGGGATACACAAGCCCACCCACAACTTGTTTGGAGTGAAGACAATTTTGAAGACACCAGCATTAGTTTTAATGAGGATTTTTGAAATCCTATCACTATAATATTGTATCAAAAATAATAAAGAGTATTTTAACCCCATATTCAAGGTAAATCTATTATACAATTTGGAGATCTAGTCTCTTGGATTCGTAATAAATTAGATCTATTATTTTGTGCATACATTATGTTATTTGATTTTTTATTTGTTGCTTTATTGGTGTTGTTAATTTTTACTTTACAAAATGGTGATCACGATGGGACCCACAAAGGGATTCTTATTTTAATATACCTTATCAATCTGATCTACATGTTCTATTTTTGTTGTAGGTTTCAAAAATTTGTTAGCGCAATAATTGCTAGATCTAGGGCTAGGATTTTTGGAAGCAGTAGGATTCGATCTGTGGTCGTGAAAATACCATCCAACATTTAGGAGATGCCACACTACATCCATAAGGATGCTCCAGAGTATCTGTAAGTTTTTATATAGAAAAATACAGGTTTAGATGGAGAAAATTGTGAGATTCTATGTCGTGTTTGCAGAGTTGAAGAAAAATACGTCAAACTTTTGGTAAGTTCTATTTAGACTTTCCTTACATTTTTCACTTTTTAAAAATAAGGAAAATAAAATAAATATCTATGTTCTATTTAAAAAGAAATATTTTGCATTGATAGAAATTTTAGGCATTCATCAACATTTTCAAAACCATATCGAATTACACTTAGAGATAGATTTGCATTTGTGCATTCATCTTAGCTGCATTAGATATTTGTTACACCAAATTCAAGTTTTTATTATTTTGTGGTATTTTTACTTTATGGCCTAAGTGTTGTTTGTAATAAATTGAAGAGAGCATAGTAGCTGCACTTTAGGCTAAAGTCTCTTACTTTTTACTATTCTAAGCTATAACAAGTCATTGGTATTCAAGCCTCTCCCACTGTTGGAAATACATTGTTGATTCAGAGTGGAAGAACTAGGTAAACCCTTCACTATTAGAATCACTTTGTAATTTAGGGTGGATCTTAAGAGGTGTAACCTAGATTATTTTTAGGGGCTTAGTATTAGTGTTCTTAGTCAGCAAATTGGTTGAGTATAAGGGGGTTTATTTGTAGTTTGAAAACTATAAACAACAAAAATTTAAAAAGAATCACATGCAATTGCATGCTTCACTTTCAACATTAGTGAATCGGACTTCATAACCAACCATTGATTGAGATCAATAATATTGGGCTTCATATCCATTCGCTATCTCACCCCATAGACACCTTAGTAACTCATGAGTGATTTTTATAGATTTCATTACTAGGAAAATATTCACTTATCATCCACCTTAGAATCCACCTTGCATAGTCATCTTAGGCTTAGGGTTTGCACATAAAAACACACAAACCACACAAAAAAAATATTGTTGCAAGACATAGGATTCAATTGTTTGTTTGATTCTGTGTGCTTTTCATTGCCACTGCATATTTACACACACATCCCTCACATCCACTACTCCTACTTGCTCATTACTTATGGTATTGACTAGAAATCAAGCCAAATCCATGAATTAAGCACCAACTTTATCCATGGAGTGTTCCACTTCTTCCCTAGTCACTTTTATGGCTAACCCTACCAACCCAACATAGACAAGATATTTTGGCTTATCTACAGGACCTTCTCATAGAATATTCACTCCAAATGCTAATATCATGCATTGATCCATCTACACCTCCATCCCAGAAATTGAGCCTTCTAAACCAACTAACCATCATACCACCTACATAAACATGGAAAAATTTGGAGCTTATATAAGACCAAGAAATCCTATTATATAACCAATTTATATTTCACCCAGACATGTTCCTTCTTCTCATTAGGAACTAGTTCACTGACATGCCCACAACTTCAACCAAGTTTACACCAATTCTCTTTTTTAGGCATCATCTGCACCTTCACATCATATGTCCCCACCACGACATAGCCAAATCAACTCCATCACATCTACCTATACCACTACTTATACCAATCCACTCTACAAATCACATGTTAATGTAGCTTCACAGATTCCATATATCATCCCATCCACTACCCCTCATTTCGTTGCGATTCCTTTTGCAACCTACCCTCCAACAACATCCACCAATATTGCAAACACCTACACCTCACCAACATCTACCTCAATCACACATAAACAATCTGCTTTAGAAATTACCATATGATAAGCATGGCAACACCTCAACCAATTTCTCATGGGTCATCAAGATACTCGTTCTTATTCCCAATAGGAAACATAATTAGAATATTTTAAACCCCATTCCATTCCAATACAACACACCTACTTCACACTTGACCCATATTAGGTATCACAACCTCCTTATATTTCTATACCCACACCTCCATTCACCCACATCAACCCCACTTCCAAAATATAGAACATTCACATTCCCCAAAATTCATATTCACTCCATCAACATCAACCACTACATCACCAAGATCAAAAGCATGCCCTACATCATCAAGTACCCTTCAATCCATTCAACCATCAACATCACATTCCATCTCAACAATTCACAACTCCACATATCTCACCTTAGCACAATAATCAAACAATTCAAGGCTTCTACACACATGGAGAAGACCCTAAAATCCAAGCCATGGAACAATACATTGATGGCTTGATTTTGCACACTCCTAGTATTATGTAGTAGAATCCTACCCTAAGATAGCTAATAAATCAACCTATTAATTTTTTGGTACCATCATTGCCATATCTAGAAGATTTTATAGTACCAAAATTTGACAAATTTAAAGGAACTGAGGACCCTAGAGAGCACATCAACACATTCATCCACTCATGCTTTTAGATTCAATATCAATATGCTTTGATGCTCAAAAATTTTCCTCAGATATTAGGAGGAGATGCTTTAGACTGGTATAATCATCTGCCTCACCACAACATTTACACATTTGAACAATTGGTAGATAAATTTTTGGAGAGGTTTTCCCTCAATGTTTGCAATAAAACCACATTGATTGACCTGTATAACCTTAGATAATTTGAGGAAGATTCAATATATGATTTTAGAAACTGTTTAAGGGAAGTTATCACTAAGTTATCATTCTCCCTACGAATGGAAGAATTGACTTGAATTTTTGTAAGGAGTTGCTTAAAATCAATCTCCTTGTTGTTGCAACTACAACAATATAAAACATTCGATGAAGCTCTCACTCAGGCTCATGTAATAAAAGATATAAAAATCCAAGAAGGTGAGATAAAACAAAATAATAAATAATAAAAAAATATGGGTCAATCAAAAGGAAATTATTTTGGCCAGTCAAAACCAAGTCATGTAAATGAAGCAGTCCTGAATCAACCAGTAATGACTCAAAAATAACAACTAGTGCAACAACAATTGCAACAAGTGTCATATCAAGTAGTTCCCCCACCCCAACAACTTCATAATATAGTGCCAAATATGGAAAATCATCAACATCGATAATCTACTCGATAATACTGCATCTTCACACATTTTCCTAAATCATACACCTCCCTCTTTTATAGGTTGTATGACACCAATGCTATTGCCTTACCCAAAATCATACCAGAATATCAAGTTAAACATGACAATAACTATAAGGAGCACTTGTTTTATCCTTTCCATCAACATAAAGGGCATGACATTAACACTTGCTTTATATTTAAACATGTGGTGCAATATTTTATAGAGCTAGGGGTCATCAAGTTTGATAGTCCCTTGGATAATAAAAACCAAAACCTTGGTATATACCAAACGCCACTTCCTCATCATGAGGAACAACAACAGATAATAGGGGGATCAAATACCATGACTCCTCCTAACCAATTTAATCATGTACAATAGTACCAAGGTTTTTTGGGGGCTATTCATGTAGTCACCCAAGGTCAAAGAAGCACCAATAGACAAAATGAACAATAATAGGCAACTCAACCTCCTATAGCACCTCAAGCAAGTGTGTCTCCACAACCTTCCAATTCATCATCACCCATCCATTTTTTTGCCAATTCATCCCTACCAATTCACCTTCCAATCTCTCCATCTCAATCCACTCATCCTCCAAACCATCTACAAAGACCCATAATCTCACTGAGTAGTCAACTAACAACTAGCCTCAAAATGACTTCAGAAAAACTATCCATCTATGAGCTAATACAAAAATATCCCCCACATCACGAGGAATTAATGGAAATTTTAAAATCTATTGAACTTCAATTCCAATACATGAATGACTTAAACAATTTCATGGAGAGTATTTGAACGTGCATGGAGCCTTCTATCACATTCTATGATTTTGAAATTAAATCTATTTCATTAGAATCAATGGGCCCTCCACTACACATTATGGATCAATTTGATAGGAAACCCTCTAAATGAGTGCTAATTGACACTAGCTCCTCCATCAACATCATCACCACATCCACCCTTCAACATCTCAATCTTCCTCCATCACACATAACCAAATCCACCCTCACCTTAAGAGCATTCAATGATGCTCTTTGTTCCAAAGTTGGCACTATTATTTTACCCATAGAAGTGGGGGTAAAAATATTGCATATCATGTTCCACATCCTAGAGGGGTCCATGGCTTACAATGTACTCCTTGGATACCCTTGGATTAGGGAGATGATATGTGTCCCTTCCATACTACATCAATGCTTAAAATATGTACATGAGGGACATATCCATTGCATACCATTGAAAATAAAATCGTTTAAGTATTGAAACTTCATTTTAAATCCATACGAATCCACAATTTCATCCACCCACCTATTCCTAACTCCATAAACCACACCACCCACAACTTCTTCATCCAAATATATCATTCTTAAGAAGATTCCCATCACTACCCCACATCAAGCTTCCACTTACACACCCCCACCCTCATCACAGTTGACTACATGCACCTATGGTCAAACCCAATCCACACCATCCACACAAACAACATCAACATCACCCAATATAACTACTCATTCATCATCGCCCATCCAAACTACACCCACTACAAGTCCATCGTCATCATCAACATCAACATCAACATCATCCATTACCAACACTCATTCATCATCAACCATCCATCAAAATCTTCAACCAAATCTTATCTTTATCCACACCAACAAATGTCTTACAAGTCAATCTAATAAATTGTGAGATGTCATTTCACCATACATCCCTTCCATTACATGATCCACAATTCATCCATGATCCTTCCACCAACTCTGCTCCATCCACCTCCACATCACCACAAGTTGAATTCCACCTTACGAATCCTAGTATTGGTGAATACGTTGTTCAATATGTCATGATTACACTGCTAAGAATCCAAACTATTAGGAATTATGGTCATCCACATGACCCACCTTCTCCATAGGAGTATTTTACATCATGGGTTAAACACCTAATAAAATTAGTTTCATATATGGGGGGTTGATCCATCATTTGATCCACATTTCCTAGATGAACCTACATAGTCAGTCCTTGCCAACATAGAGTGCATGACTGATTTTCCTTCATGATACTTTCATCGAGTCAATTAGAAAGGATACATCCTAGGATGACATGAACATGACATGCATAAAATCATTGAAACTCCATATCAAGAAGTGCATGACTATTCAAGTTTGGGCTACCATCCTCATTCTTCCACTTCCTCTTTTGAACAAGCTTTTCAAAGCCTTCATTTAAATTCAAAAGAGGAAACCACTCACAATGATAACTTTGAGAAGTTCAATGATGTATACAAAATAATTTTGATAGCATCATATGATTTTGAATAGGAATCAGCCCCAATCATTCCATTCACTAAACAGGATGAACATTACCTAAGAATGTTCCCCATCCATAAACTCATTTTCCATTTTCTTCTCCCAAGGGAGTGAGCTGAGCCAACTGGTGAACCACCACCTCCACCTTATCCACTTCATGAAATATCATGTAACATATGTACATAATAAAAAAATAAAAAAACAAAAACAAATTATGCATTGCAAGTGCATCGATTTTTCCAGTTGTGTTTATACGTGTTTCTTGTTGTTGTTCAAGATTTTAAAGTTCATCAATTTCAATAGATTAGACCAACCCACCCTTCAAATTTCCAACCACCATTTTCCATTAAGTCAACATGAACTATGTTGACGTATTCACCCCACTTTGTAATCCATATGATTTTGCAAAACCAATTACAATTGACATTAGCCTCATTGATATGGAATGGATTTCATACCCACCATCCTTTGCCAAATTTTTCCTTTCTGAGGAATTTTTAAGAGCTTCCATAGCTTACATTCCTCTATCATCTTCACCTTCATTTCCACCTTCACATTCACCTTCACCCTTTCTAGGTATACATGGAAGAGACTACACCAGAAGAGTTTGATAATGTTATTGATGACATTCATCTTATCCCAACACCCCATCAACTTGAGAAAGGTTCACACATGGCCATTAAAGATACTATAGATGTGAACCTTAGTACCTATGCAAACAATCCATAAATCATTAAACTTAGAAAAATTTTATCCGCTAATGAACAATATTAATTGATTGCTCTCCTCAAGAAGGAGGATATATTTACATGGTCCTATAAATATATGTTGGATATTGACCCTAACTTGGTTGTCCATAATTTAACCTTGTATCCTAATGTTAAGCTGATCAAATAATAACTATGAAATATGCATCCTACCATTGTCCTCATGGTAAAATAAGAGCTTAAAAATCTATTAGATGTGGGTTTCATTATACCTATTGACTATCTTGAGTGGATTTAAAATATAGTACCCATTCGGAAACCTAACAAGGTGATATGCATTTGCACTAACTTTAGATACCTTAAAAAATTGTGTCTTAAGGATGACTTTCCTCTACCAAACATTGATGCTCTTGTCAAAAATTGCACTGGATATGAAATGATATCTTTAATGGATTTTTTTTTAAGATATAACTAGATTCGAGTAATCCTAATGATCAACACAAAACAAAAATCACAATATATTGGGGGAATTTTTGTTACAAGGTAATGCCATTAAACCTTAAAAATGTAGGTGCCACTTATCAACTTGCCATGATATACATCTTCCATGATTACATGCACAAGATCATTGAAGACTATGTGGATGATCTCTTGGAAAAATATAAAGCCTAACAAGAGCATATTGATATCTTGGAGAAGTTTTTGGATCAAATTCTACAGCATAATATAAGGTTGACCCCCAAGAAGTGTGTCTTCGGTGTCACCTTAGGAAAACTACTAGGATTCATTATATCCAAGAGAGGCATTGAAGTGGACCCAAATAACGTTAAGATAATCATGGAGACAACAAAGGAGGACTCCATCACTATTGGGGGATGTGTTTTTTGCATGGGTTATTATTGGCCCACCATGGAATGTGACTATTGTACCTATGAAAAGAAATGTCAACAATATCAGCAACATGCTAATTTAACTCATGTACCATCACTAGCATTGCAACCTATTCAAATTCTTTGGCTATTTTCACAATGGGGTTTGGACTTGATTGGTAAAATATCATCTCCTTCCTTGAGATAACATACATTCATCATCACAGCCACTGAATACTTTACAAAGTGGATCGAGGAAATTCCTCTAACCAATACAATAGGACCTCGAATTTTAGATTTCATACTTCAACATATCATTTGTGATTTTGGTATCCCCTCAAAAATAATTTCTAACAATGGCAAGTCTTTCAAAAATAAGGATGTTTGAGCACTTTACAAGAAATCTAATATCCAACATAGTTTCTTGACTCCTTATTACCCACACAAAAATGGATAAGCTAAGGCAACCAATAAGATCTTGATTGTTATTCTCAAGAAACTAATAAAAGAAAATCATCGATATTGGCATACTAAGATCCCATTGGTATTATGGGATTATCGAACAAGCATATGTATACCTATTGGGGTAACACCATTATCATTGATCTATGGTGCCAAAGCAATCATACCTCTTGAGCTCAAGATCCTCTCATTGCAAATTTTATTTTAGGAATTCATAGATGGTGATACTGCTATACAACCATGTCTTGACCAACTTACACTCCTTTATGAAAGGTGAATCAATACCTTTGAGCATTTATGAGTATACCAATATCATCTCAAGCATACTTACATTACAAAAGTCCATCCAAGTGAATCCCAAAAGTGGGTCAAGGAACATATAGACTTGCCAATCTAGAGAGAGAAGAAGAGCCCGAACCATAAAATATTTTCCACTTGAGAGAGTTTCGCGCTTAATATGAATTACATATATGTATATATATAAATTACTAAAATACAAAAACATCATTCATACACATTGCATTCCACACATCCACATTGCACAAACACATTTATTATCATTTCAATGCATTTCATCCACCATATTAGGGATCATTTGTTAATTTTAGACAATAATTGATCCAATAAATATTTTTGCCTTAATCATAAGCACCCCCAAGTTCATATCTATTTCATTACATCATTTCACAAGTCAATTTACCATTTGCACTATCACTTCATTATCGCTATGTGTTTTTGGTCACTTAGCCATTCCTAGTGTTTCAACCAAACTCCAATAAATGTCAAATTTTTCTAAGACCAATGCATGTTTTCACTAAAAAAAATCATGATTTTTGAGATTGAATCTAACACTATTGAACCAAAAATATTTTACACATATTAAAAACATCTTGTGTCAAAGAGAGATAACACCATGATTGGGTTGAACTTAAAAGTGAAAAAGGTCATCTTTTCTTGTTCTATTATGCACGTAGTCCAAAATAAAAAAATAGTGGTCTTTACCACTACTCACATTACCAAAATATAATATTGAGTAGTAACGATAGGGTAAAATTCTCATTAAACATCAGTTGAGAATCCAATTCCCCAAATATCTAACTTTTTTACACATCACACACCACAAATCCTTGAGTTGTAAGGATAGAATTACATTTCCATATATATGGTTAGGTATTTTGAATATCCAAATCTTAGAGATCAGATCATTAGACTATATAGATAATATCCATCGGGGTTATAGATTCTTGATTGGTAGTTGAATATGCTCATGTGTGGTGACACGTCTCTCTTGAAGAGAACTCTGACCACACATAAGGACAAACTAGCTTCTTGGTTTTCTCCATAAAATATTTTGATCTCAATTTACTCAATATGGGTTAATAAACTCACTTGCACACACATTGGTTCTTGATTGCCTTGAGTCATTACCATACTCATGATTTGGTAATTGAACATCCACTACACACACATTTGGTCTTAGAGAAATTAGACAAAAATTAGTGAGTTTGTTAGAAATCACTAGTATGTTTGAGTCTCTAAAAAATAATTTCAAATCAGTCATCCATAAGCCACAACACCATTCATGTCATTATCCTACCATTACATGAGTCTTCCACTTCACATACCACCATTTTGGTACCCCTAATTAAACAACAATGATCAACAATGGTCAAGCAAATCTAAACTACTACAAATGATCATTAGTGTGTTATTTTATTTTCATTATTATATAGCATACACATCATCATTACAGTATCATCCATCACATATACACATGCATTCACACAAATTCATAACACAAAAGTAAAATCCATTTATATATAAATCACATGTACAATGAACACCCGAAGGCAATATACGGTAAAGCACCAAGGCTCATATATAAAAATTGCCACACAACATTCTCTAGTGCTCAAAAGTAGACCACTATGACCCTGAAGGAGACCTAGACCTAGAGTCACTACGTTTACAATCACTATGCCTAACAAAACCTGATACAGAGGAAGAAGATCAATTGGGTAGACCAATGTGGTGTTGCATGAGTAGATCCTCTAAATTTTAGATATACATATTCTAGGATCGAAGGCATAGTACATCATACCTTTGATAAGAGTCCCTATATGCTAGCTCTACTTGGAGCCTCGCTATTATATATGCTCCTCCACCTATCACCACCAGTACCTCTAGCTTCATTTGTAACTGAGCTATCTCTACATCTTGCTCTACCACCATTTTCTAGAGTTGATACCACTCTACCTCCAACCTCACCCACTTCTCCTCACTCTAACCTAGAGGTCTCTTTGGAACCTCCTCCATATCATCCCTACCACCAGCATCACCTCTAATCTCTGGAGGCTACTCTACTGCATCCCTAACCCAACTCACTCAACTAATAGATTGAAGGTATCTTTGATGTTAGGGAGCCTCATTTGCACCCTTTGCTACCTCCTCCTCATCTCCACCATCCTCCTCAGCTACCTGACTTGATACCCACAAAGGCTACGAAGTGAACCAAAACTCATACTCCACCATGGTACCAACATCATCCTTTTACTCCATCTACCACTCCTCCACACATGGTATGCTCAACTCATTCGATCAATGTTTATAGAGCACTAGAGCCTCAGGTACTTCCTAACTTATATCGAACTACAAAAAATACCCATGAGAACTAGATTAGTTCCACCTCACTCCTGTGCCATCCAACCATCCATCTAGCCTATTGGACAAATCACAGCTACTTTCCATCACTAGGCCACTTAGCCTCCTACCATGGCCTCCAATACACCTGATCTGATGTTAGGCCTACCCATAAATACCTACACTCCTAGCCACTATGACCAAGATGACTAGGTTGCACCTCCTTAGCCACCCACCATCTCAACACATAGGGTTAATCCCTATCCCACTCCTCACAGGGTATGCCTACAGGATGAGCCACACTAAAGTGCTCCCAACCTCAACACTACAGTAGCATACTACAACCCAACTCCTTCTGCCCCTACCTCATCATCTCATACAACTCCACATACATATGTTCTAGTAATGTAGGTGCCCATGCATATACTCAAGGCTCATTGATCATATCATACACTGACCTAATCATGTTCCATGTGAATTGAAAACCAGTGTTGTTTGGCACCAATACATTGGCCAGTAGGAACATGACCAAGGTGGGTAATGCATCCAACTCCTACCTCACATACATCTCCAAATACCTTATTCCTCCAACCCCTAACACTCACATCCCTCCACCCATATCCAAAAATCCATCTCAACTTGTACTCCTTATTGTGTCCAACTTGGACATGCAACCCCTCCACTAGCATTCGAAAGATGCAATATACATCCTCCAGTGTCACAGTAATTTCCCCCATTGGGAGGTGTAATGTCCCCCTATCTGGATCCCATATTTCTACCAAGGTAGAAAGGTACCCCTCATCAGGCCTCACCACCTCTATTTACACTATCCCAGTCAATTCCACCCACTCTAGCTAATCTTATTCAGCATTTTGTAGTGCCTTTATCACCCTCGATATGATGGATGAGAATCGATGTCGAGCCTCCAAGATCCTCAATTGTAGTAAAAACATATTATGCAAATGCACATTACCATCACATTTTATGCAAAAAAAATATTGCACAATTCCAAAAAAAAGTGTCAAAAGCACTTACCTTAGCCTCCTGTGTCTCCACGCCTACTGCAACATCCACTCTCTCAATTGCTATAACTTCACTCCTCCACACTTCTTCACTCACTCACTCCTTCAATACTTAGATGTAGCTTTTGAAACTCTCATATGTAATAATAAATCTAATTATATCTCTACAACATTATTATAGTCAATTTTAGAATGCTCAAACACCCATGGGCATTTATTTGGTGTGCTCAAATGCTACCCTACATCTTACAGGGTGATGAGGCCTAGAAATACCTCATTATTACACTATTATTGACATATAAAAAACTATCATATTACCAAACACGACAAAGTTAAATTCCAAATAGTTGATTAGAATATATTATTTGTTAAGTATTTGCATGATTTTATGTTAGGAACATTATACCCCTATTTTGACTATTTTTAGCATTTTGTGATTGTTTCTCACATGATTTTGTTGATGAAAATAGCATAGAAAAATAAATAATATAAGCATGTTCAAATATTTGGCTAACTCTAGCATGTTTTAAGTGTCATCCCATTTCAAAACCAAATTTGTCAAGTGATTTAGCATGAAAATCATCTCTGCTGCAAAATAGGGCAGTGACAAGTTTTGTGCAACATACAAAAAACAACCAGCTTTCACATTAAAGGAACACCAAAAATATATGGAATGTGTTCACAGAGACTAAAGAAGACTTCTGACCTACTTGTATGCATTCCCACATGGTCTAAATGGACAACAATAGGGCATCACAAAATAAGTATAATTGTACAACATTTTTTGCATTATTTCAATTTGATTAATTAGTGGATAAAATGTGTAAATTCAACTGCAGTATATTGTGTGATGATGTCTATCACCTCAAAATTTTGTTTGAATTATTTTACTACCTTAAAATTGGTTTAAAGTGCAAAATAGTACCAAGTTTCTATGATTGTGCAACAAACTGTCAACTACAGAAAAACAACCATACAAAAACCAGCAAGCTGTCACTTTATTGATGACTTGAAATTTGTCAACTAAAGAAGAGGAAAATGCTTAGAAATATTTGAGGGAGTTTAGGTATGAATCTTTCTCCACTTGGAATCATTTCCATGTGGTACAAATGGGAGCAAAAATACAAAAAGGCTAAAAAGCAGGAACAGTTGGAAAATGCATACAAAAATCAAAATTATGCAATTATAAAGGAAGTCATTGAATTTGTCAATATAAATGGGCGACAATAGTTGGAAATGATTGCTAAGGGATATATGAGAGATTTCCCATCCACTTAAAACCCACTTATTACCCATTTTTATTGCAGCTAAGCATAAAGTCTATTTTTGCTCCTAATATTTTGAAGATGCTTTGGAATAAGGGGAGAAGTGGCCAGTTTTAGTCAAACTATAGTTTGAGCACCTAGAATAGTAGGGAAATGATATTTGAAGGTGGATACAGATTTATAAAGATATTTCTAACCTCCTCCAATGCACTCCCACCACTATATATGCATTTCAAGGGCTAATAAAATATGTTGCAGCAATTTTGTCTTAATTTGGACTAGTTCAGTTTCAAAGTTATTGGTAAATCATTGGGAAATAGTACACAACTGATTTTTATCACAAGACATATGTATTAGGATATTATAAATAACACAACTCCCTCATTGGTTGAGCTATTAGGAATTAGGTGGTAGAAAGTAGCTGATAGTAGTGGCAATTAGTGAATAGACTTGTAGTAGGATTTTTCCTGCAGTATTGTAATGCTTTTTATCAGACAATAAAAGTGTAGTTCTTTTGTCAATTTCTATTCATGAGCAAGTGTGAGTGTTAATTAGTTAAGGAGTGTTTTTACCACATTATTCTAGATCAAGAAGCATGGGCCCACTTTCAGACCTAGAATGAGGATTGTTATGACATATTTTTTTTGTAATTTTACTCTAGCAGAATTAACAGATTGCTTGTCAAATTTCCCTTTCTTGTTTTAAGTTTATGTGATGTTATTTATGTTTTCCATAGTGTTTTTTTATATCCAATATGTGTGTGTCAGCTGAAAAATAGTTTAAACCTATGTTATTATGTTTTTTTTCTTATTTTCATGTTTTGGCAACTTTTATTAGTTTTTTAGCAGCTTTCATTTTTTATTGTCAATTATTGTAGCAGAAGATTGATAACCTTCTGTGACAGGGCACTAGCAGTTTTTCTTAGCATAAATTATATTTACAAGAATCATTTTAATTTTGCAAGTGTAAATAAGTTTCAATTCTACAAGTGTAATTTAGGTTTTCCTTCTCAGCAACATTTCAATTATGCAAAAGTAAATTAGGCTTTCAATTCCTACAATTTTAATTATTGCATTTATAACTAACTTTCAATTTTTGAAACTTAGAATTAGTTTTCAATTTTTACAAGTTAATTCAATTTCAATTTTGTAGACTAGGTTTAGTGTGACACCAAAATACTAAACCAACATCTATTTCACCCAATAAACGCTTGAAATTTGAATGCTTAAATTGTGCTCTGCCCCAACCTTTTATCATAGACATCCTTGGACACCACCCTAGATTGATAAATCATAAGATTAAATGATGCTATTAATTACACATATCATAGGGGGCAGATGCTCTCTTGCGTCTATGCCTAATGTGGACACTGGCCAACGTTTGGCTGTAGAAAGTTTTTAAAAGTCTAACAGGGCCTCAAATCATAGAAAATTACCACAAAATCACTCCAAAATTTATTCTTGCATCCATTTCATTATCACATGATTTTTTATGAAAACATAAACTACTTTGGGCACTTAATTTTTGTTTGAGACCAAAAGTCATGAAATTGCTCAATATTCTTCAAAATACTTCAAAACTTCACAAAACAACCAAATTCACTATCTTCATCATTCACTACAACGTTGCATCACATATGGTGACAAATGGATTGATCTAGGCATTCAATTTTTTATTGTGACCAAATGTCACAAAACATGACCCAAATTACAACAAAAAATCCAAAAACAATTCCAAATTTCACAAATTCATCAAAATTCACTCATCAATGCATCTCCATCTCCATTCTGCATCATATGTCATCATTCCACTTTACCAATTTTATTTATCATTGCATTACCATTTTATTATTCAAATCCACTTACATCATCAAGTGAAACGTGTATCTAGATATTTACCCTATTCTCTTGATGATTGCAATGATTGATTATCCATGCAACTCAGTAAGATGGGTAGATAATCATTAGGACACTTGTTCATTCACATTCATTAACATCATTCATATCATCCAGTCAAAACCCCTTTTTTTATATTGGGGCAAAAATAGAAATCAATCCATACACTTCATCACTCACATTTCTTTACATCATTCATATCATCCAAGTGAACCTCATATCTAGTCATCTACTGTATTCCCTATGGCGATTGCATTGATTGACTATCCATGCAATTTGGTAGGATGTGTAGATCACCATAAGGACACTTTCTCATATCATCATCCAATATTCCCTTGTTTGAAATCAAAATCCATTTGGTATCTCATTTTTTGAGTGAGACTATATTCATATTAATTTGCTCAAATGCTATCATTGAGGCCCTTTTTTGTGGGTCTACAAACATGGATAATGTTACAATACTTTATTCTCATAACATAAATTATTCACAAATATGCAGAAATATCAAATCAATCGTCCATAAATAATTATCCACAATAAAAATCCACAAATGAGAGAGATAAAGATAATACCCTTAAGGTAGG
Source organism: Wollemia nobilis (assembly GCA_028583015.1). Classification (NCBI taxonomy): domain Eukaryota; kingdom Viridiplantae; phylum Streptophyta; class Pinopsida; order Araucariales; family Araucariaceae; genus Wollemia; species Wollemia nobilis. Next base: position 8,332,400 of record JAQPPZ010002554.1, read on the forward strand.
AAAACACCAATAATACTCCTTAAGGAAGGAATCACTCCACAAGTTCTCCTAAGATGAGAGAGCCACTCAAGGAGGGCAAAGTTCCATAAGCCACTTCATGGGAAAATACGATTACATAAGATTCATTTCCATGATGATTACAATGAAAAATATCTCTTATTTATATATCTATCTTATCATTCTACTTTGGGGAGCCTACTACTAAATTAATATTATATTATAATATAATATAATATTATAATACAATCAACCTTGTGTTATGTGTGGACCATGCCAACCCTGTTTGACATTTGAGGTAATTTGAGGCATTTTATGTTGTCATTGATGTCACATGGATCACATTTGGTTTTGGTGACCAAAATATTTCATAAATAAGCATTTATGATATTTTGGAAAGCATGGCTATTTACAGGGTTTTTATGAAAACCAAGGTAGGAAAAATAAAAGGTTTTATTTAAAACCATGGTGGGCTTATATGGAAAGGGATTTTCTTAAAATCCAAGGTGGAATTTTGTTTCATCGAAAAAGGACCTCCGAGTGATAAAGATATTTAAGTTTAAAGTTTAAGTTTAAATTAATGGATGGCCAACCTATGTGCAATTAATGGAGGTTGGCATATATATATATATATATATATATATAAAGGTTTCCATTTATTTCATAAATATTGCATATTATATATCGTCGAAAAGCTTATTTTGAGGGCTATTTGACTAACTTATTTATAAGGAGAAATAAGGTGTGTGTAAAGAGATATTTATGATTTTGCAAAGGGGTTCCAAAAGTGAAGTTTGCCTTGTTCTTTTTCAAGAGGATTAATTATTTCATGAGGTGACAAGGTATGCAATATTGTGATTAATTTTATTTTATGGTATAAGTGGTTTTGGGAGTGAAAAGGTTATGCAATGTTTTGATTTATTTTATTTTATGGTACAAGTGGTATTAGGAAATATAATGAAGTTGTGCAATTAAAGGCCTTGGTGATGATTATTGGAAAGTGGGGTAATGTTGATTATTTTGTGATCTACTAACCCTTGTGAATATTGGCAAAAGAATTTTGTGATTGTGGTAGATTTACAAAGAGTTTTTTTCATCTTCATAAAAGGTATGGGCACATTCTCCTATTGATTATTTATGGTGGTTGATTTCTAAAATATCATTGGAGGGAAAAGGATTGTTTGTGGTTTCATTTTCAAAAGTGGTTGGTTGAATTCTTCAAGGATTTTTGAATTGAGAGTTATGTCTAAACCTTGTTTGATAAGCATAGTTTTTGAAGCCCATTGGTTGTAAAAGAACTTGAGTTAGAAAAGAACATGAGTATCATTGTTATATGAGATTTATGGTTGAGCATTGTTGGAAATATTTGAGTTGGTTGATACATACTTGGACTAGGGTTGTGTGAAAGAGAGTTATCCCTTGTGGTGATTGGTTGAGTTGAGTTGATTGAGCCTAGTCAAGTGATGTGTGAAGTGATTTTTCAAGTCCTATGAAATAAACTATTCCATTATTCTAATTTGAGTTGAGAGTAATATTAGAACATATTGAGTCTCTAACAATTCTCTTTATGCTTCTATGAGATTGACTTGAGTTGAGTTGAGATTGATTTGAGTTGATTTGAGTTAATATTGAGATTAGAACATATTGAGTCTCTAAAAATTCTCTTTATGCTTCTATGAGATTAAATTGAGTTGAGTTGATATTGATTTGAGTTGAGTTGAGTTGAGATTGAGATTAGAACATATTAAGTCTCTAAAAATTCTCTTTATTCTTCTATGAGTTGATTTGAGTTTAGTTGAGTTGAGATTGAGATTAGAACATATTGAGTCTCTAACAATTCTCTTTATGCTTCTATGTGATTGACTTGATTTGAGTTGATATTGATTTGAGTTGAGTTGAGTTGAGATTGAGATTAGAACATATTGAGTCTCTAACAATTCTCTTTATGATTTTATGAGTTGATTTGAGTTGAGTTGAGTTGATATTGATTTTCTAGCAATTCTTTTTATGCTTCTATGAGTTGATTTGAGTTGAGATCATTGTGGATCATTTTTGTCATCCATTGAAGAGTACATTGCCATTCATAGTTAGGTTCATATTTGAGCTTTACCTTTATAGATTTGTGGATGGGATTTGAGTTCTACATGAGCATGATTGATTGAGCCTGTGAGAAGGTATTTGTGTACAGTTTTGGGACAAATTTATGGATAAGTTTTAGGATAGTTTTGTGGACAGAGTTTAGAGCAGATTTGGGAAAGTTCTTGGTGAGATTGCTAGAGTAGATTTGGGCAAGTTCTTGGTGATATTGCTAGAGAATATTTGGGAAAGTTCTTGGTGAGCTTGCTTGAGCATATTTGGACAAGTTTTGTGTGAGATTGTTAAGAATATTTAACAAGTTTTGTGTAAGCTTGTTAATAAAGTTCTATGTGAGCCTATTGAGCAGGTTCTTAGTGAGACTATTGATAGATATTTGGAGGTGACAGAGTACATAGGACAAAGTATCAGTGTATAGATATCCAAAAACCAACATAGTTGAAGACAAATCTGAGTAAGGAGTCTTCAAGTGGAGATAGGTCCACCAGTTATTTTAGCAAAGAGATAGAGTCTTCTAGAATATCACATACACAGAGCAGAAGGGGAAAGAGTTCTCCTATGGAAGGTATCCATGAACTTGAGATTAGGGGATCAACATCTCCTTTGGACAGAGGTCCATAAGCATTGTAATTGGGAGTGATTTCCAAAGAGATTGATTAATAAATTTTTAGTAAAATATTTTCTCCTTGGAGTAGCCCACATTGGGTGAACCACGTTAATTGTGGTGTCTCTATTATGTATGGTTTTTGTGGATTGCTTTGATTACTACTATTGATACTGCTATCTTGACACAACATAATATTGATTTGAAAGAAAAATTAAAAGTGATCTTCAAATAAGGCTCCATTGTTTGATGGTAACAATTATACTTTCTGGAGCATGAGAATGAATAAATACTTGATATCACAAGGATATGAGGTATGGAAGATGGTTGAAAAAGAGTATAAGGTTGAAGGTGATCCCGAGGAAGATAAGACTACCAGGAAATTGGTTGAGATCAATGCAAGAGCAATGAATTGTATTTTGAGTGGGCTACGTGAGACATATTTTGCAAAGGTCATGGTATGTACTTTAGCTAATGATATGTGGACCAATTTGAGGAATACTTATGAAGGATATTCCAAGGTAAAGTTGGAAAAACTACAAACTCATAGAAAAATATTTGAGAAATTGAAAATGGAAGATTCTGAAGATATTGCAAAGTTCTTACTTCGAGTTGATGAGATTACTAACACTATGATAGGCCTAGGTTTTGATATGAAATAATCAAAAGTTACTCAAAATATTTTGAGGTCACTTCACATGAAATATGATGCAAAGGTTTCAAAAATAGAATAAACAATGTATATCAACAAGTTAACAATGGAAGAATTGCAAGGTACTCTCACAACTTATGAGATAAGGGTAAGTAAGCATCAAGATCCAATAAAAGAGATTGCATTCAAGGCTTCAAAAAAAGAGAAAGGGAAAGTTTTAGAAACAAATAGATTTTTAGAAAATTATGAGGAAGCTAACTTCATCAAAAGGAATAAGGACTCAAGGAATTTCAAAAATATAAGGAAAGTCAGGTGCTAAAAGTGTGGTGATCTTGGTCACTATGCATACAAGTGTCTACATGAAGAAATCAATGATGATGAAAAATAGGGTCATAGAAGAAAAGAAGATAGAAATCATAAGCATGACAAATATGAAAGATTCAAGCAAAACAGGTATGGGAAGAAGACAATTTTTGTAAGACAAAGAAATCTTACTACATTGTAGAAGCAAGTGAGAGCTCAGATCATAATGATAGAGATAATTCAGATGATGAAAAGGAAAAGCATTTATTCCTAGGAATAGAAGGTGAAATATAATAATGTTTTGTGTGTGGTCAAAGAGATCATAGATTAGGGTATTGCAATGGTTTCAGTGATAGTGAAGATGAGATGACACATCAAGGAAACAGGCATGGTCAAACGAATCTTGAGATTTTGTTTGCTATAGAAGATTATAATGATCTTAGTGACAGTGAATATGAAGAAGGGTTTTTCTATGAAATAAAATAAGTAGAAGAAGAAAATTCACTCCAAACAGAAGAAGTTAAACAAGAGGATAATGTCTTAGTTAATCTAAAGGAAGACTTCAATGTTATCCACGAGCAACTATAAGAGGTTAAGGAGAATCTAAAAGAATTGATATGTTCCCTACATGAGAATTTTGATCCATCACATGACTCAAAAGGTCAATATATTTGTACTAAGAAGGAAATATGTATTTTAGAGGCTATAGATATGGATTCCAAGTTGCTACTTGACACAAATGAAGATAAATAAGAGGAAAATTCCAAAGCACCAAAGGTCCCATATTTCAGGTTTGGGGAATCACACTCAAAAGAAAAGGAAGTTCTAAAATATGAAAGTAAAGAAGCACCTAATATTTGTGAGGAAAGCTCCAAAGTTCCTATGGCTCCAAATATTCAGTTTGGTTCTTGTTTTGAGATAGGTGAATCAAGATCAAAGGGAAAAGAAATTCTTGAAGAAAGTGACAAGGAAGAAACTAAGGAAGAGGTTTTAGATACTAAAAATAAGGTTCAAGAATGCAATGCACAAGTTGAAGATGATCATAAGGATAATGGTCAATAAAGGTATGAGGAACCAAGGCATGAAAAAAAGGCTTTTCAAGGATATTATTTTTTTTGTAATGGATTTGGACACAGGGCTATACATTGCAGGATCCATGGATCCTGCAATGTATAATTTTTCTAGAAGAAACTTCAAAGGAATAAGGTATGGTTTTCAGGGACATTACTTATCATGTAATAGGATTGGTCATAAAGCTTTTCAACGCAAAGGAAATGAGCAACATGGTTTTGGTTTTAGAGCTGCACAATTCATAAGTCATGGTAATAATGGTTATGAAAACAGAGCTTCACAATACAGGGTTCAAGAAAGGAATGGATATGGAAATTACTTCAAGAAATAATTCAGGACATGGGCACCATCCAAAGGCTACAATATCAAGTGTTTTAATTACAATAACTTTGGGCATATTGCAATATGGTGTAGGACTCAATTCCAAACAAGTTCAAGGCAAGAAGGTCAAATAGGTTCAAGACAAGAAGATCAAGTAATTTATCAAGAGAAAAGAAGGAAGTTGATAGAGGAAAGAATCAATGTAATATGGGAGTAAAGGTACTCCCACCCCAAAATTAATCACCTCAAGAGAGAAGGTGGTGAGGGGGTTATGCTTAAGAGTCATATATTTTAGCCCCATAGGTGTCCCTTTTGCCATTGATTTCAAAGGGGGAGAGATTTGAGTAAGGGGGATAAAATTGAGTTAGAGGGAGTAGCCTCCAAAGAGAGCATTGAGTTAGGTGAAGCAGCCTCCATAGAGAGTATTGAGTAAGGGGGAGCAGCTTTGATTCTCAGAGATGGTTTTTGCAGTGATTGTAGTGTTTGCATTAGAGGTGTTGCCATCAATGACAAAGGGGGATATTGTTGGACATTTGAATTAATTTGAGGTATTTTACATTGTCATTGATGTCATATGGATCACATTTGGTTTTGGTAGCCAAAATATTTCATAAATAAGCATTTATGATATTTTGGAAAGCATGGCTATTTACAAGGTTTTTATGAAAACCAAGGCAAGCAAAATAAAAGTTTTCTTTTAAAACCATGGTGGGCTTATGTGGAAAGAGCTTTTATTAAAAGCCAAGGTGGAATTTTGTTTCATCGAAAAAGGACCTCCGATGATGAAGATATTAAATTTTAAAGTTTAAGTTTAAATTAATGGAGGGCCGACCTATGTGCAATTAATGGAGGTTGGCATATATATATATATATATATATATATATATATATATATATATATATATATATATATATATGTAAAGGTTTCAATTTATTTCGAAAAGGGGGCATATTATATATCGTTGGAAAGCTTATTTCGAGGGCTATTTTAATAACTTATTTAGAAGGAGAAATAAGGTGTGTGTAAAGAGATATTTCTGATTTTGTAAATGGATTCCAAAAGTGAAGTTTGCCTTGTTCTTTTTCAAGAGGATTGATTCTTTCATGAGGTGACAAGGTATGCAATATTGTGATTAATTTTATTTTATGGTATAAGTGGTTTTTGGAGTGAAAATATTATGCAATGTTTTGATTTATTTTATTTTATTGTACAAGTGGTTTTAGGAGAGATAAGGAAGTTGTGCAATTAAAGGCCTTGGTGATGATTATTGGAAAGTGGAGTAATGTTGATAATTTTGTGATCTACTAACCCTTGTGAAGATTGGCAAAAGAATTTTGTGATTGTGGCAGATTTACAAAGAGTTTTTTTCATCTTCATAAAAGATATGGGCACATTCTCCTATTGATTTTTTATGGTGGTTGATTTTTGAAATATCATTGGAGGGAAAAGGATTGTTTGTGGTTTCCTTTTCGAAAGTGGTTGGTTGAATTCTTCAAGGCTTTTTGAATTGAGAGTTGTGTCTAAACCTTGTTTGATAAGCATAGTTGTTTAAGCCCATTGGTTGTGAAAGAAATAGAGTTAGAAAAGAATATGAGTATCATTGTTATGTGAGATTTGTGGTTGAGCATTGTTGGAAATATTTGATTTGGTTGATACATACTTGGACTAGGGTTGTGTGAGAGAGAGTTGTCCCTTGTGTTAATTGGTTGAGTTGAGTTGATTGAGCCTAGTCAAGTGATGTGTGAAGTGATTATTCAAGTCCTATGAAACAAACTATTCCATTATTCTGATTTGAGTTGAGAGTAATATTAGAACATATTGAGTCTCTAACAATTCTCTTTATGCTTCTATGAGATTGACTTGAGTTGAGTTGATATTGATTTGAGTTGAGTTGAGTTGAGATTGATATTAGAACATATTGAGTCTCTAACAATTCTCTTTATGCTTCTATGATATTGAATTGAGTTTATTTGAGATTGATTTGAGTTGAGTTGAGTTGAGATTGATATTATAACATATTGAGTCTCTAACAATTCTCTTTATGCTTCTATGAGTTGATTTGAGTTGAGTTGAGTTGAGATTGAGATTAGAACATATTGAGTCTCTAACAATTCTCTTTATGCTTCTATGATATTGACTTGAGTTGAGTTGAGATTGATTTGAGTTGAGTTGAGTTAAGATTGATATTAGAACATATTGAGTCTCTAAAAATTCTCTTTATGATTCTATGATTTGATTTGAGTTGAGTTGAGTTGATATTGAGATTAGAACATATTGATTCTCTAAAAAATCTCTTTATGCTTCTATGAGTTGAGTTGAGCTGAGATCATTGTGGATCATTGTTGTCATCCATTGAAGAGTACATTGTCATTCATTGTTGAGTTCATATTTGAGCTTTGCCTTGATAGATTTGTGGATGATATTTGAGTGCTACTTGAGCATGATTGATTGAGCCTGTGAGAAGGCATTTGTGGACAATTTTGGGACATATTTGTGGACAAGTTTTGGGATAGTTTTGTGGACATATTTGTGGATAGATTTGAAGAGATCTACAAAAAAATATTCCAAAAATAATGTAGAAATAAATAACTTAGAATAAATGACTCCACACAATGCACATATGACACACATAATTTACCCTAGTTCACCCGATATGGGCTACTCCAGTAAAATAAGAGCCACTCCTTGATATTATTATTCTCTTTCATGCCCGAAAATGGGACATTACAATAAAATATAAAGGAAAATATCACAACCCTAAACCACTATGTGGTATTAGAATACAATGGGCAAAATACCATGGGCTAAACCACCCACACCCACCAACCACCCACCAATTTTGGGAATCATGGCAATCACTCTAGCAATCCCTCTAGTAAAATAAGGAAAAAAAAAATTGGCATTTCCAAAAATCGCCTTCGGCGTGGCTAAGGGGGCTACCGCCCCTCGAACCCCCCCTGACACCCTTGGGGTCGTACAGTATTTCCACGACAAAGGATGATACACATCCAACATTCTCCCACTTGTTGAATACTTTGCCAAACCCATTTCAATTGCACAAAATCTAAACTTTAATGTGCCAACTGCCTTGGTTAAAGCATTTGCAAATTTTCCTTTGTATCCACTTTCTCTAGCAATACTTTCTTCTATTGAATCATGTCCCTGCTGAAATGGAACTTTGTATCAATGTGCTTCATTCTGGAATGGTAAGCATGATTCTTTGCTATAAATATAGCACTCTGACTATCATAATTTATCTTCATAGCTCCTTGAAAGAACTCAGTTTTAGAACATAGTCTTTGTAGCAATACTACTTCCTTACTGGCATCGGTGACTACCATGTACTCAGCTTCAATGGTTGAAAGAGCAACAATAGTTTACATTTTGCTCATCCAACTAACAACTCCTCTAAACAAATTGAATACACAAGCACTAGTAGATCTTATATTGTCTAGATATCTAGCCCAATTTACATCAACAAACCCTTCTATATCCAAGGATATATCTTCTTTACTTGTACCCTCATAATAGATTGAAAAATTAGAAGTACCATGCAGATATCTAAAAACCCTTTTCACAGTAGTCCAATGCTCTTTACCAGGTTTGGACATATATCTTCTCAAAACTCCAACTGCATGGGCAATGTCTAGTCTAGTACATATCATGGCATACATTAAACTACCTACAAAATTTGCATAAGGAACATGGGAAATTTCTTCTACCTCTTCTTCTATTTTTGGATATTGTTCAATAGACAATTTTTTCCCCAAAGGAATAGGTACCTTGACTTGTTTGCAATCCTGCATATTGAATATCTTTAACACTGTCTCAACATATTTTTTCTAATACAACCATAGCTTTCTGTTAGAATGATCTCTGTTTATTTGCATGCCCAAAATAAAATTTGCAGGGCCAAGATATTTCATATTAAACTGTGATGCTAACTGAGACTTCACTTCCCTAATCATTTTCTTATTGTTTCCAATTAGTAACATGCCATCAATATAAAAAACTATAATGACAAGTACATTTCCAATTTTTTTTGAATATACATAATGATCAGCATTGCTACGAATAAAATCAATTCCTAAGACATAAGTATCAAATTTCTGATACCACATTCTAGGTGATTGTTTCAATACGTACAATTATTTCTTTAACTTACATACAAGATCCTCCTTTCCTGCAAAAATGAAACCTTCAGGTTTTCTCATATAGATTTCTTCCTCCAAATATCCATGAAGGAATGCAGTCTTTACATCCATTTGCTCTATTTCAATGTCAAAAGCAACAACAATAGATAACAAAAATCTAATTGAGGTTAGCTTTGCAACAGGAGAAAATACTTCACCATAATCAATTCCCTCTACCTGAGAATAACCTTTAGCCACCAAGCAAGCTTTGTATTTCTCCACTTTACCTTCAGCATTCTGCTTCTTCTTGAAGATCCATTTACAACCTATTGCTTTTCTTCCACCAGGTAATTTCACTAAATTCCATGTTCTATTATTTTTTAGGGCCATAATTTCCTCATCCATGGCCTCTTCCCAAAGGTTTACCTCTTCAAAATTTATAGCTTCTCTAACAATTCTAGGATCTTCATCAATAATAGATAATACAAAAGAAGTAGGAAATGTATATGGATTGTACCTTTTAGGTTGTCTAGGTGTATGAACCTCTTATTCATACTCATCCAGATCCTCATCTATCTGCTCCTCTTCCAGATCCTCTTCTGTGTGATCTTCTTCCATGAGATCAAATTGGACCTTTTTAGGTTCTTCTTCTGTTACTTCCTTCCTGTGATCACTTTTAGTTTCCCTAAACACCACATCTCTATTGTACATTGTTATTTTAGTTTCTAGATTCCAAAGTTTATATCCTTTAACACCATATTTATAACCAATAAATATACATTTAACAACCTTATTATCAAGCTTACTTATTTTCTCCTTTGGAATATGCATGTATGCATCATAGACAAAAACTCTAAGATGTGATAGAGAGGGTTTCTTACCAAACCATGATTCAAATGGAGTTTTATCTGACAATGCTAATGTAGGAGATCGATTTTGCAAGTAGCATGCCACACTCACTACCTCAGCCCAAAATTCTTGTGCCAAACCTGCACCATTGAGCATACTTCTAGACTTTTCCATTAGGGATATGTTCAATCTCTCTATAACTCCATTTTGTTGAGGTGTATATGGAGTAGTCTTCTATCTTAAAATACCACACTACTTACAAAAATCCTCAAATTTATTTAAACAATAATCTCCTCCATTATTAGACCTCAACACCTTAATCCTTTTATCAGTTTGACTTTCAACAAGTGTTTTAAATTCTCTAAATTATTTACTCTTAAGAAAATAAATCCATGCATATCTTGAAAAATCATCAACAAAAGGAGCATAATACCATGATTTTCCAAGTGATGGTATAGGTACAGTTCCAAATATATCACTGTGAATTAGATCCAATATCCCTCTTTCTCTAGTAGCACCAAATGGAAAAATCACATGATTCTTCTTTCTATAAATGCAATTTTCACAAAAATCAAAAACCATTGAGCAATCAGGGATACCATGAACCATACATTTTGTGTGCAGGGTACGCAATCCCTTTTATCCAATATATCCCATTATTTGATGTCAGAGTGTTGAGCTTTTATCTAATTCAACCTCAGAAATAATTGAGCTATTGCACTCATTTGTCATAGTTCTCTCCAATAGCTTATACAAAGTTCCAATACGAGCTCCTCTTGCTAACATCATTGATCCCCAAACCATTTTACATGAATATTTTTGAAACTAACATTTACTACTACATCAACCACTTTGCTTACAGAAATTAAATTTCTAACAAGGTCCAGAATATGCATCACACCTGGAAGGGTCTTAACCCTACCATCCTGCAATAGTATTTTCATCCTTCCACGACCAATGATATTAAGTGGTGAATCATCTCCCAATAGAACCTCCCATCCATCATATATTTCATAGTCACTTAACCACCCCCTGTGAGAAGTCATATGAAAATAGGCACCAGTATTTATCAGCCAATCATTTTTATCTCATTGTGTGGAGTAGGATACCAAATATACATCCCCTCATTCATTAGTAGATTTATGTGTCTCTATGGAAGTGGATTCATTAGAATTCTTCCCAGAATCAACATTCTTTGATCTACAGTCCTTCATGTGACCAGGCTTGCCACACTTCCAACACTTTCTCTCAAACTTTCCATGAGACTTGGATCTACCTCTAGACTTAGATATATCACTGTTTCTTGTTTTATCCTTTTCCTTGGCACTCCCTCTCATTGTTAGGGCTTCCTTTGAAGTTCCCCCCATGTATTTTCTCCTCATATCCTATGATATTAGAGATGCCACAATATATTCAAATTTCAATGTAGATGAAGTTGTACTACCAATTTCTACAACTAAGTTATCCCATGAATCTGGTAAAGAGCATAGCAAGGTAATACATTTATCGTCCTCACTTAACTTAATATCAATAGATGTAAGCTGAATTACCACTGTATTGAATGAATTCACATGATCTGCAACTAAATCTCCTTCATTCATCCTGAGATTATACAGTTTCTTTCGGAGGAACAATTTGTTCACCAGGGACTTAGATTGATACAAAGCCCCAAATTTCTTCCATATATCCTTTGCAGTAGCTTCTCTAGAAACATTGATTAGGACTGAATCTACAAGACACAATTGAATTAGACTCATTGATTTTTGATTCATGTTTTCCCAATCTTCATCGGATGTTCCTGTAGGTATCGTTTGTTCATAAATAACAACCCACTGATCTCTACCCATGAGCAGATCATCAATCTTCAACTTCCATAGCTCAAAGATTTTTCCATCAAATTTCTTGATCTCTATCCTTGAATTATTTCCTATCATTTTCCTTTAAGCTCCTTCTATGAAAAAACTCACACTCTGAAATAGGTTTTCTCTTCCTTGTAGAAACCCTTGAAACCCTTCAAATGAAATGAAACCCTAGCAATAAAGGCATCCCCCTATGGCTAAAAACTTGATTCTAATACCAAATGAAGAGATCTAAAAAAACTTATTCTAGAAATAATGCAAAAATAAATAACATAGAATAAATGACACCACACAATGCACATATGACACATGAGATTTACATTGGTTCACCCGATGTGTGCTACTCGAGCAAAATAAGAGCCACTCCTCCATAATATTATTATTCTATTTCTTTCCTAAAAATGGGACATTACAATAAAATATAAAGTAAACTCTCACAACCCTAATCCACTATGTGGTATTAGAATACAATGGGCACAATACCATTGGCTAAACCACCCACAAACCGTGGGAATCCCAAAAATCACTTCGCAAATCACTCCAAAAAATGGGGAACAATTTTTTTGGTGTTGCTGGAAACCGCATTCGGCATGGCCGAGGGGGGCTATCACCCCCTCCTGGATCCCCCCTCGACACCATCGGGGAGGGCTTTGCCCTCCTCTTGAGGAGCTCCTATCTTCTTACCCTCTCATGTCTATCATACAATATTTCCTTGGCAAAGGATGAGACACATCCAACAAGAGTTTAGAGCATATTTGGGAAAGTTCTTTGTGAGCTTGCTAGAGTAGATTTGGGAAAGTTCTTGGTGATATTGCTAGAGCATAATTGGGCAAGTTCTTGGTGAGCTTGCTAGAGCATATTTGGGCAAGTTCTTGGTGAGCTTGCTTGAGTAGATTTGGATAAGTTCTATGTGAGCTTGTTAAGTAGATTTAACAAGTTCTGTGTGAGCTTGTTAAGCATGTTTTGTGTGAGCCTATTGAGCAAGTTCTTAGTGAGCCTATTGATAGATATTTGGAGGTGACAGAGTACAGAGGACAAAGTATCAATGGATAGAGATCCAACGGCCAGCATAGTTGAAGACAGATCTAAGTGAGGAGTCTTCAAGTGGAGAGAGGTCCACCAGTCAGTGCATGAAAGAGGTAGAGTCTTCTAGAAGATCACATAGCCAGAGTAGAAGGGGAAATAGTTATCTTGTGGAAGATATCCATGAACTTGAGATTAGGGGATCAACATCTCCTTTAGACAAAGGTCCATATACATTGTAATTGGGATTGATTCCCAAAAATATTGATTGAGAAATTTTTATTAAAATATTTCTCCATGGAGTAGCCCACATTGGGTGAACCACATAAATTGTGGTGTCTTTATTGTGTATGGTTTTTGTACATTGATTTGATTACTGCTATTGATACTGCTATATTTACACAACATAATATTGATTTGGAAGAAAAAGTAAAAAGTGATCTTATACTATTCACCCCCCTCTTAGTATAAGCTTGTGTTCTTCAAACCCTTATGCAATATAATAATATATCCCCAAATATCTATTCCTAGGTACCCTACCATGCCAACCTCCTTACAAATGTTTCATCCTCAAAATATGTGCAAAAACAAGACAATATGATCTGCTAAGCAATATTAACAACTTGTACCAATCTCGATCATCCAACCATCCAAGTGAAACACGTTGATGTTGGTATACCATTTTGTTACTTGAGTATCCAAATCTACTTCATTGTCTCCATGCTTCTGTTGATGTATTTTGATAGTTTGAATGATAGGTCCACTTGTTCCTTGATGTTGATGAACTGCTTTGAAAACTAGGATCACTATTTTTTCTCTGTCAAACATTGTCATAGTTAGTGCCCTTATGATTCCATGTGGAACCATAATATTTTTGCCTTGAGCCATACCTCCAAGAATGTTTTTTCTCATGGTGGTGTGGATGGCGATATGGTGCAACCTTAACTTGATGTTCTACCTTATTTGACTTCTCAACATTTGGCTCCATTATTTTAAATTCTTCTACACATTGTTCTTTCATGTTCTATTTATTTGGTGTGTCTTTATGCTCTTCTATCAAAGCTTACTTGGAATTTGTTACTATTGTTTACATGGACTCATTTACTGCTACTTCTTCCATGGACTCTGTTGCTGCTACTGTCTCATTGGATTATGTTTCAGGTTCTTCAATTTGTTTCTCTACAACCACTTCTTGATTTTCCTTGGATCCTTGCTCCTTAAACTGAGAAATATCCAACAATATAATATTGTTTTTCTTGTACCATAACTTCGTAAACTTCTTTTGCACATTAATATCAATAGTACCCAAAGAATATAACCAAGGATAACCAAGAACAATATCCTCTTCATCCATCTAAATAGCATGAAAATCTGAATGTAAAACATATTTATCTATGGTGATATTCAAATCTTCAAAAATCTAAACATTTTCACCCTCAATATGTGTGTCCTTAATTTTTGTTGCTTGAACTTGCAACCTCTTAGCCAAAGCAATATTAATAAAATTATATCTACTACTAGGGTCAATGGAAATAATAACATGTTCCTTTTGAATGCTTCCATGAACCTGCAAAATAGAAATTTTAGATGAATTTAAACCTTTCTGATCCTTTGCTTACTTTTTAAAATACAAATATGTGGTATTATTCTTCTCACTATCTTCCTTAACATTTTCATATTTCTCCTTATTGAGTAATTTTATTTCTTTTTCATGGTCTTCATTTTGTTTCTTGAAAATTTCCCATTCTCCTTTCATTTGATTTCGCTCAATTTAAATTCCCTATAGTTTCTTTTCAAGGTCTTTTATGACATCCATCAAGCTATCTATATTTTTATTCCTTCCCTCAAGATCTCTCTTACAAACATCTAACTTTATTTATAATTGAATAGGTTCCCATTTACTCAAGAATGCATGCTCCACTTCATCCCATGTGAAGTTATTTTTATGGGCACTATTAAAACTATACCACCAGGAGAGAGATTCTCCTCCAAGATGGTTAGGAAGCATAAATTTCTAATAAGTTTTATACCATGTAAAAATTTTCCACCAATCCCTAACATCAATATCATCTTCTCCATTAAAATTTTGCAGTGCCATAGTTGATGCCCTAATGCAACTAGGGTTTTTTGACAATATATAGCATACCCTAATGCAAACTAGGGTTTTATGGAATAAACATCTTCCCACTTATTTGAAGCTAAAATTCTATAGAGACAACTAGATCTGTAATTTTTCTTCCAAACAAAATAAATTGCAACTGATTTGCTTACCCGAACTAACAAATTTTATCTTTCAAAAAAATTGTGAATTGAAAATTTGTCACTACCCTTATTCCATATGTCTAACTTCAGAAGGACATATCTCCCTCAATACTACTTATATTCATTTATATGACCACTCATTTTAAATCTCTTCAAATTCTACACAAAATGATCCAAAAATCATCTAAATCGGATAAAATTTCATAGAGATATGGCTCTTGAAAGATGAAAAATTTTTCCAAAAAAACTACAAAATTCGTCACTATCCTTGTTTCAGATGATTGAATTAATAATTTTGTATCTCCCTCAATACTGCCCAAATTCCTTTATATGGCAATTCATTTTAAAGGTCTTAAAATTCTACACAAACAAAATCAAGAATTACTTAAATCGGATAAAATTTCATAGAGATATGGCTCCTGAAAGATGAGACATTTTTCTAGAAAAAAAATCTGCCCTAAATTCTACAATTCCACAAAAAAAAATCCCACTTTGCCAAAATCGTTGCTCTGATACCACTTGTTTTTTTTTTAATTTACATGGTGGAATTGGTAGCCGCCACAAATCTAGGCAAGCTATCCAGCTTTTATGGCTGCCATAGTATTCTACGTTGTCTACTCCAGAAGCCGCCACACAGATCTTCATGTAGTCTGTCCCTATAACCTCCATGCCACAATCATTTTAAACCTTTTACGTTGCTGAAAGCACTAGGAAAGGGACAAGCATTCAGTCTAGCGAACTGACACCACTTGTTACAATACTTTATTCTCATAAGAAAAATCATTCACCAATATACAAAAATATTAGATCAATCATCCACAAATAATTATCGATAATAACAATCCAAAAATGAGAGAGAGATAGATAATACCCTTAAGGTAGGGATACACCAATAATACTCCCTAAGGAATGAATCACTCCATGAGTTCTCCCAAGATGAGAGAGCTACTCAAGGAGGGAAAAGTCCCATAAGCCACTTTTTGGGCAAAGACAATTACATAAGATTCATTTCTATGATGATTAAAATGATAAATATCTCTTATTTATATATCCATCTTCTCATTCTACTTTGGGGAGCCTACTACTAATATAATATAATATTATAATACAATCAACCTTGTGTTATGTGTGGCCCATGCCAACCCTTATACAATATAATAATATATCCCCAAATATCTATTCCTAGGTACCCTACCATGTCACCCTCCTTACAAATGTTTCATCCTCAAAATATGTGAAGAAACAAGATAATATGATTTGCTAAGCAATGTTAACAACCGATACCAATATCTATCAGGCATCCATCCATGTAAAACATGTTGATGTTGGTATACCATTTTTTTATTTGAGTATCCAAATCTACTTCATATGCTCCATGCTTATACTGTTGTATTTTAATAGCTTGAGTGATAGGTCCACTTGTTCCTTGATTCTGATCAACTGCTCTAAAAACTAGGATCCCTTTGCTTTCTCTACCAAACACTACCATAGTTGGTTCCCTTATGATTCCATTTGGAACCATAATATTGCTACCTTGAGCCATACCTCCAAGCATATTGTCACTCATGGTGGTGTGGATGGAAATATGGTGTAATCTTAACTTGATGTTCTACCTTCTTTGACTTCTCAACATTTGGCTCCATTGTTTTAAATTCTTTTACACATTGTTCTTTCATGTTCTCTTTGTTTGGTGTGTCCTTGTGCTCTTCTATCAAATCTTCATTGGACTTTGTTACTATTATTTACATGCACTCAGTTGCTGCTTCTTCCTCCATGGACTCTATTGCTACTACTGCCTTCTTGGATTCTGTTTCAGGTTCTTCAATTTGTTTCTCTACAACCACTTCTTGATTTTCTTTGGATCCTTGCTCATTAAACTAAGAAATATCCTACAATGTTATCTTATTTTTCTTGTACCATAACTTCATAAACTTCTTTTGCACATTAATTTTAATAGTACCTAAATAATCTAACCAAGGATAAACAAGAACAATATCCTCATCATCCATCTGAATAGCATAAAAATCTAAATGTAAATTATATTTATCCATGGTGATCTTCAAATATTCAAAAATTTGAACATTCTCACCCTCAAAATATGTGTCCTTAATTTTTTTTCTTGAACTTGCAACCTCTAAACCAAAGCAATATTAATAAAATTAATATTTACTACTAGGGTCAATGGAAATAATAACCTATTCCTTTTGAATGCTTCTATGAACCTGCAAAATAGAACTTTTAGATGAACTTAAACCTTTTTTATCCTTTGCTTGCTTTTTAAAATACAAATATGTGGATTCATTCTTCTCACTATATTCCTTAACATTTTCCTATTTCTCCTTATTGAGTAATTTTATTTCTTTTTCATAGTCTTCATTTTGTTTCTTGAAAACTTAAAATTCTCCTTTCATTTCAGTTTGCTCAATTTGAATTCCCTATAGTTTCTTTTCAAGGTATTCTATGACATCCATCAAGCTATATATATTTTTATTCCTTCCCTCAAGATCTCTCTTACAAACATCTAACTTTATTTGTAATTGAATAGGTTCCCATTTACTCAAGAATGCATGCTCCACTTCATCCCATGTGAAGTTATTTTTATGGGCACTATTAAAACTATACCACCAGGAGAGAGCTTCTCCTCCAAGATAGCGAGGAAGCATAATTTTCCAATAAGGTTGATACCATGTAAAAATTTTCCACCAATCCCTAACATCAATATCATCTTCTCCATTAAACTTTTGTAGTGCCATAGTTGATGCCCTAATGCAACTAGGGTTTTTTAAAAACATATAGCATGCCCTAATACAAACTAGGATTTTATGGAATAAACATGTTCCCACTGAGTTGAAGCTAAAATTCCCTAGATACAACTAGATCTACAATTTTTCTTCCAAACAAAATAAATTGCAACTAATTTGCTTACCCGAACTAACAAATTTTGTCTTTCAAAAAAACTACAAATTGAAAATTCATCACTACTCTTGTTCTAAATGTTTGAATTCAAAAGGTCGTATCTCCCTCAATACTGCTTATATTTATTTATATGACCACTCATTTTAAATATCTTCAAATTGTACACAAACTGATCCAAAAATCATCTAAATCAGATAAACTTTCACAGAGATATGACTCCTGAAAGATGAGATGTTTTTCCAAAAAAATCTATAAAATTCATCACTATCCTTGTTCCATATGATTGACTTCATAATGTCATATCTCCATTAATACTACTTGGATTCCTTTATATGACCACTCATTTTAAAGCTCTTCAAATTCTGCACAAACGAATCTAATAATCTCTTGAATTGGATAAATGTTCATAGAGATATGGCTCCTGAAAGATGAGATATTTTTCCAGAAAAAAATTTGCCCTAAATTTTTCTATTCCAAAAAAAAAAATCCCACTTTACCAAAATCGTTTCTCTGATACCACTTGTTACAATAATTTTCTCATAACAAAAATCATTCACCAATATGCACAAATATCAAATAAATCATCCACAAATAATTATCCACAATAACAATCCACAAATGAGAGAGATATATAATACTCTTAAGGTAGGGAAACATCAATAATACTCCTTAAGGAAGGAATCTCTCCAAAAACTCTCCCAAGATGAGAGAGCCACTCAAGGAGGGTAAAGTCCCATAAACCACTTCATGGGCAAAGACGATTACATAAGATTCATTTCCATGATGATTACAATGACAAATATCTCTTCTTTATATATCCATATTCTCATTCTACTTTGGGGATCCTACTACTAATATGATATTGTATTATAATATTAGATAATATTATAATACAATTAAACTAGGGTTATGTGTGGCCCATGCCAACTCTTATAAAATATAATAATATTTCCCAAATATTTATTCCTAGGTACCCTACTAGATAACCTTCACTACAACACCACTTTTATATTAATAGTCATCAGGGATACATGTCTATTAGGATGATTGATTCCACTTGAAGGAATTTATGAACAATCACTATAAAACCCTAACCCCCCATAGGTTGACTCCTTCTTTTGTCATCTTGCATTTTCATCATGTTGCATATCAATGACATTAAAAGGTATATTTTTTGATAGCACTAGATCACCCCAAACTTGTGATAACCAAATTTTATCTTGATTTCCCACATAGGGATACATTCATTTACATCATTCATATCATCCACATCATCAAAATCCCTTTCATATATTGGGGAAAAAATAGAATACCTTATCACCCACATTTACATCATTCATATCACCCACAATTGGAAAAAATCCCCATTTCTATTAGGAAAATAATAGAATCAATCATTGCATCATCATCTATGTCACTTCAAAATCACCTATATCATTCATATCATCCACATCATCACAAACACTTTCATCTATTGGGGAAAAAATAGAATACCTTATAACCCACATTTACACCCACAAAAACTCCTTTTCAATTAGGGCAAGAATAAAATCAATCATTGCATCATCATTTATGTCATCATCCACCTATATTTACATCATTCATATCACCCATATTATCACCCATAATTCTATCAATTGGCTCATGATATTAATTCTTCACTCATTCACCAATTGAAGAGGTAAGCTACAACAATATTTTTCTATCTCCAAGATCTTCTTGCACACCAAAGAAAAGAAGTTTCTTCAACAAACCAGGTGTCTCGTGTTTTTGTATCGCATTGTATTTCACACAATGCGATATCAAAATGGGGATCTATAGATACAAAAACCTATCCACTTGTCTTCCACACATCATCCAATCACCACCGTCCAATATTTATTTATATATATGTATATTTATTTATATTTATATTTATATTTATATGTAAATATTTTATATATTTATATTTATATATTAATAAATCTTAGTCACTCATCACATCTCAATATTAACCATCTATTTAACTTAATGTGTATCACATATCAAATTTATAATCTTAGCCACTCATCATTATTTAATCTTGACCCTCTGTTGATATTGTCAAAACCCTAACATGTTGAAGGTAAGTTATAAAAGAGCATGCACTTTTGTGAATGAGGTTAAGCAGTCAATTGATTGGGAATTTAGACAACACTAGAGACCTTGCATTCATCCTCATACAAACCCTAGAATTTTTATAACACCTCCACTCCTCGCCATCATCGCATCTTCTATTTCTGTTGCTAGAACCCTTGCAAACCATATCTGGTTCTACAGTACACTTCCCTAAAACCCCTGAATGTTGTCGAGAATTCCTTGGATGCTACTGAGCATCTCTAAAATATTGTGAGGTGTTCACCACAATTCCTAGACACTCTTAGGTATTTTTCTCAACCAATTTACCATCGATAAACCATTGAATGCTTCCAAGAATTTGTGCACCATCAGATCATAGAAGCAAAAACATAGATCAACATTGTAGATATTACTTAGATAAAATATAAGTTATCATTTTATTTACAACTTACGTTTTCTATTTTAGCTCACTTTTAATCATTGTTACATCTAGGGTTTGTAGTTTTTTTGTTCAAAGGATCTCACATAGTGGAGCCCTTGCATATGATACTAACTTCTTAGTGTAGTGATATATTTGTAGGTACATGAGACCTCTTACTTGATAACTATTATAGCTTAGGTGGTCCTTTAGGGATACACAAGCCCACCCACAACTTGTTTGGATTGAATATGATTTTTGAAGACACCAACATTTAATTTAATGAGGGTTTTCAAAACCCTCTCAATGTAATAATGTATCAAAATTGATAAAGTGTATTGTTACCCCATATTCGAGGTAAATATATTATACAATTTGGAGATCCAGACTCTTGGAGTCATAATAAAGTATATCTATCATTTTGTGCATACATTGTGTTATTTGCTTTTTGATTTGTTGTTTTATTGGTGTTGTTCATTTTTACTTTACAATATCATTCTCTTTCATATGCCTTAAAGTCTCTTTCATGTATGGCCATGTATATCATGAGAACTAAATTCTACCAAGTACCAATGAGTATATAGGAAGGGCTAGCATATATAAATGTTTAGTATATTAGACATGTAGTATATTAAAAGGGGAACTATTTGGGTGTCATAAGGAACCCTCACTATATAAGCATCAAAATATCTTCTTAAAGAATCCCAACTGCTCAAAGGTGCAAACTATGAACCTTGGAAGACTAATATGAGAATCATCTTGGTAGTTGAGAAACTCTAGGATATTGTTACCAATAAAGTCATTCGATCTAAATAGGATGAATATCAATATACATTTGGTGATCCATATTCCAAGGTATTGATGATCATCACCCTTTCCACAATAGATGTTATTCAACCATACATTATGAATCATACACACATAAGGAGGCATGTGACACACTTTCTACCACCTATGAAGGGAATAATAAATCAACAATACTTCAACATTAATTTTTGTGATATTTTCACTCCATATTCATACCATATTTATCACTACAAGTAGATGTAAATCCTAAAATTGATCAATTTCAAGTACATAGGAAATTTATGTTTATATACAAGGATTTATCTTTATATATGTGTTATTGATAGGTTGAATCCCTTTCCATACTACCTTGGTATATTGTATCATTCTCTTTTGCATACCTTAATATCTCTTTCATATATGGCCATGTATATCATGAGAACTAAATTCTTCCAATTACAAACAAATATATAGGAAGAGCTAGTATATAGAAAGGTTTGGTATATTAGAGAGGTACTATATCATAAGGGAGGGAATTTGGAAGTCATAAATAACCCTCACCATACAAGCATTAAAATATCTTCTTAAATAATCCTAACTACTCAAAGGTGCAAACTATGAACCTTGAAAGACTAAGATGAGAATAATTTTAGTAGTTGAGAAACTCTAGGACATTTTTACCAATAAAGTCGCTTGACCTAAAGAGGATGAATAATATTGATATAAAATCGATGATCCAAGTGCCAAGGCATTTATGATTATCACCCTTTCCATAATAGATGTTATTCAACCATACATTTATGAATCACACACACCCAAGAACGTATGGGACACTTTCTACCATCTATGAAGGGGATAATAAATCAACAATACTTCACCAGTAGTCAAGGTTATGCATAAGGGTTTGGACTCAAAATATACTTGTAAAAAAATGGTGAATCCTAATTGAAATCAAGGTGAATCAAGGCAAATCCTAAGCAAATAAAATCAATCATATTCACATAAAAATTTGGGGTATTTGAAGCCCTAAAACATAAGATCACATTTAGGGCATATTTTGACATATTAAATCATCTTATAACTTCATAAAAACATCACCATTAGATCAGGCTCAAAAAGAGATTTCCAATGAGTAAAAATATGCCTATGTTTGGATATATATTATGGTGAATTAACCCTAAGAAAAAATTGATCTTGAAAAATTTAGGCAAATGGGCCAATGTCAAGGATATTCATATTCTCCAATTTCCATTTTTGTAAATCCTAATATTCACCCAATTTGAGAATATTCGCCATTGTGCATAACCTTGATAGTAGTATCAACTCCACACATTGAGAGTCCAAGATGGAAAAAATATTAAGGTATTCCTTCACCAAGTTACAAAGTTGAAATCTATATTAATTAACATAGGTGAAATAATGGAAGATAAGATCTTTGTACCCATCATACTTTGAGCTCTATCAGATTTATTTCAAGTGCTAATGACATCCTTGTAAGTTGGGTATAAGAACCCTTTCACCAACATTTCTAGTATGCTTGGGATGTTTAATAGACAAGTAGCACCAAGTACATTTTTAGTTGAATATTCACAAAGCTAAGGACCATTGGATGTGATACACACTAATCTATGCAGACCCATGTCAACTAGTTTTTGTGAACAAATGTACTTTCAATTGTTCATAGATGACTACTCAAGGAAATTGTGGGTGTATTTCTTACAACTAAATTCAAATGTGCTCAATTATTTCTAGAGATTCAAGACATGTAAAAATAAAAATTGGGTGTTCTATCCAAGTTTTCTGCTTTGATAGAGGGGGGAATATACATCCAATAATTTTATAAGGTTTCTTACACAAAATAGGATCAAGAGATATATCACTATAGTATTTACTCCATAACATAATGTGTTTGTTGAAAGGAAGAATCATTTTATCATAGAATTGGTTTGTTGCATGCTCATAAGAACCAATCTAAATTTCTAGTATTAGGTTGAATTAGTTTCCATTTTAGCATATCTTCTAAAATAAAAACCCACTAAGGCAATACAAGGAGTTATACTTGAAGAAGCCTGGTTTTAGAGAAATTTTTCCATTGCACAAATCTAAGTCCTTAAATCAAGGCATACATGCATGTGCCATAGCAATAAAGAACCAAGTTTGATGTAAAGATCTTACTATGCATATTGCTTGGGTATGATGAAGATTCAAAATTCTAACAACTAATAGATCCAATCATCAAGAAATTACATTTAAGTAGAGATGAGGTGTTTGATGAAGAATTTGAAACTAAGTCACATACTAAGGATTTTTAGTTTAATGCTGTCACATCTCCAATTATGAGTTTGGAGTTCAATGAGGAAGCTATAGAAGTTTTTGATGAGCCTATAGTAGTTGATATACTTGCAAATCCATATCAATATATAAAGTCTCTAAAATGGCTTACTAATACCATCAAATATGTTAAACTTGATGCACCTTTTTACCTCACTTCCATAAGACCATGTACTTAGTAGTGATCATCAAGAAGTAAATAATGGCTTGATGACTTTAGTGATGGAGAAATTAAAACTATCATTAGTGAAATACACACATAGTTTACCACAATATATGCAATATATATATGATAAACAACAACACATGGAATCTGTTTGATTTTTCAAAAGGAATGAAACCCATAGGCTATAAATGGGTCTTTGAAATAAAATGCAAGGTATATGGATCCATTGATAAACATAAGTAATGGATAATTACAAAGGTATATATACATATATACATTCACACATACAATAAATATTAAAACTATATGTATACTATGTACACTAGCAACACAATTCAATTGGAAATGTTAGCAAATAGATGTCAATAGTACCTTCCTTAATGGTTATCTCAAATAAGAGGTGTACATGACATGACTTGGAGGATTTTTTGTTGACGGGAAATATAAAAAGTACTATACACTAAAGAAGTAATAGTATGGGTTGAAATATACTCCCATAGCTTAGTACATTAAATTTAATGTTCACCTACTATAGCAAGATTTCACTAGAAGTCTCTTTGATGCAAATATATATATTAAGAAATTTGGATCTAATATGGTAATACTTATGTTGTGTATTGATGATTTGGTAATAACAAGTAACATAGATAATATAATATATAGTATGAATATTGATGTAAAAAGCATTTGATATGATAGATATGGGACTTTTGCATTAATATTCTAGCTTGGAAATGTGGCCAAGAATGAATCATTTAATGATAGATTGTAAAACTAAGGCAACACAAATGGATACATTTTTATAACTATCCTAATATGATTAGACATCTTAGGTATACAATACTCTTTATCATCAGTTGATTAAGAAGTAATGAATAGTTGAATGGTTTTTTGATCCAACCAACATATTTATGGTGCTCATGGTTTCCTCCAAATCTTGTATGTATTTTTCTTTCATTTGTTCTTTTTTGCTTTCTATATAATATTTGAGTATGGATTGCTTCAAAATTTGTTTTAAAAAATCATGATTTCCAACATTTTGTCCATAATTAACACTATATGGTATGGTGTCAATTACTAATAGGTGATATACCTTTCACATATTAACTTTATCAACATCCATTACTAATTGATAGAAGTAAATTTATCTCCAAATCACTATATTTTGGAGGTATTATTTTATGACTATAAAATGATATATGTGTGATATGATGGAAATTTCCAACTACTAATATTGAAAATCATATACTCTAATATATCTAGACACTTTAGCATCAATAGTACGTAACATTATAGTAGTACTTTCAATAGTTGCACATGTACTAAGAAGTGAGTCTATACATCAAAACCTATACACCATATAACATTACCAAACTAGAAAACATGGGTACTTGGATTTATAAACTATTATAAATACCTTCTAAGCCTTGGGATTCCATCCAAATGGGATTTTTCTCAAGGTAACCAATCCTTAAATGCCAAAATGACTATCTTTATAGATATGGAAAATTTTAGCAAGGGTTATCATGGTTTCGTGACAATTTGGAGACCAATCATCTATTCTTCTAGTAAATGGGTTTACTTCATCTTACTTGGGTCCATTAATTTATATAGTGATCATCAATTATTTAACAAATTTTTGGAACCATTTCAAAAAATATTCAACTCCAATCTATAAAATTTAATAACCTCCCACCTATAAACTAATGGAAAAACCAACATGGTTAATAAGATATTGCTATATTTTTTATGGATGTATAACAACGACCCATAGATATGGATGAAAGTCTAGCATATATTTACTTCTCCTTCAATAGAATTAACCATTCCTTCATATGAAATATATCATTTCAATCATGTGTAGAGTTTAGTCCTAGTTACCCAATAATCATCACCTTCCACATACCAATTGCTGTGATGGTGTCATCTCAAGCTAAGGAAACCTACAAGAAAAATAATCCTATAACAAGTGTAGAATATACAAACATAAGTCCTATAGATCCTACTATACGAAAATAGAAGTAAAAAATATACCTTGATCAACATAGGATTGTGCACACATTCTAGGTTGTGGATAATGTTTACCTCCACATAAATAAGGAATAATTCTCAAACCTAGACGAGAATATTATACCAATGTGTTGAGGTACTTATATCATCTAATTTTAGATAGAGGATAACTCTTTCATTCTTGACATATCATCATACTTATAAATGCATCTAGTATTATGCATTAAAATCCTTGTCATACCGATATCCTTTGCTAGATCCCATGGAAGTATAACATCCAACTAATCTAGGTCAACAAAAGTTAAAACCCATCAATAAGTTGATTGATAAAACCACCAATAACACTCATTAAGGGATACACAAACTATTCATGGTTATTAAATAGGATTAATTTCCATCATAAGTAAAATTGTATCTACTTGACAAACCCAAGTACCACTTCCCATAGTTGGAGGTTGATGTCATAAGGATCAATGATCCATAAGAATGTGTCTGACAAAGGGTAGATAAAGAAAAAACTAGTGCATGGAATATTCTCTTATTTCTAAAGAACTTGAGAAATATCTCTTCAATTTGGTACCAAATAAACTCTAGATTGGATGGACATCATATATATTTTTTATAAATATATTTGGACATCCTTGAAGAATGATTTGTATATATTTTATTGAAAGGTTAAGACAAATTAATTATTAAGTATCATTGTTAACCAAGGTATTTTAAACTTATCCATAAGGAGTTAAATTAGAAATGTATATGAGGTTGAAAAAATATTAGCTTACTTAATATCCCTTATAAGTTGACTTCTAATGGCTTGATAATTTGTTTTTAATTAGTATAATGCATTGTTAGACCATAACAAATTTTATTTTATTAAGGAATATATATACTATAATAAATTAGGTTGGCAATCAAATCATTAGATTGGATAGGATATTACACTGAGAATATTATATTTTTAAAATATAGAATTGATAAAGCCAAAATTAAAGTCAAATAGGACTTCATCCTAAATATGCTTGAATGGTACCAAAAAAAAAATTCTTGAATGGTTGGGTTTTAGTCCAAGATATAGATATAGATTTACAAAAATAAATTATGATGTAACCATTAAGGTTTTTGTTAATGGGACTCTCATTAAATCCTTACATCTTCAATGTTGCATTAGGAAGGGTTTACTTCTCTCCTTTTACTATATGTTATTTTTATATATTCTCTAGTTATATTTTTTATAAAGAAATATACAAAAGATTGCTATATGATATCTTGATGCTTAGGAATATTAGTTTCTTTAAGCTAGATCCTATGAATGATTTGACACATTTTATAAAATTGATAAGAAAATTTGAAAAAAAACATGGAAGTAACCAACTTTTTTCTATGTCACATCAGTTGCTAAGATCTCTACTATAAAAATAGAATTTCTCCCTGTTCTTGATGGTTCATGTTCATGTTGAATATACTTTTCTTGTAAATATATCTAGAATGGTGATATTATTAGGTATCTAAGTATATAATTTATATTGAATACATAACCCAAGGATATGTGGACTTACATCCTTACACAATTCTAGGGAAACTAATATAATTCCTATTATAGAAAAAATATAAATTGTTTCTAATATCTTCTTTGTCATTCATGTTTATTATAACTCATGTTGGTTACATAGAAATAATGATTATTTGAAATAATAAGATGTGTCTAGCGACTATAAAATCCATATCTTAGTTTTGTTATATATCCAAGAACTAAAGATGACCTTTGGATCATATACCCACATAGATAATGTGAATGCCTCATGATTATCTAGAACTTAGAGTTTTAGGTTAAGGAATATTGAGAATGGATGTACTTCAAAATGAAAATACATGACCATTTAGTATATAAATTTATACACAAATAATATAATTATATTACTATCTAAGGAAAAGAGAGTATAATTCCAACAATCTCTGAGATGGGATGAGAAAATATAATGAAATATGAGGAACCTTTGAGAATATTATATGAAGGGAAAATATTACACCAATTACCCATTCCTTTTACAATTAAGGAAGAACCCTTATTTATACAATATTTAAAAATTCATACCATCAAATATGGAAGGCCACCCATATAGAAATGTGGTGGTTCATCTTCCTTGAGTTATCAAGTTTAAATTTTTGACTTTATGGTTTAGGCTTCATGATTTAAAGTTTAGAGTTTAGAATTTGGGCCTAAGCTAGTAGATTTTATTGAGGTTAATGTACTAAGAACACAAAATTTAGAGATTATATTTTGAAATGGATATGCAAACACATATCATTGGTTTTTTAATGTTGTGTCCATTAGCATTGTAAATAGTTGATACTAAGTATGAGGTTGACATAATCAATGTATTTGGAACCATGCACAAGGCTAGTGTGAAGAGTTGGTGCTATACACAGAGCTCATGCTAGGAACCAAATTGGTGGTAAGAGTTGGCACCATGCATAGGGTTGTTATTGTGAACAATATTCATGGTAAGAGTTAGCATTATACACATGGTTAGTTCCATGGAAAAAGTTGATGACAAGAGATGACATTATGTATGGATATAATACCATACATAGAGTTGTTGATATACACTAAGAAGTGTTAATAGAAACTGAACCTATGCATTGACATCATCCTAGAATTATGGTTGTTGAGAAACACTTACTATGCTCAAATCATTCATCCATATTTAAGATGCAATGGTCCTCCATTGTTCCTAGTCCAAATTGCAACACAAAATAGTAGTAACGAAAGGAGAATATATATATATATATATATATAATATTTTTTTTGATGATTTAAAATTTTCATTCAAAATGGGTTTTGATAGGCTCCCAAAACCTGATTACATCAACAACAAAAGTGTTGAACAAACAAAAGATAAAGTGAGAAGTAAAAAGGGGGGAACGTAGTCCCACAATAAGGAAGAAAAAAAGGTATAGAAAAAAATAAAAGAGGATGGTAAAAACATGAAGATGCCTTGAGACAAACAACAGATCATGCACAAATAAGGTATTAAGCCTCATTTTCAGCTTCAACACCTTCGTCATTAGGCTCTTCGTTTATCTCATCCTCCCCTTCATCCTTAGTGTTGTCAGAAGCCATTGAAATGCCTAACCACCTTTATGGGCCACATGAAGAGGTAATTAAGGTAATTATGGGGAATATGAAGCATAACAGGCAATATGGAGGCAAGGGTAGGGATACGGAGGAGCAGGGTGATGGTGTGAAGGAAGAGGTGAAGGTTATTAGTGTGCAAAGGGTGTATGTAAGCATGAACAATAAGGATACGATTGTCATATTGAAAATAGGAAACGTGGATGTAGAGATTGAGAGTGGTGTGAGAGCTAAGGCAATTGAGGCAAAAGTTAAAAATTTCTTGGAAGTTGGTAATGAAAAGTTCAAATTTTTGAAAACCTCACTAATTCTGATGATACCAAGTATCAAAGATACATGGGTACCAAGGAGGAACAAAAGAGAAAATATTATAGTTGATTGGTTAGGCATCATTACTAGTTATCACATATTTGTCTTGATCCACAATGTCAATGATTTCTTATGGCATGCCACTTGTCCAAGTCATTAGACTCATGGCATTGACACCATAATTAGCTAATTTATCAGCAACCTTGTTGCTTTCTCTGAATGTGTGCTGGAAAATAATATCTTATTGAATTTGACTCAAAATACTAGCTTCCTCAATGCAGTCCTTAACCCTCCATGAAGGATTTTTATTGTTATTTAGGTATTTGATTGTGTTGAGTGAGTCTCCCTCGACCATGAGCCTGCCTGGTTGATTTTTTGTGAGGAATAATCCTCTCCACATGGCTCTGGCTTCAACAACCTGGTTTGTTTAAATCCCTAAGTTTTCTACATAGGCAAGGATGACACTTCCTTTATGATCTATGAGGATACCCCCAACACCTACTTTTCCAGGGTTACCCTTGGTTGCACCATCAAATTTTAGTTTAATCCATCCTGTAGGGGGAGGGATCCATTTGGAGTGGGCTCTTAAATTGGGGGAAGGCTGAATTTGATTTTCTACAATAGGAATATTCAGGGAGTGGCTCAAGGAAGTATAATATAATATATATAATATTGTTTAGATAAGATCCATAGAATAATAAGGTATGAAGGGGATTCATATGCATTGAATTCTGACATTAGGTGTTGAAAGCGTATTTTCACCTAATTTTATGTGATATGTTCTCCTTGGTGGCCAAGTTGATCTTCCTTAACCACTTTGTACATATGAATGGATTATCTTATAGTATTATTAGTTCACATGTCAATAATATGGTCCTCCTCTACTAGTTATAAACAATTTAGATTGATATTTTTAATGTTCAAATATTCTGCTACTATGAAAGTGTTGAATATAGGTAAATAATAAGGCCTTAGAATCTCAAAATTAGATATTGGATGTAAATCAAGATAAGTTCAAAAGCATTCTTCTCTACATTATTGGTAGTGTTGTATAGTCCATAGAAAATAGGTTTTATCTTCCTATGATGTCCTACAACTCTCTTTATAAAGATACAACCATACATGATGTCCAATATTGAATTGATGTGGACCCATTGTTGGTGATTGTGCTAATTGTATTTATGATTTGTATTCTCCTATATTTTTTTGACTTATTATTGGCTATGTTTAATCTATTCCATAGGTTGTTAAACATTATCTACTTATTTCTATCCATCATATGAGTACTCCATGGATTATATAAAGAGAGCCATGTTGGTAGGTACCAAAGGCTAGAACCTAAAATATATGTTAAATGGGATATGTTTGGTATAAGTATGGAGAGCTTAATTAATACTCATATCAAATGTAATGAAGGATTTAATACCATGTGCATGGAAAGATCCACGATCAATCAATTCACAACTTCTATTTAGCCATTGGTCTAAGTTTAGAAAGTTTTAGATATGGTCAACTTGGCATCCATTATTATCCACAAGGTGGGCCACAAAATTCTTAGAAATATGCTATAATTACCAAAATAATGGACTCTAACAAGCCAAATTTGATCCATACATGATTTAAATAGAACTTATAGTGTCCTAATATAAAATTGACTTCTTATTGGAATAATGATAGTCCTTTTTCAAACACATTTGACTATTATAAAAATTGAATAATTACCATTCTTGGATGTGGCAAATCTAATATGAAATCCATAAATGTTAGACAACACTAACAATGATATACATAACTTTTCCAATATTTTTACTACTACTCCTCTTGACTGGGCTTCTCAACAAAATATTCTTCAAGCAATCACTTATCTTATCACTTCTGATAAGAACTTTATTTTGACTTCTCATGTTACTATCAATGAGCTTCAACATGTATTTTTTAAAATGTAAAAATGGAAAACCCCAAGTCTTGATGGTTTTCCCATTAGGTTCTACTAAGAGTTTTGGGATATCCTTCATGTTGATTTATTAGATGTGGTGGAAGAATCCAGGAAAAATAAAAAAATTTTGAAGGTTATCAAGAAAAAATATATTACTCTTGTTCCAAAAGCTCAAGAGGATGATCACATCTCATATTTTAGACCTATTGCTTTATGTAATATTCTTATCAAAATCATTACTAAGATCATGGCAGAAATGTTGAAGCCTCTTTTGCATAATATTATTTCCCCTGAACAAGGGGGTTACATGGAAGGGTGTCAAATAGTTGATGGGATAGTTCTTGCTCAAGAAGCCATCCATTCCATGGATATGCAAAAAATTGCTTCCATGTTAATTCCGTTAGACTTATCCAAAGCTTATGATAGAGTGGATTGGCACTTCCTTATCAAATTTTTGAGGCAATTTTATTTTTCTTAGGATTGGATGGATTGGATTATGGGATGTGTCTCTTTAGTTTCCTACTTAGTTCTTATTAATGGTAGGCCTTCTCAGTTTTTCCCAACTTCTAGAGGTATTAGGCAAGGTGATCCCCTATCCCCTTATTTATTCATCATTATTGTTGAATGCTTAGGTAGGGCTATAACCAAAAAGAGAGAAGACAAAATCCTTGATGGAGTTACCATTGCTCATGGAGCTAGACCTCTCTCATATTCAATTTTTTCATGACTCTACTCTTTTAGGTAAATCTACAATTAAGGAAGCTTCTACTATTAAGAAAATCATTAGATATTTTTCTAAGGCTACCGATCAATTGATAAATGAAGACAAATCTAAAGTCATTTTATTTCATTGCTCTGCCAGACAGGAATCCATGGTCTTGGATAAATTAATATATAATAAGACCTCCCTTCCAATCACTTATTTAGGTATTCCCATAAATATTTGAAGACATATTAGAATTGGTTGCTGGACAAATTCAAGAAGAAAATTGGAAAGTCGACCAATAGGTGGCTTTCTTCTGGGGTAGAATCACCTTGGTAAAATCATTCCTTCAGGATATTCCTATTTATGTTTCTACCATTTTGAATATCCCAAAGGTTGTTCCTCGAGAACTAGATCAAATCATTCATTGGTTCCTCTGAAGTGGTACTAAGGAGAAAATAAAATAGGCCTTGGTGAAATGGGACACTTTATGTCTTCCTAAGAATGAAGGGGGGTTAAGATTCTGGTCTACTATTAATAACAACAAAGCTTTAGCTTCTAAATTATATTGGAGGATTTTGCAGAACCCCAATTCTATTTGGGCCAAGAATATCCATGCTAAATATGTTGAGAACAAAAGTCTTGAAGACCTTATTTGCTATCAATTGCCTTCCAAATATTTTCCAATTTTAGTAGTTCTTAATATTGGTGATGATTTGATAAAGAAAAATTATTTTGGATCATTCATAATGGTCAACAGGTAAATTTTTTGATAGATTCTTGGGATGGTCACAAGCCTTTGATAACTCAATTTCCCGATTGGAGGCCTTGTATGGAGGAGCTTCACCGAGCTAACTAGATAAAGGTGGCTAATTATTATCGGTACCATACTGGTAATTCAGAGGTTGGTAGATATTGGATCCCTATTGAGGACTAGCCTATTCAAATCCTATAAAAGTAAAGACAATATATCCAATGCATCCTTCATATGATATCTCTCTCTTGGTCCCATGATAAAGATTGTTTTGGATGGAATAACACTACTAAGGGTGAGTATTCAGTTGCTCAAGGTTATTTGAACTTATGCCATAATAATCCCAACCAATCATTTGATATCTTTTCTCAGTTGTGGGCTCAAAAGTTCTAGCATAATATGAGGTTATTTACTTGGCTTTTATTGCATCACAGGGTGCTTACTGGGTAGCATCTTATGAAGTGTGGTATTCATGGCCCTTTTAGGTGTGAAGATAATGTGGAAAGTCTCAGCCATATTTTTATTGAGTGTACTTTAGCCTTTGATATTTGGAGGAGAATGACCATTTTACCTAGCTTACCATGGTCCAATTGTTTTACTTTTGAACAAATTTGGAGGGATTGGCCTAATAAAAAGGGTGTTAATCATTTTATTAGGTAGTCGGTTTGGATGGGTTCTACCATGCTTCTTTGGAATATATGGAATGAAACGAACAACTAAATTTTTAATCAAGAAATGAAGGATATTCACTATATCTAGAAAAATACCATTACCAACTTATTTGAATCAGTCCATCAGCTCCTTAATCACCCCAAAAACTCCCACCAAATATGGGATCAAGTGATGCAAAGATTGAAGATTAACTCTTCTAATAGAAACCAACTTAAATGGAATGTAAGTAATTGCAAGATGGATAGAACAAGGAATTGGAAACCTCCTTCTAAGTATTTTGGAAAAGTCAATATTTATGGAGCCTCTAGAGGAAACCCTATAAAAGCCAGTGTGGGAGGAATTGGTAGACTTTCAAATGGCTCCCTGGTTTTTACTTTTTCTAAGAATTTAGGTATTCTATCCAATAACCTTGCTGAGGGGTATGGTATCCGTAGAGGCCTTCAAGAGGATACTAAAGTTGGATTGGAAAAGGTACTAGTTGAGTCTGACTCTCAATGCATGATTAATATTTTGAATACTCCTTCTAAGAATAATAAGGTTTATTGGAGAATAAAAATAATTATTGATAATATTCAGTTAATCCAGATGGGATTTTTGAAATTTAATTACAATCATGTGGTCAGAGATCAAAAAAATAGTTTTTATGCTTTAGCTAATTGGGCTTTACTTGCTATGGACACCCTCCTAGATGGTGGGCTTCACAAATAAGGGAACCTCTTCTTTCTATAATTTCTTTGGATGGCTCTAGCTGAAGGTACCTAGTTTCTTCTTGCTTTATTTTTGCTTCTCTTTAGTTCGGTCAAGGTATTTTAGTTCCCTATCTCAAACTAATATTTCATTTGTTTCCTTTGTTGATTATTGCCTTAATAGTATTTTGGTCTAGAAAGGTCATTGTTGTGTTCTATTTTTTCTTTTCTATTTATGTGTGTGCTTTTTTTGTGTTTTTTGTGTTGTTTTTTGTTGTTCTTGTGTTTTTGTTGTTTTGTGTTTTTTGTTGTTTTTCTTGTGTTTTTTATGTTCTTGTGCTTGTGTTTATGTATGTTTGTGTTAATTGGTGTTTTTATGTTTTGGTGTGTGAGTATTTCAATGTTTTTATTATTTTATGTTGTTGGTTTTTTTTATTATTATTTTCTAGGTTTTGGTTGTTTTTGTTTTTCTTGTTTTTGTTGGTTGTGTCTTTGTAGCATTCTGTTATTTTTTTTATGTTTGTGTTTTGTTATGTTGTTTTTGTGTTTTTTTTGTATATTTTTTGGTGTTTTTTTATCTTTTTGTGTGTGTTTTTGGTTGTGCTTTATATTTTTGACACACTCAAGGAGCATGTTTTTTTTAATTTTTATAGTTTTAATATTTTTATGTGTTTGTGTTTGTGTTTGTATTTGTGTGTTCTTTTTTTTTGTTGTTTCAGGTTTGCTCCTTGAGTATGTCAAATTTGGTAGGCCAAGTGCGAGCCCTGGGTGATTTTGGTAGAAGAGATACCCCTGCCTCCTTGGGTCTTACCTAAAAGTGGCATCCCTTTTGGGATGTTTTCCACACAAAAAAAACAATGATATACATAGTCCTATAGGACCAAAATGATCACATCCTTAGAAAAAATTTGAAAATATTTTCTAAGGCATAAATTTGTTCCCAACTGCTAGACACACAGTGTATTTTATAGCGACACAGTACATGATGTTCTACGACACTAGCAGAGCAGATAAAATTGTATTATGATCACTTATACATAGCAAAATATAGCATTTTTCTAAGGTGATAAGACATGCTCTCATCCACTCAACACTTAGTATATTTTATAGCGGAATGACATCATGTTCCACACTGTTGACAACGTGGGTCAAGGCTAACATCATAGTCCTTCGATCAGTAGCCCAATGCACATTCCTTAGCCCACGCAATAAAACAACTAAATTTTGATGTGTTCTATGCCACTGAGATTCATATTCATTTTAGAATGGATCAAAACACATGTTCTACGTCACTGGTCAAGGAGGTCAAAATGCTTAAAATAAAGCACAAAATAGTGGCACAATGTAAAGTCTCATGAAAGGTTACTTTACATTATTTCCTGAGTGGCCTGGAGACATGTTCTATTCCAAAGTCATCTTTAGTCAAGTCTTCAAAGAACATATTTCAAGGAGTGAGATACAAACAAAGTGTTGTACACCACAGACATGAAAGTGAACTAATAAGTTTTAAGAACTAAAGGGAGCATTTTGGTGACATGTTCTATTCTGATCAGAGCGTAGTGTATTTTGGTGATGCGCTTCATGTCGCTAGTCAAAATAGTCAATTCAAGTGGTAGACATTTTTGAAGAGTGCCTTAGCAACATGTTCTATGTCACTCATATCCAAGCATTGCTAATATTTAATTAAAATAATTCATGAGTGAATCAATGATAAAGCTTATGCTAATATTTTTTTAGGCATACAAAAGCAAAGCCTTTGCAAATAAGAACCAGTTGATTCGAGCAATAGACGAAGCATCCATGAAGCCAAGAAAACAATAACTTAGGCAGTCACATATCTACGACCAGATGAAGTCCCCAAGAAAGATAGACGACTTAGATCTGGAATCTAATGTCTTAGAGCCTAACTACCATTTGTTAGGATCCTTCATCCTAAAATTATTAGTTAGTATTAGTTAGTATTATTAATCATTTAATTATTATATTATTAACCCATAAAGTGAACCATCACATCTCTTCATACGTGAACCATCACGTCTCTTCATAACATGAACCATCACATCTCTTCACCAATGTAGCTTTAGGGTAGATATATATATTAGGTTGGCCATTCACACAAATCATCCAAGAAGAAGAATAAGAAGCATAGATTCTAAATAGGGATCCCCCTATAAGTGGCAAGGAGGGAGCCCCCTATAGCAATAAAGTGATTACAAGGGATATCCCTTTAAGTGTCCTGTGATTATATTTTATATTAAATTATTTATCAAATTTACACAAGAACATTAGGGTTCTTGCATTTGGTATCAGAGCCATGTGGGACCCAGTCATGTGGGAATTGCTCAAAGATATTCATAAAATCACTTTCATGCATGAGTATCAAACTTTGTTTGAGGATATCACCAAACACAACACAGGGTTAGATGAATAAATTCTCATCAAGAACTTCATTAGTGGATTGAAAGAGGAAATTATAATGGAGGTGACAAGGTTCAATCCCTATACCATGATGCATACCTATGGATTGGCCAAATTAGCTGAAGATAAATTCAATACTCAATGTCGATTAGGAAAAACACCTATTGGGAAAGCACAAACCACTTACGATGCCCCAAAATCTAACCGACCCTTACAGGTTGAGTACCTGAGCTCGAAGGAAGTGAAGGAATGATGAGTGAAATACCTCTATGATAATTATGATGAGCAATTTGGATCCCATCAAAAATACATTACACTAACATTGTATTTATTGAAGGAAGTTGATCCTTATCAATATCTAAAAGGCAAAGATGAGGTAGTTGTTTTTGAAGTGCCTGGAGCACCTACTCAAAATAATAAATACAATGAGGTCGATATGCTAGAAGTGATTGATGCATCAGGTAAGGATGAGGTAGACATTCTTGAAGTGAATCATTATGGCCAAACATGCACTCTACAAGAACTACACTCAATTTCCTCTCCAATAGTGAGTTATCGCCATAGGGTCAAACCTATTCAAAAATAAGATGGAAAGGTGACTCCACACTCCTCCATTGCCTATCCCAGGGAATAATAGAAGAATGTAGAAGTTTTACCACCTCTTTTTATGCATAATTTTAAGGCGTTTGAATAACCCCAAGGGTTGTCCTTCCCTCATCATCACACATTTACTAATTTTTCTAGCAACCCCATGCAAACACTTCATCCTTATCGATATCCCTGCATATGAAAGGATGAGATTAAAATTGTCCAAGAACTTATGCAAATCCTTCTTGGAAAACAAAGGATAAAGCTCCTCACTTTGAGATTTGAGGACAATGTTCTTTTTAAGGAGGATGGCATGTTAGGATCCTCCATCCTAAAATTATTAGTTAGTATTAGTTAGTATTATTAATTATTTAATTATTATATTATTAACCCATAAAGTGAACCATTGCATCTCTTCATACGTGAACCATCATGTCTCTTCACCAATGTAGCTTTAGGGTAGATATATATATTAGGTTGGCCATTCACACAAATCATCCAAGAAGAAGAATAAGAAGCATAGATTCTAAAGAGGGAGCCCCCTTTAAGTGGCCCATGATTACATTTTATATTAAATTATTTATCAAATTTACACAAGAACATCAGGGTTCTTGCAAATAATAACCAGTTGATTCCAGCAGTAGATGAAGCATCCATGGATCCAAGAAAACAAGAACTTGGGCAGTCATAGATCTACGACCAGATGAAGTCCCCAATAAATATAGACATCTTAGATCTAGAATCTAATGTCTTAGAGCCTAACTACCATTGTAGAGTGAGCAAGTTGCAAAGTCAAGCTACTATGGTGAGCGACATCACACAAATTGTTTGGGCCTCAAAGCAAAATGAAATGAAACCACCTCAGCATTCTACCAATCTGGCATACTTTTCTCCTTGTCATGTTCCATAATTTTCCTTCATTGTAAAAATTTTAGTAGAGGTCAAACCCTCAATTTTTAGGGTCAACTTTAGAGTGTTTTCTTGCCCTACTGTGTAACATTTTCTACAAATCAATCGAAGGAGCATTACTTGGATTTTTTACTCAATACTTGGTGTCTTCAATATTTCTTTAGAGATATTCAAGTTGTGAATTGCTTTTATATTAATGTTGATATGGTTAGTTTACCCTATTATTAAATTACTAGCTTTAGAGCAATTGAAGCCTTTTCATAATTGAATCTATGCTTGTAAGATGTTCATTTTTGTTAAATCTAGATACTGATCTTATTTTACTAAATTGGATTATTAGTATTGTGGATGTTGAAATAGCTTTTTGGAGTATATATTTGTTTTATATTTTGTATTTTTAGGTGTTGTTAATCTTGAGTGTGGGACACTAGAAATGATTTTTTGAAAGGTTTTCCCTGTGGATGCCTATGTTGTTAGCTCTATCCGACCACTATTTTAGTTATAATTTCTTAATCCTAAACCCTTTTCTATCCCTCTCTCTTAAAAAATTACTGAACTTAATTAAGTCAACACCCTATCAGTTGACAATGAACTAGACCACTTTGGAGGTTGTAATAGAGCAATATTTAGTCCATCCAATGTTGAGTTTTGAGCTGTGACTAGCACGTGCAAGTCTAACTATAAATATGGAAGATAGACAGTCATAGTATCAAGTTTTTCTTGATGTTAATTTGGATCCCAATAGTTTTGGCACGTTCAGTGGGACCTATTTACTAGAAACCATAGTTAACCCACCCTTGCTTTATTTTGTATTTTTTCTCACAAAGTAATCAAGATTTGGTGAATTGTATTGACCTTGTTAAGTGTTGAGCAATAAATTCACATGGTGATTCCTTGAATGCAAAAATGAGAAAGCTATTCCTATAGCTTGTAGTTTTTCATGAATACTATATCATTTGTAAAGAATAACCCTAGTTCTTTCATCTACTACGAGCCCCCTTTTAGAGGATCTACCATCATAAGAGATTTTGAACCAAGATTTCCATTCAGATAAAAATCCTCTTGAGTAACCTACTACAAGCCTCCCAAGTCCACCTCCAACAAGAACTCCACAAGTAAATATGGCTCAAAATATGCCCCCTAATCAGCTCCTGTAGAAATATCCCAGCTAGAATGCAGTTCATCCTCTAAGACTAGCCCATATGCATGTTATTCCTCAGGCTATGACTAAAGACATCCCCACATATGATGGATCATGTAAGACAACATATGGACATTGCCAAGATATTCTTAATTTAGCTGCCATCCATAACATAAATAATGAATATGTCATCATTAGAATCCTAGCCCTTTCCTTTAGAGGGAAAATCTTGCACTAGTTCATGACTTTGGAGGATAATACTATTACATCATGGGTAGCATTAGTAGAACCCTTTGTATAAGAGTTCATCGAGTCCGTTGATCCCTTCTCCATCCTCAATAAATTGACATCCATGCAAAAGTATTAGCATGAATCCATTTTATATTTTAACCTAAGATTTAGTAGGTACTAGAAAATAATTCCATCTAAAGCCAGGCCAACTACATCCCTTGTTTTCATGTACTATATTAGAGCCCTTGGGTCTGAATTAGATCTAGAAACTCAAAAATTAGGAATATGCACCTTCCCCCAACTCTATAATGCATTTTTTCAAGCTAAAAATACTCTTATTAATGTGGGAAGATTATCCCCTAAAACTATCATGCCCTATTGTTTAGAAATTTCCAATGTTCAAAATCAGGTAGCTACATATTTGCATATAGATCCTTCTTATTTATCCTCCTGTCTTCCTCATATGACCCCTATTCCTCATCCCAAAGTTTCATCTACTGTAGTTCCTTTCCTGCCACTTCCTATTCAAACATCCCTAGAATCTACTTTACTTATTGACGTAAAAAATACCCTCAAGATGCTCAGTAACAAAATGAGCTCAATGGAAAAAAGACAGATAGAGAGATTTTAGAAAAGAAAATTTTCTTATGTCAATAGGGACCAAAAACCTAGTACCAACAATAGCATAGAAATCAGAGTAAATAAAATGCAAAAATATCCAAAATGTTCCTTTGAAATGCCTGGTATATGTCTGGTGCCTTGTATGCAATGATCCCCATGATTCAAAATCATATATCATGTATCATGTATCAACATCATGTTTAGCAGACTATCAAAATGACAAAGAGGAATCAGAAAGGCAGGATAAATATGTTGTGGCAACCAGACCAGATCATGATTAGACAAGACCAGATGAAGAAGGGCCAATTTAAATATGACAATATCAGGAAAGAAAACCTTGCAGGTTGATCCACAAAAATTGGGTCAATTTCAAGTTCCTTCCCAAAAGAAGAAGGATGCTCCCACTCAATGTAATGATATTTTCCCTATTCCTCAAGCAAAATAAAATAGGGATATGATTCTAAAGGGCCAAGAAAAGGACGTCAGCTTCCCTAGAAGATATGATAAGAAAATGACATAGAAGGGATGATATCCAAGAGTGAAGCTCAAGAAAATCTTAAATTCCCCTCCATAACTAAAAGATAAAGGATTGAGGCCACACAAAAATACAAAAGGAAGTATGGTGAACCTGAGAGAATGTTTGAGAATTCCTCTTTAGAAAAATTAGAGTATAATATTATAGAGGAGATAAAAATAATACCCTCAAAAGCTAGCCTATATGATACCTTGTTTATTCTTGGCCAAATAGACCCGTTGAAGCCTTCTTTAAGAAAATATCCATAGGAAAATCAAGCTACTATGATCCTTAGCATGCCCTATGGAAAATACAAGATGTCCCCTACTACCCTAAAGAACAAACCCCCTCCCTTTTACATTTTTTTGAGGATGGAGGGGTGGATTATTTGCAACTGCATCATTGACTCAGGGGCTTCTACTACATTTATGCTCAAGGCAGTATGCGAGGAGATGGGTATGGAATATACCATATCCTATCTTGGATTTTTGCAATTGGATGGAACCCCAGTAAAGATAGTAGGATTGATAAAGGATGTTCTAATGAGGTTTCATAAAGCTCCAGAAGTAACCATTATGCAAGAAATAGTGGTGGTATACCTAGAGACTTATTTTATCCTCTTTCAAGAGAATTCACTGCAAAATTGGGAGGATGTATGTACATAAATTACTCTAGCATGGTGATTTCCTTTAAGGGAAATAAAATAAGGATTATTCCTGAGAAGCCTATGTCTTATCATATTGAAAAAATTGAATAATACATGTGTAACCTCACTCCTTTGGATGAGTTCCAACTGGTGGAAAGTCTTGAATAACTAGAAGTTGAATATGAACTACCTTTCAAAGAGGATTACAGTCAATTTGGAACATGCATGGGTACATATAGCATGTCCTTAGAAATAGAGAAAAGAGTCACTGCCATATACAACTAGTTATTAAGGGAAATAGAGACTTGGACCATGCACTTTGATGGTGTAAGGTGTATAAATGGGGTTGGTGCTAGTGTATTATTGCAGTCTTTGTTAGAAGGTGCAAAGAGTTTCACATACAGACTGACTTGATCCTATACCAAAAATGTTGCAGAGTATGAGACTTTATGCCTTGGACTAATGCAAGCTAAGAGTATGGGCATCAAGATATTGAATATATATGGTTATTTTGAACTAATTGTTAATCAGGTAAGGGAGAGGTGTAGTAGCAAACACCATTACCTAAAGGTATACACAAATAAAGCATGGGATTTGATGGAATCCTTTGATGCCCTAAATATTAATTTTATTCCTAGAAGATAGAACACCTTGGATGATTCCTTGGAAGTTACGGGAGATAATTTCAACCCTTCTATAGATCTAGGTGTCATAATAGAAAAAGGGATCAAAATTATTTTTTTGCCTACAATACCAGACAAGTAGATCTTTTGGGAGGTTTTTGAAAGCGATGAACATATCATTGATTTCTTAGTGAGGGAATTTTATCTATCAAATGTTCAAGAGGAAATTCTAGATGAGATAGACCAACAAGAAATCATCCAGCTAAAAAACAACCATATCCCTAGGGGTTTGGTCACTCTGGAGAGTTTGTTTGACAATGAAGATAGGAAGAATATCAAATCTATGGAAATCAATGAAAATATCTACAAGAAAATTAAGATCAAAAAGGAAAAGAAGCTCAAAATTGGAATACGATGTTCTCCAGAAGAAGAGGAGGATATCAAAGTTTTATACCTTAAATACCAAGACATCATGGCTTGGTCATATGAAGATCCTAAAGTATATGACAAGAAGGTGATCCAACATACAATTGAGCTAGAACCAAATGCAAAAATCTTCAGGTATAAACAGAGGCCTGTGAACCCCAGGTTTGAAGCCATAATGAGGAAAGAACTGTTAAAGCTGCTAAAGTCTAAAATCATATACTTAATAAAGCATTCAACCTAGATAGCTAATTTTTTCCCAGTAAGGAAAAATAATGGTGACATCCGTTTGTGTGTGGATTTTAGGAATCTCAATCAAGCATCATTAAAAGACCACTATCCACTCCCTAAAACTAATTAGATCTTGTAGATTGTTGTAGGAGAGAGAGGTTATCACTGTTAGATGAATTGTATGGCTACAATAAGGTTTAGGTGAAGGATGAGGATCAATTCAAAATAACATTCACCACCAAATGAGGCATTTTTGCCTATCAAAG
The DNA here is from genome assembly GCA_028583015.1 of Wollemia nobilis. Taxonomy (NCBI): domain Eukaryota; kingdom Viridiplantae; phylum Streptophyta; class Pinopsida; order Araucariales; family Araucariaceae; genus Wollemia; species Wollemia nobilis. The sequence goes on from JAQPPZ010002554.1 coordinate 8,375,097, forward strand.
AATATCTTTTGGTCTGTCCAATGTAGGAGCCACATTCCTGAATTATGCCTTTGGAGAGCTGATCAAAAAAGTCATTCTAATCTACTTGGATGACATTACTATATTTTCTCATGAAAAGTAAGATCACCTAGCACATTTAGAGTGAGTGTTTAAAAAATGTAGGGAATTTGGCATCTCTTTTAATCCAAAGAAGTCATTTTTGCAGTCCATGAAGGAAATTTATTAGGCCATATGGTCTCTAAAGAAGGTATGGCTATTGATCTAGATAGATTCAAATCAATCCTTTCTCTTCCATTTCCCATGAATAAGAAGGCTTTGCAGTCCTTATTCAATTAGATCAATTTTTTTAGAAAATTCATCTTAGATTTTGCTCAAAAGGTGAAACCTATCTCAGAACTATTGAAGAAAAATTAGAAGTTCAAATGGTCTGATATGAGAAAATAAGCTTTTGAGATCATCAAACAATCCATTTCTACTACTCTAGTTCTAATGAATCCTAATTTTAGTAAATATTTCATTTTGTATGCTTATGAAGCTGAGGAGAGCTATGCATCTGTGCTAACCCAAAAAAATTATGAGGGAGATGAACACCCCATATTATTTTGGAGTCAAACTCTCCATGAATATTAGGTCAAGTATTATTTTATTGAGAGATAAGCATTTGCAGTGATGAATTCATTGAATAAATTCAAGAAATACTTGGTTTAGATTAAAATATTGGTATACATAGTGTAGACACCTAAAAGTCACACATTGCTATACCTACGTACTTGTAGATCCTTTTGGACACTTGTAGGTTTACATAGGCGATCCTAGATACCCATAGGCTATCGTAGACCAATGTAGACTATTGTAGATCCTCATAGACCTACGTAGACTACTGTAGATATGCGTAGACTAGTGTAGATCACCATAGATTATCGTAGCATTGCATAGACTTCCACACACCACTTCACTAGTTTTTAGGTCCAAAACCCTAATAAACTACCTGAATCACCTTCCATGCATTGGAAAACCATCCACCTAGCCTCCTAAGGTGATACAAGACTCCTTTATGCTTAATTGAGGCCCCCACGAGGCTATTAATTGGCAAAAGTATTAATTCAGTCAATTGTTAAATCTAATTTTAAAGTGACTTCACTTAAGTTCACTTTTAGGGCTAAAAAGGTTAATTAGGTCCTTAATCCCTAATTATCCCTAATTACTCCCTCCCACATGTGTGTGCACTAGGTTAGTTAGGATATTTCTTAGGAAACCCTAACCTAACCCTAGACCTAACCTAGAGTTGACTAACTATAGTTAACCCTAATCTCTCCTCACACATGTGTGAGGATGAGATATTTCCTCAAGGGAATGTGAGGAGGCCACCTCACAAACCCTAACTTAACCTTCATGGGATCTCACCCTAGGGCTTAGTTCTCCTAACTACCCCCCCTACACCTTAGGTTTTCTTATAAATAGTGGGCCCAAACCCTCATTTATCTCTCTCTCCACTTATGTCCAAAGCATAGAAACTCTACCAAAATACGTACAGAAGCATAGCAAAGTAGATCTAAACCTAAACAATAGCAATACATCAACAAAGGAACCTCTCCATCGAAGGATCTCTAGAAAATCACACTCACAGTCCAATTTTCCCCCCGCCCCTTGAATCAGGCACCAATTCACCTCTCGAGGGGCTAATTGGGTTTACAGGACCCAAATCGACTCAAATATTAGACGTAAGCTTCATTTGTTATTTTTATGTGGTTTTGTATTATTTATTTCAATTTTTACCATGTTTTATCAGTTGATTTGTCTCTCTTACTATGGGGCCTGATTGAGGCAAGCCCCACAAATCACTAACCCCTTTTGGTAGGTTTATCCTAGAACCAAGGAGGGAAAAAACAAACAACTACAACCCCGCAGTGGTACGCAAGCCCATCTACACTAAGGAACATGCAAGAAGAAGGCATCAAGCCTATTGTAATATTTGTGAAAAGAAAGGAAAAAGGGGAATTCTCCCCATTTGTAACCTATGCAAATCTTATCATGAATAAAATACATATTTCTGAATGACTTGTGTTTATTACTTGTTATTAGATCAAATGTCATCTTCTAGTTGTTTCATTCTGGCACGCCCAGTGGGACCCCCACAATGGATAGTGTTGGGTTAACTATTTTATAAATCTGATATTATCCTCTATTTTTGTGTTTTCTAGGTACTAAATATGACTATCACAGAGATCTCCAAAGCCCTAGGAACCACCTCAAGCCTTCAGAACAAATATTTGGGGTCTCCAAACCCGATTCACCCCCACCCCATGAACTAGATCTCAATTCACCCCCTGGGTGGTGAATTCAACCTACCAGCCTCAAAAGCCCCTAAAATTGTAGGGGTGAGTAGTACAAGGCCTAACCAGACCACCCACAACATCAGAGTCTAGGTATTCTTTTGTATATGCTCTGTTTTCTAATTTTTGGGTATGTGTAATATGTTTACTAGTTAAGGCACAATAGCTAGTAACAAATTTTCCCTTTCTTCGCATTTCCATTTAGTTTAAGTATCACTGTAATTACAAAACCTATCAAAATTCTAGCAACTTTAAATTTTAAAATTTCATGTAAATTTTAATTTTCCCTTTTCTAATTTGCATGTATAAAGTCTTTGTGATTGCTTGTCTATACTTGTATAAATATTCATTGCAATTACTACATGTTTTCACACATATTTAGGGTCACATAAACCCCTTTCTTCACACCTTCGTATTGCATGTTTCTATGCTTTGAAAAATAGAGTCAATTTCTTTTCCTAAAGGCATCTAGGATTAGATTATTTTTTTACAAAAAGCATTTCATTCTAGTCTTTTGCTTTCAAAAAATGCATATAAGGCTAGCTTTTAATTTGAAAAGGCAATTAGTTAGATTTCCTATTTTACATAACATCGTTAGCAAAACACAAACCCACACACACTCACATGGTATTTAAACAAGTGGTGAGATTGGACTTCATCCCCAATCCATCACTAGAGATTGGTGTGGTAGGTGTTTTACCCTCCACCAACTCACCTCCCTAGACACCTAGTAGCCCCATAGGAGTGGTTTTCTGGACCTCATCACCGAAAAACCCCCCACTTTTGAGACTGGGATTCTGGATTTCATCACCAAAAGTTACCTTCGGAGTGGGATAGGATTAGATACCTTTGTCCATAAGGCTAACATAATTTGTGGACATGGTAACTATCGTTATTGACTAAGCCCACCCGAGGGTGAAGCGAAAGCATGGGTATGCCAGTAGCAGGTCTCAGATAGTACCACCTCTTCTCATGAGAGGATATAGCAAACTCACTTTAGCATAGTGGGTTCCCCCCATTTTAGGATATCATTTTACTGCACCTTCCATACAGGTCACCATTCGCACGTTGCGATATTGTTCTATTATGTGCATCTTTGGGTGTTGTAGGAGGTTCGATATCGATGACATTCCTGATTTACTAGAGTACTCACTCCACTACCTATGATACTACCTAGGAGGTACCAACATCAAAACACACATAAATAAACAAAACACTTTTATTTTTAGCATTTAGAATTGATTCCAGTTTACCATTGTTTGCATGATCACAAACTGGTTTTAGCATAGTACACCACTTATCACTTTATTATTTAAGCTACACACAACACATCATTGCTTTACTTTTATATTAGATATAGTTGAGTCTACACTACATAGGGTTATTCCTAAACCCCTTCACACAACACACATAGAACTACAAGATTTAATTCCTACGTAGTTCTAAACCTTCATGACACGACACATGCTACCATGCCTATTGTCACCCATAGTTGAGTGCACAAGCAAGCATACCTTATAGAGGAAGCACCTACTACTTCTTCTAGTTAGCCCCTTCCTACTCCTTCGATCATGAAGGGGAAGGCCATACACACATCTAATTTACTCATAGGATCTGATGTACAATACACACACATGACACCTCAGGATGAGACATCCACTTTGAGTGAAGCCCTCGCTACTTCACTTGTAGAAGATTATCCACTTCTTTCATCCCCATCCTCACCTAATCCATCGACCATGTTCTATGACCACATGATCTACACGATGCCAAGACAACCTCATCCATTATTTACCATATATGAGGAGGTCACACCTACTTCCCCTACCTTTGCACACCCCTTTTTCCAGAGTTTATCTCAATCCCTATTTGAGAATGACTCCTCACTCCTAAACCGCACTCACCTTGAGGTCACATCATTCACCCCTATCGTAGGAATGATTTTTGACCCTTCCTCTTCCATCGTAGGTACCCAGAGGCCATCCTTTCAAACCATGCAACAACTTCCTCTCCAACAGGAACAACAAGCCCTCCCTCAAACATCACACCCCTACACTTTTCAAGAGTCTCAACCATCATCCTCCCAAAAACCATCCTTCACAATGTTTGAAGACCTATCATAACCACCTCTTCAAACACAAGATACACAATGCCAACAACAACAACCAACAACACAAGTTCAATCGAGAGTAGACACACTCACCTCCCCCTCTTCCCAAGCTCCTACTTCAGAAGCTTACCCTTCTTTTTCTATGGCATTCCCACCGACATCCCAGGTATTCAGAGTATACGATACATAGTCCTTTACTCCACCCTTGTCTACATCAACTTTTAGGATACCACCTCCTCCTCCTTTCCAAGCTCCCACCACTAGTCTTCTTCCTACTTATGGATCGAGACCTGTAGCTCACACCCCTTCCCCACCAAACTATTCTACATAGTTTAGCTTCACCACCTCCTATCCTCTAGGACAGAGATAGATCCCATATTTTGATACCTCATCTCGACCACCCTTAGCATAGGTAGTCCCAACACCTACACCATTATCCACTGCACCCACCTTATTTATACCTCCTCCATCTTGGTCATCGCCACCTATGGCCCAACCATTGCAGTAGGCTCCTACCCAATAAATACCTATGCCACAACCGCACATCCCATAGTAGACATCTACCCCACAACCTAGTGTACCCATAGATGTGACATCACACATCGCCCAATACCCACCTTACTAGGATTAGGTGCAACAATACCCTTCATAGTATTGGGAAGAGCAACAACTCCAATACCCACCACATTCATAGGCCTAACCAACCCTAGCACAATCCTCCATGCCTTTAACACCTAAAATTCAACTCCTATGAGATGAAGTCAAGATGTTAAACCTATGCATCGCAAGCTACGAGCCACAAAAACCATCCTACGATGAACTCTACAATGAGCCAGTTCATCCATACATCCCTATCCCACCTTACCCCTACCGCTTTGAGATCCTGAAGTTTGATAAGTATAAAGGTAAGGAAGACCCCAGAGAGCATGTCAATAACTATCACTCAACTTGCTACCAACTTCATAGTAGCAATCCCCTTATGTTGCGTACCTTCTCCCTCTCCCTTGTAGGACAAGCCTTAGATTGGTATAATATGCTACCATGACATAGCCTTTATACCTTTGAGTAGTTAGCAAACACCTTCTTAGAACACTTCTCAATTAATATAAAAAATAAGACTACCTTCTTAGATGTCTATGCCTTATGACAAGCTGATGATGAACCTATCATCGAGTTTGTCTCTATATGGAGAGCGATCATCCATGATCTCACCCATAGCCTCCCTACCATGGAGCTAGTGACACTCTTTTCCAAGAGTTGTCACAAACACATCTCTACCTCTCTACAACTTCACCAAAGCCACACCTTTGAAGAAGCTATTTCATAGGCAAAGGTTATCGAGGACATCAAGGTCCAATATGGTAAAATCAAACTTCAACAAAAGTCATCTTACACTGCAAATCCTCACTTCAATTGCAACACATCGAATCAACCCTTCTTGGAGCCACCATAGACCAATCAAGTAGATGTAACCTCTCCATATTCTTCATCAGTCTCACAACCTCCTCCTCCACAACAATAATTATCTCATACTAATGTGCCTCCTCCATCTAAACCACAATGAGCTCATGGTCCACGTCCTCCATGTCAACATCATGATTGGACTCCACTTTTTGAGCCTCTACCTACCTTATTCTAGAGGTTTTTTGAGGCTGGTCATGTTACATTACCAGACATTCGACCCATAGATCCAAATTGACCCAACCCTCATGGGCACATCGAACATACCTTTTGTGTTTACCATCGCCAACCAGGTCATGATGTTCACTCTTGTCGCACCTTTCATGACTTAGTTGAGGATCTTATCGATCATGGTACTATTCAAGTTTCAAACCCCATCATACCACAAAATCAAAATTTGGGTAATTATCATAACACATTACCTGAACATAGGGGGACTAATCCCCATGAGACTCAACCCACTCAATAAGTCCAATCAAGGTAGTTCAATCATGTACATCACAATATTCCTTCCCATGGAATGGTTGGCATGATTAGCATCACTACTCATAATCAACACTAACCACCATATCGAGATGTACCCATTCCTCCACTTCCACCATCATCCATTGACCATTTCACTAATAATGTCAATTTTCCCTTTCAAAAGGCTTGAAATCGCACATTCATCACTTCCAAAAGAAGGGTCATATTTGAACCAACCTTTCCCACATCAAATCATCTCCAAATTTCCCAAACCTTTCACCATTAGATCAAGCTCAAAAATAGCTTTCCAACGGTATAAGGTTTGTCCAATTCTAACATTGTTTGGTCCCCCAAACTACCAAAATACTGCACATGGGTCTAATTCACCCCCCAACCTATGATTTCAGGTTCAATTCACCCCCTGCCATGTGAATTGAAGCTCCTAATCCCAAAATCATCCAAATTTCATCCAAAATCAAGGAAAAATTCACCCTCTCTCATTCATCATTCAAAAATTGGGGGTAATTTTGTCTTCCCCCAATCCATCATTCAAAAACTAGGGGTAATTTCATCTTATCCCCATCCATCACTCAATGTGAGGGAAACTTCACCCTCTCCCCAATTCATCATTCAAAATAAGGATAAATTCACCCTCTCCCAATCATCATAAAAAAAAAATCACAAAATTAGAGGAACTCATCTCCCTAATTCATCATTCAAAATTGAGGATAAATTCACCCTCTCCCATTCATCATTCAAAAACTAGGGGTAATTTCATCTTCCCCCAATCCATCATTCAAAAACTAGGGGTAATTTCATATTATCCCCATCCATCACTCAATGTGAGGGCAACTTCACCCTCTCCCCAATTCATCATTCAAAATTAGAGGTAACTTCACCCTCTCCCATTCATCATTCAAATTGAGGGTAAATTCACCCTCTCCCCAATTCATCATTCAAAATTAGAGGTAAATTCACCCTCTCCCCAATTCATCATTCAAAATTAAGGGTAACTTCACTCTCCCCAATTCATAATTCAAAATTAGGGTAACTTCACCCTCTCCCATTCATCATTCAAAATTGGGGTAACTTTATCTTCTCCCCATACATAATTCAATGTAGGGGCATACATCATACATCATCAGGTTCAAAAGGTTGCATCCTTTGCCTTGCCCTCACCAAATCAAATCAATCACTAGGTTCAAAAGGTTGTATCCTTTTATAAAAGGTTGTGTCCTTTGCCTTACCTTCATCATAATTGTTTTCCCAAACAATAGGTTTCTCTTAAAACCTTAGAAAAAAAAATCAACACATAGGTTTCTCTTAAAACCTTAGCAAAACAAATCAACACAGGTTTCTCTTAAAACCTCAGCCAAAAAAATCAACACAATTTTTTTTTTTTAAAACCTCAAAAAACAAATCAACACAAAGGTTCCTCTTAAAACCTCAACAAAATAAATCAACACACAAGTTTCTCTTAAAACCTTAGCAAAACAAATCAACACACAAGTTTCTCTTAAAACCTCAACAAAACAAATCCACACAAAGGTTTTTCCAAAAAAAATCAGCAAAAACAATCAACACAGGTTTCTCTTAAAACCTCAGCAAAACAAATCAACACCAGGTTTCTCCAAAATCCTCAGCAAAAATTTTGGAACATTATTTTTAGAATCCCTTAGCACACCAGGTTTCTCCAAAATCCTCAAGAAAAATTTTGGAACATTCTTTTTAGAATCCCTTAGCATACCAGGTTTCTCCAAAATCCTCAGCAAAAATTTTGGAACATTCTTTTTAGAATCCCTTAGCATACCAGGTTTCTCCAAAATCCTCAACAAAAATTTTGGAACATTTTTTTTAGAATCCCTTAGCACACTAGGTTTCTCCAAAATCCTTAGCAAAAATTTTGGAACATTCTTTTTAGAATCCCTTAGCAACCCAAGTTTCTCCAAAAACCTCAATAAAAATTTGGATAGGTTTCTCCAAAAACCTCAAAAAAATTTGGATAGGTTTCTCCAAAAACCTTAGTAAAAATTTGGATAGGTTTCTCCAAAAACCTCAAAAAAAATTTGGATAGGTTTCTCCAAAAAACTCAGTAAAAATTTTGGATAGGTTTCTCCAAAAACCTCAATAAAAATTTGGATAGGTTTCTCCAAAAACATCAGTAAAAATTTGGATAGATTTCTCCAAAAACCTTAGTAAAAATTTGGATAGGTTTCTCCAAAAACCTCAATAAAAATTTGGATAGGTTTCTCCAAAAACCTCAATAAAAATTTGGATAGGTTTCTCCAAAAACCTTAGTAAAAATTTGGATAGGTTTCTCCAAAAACCTCAGTAAAAATTTGGATAGGTTTCTCCAAAAACCTTAGCAAAAATTTGGATAGGTTTACCCAAAAACCTCAGCAAAAATAGCCTAGACTAGCCTAGCATAGTCATAGCCTAGCATAGCCTAGCATAGGTGCAACATACACATAGTCTAGCCTAGCAATATTTCACTTCTTTGTCGCATCATCCCTCATGCCGCATCATCCCTAGAACATTGTCATCATGTGAATCCTTGATAGTGCCAACCCGCTACATCCACAATATGTCCAATTATGCAAGTCACCAAAGCCCAAGCCACATCATTGCTTCACCCCCTCATGTGCATCCTGACCCACACCATTTTACCCACCAATAGGCTCTCTTTTATCATTCTTCTCACTTCTTCCTCTACTTCTTCTTGTTTCCTTGCATAGTTGTATGGTTGCACTTCGAGTGGCTACATACCTACGCTGATCTATCCCCTTTCTTCTATCATCCTTTGACTTTGGTAATCCCCTTATCTTGTTGGTTGCCAAAGACTACTTCTTCTATTTTATTCTAGTTGTACATTCCACCTTCATTCCTTTCCTCTTTTTGGTATTACTGCATGCATCCAACACATCATAGTTTATGCACCTACTACACACACACCCCACACGTTGGGGCAACCCTTATCATGCCATCCCATTTTGGCCATTATCATACATCTTACTCATCTGTAAATAAGTTTTCCAAACTTCTCCTTCTACACATCATGAGTTTCCTCTTGTAGATATTGCATTCCCCCACTTGCATCATTTACATTACACCCATTGCATATATCCATACATTTTTCAACAAAATTTCATTTCAAGTTTGTACATTCTCCCCCAAAATGTGCCTTCAATAGGAGTAATACATGCACTTGTTAGCATCACCACCTGGATGTCCATTCCCCCTTTTCAAGATTAGGGTATACATAGGTATCATGTTTAGATTTGACTACTCCTTAGTTCATTAATCCTCATCACTTCACCCCTATGATAGAATTTTATATATTTTTTATTTTTTTTTAGGCTAGTTCAACTAACTCTCACATCTCATAAAAAATAAAAATTAAATGAATTTTGATTCTTAAGGAAAAAAACACTTCATATCTACGTGAATTTTTCCCCCCTCAACCTACTCATGGTCAACATATGCTAATGATAAAAAAGGATAAGCATAAGCAAAAGTAAAAGAATGGGGTAGAAAACAAAAGCCAATGCCCATACAAAAAAAATAGAAAAAGAGAATAAGAAAAATAGAATAGAAAAGAGAAAAGAAAAAGAGCACCATAATAAATAGGTAAACAATAGATGAGGGGCAGAAAACAAAAGGAAAAGCCTCCAGATATCACCAATGTTATGCTTCATCACCTTTGGTCCTTAGGTTTAACATAACACCATGGGATGATTTCCATCACTAGCAATAGGCTCCAAGAGCCTACCTACCAGTGGAATAGTCTTACAAGTGGTGATATATCTATCACATTAGCTACCCACTTTTGTATAGATCATTATTCACTTATGGATGAGCTAGCTAGTTTGGCCATGTCTACAATGGGTTAATCCTACCTCCCTCAAAATGGATAAATGAACCTCACTCATTTACACACACAGGTCCATGATAGACTTTGAACCAGTCCGATTAGTTATGAGTTACCACATAAACTTGCATAGTTTTGGGTCCGAGATTTGATTACCAAAACTACATTGGTCAAAGCCATTATAGATGCCTTATACCATCCTACATCTCTGAGATCATGGAATGGATCGCATTCACATAGGTACATGCAATGATACAAGTGCTTCCTTTGCGCATTTCAGCCCTCCCATACATGCATCCATGCATCTATGTTACATAGATTTATTACATATTACATCAATGCATTTACCAAACATGCATCACACCAAATATTACATCAATGCATTTACACTACATGCATCACATCAAACATTACATCAATGCATTTATCCTACATGTATTTTCTTACATTGCATCATCACACCTATATCACATGCATTTACTACAATTGCATTCACATCAAATCACATTACATACACATTAAATCACATACATTGTATGTAGGCACAACACAAAATCATCATGCGCACCCTTCACAAGGCTTGAAATTGTGCATTCATCACTTCTAAAAGTAGGGTCATCTTTGGCCTACATTTTAACCTATAAAATCATCTCCAAATTTCCCAAAACTTTTACCATTTGATCAAGCTCGAAAAGAGCTTTCCAACGGTATAATATTTATCCAATTCTGACATCGTTTGGTCCCCCAAACTACCAAAACACTACAAATGGGTCAAACAGTCTAATTCACCCCCGCCCCATGAATTAGGGTTCAATTCACCCTCGACATGTGAATTGAGCCCATGACCTTCAAAATCAATCAAATTTCTTCCAAAACCCTAGGAAATCCTCCTAAATTTTCCTCTAATTTACCTTTTTTATCATTTTCATCATGCATTGGTATTCTATCAATCATTGCATCACCAAATCACCACATTCCATTCACCTCATTGATGATTCCTTATTTGAGGGGGTATTCATATCCAAAGTCAGCTTTGCATGCAACCAACAAACCGAACATCCAAAAGCATGGATATTGCATCTATCTACAAATTTTTTTGCTAAAGATTATCTTATGAAATAATATCAATCCCAACCAGATATTTGTTATATCAAGAGAGCTATGTGTTACAATGGAGAAGTCAATCTAGCATTCATGAGTACACAATGAATGATACATGATTGACTAATTCAGTGCAACATTTGGAGGACTTCACTTTGGCATTCATGGTGCATAATGAATGACACGTTTGAATAATCCAAATATTAACTAGCTCAAATGGTTTGACACTTGTCACCATGTGCTCATCAATCAATCAACAACAAATATTTGAATAGGCATTTGTTCTATTCGTACTTTTGGACCACGTTGAACTGGTCGCAAAAGCAAAGTAGTCAAAATTTGCCTCCCCCAAGCAACTAGTATGACATCAAAAATGTCATACGGACTCAGCAAAACCACCGCATTGCATCCGCAATCATCCATTTCCATTTACCGATATTGTTTTCATTTCATTTTATCTCTTTCCTCTTCTCCTCTTCTCCTTCCTCCTTCTTGGCTATCGATCAATGTGGTATGGTCACGCTTCGAGCGGCTACATACTTTTGATTGGATTCCATTCTCCTTCTATCCCTTCTCCTCTACACAAACCCTTCACATTTTTGTATTAAACTATGTTCCACATAGTATAGTACAAAAAGGGGCAAAATGTAGACACCTAAAAGTCGCACATTGCTATACCTACGTACTTGTAGATCCTTTTGGACACTTGTAGGTTTACATAGGTAATCCTAGATACCCCTAGGCTATCGTAGACCAACATAGACTATTGTAGATCCTCCTAGACATATGTAGACTATTGTAGATATGCGTAGACATGCATAGACTACCATAGACATGCGTAGACTAGCGTAGATCACCATAGATTATCGTAGCATTGCATAGACTTCCACACACCACTTCACTAGTTTTTAGGTCCAAAACCCTAATAAACTACCTAAATCACATCATGAACACCTTCCATGCATTGGAAAACCATCCACCAGCCTCCTAAGGTGATACAAGACTCCTTTATGCTTAATTGAGGCCCCCATGGGCTATTAATTGGCAAAAGTATTAATTGAGTCAATTGTTAAATCTAATTTTAAAGTGACTTCACTTAAGTTCACTTTTAGGGCTAAAAAGGTTAATTAGGTCCTTAATCCCTAATTACCCCTAATTACTCCCTCCCACATGTGTGTGCACTAGGTTAGTTAGGATATTTCTTAGGAAACCCTAACCTAACCCTAGACCTAACCTAGAGTTGACTAATCCTAGTTAACCCTAATCTCTCCTCACACATGTGTGAGGATGAGATATTTCCTCAAGGGAATGTGAGGATGCCACCTCACAAACCCTAACTTAACCTTCATGGGATCTCACCCTAGGGCTTAGTTCTCCTAACTACCCCCCTACACCTTGGATTTTCTTATAAATAGTGGGCCCAAACCCTCATTTATCTCTCTCTCCACTTATGTCCAAAGCACAAAAACTCTGCCAAAATGCGTACAAAAGCATAGAAAAGCAGATCTGAACCTGAACAACAGTAGTACAACACCAAAGGAGCCTATCCACCGAAGGATCTTTGGAAAATCACACTCACAGTCCAATTCACCCCCCGCCCCGTGAATCCGGCACCAATTCACCCTCGAGGGGCTAATTGGGTTTACAAGACCCGAATCGACCCAAATATTGGAGGTAAGCTTCATTTGGTCTTTTTATGTGGTTTTGCATCATTTATTTCAGTTTTTACCATGTTTTATGAGTCAATTTGTCTTTCTTACTATGGGGCCTGACTGAGGCAAGCCCCCCAACTCACTAACCCCTTTTTGTAGGTTTATCCTAGAACCAAGGAGGGAAACAACAAACAACTACAATATCGTGGTGGTACACAAGCCCATCTACACTAAGGAACACAAAAAGAAGGCATCAAGCCTATTGTAATATTTGTGAAAAGAAAGGAAAAATGGGAATTCTCCCCATTTGTAACCTATGCAAATCTTATCATGAATAAAATACATATTTTTGAATGACTTGTGTTTATTACTTGTTTCATATATGTATCATCCATCAAAACTTCTCGTGGGCTACAAACTAGGACTATGCCCATCATCCACCATCCAAAATGCTTGCAGGCTAAAATCAATAGTAATCCTAACTACCACTCAGAGTCTCACCATGTCCCTCACGGCTCACCCGTATCTCTGTAGCTCTGCTCGACTTCACCCTAAATCCTGGAACCTAAACCCTAGTAGGTGGATCTCTCACCTCAGCCTTGGCATCCACCTACTCCACAAAATCGGAACTACATTGGTTATGATGTGAAGGCACTTGCACTCATGACCATAACTCATCTTGGGACATCACTCGGCTATAATAAGGAAGTGCAATCCCACGCACCATTAGAGAAGCCTCACATAAGGACTTATTAGCAAAATATACCTCTAATAGACTAGTCAATCTCTCAATAGCTCATGAAGCCTCCTCACATGCCTGCTCTAACTCTACCCTATACCTCTCCTCCTACTGGTGAAGCTCAACCTCCAACTAATGAAATCTATCTTGCAACCCTTGAGCCTCCTCATTTGCATCCAACCTCTCCTGGACCTCAAATGGAATCTCCTCCATATCTATAAAAATACCCATATCAATGGTGTCATCCACACCATCCCTAGCGGTGGATACACCTACCTCCTCTACACCACCCATAGCATCAAAACCACCTCCCTCCTCTACTACCCCAACCGCCTATCCCGTGGCCATCCCACCCTCCATAGGATCCTCCCCAAGGTTCACATGAATCTTCCCCACTCCCACTCCTTGTGTACTCGATGCACCACCCAAGCGTCATTGAGACCATCACATAGGAACCTCTCTCTCGCTGCTAGTTACCTCCTCTAACCTAGCTTGAGTCTTCCCACCTAATATCATCCCTAGTGGAGGTACCCCACCATAAGGTGGCACCCATTGATCAACAACACCTCTTCCAGGATCCTAACTCTACATAGACCACCAAGCCTCAAACTCAAGTGTAGTCCCGATATTATCCACATCCAGGATAAATATAGGTGGGTCTCTCACTAACCCAAGGCAACACCAAAGGAAACTCTCCTATATCACCATGTCATCTATAATATACAACATGAGCCCTTGTAATATCCTGTTGTAATCCAAATTGTCGTCTCACTCAATCAAACTAAAAATACTTAGTCTACCGAGTATATCTCCCTACTAGCCATCTACCCTAATGAATGACCCGCAACTACTCATCGTCCTCCTCCCAGGTCACCCCACCCAACCAAGGCCTCCACTTAATATCATTAGGTTTCAAGTCCCCAAACTTGACCCTCCATAACAAAGGGTCACCCTCGTGAGGCCTCTTGATGCCCTTCTCCTCATCAGTCTACCACCTCAATGCATAGGTAAAATACTCCTTACCCTCAACATGGGTAGGGTGAGGTAATAATGATGGCCTCTTAACAGATATGTGCTCCGATACCCATAACTGTAGCAAGGGAGTCCAGCTCAAACCCTTCCATCCAACACATACAACATCGTGCAACTCTCGGTAAACCTGGGCTAAAAATGCAGGCACCCATGCAAACACAACCCTGTGTGCCACCATGTCACTCACTATATCCAACATGTTCCAAGTGAATAGTACCCTAGAAGTGTCTAAAAATGCATAGGTAGATATCATCATCATCATCGCATACTAATGATTAGATATCTTATTCTTCAACCACAACCACTCATAATCCATCTTTGATACATCTATGTCCTTCTAACCCTCACCAAAGAAACGCTCCAACACAACATCCTTACTATTATCCGATGTTGCTCTAACTAGAACACCCTCAATTAGTAACTTATAAATTTGGTACACATCCTCTAATGTGATTGTCATTTCCCTAGTGGGAAAATGAAAAGTGTTCCTATCCGCATCCCATCGCTCACATAACACGGATACATATGCCCTGTTAGCATGTATACTCTTACATTCCCATACTCCTCTAAACCATATATCATCCAACCACTTAAGATCAATGTCATTGTTCATCAGCTCATCAAAATCACCCTTCATCTTTTGAACATGATGACGGGGCTTGAGCATCTTCACCTATTCATCCACAAACAAACACAACGAAATATACATTAGTCATCAATCCAATGATGCAATCCAATAAAACTCCATGAATCAAATATATAAATTAAACTATTTAATTTGACACGCACTTCGATACACTAAACAATGCAGAATTCACATATTCAAAAACATCAACAAAATAGTCGCATATTTGGATACCCATTTTTCCACTTCATGGTAATAGTTCGAACAAACACACAAAATAATACATATTTGGCTTCCAAAAATCAAATATAAAATCACCCACATACCTACTGTGGCATGAAATTCAAAATTTAGTCAACCCATTAGACATACAAAAACAAAATACATTTTTGAATACCCATTTTCCCACTTAGCGGTAAAAATGTCAACAAATTTAAAAAATAGTATACAAATTAGCATGGAGTTCAAGGTCAATCTTACCACACATGCATCCAAATGAAAAACAAACCAAAGCACATAATATCAAAATAACAGTCACATTTTTTAACACCCATTTGCCCATTTCATAGTGAAAGTTCAAAAAGATGTTGAAAATAGTGTAAATCGGGCTCCCAACAACTAATTTCAAATTTAACACTACCTACATCTTGGCACACAAATCAAACACAAGCCAAATTAAATCATCTACAAAAATAAATAACATTTTTGGATACCCATTTTGCCCTTCTACGGTGAAAGTATCATCAGTTTCTAAAAATCCTATACCCACGATGGAAAACTTAACAGTCAATATTTACCAACTTACACCCAAAAATAACACATTAAAAAAACACACCAAACGAAGGCAGAAAAAAATAACAATCACACAACTGGATACCCATTTCCTACTTTTACGAATAAAATTCAATAACATTCCAAAAAAAGTACACCATTGCTCCAAAAATGGACGGTCAAACTCTATGACTACTCTACCCATTACCTGGTCAAACTGGTGCTAAAAAAAGTCAAACCTAAAAACAAGTTACGTTTTTGGGTACCCATTTGGCTATTTTTAAACTATGTGTTCAAATTTCAATCAAAAATTATGAAATTTTTTAAAAAATGAGATGAAAACCTCCCCCCTAATTCACTTTTATCTAGAAAATTAAATTACAAAAAATGATACAAGTAGGAGCACTTACTAATGGATCCCCATACCTGTTGTCGGCTCCATGTCATCCTCTCACCATATTCTCATTCAAAATCGTCAACCACCATGTCCATGCATCACCAAATGCTCCTTCCAAACGTTCTCCACAACTCGTCATCGTCAAAATGAGCCCCTCCCAACTTCAAATTGCCTTAAAAATACCTAAAACTCTAATTCACCCCCACCCCGTGATTTAGGTCCAATTTGCCCCCCGCCCTACAAATCAAGATCCAATTCACCCCCCTCCCTGTGAATTGAGCATATGACCCCCAAATCTAATAAAATCCATTCCAAAACCCTAGGAAATCATGTAAATTTCTTCCAAAACCCTAGGAACCCTCCTAAACTATCCTCTCATATGCTTGTTCACCATTTTTCATCATGCATTGGTATTCTATCAATCGTTGCATCACCAAATCATTGCACTTCATTCACCTCATTGTTAATTCCTCGTTTGAGGGGGTATTCATATATAAAGTCAACTTTGCACACAACCAACAAACTAAAAATCCAAAAGCACGAATATCGCATCTATCTATGAAAATTTTTGCTAAAGATTATCTTACAATTATAATCTCAATCCCAACTAGATATTTGTTAAATCAAGAGATTTGTGTGTAACAATGGAGAGGTCACTTTGGCATTCATGGTACACAATGAATGACACGGTTGACTAATTTAATGCAACATTTGGAAAACTTCACTCTGGCATTCATGGTACACAATGAATGACATGTTTGAATAATCCAAATGTTAACTAACTCAAATGGTTTGACACTTGTCGCCATGTGCTCATCAATAAATCAACAACAAATATTTGAATAGGTATTTGTTCTATTCGTACTTTTGGACCACGTTGAACTGGTCGTAAAATCAAAGCAATCAAAATTTGCCTATCCCAAGCAACTATTATGACATCAAAAATATCATACGGACTCAACAAAACCACCGCGTTGCATCCGCAATCATCCATTTCCATTTATCGATATTGTTTTCATTCCATTTTATCTCTTTCCTCTTCTCCTCTTCTTCTTCCTCCTTGGCTATCGATCAATTTGGTATGGTCATGCTTCGAGCGGCTACATACTTTTGATTGGATCCCATTATCCTTCTATCCCTTCTCTTATACACAAACCCTTCATATTTTTGTATTAAAATGTACTTCACATAGTATAGTACAAAAAGGGGTAAAATATAGACACCTTAAAGTCGCACATTGCTATACCTACGTACTTGTATATCCTTTTGGACACTTGTAGGTTTACATAGGCCATACTAGATACCCCTAGGCTATCGTATACCAATGTAGACTATTGTAAATTATCCTAAACATGCATAGATTACTGTAGTCATGCATAGTCATTCTTAGATGACCGTAGTCATGCGTATTCATGTGTAGATCACCATAGATTATCGTAGCATTGCGTAGACTTTCACACACCACCTTGCTAGCGTTTAGGTCCAAAACCCTAATAAGTTAGTAGAATCACTTCATAAACATCTCCCATACATCGAGATACCTTCCATCAGCTTCCCAAGGCGATACAAAGCATAGTTGCACTTAATTGAGGCCCCCATGGGGCTATTACTTGGCAAAAACAATTATTAAGTCAATTCATAAATCTAATTTTAAGTTGAATTCACTTAAAGTTCACTTTTAGGGATAAAAAGTTTAATTGGGTCCTTAATCCCTAATTACCCCTAATTACTCATCCCACATGTGTGTACATATGTTAATTAGGATATTTCTTAGGAAACCCTAACCTAACCATAGACCTAACCTAGGGTTGACTAACCCTAGTTAACTCTAATCTCTCCTCACACATGTGAGGATGAGATATTTCCTAGAGGGAATGTGAGGAAGCCACCTCACAAACCCTAACCTAACCTTCATGGGATCTAACCCTAGGGCTTAGTTATCCTAACTACCCCCCCTACACCTTGGGTTTTATTATAAATAGTGGGCCTAAACCCTCATTTATCTCTCTCTCCACTTATGTCCAAAGTACATAAACTCTGCCAAAATACATATAGAATCATAGCAAAGTAGATCTGAACCTGAATAGCAGCAATACAACACCTAAGGAACCTCTCCACCTAAGGGTTTTTGTAGAACAACACTCAAAGTCTGATTCACCCCTCGCACCATGAATATGGCACCAATTTGCCCCCAGGTTGTGAATTGGTTCTACAGGTCCCAAATCAACTCAGATTTTGGAGGTAAGCTTCATTTTGCAATTTTATGAGCTTCTGCATCATTTATTTCAGTTTTTATCATGTTTTTACAGTTGATTTGTCTTTCTTACTATGGGGCTTGACTAAGGCAAGCCCTCCAATGAACTAACCCCTTTTTGTAGGTTTATCCTAGAACCAAGGAGGGAAACAACTACAAACTACAACCTCGTGGTGGTACGCAAGCCCATCTACATTGAGGAACACAAAAAGAAGGTATCAGGTCTATTGTAATGTTTGTGAAAAGAAGGGAAAAAGGGAATTCTCCCTATTTGTAGCCTATGCAAATCTTATCATGGATAAAATACATTGTTCTAAATAACATGTGTTGTCTAGGGAGGGAGATAAGATTCGAAGCATCTATTCCTAATACATATAAGCACCCAATTTGTCTTCTGGGTATCGATATCAATAGTTGAAGGTAATGGTATGCTTGGTATTGGTATTAGTGATCCCGATACTAGTATCCATCCAATAGGGTAGGTTTATATCTGATGGGTTAGGTATTGGAGTAGATAGGGTAGGCTTTAATGTGTTGTTAGATCAAATACAATCTTTTGGCCATTTCACATAGTTCACCTAGATGTTAGAAGTTTCATTCTACAAGGTGAATTAGGAGACAAAAGAGTAGGTTGGATTACTAAGATCCAGGAGTATGATATGGAAATTCATCCTACAAAGTTGATCAGAGGCAAAGCATTATGGTAATGTTTGAAATAAGTAGCAGTTATAGTAGAAGTGATATCTTATCAGTCAATAGTAGAATATCATACTTAAGAACTACAGTTAGGAGAATCGGACTAGGTTGAACAGATGAACCAATACTTTTAGACATGAGTCTATCCCCATAACCTCAATCTATCACAAAGGAGAAGATATAGGCTTTAGGCTTTAAAATATGTCTTACTTCCAAAGGTATTATACAAGAAGAATATTGATGGAGTCCTCTTAAAGTGTTTGAAAGAAGATCAGAAGAAAAAGGTAATTGAGGAGTTCCATGGAGGATTATCTAGAGGACACTTTTTAGGAAGGGTCACAACTTTGAAGATCATTAGGGCAGGTTATTACTGGCCTACTATTTTTTTTGATACCTTCAAAGTTACAAGAGCCTGTGATGAATGCCAATGGTATGTGGAGAGAACTAGGAATGCATCATTCCCCCTCAAGCCAATTTAGGTTGAAGAGCCTTTTCAACAGTGGGGACTAGACTTTATTGGGATGATTAATCCAAATTCCTCATTAGGACATAAATACATTTTGACTACCAAAAACTACCTCACCAGATGGGTAGAGGCCATTCCCATGAAGAAATCAGATCAAGAAGTGGTTATTGACTTCATGGAAAGATTAATCTCAAGGTTTGGTGTCCCATAAGCTATAGTAAGTGACAATGGTCCAACTTTTATAGGAGCTAAATAAATTAAGTTTTCTAGCAAGTATGGCATCACTATAAAAAATACCTCTGACTACTATTTCCAAGGGAATGGATTAGCAGAATAAACTAATAAAAATCTACTAAGAATATTGAGGAGATCATTATAAGGTTACAAGAGAAGTTGGCACCTGTTGTTAGAACAAGCTCTGTAGGAAGATAGGATCACCATAAAAAAATCCATTAAGACCTCTCCTTATGCTATGGTGTATGGCAAAGAAGTAGTATTTCCTATTCACTTGGAAATTCTAGCTCTCAAGTTGATAGATACAGAAGAAGAGCTAGATCAGAATCCAGTTGAAACCAGGTTGACACATCTATTGCAGCTAGAAGAGAAAAGGACTCAAGCATATGAGGACTTCTAGAAGCACTCATTTGATATCAAGGGATGGTTTGAAAAGAAATCTAGATTTAGAAATTTCAAAGTGGGAGACTCTGTTCTAAGATGGAATGTGAAAAGAGCTAAGCCAAGGCACCACAAGAAGTTGGATTCTTTCTAGGATGGTCCTTTCAAAGTAGCAAAAGTTGAAGAGAGTAATTTTTCTAGATTGAATATCTAGAAGGAAACATGCAGTTGATCCCAGTTAATGGTTTTCATCTAAAACTCTACTTTGATTGAGATATACATTCATTGTAACAAATGTACATATTTTGTATTATATTGTTTTTCCTTTGCTAAAGTTTTTATTTTTGTAAAGTAAAAAAAAAAAGAGAGAAAATTTTACTTAGTGTGCAAATTTGTAGAATAAGCTAAGGGTGGTAGAAAAATACATGTTTTCCATGCTGCTCTTCAATAAGCTAAGGGTGATAGAGGAATGCAACATGTGCTCTACACCATGGAAGTTAACATTCATTCTAGAGTAGATCATGACACATGCTCTACACCATTTTTCAATGAATAAAAAGAGCCTTGGACTACCATGACTAACCTTTGCTACTCTAAGGAAAGGAAAGTGATGAAAAACCCTACAAGTTTATCAAGTGATTTGTGCCATAGCAAATCAATGATGGACATAATGATTTCGGTCTCAAAGATGCATATCTTTAAATTGAAAGCATGTAACGGGTAGATTCTCACATCGACTGTATTAATGGTGGAAGGTATACATGCAGCAGCATTTAAACATTAAAAATGTAAATCCCATTCATTTTGTGAAGTGGCAATTACATAGTATAAAGAGCTAAGGAGTAGAGATACGAAGATTTTAAAGAAGAAAGTAAGAAGCACTTCAAATATTTTAATAGAAAATGGCTCCCAAAGTAGCAAAACTAGTGTTGTCGGCAAATGACAAGCTGAGCAGCTACATTGATAGAACAGAAGCAGTGGTTGACACTAGACTGGTTCTCATAGAGATAAATAAACTAAAAATTAATATCAATGATAAATATCAAAGAGGTGAAACAATGATAGTCCAAGGTAATTGTGTTTTCTATTCCTTATTGTATTTTTATATCTATGATTCGGTTCACCCCTATCCAAAATTAATATTGACCATTACCAATTTTTATGACCCTAGGGCAAAAGCAGTGAAAACAATTGATGGTAAAACCTTGTTTAGTATCACATCCAAAGCTTGTCATGACCTTTTTGCTTTAGGAGTAGAACCACCTATAAGGCCTAAACTTTTTGATGTGGATGAAAAAAACTGGATATTATTCTCTGCAAAGACGTGCTCATGAAGGAGAACCCTTTAGGAAGTGGGTTTATAGTCAGTTCAAAACTATTAAGCTCAGAAGTGGACTCCCCAAAACCCCAATTCCAATTGAGCAATTCACTAACCCAGAGCTCTTTTCCATGTTAGCCTACTTAGAGGGTTTAGATTCTGACTAGTTGGTAAGAGATTGGAAAATAGCTATTGTATACTACATTTCAAATGAGAGAATGTACATACCTAAAGCAGAGGAAGAGGGTGTCAAGGTGATTTATTTTGACTGGCCAACATTTCTCGCTAAATGAATGCATGAGTAGTTGGTTAGAATGAAAAGGGGTTTAGAATCCCCTTCTTTCTAGAACTATTTGAATTTTGTTTGGATGTTCTACGTTGTTGTGAGGCACATGATGCCCTAGATTCCAGTGAAAGAAAAGAATGAAAAAGGAGACCCCATCCCTGTGTATTATTGGACCACTCATTTGAGGAGCATAGAGTCATTTTATAGGTTCAATTTGGAATTCCTAGGGCCAACATTGAAAATCATGTATGGGAAATACCCTAGATTGCCATATTTGGCTAGAGAATTACTAAGAGTAACAAACACCGAAGAGGAAGATTGGTATATCCTCATAGAGGGCACTGTCATCAGGCTTTATGGTTTCATTGGCAAACCTTTTCTACTGCCATATTTTGTGACTAATAGGTTGTTGGCACTAGAGTACTTGAGGCAAGCAGACTTCCTCAACATGAATTATAGCTCTGGAAAAGGAAGGAAATATTTTTTGACCTACTCCTATAACATTGATGATATAACAATTGTCAAAAGTGGTCAAGGTGAACAAATCACCCAATATTTGGATAGGTTGGGCCTATTTTACATCCCATAGAGGTGGAGATATGACCCCGATGACAAATTCTTAAAGAGGAATATCAAACTTAATGGAGAAAAAGCCCTCAAGTTTGAGAAGACTTCGAGGCCTCATTTTGAAAAGGGGAGGAATAACAAAGAAAGTGCTCCATTGGATTGGAACATCTCTAAAATGGAACAACTACCCCCATGGTTAGACTTCTATGAGTAGGTAGTTGATTTTGATCCTACTAACAATGAAAGCCATCATTTGAAGGAGTCCAAAATTAAAGATGTTGAAAAGAAAAAGAAATGGGATGAAGGTAAAATTGTAGATTGGTGGAGGATGAGAGTAGAAACTAGTATAGATAAGTCCAAATTCGATTGAATAATAGATGATGAGTTTTCTGATCGATATGACAAGCATATTAAGACATGGAAAGCTAAAGATCCTAAGAATATGGTATTGATTTATAAGAAGACTCAAGTAGGGATAGATTCTCCTTCCCCACCTTCACAAGAGGAAATACAAGAAGTAGAGACTAATGCCCCACCAATTACTGAAGGAGTCCCTAAGATATTTGAGCCCTCACAAGAGAAACTGGAGAAATATTCTAAAGGGGCCCAAATTATGAGTAAAATGCATTACTCTCACAGTAGGGCAGTGAATACAAAAGTCATCCAGATAACTAATAGACCCAAACATCTAGCCCTGGGTGGAGAGCCTCCTAGGACCGAGGTATATTGGAGGAAAAAGGATAAATATTTTGTATATACACCTATGAGTTTCACTACTACAACTATAGTTGAGTCAAACCCTACTGCTAAAGATGTATTACAGGAGGAGCAATCCGAAGAGGATACAAAGAGTGATAAGCTAGTAGTGTTTCAAGTTGTTAAGAGAAAGGCTAAAGATGCACTAGGAGAAACTCAGAAGGAGGTCTACAAGAAACTAAAAGTGGATAAGGGGAAGATTGTTGAAAAGACCCCTATTTCAGTTATAGAGCTACCAGTACAACAAGTACAACACCAAGGAGCAGAGGAGATTCTTGAACACCCTACTTTTGTAGGTGAAGGTACTATTTCTATCCCTTCTTCTCCTTCTCTTTCCCCAAATAAATCCCCTTCCATTTCTCAAGAAAATTTTGATCAAAAGGTACCCTCTCCTCCTCATAACTCACCACCTATTTCATCAGTTGATACAGAGGGTTAATCCAATCCATCCCCTCCACATTCATCTAAAATCCTAGTCACATCATCTCCTATAATTTCATCTCCACCTTCACAACCCCCAGTATCATCAGAAGGACAAGTGGTTTCATCCCCACTAGCTCATTCCATAAATTTTGCTTCCATACCCATGTCTCTCCCAAGTGCAACTCCAGCAATAAGCACAAATTCAATTATTGTCACTACTACTTCACTACCACCAGTATCTGAGTCTATCTTCCCTTATTTTATAACTTCCCCTCCCCCTATAAGTCATCCCACCTTGTCTTCCCTACAGAAAGGAAAATAAGTTTCACAAAAGATCTAGGATTTTTGGGCAAAGAAACTCTCTAAGCCTTCCAAGAGAATGGCTACGAAGAGGAAGACAATGACTATTGATCCAGTCACAAGGCAAAGAACATCTAGGTCTATCACTCCTTTGGTAAACAAACCTAAAGAAGAGATGATTGTTCAAGATTACCAGCTCGAGGAGTATATAGAAGACATTGAGTAGCTACCTGTAGAGGATGAATTGGTCATAGTGAAATCTCATCTGGAGACTTTCTATGTCAAAGTTGATATCTATAGGGAGAAAGTTGGAAAATTGGAGGAGAAAATAGAGAAGTTGGAGAAGATAATCAACAATCAAAAGCAGGTAGAAAAGGCTATCAAAAATGAATTTAAGAGCTGGTAGAATAAATATCAAGAGGCCATAAACCTTAAAGACCAATTTGAGGAGTATAAAAAGAAGAATGAAGATCAGGCCAAGGAAATACAAGATTTGAAGCACCAACTTCATATTGAGAAAGCCAAGTCTTCAGGCTTTTCAAAAGGAGTGAAGAAGGTTAGAAAAGAGCTATGGTCTAAAGTCTTGGAAAAATGCTCTGAGATACAACCCATAATAGATTTTATGGATGATGCTAGCCATATACTCCAAAACATCAAATAAGACCTGGATAAGTTCACTCAGGAGCTGCAACCTATGGTGATTCTAGTAGAACAAATTTATAAGTTGTCTGATAGCAGGTTCAATGAGGTTGCTAAGCCAATCCCCAACAAGGCATGGAATATTTCTAGACTGGCTACTAGAGTGGTAGTCAAGAAGAACATATTGTTACAAAAGGGTTGGTTGTTATATGACAAAGTGGAAAGCATGATCCAAGATGTAGTTGACATCAACCAAGAGATGACTCAGTATGGTTTTGAAGGGCTCTGGGTCAAAAAGAACACTTTATTGTTTGAGAAAGAGATAAAAAAGAATGTAGCTACAATAATCCAAGATGAATCTGAGGTAGATGCCTGGGAGGAGCCAATTGATCAAGAACGGGTCTCTCAAATGATAAAATATTTAACCAGGCTCAAGGATTTGATGGAGGACCTGGTGAACAAAGGAAGCTCTGCAACTTATGAGGAGACCTCTGAGTTGGAGTTCATTCATAAACAACTTAAGGAGACTTCCAACCCTTCTGAGGTAGTTTGGAGTCAAGCTTTGTAGACTCTAAAACTGATGATTCAACTTTTTGGGACTAATGCAGAGCCTAATGATCGACAAGAAGTTTCACCAGAAGAAGAAGCTGATCAAGAAGAAGAAGTTGATCAAGAAGAAGAAGCTTCCCAAGAAGAAGAATTTGATCAAGAATAAGAAGCTTCCAAAGAAAAATAAGTTGACCAGGAGCAGGGAGGCAACGATGAAGAAGTAACTCATCAGGAAGAATAAAAATCAGATAAGGTTGCCGAAGACACTGAGGAAGCATAGAAAAAGTAGCTCAATGGTCAAAATTCAGCGAAGAAATAAGTTGGGGTTGAAAGTCCTATAACTTAGTCATTTTTTGTATTCATGTAAAAAGTGTTGTATATTGTTTTTAATTCTGACACAATCAGAGAATAATTATAAAAGCATGAAGAAAAAGAGCAAAAAATGAAAATTCCATGAAGATATTTTGATCATGTCGGTTGGGCTTATAAGGGAGAGCATAGCTCTATTTTGCTTGACATGGAGTAGTTTTCAATCGGAAGGAGTAGTGAATATCATTGTTTCTAGTATGATCTCCATATGAGCTATTACCCTCTGAATGTCTTCACAAATATCCTAGAGGGTAATGATCATATAGAAATTATTCTATGAAGCATTTCTCGTGGACTTAATTTTTTGACTCTTGATACCCAATGGATAAGATTTTGAGTTCATCGACTTTGCAAGAAAATCCACCCAAGAGGCGCTAGAATGTAGGCCCAAAATGGCCACATCCTTAAGAAAATTGAAAATATTTTCTAAGGCATGAAGATGTTCCCCACTCAACACATAGTGTATTTTGCAACAACATAGCACAGGATGTTCCACGTCATTGGCAGAGCAGCCAAACTTGTATTACGATCACTTTGACAGAGTGGAATACAACATTTTTCTAAGGTGAGAAGACATGTTCTCAGCCGCTCAACACTTAGTGTATTTTACAATGGAACAACAGCATGTTCCACGTCACTAACAACTTGGGTCAATGCTGACGTCATCATTCTTCGATTAGCAGCCCAACACACATTGCCTTAGCCCGCACAATAAAATGACTAAATTTTGATGTGTTCTATGCCACTGAGATTCACGTTCATTTTAGAGAGAATCAGAACACATGTTCCATGCCGCTAGTCAAAGAGGTCAAGATGCCCAAAATAAAGCACAAAGAAATGGCATAGTGCAAAATCTCATGAAAGGTTATTTTACATTATTTCCTGAGTGGCCTGGTGACATGCTCTATTCCACGATCAACTTTGGTCAAAACTTCAAGGAATAGATTTCAAGGAGCGAGCTATGAACAAAGTGTTCTACATTGTAGATGTGAAAGTGAATTAATCAATTTTAAGAACTAAAGGGAGTGGCCTGGAGATATGTTCTATTTTTCTCATAGCATAGTGTATTTTTGTGATGTGCTCCACGTTGCTGGTCAAAATAGTCAATTCAAGTGATAAGCCTTTCGAAAGAGTGGCCTAGCAACATGTTCTACGTCGCTCATCTCCAAGCATTGCTGAGATTTAATCGTAGCCATTCATAAGTGAATCAACGGTCAAGCTTATGCTAAAATTTCTTAGGCATACAAAAGCAAAGTCTTTGCAAATAAGAACTAGTTGATTTGAGTAGGCAAATGAAGCATCCATGGAGCCAAGAAACAAGAACTCGGGTAGTTATAGATCTATGGCCAGATGAAGTCCCCAAGAAAGATAGATGGCTTAGATCTAGAATCTAATGGCTTGGAGCCTAACTACCATTGTAGAGCGAGCAAGTTGTAGAGCCAAGCTACTATGGTGTGCAACATCACATGGATTTTTTAGGCTTCAAAGGTGAATGAAATGATGCCACCTCAACATTCTACCGATCTAGCATGGTTTTCTCCTTGTAATATTCCATCTTTTTCCTTCATTATAAAACTATTAATAGAGGTTGAACCCTCGATTTTTAGGGTTGGCTCTAGAGTGTTTGCTTGCCCTACTGTGTAACATTTTTTATAAATCAATAGGAGCATTACTTGGATTTTTGACTCGAGAATTGGTGTCTTCAATATTTCTTTGGAGAGATTCAAGTTGTGAATTGCTTTTCTATTAATGTTGCTATGGTTAGTTTACTCTACTATTGAATTACTAGCTTTAGAGCAATTGAAACCTTTTCATAATTGAATCTATGCTCGCAAGAAGTTCATTTTTGTTAAATCTAGATACTGATCTTATTCTGCTAAATTGGATTATTAGTATTGTGGATGTTGAAATAGCTTCTTGGAGTATATCTCTATTTTGTGTTTCTTGATGAAGATTACTTTATTTCTAGGTGTTGTTAATCTTGAGTGTGGGACACTGGAAATGATTTGTTGAAAGGTTTTCCCTGTGGATGCCTATGTTGTTAGCTCTATCTGGCCATTGTTTCAGTTATAATTCCTTAACCCTAAACCCTTTTCTATCCCTATCTCTTAAACAATTACTGAACTTAATTGAGTCAACACCCTATCAATTGACAAGGAACCAACCTACTCTGGAGGTTGGATTAGAGCAATATTTAGTCCATCCAATGTTGAGTTCTGAGTTGTGACTAGCGGGTGCAAGCCTAATCAGAAAGCTGGAAGATAGACAGTCACAGTATCAAGTTTTGCTTGATGTCAATTTGGATCCCAACAAGTCCTACTTTTTGTTGGTTATTTTCATGACAATATATGTAGAGCATGAATTGGTGTACCTCTTGACACTATTCCTTATTTTGGGTCAATAGAAATGCTTGTCAAGAATTAATGCAAAAGTGGCCTTACTTATGTTTTAAATTGTAATTACCAAATCATTTTTTAGTACTCACTAGCTTTATGTCCCATGTGATATAGGAGGTTATTTTACAAATAAAAATTAGAAACATGCTTTTTCATATGGAGATATTGATATGCTTCTATGAAATCAATGTTTGATTCATATAAGATATAAATTTTAGAATCTTATGCCCATAGGAGTCTAGTATGGTGGTGAGTACTATGATTAGAGGTTGTATTAAATAGTTTTCTAGGATACTTAGGAATAGGTACCAAATGAAACAATATTATATTGTATAGTTGCATGAGCTATAAATAACCCAACTATAGTGTATAATTGGCATGATCCATAACAACCCAATTGTATTATATAATTAGCATGGCCTACAAAATCCAAGGTCTATATCTAGGATATTGCATTATAATGATGATTTGAATAAGCATAGGGTTATGCCTTTCCTAAAATAGCACTAGAGAATAATTGTATCGCTCCAAATTTTTCACACCCTTACCTTCAGGCTATAGGATCCATGCTCGGAAGGGGGATGTGAAAAGGATGGCACGGTACCTCAGACTGAGAGGCCTTGCGAAGGTCCCACCTCTCGGGGGAGGTGTATTATGGTGATTTTTCAACCGATGGTGGGGTTCACCAGGAAACATTTAGTGGCAGTTTCCACGCCTAGGTTGGGAATATGTTTAATATGTTCAGTTTTAGCTTTAATCATCCAAGTCCTAGGTTTGGCCAAAATGCGTCTAAGCTATTCTATATGAAATGCAGATTTAAATGAAGACAGAAACATATTTGGACAGAAAAATAGAAAGAACAAGATGGATTAAAGACCCATACCTGATCCGGATGTCTTATGAAGGTTCTGATTTTTGAAGTAGTCAGGATCATCTAAAATTTGACAGGATCGTCTCCTATCTGACAGGATCGTCTGAGATCTGACGAATTTGTCAGACGAATTCGTCAGAGACCTGCAAACAGAAAAACAGATGCAAAATACAGAGAATGCAACTATGATAATAGAGGGTAATGATATAAAATGATAGTAAGAACATTAAAATGATGATAATAAGCAAAAACACGAATGCATTATACCGATCTAATGATAATTTATGCTTTTATTATGCATTAAAGCTACATGGGTGAACTCCAAGATGCAGAATAATAAAGAATAACTATAGAATTAACTAAATGCAGAATAATACAGTAGAAAAAGAGTGGAGAAAACGCAAACTCTGGGCACTGATTGCCCCCAATGTGGACTGCAGTCAAAATTGCCTCAGATTGGTACGAAATCGTCTCTAATTGGACAGGATCATCCATGACGAACTGAGCTTGCTCTGACTGAAAAACAATGAAGTTCCTACAAACAAACTTGAAAAAATGCGAATGCAAACAGTGATTTAAGATGGTCTAGTGCGTGTAGAATTTGAGTTACAGGGAATTTTAGCTAGGGGGATGCTGAGGGGAGGGCCTAGGATTAAATAGGCTTAGGATAGAGGTTGGGAGGTTGGAGATCATCCCAATTTGGGAGATCTCCAATGGGGGAGGTCTTTAACGGCAGACACGCTTCTGCTCGGATTAGAGACGTCGTTGGAACAAAGTCTAACTATACACAAATCAGTTTGGGACGAGATCATCTGGACATCCTACGCCAGACGAAATCGTCCGATCTGAGGCGATATCGTCTGATCGGAGACGATATCGTCAAATGGACAAAACAAACTCTAAAAATGGTGCGGGAAACGAGGAAATGGATTAAGCGGTGGTTTGGGAGCGGTTTTGGAGGTTGAAATTTGAATTTGAATATTTACTAGAGTAATTGTAATTATTAAGGTTTTATTGCACCAATTTTAGGGTGCTACATTTTTCCCCCTCTTTAGGGAATTTTTCGAAGAAAATGCGTTAAAGATGAGTTCTTCTCGATTTACAAGAAAGCAAAAATTATTCCCATTTTTAGGCAATGATTCTAGGTCGAATCGTACGACAGCTTACTATGGTGCCCCCTCCGTGTTTTTACCCAAATCGAACGTTTGAGGTAAAAACGCGGAAAAGAAAAAAATTTAATTATGTTTTTAATTGTGTTTTGAATAAAATTAATAAAAATAGGGTAAAACCCTAATTCATTGTTACTGTTCATTTTTTTGGTTTTTGGAGCTCTGTAGACAAGATGGTTGATATGATGTACATAATTTTGTTGATATATATATGATATTTTTTGTGATATGACTTGTGTATGCATTTGTATGATGCTTTTAATGTTTTGGTGTGATTGATTTGATGATTCATGTAATTACGTCATTGGAAATATTATGGTTGAAAGGTCATGCTTGAAAAAAAAATTTAAATGAAATAATCTGATAGAAAAAATTGGTTGTTTGTGATTTGATGATTTGATAAAAAATAAAATGGGACTTTTAACAATAATTTCAAAGGACATTGTCGCTATTATAGACCATTTCATGGAGTCGCCGCTCGCTAGGTTGTCAAGCTAATCCTGGTATAGAAATATTGTTAAAAAGTAGAATAGTGCTTAAGAGACTGTCTTAAGACTTTGGTGCAATGGTGCAAATGATGATGATGATGGTTTGTTTTTAGAGTTTCATAAAAATAGTATGCATGAAATAATGTTAAAATGATTTTCTGCTAGGCATAAATTCCTAAGTGTGATAAAATTTTTGGATAATTCCCTAGGAATTATACCATCATTGCAAAATTGAAGGTTGACATAATGACATGAAATAATAATAATGTGCATGCTTTTGAAAGCATAATTGTGTAACATAATGATTTAAGTCATATGTTTTTCATGATTTTTAAATAAATGGGGAAAAAATTGGTACAATGGTTTGCGCTAGGCATAGAATATGTAGGTATAGACTTATACCATCATCGTGAAATCCAAAAAGAGATAGTTTTATTGCATGGTTGATTTTTAATAAATAGAAAATATGAAGATGAGGACTTGCGCTAGGCATAAAATTCCAATTTTGGTTTTAGAACTATACCATCGTCGCGAAAGTCGACAATATATATATATATGTGTGTGTGTGTGTGTGTGTGTGTGTGTGTGTGTGTGTGTGTGTGTGTGTGTTTTGATTGTATGGTTTTGAAAGAAATTTTGATTTTTTCTGTTATGCATGTAGTTGTCTTTATACTAAACAACTGTACTTTAAAGAAGAAAATAAATTATTCCAAACAATTTGCAAAAAATATTTCAAAGTATATTAAAGACAAAATTTAGATTTATAAGGAATCCCATGTGCAAATGTGAGTTCATTTCCAATCTTGATTTATCATAATGATACACAAAATCTCTCAAATACAAATGTGTGTGCAATTGCTTTGTTTATTTACCAGTTTTGAGCAAGATAATATGATACAAGTGATTTGAATGAACCAAATAAGTGTTCATTAACCATGATTTAGATGCATATAACCATACTAGACTACTATGTAAGTCGGATTATCAAGAGCTAGCTAATCCATAAGCAAACATAGGTCTGTAAAAAATAAGGTCGCTAATGTGACAGACATATCGCCACGCTTGGAGTTACCCAAGGCCAAGCAGGTTGGGCACAAACCACTGTTATGGGGCTTACCTCACGGTTTTCGAATAATTGAGAATTCCAGGGATTCAAGCTCATCAACCCTTCTTTTCTTTTCAAAGGGTAGGGAAAGGGATTTTATTGCTTTTGCTTTTGCTTTCTTTTGCTTTCTTTTGTATTTTTGCTTGATAATGTTGTAATGATATAAAATAACATTTTTCTTTTTCTCTTTTTCTTGAACTTTGCTTTTTCTTTTTTTTCTATGCTAGGGATACTTGCTCGGATTAGCTGTAGAGCAAGGGATTTTTATTCTGGGTAGGGGTGAGCTTGTCCTTTTGCCAATTCTCAAAGATTCTAGACCATGTGCATGATAGGATAGTAGGGGAAAATTTTTGCTCAAGAAACCACTTCTACTATGTAGCAAAGCATGGAAATTACAAATATAATCATTTTATTGTGAAAGAATGTGCTTGGTTTAAGTAAATAACAAGATCAATTCTCTGTGCTCAAACTTTACTTAATTGAATTTTGTGGACTTTGATATAAGAGAGATTAGTAATCATGCCAGATAAAATCAAGATATTTATTTTTGTGAGTGTGAAAGTGAGGGATTCCAAATAAATGCTAATTTATCCAAAATAATTTGAAAATATAACTGCAACATTTGTAAGAAGAAATATATATATAAATACTTTTTGAGAAGTTTTGAGAATGTTGACTCTCTCTTTCTTCTTTATGTTGTTTTGGTTTCGAAAGAGTCAAGAATATTGTTGTTTTTATTTTTGTTTGTTTTTTTTTTTTGTTTGTTGAAAGATTTAACAAGTGCCATAAATAAATACAAGTAGTTTTGAAGATTTTGATGATTATGAATGTTTTTGGTATTTTTGAATTTGAAAGAAATACAAAATAGTGATTGTGAAATATTTTAAACAAATATATACAAGGATGAAATGACCAAATTTATACATAGTAACGTTTTAGATGTAAAATGTTCATGGGTTCTTTAAGTTCTTTACCATCTAAGGTAGATAATTTGTATGCTCCTGATTCAAATTTAGCAGTGATAATTATGGTCCAAGCCAGTTGGGCTCAAATTTACCTTTAAGGTCCTTAGTGGCATTAGTATTTTTTTTATTTTCTTTTAAAACAAGGTCGCCGATATTAAAGGATCGATGACAAAAATTTTTAGCATATGATCTTTTAAGCTTGTTTTGGTAGGCACGGAGATGCTCCAAAGCATTGATGCATTTTTCATCTAGGAGTTCCAGCTGACTGAGTCTGCCAACTCGATATTCATCTCCTACTTCGGTATCTTGAAGTAGTAGAGCCAAAGAAGGAACTTCTAATTCAAAGGGAAAAATGGCTTCAGCACCATAAACAAAAACAAAAGGTGAAGTTCCAATGGGAGTTCGAACACTAGTTCAATAGGCCCACAAGGCTGGATATAACTGAATGTGCCAGTCGCGGCCAGATTTATTGACCAATATTTTGAGAATTTTGATTAAGGTTTTGTTAGATGCTTCTGCTTGACCATTACCCTGAGGATAATAGGGAGTGGACCAGCGATGTTGAATCTTATATTTTTGGCATAATTTTTTAACATCTTTATTTTTGAAACAAGTTCCATTATCAGAGATGAGATTTGCAAGAATTTTGAACCTACCAATGATTTGATTTAAAATAAATTTAGAGACTTGTGTGCCAGTGCAGGAAGCTAAAGGCATAGCTTCAACCCATTTCGTGAAATACTTAGTGGCGATTATGATGAATTTGTGTCCATCAGATGACACAAGATTGATTTTTCCAATAATATCTAAACCCCATTTTGAAAAGGGCCAAGGAGATGAAATCGCCTGTAGTTCTTGTGCAGGCGCATGGACAAGGTTAGCATGTTTCTGGCACTTGTCGCAATGGTGCACATAATCATGTGTGTCATTCTCCATGGTAGGCCAAAAGTATCCTATCCTAAGGAGCTTTTTAGCAATGACACTACCACTGAAGTGTCCTCCACAAGATCCATCATGGGCTTCACTCAAGGCTGATTGGGATTCTTCTAAATTCAAACATCTTAATAGGATACCTTCAAAATATCTCCTATAGAAAGTATTGCCAATTATTACAAATTGACTTGCTCGTCTATGTAATAACCGATCTTTGGTTTCTATTAGAATTGGCAAGGAAAGTCCCATTTTTGAGAAAATCGAATATATCTATATACCAAGGTTCAGGAGTAGTTTCATTGATTAGAAACACATCCAAAGGTTCTAAGAATTACTTATTTGAAGCGGGTTCCTAGAGTCGATGAATAATTATAATGGCATATTCGTCATCTAACTCCAAGGGTAGGAGAGATGCAGCTGCGGCCATAGCATCAGCTACACGGTTGCAAGTTCGAGGAATAGCTTCCAAGGTAACTTGATCAAATAGAGACATTAATTGTAAAACATAGGCTTTATATGGGTGCAATTTATCATCTCTAGTCTGATAAACTTCATTAATTTGATTTATAACAAGTTGAGAATCACCAAAAACTAATAGATGTTTAATTTTTAGCGCCAAGGCAGCTCGTAATCCAAGTATTAGAGCTTCATATTCAGCAGTATTGTTGGTGCAATCAAATGTTAATTTGAAGGACAGAGGAATAAGATGTTTTTGCAGGGATATTAAAATAATACCCGCACTAGCCCCACTCATGCCTCGGGCTCCAGCAAAGTATAAGGACCATTGTTCAATATGGTCTGCCTCTAATTGAAGGCATTCATCAGGAAACTCAATGATGAGGGGATGGGTAGACTCTAAGGGTGCAGTAGCTAATTGATCTGCTATGATTTGACCCTTAACAAACTTTTGTCCTATGAACGTGAGGTCAAACTCGCTTAGAGCAAGAACCCACTTGGCTGTGCGACCCGATAAATAAGGTCGACTCATGAGATACCTCAAGGGATCATATTTAGCAATGACATAATTTTTCTGACTAAGCATATAGTGGTGTAATTTTTGCATAGCAAACACGACTGCTAGACACGTCGGGTATTGATAATTGTAATCATTCAATCTAGTTCAAATTATTGTAATTGTATTTATTTGTGGAGTGACTCTGCTTTGGATATATTTTGGATTAATTCCTTTTGTAATGAGTAATGTTGATGTTACTATACCTAAAGGGTATTTACATGTCTTTTCTTGAGTGTGAATTCTTTACTGTAATTGGTTTATTAATAGTAAAGATATTTTTGGATGTTGTTATTTTATCAAATTAAAGTTCTTTTTAATTAATAAGTTATGTGTGGCTTCTATTGGGGGCCACTTCCATTTATAATAAGAAAACATTACATTATTCCCATTAAATTTCTATTAGGTTAATTAAATCATATTTAACATGCCTTTTTATTAAATATATTCTTCATTTTCCTTTCTATCAAAGATATATATCATTTTCCTCAAATTGCTACATTTTTACAATCAACTCTTTGATAGAATTTTATTAAGAGATAAAATCTCATTCATACAATTGCCTTTTAAAATTCAGATTTTACCAATATGAAAATCAATATTCTAAATAACGAAATATTTGCTACTTGGTTTTCATATCTATAAATATATTGTCTATAACATCCTATCAATTCCATAGCACCTCTTTATTAGGTTTGTTATTCATGCCCCTAATATTCCAAGATATTATTTTCATCATCACCTATTATTTGTTGGTTTATCCCCACTTATTGTTAACACTTGTAATATTTTACTTTTTTTCCTCCATAATAATATACCTCTAAGTTTATTTTTTCTCTATGTTTTGCTTCTTGGGTCTTCCTCTATTTTTTCCATTCCCATCAAAACTTTCATATTCATCAATCTGTTATATTTTTTCATAATTATTATAGTGAGATTTGTCATCTATATGTTTGTCTTGCTTTGAATTATTTGAAGTGCAAGGAATAACCTCAAAAGCACTTCCATATTTATGTTGCCCTAGAAACCCTAAAGTGTAAGGAGACTCCTCCATAGCAATTACCTTCTTATGGTACCTAAGGAACCTTAAATTTCTATGGATTATTTGAATATTTATTTCCTTATTATGATAGTATTCAGACCCTAAAGTGCAATGGATAACCTCTGTATTACTTTCATTTCTATTGCTAGGATAAGGTTCCATACTTCTTGATAAAATTGAAGACAGTTTATCCGAAATATACTTGACCTCTCCTATAATATTTGATTTTAAATTTTCCTCCACATTATTTTTCACCTTTAATTACTTTTGAATCTAAACTTGCACATTCTACTTTCTCATCCATTGCATCCTTCTTTGTTTCTTCTAACAGTTTATTCAAGTGTACTATGGTGGTCTTTTCCATATGATGTTGTAGATAGGATTTATTTGCCTATTTGTTTAAAGTGGAATATCCTTGGTCCAATCTAGCTTCTATTATAGTCTACTTTAATTACTTCATCTTGAATTTTATATCATGACCAAAAACATTTCTCCTTATCCAAAATTTTCACTTTGTAATATCTTTTCATATGTTCAATATCATAACAATTACAACATTGAAGTGCAATTTTTCATTATACACTTGATGATATCATTTTATTAATTTGATTTTAATATTAATACATTGCGGAAAAGGATTTGAAATATCCATAACAACACATTTCCAAGTATATATAGCATGTTCTTACTTCTTAGTAGTTGCTACCTACTTGATGAATTGCCCTAGGGTATTTTTGATATCTTTCAAAACATACTTATTCATGAGTTGATATAGAAGTCCAAGAGTCCTAACACATACAAAAATATTTTTAAAAATTTATTTTTCTAAAAAAATAACTCACTCCATGGTCTTAAATAAAGGGCATATCTCACCCTAAACCATTTTCCATCACCCATTACTTTATCTTTGATTTCTAAACTAGAAAATATGATGAGTAAAAAATATTTAGAAAGAAAATTCATAAAGTAATTTGAATTCTATCCTAACTATCACATAATCCAACTTTAAATAATTGAAAACCCTAGATAGTATCCATGTAACTTATATATTAACCCTATATTTTTAAGAAGCATTATATCATGCTTGATCTTCTCATCCTTGAGACTCCCTTTTTGTGTAACATCTACTTCTTGGATCAAACTTACCATATATGCACTCTTCCTCTTATCTCCAACTTGGGCATCCATACTTATAGCTAATGAATATTTAATTCCCATTAGGTACGTTTGAATGGTCTCTCTCATTGTTGTATTCAATTCAACATGTTTCCTGCCATCATCCAACAAATGCCTAATTCTTGCATTATCCTTGAGAAAACTTCCATTGAGTACTTGCATTGCAGGAAGATGTGATTTATTGATTCTTCATCCTTCTCACATAGTGGGCATCTATTAATTATTTGAAATTCTCTATTTATAATGTTATCCATTTTTTGTATTTTATTTTGGACTACTAGGCACAAAAATATTATTATTTTTGGTATTTTCCCTTTATTCCATGTTTTTCCCATGGGAATCCATATTTGAGTTCTACCATCCATACCTCATAGGCTGATCTGACATTGAATTCATCCTCTTCACTATTCCTCCATATTATGGTATCTTTGTTATATTACTCAAAAATTAGGATCTTAGTTTGAGACTGAGCATCTTGTACACATTATTTTGAGAATTACCCTCCAACTTCTTCCATCCTATGCTTCCTTATTTTCTCTCTATCAATTACTCTATCTTGATTCCATAGTTAATTTCTACTTCATATCTAATTATTTTCATTCTATTATCCTCTACTAATGAGACATTATCCAACCATACATACTCCCAAATATATACTTTATCTCCCTTTCCAATTTTCTATTATGTTGCTCTCCATAGGGCCACCTTACCTCTTACTATATAATTCTAGATTATTGATCCCCTATAGGGATATTCAATTGTTAGTATTATCTCTCTTTCATTTTTGTCCATATATTTACTATTTAATATATTCATCCACAATGCCTCATTCTCCTATATAATTCTCCATCCTAGTTTTGTTTCCAATACTTATTTGTGATTTTATACTTAATCCTAGCCCTCCTTGTAGTGTTGGACTACATACAATTTCCTATGATACTATTGGAATTCTACTTTTCTATTTTTCTCTTTGACCATAGAAATCTATTATGAATTCTTTCTATTGTATTCACTATTTTAATTGGAATGTTGAACAATAATAGCAAATACATTGGAATATATTATAGTGTGCTCTTCAACAATTACACTTTTCTTGTTTGGCTTAGGATAGAATCTTTCCAACCTACCAATTTTTTCTAAAGTTTATCCACTAAATAATCCAACATACAATTTTTTCCTATTACTAAGAATAGTTTAATCTACAAATAGATATTTGAAAGAGATTCTATGCTATAATCTAATATTCTAGATTTTTTTCTCTATTTATTCTCTGTTGTGTTCATAAAATGTATCTTTGTATTATACAAGTTTATCTTTTTTTGTGATTCCTACTAATATAATTCCATGATTCTCTATATTCCATTTGCTTCCTTCATAGTTGTTACCCTAAGTAGAATTGTTTTATCCATAAATTACTAATGCCCCTATGGTCAAGCTTGATCATAGACCTATAATTTCTCCTAAAATTTGAGCTACCTCTGTACATTTTTCTAATGCCTCTACCATTATAATGAATAAGTATGGAGATAGAGGATATCCTTGTCTTAATCCTCTTTCACTTTTGAAATATCCAAATAAACTTCTATTTATTAAAATAGAAAATTTAGGGGATAAAATACAATTTCTCGTCCAAAATGTCTACCTTCTATTGAATACAAATTTGGCTAGAAATTTGTCCATAAAATTCCATTATACTCTATCATATTATTTGTTCATGTATAATTTTAATATCATTTCTTCCTTACCACATCCTACTATTAATTTTAGTTTTTCATGTATTATGATTATTGCATCCAAAATTTGTCTTCCTTGGATAAATCCCCCTTTTTTTTTTATATTATATTTGGAAGGATATTTTCTAACCATAATGTTATCACCTTTGTGATGATTTTATAGATGGAATTGCACTAGATGATTGGTATAAAATCTTTGAAACTTTATATTCTTTGTTTCTTTGGGATTAAAAATATAAAATTATTGATAATGTGAAGCATGAGAGGAGGGAAAAAAGTAGATAGGGTAAGGTCCCGATCCCTTCCCTGCTCCCCCTCCCCTAGTTCCTGCCTAGTCCCTGGCTCTTCCCAGGTCATCCCTCCTTGGGATTGTTTGTTGCAGATGATCTCCTTGAGGGAGATCCTTCTCCTCTTTCTGCACCTCTCCTAGTCGGTCAAGGTTCCCTTGTTTGATTTTTTGGCCTGGTGCTTCACAGGGTTCCTTGCTATTTTCGGGATCCCTTTCCTTTTTTCCCTTAGGCTTCCCCCTGGGTTTTTTGCAGGTTTTTGACGTGGATCTGGTTCCCTGTGGTTCTATGGGTGGTGGGGGTGATTGGTTGGATTTTTGATGGCTTCTTGGGGTTTTATTTGAGGTCCTTACTACTTTGGGGGTGGTCTGGGGGGCCTCTTTCCCATTTTTTCTAGTGAATCCTCTTTGGGATCCTGTGGCTGTTGTTGGTCCCATCCCTGTGGGGAGGGCCCTCTTCGATTTCTCGCTTGGAGGCTTCTTCGTGCTAGTTCTGCTCCTTGGTGGACACCCTAGGCATTTTAAGTACAACACACAAGTGCTGCACTTGTGTGTTGTACTTACTCCCCACCCCCACCCTCATCTACTTGGGCCGTTTCCAGCCTCAGTCCCAGTTCCTTAAAGTTTCTCCTATGCAAGGATGGGATTCTTGGCCCCTGCTTTTGGGGTTCTCTAGGTTCTGCTACATTTTTCAAATCTTGGGGGGATCTGATCTATGCATGCAGACCCTAGATCCCCCAGGCTAGGCTCCCAAGGATCCCATATTTGTGGTTGTTACCTCTTCCCACCTGGGATCCCCAGTCCCTGTATCCCTGGTCCCTTAACCTATTGTATTTTCCTACTGGTTGTCCTGGGGGTGGGATTCTCTTGGTGGTGCTTTTTGGCTGCTTCTCGATGGGCAGGATCTCCTCTTTGTTGGTTTTTAGTTGCTTCCTTCTAGGCGAGATTCCCTTTTTTTTTGGGTAAGATGGTTTCCCACGGGGCGGGATTCTCCAAAACCATTGGGTTTCCCGCTAGGCGGGTTTTTCTCATTTCCTGCTGGTTTTCTTGAGAGGTGGGATTCACTTGGTAGAGGTTTTTGCTGCTTTTTGCTGGGTGGGATCTACACTGGGATGGATTTCTGCTGCTTCCCGCTAGGCGGGATTCACTCTTTGGTGGTTTTTCGACTGCTTCCTGCTAGGCAAGATTTATATTATAATAGGTTTTTGTTGCTTCATGTTGGGTGGGATTTACACGATGGCGGTTTTTATCTACTCCACGTTGGTTATCCTGGAGGCAGGATTCTCTTGGTGGTGCTTTCTGGCTGCTTCCCAATGGGCGAGATCTCTTTTTTGGTTTTTAGCTACTTCCTACTGGGTAGGATTCCCCCTTTTTATAGGTAGGATGGTTTCCCATTGGGTAGGATGGTTTCCCATGGGGTGGGATTCTCCAAAACCGTTGGGTTTCCTGTTGGGCAAGTTTTTCTCATTTCCTACTAGTTTTCTCAAGTGGTGGGATTTGGTAGAGGTTATTGCTGCTTTCTATTGGGTGGGATCTACACTAGGATGGATTTCTATTGCTTCCCACTGGGTGGGATTCACTCTTTGGTGGTTTTTCAACTACTTCCCGCTAGGCGAGATTTATATTTTAATGGTTTTTTGTTGCTTCCTGCTGGGCGGGATTTCTGTTTGTTTTTCATTTTCAGGGTATTGGTGCCTTGGGCCCAGAATTTTGTTGTAATGGCTTATTCTCGACATGTTATTATCAACTCTTATGTAATTAGGTTTTGGGATCCTAGTTAAAACCCGTTGTAAATACAAACGCTACTTAACAAAAAAATAATATAAAATTATTATTGTATTCCTTAAGAATATTACATGAACTCAAATGTTATTGCACTATAACTACCATGTCCGCTTTTACTATCCTCAAGAAGGCTTGATAAAAATCAATCTAGAATCCATTTGGTCTTGGAGTATTTTCTCTTCTCATTGACACCAAAACCTAGGCACTTGCAAAACCCTATTCACATTGCACATTCCAAATCTGCATAATAAAATATATGCCTAAGTCCAAACTTAGGCATATAAATCTTGCACATTAAAAGTATTTTCCAAATTTTCTAAATCTAGAAAATCTTCCTAGGATGCCCTACATACCCACTAGACATGTGTTCTGGCCAAATCACCACCACCCCTTGCGACATCTCACACACCCATGTCACCCTTGTCCATTCACATGGGATATCCCTCACACCTTACTCCACTTGCACCTACCCATTACCCACATCACCCAAATTAAGTGAGACACCCTAGGTAACTCACTATAACTACCCCTTCC
Organism: Wollemia nobilis; assembly: GCA_028583015.1. Lineage (NCBI taxonomy): Eukaryota > Viridiplantae > Streptophyta > Pinopsida > Araucariales > Araucariaceae > Wollemia > Wollemia nobilis. Next base: position 8,416,384 of record JAQPPZ010002554.1, read on the forward strand.
ATTTGGTAGCCCTGGATTACCACTTGGTAATCTTGGCTTGCCACATCCCTTTCCCTCCAAAATCCCAAGGGGTCTATAAAGGCACCTTCATCCCATCAAAAAAAAGAGGTTGAAATAACATATAGTCAGGCTACCAAAATAATGCTAGGAGCTTGCATGAATCCTAAGGAGATCAAATATTTGAAGCCCCAAAGTACCATTCTGAAGATTTCTACCATCCAACCTCAACTTACCACCCACTGTTACATAGTCACAAACACCTTCCCATGGTTCTCTAACTACCCTCACATGGTTTTCCAGCCCCACCTACGCGCCCATAGTTACACAGTCACAACCATCTTCCCATGATTGCCTAATCGCTCTCCCATAGTTTCTCAACCTCACCTACACACCCATGATTATTCATAATGCATTAGAGACATTAACAATAGAGATCAGTAAGCTAGAATTTGGCAAGGCATTTAGGTTTGCTTTTGATTTTTTCTACATTGCACCTTTGATTTCTATAAGCATCCATTTAAAGGTTTTATTGCATTACTTCTCAATCATATATATGGGTGCTACTAAACCCTTATTTGTATTTTATGTGTGCAAGAGATAAATCCTTGAGCAACTGTTGAATCTGGAGTGGCCTCATTCCCAAGATACTCAATCCCACTTAAAATTTTGAAGTTGTAGTAGAGGAGTGAAAGACACAAGCTTAAATTTCTTGGAGAACAAGAGACCATCATCTTGAGTATTGTATTTTGTAAAAGAAAGCATTGTATTATTTACCCCTTCATATTGGGGTAACAACATTGTAAAAATGGGAGATCAAGCCTCCATTATTTAATACAAAGATCAATTCATTATATTGCAATCGTTTCATTTTCAATTTGTGTGTTTGGTTTCATTTCTTTTGCTATAAACAATAAAACCCTTAAATAGAACCTATATAACACCTATATATATGATTGAAAACCAATGCAATAAAATCCTTAAATGAATGCTTGCAGAAATCAAAAGTGCAGTGCAAAAAACATGAAAAGTAGACCTAAGTACCTTGCCAAATTTTAGCTTATCGATCTTTGATGTTAATGACTCTGATGCATTCTGAGTAACCACAGGTGCGCGGGTGGGGCTAAGAAACCATGGGAGGGTAGTTAGGCAACCATAGGAGGGTAGTTGTGACTATGTAACCACGGGTGGGAAGTTGAGGCTGGATGGTAGAAAGCTTCAAAATGGCACTCTGGGGCTTCGAATCTTTGATCTCCTTGGGATGCATGTGAGCTCCTAGTGTGATTCTGATAGCCTGACGATATGTTCTTTCAACCTCTTTTGGTTGATGGGGTGAAGGAGTTTTGGAGGGAAAGGGAGGTGGCAAGCCAGGATTACCAAGTGGCAATCCAGGGCTACCAAATGGAAGGGGTAGTTATAGTGAGTCACCTAGGGTGTCTCACTTAACTGGGGTGATGTGGCTAATGGGTAGGTGCAAGTGGAGTGAGGTGTGAGGGATGTCCCATGTGAAGGGACAAGGGTGACATGGGTGTGTGAGATGTGGCAAGGGGTGGTGGTGATGTGGCTAGGACACATGTCTAGTGAGTAGGTAGGGTATCCTAGGAAGATTTTCTAGATTTATAAAATCTAGAAAATACTTTTAATGTGCAGGATTTATATGCCTAAGTTTGGACTTAGGCATATATTTTATTATGCAGATTTGGAATGTGCAATGTGAATGGGATTTTGTAAGTGCCTAGATTTTGGTGTCTACAGATGCCCCTTTTTGTACCATATTGTGTAAAACACAATGCGGTGCAAAAACAAGAGACACCTATCCTTATTGGATGGATAAATGGACTCAAATCTTCTTGATGCACAAGAATGAATGATTTTTGAAAATTTTGATTTTTTTGCTTACCCCCTCAATTGGTGAATGGGTAAAGAATGAAACCCACAAGCCAATTGACCAAATGTGGATGATGAAAGGAGGTGGATGTGATGTATGCAAATGTGTGACATTGAAGATCAACTTGATACCCCAAGTTTGGGATGGTTTGTGTTGTTGCAAATTTACCTTTGGTTTCGATGATGTGCAAAATGTTGTGGTAAAATAACCAACCACTTTGGGAGTTCGGGTGCCCATGTGACTATAACAATTCCTACCAAATGATATGGTGTTAGGAACCAGGCACTCTGGGAGCTCAGACACCTTAGTGATTTTGGCAATTATTACCAAATTGTGAGTGAATATTTTTCACTTTTGTAACCCAACAGAAAAGGGCTTAATGATAACCTTGTGCAAATTAGGTTGAACATAGCCACACTCAAATATTGAGGGACCCAGCTGATTTAATGCCACATGTGATGATGTTGAATGATTTTGAATAAGTGTCCTTATGGTGAGCTACCCATCCTACCGGATTGCATGGATTACCAATCACTACAACCACTAGGTATGTAGGGTAATTCACTAGATACAAGGGTCACTTTAAATGATGATGATGGTTGAAGATGATGATTGAATGCATTTTTTGTTTGAGGGGGTATTTTTTTAAAATTTTCAACCACGTGGTCATGTTTGGTTGCCAAAACCTGCATCCATAATTGGCACCACAACATGGGTGCATGGTTTGTGCACCCAAAATAGACACTGATTGGCTCCAAAATGTAACTATAAATATGATGTTGGGAATTTTAATTCATTTGTGTGGTTCAATTTTTTAAGCGGTTGAGAGATTGAGTGATGGAGATGGTTGGTGAGGCTAGCAGAGTGGTTGGTGGGGTGGAGGCTGGTGGCTTCGTTGGAGCTGAAGTTGGAACGCGGGTTGCAAAGGTAGGTTTTCAAGGATCTTCCTTTATTTGTTTTTGTTTATTTTTTTTTTTTTTTAACTAAGAGAGGATGGTTTAATTTTTTTTTAAAAAAGTTTTTTTTTTTTTTTTTTAATGAAAAATGCATGAAAATTTAATTTAAAAATTTTTTTTTAAATGATGTGCACTAATTGGATTTTTTTGTGCTTTTTGTAGGTGAAATTTATTGAGGCTCGACATCGATGGCCTCATATCATATCTCGGGTGCAGAAGGCACTAATAGATGATGATTGGAAGTGGTTGGAGGTGGTGAGGTTGGATGGTTGTGGGTGGGTGGAGACTATTAGGGTAGATGAGGAGTACTTGTCTACTTTAGTGGAGAGATGGGACCCTGATAGGGGGTCATTTTAGCTTTCGATAGGGGAGCTTACTATCACCTTGGAGGATGTTTACCACATCTTCCATGTTCCTATCGAGGGCTCACCAGTCCAGGTTGGCCATGACAAGGAGCATGAGTTGAGACCGATATATGGGGATGATTGGGATGTGGATGTCAGCAAGGGTGGTATTCCATACATTCAGTTATTTAAGGATGGGAGGTTAGGTGCACTTTCTACCTTTATGATGTACATTGTAGGCAACATGTTGTTGCCTAACAACATGGGGTCTAGGTTCCCTTGGAACCAGGTGAGGCTTGTGATTGATCTGATTGGTGAGCCTCAAATTTATGCATGGGCTCCTACTCTACTTTACTAGATGTATGTGGAGCTATATGAGGTGAAGAGGTGAGAGCAGAAGGGACTCAATGTAGCTTACTTCTTTAATTGTGGGCTTGGGAGCACATCAGGATTGCTCAACCAGAGGGTCTACCTTATGAGTGGGATCACTCATTGCCTTGTGCTCTTCATTGGTAGACCAACGAGGAGGCTTTACTAAGTCACCCTATCCATAGTGGATAGGAGTATCGAGATATATTTGGTGCTCTGACTAGAGGTGACATCTATTTGGTGACCATCTTGACTTGGGATGGTGATGTAGCACAACTTTAATAGATTAGGTGAGGTAGGTGGGTGGTTGGGTAGCATGGGTGAGAGATGGAGTTCATCTAATTCTCTTAAGTGATGTAGTAGTTTGGTGTAGGGAGTCTCTATATTCTAATTGTATATAGGCATCAAGGTGATGAGCTTAGTCTCCTTATTACTCTTTACTTTTAGACTATGGATGATGATCAAGATGATGAGATGGGTGTCCCAGATATAGATGATGTTAGGACTACAACTGAGTATGATGCTTAGTTTGCTTTATAACCTCCATGGGCACCTAGTCAAGTTGTTGATGATGTGGTGAGTGATGATGAGTGGGATACTAGTGAGCAGGCTTCTCAATGGTAAAAACATCATCAAGGTAGTGGTAGTAGGGGGTAAGCTAGGGTAGATGTTCAACCTATAGATGGATATAGAGGTAGCAGTGATGGAGGTGGTGATGATGGAGGGTAGGATCTACCTCCACACTACACTAAGGAGGATTAGGGTGTCCTCAAGTTGAGCAGGATAGCTTGGGATAGACTATAGAGGCTCATGATATAGATATCATGAGGTTATAAAGTGTATTAGTAGCTTAAGATATCGAGATAGCTCAACTACAAAGTGAGGTGGATGGGCTATAAAGTGCACCTAGTGGAGGTGGAGATGGCTCTAAGATTATAACTCTTCATGCTGAGTAAGATGAGAGATGCATCAGAATAGATTTGTTTATATATTAATCACATTTAGGTACTCATATTTGAGGATACGCTTATCTCAACATCATATTCCACTACCTCTTAGCCTTTCATCTATTTCTAGCTAGTAGTTTAGGCCTAGTGTTCACTTTGTCTTCATAGTTTTCATGCTCATTCCTCTAGGAGTCATAGTAGTGCTTATTACCTCTTTTTGTAGTTTTCATTTTTATGAGCCTTAGTGCTCTGATGTATACAACTTTGGATTTTTGTACTATGTTATTTATATATATACATATACATGGCTTTTATTGTGATCATTTGTATTACACTTTTATTTTATTATATGTATGGATGCATATGAAATGATGTAGTGATTGAGTGAAATGAATGGTGAATGTTATGTTCTAATGATCATTTGTATATGTTTTAGACTTTTGCTTGATCAACTTTATTCTCATTGTTTAATCAGGGGCACTAACATTTGGTATTTATAAATGACATGGATTATGGGATGTAATAATGGAAATGATATGGAATGGTTTGGATAAAGGATCTAGGGTCATTTTGCAAAGACTCAAACATCCTAGTGATCTCAAACAAACTCATCTATGTATCTCGCAAATCTTCATGATGCTAAGGTTGTCCTAGTGGTTTCAAATTTCTCAAGGACCAATTATGTGTGCAATGAATGTTCATTTCTCATTATGAGCTAGGTCAAACTAATCAATTGGTAACTTATGCCAATAAGCTAGCTCATCCATGAGCATCCATAGGTCTATACAAAATAAGGTCGCTAATGTGATAGACGTGGCACCATGCATAAGGATACCTCATTGCTAGGTGGGTTTCATTCAACCCATTGTTGTAATGAGGATCACCCCATGATTTTTGAAACACTAAGAATTCTAAGGATTCAAGCTCCTTTCCCTTATTTTATTGCATTGGATTTTTGGAATTTTATTTTTGAGTTTGCTCATTTTTGTATTGGAGCAAAGTGGATTTTTATTGCTTTTTGGATACTTGCTCATTTTGAGGAAGAGCAAGGGATTTTATTGCTTTTGGATACTTTTGGGATACTTGCTCATTTTGAGGAAGAGCAAGGAATTTTATTGCTTTTTGAATACTTTTGGGATACTTGCTCATTTTGAGGAAGAGCAAGGGATTTTTTTTAGGATGAAGGTGGAGCTTGTCCTTTTGTCAACTCTTAGCATTCTAGACCATGCGCATAATTGGATGAATAGGGGAAACCTTTCACTTTATGGCAATAGCAACTCATGACTTCATCATTCCTAAGCTTCACAATGTTTTAATGTGTTTTGATGTGCATGGTCCAAGAGGAAACTTGATTGACCAAGAACAACTTATTGCATCTAAATATTATTTGATTTTTAATGGAGGTTGCTCAAAACACTAGGAGTGGCTGAGTGATTGAAAACACCTAGATTTTGCTTATGGACTAATGTGTTATATGAGATTTTGTGATACCTTCGCTACAAGCTTTTGAAAATTAAAAGGTGTACATAAAATAGTTAGTGGCCGCATAATAATTATTGCTAATGATTATACGATATCTATCCTAGTTTATGTGAACCCCTTAATCATCAAAATATCATAAGGAAAGTTGCAAATTATTATGGTTGATGGATTGATGAGTAATGTTTGATATAAGGTGCCCTTGATTAAGGCAACAAGACATAGTGGACTAGCAATCATCCAAATTAACCAAATGGTTCCTAACATGATGAATGGTATGAACAAATGTAAATGTCTAAAATGTATATATGAAATGTAGGTGGAATGCATGGATGGATGTATGAAATGCAATGAATATATTTTTTTAGCCATGTATATGTACATATTTATAATATGCACTAGGCATAGAATGCCTTTAGGTGTATAATATTTAATGGCTCAGGTTCCAATGTTCCCTCTAAATTTGCAAGTCTATATGTTCTTGGACCCAAATTTTGCTTAACAATGTATGGACCTAACCAATTAGCCATGAATTTATCTCTCAAGTGTGATAATGCATTGGTGTTCTATTGATTCTCTTTAAGAATGAGATCTCCTACTTGGAATTCATGAGGATGGACTTTTGTATTATAAGCATGCTTGATGTGATCTTGATATACTCGTAGATGTTCTAAGGTATTGATTCACCTTTCATCAAGGAGTGTAAGTTGGTCAAGATGTGCTTGTCTAGTTGTGTCATCATCCATGAATTCTTGTAATGCAACTCATAAAGAAGGGATCTTGAGCTCAAGAGGTATGATTGCTTTGGCTCCATAGACCAATGAAAATGGAGTTGCCCCTATTGGCATTCGGATGCTTGTTCGATAAGCCCATAATGCCAAGGGGAGTTGAGTATGCCAATATCTATGGTTTTCTTTGACAAGTTTCTTGAGAATGGCTATCAAGGTCTTATTGGTTGCTTCAGCTTGTCCATTTTCTTGTGGGTAATAAGGAGTCGAGAAACTATGTTGGATATTATACTTGTTGCATAATGCTCGAACATCCTTGTTTTTGAAAGACTTGCCATTATCAAAAATGATCTTTGAGGGAATCCCAAAATGATAGATAATATGTTGGAGTATGAACTCCACAATTCGAGGTCCAGTCATAGTGGTCATTGGGATCGCTTTGACCCATTTGGTGAAGTATTATGTGGTAGTTATGATGAACTTGTGTTGTCCCGAAGAGGTAGGTGAAATTTTGCCAATCAAATCTAGGCCCCATTGTGAAAAGGGCCAAAGGCTTTGAATGGGTTGTAATGCTTGTGATGGTACATGAGTCAAATTGGCATGATGTTGATATTTTTGATATTTCTTCACATACTGACAACAATCATTTTCCATGGTGGGCCAATAATAACCCATGCACAAAATGCACTTTGCAATGGCCATTCCACTAAAGTGGCCACCACAAGTACCATCATGGGCTTCAGTTATGGCTCTTTGTGCCTCTACGAGATCTAGGCATCGAAGTAAGACTCCATCATAGCCATGTCTATACAACACGTCCCCCAAGAGAGTGTAACGAGCTACTTTTTGTTTAAACATTCTCTTTGTAGTTCACATCAAATCTGATGGGAGGATCCCAAACTTGAGAAAGTCCTTTATTTGATCAAGGTAAGATTCATATGGTTCTACATGAATGAAACAAACACTCTTTTCACCTTCAGATTCTGCTCGTGAGATTATGGATTTGGACATTGTTGTGATGATAAGTGGTTGGACTTCTCCATTTTTATTCTTAGGAATCAATGATCCTAAAGAAGCCATCACATCCACAAACCTATTAGTCAAATGAGGTAAGTTGTCAATCTCGTACCAGTCAAACTTTGCTAGCAATTTCATTGCTACTTCATGGTATTGTTTCAAGACTGGCTCTCTACATTGGTAAGTTCCTTTCACTTGGAAAATGACAAGTTGGGAATCACAAAAAATGCTTATACACTTAATGCCCATAGCTAATGTTGATTGAAGCCCCAATATTAAGGCTTCATACTCTACATTGTTATTTGTGCATGGAAAGTCAAGTTTGAATGATAAAGGAATTGGTATTCCTTTGGGTGTATAAAATATGACTCCAACACCTTATCCTTTTTTGCACTTTGACCCATCAAAGAAGAGAGTGATGTCAACATCATCCTCAAGAGGGACTAGTTCTTCTTGTTCAGTGATGAAAAATATTGAATCATCTAGAAGCTTGATAAGAAGGGGTTGATCATTTGGAAGTGGAGCTTCTACGAGTTGATCGACTATCACCTAACCTTTGATGGATTTTTGGCTAATGAATTCAAGATCAAATTCTATTAAGAGCATTATCCATTTTGTAGTTTAGGTATTGTTGTATGTGTGAGTCATCATATAACGCAGAGGATTTTCTCTAGCTATGACATAGGTAGTGTTACTTAGCATATAATATCTGAGTTTCTTAGTGGTAAAAACCACTACTAAGCACAACTTCTCAACATAAGCATATCTTGTTTCATAACTCACCAAAGTTTGACTAATGTAATAGATTGCTTGCTCTCTTTGATTTTTGTTCTTTTGTGCAAGCATTGTCCCTAATGCAAAATCTATTGCAAAAATGTAAAGGTGAAAAGGGACTCCTAGATGAGGTGATGTTAGTACTGGTGGTGAAGCCAGATATTTCTTGATGTCATCAAAAGCCTCTTGACATTATTTTATCCAGGAAAAGGTGACCCCCTTCTATAGCAAGTGATTGAATGACCTACATTTATCTAAGAGTTGTGCAATGAATCGATGAATGGATTGAATATTTCCTTGCAAACTATGCAACTCTTTAAGATTTATTGGAGGGGCATTTCAATAATGGCCTTGACCTTATCAAGGTCCACTTCAATGCCTCACTTGGAGATAATGAATCCTAGAATTTTACCTGATGTGACTCCGAATACACACTTCTTAGGATTTAACCTCACCTTGTGTTCAAGCAATCGATCAAAGACTTTTTCTAGTACTTCAATGTGCTCAAGATGTGTTTTGGATTTAGTGATTAAATCATCCACATAGTCTTCAATTATTTTGTGCATATAGTCATGGAAGATATACGTCATGGCACATTGATAAGTAGCTCCTACATTTTTGAGACCGAATGGCATCACCTTGTAACAGAAAGTGCCCCAAGGTGTGGTGAATGTTGTTTTGTGTTGGTCCTCAGGATTGATTTGAATTTGGTTGTATCCTAAAAAACCATCCATTAAAGAAAGCATTTCATGGCCTGCATAAGAGTCTACAAGTTGATCGATGTTTGGTAATGGAAAATCATCCTTGGGATACACTTTATTTAAGTCTCAAAAATTTGTGCATACGTGTATCCCCATTCAGCTTACGAATGGGTACCATGTTTGAGAGCCATTCAAGATAATCAATGGGTTGTATGAAACCCACATCTAATAATTTTTGTAGCTCTTCTTTGATAATGAGTGCTATGGTAGGATGAAGTTTCCTCAATTTTTGCTTGAATGGTTTAGCTTCGGGAGCTAAGGTGAGGTTATGGACCACCAAGTTGGGGTCAAGACCAGGCATATCTTTGTATGACCATGCAAAAATCTCTTTCTTCCTTGTCAATACATCTAGGATGTGCTCTTTCTCTTCTACGGATAGATATTTTGCTATTTTCATAATTTGTGGATTATCCACATCTTGACTTAGGTTCACATCAATGGATTCTTCAATAAGCATGTGAGAACCTTCTTCTAACTGATGTGGAGTAGGAATGAGATGAATATCATCCTCCACATTTTCAAAGGACTCAGGTGATGCTTCTTCTACTTTAGTTTGAAAAATAGAAGTAGGCAAAGGTGAAGATTGTTGAGGAATATAAGCATTAGAAGCTCTTAGAAATTCTTCAGATAGGATGAACTTGGCTATGGATGGTGGGGATGAAATCCTATCCATGTTGATAAGGCTAGCATCGATTAGAATCAGCTTTGCCAAATCATATGGATTGTGGAGTGGGGTGAACAAGTCAACATAAATCATGTTAACTTGGTGGAAATGAAGTGGCTACAATTTGGAGAGTGAACTATCTTGCTCACTCTCTCTAGGGAGCAACTGACCTATGGTGGGTGAATTATGATTTTGTGAATGCAACCAAGGTGGTGGTGGTGGATCTAGTTTAGGTCACTCTCATGTAAGATGCAAGTGAAATATGGATTGATGGATAGGAAACATTGTATTGTAGTACTCATCTCTCTCAATGGGCTCTATAGGGGCCACATCTTCTTGGGGACCATCAAAAATGTGATTGATCATGTCCATGTTTGGTCCCATTTCTTGAAATTCCTCAAAATCATCATCAAAAATGTAATTGATCATAGCTATATGTGGTCTCATTTTTGAAAAGGCCTCATGTAAATAAGGTGTAAACTCAGGGTCTAAATACTCATCATCACTATCATCATTGTCTTCACTCTCCTCATCCTCCTCTTTGAACTCTAGGGTGAGTTGCTAAAATGTATGCTCAAAGGAGGAGTTTGAGGATGATGGCATATATCCTAAGCCAGAGTGATCATGTACTTCTCAATATTGGGGCTCAATGATATGATGTGGGCCCTATTCATGTCATCCAAGACCAAATCCCTACTAGTTAACCCGATGAAAATATCACAAGGGGAAATCTAGGTTGGACAAATATTCTAAGTTAGCACAAAATTCTTATATGGGTTCTTCATTAGGAGGAGGTGGATTGGATGAAGAATCCACTCCCCCATATACAAATTTAATCCTATTTGGCTCAAAACCCATTCTATACACTACACCTATAGCCAAAGGTGGGTCGCATGGGTGACCGTAATCTCTAATAGACTGAATAGGTGGTGTTATTGTGACACTCTCAACTATGTACTCACCAATACTTGGATTGGTGAGATGGACTACAACTTGAGTTGGTTGGGATGTGGATGAATTAGGTGCTAAGGTGGAGGCTTCAATGGTGGCTTGTGGTTTAGATGGAGGAAATGGCTCACTCAACAATGGTTCTTCTCGGATAGGTGACCCTATCTATGAGACAATGGGTGGTGAGGTTTGAGATGGATTTGGTTTAATGGATTTGTTAGTGGTTGGTGGATTTGGTTGGGATGAAAAGGTGAAGGGTGTTTATGAAGTGGGAGGTGTAGTTAATGAAGATGATGGTTGATTGGTGGGATGATCAGGTGTGATGGAAAAATGGTATGAAGTGGATGAGGGTTGACTTGGGTTGATGGCTTGAGATGCAAAGGCATGATCAACTATTGGCAAAGCCTCTAGGATGGGTGCTTTGGATGAGGTATTGTTAGTTGGGGTGGTTCGAATGATGAGGGGCTAAATGGAAATATGGGTGGATGGAAGGGATGGCTCATATGGATTGGATATCAAGTTGTAGTACTTGAATGGTTCGATGTTAGTTGGAATGCAATGGACTTTTCCCTCATGCACATATTTCAAACATTGATGTAATGTCGAGGGAACACACTTCATTTCCCTAATCCAGGGATATCCAAGAAGTATGTTATACTGCATGGCTCCTTCCAAGATATGGAAGAGTACATGGATTGTTTTCACCCCCACTATTATAGGTAGAACTACATTTCCTACAGTGGAGCACAAAGCATCATTGAAAGCCCATAGGGTGAAGGTGGATGTGGTGATGTGAGATGATGGTAGGTTGAGATGTTTGATGGTTGGGGTAGTGATGAGATTGATAGAGGAGCTGATATCGATGAGCACTCTTTTAAAGGGTTTTCGATCAATATGAGCTACAATATGCAATGGAGGATCAGGTAACTCCGATGATATGCTCTTTTCTTCAAAATTATAGAATGCTATTGAAGGTTCCATACAATTTTGAACACTCCCCACAAAAGTGTTGAAGGTATTAGGATATTCTACTTGAAGTTTGATGGATTTTAATATTTCCATCAATGCCTCATGATGTGGGGGAGATTGTTGTATGAGCTCATATATTGACAACTTGGTTGAGGCCATCCTTAAGCTCTATGTCAATCGACTTCTCAATGTGATGATTGGTCTAGGTGGATGATTTAGAATATGAATGGGTGGAGATGGAATGGTGGGGTTTAGTTGTATGGGCACATTTGGTTGTGCTACAAGAGTTGGTACTACTTGGGTTGGCTCATTTGCTTACATGTGATTCATTTTTCTTTGCCCTCGGGTGACTATGTGAATAGCCCCCATAAAACCTTGGTATAATTGTGACACATGATTGACTTGATTGGGAGGAACTATAGAAGTTGATGCTCCCATTGTTTGTTGATTTACCTCATGATGAGGTAATGGTGTTTGATATATTCCAAGGTTTTGGTTTTGTTGGGCTAAGGGGTTATCAATCTTGATTTTTCCCTTTTCAAGTAAATCTTGCATAATGTTCTTAAACCCATAGCAAGTCTCGATGTCATGGCCTTTCTATCGATGATAGGTGTAGTATAGATGCTCCTTATAGTTCCTAGGTTTTGGCTTATTTGGATCTTCAGGCTTCATTTTTGGCAATGTGAAAGCTTGTGCATCATACAACTTTTGGAAGATGGATGAATATGGTTTAGGTAATGGGGTGTAATTGTATTTTGGCTGATTGTATTGATGTTGATGATTTTCTGTAGGTTGAGCTTGATTTTGTAGTTATTGTGGGGGTGGAACCACCTGATAAGTCTATTGTTGTGGTTGTTGTTGTTGTTGTAGGGGTTGTTGTACTTGCACTTGAGCTTGTTGGATTTGCTGTGGAGGTTGGATCAAGACTACTTGATTAACCTAGTTGGCCTTGGATTGACCATGGTTATTCCCCTTTTGACTTTTGTTCTGCCATTCTTTCTTTTTTAATTTTATCTCACCCTCTTGGATCTTGATTTCTTCTATCACTCTAGCTTGGGTGAGTGCTTCTTCGAATGTTCTATATTGTTGTAGTTGTAATAACAAGGAGATTGGTTTGGAATAACTCCTTGTGAACATTCATGTTAATTCTACCATAGGGAGGGAGAATGGTAGTTTGGTCATGATTACCCTCCAATGGTTGCCAAAGTCATAGACCGATTCATCATCATATTATCATAAATTGAGCAAATCGATCAATGTTGTCTTCTTTCTAACATTCAGAGAGAACCACTCCAAGAATTGGTCCACTAGTTGCTCAAAAGTATAAATACTTTGATGTGGTAGATGATTGTACCAATCTAGGGCATCTCCTCCAAATATCTAAGGAAAAGTATGGAGCATGAGTGCATCATTATTTTTATTCTAAAACATGCATTAATGAATCCACTCACATGCTCTCGAGGGTCCTCATCCCCCTTGAATTTATCAAACTTTGGTATTTGAAAATCTATTGGGTAAGGTGGTGATGGTACCAAAGCATGAATTGGATGATTGATTAGCTACCTTAGAGTAGGTTTCTGATATTGCATACCCAATGTTTGCATGGCTAAGCTATCAATATGACTTTGCAAAAATTAAAACTTGGGATCTTCTAGCAAAGGGTTAAAACCTTGATTGGTTTATTACTTTAGAAATAATGTGCATTATTAGTGGGGATTTGATGATGTGGGATGTTAGTGTGAAATGGATTATGGAATGATTATTGGTGATGACTTTGATGATGATGAGGAGATGGGGGTATGATGGTATGTTGACCTGAAGAGCTAGCATACATTTGATGAAGTGGATTAGTGGGTATGGTTATGGTTGGGGGTCGCAACACCCAAGATGGATCTTGAGTGAAGAAGGTGTGTGGATGAGATGTGGATGGTTGGTTAGGATCTACCCCTATGACTACCATTGTGGATTAGGATTAATGCTTTGATTAGCATTATCCATAATCAATTGTTGCAACTATAGAAATGCTTGTTGCATAGCAATCATAGATGAAGATGGTATGGCCATATAGGTGGTAGATGATTGGGTTGGTTGGGTGGCAACCATGTGAGTGGATGTAGGTAGAGGGTAAGTGGTAAAAGGTATTACCACTAAATGAGGGATGTTATGATGTATGGTATCTATAGATGTGATGGATGGGATGGATGTAGGGATCTATGAAGCAACATTGACTTGTGCTTCATAGAGAGGGTTAGTACAAGTGATGTTTTGATTTGGAAAGATGAAGGGGTGTTGATTAGATGATGATGGATGATTATGAGTCATGGTTGTAGTAGTCAATTTAAAGAGTGGATTCATGAAGATTTGATTGGTATGTTGTGGGTGTGGGAAGGTGGTTTCCTATTGTGATGGAGGAATGGCATGAGGTGGAATGGTAAGTGGAGGTAATGATGGAAATACCAAACTAGATACATTTAGATATAGCCTAATGATATCCATGTCCACATATGTGACATGATCATCAGATGGCATGGGTGGCTCACTCCTAGGAGTTTTAAGAATGGTAGCATGAGTAGCTCTCTACATTATATCTATGTCTAAAGTAGGGGCACCACTAGATGGTCTGACATTCAATTTCAAGGACATAGTAGGGGCTACACTGACTTGCCCTACCACTAAAGTGGTAGGGGCTTGAGAGGACTGAGATGGAAACTCCATGGATGAGGGTAACTGATTCTGAACTTGGGCTAGCTTTTTGGCTTGACTACGGGTTGTTACCATATGCTAAGGGTGGGATGAATTGGAAAGTGTGAAGGTACATGTGTGAATATGTGGTGAAAGCACAAGAAAACAACATGCAAAGCAAACAAACAAACAAATTTATTTCTAAGTTTTTGCAAGGTTTTGATTTTTTTTTTTGAATTTTGAAAAGTTTTTTATTTTTTTGTTTTTGTAAATGAAAGTGCAATGTTTGACCCTATAATGAATCTAAGGATTTCACCCAGATACTCTCACACACTAACTTGGTGATGAAATCCAAGTTGTGAAACCCATCAAGGCTTGGTGATGAACTACCATTCCTCACCCAGTTCACCGTGGTCAATGATACACCCTTCGAAGAGGAATGCATGCTATTTTCCATGGCTACGATGGTTCTTGGACCAGCCTTGGCCAAAATAATGGGGTAATTATTGGGGGTTGGTGATGAAATCCAACCTTGAAAATGTTCATGTGCAAGTGTGTGAGGGTTTTTGTTTATTATGGTGTGATGCAAATTAAGATGCAATTCTAATTATTCCTTGTTTGTAGAAGAAAAAAACAAATAGGTATAATCAACAAAATATTATGGGCCCAAAGGTAAATTTTATACCAAGCCTATAAGAGTTCTAAAATACAAAGCCAATCTTCATTGGACTATTAAGTCTGGTTAACCATAATTGGATGGCTAACAAACCGTGGATCCATAGTTTGAGATGTCTAACCACCAATCCATGATTGCAACTATACTTTAGAGCTAAGAAATACTGATGTGAAACCCTAATAAAAGGTTCCTAGAATGTCCCTAGCTAGACAATGCAAATGATCTAGGATCTAACCTAAAATGCAGATTTTTATTACCTTTATTTTTTTTAATTTTGAACCTAGCCTAAGACCTATATGCACACAACAAACAGGACTGACAAGGCAAATATTCTTTATTTATTTTTTTAAATTCTAAAGCAAAAAGAGAGAGAGGGTTTTAAATGTATAGACCTATGGTCCTTTCGTCGCTCCCTCCTACTTGTCCAACCACCAATCCATGGTTTTGTAGGGTTCCAACCATCGATGCATGGTTCTATAGAATTCCAACCACCAGTCCATTTGTCAGGTTTGTAACCATGCACTCATGGTTCCTCAGATGCAGGGTCGAGTCAAAATAGGCTTTGAGATCTTCACGTTCAATCCTCGATCTTTGTAGCTCAAATTTGAAAACCTGTAACAACCAACAATAGAGAAATTAGTAAGCAAGAAAATGCAAGGCATCAACAATGAAACCCTTTGGGGTCCCACCGTGATCACCAATTTTTAACATAGAAAAAGCACACCATAGCATTAAAAATGAAGCATTGTATTATATTGTAAAATGGATCTTTTTATTACAATAAACCCCTTTGTAGGTATGTTTTACAATACAAATTCCCAAAGGGGGTGATCCCATTTTACAATGAAATATGGTGTATTCACTTCTTTTGTGCCACAATCAATGTTGGATGGTGGGTTTGTGGTTGTGACCACCATGATGGGTTTGTGAGCTCTTGAATCTAAAACCTACACATATGTAAAGAGATAAAGATTTAGTAGCAACTATCACAATGAATATGATAAAATGACCAATGTAAATTAAAAATAGACAATGACTATTGCATACATTAGTCCCTATTTTAGTAGCATAATGTTAACATTTCCTTCCTCTCCCATTTTTCATGGTGAAGTTATGGTGCCTTTATAGACATTTTGAGTATTTTAGAGGGAAGGATAGGTAGCAAGCAAGGGATGCCAAGTGGAAGGGATTGTATAGCCACCTATCATGGGCAGTTGCAGTGAGACACTCTTGTAACTCACTACAACTACCTAGGATAGGTGGTTGCCTAGTCCCTAAAACTTTGTAGCCTTGGATTACCACCTATCCTTCCCTAAAAAATCCTTAAAAGGTCTATAAAGGCACCATCACTTCACTAATAAAAAAGAGGGAGGAAGGAAATACTAACATTATGCTACTAAAATCAGGACTCATGTATGCAATAATAATTATCTATTTTCAATTTTCATTGGTCATTTTATCATGTTCATTGTGGTAGGTGCTACTAAACCTTTGTCTCTTTGCATGTGTGTGGATTCCATATTAAAAAGCTCACAAATCCATCACAATGGTCACAACCACAAACCCACCATCCAACTTTGATTGTGGCACAGAAGAAGCAAATACACCATTTATATTGTAAAATCCCCTTGCAAAGGGGTTTATTGTAATAAAAAGATCCATTTTACGATATAATAGAATGATTCATTTTGAATGCTATGGTGTGATTTTTCTATGTTACACTTCCTAATGATAATACTACCTCTTATATTTCTTCCTTTACTTCTTTTATAAGTCGTTTGTTATCCTAAATTGTAATCATTTTTGAAATATGATACAATATTATCTCAATGGTTTCTATATCTTCTTCCCTCTCCTAAGCATAGTGTTTTGAAGTATCTTATAACCTCTTATTGTATCTACAAAATATTCTTAGTAAGTTGACCATCCTCCATTTGTATCTTCCCAATCTTTACTGAGTTCTATGCTTTACTATGGAAACATGAAATATTATTTTTCTATCCCCTCCCTTTAGCCAGTTATTTCTAGATTTTTGTTTCCAATAAGCCTCTTCTTGTGCTATTATAATATGATATTCTAATTATAGCTTTTTCTCTCTCTGATATAGTATTGCATCCATTAACTCTAACAAATTTCTTCTTCCAACTATGATATTTATTGTTTAAGAGATTTGTTTTGTCTAAATATGTTCCTAAAGACCTATTTGTTCTATAATATGATTTTTTCAATTTAGCTACTACCACATACATATTTGATCACTAAATTGGATAATTCCATGATTCCTATATTACTTCAAATATTTTTAGGTGTTTTAACCACATGAACTTATTATTTAAATTTGTGCTACTCATCACTTCCCATTTTATCTAGAGGATGAATGAATTATGGTTTGATCCTAATCTTGGTAATATAGTCAAATAATGTTCTAATCTATCCATATACCATTCTAGTGATAGGATAATTCTATCAAAATTCATTTGAATAATATTATCTCCTAGTCTCCTATTGGTCCATGTAAATTTTTCTCCATCCACCTCCATATCTATCAAACCACTTCTTGATATGAAGTTACTTAGGTCTTCCATACTTTTTGAGTATCCTTGAGTTCTTTCTTTTCTCTATGCATAAGTGGAGTATTGAAATACCTTACTACCAACCACTTGATTCCTACTACATTTTATCTTATCTACTCCACTTCTTTCCACAAGTATTTTTTTATAATTATTTGGATCATATAATTATCATTAAACACACCATTTTACTTATTTTGACTATACGCAACATAGTCAACTGATTTATCCCTTTGAACACTACCTCTCTTTCCGAAATTCCACATTGTTACTACCCCTCCTAACACCATATTAATTATATTTTCTTTTTGTTGCCTTTATTCCAATTACATTGTTTAACTCCTTCCCAAACCACTGCTTTCATTTTAGTTTCTTGGAGAAGGAGTATCTCTGGTTGGTTATCCCTTATCATAGATATCACCAACCTTTGTTTGTTAGGGGCATTCATTCCCATAACATTTCATGTTATCAATTTTATTTCACCCTAATGTTGGAGATATTTTACCCATCCATAATTATTCTTTATTGTTTTCCTTATATTAGACTCTTATCTTTGTCTTTTCTCATGAAGATATGTTTGTCTTCTTCTTTGGTCCAATCCTAGATCCAAATATTTATTTGCACTTATTGTCATTCTAATATTTGATCCTTCCTTATCTCTTATATTTATTGGAGATTCCTCTTCCTCCTTCTATTTTTTTGACTATTCCTTAAATGTGCAAGGGACCACTTCAGGTTGACTTTCCTATATTTCCTCATTTTTAAACAAGCATAGGCTTTCCTTTCTTTTTTCTTCCTCATATTTATTTTTACTTTTCCCTAAACTAATTCTTGATTCTTTGAATATTCATTATTCCCTTCTTCTATCATTCACTTTACCTCTACCTTGGATCTATCATCTTTATTATCTTTCTTTTCAATGATTTCTCCCTCCTCCTGAACTGGTTCTAGAACTTTAATTCTTGTTTCCTTCTTCTATGGTGTTTTTTATCTGTATACTATATTCTTCTATTAATATTTTATCCTTGTTTGTATCACATATTTATTCCTTAGTTTCCATCTCAATTTTCTTCCCCCTCTAGCTCTTCCTTATATATTTTCTCTCTTTTATTTCATTATTAATAAAGTCTTTTGTCAAATGACCTATACTTCTACATATTTTGCAACCAGAGGTAATTTCCGTATATATTTGGGTAGTTCCATTGTCCCTATTTTAAAACTAACTTAACTTGGTTAGGGCCGTGTATTCCATATTCTTTCATGACATACACCCTTGCAAAGAAAACTATTTTTCTCTCTTGTTATGTAGTCTATTGATACATATCTAGAAACAAAATTTGCTATTCCTTATAGAAATTTTTCCTCCTAAAATTCCATTGAAAATATTGAAATTTTACTCCATACTAGAGTAATAATAATTATTTTATTATCTAGGTTGATTCCAAATAGCCATTTTTTGAGGAATAATCTTTCTCATTTTAAACCAAGGCCCTCCAGATAGGATCTTAATGCATTATTGTTCTTATATTACGGATGCCATAAAGAATACTTTTGGGAACATTGTAAATTCTACCTTGTTGTTGGCAATTTGAGTTATTTTATGTTGTCATTGATGTCACATGAATCATTGATGTCATATGGATCACATTGAGTTTTGATGGGCAAATGATATTTTGGAAAGCATGGATAAATTCAGGGTTTTTGTGAAAACCAAGGCAGGCAAAATAAAAGGTTTTATTTAAAACCATGGATGGCAGATTTGAAATGGGTTTTTCTTAAAACCCAGGTTGGCCTTTCGTTTCATCGAAAAAGGTGCCCCGGTGATGGAGATATTTAATTTTAAATATTTAGTTTAAATTTTAATTATTTAAAATTTAAATTTAAATTTTAAAATTAAAATTAAAGTTAGCGCCGACGTCTAAAGAAAGAGGGAAAATCAATAATGCGCCGACGTCATCGAAAATGAGGAGAAGACTATATAAAGGGGGATCCTAAGGTTCATTTGAAATTAATCCTTGCTCGTGTTAATCGTTGGCTAAGCATCCGAAGAGAGCTCGTGCGAAAATCATTTTGAAAAGGGAGACAACGAATAAATCCAAGGTTGGTCGAAAGCCCAAGACATTGTGGGCAGAGTGGCGCATTGGCAATTGGCTTTTTGTTAAGGTGTGTGGCAGCGCTTTACGTCAAGGTTCGAATCTCCTTGACTGCATTCGAAGGCATTGGAAGGAAAGCGCTCGAAGCGCTTTTGGTTTGCGTGGAAGGGAGGAAGGACTTAAGGCACGTCGTGCCTTTTCCTTTCGAACGAGCGGCTAGCTCGTGTGGCAACCTTAGCCGCGGCTAAGGCGCTCGTGGTGTGTGCAAGTTGGGGGTTCGAATCCCCTTGAGGAGGTAATTACGTTTTGCTCTAATTAATTTCGTTGATGCCCTAGGATAGGAGTTATAAGGTGGTTAAGGAATAATTAAAGTTTTTAATTAAACTTTATTTTTATAAGGGTTGTGATTATTATTTCAGAGGTGGATGAGTTGTTGATTTATTTTGATATTCATGAAATTGAAAATTAAGATTTAGGAGAAATAAGGAGTTGTTATAAAATATTTTTGAGAGCCTTATTGATTATTATTTTTGATAAGGGTTTTTATTAAAAAGGACTTTGGTGGATGTGTTTATTAAGTTGGAGTAAAAAGGTGTAAATTGAGTTATGCTTATCTTGTGATTATTATTTGAAGTCCACTAACCCTTATTGAGATTGGAAAGGAAAGTTGTGTTTAGTGTGGCAGATTTTGTGGATAACTTCTTGGCATCAAAAAGGTATGGGCACATTCTCCTATTGATTGTTTATGGTGGTTGATTTCTGAAATATCATTGGAGTGAAAAGGATTGATTGTGGTTTCCTTTTCGAAAGTGGTTGGTTGAATGCTTCAAGGTTTTCTGGTTTGAGAGTTGTGTTTAAACCTTGTTTTATAAGCATAGTCATTGAAGCCCATTGGTTGTGAAAGAACTTGAAAAGAACATGAGTATCATTGTTATGTGAGATTTGTGGTTGAGCATTGTTGGAAACATTTGAGTTGGTTGATACATGCTTGGACTAGGGTTTTTGTGAGAAAGAGTAGTCCCTTGTGGTGATTGGTTGAGTTGAGTTGATTGAGCCTAGTCAAGTGATTGTGTGAGGTGATTGGTCAAGTTCCATGAAACAAACTATTCCATAATTCTGATTTGAGTTGAGAGTGAGATTAGAACATATTGAGTCTCTAACAATTCTCTTTATGCTTCTATGAGTTGACTTGAGTTGAGTTGAGATTGATTTGAGTTGAGTTGAGTTGAGATTGAGCTTAGAACATATTGAGTCTCTAACAATTCTCTTTATGCTTCTATGAGTTGATTTGAGTTGAGTTGAGTTGAGATCATTGTGGATCATTGTTGTCATCCATTGAAGAGTACATTGCCATTCATTGTTGAGTTCATATTTGAGCTTTGCCTTGATAGATTTGTGGATGAGATTTGAGTGCTACTTGAGCATGATTGATTGAGCCTTTGAGAAGGCCTTTGTGGATAGCTTTTGGCACACTTTTGGACAACAACTTTGTGGATAGTTTTGGGATAGCTTTGTGGATAGTTTTGGGATAGATTTGAGCAAGTTCTTGGTGAGCTTGCTAGAGCATATTTGGACAAGTTCTTGGTGAGCTTGCTAGAGCAGATTTGGACAAGTTCTTGGTGAGCTTGCTAGAGCAAATTTGGACAAGTTCTTGGTGAGCTTGTTAGATTTGACAAGTTCTTGGTGAGCTTAGATTTGGACAAGTTCTGTGTGAGCTTGTTATTCAATTTTGGACAAGTTCTATGTGAGCTTGTTATTCAGATTTGGACAAGTTCTGTGTGAACTTGTTATTCAATTTTGGACAAGTTCTATGTGAGCTTGTTATTCAGATTTGGACAAGTTCTATGTGAACTTGTTATTGCCTAGCTTTGAGCAGATCAAAGAAATCATTGTATTGGATAAGGATCCTTATTTTTATGTGAAATATTATAAGGAGATTATCTAGTGGAGTACCCCACATTGGGGGAACCACGTTAAATCTTGTGTCTCAATTGTGTGTGGTGACTTGTGCTCTTGCTTACTACTGCTATCTGAGTTATTAATGCACACTGCTATATTTGGTTATTGCAATTAAGGACATTAATTGATATTGATTTGGAAAGAAAGTAAAAAGTGGTCTTATACTATTCACCCCCTCTCAGTATAAGCTTGTGTTCTTCAATTGGTATCAGAGTGGGTTCCTTCAAAAAAGCTAACAACTTGAGGGTAGATTCTACAAGAACACAGATGGCTTCATAGAATGGATCATCTACAAATAAGGCTCCATTATTTGATGGTAACAATTATGCTTTCTAGAGCATGAGGATGAAGAACTACTTGATATCACAAGGATATGAGGTATGGAAAATGGTTGAAAAAGAGTATAGGGTTGAAGGTGATCCCGAGGTAGATAAGACTATCAAGAAATTGGTTGAGATCAATGCAAGAGCAATGAATTGTATTTTGAGTGGGCTTCGTGAGATAGATTTTGCAAAGGTCATGGTATGTAATTCAGCTAATGAGATGTGGACCAAGTTGTGGAATACTTATGAAGGAGATTCCAAGGTAAAGTTGGCAAAACTACAAACTCATAGAAAAATATTTGAGGAATTGAAAATGGAAGATTCTGAAGATATTGCAAAGTTTTTACTTCATGTTGATGAGATTACTAACACCATGAGAGGCCTAGGTTTTGAGATGAAAGAATCAGAAGTTACTCAAAAGGTTTTGAGATCACTTCCCATGAAATATGATTCTAAGGTTTCAGCAATAGAAGAGACAATGGATATCAACAAGCTAACAATGGAAGAATTGCAAGGTACTCTCACAACTTATGAGATGAGGGTAAGTAAGCATCAGGTTCCAATAAAAGAGATTGCATTCAAGGCTTCAGAAAAAGAGAAAGGGAAAGTTTCAGAAATAAGTAGAGGTTCAGATAATGATGAGGAAGCTAACTTCATCAAAAGGAATAAGGACTCAAAGAATTTTAGGGATATAAGGAAAGTCAGATGCTACAAGTGTGGTGATCTTGGTCACTATGCATACAGGTGTCCACATGAAGAAAATGGTGATGATGAAAAATAGGGTCAAAGAAGAAAAGAATATGGAAAGCATAAGCATGACAAAGATGAGAGATACAAGCAAAACAGGTATGAGAAGAAGAAAATTTTTCGTAAGGCAAAGAAATCTTACTACATTGTAGAAGCAAGTGATAGCTCAGATCATAGTGATAGAGACAAATCAGATGATGAAAAGGAAGAACATCTATTCCTAGGAATAGAAGGTGAAAGAGAACAGTGCTTTGTGTGTGGTCAAAGAGATCACAGATCAGGATATTGCAATGGTTTCAGTGATAGTGAAGATGAGATGACACATCAAGGAAACAGGTATGGTCAAAGAAATCTTGAGAGTTTGTTTGCTATAGAATATTATAATGATCTTAGTGATAGTGAAGATGAAGAAGGTTTTTCTATGGAATAAGAGAAGTAGAAGAAGAACATTCACTCCAAATAGAAGAAGTTAAGCAAGAGGATAATGTCTCAGTTGATCTAAAGGAAGACTTCAATGTTATCCATGAGCAACTACAAGAGGTTAAAGAGAATCTGAAAGAATTGAAATGTTCCTTACTTGAGAAATTTGATCCATCACATGACTCAAAAGGTCAAGATATTTTCACTAAGAAGGAAACATGTGTTTCAAAGGCTATAGAGATGGATGCCAAGTTGCTACTTGACACAAATAAAGAAAAAGAAGAGGAAGATTCCAAAGCACCAAAGGTCTCATATTTTAGGTTTGGGGAATCACACTCAAAAGGAAAGGAAGTTCTAAAATATGAAAGCAAGGAAGCACCTAAGATTTGTGAGGAAAGTTCCAAAGTTCCTATGGCTCCAAATATTCAGTTTGGATCTTGTTTTGAGATAGGTGAATCAAGTTCAAAAGAAAAAGAAATTCTTGAAGAGGAAAGCAAGGAAGAAACTAAGGAAGAGGTTTTAGATGCTACAAAGAAGGTTCAAGGATGCAATGCACAAGTTGAAAATGATCATAAGGATAATGGTCAAGAAAGGTATGAGGAACCAAGGCATGAACAAAGGGCTTTTCAAGGACATTGTTTTTCTTGTAATGGATTTGGACATAGGGCTATACATTGCAGGGATCCATGGATCAAAGAAGTTTGATTTTGCTAGAAGAAACTTCAAAGGAAGAAGGTATGGTTTTTAGGGACATTGCTTCTCATGTAACAGGATTGGTCATAGAGATTTTCAGTGCAAAGGAAATGAGCAACATGGTTTTGGTTTTAGAGCTTCACAATTCAGAAGTCATGGTCATAATGGTCATGAAAACAGAGCTTCACAATACAGGGTTCAAGAAAGGAATGGATATGGAAATTATTTTAAGAATGAATTCAGGACATGGGCACCATCCAAAGGCTACAATATCAAGTGTTTTAATTGCAATAACTTTGGGCATATTGCAAAATGGTGTAGGACTCAATTCCAAATAGGTTCAAGGCAAGAAGGTCAAACAGGTTCAAGGCAAGAAGGTCAAACAGGTTCTAGACAAGAAGATCAAGTAATTCATCAAGAGAAGGATATCAAAAAAACATGGAAGGAAGTTGATAGAGGAAAGAAACAATGTGATATGGGAGTAAAAGTACTCCCACCCCAAAATTAATCACCTCAAGAGAGAAGGTGGTGAGGGGGCTAAGTTTAAGAGTCATATCTTTTAGCCCCATAGGTGTCCCTTTTGCCATTGATGTCAAAGGGGGAGAGATTTGAGTAAGGGGAGAGCATTGAGTTAGGGGGAGCAGCCTCCAAAGAGAGCATTGAGTTAGGGGGAGCAGCCTCCATAGAGATTATTGAGTCAGGGGAGCAACTTTGATTCTCAGAGATGGTTTTTGTAGTGATTGTGGTTTTTGCTTTAGAGGTGTTGCCATCAATGACAAAGGGGGATATTGTTGGAAATTTGAGTTATTTTATGTTGTCATTGATGTCACATGAATCATTGATGTCATATGGATCACATTGAGTTTTGATGGGCAAATGATATTTTGGAAAGCATGGATAAATTAGGGTTTTTGTGAAAACCAAGGCAGGCAAAATAAAAGGTTTTATTTAAAACCATGGATGGCAGATTTGAAATGGGTTTTTCTTAAAACCCAGGTTGGCCTTTCGTTTCATCGAAAAAGGTGCCCCGATGATGGAGATATTTAATTTTAAATATTTAGTTTAAATTTTAATTATTTAAAATTTAAATTTAATTTTAAAATTAAAATTAAAGTTAGCGCCGACGTCTAAAGAAAGAGGGAAAATCAATAATGCATCGACGTCATCAAAAATGAGGAGAAGACTATATAAAGGGGGATCCTAAGGTTCATTTGAAATTAATCCTTGCTCATGTTAATCGTTGGCTAAGCATCCGAAGAGAGCTCATGCAAAAATCATTTTGAAAAGGGAGACAACGAATAAATCCAAGGTTGGTCGAAAGCCCAAGACATTGTGGGTAGAGTGGCGCATTGGCAATTGGCTTTTTGTTAAGGTGTGTGGCAGCGCTTTACGTCAAGGTTCGAATCTCCTTGACTGCATTCGAAGGCATTGGAAGGAAAGCGCTCGAAGCACTTTTGGTTTGCATGGAAGGGAGGAAGGACTTAAGGCACGTCATGCCTTTTCCTTTCGAACGAGCGGCTAGCTCATGTGGCAACCTTAGCCATGGCTAAGGCGCTCATGGTGTGTGCAAGTTGGGGGTTCGAATCCCCTTGAGGAGGTAATTACGTTTTGCTCTAATTAATTTCGTTGATGCCCTAGGATAGGAGTTATAAGGTGGTTAAGGAATAATTAAAGTTTTTAATTAAACTTTATTTTTATAAGGGTTGTGATTATTATTTCAGAGGTGGATGAGTTGTTGATTTATTTTGATATTCATGAAATTGAAAATTAAGATTTAGGAGAAATAAGGAGTTGTTATAAAATATTTTTGAGAGCCTTATTGATTATTATTTTTGATAAGGGTTTTTATTAAAAAGGACTTTGGTGGATGTGTTTATTAAGTTGGAGTAAAAAGGTGTAAATTGAGTTATGCTTATCTTGTGATTATTATTTGAAGTCCACTAACCCTTATTGAGATTGGAAAGGAAAGTTGTGTTTAGTGTGGCAGATTTTGTGGACAACTTCTTGGCATCAAAAAGGTATGGGCACATTCTCCTATTGATTGTTTATGGTGGTTGATTTCTGAAATATCATTGGAGTGAAAAGGATTGATTGTGGTTTCCTTTTCGAAAGTGGTTGGTTGAATGCTTCAAGGTTTTCTGGTTTGAGAGTTGTGTTTAAACCTTGTTTTATAAGCATAGTTGTTGAAGCCCATTGGTTGTGAAAGAACTTGAAAAGAACATGAGTATCATTGTTATGTGAGATTTGTGGTTGAGCATTGTTGGAAACATTTGAGTTGGTTGATACATGCTTGGACTAGGGTTTTTGTGAGAAAGAGTAGTCCCTTGTGGTGATTGGTTGAGTTGAGTTGATTGAGCCTAGTCAAGTGATTGTGTGAGGTGATTGGTCAAGTTCCATGAAACAAACTATTCCATAATTCTGATTTGAGTTGAGAGTGAGATTAGAACATATTGAGTCTCTAACAATTCTCTTTATGCTTCTATGAGTTGACTTGAGTTGAGTTGAGATTGATTTGAGTTGAGTTGAGTTGAGATTGAGCTTAGAACATATTGAGTCTCTAACAATTCTCTTTATGCTTCTATGAGTTGATTTGAGTTGAGTTGAGATCATTGTGGATCATTGTTGTCATCCATTGAAGAGTACATTGCCATTCATTGTTGAGTTCATCTTTGAAGCTTTGCCTTGATAGATTTGTGGATGAGATTTGAGTGCTACTTGAGCATGATTGATTGAGCCTTTGAGAAGGCCTTTGTGGACAGTTTTGGGACAACTTTGTGGATAGTTTTTGGACAGCTTTGTGGATAGTTTTGGGATAGCTTTGTGGACAGTTTTGGGACAGCTTTGTGGAATTTTGGGACAACTTTGTGGACATTTGGCAGATTTGTGGAAGTTCTTGCTTTGAGCATATTTGAGCAAGTTCTTGGTGAGCTTGCTAGAGCATATTTGGGCAAGTTCTTGGTGAGCTTGCTAGAGCAGATTTGGACAAGTTCTTGGTGAGCTTGTTAGAGCAGATTTGGACAAGTTCTTGGTGAGCTTGTTATTCAGATTTGGACAAGTTCTGTGTGAGCTTGTTATTCAATTTTGGACAAGTTCTGTGTGAGCTTGTTATTCAGATTTGGACAAGTTCTGTGTGAGCTTGTTATTCAGTTTTGGACAAGTTCTGTGTGAGCTTGTTATTCAGATTTGGACAAGTTCTGTGTGAACTTGTTATTGCCTAGCTTTGAGCAGATCAAAGAAATCATTGTATTGGATAAGGATCCTTATTTCTGTGTGAAATATTATAAGGAGATTATCTGGTGGAGTACCCCACATTGGGGGAACCACGTTAAATATTGTGTCTCAATTGTGTGTGGTGACTTGTGCTCTTGCTTACTACTGCTATCTGAGTTATTAATGCACACTGCTATATTTGGTTATTGCAATTAAGGACATTAATTGATATTGATTTGGAAAGAAAGTAAAAAGTGGTCTTATACTTGTTCACCCCCCTCTCAGTATAAGCTTGTGTTCTTCACTTGCCTTTGATCTTTTATTGCCTCATGACCTATTATTTTAATTGTTCTATATTTGGTTTATGGCCTATGAATATCCCCTTAAGGCTCTTCAATTTTTTATGTGTTCTATCTAGTATATTATCTATAATACTCACTGTTATTCCTTCTACACTATTTTTTTAGTAGATTATAGTACATTTATAATTTTTATCTTTTACTTTCCATCCACTTACAATATTTTCCCAACTACAAACATTACTGTTAATTACTAGAGTCTTGTATTTATTCATATCTAACTAGTTATTTTAATTCTCTTTGATCAAAATAATTCTTCTAGACCCACACTCCCATTATAATAAGCTCCTAACTATTTTCCATCTACATTTTCCTCTACTCATATTTTCCACTACAAAAAATCTCAAATACATCTTTATTACATCTTCTATATTCTAATATCTTCTCCTTTATCTAGTTTCCAATCTCAATTCCTTCACTATTATCCAGATTCAAATTTTGATATGGATTCAAATCCTTGCTTGTCATTGCCTAGATTAATTTTTTTATGTTACTATTTTTTATAATAAAAGCAAAAAATATTAAAATTTAAGGCAAAAAACAAATTATATCAAAGTATAAAAACTTGTTGAAGTGAGATGTTGCTATACAAATGATATAATTGAGTCATCAGATCCAAAATTGTTCTAAAAAATAATAAATAACAAGGGCTTCTAGTTCTAGTTCTAGCAGTAATTAAAGAACCCATTCCCATGATTGTAACAATTCCTCTACATAGTAAAAAACATCACTAGATATATAAATACTACTCAAAATCTCTAACATAAACCTCTACATAGTAATTAATATCACTTGATCTACAAACCCAATTCAAAATATTTGACAAAAACCTCAATCCAACAAATAAAATCACTCAACTATAAACCCAACTCCAAATCTTTAACAAAATCCTCTACATAGTACACAATATCACTCACTCTACAAACTAAACTTAAAATATTTGAAAAAACCCTCTACACAATAAAAAATATTACTTAATATACAAACCCAACTTAAAATATTTGATAAAATCCTCTATGTTTCAAATGACAACACCCGATCTACGAGCCCGACTCAAAATATTTAATAGAAACCTCTACACAACAAACAACAACATTCAATCTACAAACCTGACTTAAAATATCCAACAAAAACCTCTACATAATAAACAACATCACTTGATATACAAACCCATCTTAATATCTCTGATAGAAACCTCTTCACAACAAACAACATCACTCAAAATACAAACCCAACTCAAAATATCTAAGAAACAACTCTATACAACAAACAACATCACTTGATCTGCAAATCTAGATTAAATATTTGATAAAAACATCTTTATAATAAACAACATCACTTGATACTTTAATTTTATGTTAATTAAACCATGTAACTTTTTTGACCAAATTCAACTTCAAATGCACAAATTTTGAACATGTATTGAACAACTCCAAAAGATTTTAAGAGATTGACTTAAATACCCTATTTTTTATAGTTAGTGGATATCTTCCATTGTCATAACATCCAAAATGGAAATAAAATAATGAAACTATGTTGATTATTAAGATCTCAATAAGGCTATATTGAGAATGCAAATGACACATTCTAACTTTATTCTTACGCTAATCTTATTGGGAATGAATAGGCATGAGTTACTATTGGTGGAAGGTAAGCCAAATTACTTAGAATAGAGTTTGTTCCTTCTTGAAAGGGAATTTTATTTTCCCCCAAGTTTTTGGTATGGCTAGGTCTTGGTTGACATGGATAAACATAGAGGTCAGTGGTAGTAGGTCTTGGTTGACATGGATAAACATAGAGGTCAGTGGTAGTTGTTACTTCAAAGGGCACTTGTTGGTATGACTCTGAGAGATAGGCTTCGTAAACACAATGTCTTTAGTATAATTGTTTGGAAAATAATTCCATTGCATCAATATTATAACATATATAAACTTAGTAGATGTAGTAAGAGAAAAACACCATATGCATGAACAAATAAAATATACTTTTGTTTATTACAAATTTTACTTTTTCTTTTACAAATATGCCCACTAGGTGCTTACAACATGGATTACCCAAGATTGAGAAATTTTATCTCTTATGCCATAAGCAATGTAACAAATTTTGCCTTTTACACAATTTTCTCTTGCCAAAATTGAAGGTTGAGGGTTTTGGTAAGCTTGAATGCTCTTGGACCCTCCTTTCTTGCATGTTATTGTTGGCATTTTTTCCACACTAAATTTTTTTCAAGTATGCATTGATTTTTGCTCAGTGAAATCCATTTTTGGGTAATGTTTTGAGCAAAATACCTTTTTTAAACAAAATATGCAGTTTTCGAGTGAAGTTATAGCGAAATCCCTTTTCGGGAGAAAACATTGGTGAAATCACCCTTTTCACCCACTTTCCAATGAAATCACACTTTTCACCCATTTTCCAGTGAAATCCCCATTTTCGTCCATTTTCTGGCAAAAATCCCTGTTCAGGCAAAATTCATGTTGAAATTAATTTTTGCCATTTTCTCCAAGTGAAAGTCATTTTTAAAGACGTTTGAGCGAAGATCAGTTTGGAGGGAATTACAAGGCTGGAAAATTTAATTTTTGAGGCAAGGGGGTTAATGTTTCCAGAATTATTGTTGAAGAAGATCAAATTCGATGGATAACCAAAGATTTGCCAAAATTAAATGATGTCCGCTTTGCTCTTGATTCTGGTGTGATCCTACTAATTTTAAAGGCATCATCCACTATGGTGGATGCTCATTTTTGAGGCATCGACATGAATATTAATTTTTTTTTATGATTCCTACTAAGTCTCGATATGCCATCTGTTGAAATTGCTTGTTGCTTCCCAAGGTACCACTGGATTGGTTCATTACTGCTATCGAGGAGAAAACTGCAATCGACCAATATTTGACTTACCATCATTTTATTTAATGCTCATTTAATTTTGGAGGCAAAATCCTCCATAAATACTAGAAAACTTCATGTAAACAAGAGGATGGATATTTACTTGGGAAACTCTCAAAGTTTAACATTTGCTTTGATTCAAGGACTATTTGGCTCTGAGTTCCTGATCATTTTATGTATGTTTATACTTTATGCTTTGCATTTCTATTAGATTTATATCATCATTGGTGGATTAAATTCTGAGTCTAGATTTAGTTTTTAATGGGGAATGAATGTTGGAATGCTATTGGAATTCATGCTTTATAATATGATCTAAGTTTATTTTTTATTCTATTCTTCTATTGAATATTGTTAGTTCAAATTGGGTTGTTAATCTTGTTATTGACTCATCACTGTATTATCTCTTCGGATTACAACCATATTTTCCTTCCTTTCTATTAATTTATTTCCCTAATATTTATACCAATTTTTAGAGTAGCAAGGGAATCATCCCCCTCTGGAGATTGGCCTGAAGGACATTTTTTTCCTTTAGCGTTTCAATGTTGGTCAGTTCTAGGGCGCATACATACAATTCATCCTAGGGCAGACTCTTGACTAGCAATTTTTGGCACACCCGGTGGGACCTAAAAGGTCCACCTTAAGCATTATTAATATTTTATGTTCATATTTTTTTGCTTGATTAGAACATCTGGAAACTTAGTTTTACCCAGAAGCCTTCGAATGTGAAGTTGGCAAAAGATTTACTTCATGATTACTTGATCGAAGGCCAAAAATTTAGAAAATCCTGTTGAGTTTTCTAAGCTTGACACCCAAGTTAGGATAGCATCCTAGATTAATCACTCTGACTATCCCATGAATTGTAACATCTTCATAGTAGCTAGTGTGTTTTCCATTCCTTCAAGTTACTCTAGCACCACCACTAGCTTTCATCCCTGAGAAAATTCTCTAGTCTAAATGGCTCAAAAATCCACCATGAAAGTTTTCAGCATGGAATCATTTCAGATCTTTTAATTTTCAAGCTTAGAATTTGATCCCTACAATAGCATTGAAGGCTTTGCCTACTTATGATGGTACAATAAAAATAGCTTATGATCATGTTCAATACATGGCTTCTTTGGTAACTATTCATAGCATCACATACAAATATGTCATGGTCATATTGCTCGTGCTCTCTCTCAAGGTAAGATGATTTATTGGTATTGGTCCTTTCTACCTACCACTATTACGACATGGGACCAACTGGTTGAGTAAATGATAAAAGGCTTCAATTAACAAGCGGATCATTTTTCTTTGTTACATAAATTAACTAATATTCATAGGTATACGTAGGAGGAAATCATTGACTTCAATGTTAGGTTTGCTCAAACTTGGTAGAGAGTCCCTGATAGTCTTTGATCGAATCTCGAATAAGCTACCTTTTATTATATTTGGGCCTTTAATTTTGAAATTATCATGACCATATTTCAATCCAATGTTGATACA
This sequence comes from Wollemia nobilis, assembly GCA_028583015.1. Classification (NCBI taxonomy): domain Eukaryota; kingdom Viridiplantae; phylum Streptophyta; class Pinopsida; order Araucariales; family Araucariaceae; genus Wollemia; species Wollemia nobilis. The sequence goes on from JAQPPZ010002554.1 coordinate 8,448,321, forward strand.
TTTTTTACCTTGTATTCCCAAGAAAAAAATGCTAAAGCTTATTTAATTGCTATTGGTAAGCTCCTACCAAAAATTATGATGTTGATCTTTACTGATCTTCCACATCATTTATATTCCAATGGATCTTCTCAGTATTTACCAATGTCCCCCATGTATCCAGTTCCTTCATGGAATCCTAGTTCCTTTCAAACCCCGATAGTTTCTATCCTACAATTTTCTGCCCCCTCCATTCCACATCTGCTCGCTCAAGTTCCATTCCCAACATTTTCATCTTTGCTAGTACCACTACGATTACCAGCTCCTCCAGCACCCTCAAATATATTGGAAATATTGAGTTTATTGAGTTGTCATTGATGTCAAATGGTGAATGATATTCAAGGTAGAAATATTACTCTAAGGTTGGACATTTATTCAAGGTAAGGTATATCTCAAAGAAAGGAAAATTGTTGTAAGAAAAATATTATAATATTTATTTTAAATATTATAAAGAAGGACAAAGAGGTTTAAGAGTTACTTGGGACAAAGTTTTAAATGAAGTCCAAGGTTTAAAACATAAGGTAAGGTTTAAATAAAGGATAAGTTTTAAAAGAAAATTCAAGGCTTAAATGAAGGCCAAGGTTTAAAATAGAAGGCCAAATATTTAAAAAGATAATATTATAATATATTTTTTAAATATTATAATATAAAATAAGGTTTATAAACATTGGTTCCAACGTCTATGAAGATCATAAATAAAATAGTGGTCGACTCATCCAAATGCAAAGGAGGGCATATAAATAAGGAGGCAAAGATTTCACTATTCATCCAAGGGTAATACATGAAATAATTCTTAATGTGACAAACAATTTAAATATTGGCAATTCATGTGCGAAGTCGAATTTCCTCCAACGCAGATGTTTGATGAATGAGAAGGGAGGAAAATGTGTTTTTGAGTGGCATATCTTCGAGGCAAAAAATTTAAACAGTGAAATACCCAACTGATCCCATCCATGGGGATATCCTAATCAGATGTCTAACCCTGGTTGAGGATATTGAGAAGCAGAGTGGGTAGAGTTTGAAATCTGTGGTACCATTTTTTTGTGATAATACTCCAGAAGTGTGGAGGATAAAATATAGTTGTTTCCTTTTGATTGTTAAGTTGTGTCCCAATTGAGTCAATTGGCTAGGATGTGGTAAGTTGTTGAACCATGAGAGGTCCAAGGGTCGATTTCCATTGGGCAAATTTTTCTTGACAATGTGGTAGCAGTGCTGGCTATTTGGAAGTGCACGAAGGTTCATGTGAATAGAAGCCCTTTTTGGTTCTAACCAGTGGGCTAGCCTAACTGGTTGAGGAGGACATAGGCAAGACATTGTGCCTTGGGAGGTTGAGGGGTCAAATCTCCCCATAACTATGTGAGAGTGTTTTTGGCATTTGAGGTAAGAGAAAAATATTTTATTTTTATCTAAAATAGGGAGTCATAAGGTGAAACTTTAATGGTTTATATTCTGCATTAAGAATATGATAAAAGGTGTATTATGATTGCTTTAAAAAGTGCATTTTGTATCGTGTGTGAAGTAGTTGTTATTTGGTATTTTGAATAAGGTGATATAAGGTGTATTATGATTGCTTTGAAAAAGTGTATTTTATATGGTGTGTGAAGTAGTTGTTATTTGGTATTTTGAAGAGGGATTTATAAGGTGTAAGTGTGATTGATTTTAAAATTGTATTGTGAATAATAAAAAGGGTTCATAAGTGGATGATTTTAAATATGTGCTAGAAAGTAATTATTACTAACCATATTTAAAGGAACAAAAAGGAAAATTATTATTGAGAAAATTTATGGAGGCTCATAATAATTGTGGTAGATTTAAAGGTATGTTGATTTAATTCCCTTCTCAAGAAAGTTTTGTTTGAAAAAAGTAATCTATGTTGTCATGAGAGTGGAGGAATAAGGATTGGTTTAATGTGCATTAGTGATGGATTGAAATTGGAAGCAATAGTGAATTCTTGTTAAAATAAATTAAAAATATATGTGCTAGGGTTTGAGAACAAAGTTGTGCATTATTTTTGAATGAATTTGAAAATATACTAGCAAGGGTTTGAGAGGAAAATGGTGCATTAGTTTTGAGTGATATTGGGAATAAATTTGCAAGGGCTATAGACCAGTTTTGTGAAGCAAGTATGTACATTGATTTTGATTAATTTTGGAAGTACATAAGTTCAACTATCAAGTTCTAAACTAGAGTATCCTTTCGAATGCAATGAATGCGAGACATGTGAAAGCAAAAAATTTAATGAATGTGAGAAGAACATATTAAGTGTTTGTAATGCATATCATTCTCTATATGTTCATAAAGAAAAATAATCCTGAGTAGAATATGTTTGAATTACTTTAGTCAAAATAAAGCACTTTAACATTGTTTGCATGCAATATTTGGGAATACTTGAGCAAGTTCTATGAGCAGTATTGAGGCAGATTTGGGCAGGTGATATGAGTAGGTTTATGAGCAGCAATAATGAGTATATTTGATCAGACTTATGAGCAGGTTTAGTGAGCAGATTTGAGTAGATATTTGAGAAGATATTTAAGAAGAGTTTTGAGCAGATATTTGAGTAGAGTTTTGAGCAAATATTTGAATAAATTTAAGAATATTTGAGCAAGCCTTGTGTAAAGGCTTGGAGCATACCAGAGCAAAGGGGATTGGTGTATCCTATGGATAGAGTTCCATGAACCAAATCAAAGGGTATTGATGTCTCCTGTGGATAGATATCTATGAACTTGAGCATAGGGGATTGGTGTCTCATTTGGGTTGGTGCCCATAAATATTGTAATAGGGAATTGGTTCCCAAGAGATTTTTTTAGAAATTTTATAACAAATATTTTCTCCGTGGACATAGCTCACATTGGGTGAACCACATTAAATATGTGTCTCTTATGTGTGTTATGATTTGTGTATTGTTTCATTATTACAATTGTTAATATCAGATAATACTGCTTTGGAAATAAAAGTAAATTTTTTATCTTATACTGTTCACCCCCCTCTCAATATAAGCTTGTGTTCTTCAATTAGTATCAGAGAAGGTTCCTTTGTGAAAGCTAAATAGTTTGAAAGAAGATTTTAAAAGAACACACATGACCACTGAAGTGATAGAAAATGCTCCTATGGTTGAAATCAACAAGAAATATTTAGAAAAGGAAGAGAAATCCACAATTGATATTGAAAAGGAACTCATTGCTACTCTTGGAGAATTGAAAAGGGTTAGAAAGAATAATTCGATATTGAAGGCTCAAGTTAAATAGAATGAGGAAACAAATACAAAGCTTCTACAATATCTCATAGACTTAAAAGTGAAGGTTGATGAAACAAAAAGAATTAAAGAAGTTATGGTTGATAAATTAAAGACAAAAGAATTAGAATATGAAAAATTGGAACATCAAGTTGTCTCTCTAAGAAAGAAAGAAGAAAATTCTAAGGATAAGTTGTAGCAAAATACAAGGTTAGAGAAAAAAAAGAGGATTCAAGCTCAAAAGGAAAAAAGACATAAAAAAATGTTAGTAAAAAGGAGCCCATGACCTATGCTGATGTATTGAAGGAGGAAGAGGACAGAGAATCATCATGGACAAAATTCAATCATAGGAAAAGAAATCAAATAACCATGCGACCATATCATTCAGGGTAATCAAACAAGTTTAAAAATTTCTTCCATGGTTATTTTTTTTCATGTAACAAATATGGTCATAAAATTGTACATTGCATGGTCTATGTGAAAAAAATTTTTGGCATCCTAAATAGAAATTACAATTCTTTTGTACCTCTCATGAATAACAATTTCATGTATTACAAATGTACTAATTTTGGGTACAAATCTAGATGGTGTAAAACTATATTTCCTGAACTTCCTAAATCAAGTAATAAAGAGGAAGGTCAAACAGATCAAAAGGAGATGTCCTCAAAAGTTTGGAAAAAGAAGGAACAATAAAAAGAAAATTTCATGTTGGTACAAATAGCTCTTCATGTGCAAAATGAAGGAAATCAATGATACATTGATAGTGGTTGTTCAAGCCATATGACAGGTGAAAAAAACAAATTTCTTTCTCTCAAGAAAATAAATGGAGAAACAGTGAAATTTAACGATAATGCTTATGCCAAAATTGTTGGAAAAGGGACTTTGAGTTTGGATAATGAAAAATCTAGGATAGAAAATGTGTTATATGTTGAAGGATTGATGCACAATATACTAATCATAAGTCAACTATGTGATCAAGGGCACATACTCACATTTCACCCAAATGGATGTGAGATCTAAAAATCCAAGACAGGAAAGCTTATTGCAGATGCCATTAGAACTACAAAAAATCTCTACATGTTGAGTAAAATAAAATGAGGAAAATGCTTTTTATCACAAGAGGATGAGAGTTTGTTATGGCATAGAAGAATGGTAACCTAAACTTTGATAACAAAGTAAAAATAAGCAACAAACAAGCAGTTACAAATTTACCCAAAATAGCAAAACCCCCAAGCACGATTTGTGCACAATGCCAGTATGGTAAGCAAATAATATCAAGTTTCAAATCAAAGGTTTTTTCTTCATCCAAACCCTTGGAGTTAGTTCACACTGATCTATGTGGACCTACAAGGACAAAGAGTTTACAAGGTGAGAGTTACTTCATGTTATTTATTGATGATTTCTCTAGAATGACTTAGGTAATATTCTTAAAAGAAAAATTATAAGCATTTGAAAAGTTCAAGGTATTCAAGGCACTAGTAGAAAATGAAACAGATAAAAATATCAAGTGTCTAAGATCAGATAGAGGAAGAGAATTCACTTCAGGTGAATTTATAAAATTTTGTGAACATCATGGAATCAAAAGACAATACTTAGCAATCTGAACTCCATAAAAAAATGGAGTGGTTGAAAGGAAAAACAAAACTTTTCAAGGTATGGCTAGGGCTATGTTAAATGAGTCTAAGTTTTTTGATGTGTTTTGGAAAGAAGCAATTCATATAGTTGTTTACATTATCAATAGATCTCAAATAATAAATCACCATAAAATCCCATATGAGCTTTGGAAGGGGAGACCAGCTACTGTGAATTACTTCAAAAAATTTGGAAGCAAATGCTACATTAGACTTGAAGAGAAAAAATAAATTTTATTTTAGGTGTGAAGAGGGTATTTTCCTTGTTTATTCCACTAAGAGAAAATCCCATAGATGCTACAATAAAATATCACATAAAATTGTGGAAAGCACAAATGTAAGGGTTGATGAAGAAATAGATCTAAGAGAACTAGCTCAAGAAATTGTATATCAATAAGGAGAAAATTACAAAGAAGAAGAAGGTGAAGAAACTGAAGAATATGAAAAAAAAATGGCACCACCAAAGATACCATCCAAGTATGTGCAAAAGAATCATCTAAGAGAACAAATTATTGGAAATCTAGATGAGAAACAAACAATGAGAAAGATAATAGGAACATGTGAACATGTAAATTTTTCCTTGCTATCCAAAGTTGAGCCCAAAGATTTCAATGAAGCAAGTGAAGACAAATACTGGATGAAAGAAATGGAAGAAGAATTAGACCAAATAGAAAAGAGTGAAACTTGGGAACTTGTTCCACGTCCAAAATAAAAGAATGTAATTGGCACCAAATGGGTTTACAGAAATAAGTTGAATGAATATGGTCAGGTTGTCAGAAACAAAGCAAGACTTGGTACAAAGGCTACGCACAAATTGAGGGGATTGACTTTAAAGAAACATTTGCTCCTGTTGCACGTCTTGAAGTCATAAGAATATTTTATTCTTTCTCAAGCTTAAAAAACTTCAAGGTATATCAAATGGATGTAAAATTAGCTTTTCTCAATGGTTACTTAGAGGAAGAGGTTTACATAGAGCAACCAGATGGTTTCAGCCTGATAGATAAGCCAAAATATGTATGCAAATTAAATAAAACTCTCTATGTTATATTATTTCAATTAGATAAAGGTATATTTCTTTCTCAAACCAAGTATGTGAAAGTAATATTAAAAAAACCAGGATGGAGGATTGCAATCCATATGAGTACCCTCATGGTTATAGGATGTAAGTTAAGTAAAGACGATGAGTCTCCTAAAGCAAATCAAACATTGTATAGATCCATGATTGGAATTTTACTATACATCATAGCTTCTAGACCAGATATAATGCAGGTAGTTAGATTGGTGGTAATATTTTAAGCTGCACCAAAAGAAACACATGTACAGGTGGTAAAGAGAATCTTTAAGTATTTGAAAGGAACTATGAGTTTTGGAATGTGGTACCCCAAATGTAATAATTTCAAACTCACTGCATATACATATGTGGATTGGGTAGGCAATATTGATGATAGAAAAAACACAAGTGGAGGAGCATTCTTTATTGGAGAATGTCTAGTCTCTTGGCTAAGCAAGAAATAAGCATTAGTATCCTTATCTACTATAGAAGCAGAGTACATTGCAACAGTTGCTTGTTGTATATAGGTTTTATGGATAAAATAGACTTTAAGTGATTTCGAGATAGAACATGATCATCCTATCCCCATACTGTGTGATAATACAAGTGTCATTAATATCTCAAAAAATCCACTGATGCATTCAAGGACCAAACACATTTCAATCAAATATCATTTTTGAGAGATCACATGACCGATCAGCAAGTCAAATTGGAATACATTGCTACAAAGGAACGTATTGCTAATATTTTTACCAAGCCACTTCCAAAGGAAACTTTTGAGTATCTTAGATGAAAGTTGGGAGTAATTTTACTCCCATCCCATAATTAATCACCTCAAGGAAAGTAGGTGGTGAGGGAGTTGTACTAAGTGTCTTATTTTTATCCCTAAGGAGCCCTTTGTCATTGATGTCAAAGGGGGAGAATTTTAGTGAGGAGCAGGGGGAGCAGATTGGAAATTCAGTTGCAGTAAAGAAGAATTTTTTTGTAAGGTTGCCATCAATGACAAAGGGGGATATTGTTGGAAATATTGAGTATATTGAGTTGTCATTGATGTCAAATGGTGCATGATATTCAAGGTAGAAATACTACTCTAAGGTTGGACAGTTATTCAAGGTAATGTATATCTCAAAGAAAGAAAAATTATTGCAAGAAAAAGATTATAATATTTATTTTAAATATTGTAAATAAGGACAAAGAGGTTTAAGAGTTACTTGGGACAAAGGTTTAAATGAATGCCAAGGTTTAAAATAGAAGGCAAGGTTTAAATAAAGGCCAAGTTTTAAAATAAAAGGTAATGTTTAAATGAAAGACAAGGTTTAAAAGAGAAGGCAAGGTTTAATTATTAAAAGAGAAGGCCAAAGATTTAAAAAGATAATATTATAATATTTTTTAAATATTATAATATAAAATAAGGTTTATAAACATTGGCACCAACGTCTATGAAGATCATAAATAAAATAGTGGGTTGACTCGTCAAAATGCAAAGGAGGGCATATAAATAAGGAGGTAGAGTTTCATTATTCACCCAAGCACAATACACGAAATAATTCTTAATGTGACAAAAAAATTAAATATTGGCAATTCGTGTGCGAAGTTTTAATTTCCTCCAGCGCAAACGTTTGACGAATGAGAAGGGAGGAAAATATGTTTTTGAGTGGCAGATCTCCGAGGCAAAAAATTTGAACAGCAAAATACCCAACTGAACATCTAATCCTAGTTGAGGATGCTAAGAAGCAGAGTGAGCAGAGTTTGAAACCCTATGACATTGTTTTATTTGGTGATAGTATTGCGGAAGTGTGGAGGATAAAAGATAGTTGTTTCCCTTTGATTCTCGAGTTGTGTCACAGCTGAGCTGGTTGGCTAGGTTGTCGTAAGTTGTTGCTGCATGAGAGGTCCAGGGGCCGATTTCTATCGAGTGTGTTTTGCTTGTCAACGTGGTAGCAATGCTAGATATTTGGAAATACACGAAGGTTCATATGAATAGAAGCAATTTTTGGTTCTAACTAGTTGGCTAGCCCAACTGGTCAAGGAGGACGTGGTCAAGACGCTACACCTTGGGAGATCGAGGGGTCAAATCTCCCCACGACTATGTGAGAGTGTTTTTGGAAATTGAGGTTAGAGTAAAATATTTTATTTTTATCTACAATAGGGAGTCATAAGGTGAAACTTTAATTTTTTATATTCTGCATTAATGAGGTGATAAAAGGTGTATTATGATCTCTTTGAAAAAGTGTATTTTGTAGGGTGTGTGAAGTAGTTGTTATTTGGTATTTTGAAGAAGGTGATATAAGGTGTATTATTATTTCTTTGAAAAAGTGTATTTTGTATGGTGTGTGAAGTAGTTGTTATTTGGTATTTTGAAGAGGGAGTTATAATGTGTAAGTGTGATTAATTTTAAAATTGTATTGTGAATAATAAAAAGGGTTCTTAAGTGGATGATGTTAAATCTGTACTAGAAAGTAAGTATTACTAACCAGATTTTAAAGGAACAAAAAGGAAAATTATTATTGAGACAAGTTATGGAGGCTCATCATCATTGTAGTAGATTTAAAGGTATGTTGATTTAATTCCCTTCTCAAGAAATTTCTGTTTGAAAAAAGTAATATTTGTTGTCATGAGAGTGGAGGTATAAGGATTGTTTTGATATGCATTAGTGATTGATTGAAATTGGAAGTAATCATGAATTCTTGTTGAAATAAATTGAAAATATATGTGCTAGGGTTTGAGAATAAATTTGTGCATTATTGTTGAATGAATTTGAAAATATACTAGCAAGGGTTTGAGAGCAAAATGGTGCATTGATTTTGAGTGATATTGGGAATAAATTTGCAAGGGCTATAGACCAGTTTTGTGAAGCAAGTATGTACATTGGTTTTGATTAATTTTAAAAGTACATAAGAAGGTCAACTATAAATGCTAGACTACAATATCCTTTTGAATGTAATTAATGTGAGATATGTGAAAGAGATAGACTTAATGTATGTGAGAAGAACATATCGTGTTTGTAATGCATGTCATTCTCTGTATGTTCATGAAGAAAAATAATCCTGAGTAGAATATGTCTGAATTAATTTAGTCAAAAGAAATAACTTTAACATTGTTTGCATGCAAGATTTAGGAATACTTGAGCAAGTTCTATGAGAAGCATTGAGGTAATTTTGAATAGGTGATATGAGCATATTTGAGCATGTTTATGAGCAACAATAATGAGTAGATTTGAGCAGACTTATGAGCAGGTTTAGTGAGCAGATTTGAGTAGATATTTGAGCAAGGTTTTAAGAAAATATTTGAGTAGAGTTTTGAGCAGATATTTGAGTAGATATTTGAGCAGAGTTTTGAGCAAAGTTGAGTAGATTTGAGCAAGCCTTGTGTAAAGGCTTGGAACAGACCAAAGAAAATGGGATTGGTGTCTCTTGTGGATAGAATTCCATGAACCAAAACAAAGGGGATTGGTGTCTCATGTGGATAGAGGTCCATGAACTTGAGCATAGGGGATTGGTGTCTCCTTTGGTTTGGTGCCCATAAACATTGTAATATGGAATTGGTTCCCAAGAGATTTGTTGAGAAAATTTATAAGAAATATTTTTTTCATGGACGTAACCCACATTGGGTGAACCACATTAAATCTATGTCTCACATGTTTGTGATGATCTGTACATTATTTTATTATTGCAATTGTTAATATCATATTATACTACTTTGGAAATAAAATTAAAAGTATTATCTTATACTGTTCACCCCCATCTCAGTATAATATCGTGTTCTTCAAAATCTTGATCCTCAAATGAAGATATTGTAAGAGAAGAAATCAATGCAATCAGCAATGAGAACGATGACAAATGAGATCATAACCTTGAAGAAAAACTAAGATGAGAGAATTTTCCAGCCTAGGATATTTCAACCTCCACCAATCACCAGAGAGCAAGCAACTTCGATTAGCAAGGTTCCTGAAAGGAATGCAACCATGTTGAAAAATGAAGAAGTTGACCCGTCAGACAAAACTTATTGGTGTTCTACCTACAATGATTCGCATGAAGAATAAAATTGTATGGTTCATCTAAACTATGTGTAAACATTGGCAGATAGCTCTTCCTATGGTCATATCAACATGATTAGAGAATCATATCATAACTTTATGATCCCTTCCATAGAATAATTTTTAGTTTTCATGAGAGTTGGAAAAATGTTGATCATAGTGGACCCAACCGATATGGATTCCCTAAAGGTACCTACTAAGCTGAAGGTGTAGAATGAAAAGAGATAAGCACAAATGAAGGCACCTGGCTCAACACATGAATTGGAATAACTTATTCTCTTAAAATATCTCTTGCCTACACAAGCAAAAGAAATAATCTCTCAAGCGAAGGCATCAACTTCACAAACGTAAGCTAAGATGAAGGAACATGTAAAAGAACACCTTAAATACTTGTCTTTGACCAAGCATCAAAGGGTGGAAGCCACACAACAATATCGAAGCAAGTATGATACTTCTAATGAAGGAATATAATCTAGTTCATCCACATACAACATTGTTGAAGAATTAAAGAAAATTCCTACCAAGGTTAGTCTCTATGATGCTTTGCAATTGCCTGGACAAGTTGATTTATTGTAAGAATATTTGAAGTATGTTAAAGGTAAAAATAAAAATCTTGCTTAGACTATGTTAGCTCAGATGCTTACAATTTCGACTACTGAAAATAATAGACCACCACCATTTTACTTATCTCTCAGGATGGAGGGTTGGGTTGTGCATAATTGCATGATTGACTTTGGTGTTGTGACAATTGTCATGCCAAAAGTGATTTATAAGATCATGGGCATGGACTATACCAGAAGTAGTCTCAATTTTTGTAGTTAGATGAAACCCTTGTGAAAATAATGGGTGTTATTAAATATATCCCAATTGTGTTGCATAAAATACCTCAAATCATTATGATCCAAGAGGTGGTCATGGTTGATTTGGAACCATACTTTAGTATGTGATTCTTGAGATAATTCACTGCCAATCTGGAAGGCTATCTTTCTCTAGATTATTCCCATTTGGAAATTCCTTTCAAAGGGAAAATAATTCAGATCTACAATGAGAAACCTTCCACCTTTCATATAGAAAGGATCGAGGATGAAGAAAAGCCCATGGATTTGGCTAACTTGATGATCAAAGATACGAAAGAGTTAGATTTAATGGAAGAAGCTCTAGGTGAACTTCGCATAGAAGATGAATTCTCCATGAATAAATTCAATGCAATGATTGAAATTGAGATTGGTTGCTATGCCATTACCAATCCTGACAATATGGAAGTGAAGGTATCCAATGATTGAGGTCCTATCTCAGATCAGTTGTGGAAACTCTTCTTTGATGGTGCAAGATGTAAAAATGACACTAGAGTAGGGCTTGTCCTCATCTCCCATTCTGGAGGATAGAAGATATATTCATATTGACTAACAAAGAGTTGTACAAATAGCATTGCTGAGTATGAAGCATTATACGTAGGTTTGAAGAAATAAAAGAAACTTGGGATCAAACAAATTCAGATTTTGGATATTCAGAGCTGACAATTTTTCACCTTTTTGGACTTCTAACTGACTTACAGATCTCAAGTGTCATCATAGACTCTAAAAAAACTAAAGAAACCTACAAACAAAAGATAAAATACAATTTTTTGGTGATGCAAGATTCTCCTTACACCACTAGATGCTCCTGCATCAAGGTATAAGAGATCCTAAAACACCAAATATAAGGCCAAAAGAATGAAAACCTTGATTATAATGGTCTAGCAGGAAGTCTTGAAACCAAATTTATCAAAAGAGACACTACATATCTAGCAAAACAAATCCCTTGTATAAATTATTGTAGTCATTGTGGAATATTTAGACATGTGTGTTTGCATTTTTGCCACACTAAAATTTTATGTAAAATTTTCAGCGAAATCCATTTTCGAGTAACGTTTTGAACGAAATACTGTTTTTGGGCAAAAGATGCAGTTTTCAGGCGAAGTCCCAATGAAATCCCTTTATGGGTGAAAAAACTTGAGAAATCACCCTTTTCGCTCATTTTCCAATGAAATCACCCTTTTTGCCCATTTTCCAGCAAAATCCCCCTTTTCGCCCATTTTCTAGAAAAAATCCCTGTTCGGGCGAAATTCATGGTGAAAGTCCCTTGTCAAATGAAATCAAGGTGAAGGCACTTCTGGGCAGAAATTGGGTTGAAATCCATTTTTGATCTTTGCCCTAGCGAAGTTAATTTTTGCCATTTTCTCCAGGTGAAAGTCATTGTCAAAGGCACTTGAGCATATAACAGTTTGGAGGGAATTACAAGGCTAGACTATTCAATTTTTGAGGCAAAGGGGTTAATGTTTCCATAATTATTGTTGAAGAAGATCAAATTTTATGGATAACCAAAGATTTTCTGAAATTAAATGCTTTCTGCTTCACTCATGATTCTAGTGTGATCCTACTGATTTTCAAGGCACCATCCACTATGGTGAATGCTCATTTTTGAGGCACCGACATGAAGATAAAAATTTTGTCGATGATTCCTACTAAGTCTTGATATGTCATCTATCAAAATAACTCTTTTCTTCCCAAGGTACCATCAGGTTGGTTCATTGTTGCTGCTAAGGAGAAAATTGTTGTTGACCAATATTTGACTTGCCGTCATTTTGTTTAATGCTCATTCAATTTTGGAGGTGAAATCCTCTATAAATACTAGAAAACTTGATGTAAAGGAGGATGGATATTTGCTTGTGAAAACTCTCACAGTTTAACATTTGCTTTGATTCAAGGACTATTTGGCTCTGAGTTCCTAATCATGTTATGTATGTTTATACTTTCTGCTTTGCATTTCTATTAGATTTATATCATCATTGGTGGATTAAATTTTGAGTCTGGATTTAGTTTTTCAATGAGGAATGGATGTTGGAATGCTATTGGAAGTCATGCTTTATAATATGATCTAAGTTCAAAATATGTTCTATCCTTTTATTCAATGTTGTTAGTTTAAATGGGATTGTTAATCTTGCTATTAGTTCATCTTTGCATTATATCTTCAGCTTGCAGCCATATTTTCCTTCCTTTCTATTAATTTATTTCCCTAATATTTATACTAATTTTTAAAGTAGTAAGGGAACCAGCCCCCTCTAGAGATTTTCTTGAAGAATATTTTTTTTCCTTCAGACTCTCAATGTTGGTCGGGTCTAGGGTGCATACATACATTTTATCCTAGGGTAGACTCTTGACCAACAATTTTTGGCACACTTGGTGGGACACAAAAGGTCCACCTTAAGAAGTATTAATATTTGATGTTCATATTTTGTTGTTTTATTAGAACATCTGGTGACTCATTTTTACCTAGAAGCCTTTGAACATGAAGTTGGTGAAAGCTTTACTTCATGATCACGAGATCGAAGGCCAAAAATTTAGAAAATCTTGTTGGTTTTTTTTTAACTTGACACCCAAGTCTTGGGAGAGCATCCTAGATTAGTCACTCTGACTATCCCATCAATTGTAATATCTTCACAAGTAGTTGGTGTATTTTCCATTCCTTCAAGTCCCTCTAGCACTACCACTAGCTTTCCTCCCTGACCAAATTCTCTAGTCCAAATGGCTCAAAATCCACCATGATAATTTCCAGCATGGAATCATTCCAGAGCTTTGAATATGTAAGCATATAATCCAATCCCGACAGTAGCGATGAAGGCTTTACCTACTTATGATGGTATGAGAAAAATAACTTATGAGTATGTTCAAGACATGGCTTCTTTGGCAACTATTCATAGAATCACAGATGAAGATGTCATGGTCATATTTCTCATGCTCTCTCTCAGAGCGAAGTTGCTTATTGGTATCGGTCCTTTCCACCTACCACTATTACCACATGGGACTAATTGGCTAAGTTAATGATAAAAGGCTTCAATGAACAAGCGGATCCTTTTTCTCTGTTGCATAAATTCACTAATATTCAGAGGTATCTGTAGGATGAAATCGTTGACTTCAATGTTAGGTTCACTTAAACTTGTTAGAGAGTCCCTTGCAGTCTTTGGTCGACTCTCGAACAAGCTATGTTTTACTATATTCAGGCCTTTAATTTCAACATTAGCATGGCCATCTGTCAGCCCGATGTTGATATATTTTTGGCCTTGTACTCCCAAGCACAAAAGTTTGAAGATGATTTAATTACTATTGGTAATCTCCCACAAAAAATGATGATGTCAATGTTTCCTGATATCCCACGACATTTATATTCCAATGCATCTTCTTAGTATTTACCAATTTCCCCCATGTATCCATTCCCTTCATGGAATTCTAGTTCCTCTCAGACCTCGATAACTTTTATCCTGTAGTTGCCTACCCCTTTTGTTCCACAACTACCCACTCCAGTTTTATTCCCAACATTACTATCTCTTCTAGTACCGCTACCATTACCAGCTCCTCCAGCACCCTTAAATCTTGATCCTCAAATCAAGATATTGCAAGAGATGAAAGAGATGCATTCAACAATGAGAGTGATGAAAAATGAGATCACAGCCCTAAAGAAAAGATAAGCTAAGAGATATTTCCATCCTAGGAGATTTCAACCTCCACTAATAACTAGAGAGCAAGCAACTTCACCTAGCAATATGCCTAAAAGGAATGCAATCGTGTTGACAAATGAAGAAGTTGGCTCATTAGATAAAATGTATTTGTTTTCTACCTGTAATGATTTGCATTGCGAGGAAACTTGCATGGTTCATCTGAAATATATACAAATATTGGTAGATAACTCTTTCGACGGTCAAATCAATATGATTAGAGAAGTCGATCATAACTTTATGATCCCTTCTATAGAACAAGTTTTAGTTCTCACAAGAGCTTAAAAAAAGCTGGTCATAGTAGACCCAGCTGAGATGGAGCCCCTAAAGATACCTTCTGAGCCGAAGGTGTAAAATAAAAAGAGACAAGCATAGGTGAAAGCACCTATATCAGCACTTGAATCGAAAGAAGTTGTTCTCTTAAAAGATATCTTGCCCTTACAAATAAAGGAAAGAATCTCTCAAGTGAAGGCATCAACTTCACAAACTCAAGATGAGATGAAGGAATAGGTAAAAGAAAGCTTTAAATGCCCATATTTGACCAAGTGTGAGAGGGTGGAAGCCAAACAACAATATCGAATCAAGAATGAGGCTGCTAATGAAGGAAGAAAATCTAGTTCATCCACGTACAATATTGTTGAATAATTAAAGAAAATTCCTACCAAGGTTAGTCTCTATGATGCTTTGCAATTGCCTAGATAGGTTGATTTGTTGTAAGAATCTCTAAATTCTATTAAAAGTAAAAATAAAAATCCTACTCAGAATGCGTTAGCTCAAACGCTTATAGCTTCGGCTACTAGAAAGAATAGACCACCACCATTTTACTTATCTCTCAAGATGGAGGGTTGGATTGTGTATAACTGCATGATTGACTCTGGTGTTGCGATGAATATCATGCCAAAAGCAGTTTGCAAGATCATGGGCATGGAGTATACTAGAAGTAGCCTGATATTTTTGTAGTTGGATGGAACCCCTATGAAAACAATGGGTATTATTAAATATATCCCAATTGTGTTACATAAAATACCTCAAATCACTATGATCTAGGAGGTGGTCGTGGTTGATTTAGAACCATACTTTAGTATGTGCCTCTCGAGAGAATTCATTGCCAATCTAGAAGGCTATATTTATCTATATTATTCCCATATGGAAATTACTTTCAAAGGGAAAATTATTCAGATCTATAATGATAAACCTTACATATTTCATATAGAAAATATCAAGGATGAAAAAAATCCCATGGATTCGACTAACTTGATGATCGAAGAGACGAAAGAGTTAGATTTAATGGAAGAAACTTTGGGTGAACTTCACACAAAATATGAATTCTCCATGAGTGACTTCAATGTAATGATTGAAACTGAGATTGGTTGCTATGCCATTACCAAGCATGAAAATATGGAAGTGAAGGTATCCAATGATGGAGATCCTATCTTAGATCAGTTGTGGAAACTCTTCTTCAACGGTGCAAGATGTAAAAATAGCACCAGAGCAAGGATTGTCCTCATCTCCCCTTCTGGCATACAGAAGATATATTCATATCAACTAACATGGATCTGTACAAATAATGCTATCGAGTATGAAGCAGTGTGCTTAGGTTTGAATAAAGTAGAGAAAATTAGGATCAAACAACTGTAGATTTTTGGAGATTCATAGCTGATTTTCAATCAACTAAATAACAAATGTGTCTCCATAAAACACTATTTTAAGGCATATGGCAACAAATTTTAGGACATGTTTGAAGCCTACACGACATTAAATATCCAAGTGATTTCATGGGAATGAAATAATCATGTCAATATCTTGGCATCTATTGGTTCTAGGTTTTCTCCAGCTGAACACATGATGCAAAAACCAAATATTGTGAAGCTTATTTATAAGCCTTCAATTCCTGATAAGGATATTCATTGGTAGGTGTTCAATAATGATAAGCAGATTGTGAATTTTCTTATAAACTAAGTAGGTATTATTGAAGGGAGAACATTTGATGAAGAAGAACCAGAGGGATTGATCTAGTTGAAAAATAATCACATCCCAAAAGGATTGATTTTTCTTGAAAGTCTATTTGATAAAAATGATAGAACAATAAAGCATAAATTTAAGGTGGATGAAAAGGAGTACAAAGAGTTGCAATTAGAAACTAGAAAATCAATCAAGGTTGGAATTGATTGCACACCTGAAGAATTCGAGGAAATCAAGGAATTGTGCCAAGAATTCCTAGACATTGTTGTCTGGAGTTATCAAAACCTCAAAGGGTACGATAAAATTTTTATCTAGCATACAATTGAACTGTAGGAAGGAGTAAAACCTTTCAGACAAAATCAGAGGCCAGTCAACCCCAAAATTGAGACCCTGATGAAGGTAGAACTCTTGAAGATACTCGAAGCAAAGATTATTTATCCTATCAAGCACTCTTCCTAGGTAGAAAATTTGGTCCATGTGTGAAATAAGAATGAATATATTCACTTATGCATTGATTTCTGAAATCTTAATCAAGATTCTCTAAAGGACCATTATCCTTTACCACAGATAGATCAGATCCTCCACGTGGTTGTAGGAGCACATAGATATTCTCTGCTAGATAGATTCTATGGATATAATCAAATATATATGAAGACCAAATAAAAAATGACATTCATCACAAAGTAGGGAACATTTGCTTACCAACGAATTCCTTTCGGCCTCTCAAATGCTGGAGCAATATTTCAGAGAGCAATGGACCTGGATTATGGTGAGTTACTAAACCGAATCATGGTCATTTATATGGATGATATGATAGTTTTCTGCCATAAAAGGGAGGAACATTGTTTACATTTACGACAGGTATTTGAGAAGTATCGATAATTTGGGGTATCCATCAACCCGAAGAAGTCCATATTCATGGTAAAACAAGGAAAGATCCTGGGCCATGTGATTTTTGATAAGGTATTAGTTGTTGAACCAACTAGAGTCGAAGCTCTCTTAAATCTCCCATTACTTTTAACAAGAAAATTTTACAATATTTATTCAACCAAATCAACTTTGTTAGGAAGTTTATTGCAGACTTTTCTCAAGTAGTGAAGCCAATGACTAAACTCCTAAAAACAAATTTTGAGTTCAAATGGATAGAGAAAAGAAAATAAGCATTCAAAGAGATTAAGGAGAGGATTGCTTAGGCTCCTGTCTTCATGAATCCTGATTATTCTAAGGATTTCATCGTTTATGTTGTCGGTGAGCAAGAAATTTATGCGGCTATCCTTACACAGAAGGGAGAAGATAGAAATGAATGGTCTATTGCATTCCTAATTCAAGTGATTCAACCACATGAAGAAAATATAACTTCATTGAGAAGCAAGTGTATGCAATAATGAAATATTTAAAGAAGTTTCAAAATTTTATTTCATAGAGAAAAATGATAGTTCATGTTGTACATCCTGATGTCTGAAGTTTCATTATCCAAGGATAATTTAGAGATAAGAGAGTTGGTTGAATATCCAAGATCCAAGAATATGGTATCGATATTTTGCCATCCAAGTTTGTTCATGGTCGAGCACTATGTCAAGAGCTTGCGAGGAGTGCTACTTTTGATACAATAGCATGCCAATTTGAAGGTTCAGTACAAAGAGTAATCTTACTAATCAACCCATATTTAACCGATATTGAACAAAATATCTTGTTGAATACTTCAATACAATAAGGTGTCCTTCTCATATTAATTCTTCAGAAACAAGAAGGTTTAGGCTGCAAGCTTGCAGATATGTCATGTTGAAAAATGGTCTATTCTTCAAAAATATTGATGGAGTGCTTCTGAGATGTGTCAAAGAGTTAGATAAACAGAAGATCCTGGAAGAATTCCATTATGGATTATCAGGACATTATGCAGGTAGACCCAAGGCTCTAAAAATCATAAATGTGGGTTATTATTGGCCTACTCTCTTTTCTAATGCATTCAATATTAGCCAAAGTTATGACAAATACCAAAGATATGTTGGCCAATGAAAAAATGCTTCCTTTCTTCTTCACCCAATTCAAGTAGGAGCACCATTTCAGGAATGGGACTTAGATTTTATTAGGGTTATTGACCCTAATCCATTTTTTGGACATAAGTATATCTTAACAGCCACTGACTATTTCACCCAGTGCGTAGAAGTAGTGCCAACTAAGAAAGCAGATCAAGAAGTTGTCATTTATTCCCTAGAGGGGTTGATAATCATGACAAATAATGGGAATTTTTTCATTGAAGCCAAAATTAATGATTTTGAAAGAAAGTACGAAATATATTTGAAGACTTCATCCAATTATTACCCGTAGGAAAATGGATAGGCTGAGTCGACAAATAAAAATCTGCTAAGGATTTTGAAAAGAATTCTAGAAGATAACAAGTGGAGTTGGCATTTTCTCTTGAATCAAGCTTTGTTGGGTGATCGTAACTCAATCAAGAAATCCATAAAAACATATATGTACTCTTTGGTATATGGAAATGAAGTGGTTTTGCCTATTCATATAGAATTACTTGCACTCCAGTCCTTGTGCTTGCTTGATAGAGAAGAAGGATATTTTGATCCTATGAGTGTGAGGTTGTCTCAGATATTACAGTTAGAAGAGGAAAGAGAGAAGGTGTATAATACTTTCATGAAGCATGCCCAGGTAACTAAAATTTGGTTTAGTAAGAAGACTTCAGAAAAAGCCTTTAGTGTTGGTAATAATATGCTAAAGTGGAATGAAAATAAGGCCAAGCCGAGAAATCATCATAAAATTGAGGTAGTATGGGAAGGTCCCTTCCAGATCACCAACAATAATCAAGTTAATTGATTCTATTTGCAGGACATGGAAGGTTGTGTTCTGTCGATTCCAATCAATGGTCTTCATCTAAAGGCCTGTTATCAGTAAATAAATAATATCCAAGTTGTAAATATGTATATAGTCTATTTGACTTTGTTCTAAAAAAAATTATTTTTTCTAGCAAGAGTGTCTTCACCAGAGACAATCATTTTCACTAGCGACAATCATTTTCTCCAGCGACAATCATTTTTTCAGTGACAATCCTCTTCAAAAAAAATCATTTTCGCTAGCAAGAGTGTCTTCATTGGCAAAAAACATTTTTGCCAACGATAATCATTTTCACTCCTTCCTTATATTTTGGAGCCGAAGACATGAAATTCATCCGAAAGCATTGTTTTCCCACACATAGATAAGCCAAAAAGTGATTCTTGGTACCCAAGTTGAAAATTTTACCCGAAAGTGCTCTCGCCTACACGCCATGCTTTTTCGACAATGAAGACATCATGATAAAATTCCAAAGAAATCCAACATTTCATATTACTTTCATGAAAAATGGAAAAAACAAAGACTGCTTGCCCCCAAAATTACAGTATTCCGACCACAATATCGATTTTATTACAAAGAAACCCTTTTTTCTTGCCTAGGAATTTTCATGCGAAAATTGAATTTTGGTCGCACATCTTCCTGAAGCCATAACTTTTGACTCGTTGACCCGATTGACTATTGTAATATATCGTTGGAAATATTGGGAAGATATATACATAAAAAAATGAATCAACATCCATTTCATCCATTTTCATCCCTCTACGGGGTCTCTAAAGTCTTCATATTGTATTTTTAAGTTGTGTTGGAGAAATTTCTCGGGATGAAAACTTTAATATCTCTCAAACCATTCAGGGTATTGGGGTGATTCTTTCACCATAAGTCTAATTTTTTAATTCCCCTCCTTTGGGTAAATTTTCAAGTCCATAGGTGTCTATTTAGGCTAATTTCCTAAAAATGGCCGCTTCCTAGTTTTCGCCTTTTTTGACTTCTAAATGACTTACACCTCTTAAGGGTCATCATGGACTGTAAAACAACTAAAGAAACCTACAACTGAAAGAGAAAATGCAAATTCTTCTTTTTGGTACTGCAGAATTGCCCTTACACTGCTAGATGCTCCTACATCACATCAAAAGCTAAACCACCAAAAAGCAATGTTGGCGCTCGAGTTGGCAAAAGCTATTTTTGATATCCAAGTGAATAAAAGTGTTTTTTGCCTTATTTTTTAGCGAAAATCCCATATGCATGGCTTTTTCACCAGCAAAGTTAGAAAAATGTATTATCAGTACTCCACATTAGCTAAAATAAGCACCTATCACACAGTTCGAGGTGAAAAAAAGTAGGTAATCATGCTTTTCAATGATAACCGTTAATGACAGTTGCATGATCAAAAAAATATAAATATAAATAAAAAATAAATAAATAAAATAGCCTATCATGGTGCTCAAAAAAGATATGTATGAAACTATTAAAATCATGGGAAAGCATGACATGCCCCAAGATCGAAGCGCACGTTCGACTCAATTTAGTAGGTGCCTCGCATGCATTAAATTTGGTAGGTGTGGTTGGAAAGCTATAAAAGGGTGAACACTTCAGTTGAGTAAACAAAGAAAGAAAGTTGTAGAGCTCCTGTTTGCAAAATCATTGCTTGAAGTTGAAAAATTGCCTTTGCTCGAAGAAATAAAATGGGAAGGAAGATTGTAGAATCCAAGAAAGAGAAGGCTCATAAGGAATCTTATGTAGGAAAGAAGCAGCGAAAATCCATGGAGGAAGAAAAAGAACCGGTGCCTTATTATGATTGATTGGTAGAAATCAATGATTGTGTAATCACAAAAAAATGCATGGAGAAATTGCAACAAGATATTGAATTTTCTCTTCAAAGGGTATCCATCGAAATTTCACATACCACGATGTTTTATTCACATGATTTTTGGTATCTTTGTATGCCAGTGCATTCATATCTAGAGTTAGTATGGGTAATTGCTTATTTTTATGACTCTTCCATGAGAACCATTCAAAATGCCAAAGGAGACAGGTTGTTCAACATTTCAACCAACTCTATCTCAGAAGATTTTACTTGTGGCATGAAACCTCCTTCTGACATCATTTTTAAGAAGCTCAATATTTTAGAGTAAGAGGAGAGATACCAGTCTACAGTTCTCATGTGGTAGTTCATGGAGAATCAATTTCTAAAAACATCATAGTTTGGAGAATTGTCAGCTCTGTCGAAGTCACTGAAATATTTTAAGATCCCAAACATATATTCAATGTTGGCATGGATTTTGAACTGCCCTTAGATTCCATAGTGCATAAGTGGTAAGCATCGCTTGCGCAATATATTTTATAGGTTGAGTTTGCCCCACTACCATGAAGGTGAACACAAATCCAATTTTCTTTGATTGAGCATATTTTGTAGCTCGAAGGATTCACACTTAGCTAGAAAAAGTGCAAAATTGGAAAGACGTCACCTTTAGGCATTGTTCTATTCTGGTCTGATATTTATTTTATTATATGTATAATAATTTTGATTTTGTAGCTGTGAATAAAATAAATGAAGCAGGCAAAATATTATCGGTTTATTCATGGATCCAGAATTTGTCGAAGAAGGAATCCTACTATATTTTTAATCGGATGTTTTTGGGACCTGCCCTTGAACTCATTTACAATGTGTGTGATAGAGTTTCAAAAGTGAAGAGGGAGGATATTGTTGGAAAAGAGAAAGGAGATTGTTGGAAAAGAGAAAGGTGATGTATTTCTGCTGATGTAAGGAGTTGTTAGAATTTTTCGGGCTTTGCCCTGGTAAAATTTATTTTTGCCATTTTCTCTAGGTAAAAGTCATTGTCAAAGGCGCTTGAGTGAATATCTGTTTGGAGGTAATTACAAGGCTGACAAATTCAATTTTTGAGGCAAATGGGTTAATGTTTCCAGAATTATTGTTGAAGAAGATCAAATTCGATGGATAACCAAAGATTTGCCAAAATTAAATGTTGTTTGCTTCGCTCTTGATTCTGGTGTGATCTTGCTAATTTTCAAGGGACCATCCATTATGATGAATGCTCATTTTCAAGGCACCAACATGAAGATGAAAATTTTATCGATGATTCCTACTAAGTTCTGATATGCCATCTACCGCTATTGCTCGTTGCTTCCCAAGGTACCACCGAATTGGTTCATTGTTGTTGTTGAGGAGAAAATTGTTGCTGACAAATCTTTGACTTGCCATAATTTTGTTTAATGCTTATTCAATTTTAGAGGTGAAATCCTTTATAAATACTAGAAAACTTGTAAAGAAAAGGATGGATATTTTCTTTTAAAATTCTCACAGTTTAATATTTTCTTTGATTCAAGGACTATTTGGCTCTAAGTTCCTGATCATTTTATGTATATTTATACTTTTTGCTCTACATTTATATTATATTTATATCATCATTGGTGGATTAAATTTTGATTCTAGATTTAGTTTTCAATGAGGAATGGATGTTGGAATGCTATTGGAAGTCATGTTTTATAATATGATCTAAGTTTAGTTTCTGTTATGTCCTTTCATTAAATGTTGTTAGTTTAAACTCGGTTGTTAATCTTTTTGTTAGTTCATCCCCGCATTATCTCTTTGGCTTACAGCTATATTTCTCTTCCTTTTTGTTAATTTCTTTCCCTAATATTTATACCAGTTTTTAGAGTAGCAAGGGAACCAGCCCCCTCTGGAAATTGGCCTAAAGGACATTTCTTTCCTTCAGTTTTTCAATGTTGGTCGGGTCTAGGGTGCATACATACATTTTATCCTAGGGCGGACTCTTGACCAACAATGTGTTAGCTTGATTTTTGGCAATTGCAACTTGTAAGATTTGTTGAGGTCATAATCACTCTCAAACAACTTGTTGGTACAAAGAGAAAATAACCAACAAGATCCATATTGATTATGGATGGAAAAATGTCACACAATGGAAGAAAATTTTTGTATGGTTTCTACAAAAGAAGGTTTTGTTCTCCAAAGAGGGCATAGAGACACATGGAGCAATGTACTCTTGGGATTTCTCTAGATTACCCAAAGGTAGTCCTAAAGTCAAATTGAGAGGTAGATCGAGAGGTAATCCCAAAGGCAGACTAGGAGGTAGATTGAGGGGTATAACTAAAAATGATGACCTAGAGACCAACCTAGAGGTAAACCCATAGGCCATGACCAAGAGCTATGATCCAAAGCCAAAGCTAGAGCTCATTGTTATCTCCTTCAAATTAAGGTGGGCTCATCATATTTTTACACCAACTAATGTATTAAGGGGGATTTTAGACAAAGTTATTACATTAATTTAGGTTGATAACATCTAAATTGTATCCAACCTTGTTGTATCAGTTACCTCCTCAATTGTATCAATGTCATAATTTGTAATGATACTTGTATTAAATAGGCTCTTTCCTCAATGAATGAATTGCTAAATTTTGCATTCTATTTCTTTCCTTACTGATAAGAATTCAAGTTGTGAATAAATTTATTGTAGCCTCTCATGTTTACTGCTCTTGCTAGATGACTTCCAAGGAAACCTATAACAAATTTCTCGAGCCATTCATAATTTTTTATGGACCAAATGGGATGGGGAGGTAGGAATGTCAACCATCTCATGGAAACTTTGTGCTCAACCAAAGGCTTCAAGAGGTCTAAATATTGTTGATCCTCTTACCCAAAGCAAATTTTTGGCTACAAAATGTGTTTCTAGAACCATCACTGGAGATGAAAATTGGAAACACTTATTCAGGTATAGAATATTCCAAGCTACTCACAAAGGTAAATGGAAAGAAACCCCATGGGAAGAAAATGTCTTTAATGCACTATACTTTATGGTTAAAGGATATATTTCTCTTGCCCATAACATGAAATATTTGCAATTAGTTTCTCATTTATTGGCTTGAAAGTTTGACTCCTTAAGACATGGTCTACTTAGTCTAAACAATATTTGGTGGAATAAACTTATCCTCCATAATGATAAACTTTTAGCTTTATGTAGTGCTCTTTGAGGACTAGCATTTCTAAAGAAAAGTATAAATGAAATTAGAGAAGCTACTCAACTCTTACCTAGAACTAGATCCACAGTTAGTGCTCCCTTCCCTCTCTATTCAAAGAGTCTTCTGACTTTTTTGTGGCTTCCATTCCATGTGAGGTCCTTATAAATGTGGGAACAATTGCCTACAATATATGGGTTGATTGGAGATGACCATATAATCTCTTCCATTCAATCTAGTGGGATCTACAAAAAACTTGTGTGTCCTTTATCAATGGACTCTAAGCTTAATGTCAAGTGGTAAAACAAATATTCCAATGCCTAGTGGTAGTTTTCTGCACTCAAATTTGGAATTTTTTGGTTGAATTCAAAAGTTAGCTTCTTGAATGGTGGGTTCTACATAAAAATTCCAACTTCTGAAAATTTGGCTCCAATTTTATAATGTCCCCTCAATGCAGATTTTGCAATACTTCAAAAACTCTTATTCACTTGTTTTGGTTTTGTGATATGACTAAATAGTTTTGAGATGTCTTTTACATTTTTTAATTCCCGGCCTACACTAGGTCTTGGAAGACTTCTATACTTGATCTTTCGCGACTAAATAAAGACCCACATGGTCCATCAACTTTTCCACATGGTCCAAAATCCTCAAAAGACCTAACAAGAAACAAAAACGAAAGCACTAAACAATTATAAACAAGTACAAGAACTCATTATTTCTATTTTTTCCTTGAAGACTTCAAGGAATATAAAGGAGGACATGTCCAAACATCAATGCATGACATACTTTTTCATGATTGAGTGATAATAATCTACCATATTGCAATAGTATATAACTATAATCTTTTTATTACTATTAACTTATATCTGTTTATATATTCAATTATAAATACTATACTCAATATCCACTCACATTTTTTAGGACTTCATTTTATTCTTTTGCTGTTAAAAAATACTAGCACTATATTATTATAAGCTTTCCCAGGGAAAAAAATAGACGTCAAATTCCAGGGCTGTTGAAACATTTTTTATTTTTAACATCTCAGCTGATGGAAAGAGGGCCGTATTTGTTACGTGTCGAATCTTGGATGACAGGTTCAACAACTACATCCTCTTCGTTTCCTGCATACAGCAGTTGCCTGGTCCTTTGTATTATTCTGAGTCTCCGGAGTCTCACTTGATGTTTCTCAGCACATGAGTCCTGACTGCAACAGGACAGACCATCTATCTAGAAACCCAAAGCGTACCCTGACGATTCCCTTACGGAATCACTGCGGTCTGCCGTGCTGCCAGGATACCATAGTCTACGCAGTTATCGACCAACATATCACGCAGTTATCGAGAAGCCCCAAAGCATATTCCCGACCGATATTCACTGCAATAAAATGTTTCCTACGATGGAGATTCGATTTAATGAAATCCACACTGCAGGTTGAAAGATCTGGCGTTCCGTTAGTAAAAATTGCAACAGATAAATGTTAAAAGCAATTTGCTAATTTTGGTGTTCTGCCAGTTAAAAATGGAACAAATAAGTATGAAAAACAACTAATTTTGTGATTTCGAACGAAAGTCTTCATCTGTTGCCCTAATCTGTGTTTGCATCTCCAGTACAAAAATTCAAATTCATGTGGACGTGTTCGTAGGCGCCATGTGAAATCCCACGGATTTATCATGAGTGATAATAATGGGTTACGGTTCGTGGGCGTTACGGTCCGATTACGGCTTCACACAGTGCAATCACATCATCATGGTAGGCAGCGGATTCGATGTGTCGGCTTAGTAATGAACAGTGAAGTCAGATTGAGGAGATGGGCTGAAACGTTTTTACCCGTATTTCACAGGCAGAAATAAAACTTACCTGTGCTTCTCCTTTTGTTTGGTAGAGAATGACGACGGAATGTCGGGATAGGATTAAGATCTGACGGGCTTAAGAACTAGGTTAAGATCTGACGGGCTTAAGAAATCTTGACAAGCCTAGGTTGACGACGAAAAGTCCGGGTAAGGATAGAAACCTTACCACGAGGCCTGGAATTTGACAAGTATATGTATTTTGTATTTGAAACTGTAACTTGCAATTTTAATTTTATATTTCCCATTTATTTTAGTGTAAAGATATTTGAAAATCGTAAATTTTACTATACAAAGTGCAGTATTTATATAAATATATATTTGATGTGCC
Source organism: Wollemia nobilis (assembly GCA_028583015.1). Lineage (NCBI taxonomy): Eukaryota > Viridiplantae > Streptophyta > Pinopsida > Araucariales > Araucariaceae > Wollemia > Wollemia nobilis. Next base: position 8,474,814 of record JAQPPZ010002554.1, read on the forward strand.
CAGTAAATATACAAATATAGATGTTACCGCTTTTTTAGTTTAGTGTATGGTTCGTGCATATAATGTTAATACAAGTGAACTTAAAATTGAAGCATGTGTTACTTCTTGAACAAAGACCAATGAGTACAAAACTACCATCAAAACCATCCATCAATCTCAGTTTTTGGAGTTGAGGCCGAGAGACATACAAGCAGCGGGAGTGTCGGACCGATTAGCATCCCCTCTCCTCCCCATTTTCCCGCCTCCTAGAACGAAACGAGGTGGGTTTTTTTGGTCAATCAAAAATAGTGTCTGGATTGTTCCCTTTAAAGCCATGGAACAACACCAATCACAACGCTATCTTTCTATAGGTCTTAAGGTCTTCACAATGCTATCTTCCTATCGGTTTTACGGTCTGGCGCTCAAAAGACAAAGACAGTTTGGGGTCTAGCGTAGGAACTAATATCAACCCCCATCACAAGGTGGCGTGCCTCAGCTCTTTACAAGTTTTCTAGGGTCTTCAATTTCGGGTGGCAGGTGCACTTTTTGGTTTTTCCTTTTAATTTTTAATTGTGAAAGATGTAAAGAAAAATAACTTTTTCAATTGCGAAAGATAAAGTAAAAGTAGACATCCATAAGCAAAACATGGATGGACTAGTCTCCAAATCTCATCCACCTCCAAGGTTCCAAATTATTAAAAGTGCACATTCTCCAAATCTCATCCACCTCCAAGGCTCCAAATTTGATATACAACTAATAAACTGGCTAAAAAGAAGAGGACTCATGGCATTAATGACTTATATATTTGAAGGAAGTCTCTCACAGTGGTCATGGTCATGCAACTGGGGTATCATATGTGAAATGCAAGCATTTCAAGGGCGGAAGAATGGTCATACAACTGGGGTATCATGTGAAATGCAAGCATTTCAAGCACGGAAGAACTTGATCCTCAAGTAAAATGCTTAATAGCAAAAAAAAAAAAATGAAAGGCAAATAAAATTTTATTAACAGCTAATAAAAATTGTAACCGTCATGTATTTTTTCTTTTTGAAATTCCAGCCCTACTTACCACGATAATTTGAAGTGGAATTGTTTATTATCTTTTCGTCAAATTCACAATTTAAATCCTGGTGATAGAGACACTTATGAGGTGGTTATTGATAGTATTTTGTTTTCTATTTGGAGCAAACTACATAAGCATTTTCAAAAACCCTGGTGGTCAGATTGGTGTTGGCCTGGGGAGCTTCCTGTTTTGCAATATAAAGCTCATCTTGGTTACAAATGGCTCACCCCACAAGTTCCAATGGTTGATAAGCTCACTCTGAGATGGAATTTAGTCTCTCTTCCCTCCCAATGGAATAAGAGGTTTCGGATTGCTTGGGCTACTTATATTGAACCTAAACAAAGTTTTTTTGCTTGGAGTCTCTTACATCAAGGGTTACCTGTTGGCAGTAGGCTCAAGCATCTGGGTGTTCATAATCTCATTTGCCCGATTTGTGGACAAGCGGAAGATTTACTGGATGTTTTTTGGTCTTGTGATCGGGCTCAGTTAGCTTGGGAGTGGCTTCTTGAATTTTTCAGACCTTTTATGCAGGAGGATTTTACTTGGGTGTATGCTATTTTGGGTGACCCTATTGCTTTTTCCTTCAACTTGGATGTTGTTTGGAATATTTTTAGAATTGGTACCTTGTTTTATCTATGGAAGTCCCGGAATAGAGCTATTTTTTTCAACAAGATGTCGGACATGTCTTCTATGTTGCTGATAAATATGATATATTCTTTGATTGCTGGTTACAAATTCAAGTACAGGTTAAAAAAAGTACAGTTCGATCTGCAGTACTTGCGTACCCTCATGGATCATTGGGGGAATGCACCCTGCATTATAAGTCATGTGCATCTTCCTTCCCCTTCCAGGTGGCAGTAATTTTTCGGCTTCTTTCTTTCCGAATGCATATTTAATACTGTTTTGGCAGTTGTTATTGGCAATTTATGGGTCAAGTTTCTGACACTCTTGTATAGTCTTAACCACAATGGTTAATGTATTGGTTTACGGGGTGTGCTAATCCCACCCACCCTTTTTAATATGATTAAACATTATTTTATTAATATAATGACTTTTTCATCAAAAAAAAAAAATTCTAAAAATAATCTAAATATAAATAAATAAAATATTAAATAGATTTTCTATTAACTTGAAACCTTATGGTCTCATAGACATTCAAAAAGTTTTCTTACTTTATCTGTACGTCATGCCTTCTAGCATCGCAAATAAGCTTTTCTATTTTGAATCCGTGCTTGAGAGAGATTGGTAATAATGTTTACTGCAATACTTATCTTTTTATTAAATATGTCACACAAATGATACTTTTTATAATGAATTTGTGTCTCTTATTTAATAATATTTTTTATTGAAGAATTTGTATATATATAAATTAAGACCATAACTTGTATCTTATATTTAATATTTTTTATTAAAAAAATTATATATGAAAATACCCAATCCTTAAAATCATTATAATAAGTGTCTTCTATTCACCATTTTGTTAATATTATTTAAACTTTCTAAAGCAATAAATATGAGTATTGAATGTGGAAGTTAACTTTGATTTTTCATGTTACAAATATAATATGAGGTTAAGACTCCTTTAATATACAAGAATAAACTTTTATCTATTTAAATGTATTAAAGTTTTGTAAAGTAATACGTGTAAGTATTACTTTTGAATCTTACTTAAGCAATTATGAACTAGTAGAGTTAGGGCAATTTTATTTTTAAAAAATAACTCATATTTCAAGAGCCATAGCTTTGCAAAGATTTGTCCAATTCAAATTATTATTATGTCATTTTATGCAAAAGTTGAAGATATTTGAAATTAGTTGTCATACAAAAGAATCCAAGCAGTATTAAGGGAGATATGACCATGTGAAGATAATCGTCCAGAACAAGGGTAACATTAGGGTAAATTTTTCTAGAAAAAATATCTCGTTTCTTGGGAGGTATATCTTCATGAAGGATTGTTTGATTCAGATAATTCTTAGATCAATTTTTGTGAAATTTGAAGAGCTTAAAAATGAGTAGTCATATTAAAAATATGATCAGTATTGAGGGAGATATGGTCTTATAAAGTCAACCATAAAAAATAAAGACAATGAGGATTTTTTAAGTTTTGGAAAATGACACTATATATATTTGTCAACTTATGTTTGGATCATGTGAGGAGCAATGGAGGTCCAGAGCATTAGCAAGGATAGACATTCTATCTAAGCATATATTTTTTACATAAGTTTCATTTACCCCATCCATTATCTTAGAAGTTTTGCATGCATATTATTGTAGGTTTATTTTCAAATGCTATAACCACTATAGGATATACTTGTAAATTTTAGTATATATTATTTGAAAGAGAAAATACACCTTAATAATAAAAAATAGATAAAAAAATATTTGTAATAGATTTGATAATGATAAATTATGTCTTTTGAAGAACACAAGCTTATACTTAGAGGGGGGGTGAACAATATAATATCACTTTTTACTTTTCTTTTCAATTCAATATTATACAATGTATAGATAGCAGTATCAATAGCAATAATCAAAGCAATGCACAAAACACCATCCACAAAAGTAACACAACAATTTACGTGGTTCACCCAATGTGGGCTACTCCATGGAGAAAATATTTTGCTAAAACATTCTCAATCAATCTCTTGGGAATCCTTCCCAATTACAATGTTTATGGACCTCTGTCCAAAGGATATGTTGATCCCCCAAATCTCAAGTTCGTGGATCTCTTTCACAGGAGAACTCTTTCTCATTCTGCTCTGGCTAATGATATTCTAGAAGACTCTGTCTCTCTGCTACACTAACTTGTGGATCTCTCTCCACTTGAAGACTCCTCACTTAGATCTAACTTCAATTGTCTTGGTTGTTGGATCTCTCTCCACTTAGACTCTATCCTATATACTATGTCACCTCCAAAGCTCTGTCAATAGGTTCACTTAGAACCTCTTCAAATCTGCTCAATAGGTTCACTAAGAACTTGTTCAAATCTGCTCAATAGGCTCACTCAAAACTTGTTCAAATCTGCTCAACAAGCTCACTCAGAACCTGCTCAAATTTGCTCAACAAGCTCACTCGAAACTTGTCTAAATCTTCTCAATAAGTCCTCTCTAGGACTTGCTCAAATATGCGTAGCAAGCCTTCTCAAAGACTTGCCTCAAATAAGCTTAACAAAATCTCAACTCAATCTCATAAAAGCATAAAGAGAATTGTTAGAGACTCAATATGTTTTATACTCAAATCCCAATCTCAACTCAAATCAATCTCATAGAAACATAAAGAGAATTGTTAGAGACTCTATATGTTCTATACTCAAATCCCAATCTCAACTCAAATCAATATCATAGAATCATAAAGAGAATTGTTAGAGACTCTATATGTTCTATCCTCAAATCTCAATATCGACTCAATTCAGAATATGGAATAGTGTGTTTCATGGAACTTGAACAACCACTTCACACAATAACTTGACTAGGATCAATCAACTCTACTCAACCAATCACATTAATGAACAACTCTTAGTCCAAGCATGTATAAGCCAACTCAAAATGTTTCCAACAATGTTCAACAACAAATCTCACATAACAATGATAATCATGTTCTTCTCTAGCTCAAGTTCAAGTTCTTTGCACAACCAATGGGCTTCAACAACAATGCTTATAAAACATTCTTCACATAACAATGATACTCATTTTCTTCTCAAACCATAACTCGGGTTTTTCACACAACTAATGGCTTCAACAACAATGCTTATAAAACAAGGTTTTAACCATAACTCTCAAACCAGAAATCCTTGAAGCATTCAACCAACAACTCTCAAAAGGAAACCACAATCAATCCTTTTCACTCCAATGATATTTTCAAAAATAAACCACCCAAATAAATCAATGGAGAATATTACCCATACCTTATTGATGCCAAGAAGTTGTCCACAAAATCTACCACACTCAACACACTTTATTTTTCCAATCTCAACAAGGGTTAGTGGACTTCAAATAATAATCACAAGATAAAGTATAACTCAATTTACATCTTTTTACTCCAACTCAATAATCACATCCACCAAAGTCCATCTATAGAAAAACCCTCTAAAAATAATAATCAATAATCCATTATTCAATTTCCACAAATTCTACTTCATTCAAAACCCTTATTTCTCCTAAAATAATGCTCTCAAAAATTCAAATCAATATCATAAGGCTCAAATAATCATCTATGGTTTTCACCAAAAAAATAATTATTTAACCTTTTAAACACAACAAAGGTTTACAAAAATAAAATATTTCCTAACCCTTATCACTCCAAACTTTAGAGCATTAATTAAATTTTAATCAAAAATTCGCATACCTCCTTAATGGGTTTCGATCCCTCGACCTGCCCTCACCATGAGCGCCTTAGCCGGGACTAAGGTAGCCAAACGAGCTACCCACTCGTTCGCAATGAAAAATGGGCATGACTTCCCTTTATTTGCTATAGGCCCACGTGCCTCAAATAATCTGTGTGCCCTTGGCGCTTCCACCACAAAGCACAACGAATGAACCTTGCTAAAATCGAATGCATGACCTTGTGCTACCAAATTTCTTTGCATTTCCCGAGTTGCCAATAGGCCACACTGCCCAAGGTGACTTGGGTTTCACATGTCGTCCGATTTATTTGTTGCTTCCACCTCTAAAACCTTTTTTCACATGAGCTCTATTCGCTTTCCAACAATCGCATTAACAACAAGAGCAAGGATGATTAATCTTCAAACATTTAATGGCATATATATATGCCTTCCCTTAGCTTGGAAACGTCGGCACTTTTGAACCTTCCTTTATGACGTCGACGAATATTCTTTTTATTTTAATTTTAAAATTTAAATTTAAATTTTAAAAAATTTAAATTTAAATTTTAAAAAATTTAAAATTTAAACCAAATCTTTGAAATTAAATATCTCCATCATCGGGGCACCTTTTTCGATGAAACGAAAAGCTAACTTGGGTTTTAAGAAAAATCCATTTCAAATCTGCCATCCATGGTTTTAAATAAAACCTTTAAAATTAAATTTCTTCATCACCGGGGCACATTTTTCAATGAAACAAAAAGCCAACTTGGGTTTTAAGAAAAACCCATTTCAAATCTGCCATCCATGGTTTTAAATTAAAAACCTTTTGCTAATATTCCCTTAAAGCTCCTTTTAGAACCAAATGCCATGCATCCCTTCTTGAACCTTTGATCAAAACCTTTTCTTCTACACAAACATAGTGTTAGCTTACATAGATCCTTTTGACATCAATGACAACTCTTATCTTAGGAACTCAAAATGTTCAATAATCTCCCTTTTTGTCATTGATGTCAAAGCACTCACGCTCGGTCGATGTTAGCAAAAATAAACCCCCAACCCATATAATGAACACACTCCCCCTTAATCATTCAAGTACAACCCATGGATCTAAATACTAGAATAATACATGATGACTTAGGAAAATAAAGAATTGAATATTCATACATTCAATGAAGAACAAGCAGACACAGTTAGAAGTCAAATAATGCAAAATTGTATTTACAGAGGGGAAACCTTACATAATAATTGTAATGGATAAATATCTACCCTTTGGAATGACTGGGATTCCATTATTTATAACTACATTTACATTAGTTTTGAAATGCAGATATTAATGGTGTTAGGTAGGAAGATGGCCTCTGCAGCTGACAAGCACCACCCTGGTACATTGTTCTACTGGGAAGTACTAATATTCTAGAAGAGTGGTAGGTATTTTTGAATCAATATGAACCCTTCAATCATCTTCTCAGCTCATTATTGCTTTATTACCTTGTTCTTCTTCTTGACTGGAGATACCTATTCAGGCGGTGCATGTTAGGCACTGGAGCATATTGAGAGCCTCATATAAACGAGTCACTTCCATGTATGATTTCAAGTACCCAAATTTATGAAGTGGTGGACAAGTCCTCTATTTTGGGTAATTGTGAAAGACTTACATGTTAAGCGGGCACTTTGTTCTACCCGCGGGGGTTTGGTGGATGTTCCCATATGCTCCACTAGATTGGTGCTCACATTTCCCCACCCAATATGGGCAAGGGTTTTCATTATTCTCCAGGGCATGATTGACCCAATATTATGCCCTTGCTGGCCACTCTAGAACATCCACCCCAAAATTTGGGTGGGTTTTTGGGAATGTTCCGCCCAAACTTTTTGGGAAAAAAATTATTTATTTGTGGCCCGCCCTGCTTAATTTCGTCATCCACCCAATACTTTGGTTCTCTTGTGACTTTTGCAATTGCCAACTAATTCCTGCCACCCATATAGTAATATGTTCAAAAATTGATGAGCTCTAAAAGAGTGGGTGAGGAGGCATAAAAATCCCCACCCACACTACCCCAACCAAATCATTGTCATTTGATAATGAAAGGGAAACCACAAAGAGGCATATGGAGCAATACACAAAGGGATGCAGATCCAAATTAACTACCTACTAGGCCAGGGAATAGTAGCGGTCATGGAGTCCACCTCCTCTAGAACACCTAATAAAGCAAGCCCCTCCATCACCAACAACTCAAAATAGGTAAATAATATAAGCCAAGGAAGGAGAATAGTCTCTAAGGAGGGCGATGGTAAAAAAAAAGTCCCCACTAGTACTAGAAGGGCTACATCAAAGAAACTAGATACCCCTAGTACTAATTTAAAAGTAGCAAAGAGGTCTCTTAGGAGCCATAGTTTTAAAAGAGCAAAATTTTCTTACCCCCAAAACTGGAAGAAAAGGAAAAAGTAGATGGCTTCAGTGATCACTAAGGTGGGGGAGCCTTGACTCCATGCCCAATGTGTTGGAGTATATTATATTATTTGGTACATGCTAATGTACCCCCATGGTACATCTTGTAAATATTATATTAGGGTTGAGTCTTATATTATAGTGTGAGCAATATATTATATAATATAATATTTTGCAAGAAATGCACAAGTGTTATGTAAGTGTGTATGTGTAGGAAATGCACAAGTGTCATGTGAGTAAGTGTGCAAGTGTAATATGAGTTTATGTGCACAAGTGTCTTTATATTAGAGTGTGCTAAGTGAAGAGTCATGTATAGGTGTGCATACAAGATAGAGTCATGTGTATGCAAGTGTCAAGTAGATAAGCCAAGAGTCATGAGACTTGGCATAAGAAAAGGAATAGTCAAGTATCCAAAGAGTCATTCTACAATGGCTATATATTACTCCATGGAGGATCATTAGAGATATAGAAGAAGTTATCAATATCATCATCAAGTGTCAAGTACTATATCTATAAGAGAAAGAGGAGTAATAAATATTGCATACCATTTGAGCAATTAATATTATAAGTCATACTACATGCTTTATACATGTATGATTTAGGCTATTTACATTCATATTTTTCTTATTAATGAATGTTATTTGATATATTATAAGCCTATATTTACATATTAATTATCTCATATTATTCTACTTACATCATCATCTTGATCTTACTATATCATGACTATATTATATTTGATCCTATGAAATTTATCCTATGAGTTTCATATTGATATTAAGGCTTAAAAAACCATCACAATGGATAGAGTCTACCCACCATGTACTATAATTTTCCCTTTTGTTGTAGGAAATATTGATATTTACAAGTGAACATGATTGTGCAAAGAAAATGGGAATAAGGGATTTATTCCCACATCTATTACCCTTCCCTTCCAACCCTAATTTTGGACTCCATGTCCAATGGATATGGTGATAAATGTTTGGGTTCCTTGTCCTTATCAAAATGATTATCCCCTTTGAATCACAAAAACTATAGTGAATTCTCACTACACTCGGTTGGAGTAAGGCCATTTGGCCTAAGTTTTGGAGGTTGGTCCCACTAGAAGACCAAACCATCCAAGGATTGGATGAAGGATCAGGTAGCACCAAATAAACCAAAAATTTATAGAAACATAGACAAAGGTAAACACAAAAGCCCTGGTGACTAGACTTCCCTCAATGAAATGCATAACCAAAACTTTGGTGATACTTTAAGGCTCCACAATGCACTAGGATTGGAACAAAAGTTTATCTCTAGGACACTAGACCAAATTAGACAACTAGTCCCATACATAAAGTAGTAGTAACTAGAACAATTGAATAAAGTGAAAAGCAAAGGCTACCATGAGGAGTGCCAACCAGACCAAGGGATACACAAAGGGCAGTAATCAAATTTTAGTCAAACTATCTATGTCCATGCTCCCATATTCTATAGAGGTTATTTTATATCAAGGCTCACAACCCTATGCTTCTTAACTAGAGTCATGGACCTACACCTCCATATATTATAAGAGAATATAGTTCTTGAAGCACACAACCCTCCATGTGTGAAAAAGGTACAATAATTAAAGCATCATCATAAGATATTTAGAGGGGTAACCATAGAATTGAATGCATTAATGACAAAAAATCCGTATGGTATATCTCTAGCATGGGTGATAAGACTTCATCTAAAGTGACTATAGATTCTAAAGCCTTAAGATTATGTGTTATGAATGTAGAATTACTATAAAAAATAATTTTGAAAAGAATAAATTTTAAATATTTGGGGGGAAGGGTCCCATGTATTTTATATAAATATCTCTCTTCTCATTGTAAGACATAAAAAACCATCCTTCTTCCAAGGGGTGCTTTACTTTATTCTCTCTTATGTATCAACCTGGATCAAAACTTGTACATTTGGCCAAGGAATTTTTAAACCTCTTCTCTCTATGTGTATGTAATATAGAGTTCACACTAGTAAGAATTTGTGATTACTTATGAAATCCCTATCCTAGTTTTGGTGTGGGTGTTCTATTTTATTGCATATTTTCAAAGGGAACTATATTCCTCATGCACTATAAGTTTCTATGTATGTGTTCATTTAATATTTTGAGGGACAAGAGGATATTATTTTAGTCTTTGGTACATCGCCGCCATTAGATAGACTAGGTAGGTTTTGATTTTTATAACTTTACTTTCCATAGTTTTTTTTGGCATCTTTTCCTACTTCTTTTTTTCTTCGTTTCCCCAAATATTTAGTTAGGAATAGGTTAGCGTAGAACCAAGAATACAAGCACAAAATATAACATCCAGAAGCAAGGATCCAACCTTAGAAAAAACCCCATAGGTCATTCAATGAAAGTCGCATCCCATGCTTCTCCAAATTTCCTAGGATTGGTGCCCTCCATGTGAGGCATAGGGTATTGGATGCACCCACCTGAAAGGAGGGTAGAGGGCCAAAAAATGCAATCGTAAGAGGTCATGGCACCTATGGAGGCATAAGGATTGCATCCAATACCTAATAGGAAGCTTGTTCATTTGGACAAATTTTGTTTTAGTAGTTATTTATTGGACAAATTCTCCATTCACAAGCAAGTTTGCATCCTTTCTATCGCAACTCTATATGATCACCTTCCTGTATTATCTTCTATCAAAATTTCCTCTATATTCCTTGATTGCATGCCACTTCCTTTAAAATTTAATGTTTCCCACATTTATATCTTTGCTTATTTCCACCTCATAAAGCATGTTTGTAATAGATTTCCTTGACAAACTAGTATTATTGGTTGGATCAAATGGTTTGAAATAACTATTTCCAATATTGTGTCTTCTTTTAGATGGTATGAGTGTTGTATTTCTATAAGGAAGAATATTCAAGAGATTTATCTTCATAAATAGATCTCTTTTCATCATTTTATTCTTATGAAATATCCTACTAGCATTGTTATTCAAGGTAATCTAGCTAAAGCTAAAAATTAGGTGACAGTTTGAGTCATACTATGCTAGAGGTGTGCATATTAGATCTTGCCTCAATTAAATATCCCAAGGTGGCAAGGGAACTAACTTTTTCTTTAACTCCTTATGCATAAATATATTTTGAAAAGTATTACTAAGTTGAATGACCCTTTAGGTCATTCCTTTTTTGACACTGATGATATAATGAATATTTTTTTAACCCACTTCTCTTATATTGTTATAGTGGATCCTAGGCAAGACATCCAACTTATATTAATGGAATATGGGTAGAAAAATATCCCTTCCTTGTAGAGCCATTCATTCAATATCAACTTGAACATCCTCTTTCTATGAACAATCTACATAATGCTCTTTTTTCTATGGAGAATGACAAATCTCTTGGTATGGAAGGTCTTCCAATGGATTTTTATAAACTAATTGGCATATCCTTTCCTTAGATCTTCATAATGTGTACTTATAAGATCATAAAAATAGTTTCCTTGGAGAATATATCAATACAAGGTTAATCAAACTTATTTCTAAAGGAATGACTCAACCAAATCTCCAATTGAAGACCAATTATCCTCAAAGTTTCATACAAGATCATAGCTAAAGTTATAGCTTAAAAATTCAAACATATTGCACGAGCTATTGTTTGCATTGACCAATCTAGTTTTATTAGTTGTTATATCTTAGATAATCTTATGATGGCCTAGGAAACAATACAATGGAATATCGACTTCAATCAAGATGCCCTCCTAGTTAAGTTAGATTTTGACAAAGCATGTGATAGAATCAGATGGGATTTTATTCTTCACATGCTTTACTGGCTTGGTTTTGGTCCAAAATTCTATAATCAAATTGTCATGCTCTTTGATTATGCTTCAAATTGTGTTAATGTATATTTGTCCCCTCCTTCCCTCTACCATGGTCTATAATACATGGTTGCCTTCTTGCTATTTTTTGTATGTTCTAGCTATCGATGCTCCTGGATATCTTCTTAAAAAGGATCAATATAATGGCCTCATTTAGGGTATTAATCTTATGGGATAAACATGCTTTTAACTCATATTCTACTGATGATTCTCTTTTTTTCTTCAAAATATCCAATAGGAGGGGGAAACTATTATAGAGATTGTACAACTATTTTTTGATATCTTTAGCTCTCATATCAACCACTCTAAACAAAAGTCTTGTATACTTCTTTAAAACCTAGTGGATGCAACTCCTTTATTAAGTGGACGATCATTCCATATGGAATAAATGCTCAATACTTGGGAATCCATTTAGGCTTAATATTTATCCTAAAGATATGTAGAACTTAGTTAAGAAAAGACTTCAAAAGAAATTTAGTGCATAGCTACTTTGGTTTCTATTGGGATAATAATCCAACTAATTTTACTCAACATTTGCATATTTAATATATAATGGATTATTACTATTAAGGATCATTACAATAAATGATCATTACATATGAGAATATCATTATAAATGATGATCCTTTTAGACTACTAAACTAATATCATAATTTATCCTAACATCCCCCCTTATTATATTATTTTATAATATCAAACGTCACCCTTTATGAAATAATTTAGTCTTAGCAACATGGATGTGGACTCAGATTTAGACTCCAACTCTTGGCTCTGGCTCTTAGCTTTAGCTCTTGGATTTTAGCTCTATCCTTTGAATCTGGATCTTAGCTCATGGATTTTCCTTTTCCTTCATCTCATCCAAATTAATTAACCTTGAATTTTCATTTTTAGGTGTTTGGATATATATTTGGATCTAGATTTAAATCTAGATATAGATTGGGATCTAAATCTAGATTTGGATTTGTATCTAACATTGGATCTAAATCTATATCTAGATCTAGATATGGCTTTAGATCTAGCTCTGACTTAATATTTGTATCTAGATCTGGCTTTGGATCTAGATCTAGACCTAGATTTGGATTTGGATCTAAATATGAATTTAGATCTAACTTTGGATTTGGATTTGGATCTAGATTTGGCTATGGATCTAGATCTAACACTATATTTGGATCTAAATCTAGATCTAGATCTAGATATGGCTTTGGATTTGGATCTAGATATATATTTGGATATGTATCTAAATATTTGGATGTATCTAGATCTAGATCTAGATCTAGCTATGGCTTTGGATCTTTGCCTATGGTTCTACCTCTAGGTTGGTTTCAAGGTATACTTCTAGGTCTTTGTGTCAAGGTCTATTTCTAGATCTTCGTTTAGGTTATTTTATTTGGGTTATTACCTCTATGTCTACCTTTGGATATATCTTTGGATCTTTCAAGTATTTCATAGCCTTAGATCTCATTCATCATGTATACAAATCCTGTGTTTCTTTGTGTATCAAATATCCAACATGCACTTAGTGGCCTTCTGATTAGATGGAGCAAATGCATAAATTATATCAAGTTATAATAGAACTAGCTTGAGCAGATTGTCCCTAAGTAAAAAAAATTTATGATAAAACAAATTTGCCTAATGCCAAAGGTTTAGCTCATAAAATAAGTCCAAGTGAGTTAGATGAGATGAAAGAAAAATCAAATCCAAGAGTCAAGAGCCAGGATCCAAAACCAAGAGCCAAATCCAAATAGAGTTTAGCACCTGCATCCAACCTAGGTTCAAAACCCCTCAAGTCTATTTTTATTAAAAGATGGGTGTTTTAGTATATGGTAAAAGGAGGGCCACTTAATTTCTTTTAAAAGGGGGTAATTTTTTAAAAATTAGTATATTTGAAAAAGAAACATAAACACCTTAGGAGTTCTAAAGAGGTAATTTTTCTATAGTTAACAAATCAAATATTTTAGCTATAGAACATTCAAATAGATAATAATGTAAGAATCCATTTTTGGAACCGTACTGTCTTGAAAGGGTGGTAGCGTTATTTTTGCAATGTTCAAATCCCTATTTTATAAAATTACATAATTGTTAAAGGTGCAATATCTATGGAGTCCAACATCTTCACCCTATATTTTGCAAGATTACACAAGCTTATAAAATATTTTACAAGGTGCATTTCGATAGAGACTAACACCTTAATATTTAATTCAATACTCCATTAGAAGGTCATGGGTCTGCAACATTAGTTAAGGATTTGTATTTCCTAGAAGGTATATATTTTTATGTTGATAGAAATTTTATCACACACAGGCACTATTTGCATACCATTCTCAAAGATATTGATGTTTGTGAAGACCTTGAAAATAGTGTTACAATCCCTATAGATGTTGTAAGGGAAGCATACATGGAACTAATCATACTTGACATCTATAAATATACAAAGAAAGGATAACTAAATGGTAAGTTAAACGATAAGCCCATGGTGGAAAATGCTTGTTATAACACAAGAAACCTCAAGCCCTTCATGGTACATGTTTGTTGTGACATAAGTGACCTCAAGCCCTTGATGGAAAATGCTTGTGACATAGACAATATACATCCCTTGATGACAAATGCTTGTTGTGACACAAGTGATCTCAAAAAGATAGATTTAGCTTGTGATAGTGGAGGCCATAACAAAGTCCATATTACTATAGGTGTTGAAAGCCATGTTGAAGAACAAATCCTTGGGTGCTTTGAAAATCACAATAAAGGAATTAGCTCGAAGCTAATGAAATACATGGGTTATAATGGCATAGGATCGAGCAAATATGGGTAAGGTATAAGATATCCCATAACACGAAATAGAAGGCCAAAGAATGAAGACCTTGGTTATAATGGTCTAGCAGGAAGTCTTGAAACCAAATTTGTCAAAAGAGACACTACATATGTAGCAAAACAAATCCTTTGCATAGATTTTTGTAGTCATTATGGAATATTGGGACATGTCTCAACTTGATTTTTTGCAGTTGCAACTTGTAATATTTGTTGAAGTCATAATCACTCTCAAACAACTTGTTGATACAAAGAGAAAATAACCAACAAGATCTAAATTAATTATGGATGGACAAATATCACACAATGAGAGAAAATATTATATGGTTTCTATAAAATAAGGTTTTTTTCTCCAAAGAGGGCATAGAGACACATGGATCAATGTCCTCTTGGGATTTCTCTAGATGACCCAAAGGTATTTCCAAAGGCAAATTGAGAGGTAGATCAAGAGGTAGTCCTAAAGGCAGACTAAGAGGTAGATTAAGGGGTAGATCGAAAGTCAGACCTAGAGATGATGACCTACATACCAACATAGAGGTAAACTCATAGGCCATGACCAAGAGCTAGGATCTAGAGCCAAAACTAGAGCTCATTGTTATCTCCTTCAAAGTAAGGTTAGTTCATCATATTTTTATACCAACTAATGTGTTAGCGGGGATTTTAGACAAAGTTATTACATTAATTTAGGTTGATACTATCTAAGTTGTGTTAGCGTACTTTAGTTAGCATGTACTATATTATTACATTATTATTGTTATTTGTTATAACTGGGCCTATTTCAGCCACGGGTGGTTCCGTAACCTCCGGGCCTATTAGGGCATGTACTGTTCTATTTAATTCTTTCTGATTAATACAAACTAGTTGATTACTCCGACATGGTATCAGAGCAGGACGGGCAAAGACTGGGAGGGCTCGGTATCTACTTGGCACGCTTCTCGAGGACTCAGACTTCGAAAGCAGCTTGACCCGGGCATAATTCTCGAGATCCGCCTTCGCAGTCGACTGGATCGGGCATGGATCCCGAGACAGACACAGAGCCGACTGGATCGGGCATGGATCCCGAGGCCGACTCGACTGGACCTGACTGGACCTCGAGCATGGAACCCGAGGCCGACTCGACTGGACCCGGATCGGGCACGAAACCCGAGGCCGACTCGACTGGACTCGAAACCCGAGGCCGACTCGACTGGACCTGACTGACCCGAGCATGGAACCCGAGGCCGATGACGCGGCGACGCGTGGCGGACTGGCCACGCGCCACCTGGACTGACGAGCGGGCGACACGTGGCGGACTGGCCACGCGCCACCCGGACGCGACGCGTGGCGGACTGGCCACGCGCCACTTGGCGCAACAAAAAGACACGCGGGACGACTGATTGCCCGTAGGCAATCAAAAGGGAAAGGGCTTCTTTGCCCTTTTATTCCCTTTCATCATCGCCCGTCGCGACGATGTGGGACTAAAATCCCAAAAAAAATTTCGTGCCTCTAGCCGCGGAAGGGAATAACGGGAACGGACTTCCCTTCCCTTCCCGTCGGGCGGCGTAGCCCGACTGGCAGGAGCGCCAGTCGGAAGGACTACAGCCGCGGGGTCGGGAGTTCGATTCCCGGCGGCTTTAAAAGTTACCTTTTAGCACGGCGCGGCGGAAGGTAAAAAAATTTCAGCAATTTTTTTTTTTAAGTTTTTTTTCTTTTATATTTTTTTAATTAAAGATTTAAAATAAATTAAATAGATTTATTTTTATATAGATTTAAATTTTCTTTTCTTCTATATAAAATTAATTTATTTTTTTTTTTATCTTTAGTTATTTAAAATATTTTAAAGAAAATACTTTAAAATTAAAAATTGTGGGGGGATGTTGAGTAATTTTTTCTAAAAAGCAATTTTGGCATTATTGTAAAGGTGCATTTTCGGCTGAGCCCGACACCTTGTGGGTTATTCCTGTGGGCACTTTTTTTGTTGTATGTTGCATATTTGTTTTTTTTGCACTATAACATTAAAAGTTAAAATCAAAATTCACTCCCTAAGTCCCCGAAATAATTAAAACCCATCCGTGCAATTTATTGCATTTGCGGTGTTGGTATTTGTGATACCTCTGGCCAGCACTTACAGGTAAAGCTGTCGTGATTGCGCTACTGTATCCGCCGCCTAATATAGCTGCCAAAACGACGTCTGAGCTTGTTCTCTATAAATCGTCGGGGAGATATAAGTTTGCCATTTTGCATTTTTTTTACTCCATCCATTACCCTAATAGTTCTTGTGTTTAGGCGTAAATCCTGACGAGAGTTCTGAAATCCAAAGTGTTTAGGGGAAGTTACGCCCCACGCATGCGGATTGTAGACTTTCTATGGTAGGTGCCATCAACAAGACTATTCCCTTTCAGTACTGCTTATGTTCCACGTATCGTATGATCTCTAAAGATCACCTATAGTTTCCCTCACGTAAGGGCGGGTGATTTTTGTTGATCTTTCTAAATACCTATAGTCTCCCTCACGTAAGGGCGGGTATTTTGTATGGTATAACGGCCTAGCAAAAGGTATATCGAAAGGGGGACCAATTGGTGTTATAAGGAACCTTCATCATGTCCGCAAAACTAATGACTGATTCTCATCAGTTGTTGAAAGGTCCTAATTACACACCATGGAAAAATAAGATGAAGGCCATCCTAGCAATGGATGACTTATGGGATGTTGTATCTGGAGCAACAACCAGACCTTCACCTGTTGTTGGTGCTACAGCTCCATCTACTGCTCAAAGAGACTTTGATAAGCTAGACAACAAAGCAAAAGTGCTCATCTTGCTTGTTGTGTCTGATGAAGTCCAACCCCATATTGCTGACTGTGCAACTAGTAAAGCGGCATGGGATGCCCTTAATACTATATATGAGGGAAAGAATGATTCCACCATTCTATTTCTTCAATCTCAATTACACAGTCTAAGCATGAAGCAGGGTGAGACAGTTGAATTCTTTCTTTGCAGAGTTTCGAAATTGAAAGCAAAGTTGAATTCTTTGGGAGAACCAATTGAAGACAAGCTCCTTACTTCAGTTGTATTGAGAGCTTTACCTGATTCTTATCGGGTGTTGATCACTTCCCTTCAGGTATCACAACGAAAAGTTACTTTTGTAGAATTGGTTAATATGCTTCAAGAGGAGGAGGCACGCCAACTACAGAGAGATGATTCTTCTAACACTGCCCTCTACATCAACAGGCAAGGGCAGAACCAGAAGAAAGGTAATTTTTAGAAGGGAGGGAATTCACAAAAGGATTCCAAAGGGAAACAACCTCAACAGAAAAAGAGATATTGCAAGATCTGTGACAAAGAAGGTCATGATACAAACAGATGTTGGCATAAGAATAAGCAATCAAAATAGAAAGGCCGAAACAAACCACAAAAGAACAAACAACAAGTGAATGTTGTTGTTGAAGAATTTGACATGGATTCTGAGAGAGCCCACAAAGTTCTCATGACTACCACAGTGTCCAAGCGGACGGATCCTATATGGTATGTTGATTCTGGAGCCGATAAGCACATGATCGGTGACAAATCATGGTTTGAGTCTTTTGAGGCCAAAGAGGGCAAACCTGTCACTATTGTCGATGATAAAACCTACAAGGTTCAGGGAGAAGGCACTGTTTCGATCACTCTTCCTGATGGCAAGTGTCAGATTGATAAAGTTCTCTATGTTCCAGGATTGGCAAACAATTTGTTGTCAGTCACACAAATTCTGGACAAAGATATGGTTGTGAACTTTAGTGTTGAGGGAGGCAAGAAGTGTTGTTCTATTACCGGGAGGGGTAAGAACATTGCAAGCTGCTTCATATAAGCATGGCTTATTTGCCTTAGATACTATCTCTACTCCACATGTAGCCATGAAAGTCTCTACAAAGGAGGCAACTTCCCTATGGCACAAGAGATATGGACATTTGAGTTCTGGTTACTTACTTGAGCTAAGTAAGTATGAGATGGTAAAGGGTCTTCCTTCCCTTTCTACCACTTTACCAGTTTGCTCTGATTGCTTGGCAGGAAAGCAGCATAGAGTGCCTTTTGAAAAGAGCTCTACAAGAGCAAAGAAACCTCTGGAGTTGGTTCATACCGATCTGTGCGGTCCCTTCACTCCCAAAAGTTGCGGGGGTAAGAGGTATTTTTAGTTATTTGTGGATGATTATTCACGAAAGATGTGGGTATTCTTTCTTCAACTGAAATCTGAAGCATTTGGCTTCTTTCAGCAATTCAAGAAATCTGTTGAGAAGGAGTCAGGGACTTCTATAAAAACTCTCCACTCAGATCGAGGGGGGAGTTCACCTCTAAAGAATTTTCTGCATTCTTGAAAGAAAATGGGATCACAAGACAGTTAACCACTGCTTATACTCCTCAGCAAAATGGAGTTGCTGAAAGGAGGAATCGTTCCATCATGGAAATGGTTCGTTGCATGCTCACGGGAGCTAGACTTGAGCAACTATATTGGGCAGAAGTCTGTCACCACAACGAGTATATCTGTTGAATAGGGCACCCACAAAGGCCCTACAAGGAATGACTCCACGGGAAGCATGGAGTGGTAGGAAACCCTCCATTTCTCATCTACGCATTTTTGGATGTAAAGCTTTCATGCACATACCAAAAGAGAAAAGGAAGAAGCTAGATGAGAAGACATTGAAGTGTATTCTTCTTGGCTATGATGAGCACTCTAAGGGTTATCGTTTGATTGATCCCTTGACCAAGAAGATTCACATTAGTAGAGATGTAGTTTTTGATGAAGCTTTCACATCAACAAACACATCAGATGTATACCTAGACCTTGTGGAAACATAGGTTGCTAAATCTCCTTCATCAAAAGTTGGAGGTTCTTCTTCATCTTCAACACCTAAGAAGAAGAATCCAAAGTGGTGTACAAATACAATCAAAGACTCTAAGCTATCCACTCCACCATATTTGACATTGGATAGACCTCGTACTCGCAGCATGGCTCGATAGGAGAAAGCTGCAACAGAGAATACTGGGGTTGATGATCTGTGTCAATATTTTGAGGAACTTTCTGTAGATCCAGAGAGAGATACAGAAGATATGGATATTGATAGTGATAAGGTGTTTATGTCTTCAATAGACGATCTTGAACCTGCATCAGTACAAGTTGCTCTCGGTGAGCCTCGGTGGAAGGCTGCTATGGATGCAGAGTATAAGTCTTTGATGAAAAACAAAACTTGGAAGCTTGTCGATCTGTCGCATGGAAAGAAGCCCATTGGCTGCAAATGGGTGTATAAAGTCAAGTACAAAGCAGATGGGACAATTGATAAGCATAAGGCCCGTCTTGTTGCAAAGGGCTATGCTCAAAAGGAAGGCATTGACTACGAGGAAACTTTTGCACCTACTGCTCGGATGACAACAATTCGAGTTATTTGTGCTATGGCAGCACAGTTTGGGTGGAAAGTTCACCAGATGGATGTCAAAAGTGCTTTTCTGAATGGTGATCTCCAAGAAGAAGTCTATATGACTCAGCCAGAAGGATTTGCAGTGGAAGGCCAACAGCAGAAAGTTTGCAAATTGGTCAAATCCTTATATGGCATGAAACAAGCTCCTCGAGCTTGGTATATAAAAATGGACAATCACCTCCTGCAGCATGGTTTTAAGAGATGTCCGTCAGATGCAAACCTCTATTTCAAGAAATAGGGTTCTGAGATAGTGTTGCTTGTACTCTATGTTGATGATCTGCTCATTACAGGGAGTTCAGAAACTATGATCTCTACTATCAAAAGAGACTTGTGTCAATATTTTGAGATGTCGGATCTCGGACTTCTCCATTATTGTCTTGGTCTGGAAGTCAGCCAGAAGGAGCACTACATCAAAGTGTCTCAAAAAAAATATGCCAAGACATTGTTGGAAAAATATCGCATGACTGATTGCAAGCCAATGGCAACTCCGATGGAGACAGGACTTCAGTTATCGTGATATGATGAATCACCTCAGGTAGATGGTACTCTCTATCGACAGTTGATTGGGAGTCTCATATATCTGACCAATACTAGGCTAGATCTCGTATTTGCTATGAACTATCTTTCGAGGTTCATGCAGGAGCCTAAGACCACTCATTGGAAAGCAGCAAAACGTGTTCTTCACTATGTCCGTGGCACAATGGAATATGGCCTAGAATACAAGAGGAACAACAAATTCTTCTTACAGGGATACACGGACTCCGACTATGCCGGATCATTTGATGATCGCAAGTCAACTTCAGGATATATTTTTCATCTTGGATCCGGTCCTGTCTCTTGGCACAGCAAGAAGCAACAGGTGGTTGCTATATCATCAACAGAGGCAGAATATCGCACCGCACGTGATGTTGTGTGCGAAGTGATATGGTTGCGTCGCATTCTGACAAGTATGGGTCATCCATCCAAATCTCCAATACACTTGTTTTGCGACAATCAGGGTGTTTTGAACCTAGTCAAGAATCCAGTTCATCATGAAAGAACAAAACACATTGACACACAATGTCATTTCATTCGAGACGAAGTTTCGAAGCACCGAATTCAGCTTCAGCACATTCCCACCGATGCTCAAGTTGCAGACATTTTCACTAAGGCACTTGGACGTGTCAAATTTGAATTGTTTCGCAGCTCTCTTTGTATTGCAAAATGATGTAATCAGGGGGGATGTTTAGTATAGCTAGTAGTTATATTATTGCCCAAATAATGTAATAAGGGGGGATGTTAGCGTACATTAGTTAGCATGTACTATATTATTACATTATTATTGTTATTTGTTATAACTAGGCCTATTTCAGCCACGGGTGGTTCCGTAACCTCCGGGCCTATTAGGGCATGTACTGTTCTATTTAATTCTTTCTGATTAATACAAACTTGTTGATTACTCCGACAAGTTGTATCCAACCTTGTTGTATCAATTACCTCCTCAATTGTATTGATGTCATAATTTGTAATTATACTTGTATTTAATAGGCTCTTTCCTCAATGAATGAATTGCTAAATTTTACCATCTATTTCTTTCCTTACCAATAAGAATTCAAGTTGTGAATAAAGTTATGGTAGCCTCTCATGTTCACTACTCTTGCTATATGACTTCCAAGGAAACCTATAACAAATTTCTCAAGCCATTCATAATTTTTTATGGACCAAATGGGATGGGGAGGTAGGAATGTCAACCCTCACATGGAAACTTTGTGCTTAACCAAAGGCTTCAAGAGGCCTAAATATTATTGATCCTCTTACCCAAAGCAAAATTTTGGCTGTAAAATGGGTTGCTAGAACCATCATTGGAGATGAAAATTGGAAACACTTATTCAGGTATATAATATTCCAAGCTACTCACAAAGGTAAATGGAAAGAAACCCCATGGGAGGATAATGTCCTTAATACACCATACTTTATGGTTAAAGGATATATTTCTCTTACCCATAAATTGAAATCTTGGCAATTAGTTTCTCATTTATTGGATTGAAAGTTTGACTCCTTAAGACATGGTCTAAGCATCAGTTTGAACAATCTTTGGTGGAATAAACTTATCCTTCATAATGATAAACCTTTAGCTTTATGTAGTGCTCTTTGAGGACTAGCATTTCTAAATAAAGGTATAAACAAAATAAGAGATATTTGGGATCCGAGAAGCTACTAAACTCTTACCTAGTATTAAATCCACAATTATTGCTCCCTTCCCTCTTTATTCAAAGAGTCTTATGACTTTGTTGTGGCTTCCATTCCATGTGAGGTCCTTATAAAGATGGTAACAACTACCTACAATAAATGGGTTGATTGGAGATGACCATAGAATCTATTCCATTCAGTCTAGTGGGATCTACAAAAAACTTTTGTGTCCTTTATCAATGGACTCTAAGATTAATATCAAGAGGTAAAACAAATATTCCAATGCCTAGTGGTAGTTTTCTGCACTCAAATTTGAAATTTTTTTGTTGAAACCAAAAGTCAGCTTCTTGGATGGTGGGTTCTACATAAAAAAAAATCCAACTTCTAAAAATTTGGCTCCAATTTTATATATGTCCCCTCAATGCAAATTTTGCAATACTTTAGAAACTCTTATTTACTTGTTTTGGTTTTGTGATATGGCTAAATAGTTTTGAGATGTCTTCTACATTTTTTAATTTCCTTCCTACTCTAGATCTTGGAAGACTTCTCTGCTTGATCTTTCCCAACTAGATTTTTTCTCTAAACTCTAGGATGTTTGCAGACTCATCCTTCTCAAGCATATTTGGAAGTTCAAATGTAGAAAATTGTTTACCAGTTCCGTTCTTCCATAGGGTATAGTTTTAGCAGACTTGACCTTTAATCTTTTACTACATTTGGAACACATTCATTCCCATGTTCATGGAGCCTCCAACACACTAGAAGATGCTCCTCATAAGCTTCATCAACTTTTTCACATGGTTCAGGATCCTCAAAAGACCCAACAAAAAACAAAAATGAAGGCAGTAAACATTGATAAACAAATACAAGAACTCATTAGTTCAATTTCTTCCTTGAAGACTTCAAAAAATATAATGAAGAATATGCTCAAACATCAATGTATGGTAAACTTTTCTATGGATGAGTGATAATAATCTATCATATTACAACAATACATAACCATAATCTTTTTTATTACTATTTATGTGTATTTAGTTATAAATGTTATACTCCATATCACTCACTTTATCTTTTACTTCCTATCTACCTCATTGTATTTTATTTTTGCTGTTAAACAATTCTAGCACTTCATAATCTAAGCTTTTACTGAAAAAAGGAAAAATATTAGACGTAAAATTCCAGGGCTGTTATACATTTTTTTGAACATCTCAGCTGATGGAAAGAGAGAGTTCTTTTTGTTTTTTAACATTTTTTTTCAACTACTACATCCTTTTCGTTTCCTGCATGCAGCAGTTGCCTGGTCCTTTGTATTATTCTGAGTCTCCGGAGTCTCACTTGATGTTTCTCAGCACATGAGTCCTGACTGCAACAGGACAGACCACCTATCTAGAAACCCAAAGCGTACCCTGACGATTCCCTTACGGAATCACTGCAGTCTGCCGTGCTGCCAGGATACCATAGTCTACGTACTAGTCCTTAGTTACATTTCAGCTTTTTTACATGCTCCGTCAAATTTAGTTATGCTCAGAGCAAGCCCTATTGTCCAAACAAAGCTAAGATTTAGACCAATATGGAAAACCGTGCAACTGAAATAATCCACAACATGCAGATTTAATTTGACGGAATCCTCTGAATGACTGCTCTGTTTGGAAGATCAAACATTCTGTGGGTGGAAATTAAATTTGAATTTGATCTCTATTATGAAACAAGCTGTTAATTGTTGAATTCCACTCTAGCGGAAATACCACCGTCGATTAGATTAAACATTCTTCCATACCACGGACAAACTTCACGTGGTTGTGTTCGTAACCGTTATGTTCTGTAAGCCATGTGAAATCCTTAAGAGTTTACTTTATGTCTGGAAGTTAACGTCAGTAACGATGTGCAGTAGGGTAATCACCATACGCAGCGGATTCTACGTCCGTGGATGTTACGAGTCAGAAATGTTGCGCAACCTGGTGTGGCCACTACTCACTCACTTCAGGTTCTTGAGCTTGTCTCTGCACCATAGAATAGCGATGGAAGGCCAGGACTGGCTTATAACGGGACTTTGAAGCCGAATCTTCAAAATAACAATCATGAATACCTAGATTGGAATAGAAGAGATTGAATCTTACAATCATGAATACCTAGATTGGAATAGAAGAGATTATAAGTGTCAACAGTATCACATGAAGTAAGAGGGCTAACTACCCCACACACATGCGCTCGATGTTGATAGTAGTCTGCTCTAAATCCGTCCGGCAACCGGTGGTCCCTATCTCACGTAGGGCCGGTTGAGCAACCATGGTCCCTATCTCATGCCGGGTCAACAAGAACCAGACCTATAGGTTCGGGATTAGTCCCCGT
The DNA here is from genome assembly GCA_028583015.1 of Wollemia nobilis. Classification (NCBI taxonomy): domain Eukaryota; kingdom Viridiplantae; phylum Streptophyta; class Pinopsida; order Araucariales; family Araucariaceae; genus Wollemia; species Wollemia nobilis. The sequence continues at coordinate 8,499,223 of JAQPPZ010002554.1, forward strand.
AGTTTGAACCCTAGACTTTTCAATTATTAAAAATAGTGATTGTAACCAACTCCCTATCTAATAAAAAAATATATTATTTTTTAATAAATTTATATATATAACAATTATAAATGAAACGTCTGGCGGGAAAACGAGCTCTGGCAATTTTCTCCTCTGAACCAGAGTTTCTGCATCCTCGATTTTTCTCTGGTTTCTGCGGATTTGCTGAAGTGCATTTAGGGTACGGGGGATCTGAAGATCCGATCGGTGCCCCTGGAGGGTCCAATGGGGACTTCTCCGGCTCCTGACTCAGGAAACACCAGCTCTTATGTTGATCTGTTTAAAGGCGATTCTTCCCCGAAGACTGCTGAAGCGCAAAAGATGGCATACAAGAAGATCTTCACGGCTGTTGGGAATCGGCCGTCAGCTCATCGGGTGAATGGTTGTCTGCCGCAGGCCGAATCCAGGCCAAAAATCGTCATTGAACCTAGCATGGTTGAAGAATCAGTTCTCTACAGAGCGAACCATGACCTAATCTGCAAGTTCATGGGCATTCGCCCCTCCATGAACTTCCTGCATTCATGGATCCGTCAAAACTGGGAACCCCACGGTGAGTACTCATTGTGGTTTATTAGTAATGGTTATTTTATTGTCAGCTTTTCGGCTCTGGCCGACAGAAATAAGGCTTTTGAGTCGAAAAAGAAGAACCATGGCCCGGCAGGCCTTTTTGTACAACCATGGCGGGTGGGCTTCGACCCTCGTGTTGAACCCACTGTTGTACCAGTGTGGATTAGATTATACGCCCTTCCTATGGAGTTCTGGGGTGAGCAGGTATTGGCCATGATTGGCAATACGATTGGTAGACATATTGGTGTTGCTAGAGACACTATTGAAGGAAGCATGGTAGTATACGCTCGAATCTGTGTTGAGATGGATCTCAGCCAGCCTCTATCGGTTGAGTTGGATATTGAACTGGCGAGGTCATACCTGGATCCAACAGCTAGACTATGAGGCCCTACCCTTCAGATGTCGGGTTTGCCATAAGCATGGGCATCTTGCCCATTTCTGTCCTACTAATATGAATGCCAAAATGGAGGCCCCTTCAGATATGCCAAACCTGCCTAAGGAGGATAAGGCTGCTCCTAATACAGATCCTAATAGCTCTGGTCAGAGCCAGAATGCTCCGAGAGAGGGTTTTGAACAACCCAGAAGAAGAAGGCAGACTAAGAAAAAGGAGGGAAAGGAGCAATCTAATCTCAGGCCTGCCAATAGGTATGAGATTTTTAAATCATTGGTTGATGAAGAGGATCACTCTATGGAGGGCTTGGAGGGTTTCAAGGAAACTTCTAATATTCCTGGGCAGCCCCCCTCTCACCTTCTCCTGTCATACAACAGATAGTTGATCCCTGTGAAGTATCACAACCAGTGTCTTCTGGTGCCTTAGTAGTCCATAATCCTGAGCAGTCAGTATCTCAGGATGTCCACATGGGGATAGCAGAGAAGAGCAGGGAAAGGCCATCTTTGGGGATAACCCAGCTGGAAAAAAGACCAAAAAATAGCAATTCTCAGGGAGCAGGTCGAAGATCTAATAAGGAGCTGCTAGCAGCTCAAGGAGACAAATTGATCATGGGAGGATCAATGAGGACAATTGATTCTTATTGCTCTCAGGGTAACCCATGATTATACAATCTTGGAATGTGAGGGGTTTAAACAGTAGAACCCATCAATCTGCTGTTCAAAGGTTATTATAAAATAGTAATACTAATTTCTTTCTTTTACAAGAGACTAAGATGTCTTTGGATCTTATGTCTAAAACAGTCAACAGAATCCGGAAGGGTCTTGGTCACATGGTTGTGGCTGCCCAAGGTGCCTCAGGGGGGATTGTTACTCTGTGGAACTCTCTGGAATGGTCTGCAATAGATCACTTTGCCTGGAGGGGTGTTCTCACTTCTCTTTTTAGGAATAATGTCTCGGCGGAAGTCGTTTTAATTACTAACTTTTATGGATCTCAAACCCTGGAGGGCCAGAGGCGGCAGTGGAAGGCTGTGCATGACATGAGAGTGTCTAGGGAAGATCTAGACTGGATTGTAGCGGGGGACTTTAATGCTAAATTATCTTCTAGAGAACAAGAAGGGGGAACACCTTTTTTGGATCCGAGGGACTGTTTCATGATCGCTCAAGTCCAGGCTTTACACCTAGTGGACATCAAATGTCCTGGCAATAACTTCACTTGGACTAATAAAAGAAGGGAGCCACATAGTAGGAAGGTGAAACTAGATCGCTTTCTGCTTTCAGAAGAGACGTTTGTAAAATGGAACATTAATTTTCAGATTTTAGCAGGCCCTGTTTCTGATCACTGCCCTATCCTGTTGGAAGGTGGGGCTGGGAGGGGACACCATCACAAACCTTTCAGATTTGAGAATTTTTGGCTGCAGAAAGAAGAACTTCGGGAGAAAATCCCGCAATGGTGGGAAGAAGGCCGTCCAACTTATGGAAGAGCAATGTTCAGAATTCACAAACAACTTCAATATGTCAAAACTCAGTTGAAATATTGGAGGCGTTCTAATAAATCTGACTTCCAAGCCCAAAGAGCTCCGTTGGTGGCCCACTGGGATGAGGTTCAGAAATAGTTCAGAGAAGGAGTTATTACAGATCAGCTCAAGGATGAGGATGATGCCTTGCGTAGAGCGATGGAGGACATTGACAACCGGGGAGGAGACTTATTGGAGGCAGAGAGCAAGAACTACCTGGCTAGTGGAAGGGGACCGAAATACAAAATTCTTTCATCGGACTGCTTGTGCCCGGAGACAGATGAACAAGATGGAGGTCCTTCAAGATGAGAATGGTAATTCCTTTGACACTCTTCCAGATATACACTCCCATGCTATGGATTATTTCTCAAAGCTTTTTAAGGAAAGTGCGGTTCAGGATGCTTCGGCCCAAAATGAAGTTATTTCTGTCATTCCTGCTCTCATTTATGAGGATGAAAACCAGGCCCTCCTCAAGCCCATTGATAGAGATGAACTGACAGCTGTGGTCTTTGGAATGAGTATTGGTAAAACTCCTGGTCCTGACGGTTTCCCCATTGAGTTTTTCCAGGCCTTCTAGGACTGCTTAGTGGAAGATGTTAGAGTTGTGGTTGAAGAATCCAGAGAAAATAAGAGAATGCTCAAAGCTCTAAACCACACTTTCATTACCTTGATTCCAAAAGGGGAGGAGGGGAGCCATATTTCAGATTATAGGCCTATTGCCTTATGTAATGTGTTGTATAAAATAATCACCAAGGTAATGGCTGAGCGACTAAAACCCCTTCTTCACGGCATTATCTCCTCCGAGCAAGGGGGTTTTGTTGAGGGTCGGCAGATTCCGGATGGGGTGGTTACGGCTCGGGAAGCTATTCATTCAATGCACACTTACGGGAATAAAGGGATGTTCATAAAGCTGGACATGTCCAAGGCTTATGACGAGGGTTGAATGGAGTTTTACGGCCAAAATGATGGCTGCTTTTGGTTTCTCTCGGAGTTTGGATTGAGTGGGTCATGAGCTGTGTCTCTTCCCCGACCTACTCTGTTCTAATTAAGGGCCTTCCTTCGTAGCCTTTTGGAGCCTCTCGGGGTCTCCGCCAGGGGGATCCTTGCTCTCCTTATCTGTTTTTGATTTTGGCTGAAGGTCTTGGCAGACTTTTCTTGAGGAGAAGACAACAAGGCAGACTATTGGGTGTTAGGGTGGGGGACGAAGTTTTATCGCACCTGCAGTTTGTGGATGACACTGGTCTGATGGGAGTTGCCGGCCTCGGGGAAGCAAGATCAATTAGGGATACTCTTAATGTATATCTCAGGGCTACTCAACAGGTCATTAATGACAAGAAATCCAAAGTGGTCTTTTTCAATCTGGAGCACAGGCTTCAGAACAAAATTTTAGAAATCCTGGGATTTACTAGGATTGCTCTTCCTATGGTTTACTTGGGGATTCCCTTGCACTTCAAGAAGCTGAAACTTGACACTTGGAGGCACTTGCTTGAGGGTATCAAGGAAAGAATTAATCACTGGTCTCACAAGTGGTTAAGCTATGGTGGCGAGTAACTTTCTTACGGTCGATCATTCAAGCCATGCCTATCTACAAATTCTCTATCTTGGCTGCCCCGCTTACAATGCTGGAAAGATTTGGACCGGATGGCTAGAAAGTTTTTGTGGGAAGGACCAAAGGGAGAGAGAAAGTGGGCCTTAGTGAGCTGGGATAAAGTTACCCGGCCCAAGGTAAAAGGTGAGGTTGGGACCGAGAGGATCCGGGTTAAATAATAAAGCCTTGGCTGGAAAGTTGTCTTGGAGGTGGATTTCCCAGCCAACTTCCTTATTCGGTAGAATTCTTACTAGTAAGTACTTGGGTCATGTCAACCCCAGTGAGGTGGGTCGTTTCTCTTTGGAGGGTGTTGGATCCTTAGTATGGCAGGCTCTCAAGCTTGGATCTCAGGTTATTAAAGACCAGATATTTTGGAAAGTGGGGAGGGGGGAGAAGGCCCGTTTCTGGTCTGATTCTTGGGATCAGTTTCCTCCCATCATGGTTGAATTTCCAGAGCTACTCCCAATAAAAGCTGCCATAGAATCCAAGGGTTGGGTCCAAATTGAGAGTTATTTCAATACTACTCAGTTGGGGGGTACAAGTTTAAGAAGTTTAAGAAGTTGGAGGAGTGGCCAATTTCAATCCCTCCGGAGCTAGCACCCATCTTGTCCAGAATCTTGAAAGAAAGGTTTCTCACTTGGAGAGACGAGGAGGATGAATTAGCTTGGGGCTATGGGAGCCTTGGCATTTATACTGTTAAATACGGATATGATGACATCCTCCCTGAGCCTCCCCCCCTGCTTTCCCGGTTGAGGATTGGAGACAGATTTGGCAATCCAAGGGCTGGCCGAAAGTGAACTTTTTTCTTGGCAGGTTATGCATAATGGAATTCTCACTTTCGACAACCTCAGGTGCAGAGGTATCATCGGTCCTTCTCAATGTGTTCTATGCCATAAGAACGAGGAAACAGTTGATCATCTGATGTTTGAATGCCCCTTCACGCGCCAGATCTGGAAGCGCTGGTTCTCTCATTATAAAATCCAGCTTAATGGTGATTTGAATCGGATTAACATTCTGGAAAGATGGAAGAGGGGTAGATTTAAATCTAAAGCTCTTCGAATCGGTTGGGAGCTCGGCTTAAATTTCATTTGGTGGCAAGTGTGGTTGGAAAGAAATGCAAGAATATTTCGAGAAACGTTTTCCACGCTTGATGGTGTTTGGCAGGTCATCTGGAGCAAAGTCACTGAAACAGTTGTCGTCCACGCAAATGAGGACTCTCAGGTTGATTCGGGGCCTATGGATGAGGGAGTTGAAAAGCAAGAGGAACAGGTCAGAGCCAGCTGGAAACCTCCTCCCGACGGTTGGATTAAAATCAATACTGACGGAGCTGCTAAGGGCAATCCGGGCAGTGCTGGCATTGGTGTGGTCTACCAAAATCACGAGGGCACCGTGCTCTACTGGGAGCTGCGAGGATTGGGAAGAACCACAAATAACGAAGCTGAAGCCATTGCAATCAAAGCTGCTTCTTTTTGGGCAGTTAATCAGGGCCATAGGAGGGTAATTATAGAATCTGACTCTCAAATTTTGGTTGGAGCTCTTGACTGCATGAGGAACTTTGCTTTGAAAGCATGGAGGTTGAGGATTTTGGTCTCTCAAATCAAGGAACTATGGAGAGAACTAGATGACGTGATCCTTGTTTATGTGAGTAGAAATCTAAATAAAGCGGCCGATTTCCTTGCGAAGATGGGTGCTGAGAAAGAGGTAGGGGTGCAGCTGCACAGTGACATGCCTTTGGAGGATGAAGTGATTAGGCAGGGCCTGGAACGATCCTTAAGACAATGAACAAAGAAAATGCTAAGGATGGTTTTTGTCGCGATATCGCGACCTGTTGCACCGTCGCGGCCTTTGGTGGCAAGCTGTCACGATTTCGTGACATGTTTCGCTATCGCGGCCGTTGGAGAGAAGCTGTAGCGATTTCGTGACCTGTTGCGCCGTCGCTGCCTTTGGAGAGAAGCTGTAGCGATTTCGTGACCTGTTGCGCCGTCGCGGCCTTTGGTGGGAGACTGTCGCGATTTCGTGACCTGTTGCGCCGTCGGGGCCTGTGGCTGGAAGCTGTAGCGATTTCGTGACGCTTTTGGAGAAATGGCGCTAAGGGGAAAAATCGTCGCGATATCGCGACATTTTTGGAGGTTAGGCGCCAAGGGGAAAATCCGTCGCGACATCGCGACATTTTTGCTGAATGGTCGCCAAGGGGAAAAATCGTCGCGATTTCGCGACCTTTTTGGAGAGCTGGTACCAAGGGGAAAAACCGTCGCGATATCGCGACACTTTTGAAGGTTGTCCGCCATGGAGAAAAACCGTCGCGATATCGTGACACTTTTGCTGAAAGGGCGCCCAGGAGAAAAATCGTCGCGATATCGCGACATTTTTGGAGAGCTGGCAACAATGGGAAAAACCGTCGCGATATCGCGACACTTTTGAAGGTTGGGCGCCAAGGCGATAAGCCGTCGCGATTTCGTGACACTTTTGCTGAATCGGCGCCAAGGGGAATAATCGTCGCGATTTCGTGGCATTTTTGGCAAGCTGGCACCAAGGGGAAAAACCGTCGCGATTTCGCGACACTTTTGAAGGTTGGGCGCCACGGAGAAAACTCGTCGCGATATCGCGACAATTTTGAAGGTTGGGCGCCAAAGGGAAAACTCGTCGCGATTTCGCGACAGTTTTGGGGAATTGGCGCTGTGGGGAAAAATCGTCGCGATATCGCGACACCTTTGAGGAATGGGCGCCAAGGGGAGAACTCGTCGCGATATCGCGACACTTTTGCAGTTTGGGCGCCAAAGGTAAAACTCGTCGCGATTTCGCGACACCTTTGCAGAACTGGCGCCATGGGGAAAACTCGTCGCGATTTCGTGACTCTTTTGCAGCACTGGCGCCAAGGGGAGAACTCGTCGCGATATCGCGACACTTCTGGTGATCAGGCGCCTTTTGGAAATCTCGTCGCGATTTCGTGACACTTTTGGTGATTGGGCGCCTTGCGGTTGTGCCGTCGCGATTTCGCGACGTTTGTGGTGTTTAAGTGCCTCGGGGCTTGGCTGTCGCGATTTCGCGACATGTCGCGTTTTCGCGACTTGTTTCTCTGGCGCGGCCTCGGTTGGGTTTTTGTCGCGATATCGCGACATGTCGCGATTTCGTGACATGTCGCGTTTTCGCGCCTTGTTGTAATCTTGCTTCTTGCTCTCGGTTGGGATGTGTTTTCTCCCTTTTGTAATTGTTCTCTGTTTTAATACAAGTTTTTTCAAATTTTTCAAAAAAAACAATTATAAATTATAAAATGAATAATGCTTATACAAAATAATTTTATTAGGTCATTAAATATATATTCTATTTATTATATTTGTTTTCTTATAAAGTGTAAGATGAGTTAGGGGTATGTCTATCCTATCCTATCCTTCTAACCTTGATCTTCCATCGAAAATATATAGACCTTCATTTTTCTATTTAGAACACCCAAACGTGTGTATGAAATATTAAATTTTGATTTTTCATTAACATTTAAATAAAAACCTCTCCATAAGTTTAAGCCTTAGGAAACAGGTGTACTACCAATGAACAAAAGGAAGACTCACCCCACCACGGGCTCAATTTGGTGGAAAAACAATATATTCTAAATTTTAAATTTAGATTTCTTGGACATTTGTGGTTTTTTATATATATTTTTGGTTAGTTACATAAAAATTGGTTATAATAATTAATTTTAAATTGTAAAGGATATGTACTGTTATTATTGATGTGGCCCTTAAAACTATTACTTTTCAAAATATCTTTAAGATTTGAACCTAAATATCATCTGAAAAAATAAAAAAATAATAATGCAGACCTTATGATTGTAGGCTTGCACATTCCTGACGTCTAGGTATGAACTTTCAGGGAAAAAGGAGGATGCTGGATAGCCAATACCCTTTCACATCAACTGAAGAAAAAGAGAAGCCTTTGTTTCATGGCGAATCTCAGCCATCCAGCAACTTACAGAAGAAACGACAAGCACGACCAAGACATTTTCTGCATTATTTCTCGGCTGGTACCGTGGTACGTGTACTACACTCACTCTTCAACTCCACATTTTTCAGCGCAAGAGTCCTGATTGCAACACAACAGACCAACATATCACGCAGTTATCGAGAAGCCCCAAAGCATATTCCCGACCGATATTCACTGCAATAAAATGTTTCCTACGATGGAGATTCGATTTAATGAAATCCACACTGCAGGTTGAAAGATCTGGCGTTCTGTCAGTGAAAATTGCAACAGATAAATATTAAAAGCAACTTGCTAATTTTGGTGTTCTGCCAGTTAAAAATGGAACTAATTTTGTGATCTCCAGTCTTCATCTGTTGCCCTGATCTGTCTTTGAATCCGCAGTACAAAAATTTATGTGGACGTGATCGTAGGCGTTACGGTCCGCATGCCATGTGAAATCCCACGGATTAATGATGGGTAGGATTATGGCTCCACACAGTGCAATCAAATCATCACGGTAGGCAGCGGATTCGATGTGTCGGGTTAGTAATAAAGAGTGAAGTCAGATTGAGGAGGGGGGCTGAAACGTTTTTCACCCGTATTTCACAGGCAGAAATTAAACGTACCTGTTCTTTTGTTTAGTAGAGAACTGTGAGATTCTATTCAAAATCCTCAAAGATTAAATTCAAATTTTTATTTTTATTTCATTAAGAAAACTGGTCATCTAGTTCACTTATGTATTTCTGCATCGTTCAGCACTCTACAGGAAATTTGAAATTTGCGGATAAGAAATGACGGTCAGAGGAAATGGCAATTGTTTTGGGTTTTGGTTAGATCGATTCAGTTTGTTGGATATGTAGGTATAGTTGGTTTGTGTAGAGTAGTTGTTAATTGTTTTGAATGTTAGTTGAGATCCACTCATCTTGTTGGATATGTAGGTATAACTGGTTCTGTGTAGGTATAGTTGGCTTGTGTAGAGTAGTTGTTAATTGTTTTGAATGTTTGTTGAGATCCACTCATCTTGTTGGATATGTAGGTACAACTGGTTCTGTGTAGGTATAGTTGGCTTGTGTAGAGTAGTTGTTAATTGTTTTGGATGTTAGTTGAGATCCACTCATCTTGTTGGATGTTAGTTGAGATCAACTTTTCTGTGACTGATGACAGTTGTATACTAGGTTTTTGGGTTTCTAATAACACACATTTTAGCCTTACTTACCAAGAAGAGACCTAGGTTCAAACTTTGGGTTCATACTTGTCACCTTGCAAAGGTAGTAGTCCGTTGAGGAGGAAGGTATGTACCAAGCAATCAATGGTCCACTTCACACTAGGTTAACAATTATCAAAAAGAGACTTAGTTTGTTCTGAGCAATCTTGTGGTCCACTTCACACCAGATTAACAATAACAAGGCGGAATAGGTTTGGTGGATGCAACCCTGGACTTCACACTAGGTTAACAATAACAAGGTGAAATAGGTTTGGTGGATGCAGCCCCAAACTTCACACAAGATTAACAATAATAAGGTGGAATTGATTTGATAGATGTAACCCACCGAGATTCCAATCATAAATAATAAGAAAGAAAACATCATAATCTTTTCTATTGAGGGCTGTTGGGGTGTGGCCCGTCAAATCTCAAGTGGCCTGTCAAATCGCGGGGATGGTATTTGTATAAATGCATTGCAATTTGTTGCGTATCTTCGTGCAGCAACTATTTACCGAACAGCCGGCCGAGCTTAAGGACTCTTGACAAGCCTAGGATGACGATGGAATGTCGGGGTAGGGTTAAGATTTGACAGGCTTAAAAACTTTTGACAAGCCTAGGATGACGACGGAATGTCGGGATAGGGTTAAGATCTGACGGGCTTAAGGACTCTTGACAAGCCTAGGATGACGACGGAATGTCGGGGTAGGGATAGAAACCTTACAACGATAATTTGAAGTGAAATTGTTTATCATATTTTTCTAATTTAAATGTCAAAATATCAACAAATAAAATATTAAATAAACAAAGTAAAACCTTACGGTCTCATAGACATTCAAAAAGTTTTCTTTACTTTATTTTTACCCAAACTTACATACAATATGTCTTTTGTAGTATATGCCATCACAAATAAGTTTTTCTATTTTGAATCCGTGCTTTAGAGAGATTGCTAATAATGTTTATTTCCAAACTTGTCAAACCTAACCGTAATACTTATCTTTTTATTAAATATGTCACACACTTATAGAAACGATGCTTTTTATAATGAAGTTTGCCTCTTATTTAAGGAGTTTTATATATATATATATATATATATATATATATATATATACGGAAATTGAATGATGCTTTTTATAATGAAGTTTGCCTCTTATTTAAGAAGTTATATATGGAAATTGAAACCATAAGTTGTGTTTCTTATTTAATAATATTTTTTATTGAAGAAGTTATATATATATATATATATGAAAATTGAGATCATAAGGATCCAATCCTTAAATTTGTAGCTGATTTATCTTTCTATGAAGTTTATAGCTGATCTAAAATTACTACTAGCCTTGAAGCTCAACTGCCCATGGTGGTTGGCTCTTTAGGTAACCGCCTTGTGTGGTTGTGCTTCTTGGTAACCACCCTCGGTGGTTGAGACTCTGGGTAACCGCATTGTGTGGTTGTGTTGTTAACCACCTTGGGTGGTTGAGACTATTATCTGGCAGAGGGTTTTGATCCTGGATTTGAGCCTTCCTAGATTTGTTTTGGGGTCTTTGTTGTAGATCTAGTGCACTATTGGATATTGACTATGGATGTGGCTACAAAAACAAATGTTAGTGAACAATTCCAAGAGCCTCCATGGTTGATGCCTTTAAGCTCTTTAAATGGTAAACCTACAACCACAATGTCAAACACATACACAACAAAATCGAATAAAATTTGAGCAGAGTTTCATTATATTTTTGTGCACACATGAAAATGAAAATGGGGACCTATTTGTAAAGTCTCCCATGGGTGGAGGAGAGTGGTGAGGATGGAAGAGGAGTGACAAGTGGCATGGGTGCGTAAGAGAGGAATCTTAGGGATTCCTCACTTGGGTGGACAAATGTGCAACTTTCCTTATTTGGGCTATGACGTCCTATGACACCTTATGATGTGCCATAACACCTCATGACATGCCATGATGCATTATGACATGCCTCACTAATGCCCTCTTTGTGGAGAGATTCCTCACCCACCAAATTGGCATTTCTCATCAAAGTGCCTAGGTGGAGGGAATCCTCACCCAAATGCATTAAATGCACTTGGAAAGTGGAGGAAAGAGGGGAAATAAATGCTAACCAGAGTTAATGTGAACCAGAGTTAAAAATAGTGGAGTGGTCTCATGATGACCGTGGTTAGGCATAGGAAGGGGCTAAAGTGGGTCAAAGGGGCTAGAATAGTCAATATTAATAATTTATAAGGTTGCAATATATTAATTAAAATAATTGCACACATTATTAAATATTAATATTAACCATTGCAAATGTGACACTTTTTAGGTGTCTATAGATACCCCTTTTTGTACCACATTGTGTGAAAACACAATATGGTGCAAAAACCGATGACACCGACTTTTGGATTGATGATGGATAGAGGAAATGACTGGTGAATGATGAAAGTGACCTTTGCCTTGAGGAGGGTGATGCAAGATTATCTCAAATCAAGAACAATGTAAGATGCCCTAGTTATGGAAGCAACAAATGTCCTTGAATATTTACCTTTGATGAATTGATGAGATCGATTTGATTAGAATTTTGAGTCTTGGAATCAGGGTTTTGATTAGAAATTTTGAAAAAGAAAAAAAATATGAGTTCTACTATTTTCCCCAGTAGAGGGAGGGTTAATGATAGCCTCAGGCAAATATTCTTGGACACACATAACTCCAAAATTGGGTGTTTGCATATTGAACTGATTTGAGATGAAATTCATGGGTACTTGTCAACCCCCTCAAATGATAAGTGGATGGTGAGAAATGGGTGAAAAACATGAGCCGATTGATAAAATATGGATGAAAATTATAGCATGGAAGAAGGGAAGGTGCACAAAATATGATTTTGAGGGTCAATTACAAAATTTAGGAGATTTTGTGAAAAAAACTCCTTGGCAACCACCTAAGGTAGTTTTTGGGCACCTTGGGAATCGCCTAGGGTGGTTTTTAGGCACCTTGGGAACCACCCAAGGTGGTTGCCTTACACCTTGGTGACCGCCTAGGGTGGTTGGGAACCTATTTGGGTGGTTACCAATGCAAAGCTATAAATAGGGTTGATGGGCTCATTTTTGCAACTACGAAGGGTGGTAGAGAAGAAGGAGAAAGAAGGAGAAGAAAGGTGGCAGAAGAGATGGAGGGAATGAGCATAGTAACAAGAGTTGGAGGGTGTGCAGAGTTGGTAAGTACCTCGGTTCCTTTGGCTTTGCTATGTGTTTTCATATTTTTTTAATTTTAAATGCCCTAGAGTAGGTATTTTTTTTAAACTGAGAGTTTAGCAATTAGAAATTGTGGGTTGTATGGTGAAGTGATGGTATGGGTGGAAAATATATTTTTTTTAAATTTGGAATTTGTGAAATGATGGGTGAAATTTGAAATTGCGATAGTGTAGAATGGATGGAAAAAATTATTTTTGTTTTTATTTTTGTGGTTATATTTTTTTATGATATATGAAATGGAAATGGTGAGCTGATGACTTTGTTGTGGTGATTGTAGTTGAGGATGCTACGACCATGACATCGATTTGGCACTATGTTTCCAAGTGCTAGGGATAAGTTGATAGAGGTAGACTAGGAGTGGTTGGAGGTGATTGGTTTGAAGGAGGTGGCATGGATAGAGGCTATACACATAGATCGAGGGTACCTTTTTACCTTAGCAGAGTGATGGGACCCAGATAGGGGGACATTCCACATTTTAATAAGGGAGATGATAATGACCTTAGAGGATGTGTACCACATATTTTGACTACTAGTGGAGGGTATCCCTATCCACGTAGCCATGGATAGGGAAGAGGTGTTGATGGAGGTATATGGTGAGGAGTGGGAGATAGTGGATATGAACAATGATGGGATACAATACTTGGTAGAGTACGATATGAGGAGGCTAACACCATGATAGTTGGTTGTGATGTTTCTGATATTGAATGTGATATTACTAGATTCTAATGGAGCTCGATTTCCATGGAATCTATTGAGATTTATGGTAGAGCTGATCGAGACACCGATAGTATATGCATGGGCACCAACATTATTGATCCAATTGTACATTGAGTTGTATGAGGTGCGACGATGGAGGAGGATGGGCTTGGATTGTAGTGTATTGCTATAGGTTTGGGGGTGGGAGCACTTCATGATATGTTGACCAATGGGGTTACCATGTGAGCTGGAGGGGGAGGTAATGATCGAGTGATCCTACATGTTGAGATGGTGACACAATAGGGAAGGACCATGAGGACGACCATAGAAGAAGGGTGGGGAATACTATCAATAGATATGGGTAGAGCTGAGGCCAGAGGTAGTGATATGGAGGTCATGGAGGGTAGGGCCCACATGGATAGAGGATGGGGTGCACTTGAGTCAGGTGCGATAGATGAGATGGTTGACTAGTCAACATGGGATAGAGCATGAGTTATTCCAATTTTCTAGGGTGCTATGATAGTTTAGTTTGTGATAAGGGGTTCTAGAGCCACCTATCATCTATAGGAGATGGTATGATGAGGTCACCTTACCACTACCATAGGTAGAGGGAGTCAAGGAGGAGGTAGATGAGGATACTAAGGTGGAAAATGTAGATGATATCAAGATGACCCTAGAGTATGATGCATGGTGGGTGACACAACATTGGGAGCCCAAGAGGGTGACCCAATAGGGTGAGCCTAGAGAGTCGATAGAGAGGGTGGGTAATGAGGATGTCATAGGGGGTGAGGGAGGAATGGATGTGGTAGGTGAGGCAGAGGAGGTGGGGGAGGTAGAGGAGCCACTAGCATAATGATGATAGGTAGATAGTGTGGGAGACCCACCTAGAGTGATGGAGGAGGAGGTAGTCAAGCTCTACGTAGAGTGAGATAACCTACGAGTGAAGCTAGGTAGATGGGAGAATAGATTTGTAGAGGTGGAGTAATAGTAGGATTTACTAGTGGTAAAGAGAGAGGAGTGGGGAGGAGGGAGAGAGGAGGATATGGGTGAGTAGGATAGGCTAGTGTAGATACTAGCACAACTTCAAGAGGATATATTGGTAGTAGTGGTCGAGTAAGATGAGCTACGATAATAGGTAGAGATGGGGGTGGTCGAGAGGGAGGCTCTACACCACCAACTAGATGTAGTGATGGTAGAGAGGGAGTACATGGTGGTTGAGATGGAGGAACTATAGAGGACCAATGAGGCACTATAGGCTAAGTTAGTTAGAGCATGAGTAGAGGTAGTGATGACCTAGAGTAGAGTGACTAGGGCCATAGCACAATGATGATTAGAGGTAGAGAGGAGCTAGATATGGAGGATATCCTACTTAGGGAGGGATTGGATGTCCCTCCATGATTGATGTTGATAGGGTCACAATAGAGCCTAGCTAGTGGACCCTTAGGTACCATGGTGAGGCCATGACTTAGAGAGCCACCTACATCATGAGCTTTAGGTGTTAGATCCTCTCAAGGGGATGAGCGATAGAGAAAACAAAGTGGTAGTAGATCAAGGTGAGAGGGGGAAAAAAGACTAGCAATGAGTAGCCTTGAGGTCTAAGGTGGTGATGATGTGACCATAATTTTATAGGCCGCTAGGCCATGATGATGTAGCCTATAGGCCTAACATTATTATGATGTATGATATGTTCATGAGATGATATATATACATATTTTATGCAAAATTATTGTGTGTTTATGATGATGATGTGATGTGTTATGAATTTATGATGATGTATGATGTGAATTTATTGATGATGCATGGATAGATATAGTGATTGAAATGAGATGCATGTGAGGATACTCATGATAGATGGTTATATTTATGAAAATGATAAATGTGACTAACATGAAATGGAATGGTTATGAAACTATGAATGCAAGAAGATGGTAGATAAATGCATGTTTGATTATTGTTTAAAAATGCTTAATAACTTACTCACTCTGACTGATTAATCAAGGGCATCAACACAATGGTACTGACATAACTACAGAATGGAATGGAGTGAATGTGATACTATGGATATAGGGGATAAATAAACTATAAGAACAAAGGTGGCATGACTTGTCATTTTGCCTATCCTAGGAAGGAAGGATCGACAAGTGCTTTTAGGAAGCTCAAACACCCTAGTGACATCAATCAAACTCATCTACTGATCAAATAAGTGCTTGAAGATACTAAGACCAACCAAGGGAGTCAAGTTGCTCAAAGACCAATGTGTGTGCAGTGATGTTCATTTCTAATTTTGAGAGAGGTAGGACTGACCAATTGTAACTCAAGCCATTATAAGCTAGCTCATCCATGAGTGGACATAGGTCTATACAAAATAAGGTCGCTAATGTGATAGACATGTCACCACATGAGGGCATACTCCACTACCAGTCAGGTATCTATAGCCCTGATGGAGATAGCCCCACAATCCTTCGATATTGCTCCACTACCAACTAGACATCTATAGCCCCGATGGAGACGTCTAAAATTCCCTAGGATCCATGATAATTGATACAACTAATGATGATTTTTTTCTTATTCTTTTTTTTGCAAAATGGATCCTTGGGGTTAGATTATGGCATGATAGGATGAGTAGGGGAAACCATTCACTTTATGGCTTAAAGCTATGCATGGCTTCATATTTCCTAGACTCAAAATATGATTAATATGTGAAATGTGCATGGTCCAAGAGAAAACTTGAGGTAACCAGGAAGGCCTATAGCACTCAAGTGATACATGACTTTCAATGAAGGTTGATTGAGACACTAGGTATGGTTGAATGATCGAAAGAACCCAAATATTCTCCAAACCTAAGAGAGGAAAGAGATAAAGCATGGTGAACAATGAATGGTGGACATAGTGGATATGGTGAAAAAGTGCATATAAAGAGGTTAGACAACTATGACTATGAAGATGCCCTTGATTAACACAACCAAAATCTTTCATGATGACAGGTGTCAAACTTAATTGAACAATGATCAAAATAGCATTAAGAAAAAAATGAAAGTGCAAAATGAAGGGGTAATGAGTTGGTGGTGGCATGAAAAATGATATAGAAGGAACGAGAAAGAAAAGAGAGAGAAAGAAGAAGAATGGAGAAAGAGGGAAAAGAGGAAGGAGGGGAGGAACACACTAGTCCATGGTACGTAGTCGCTCGAAGCATGACCATACAATGAGGAGTGATGTGCGAGGAATGAGAGAAGAGAAATAAGGAGGAAAGAAAAATGAAAACAATGAGGATATGGGTGGTAAGTGGTTGATTGAAAAATAAAAAATGATTGTGACATGAGTGTGTTGTGTGTTTGATTTTCTTGATTTTTTTATTTTTTATTTTATTTTATTTGAATTTTTGATGATGGGCATGCCTCATTTTCATCCAACCATTCCATAACAACTTTTAGTGTCTTCATTGTAAGTGTGGCATCATGTGTTAGTGATATGTTCATGATTTTCTCTTATTAATACATTGGAGAATGGTTGGATAAAAATGAAGGATGACAGAGGAAAATCCCCTTTTTTTTATTATTATTTTTTTTTTTTTTTTTTTATTTTGATTTTTTTTAATTTATTATGTGATAGAGTGTAACAATAGTTAGGCGTTGAATGCATACAAATGAAGAATATTAATGGGCTTAGGTTCCTCAAATCCCTCAAGAGTCACAAGTTTATAGGCCCTAAAACCAAATGATTATTTGACAATGAATGAACCAAGCTAGTTAGCAACAAACTTATCACATAAATGAGGTGGAAGATTCAAGTTTTGTTGATTCTCTTTAAGCATGAGATCACCAACTTGGAATTCTCATGGATGAATTTTATGATCATAGGCTCATTTGATTCAATATTGGTAAATGTGAAGGTGCTCAAGAGCATTGATTTGATGTTCATCAAGAAGAGTGAGTTGATCGAGCCTAGCTTGATGAGTTGTGTCCTCATCCATGAATTCTTGCAAAGATATATGTAGAGTTGGGATCTCGAGCTCAAGAGGCATGATGGCTTTAACACCATAAACTAAAGAGAATGATATTGCTCCTATTGGCATGTGAATGCTAGTTTGATAGGCCCAAAGTGCCAAAGGGAGTTGAAGGTGCCAATATTTATGATTCTCTTGTACCATTTTCTTGAGAATGGCATAAATAGTTTTATTGGTTGCCTCAGCTTATCCATTGCTCTAAGGGTAATAAGGTGTTGAGAAGCTATGTTGAATATGGTACTTGTTGCATAATGCTCAAACATCCTTATTTTTTAATGGGGTCCCATTATCAAAAATTATTTTTGAAGGGATACCAAAATGATATATGATGTGTTGTAATATGAACTCAATAATTTAGAGTCCTATCGTACTAGTGAGAGGAATAGCCTCAACCCACTTGGTGAAGTATTCGATGGTGGTGATGATGAAGGTGTGATTTCTCAAATATGGAGGGGAGATTTTCCCAACTAGATCTGGTCCCCATTGTGAGAATGACCATAAGGCTTGAATGGGTTGCAAGGCTTGTGATGGAAGATGGGTCAAATTGGTATGATGTTGATATTTGTGATATTTCTTGATATATGTGCAACAATCATGTTCCATGGTGGGCCAATAATAACCCATGCACAAAATGCACTTCATGATAGCCATCCCACTAAAATGACCACCACATGTACCATCATGTGCTTGAGACACTACCCAATTGGCTTCCTATGGTTTGAGACAATGAAGGAGGACACCATCATAGCCATGATGATAAAGCACATCTCCTATGAGAGTGTATCGAGCCACTTTTTTCTTGAACATGCATTTAGTAGTGGGTGATAAGTCAGAAGGAAGGGTACCAAGTTTTAGAAAATCCTTGATTTGCATGAAAACAACGTGGTAGGGTTCGACCTAAATTAGATGGACATCTCATTCATCATTAGATGACTCTCGAGAGATAGTCGATTTGGATAACATGGTGACATGAATGAGAGTAACATTATCAATGGGGTTCTATAGGATAAGGGACCCGAGAGAGGCCATGGTGTCTACAAAATGATTAGATGACCTTGGCAAAGCTTCTATGTCATACCAATCAAAATTGATGAGTAACTTATCAATGATTTTCTTGTAGGCTTTTAAGATTAGGTATTTGCACTAGTAGACCCCCTTGACTTGATTGACAATGAGTAGGGAGTCACCTATGATGTGGATACATTTAATGTGCATTGCCACAATGGTCTAAAGGCCTAAAATTAATACCTCATACTCTACATTATTGTTGGTACAGGGGAAGTCAAGCTTAAATGATGAAGGGATGGGAACCCCTTGAGGTGTGAAGAAAATAATTCCCACACCTCCCATTTGTTTACACTTAGACCCATCAAAGAAAAGGGTGATATCAACTTCATATTTAGGTTTGACATGCTCTTCAAGCTCAGTAATACTGAAGATAGAGTCATCTAGAAGCTCTATGATAAGAGGTTTATCATCTTGAAGAGGAGCTTCAATAAGTTGATCGATAATGACCTAACCCTTTATGGATTTTTGGCTTATGAATTCTAGATCAAATTCCATTAATAACATTATCCATTTTTCCATGTGGGTATTCGTGTAAGTGTGACTCATCATATAACATAGAGGATTCTCTCTAGCAATGACATACGTTGTATGATTGAGCATATAGTGGTAAAGCTTTTTGGTGGTAAAAACCATAGCAAGGCATAGCTTCTCCACATATGCATATCTTGTCTCATAACTCACCAAGGTATGACTAATGTAATAGATAGCCTACTCTCGATTGGCTTCATTATTTTGAGCCAACATAGTCCCTAAAGTAAAGTTAGTGGTAGATATGTACAGATGGAATGGGATGCCTAGTCTAGGTAGGGATAAAACTAGAGGGGAAGCAAGGTAATACTTGATAGTATCAAAAGCTTCTTGAAACTCTATGGTCCATTGAAATATGATCCCATTTTGCAATAGATGATTGAATGGCTTGCATTTATCTAACAATTGAGTGATAAAGTGATGGATCACTTGAATCTTACCTTGCAAGCTATGAAGTTCTTTAAGGGTCATAGGGGGTTGCATTTTGATGATGGCCTTGACCTTATTAGGATCCACTTCAATGCCTCTCTTAGAGACTATGAACCCTAAAATTTTCCTTAAAGTGATGCCAAAGATACACTTTTTGGGATTAAGTCACACGTTATGCTCGAGAAGGTGATCAAAAACTTTATATAAAACATCGATATGCTCATGGCGAGTTTTGGATTTGGCCAAGAGATCATCAATATAATATTCAATGATTTTATGCATGTAATCATGGAAGATGTAAGTCATGGCTCATTGGTATGTAGCTCCTACATTCTTAAGACCGAATGACATGACTTTGTAGCAAAATATCCCCCAAGGAGATGTAAAAGTTATTTTGTGTTGGTCATCAAGATTGACTTAAATTTGGTTATATCCTAAAAAACCATCCATTAGGGAGAGCATTTCATGGCCCATAATGGAATCCATGAGTGTATCGATGTTAGGGAGAGGAAAATCATCCTTAGGACATGCTTTATTGAGATCATAAAAATTAATGCAAATGTGTATCCCCTATTAGGTTTGCCAATGGGCACCATGTTTGAAATCCACTCTAGATAGTCAATTGGTTGAATAAAGCCCATGTCTAAGAGTTTTTGCAACTCTTCTTTAACCATGAGGGCTATGGTAGGATGAAGTTTCCTCAACTTTTATTTGATTAACTTAGCGCTAGGGTTCAACATGAGGTTATGGATGATAAGATTTGGGTCAAGGCTAGGCATATCTTTATAGGACCATGTGAAGACCTATTGGTATTTAGTTAGGAGTATGACAAAACTTTGTTGCTCTTTGATTGAGAGAATTTTCCCAAGCTTGATGATTTTGGGGTTATCTAGATCTATGCTGATGTTGACATCAATGGTTTCCTTGATGAGCATATGGGAACCCTCCTCAAGCTAATGAGGGGTGGGAATGAGATGGATGTCATCTACGAAATTATCTAGGAGAGGTAATATAGCCTCACTAAATTTAATATTATAAACAAAAGAAGGTGAAAGAAGGGGGTGAAGGAGGAAAGTAAATATTTGAGTCTCTAAGAAATTGATCTGAGGGATAGAAATCAAAGATAGTTGGAGGGGATGAAATATGCTCGAAGTCAATGAGATTGGTATTAATGGGGATGGGATGTAAAGGATCATATGGATTATGGAGGGGTATGCATAAGTCAATAAAATTATGTTGACTTGGGGAAATGAAGGGGGTTATAGATTGGAGTCTAGGTTCCCTTGCACATGCTCTCGAGGAAGGAGTTGATTGAGAATAGGTGGGTGAGGATCAAGTGGAGGTGGCCATGGTGGAGGTGGGGGATTGATGGGTATATTAGGGTGCTCCAATGGAAGGAGCATAGGAAAAATGGGGAGTGGAATGGGGAACATACATAGATAAAATTCATATACATCTATGATGGGGATAATAGGAGATGATTCATATTTAGAGCTATCAAAGGTAATCGAAAGTGCCTCAAATGACTCATCCAATTCATCATCTAAAGTGTCGTATGAGATGGCATGGATGGTGGAAACTTGGAAAAGATTTATTGGTGATGTGAGAGCATGCTCAAGATCAAGGTATTCATCCTCACTTTCCTCCTCAAGGCCAAGGGTAATGCATTGAAGATCATATTTGAGGGGATCAATTAGAGAATGTTGATCATATCCTAAGCTAGATTTATCTTGAGGAGGCTGAGAATGAGGCTCCAAAATAGTTTGCATTCCTTGCTCATAGTGGCCAAGACCGCATCCTCACCAATTGAAATGATGGAAGTACTTCATGGTGAATGAAGGATTATCCAAAAAGTTGATGTTGCCAAAAAATAAGGCTTTAGGCTCTTTATCAGGAGGTTTATCTGATGATGAATTGATTCCCCCATACATAAAATTTATGTGATTAGAGGAAGAGCCCATGGGGACAACAACATTGATGGTTAAAGGGGTATGGCTAGGGTGACCAAAATCCCTAACCGATTCTATGATTGGAGGTAAAAATACTATATTATGTACAAGGTACTCTCCTATGCTAGGAGTGGTCATATGTACAACAACACTAGGGGTCTAAGATGAGAGCATTGGAGAGGGGGATGAAGAGGATGACTCTACATTATCCATAAAAGTGGAGTGGGATGTAGAGGATGGTAGAATGAGAGTGGATATCCCTTGATCCATGTCAAGGATGGGTGGATGTACCTCAAATGAGTTTGGAGGTGGGGGTGGATCAGGTATCATGGAAGAAGATATGGTTTGGGATGCATGTGTGGGTATAGGTATGGGGGAGATAGAAGGGGTGATAATGGTAGGAGTGAGGGTGGTAGTAGCCTATCCGATGGGAGAGGTGATGGGAGTGAAAGGAGGAGCCCTAAGATGGTGGTTGGGATTAGTGGAAGAAGTAGAAGGGTGTGATCTGGATGGAGTAGGTTGGGAGTGATTGAAAAAAGGGTCTAAAGGGGAGGATGATGTGGTATGGGTGTGATGTGTGGGGTTGAGGATGGAGGCCTAGCCATTGAGGATGAAGGAGGGGTATAAGGAGAATATGGAGGATGAAGAGGTTGGGGATGGGGTTGAATAACTTGCATGCTAGAAGAAGGGTGGAATGGTTGAGCATTGGGAGAAGGATAGGAGGAAGGTGGGTAGTGTTGAGGAGGAAGATGTGAAGAATATGAAGAAGATGGATGATTTTGATTTGGGGTAAGATGAGGGGTGTAGTTGGTGCCCAAGGATGAAGAAGGGGAATTGGATTAGGTGAGATCGAGTGGGTGGGTTGTAGATTGGAAATGTGCGATATAGGTGAGGGAGTGGGAGATGTGGTTGGATGGTATGATGAGCTAAGTGGGTGATGAGTGAGGGATAAATGTGTTGAAGGAAGGGGGACTCATGCGGGTGTGTGACCATGTGATAATACTTGAATGGTTCATCATCCATCAAAATGCAGTGAATGTGACCCTCATGTGTGTATTTGAGGCAATGGTGCAAGGTTGAGGGTATGCACCACATATCCCATATCCATGGTCTACCTAGGAGTACATTGTATTGCATCTCTCCATCCAAGACATGACATAGAGTGTGGATAGTTTGGACCCCTACTTGGATAGGGAGGATGATTGTTCCTAGCATTGAGCACAGGGTATTATTGAATGCCCATAGAGTGAAGGTAGAATCAATGATATGAGTGGGTGGAAGATTGAGATGTTTGAGGGTAGATGATGTGATGATGTTGATGGAAGAGCCCATGTCAATCAAGACACGTTTGAAAACTTTGTTGTCAATAGAGGCCATGATGTGCAAGGGTGGATCTGGTCCTTCCACCGAGATAGTCTTAATCTCAGTGTCATAAAATGTAATGGTCAATGAGGTGCAAGTTTGAATGTTACCCATAAAATTGGCAAAAGTGTTAGGGTCATGGGTTTGTAGCTCTATGGCTTTGAGGATATCCATTAATACCTCTCGATGGGGAGGTGATTGTTGGATTAACTCATAAATTGAGAGCTTAGCTGAGGCCATTTTGAGGCTATGGGTAAGCCTACTTTTGAGATGAATGACTAGGTCGAGGTTGAGATATAATGGTGACTTGCACTGGTGGAGGTGGTAAAGTTGATGAGGATGACACATTTGAGGGGTCAGTTATTTGTGTAGGTGGATCTGGGTATCATCGATTTTTGGTGACCACATGAATCATGCCAACAAAACCTTGATAATTGGGGGTATTGTTGACATGATTAACTTGATTTGGTTGAGGGGAAGCTATGGTGTCTCTAGTGTGTGTTGTGCCAATGTTGTGGTAATGGAGTTTGATAGATACCCAAATTTTGATTAGGGGGAGCAAGAGGGTTGTCAACTTTGATAGTCCCCCTATCAATCAAATCTTGCACTTTGTGCTTAAGTTGGATGCACCTATCGATATCATGACCCTTTTATCGATGGTAGATGCAATACCAATCTTCTCTATACCCTCTTCCTCTAGGTTTGTTTGGATCTTTAGGTCTCACCTCGGGTAAGGAGATCAATTGTGCATCCATAAGTTTTTGAAATATGTTGGACAAGGGCTCTAAGAGAGGTGTGAAATTGTGTTGGGGTTGTTGAGGGTGTGCAACCTGATAGGTGGATTGAATGGGATTTTGAATTTGGGTGGGAGGTGGCATGGTATTGTATGTCGGCTATTGTGGTAGATAAGAAGGTTGTTGTGGTGGAGGTTGAGGTTGTTGTTGGGGAGGTTGAGTGGTCGGGCTGCTCAACACTACCTGGTTGACTTGGGTAGGCTTGGATTGATTTTTTGTTGTTGTTGCCCTTAGCATTTTTACCTGGCCATTCCTTCTTTTGGAGCTTGATTTCTCCTTCTTGAATTTTGATATCCTCGATAATTTTGGCTTGAGTTAGAGCTTCCTCAAGAGTTTGGTATTTTTGGAGTTGAATAAGGAGTGATATTGATTTGGAACAACTTTGAGTGAACATCCGAGTTAGCTTAGTGATGGGGATAGAGAAGGGTAACTCAGTTAGTATCACTCTCCATCGATTTCCATAATCGAGGATAGACTCATCATCAAATTGATGAAGGTTGGTGAGATCCATCAAGGTGGTCTTATTTTTAACGTTTAGAGTGAAGCACTCTAGGAAGATATTGGCCAGTTGTTTGAAATTATACAAGTTGTGTCTAGGCAAATGGTTGTACCAATCCAAGGCTCCTCCTACAAGGGATAGCAAAAAGGTATAGAGCATGAGGGGGTCTATCTCATTGATGAGATAACAGGCATTGATGAATGTGCTCAAGTGATCCTAAGGATCCTCTTTGCCCTTGAACTTTTCAAATTTGGGCATTTAAAACTATTGGTTGTGGAGCTTGATTAATTTAGAGGTCCTATTTTTCAACCGCACTTGGATCCACTCTGCGAAGGAGGGGGGTGTAGGGGGGTATCAGCCCCCCATACTAATGTCGCCATGGGGGGTATAGGGGGGACGACACCCTCAAAGCCAAAAATAGATGTTTTTTCCTCTATGTAAATATGGATCATTTGTTATTAGGTCACAGATCAGATGGTAGATTTTAGGTGGGTTTTTACCTTAAAATTGTAATTCACTTTTATAATAAGATGTTGTATGGTGATTGATTGTGATGTTTAGTGCACGGTTGTGAAGAGAAGGGTATTTTGGATGAAATAAAAGGCCTGGTTATTTTCTCCATGGATGTAGCCCATGTTGGGTGAACCACATTAAATATGTGTCTCTTGTGTATTGCATTATTCTTTTGTGTTTTATTTTTGCATTTAATTATTGCTCATGTTTTGTTTTTTAATCCTAACAACTGGTATGAAATCTTAGGGTTTGAAAAATATACTTGAAAGGAGGGTTTCTAGTTCGTGTTGGAAGTTAAAAGGGTAAAAAAGTAAAAAAATTGTTTTACCACTGTAAGCTTTGGACCTTACATTTTTATGTCCTTGGACGACAATTGAGTCAGCAGGATTGGACGACATGGACGACAGGGAGTTTGACTCCTAATCTCATTTTTCCTTTCCTCCCTACTTTTCTTCTTCCCTATTCTTTCTCCTAAGATTTCTAGGTTCTGGTTAATAATATCTGTATTTAAGCATTTTAATCCTTTGAACTTAATGTTAATGCAATATCTGGTTAATAATATTTATGCTCCTATTTCCTAAGTTATCCTAATTTCATTAGTGCTATATCTGGTATCAGAGCAGAGGTTATACAGGTGAAGCGCGAAGCCCAAGGAGAGTGACAGGTGAGGTACAAATCTTGAGGAGGTCGAGGAGGCCCATAGGAGCGATCTCATAGATGAGGCATGAATATCGAGGAGATTGAGAGAGCCTGAAGCACATGAACCAAGGTGAGCTTGAGAGAGGCCCATAGAGAGCACACAGATTGAGGAGCTAACCAGAGGTGAACATGTGGCAAGCAGAAAACAAGGAGAACACGTGGTGAGCAGACAACAAGACAGACAATGGGGCAACTGGTGACATGGCATGAGGTGATTGGCTCAGCTAGAAGGCAAAAGGATGGTCACTGATTGCCCAAAGGCAATCGAGAAGCTTAGTGATTCTCTGTGCTAATAAAGCACAATATCCCCTCCACATAGCAGATGTGGGATAAAGATTGTAATTTTTTTTTAAATTATCGTGCAACCATGACAAGATAAAGGAGGAAAGCCTCCCTCACCTCCTCGTCAGGCCATGTAGCTCTACTGGCTTGAGGAGCCAGCCTTAAGTCGCTCAGCCCCAGGAGGTCATATGTTCGAAACTTGATGGCTACGAAAGTTGCAATATTTTTTTGTATGGTATATGCCCCGAATGTCATGAAATAATAGTGTATTCTGCCTAGGTTTCATCAACGGTGGAAGCCGGGTCAGCAAGGAAACTTTGCTTGAAAGAAAGGAGTTGCGGGTTTGACTCCTACAAAGTTAGAATTTTTTTTAAAAGGTTTTTTATTTTTCTTAAAAGTTTATTATTTTATATATTAAAAAAATATAACTTTATATTATATTTAATAAAATTAAATAATAATTGTTTTTTAAAATTTTATTTTATAAAGCAATTATATTTCTTTTATTAAATACAAATATAGATATTTTTTTTTATATAATAAAATAGGAGAAAAAAACATTCCCTAAGAGGCAATTTATGTAAAAGGACTCAAAGGTGGAAAATTGTGACATAGCCTAAGAGGCTTAGTATTTTTCCTTGTAAGAGATACAAAAGATCAAACTAAAATTTGTAAAGAGGCATTGATGATAAGACCAAGTGGTTGTTATCATGCCCTATGTGCACTTTTGGTGAGAGAAAACACCAAAAGTTTTGATAAAAAAGTGAGAGCTTATGGGCTACATACTGTATTTAGTCAGTTGCAAAATGCAGTAATTGCACACGAGAGGCATTCGGACTTAGGGTACGAGGCAGAATCTAAATATAACTCATTTTGGAGTCAATTTGAGCAATACGAATCCATAGAAGTTGCACCACAAGAATCTAAATATACTCATTATAGTAATTTAGTGGAAATCCTAGAACCAGAATCACCAGAGATAATATTGATCAGTGATGACGAAGAAGTAGAAAAAAATTTCGTGACTCAAGAGATAACAACACCACACCAAGAGGAACAAGCCATCGGTGATAGAGTGAATCAAGTCAGATCTGACTTAAATTTGTAATCTCTTATTTCTTACTTCTTCTTTATTTGAAAATAGCAGAGTGCTTTATTGTAACCAAGAAATAAAAGAGTGTTTTAGTAAATATGTCCTCACATAAAAATCTACCAATTCCAAAGTTCAAAGGGTATGACTACAAGTATTGGTCTATCAAAATGAAGACCTTACTTATAGAAAAATGTTTGTGGGATATAATAGAAGAGGGTTTCACATAACCCAAATATTGGGCTACATTGAGTGCCACAGATAAGAAAACAAAGAAAGAAGCATAAAAGAGCAACTATTTTGCTCTTTATCATCTCCAAGCAGCATTGGATAAGAGTATATTCCCTAGAATAGTCGCTTGTATAACTGCACAAGATGCATGGAAAGCCTTGAAAGACGGATTCCAGGGAAGTGATCAAGTGAAGCAAGTGAGGCTTCAAACACTAAAACAAGATTTTGAAAATCTCAAAATGAAATATGAAAAAGTAGGTGATTATTGTGTCAGAGTGAAAGAAGTTGTTGATAAAATGGTTACACTTGGTGAGGAAATAAAGTCTGATATAAATGTAACAAAAGTGTTGTGAACACTTCCATAAATATGGAATCACATTGCCATAATCATAGAAGAGTCAAAAAATCTTTCCACTTTAACATTCGATGCATTAATTAGATCGTTAATGTCTCATGAAGAGAGATTACATGATTCTCCTTCAACTAGCTATGGAGGTAATGATAAAGCCTTCACATCCAATGAAAATACTGGAAGAGGACATGGAAGAGGTCAAGGGAGAGGCCAGTGAAGAGGAAGAGGCAGAGGCAACTACAAAGGAGGCAATCAAAATAGAGGAGGCAACTCCAATAGAGGAGGCAATCAGAACAAAGGTGGAAACCAAAATAGAGGAGGAAATCTAGGACAAAGTGGAAATCAAGGGTGAGGAAGTGACAAGTCCAAAATAGCTTGTTTTAATTATGGTAAGCCAGACCACTTTGCTCGTGACTGCTGGTCAAAATATTCTCAAGGCAACAACAATCAATATGGACATTATGTAGAAGAAGATGATACATCTAATATTTTCTATCATATGGACAATCAGGACAGAATCTAAATGACACATAGATTCTGGATACTGGTTATTCAAACCATATGAGTGGCAAAGAAAATCTATTTGCTACTCTAGATTCCACTTATAAATCCCACATCAAGTTAGGGGATGATAAAGCTTTGCAAGTCGAAGGCATTGGAACCATGGAATTTCCAAAAAAATGACTAAAGAAAGTGAATGACATCTACTACACTCCAAAACTCCAACACAATCTACTAAGCATTGGGTAAATGATGGAGAACAATTACAAACTTGTTTTTGATGAAGGAAAATATCTCATTCTTGATAAAAGCAATCGTAATCGTGTCATCACACAGGTCCTAATGACCAAGAATCGGTTATTCCCTCTCAAATTTGGTGAGCCAGGGGGAGATAAACTTGTAAATGTAGCTATAGAAAATGCAAGTGTGCTTTGGCACTTGCTATATGGTCATTGTAATTTTTCAGGTCATGGGTTTTTAGCTCTATATGTTTGAGGATATCCATTAATACCTCTTGACAAGGACAATATTATTGGACTAAATCATAAATTGAGAGCTTAACTGAGGCCATTTTAATGCTATAGGTAAGCCTACTTTTGAGATGAATGATAGGTTGGGGTTGAGACATAATGGTGACTTACATTGGTGAAGGCAACAAAGGTGATGAGGATGGCACATTTAAGGGATCAATTTTTTATGTAGGTGGATTTGGGTATCATCGATTTTTGGTGACCACATGAATCATGCGAACAAAACCTTGATAATTGGGGATATTGTTGACATGATTAACCTAATTTAGTTGAGGGTAAACTATGGTGTTTCTAGTGTTTTTTTGTGGAAATGGAGTTTGATAGATACCCAAATTTTGATTAGGGGGCAATAGGGTTGTCAAATTTGATAGTTCCCCCATCAATCAAATCTTGCACTTTATGTTTAAGTTGGATGCACCTATAGATATTATGACCCTTTTTTGATGGCAGATGCAATATAAATCTTATCTATACCCTCTTCCTTGAGTTTTTT
This sequence comes from Wollemia nobilis, assembly GCA_028583015.1. NCBI lineage: Eukaryota > Viridiplantae > Streptophyta > Pinopsida > Araucariales > Araucariaceae > Wollemia > Wollemia nobilis. Next base: position 8,527,732 of record JAQPPZ010002554.1, read on the forward strand.
TTTGATATTCAGGTCTCACTTCAGGTAAGGAGATCAATTGTGCATCCATGAGTTTTTGAAAGATGTTGGACAAGGGCTCTAAGAGAGGTGTGAAATTTTGTTGGGGCTATTGAGGGTGTGCAACCTGATAGTTTTATTGAATGGGATTTTGATTTTAAATGAGAGGAGGCATAATATTGTATGCTGGCTATTGTGGTAGATAAAAAGGTTGTTGTGGCAAAGGTTGAGGTTGTTGTTGGGTAGGTTGAGTCATCGGGTTGCTCAACACTACCTGGTTGACTTGGGCAGGCTTAGATTGATTTTTTATTTTATTGCTCTTAGCATTTTTACTTGGTCATTCCTTCTTTCAGAGCTTGATTTCTCTTTCTTGAATTTTAACATCCTTGATAGAATTATCTTGGGTTAGGGCTTCCTTAAGAGTTTTATTTTGTTGGAGTTGAATAAGGAAGGATATTTATTTGGAATAACTTTGAGTGAACATCCAAGTGAGCTCAGTGATGGGGATAGAGAATGATAACTTAGTTAGAACCATTCTCCATCGATTTCCATAATCGAGGATAGACTCATCATTAAATTGATTAAGGTTGGTGAGATCCATTAGGGTAGTCTTCTTTTTAATGTTTATAGTGAAGCACTCTAAGAAGATATTGGCCAATTAATTGAAATTATACAAGTTGTGTCTAGGCAGATGGTTGTACCACTCCAAGAATCCTCTTGTAAGAGATAATGAAAAGGTATAGAGCATGAGGGGATTTATATCATTGATGAGATGACATGTGTTGATGAATGTGCTCAAGTGATCCTAAGGATCCTCTTTGCCCTTGAACTTTTCAAATTTGGGCATTTAAAACTGTTGGTTGTGGAGCTTGATTAATTTAGAGGTCCTATTTTTCAACCGCACTTGGATCCACTTTGCGAAGGAGGGGGGTGTAGGGGGGTATCAGTCCCCCATACTAATGTCGCCATGGGGGGTATAGGGGGGACGACACCCTCAAAGCCAAAAATAGATGTTTTTTCGTCTATGTAAATATGGATCATTTGTTATTAGTTCACAGATCAGATGGTATATTTTAGGTGGGTTTTTACGTTAAAATTGTAATGCACTTTTATAAGAGGATGTTGTATGGCGACTGATTGTGATGTTTAGTGCATGGTTGTGAAGAGAAGGGTATTTTGGATGAAATAAAAGGCCTGGTTATTTTCTCCATGGATGTAGCCCATGTTGGGTGAACCGCATTAAATCTGTCTCTTGTGTATTGCATTATTCTTCTATGTTTTATTTTTGCATTTAATTATTGCTCATGTTTTGTTATTTAATCCTAACAACTGGTATGAAATCTTAGGGTTTGAAAAATAGACTTGAAAGGAGGGTTTCTAGTTCATGTTGGAAGTTAAAAGGGTAAAAAAGTAAAAAATTTGTTTTACCACTGTAAGCTTTGGACCTTACATTTTTACGTCCTTGGACGACAATTGAGTCAGCAGGATTGGACGACATGGACGACAAGGAGTTTGACTCCTAATATCATTTTTCCTTTCCTCCCTACTTTTCTTCTTCCCTATTATTTCTCCTAAGATTTCTAGGTTCTGTTTAATAATATTTGTATTTAAGCATTGTAATACTTCGAACTTAATGTTAATGCAATATCTGGTTAATAATATTTATGATCCTAATTTCCTAAGTGCTCCTAATTTCATTAGTGCTATATCTGGTATCAGAGCAGAGGCTATACAGGTGAAGCGCGAAGCCCAAGGAGAGCCACAGGTGAGGCACAAATCTTGAGGAGGTCGAGGAGGCCCATAGGAGCGAGCTCATAGATGAGGCATGAATCTCGAGGAGGTTGAGAGGGCCTAAAGCATGTGAACCAAGGTGAGCTCGAGAGAGGCCCATAGAGAGCACACAAATCGAGGAGCTAACCAAAGGTGAACACATGGGGAGTAGACAGCAAGGAGAAAACATGGCGAGCAGACAACAAGGCAGACAAAGGGGCAATTGGTGATGTGGTACGAGGTGATTGGCTTAGCTAGAAGGCAAAATGACGATCACTGATTACCCAAAGGCAATCGAGAAGCTTAGTGATTCTCTGTGCTAATAAAGCACAATATCCCCTCCACGTAGCGGATGTGGGATAAAGATTGTAATTTTTTTTTAAATTATCGTGCAACCATAACAAGATAAAGGAGGCAAGCCTCCCTCACCTCCTTGTTAGGCCACGCAGCTCTACTGGCTCAAGGAGCCAGCCTCAAGTCGCTCAGCCCCAGGAGGTCATAGGTTCAAAACTTGACGGCTATGAAAGTTGCAATTTTTTTTTGTATGGTATATGCCCCGAATGTCTTGAAATAATAGTGTATTCTGCCTAGGTTTCATCAACGGTGGAAGCCGAGTTGGCAAGGAAAATTTGCTTGAAAGAAAGGAGTTGCGGGTTCGACTCCTGCAAAGTTAGAATTTTTTTTAAAAGGTTTTTTATTTTTCTTAAAAGTTTATTATTTTATATATTAAAAAAATATAACTTTATATTATATTTAATAAAATTAAATAATAATTGTTTTTTTAAATTTTATTTTATAAAGCAATTATATTTCTTTTATTAAATACAAATATAGATATTTTTTTTTATATAATAAAATAGGAGAAAAAGAACATTGCCTAAGAGGAAATTTATGTGAAAGGACTCAAAGGTGGAAAATTGTGACAAAGCCTAAGAGGCTTAGTATTTTTCCTTGTAAGAGAGACAAAAGATCAAACTAAAGAGGTATTGATGATAAGACCAAGTGGTTGTTATCATGCCCTATGTGCACTTTTGGTGAAATAAAACACCAAAATTTTTGATGAAAAAGTGAGATCTTATGGGCTACATACTGTATTTATTCAGTTGCAAAATGCAATAATTGCACACAACAGGAATCCGGACTCAGGGTACGAGGCAGAATCTGAAGATAACTCATTTGGGAGTCAATTTGAGCAATCTGAATCCATAGAAGTTGCACCACAAGAATCTGAATATATTCATTACAGTAATTTAGTGGAAATCCTAGAACCAGAATCACCAGATATAATATTGATCAGTGACGACGAAGAAGTAGCAGACAATTTTGTGACTCAAGAGATAGCAGCACCACACCAAGAGGAACAAGCCATCAGTGATAGAGTGAATCAAGTCAGATCTGACTTAAATTTGTAATCTCTTCTTTCTTCTTCTTTCTTCCTTCTTTTTTTGAAAAAAGCAGAGTGCTTTATTGTAACCAAGAAATAAAATATTGTTGTAGTAAATATGGCCTCACATAACAATATACCAATTCCAAAGTTCAAAGGGTATGACTACGAGTACTGGTCTATCAAAATGAAGACCTTACTCATAGAAAAATGTTTATGGGATATAATAGAAGAGGGTTTCACATAACCCAAATATTGGGCTACATTGAGTGCCATAGATAAGAAAACAAAGAAAGAAGCATAAAAGAGCAACTCTTTTGCTCTTTATCATCTCCAAGCAACATTGGATAAGAGTATATTCCCTAGAATAGTCGCTTGTATAACTACACAAGATGCATGGAAAGCCTTGAAAGACATATTCCAAAGAAGTGATCAAGTGAAGCAAGTGAGGCTTCAAACACTAAAACGAGATTTTGAAAATCTCAAAATGAAAGATAAAAAAGTAGGTGATTATTGTGTCAGAGTGAAAGCAGTTTTTGATAAAATGGTTACACTTGGTGAGGAAATAAATCCTGATATAAATGTAACAAAAGTGTTGCAAACACTTCCATAAATATGGAATCACATTGCCATAATCATAGAAGAGTAAAAAAATCTTTCCACTTTAACATTCGATGCATTAATCAGATCATTAATGTCTCATGAAGAGAGATTACATGATTCTCCTTCAACTAGCTATGGAGGTGATGATAAAGCCTTCACATCCAATAAAAATACTGGAAGAGGTCAAGGCAGAGGCTAGTGAAGAGGAAGAGGCAGGGGAAACTACAGAGGAGGCAATCAAAATAGAGGAGGCAACTCCAATAGAGGAGGCAATCAGAATAGAGGTGGAAACAAAAATAGAGGAGGAAATCTAGGACAAAGTGGAAATCAAGGGTGAGGAAGTGACAATTCCAAAATAGCTTGTTTTAATTGTGGCAAGCCATACCACTTTTCCCCCGACTGCTGGTCAAAATATTCTCAAGGCAACAACAATCAATATGGACATTATGTAGAAGATGATACATCTAATATTTTTATATCATATGGACAATCAGGACAGAATATAAATGACACATAGATTCTGGATACTGGTTGTTCAAACCATATGAGTGGCAAAGAAAATCTATTTGCTACTCTAGATTCCACTTATAAATCCCACATCAAGTTAGGGGATGATAAAGCTTTGCATGTCGAAGGCATTGGAACCATGGAATTTCCAAAAAAAGGACTAAAGAAAGTGAATGACATCTACTACACTCCAAAACTCCAACACAATCTACTAAGCATTGGGTAAATTATGGAGAACAATTACAAACTTGTTTTTGATGAAGGAAAATATCTCATTCTTGATAAAAGCAATTGTAATTGTGTCATCACACAGGTCCTAATGACCAAGAATCAGTTATTCCCTCTCAAATTTGGTGAGCCAGGGGGAGATAAACTTGTAAATGTAGCTATAGAAAATGCAAGTGTGCTTTGGCACTTGCGATATGGTCACTTTAATTCTGCTAGCTTGAAATTGTTAACTTCTCAAGCTATGGTTAGAGGACTTCCCAAAATCAACGAACAAAAGGAGGTCTGTGAAGGATGTGCTTTGGGAAAGCACTCAAGGTCAAAGTTTTCAAAAGGAAAAGAATGGAGAGTTAACTATCCACTTCAATTAGTGCATTCGTACATATGTGGTCCAATACAAACAAAGAGTATCAGAAACAATTCCTATTTTCTTACTTTCATAGATGATTTCTCTAGAATGTGCCGGATTTATTTTCTAAAACATAAAGATGAAGATTTTGATTGCTTCATAGATTTTAGAAACAATGTAGAGAAACAAAGTGAGTATTTTGTAATATTTCTTAGAACAGATCGAGGAGGTGAGTACTCCTCAAAATAAGTCTTGAAATATTGTAAAGCAAGTGGGATCAAAAGGCAATTCACTACTGCCTATACCCCACAACAGAATGGTGTGGCCGAGAGAAAGAACCGCACCATAGTTGATATGGAAAGAAAAATGATTCAGACTAAGCATCTAACTAATATGTACTGGGTTGATGCTGTAAGAACCAGTGTATACATTCTAAATAGAAGTCCAACTTCTATTTTAGATGGCATAACTCCTTATGAGGGGTGGTACGAAATGAAAACCAATGTAAAGCACTTCAAAGTTTTTGGTTCTTTAGAATACACACACATTCCTGATGAGAAGAGGAAGAAGCTTGATCCCAAAAGTCAATCTTGTATATTTGTAGGGTATTGCGAGTCTACCAAAGCATATAGCCTCTACAATCCCAAGACTCATAAAATTGTACTTTCCAGGGATGTAATTTTTGATGAAGGGGGAGAATGAGGTCATCAAAGAATTTTTGTTGATGATGAGTTCCAAGATGTAAGTTCTTCACAAGTATAGTAGGTACATCAGGTATCTCCCAAGAAAAGCAAAGGCACACCAACCCCTCCAAGCCCATGCAAGAGTACTACATCAAGTACTTAAACCGCCACTCCAAGTCCTTCTCCACAGAGATCAGTAAGTTCTTCACTGATAGACATTGAATATCTATCAATAGGCAAAAGAACATTACAAAATCATTCATATTTTCAATTGTTGGATCAAAATTACCAAAAAAGATACACTAGAAGCCAAGCTAGTGAAATGAATTCAGTTTTGTAGAAACTTGAAAATCTGCATATGTATGGGGATTATGACTCCCAAGATCCTAAGGGAGATGTAGTTAATTATGCTCTATTAACTAGTGCACAAATAGAACCATCTAGCTATGAGAAGGCTTGTACTCAGAATGTATGGCAAGAAGCCATGAAAGAGGAAATAACCTCTATAAAAAATAATGATACTTGGGAGCTTGTAAATCTTCCAAAAGGAAAAAAATGTGTTGGATGTAAATGGGTCTACAAGACCAAATACAATGCTAATGGAAGCATTGAGAGGCATAAGGTGAGATTAGTAGCAAAAGGTTTTACTCAAAAATTTGGTATTTACTATGAGGAAACCTTCGATCCTGTTGCACGAAAAGAGATAATCAGATTAGTTCTTTCCTTAGTTTCCCATAAAGGATGGAGCATTCAACACATGGATGTGAAAAGTGATTTTTCTGAACATATACTTGAATGATGAGGTTTATGTTCAACAACCTCAAGGCTTTCAAGAACAAGGAAATGAGAACCTTGTTTATAAATTGAAAAAGGTACTTTATGGCCTCAATAAAGCACCAAGTGTTTGGTACTCACGCATTGATGGATATTTCAGCGAGTATGGATTCACTAGAAGCAAAAGTGAACCAAATATGTACTACATAAAGCATGGAGTAGACATTCTCATAGTTTTTTTGTATGTGGATGATCTAATATTTATGGGTAGTAACACTAAAATGAATATGGAGTTCAAAAACTCCATGATGAAGCAGTTTGAGATGAAAGATTTCAGTTTAATGCGATACTTCCTAGGTATGGAAGTGCATCAATCAAATAGGGGGATCTTCATATGTCAACACAAGTATGCTCAAGACATTATCAAGAAATTTGCCATGGAGTAATGCAAATCAGTTACAACTTCAACTGGACATGGGATCCAACTGAGCAAGGATGACAAAGCACCAAAGGTTGACATGACCACTTACAGAAGCATGGTTGGGAGTCTGATGTTTCTCACCAACACAAGGCCTGATATTAAATATGTGGTTTCTCTAGTTTCAAGGTTTATGGCAAGTCCATCTGAGCTGCATCTACAAGAAACTAAAAGAATCTTAAGATATGTAAAGGGTACATTGGATTTTGGAATCCATTACCACAAATGTAATTCTATTAAATTAGTTGGCTTCAATGATAGTGATTGGGGCAGCAATATAGATGATAGAAAATCTACATCAGGGAACTATTTTAGTCTAGTGTCAGGACTAATCACATGGAGTTCCAAGAAGCAGACTATTGTAGCATTGTCATCTACTGAGCCTGAGTATATAGCCATTACACATCCTAGTACTCAAGCCCTATGGTTAAGAAAAGTCCTTGAAGAAATTGGAGAAATTCAAAGTGGTCCAAATTGACTGTATTGTGATAACATAAGTGCCATTCAATTGGCATACAATCCAATACACCATAGCAGACTAAAGCATTTTGATATGAAGTATCACTTCATCTGAGACATGGTGGAGCAGAAGATAGTTGAGCTTAAATATTATAGCACTTTGGATAACATTGCAGATATCTTCACCAAAGGCATGGCTAAAGCTCAATATAAAAAGCTAAGAGAATGTATAGTCAGTCCTCTCAACTTTAAGGGGAGAATGTTGGAAGTTAAAAGGGTAAAAAAGTAAAAATTTTGTTTTACCACTGTAAGATTTGGACCTTACCCTTTTACCCCCTTGGACGGCAACTGAGTCAGTGGGATTGGACGACATGGACAGTAGGGAGTTTGAATCCTAATTTCATTTTTCATTTCCCCCTATTTTTCTTCTTCACTATTATTTCTCCTAAGCTTTATAGGTTCTATTTAATAATATTTGTATTTAAGCATTGTAATCCTTCGAACTTAATGTTAATGCAATATCTGGTTAATAATATTTATGTTACTAATTTTTTTAGTGTTATATTTTGAGTGGGAGCAATGATAGAAGAGGGCATATTTAGGGTTGAGAAGTTTAATGGACAAAATTACCAGCTATGGAAGATGCAAATGGAGGATTATCTTTAACAAAAATATCTCTACCTACCATTAGGCAGAATAGCAAAGAATCCAGTGATAAAAATAGATTAAGAATGGGAATATCTGGACATAAAGGCACTAGGAAAAATATAGTTGTGTCTGGCATCATCGGTGGCCTTCAAAATTTCAAAGGAAAATACAATGAAGGGTTTAATGAATACGTTGGCTAAATTGTATGAAAAATCCTCAACTTTGAATAAATTATTTCTTATGAAATGTTTATTTAATATGAAGATGTCAGAAGGTGGGTCTGTTACTGATCATTTAAATGAATTAAACACGGTTACCAATTAGTTAAGTTATATAGGAGTAAACTTTGATGATGAGGTTAGGGATATCTTGATTTTGTGCTCATTACCAAAAAGCTGGAATGGCTTGGTAATGGGCGTGAGTAATTCTATCTTTGGTTCAAATACTTTAAAGTTTGATGATGTTATTGGTATTATCCTTAGTGAGGAAATGCAATGGAAAAGCACATGTTATACATCAGATAATGCTTTGACTGTGGAGGATAGGGGGAGACAAAGGAAGAGAGGAAAAAACCCAAGGAATCATGGAAAATCAAAGAAAGGTAGATCCAAATCCAAAGAGAAGTAGTTAGAATGCTGACATTGTAGGAATAAAGGACATCTAAAAAGAGACTGTCGAACTTGAAAAGAAAAACAGGGAGAAGAAAAATAGGGTAATCAAGAAGCAAACATAGCAAGTGATGTATTGCAAGATCCTTTAATCCTTTCACTAGATAATATTAATGATTTTTGGGTGCTAGACTCTGGTGCATCATATCATGCCACATCCCATAGGATATATTTTCTAGATTATGTTCAAGGTGATTTTGGATAGGTCTATTTGGGTGATGATAAACCATGTAAAATCGTTGGAAAGGGTAACATATAGATAAAGTTACAGAATGGAAACCAATGGTTGTTGAAAGAGGTAAGGCATATTCCTGATTTAAGAAGAAATCTAATCCCCTTACGACAGTTGGACTGTGAAGAATGTACAGTTACATTCTCATCAATTTCATTGAAGGTTGCTAAAGGATCACTATTATTTAGCAAAAGGAAATAAGGAAGGTACATTGTACGTATGTACTGGTAATACAAATATTTCTATTATTTTAACTTATATAGAAGTGGATACAACTTCGTGGCATCATAGGCTTGGGCACATGAGTAAGATGGGGATGCAACTTCTCTACTCAAGGAATTTATACCAGGTTTGAAGCAAGTTGATTTATACTTTTATGAGCACTACGTTTATGGAAAATAGAAAAGAGTCACATTTCTCAGAATTAGAAAATAAAAGAAGAGTGAAAAGCTAGAGTTTATGCATACAAATGTATGGGGACCAGCTCAAGTATCATATCTTGATGGATCTTATTATTATGTTACATTATTGATGATGCAACTAGAAACACTTGGGTTTTTTGTATTAGAAATAAATCATATGTATTTTATACTTTTAAGAAATGGAAAGTTTTGGTTGAGAATGAGATAGGAAATAAAATAAAATGTTTCAGATAAAATAATGGAGGTGAGTACTACAGTAAAGGGTTTGATAGTTACTATTCATACCTTAGGTTTCATAGAGTGAAGATGATTCCAGGAACTCCACAAGAAAATGATATGTTAGAAATGATGAATGAGACTATCATGGAACGTGCTCGGTGTATGAGATTACATGTAGGATTGCCCTCATAGTTTTGGGTAGATTTTGTGGATACTACAGTTTATCTAATAAACAAAGGGCCTTCAAGTTCCCTGGATGGTAGGATTCTAGAAGAGGCATGGACATGTAAGCCTATTAACTACTCATTTTTGAAGACTTTTAGTTGTGAAGCATTCATGCATATTAGTAAAGAAAATAGAACTAAACTTGAGGTAAAATCCAAGAAGTATTTTTCATTGGATATGGAGTTAATAATTTTGGTTATCGCTTTTGGGATTATGCAAATCACAAAATAATTAGGAGTAGAGATGTAATATTCAATGAGAAGGTCATGTATAAGGATCAGTAACTCAAAATACATAGTGCTTGATAAAATTAAAACTCCAAAGATGCTAGAAAATAAACAACAACAATAGCAAGCATGCAAAACTCCTACAAATTTTGTTAGAAAATCTACCAAGATAAGTAGACCTCCTGTAGGTTACTCTTCTTCATTATATTATGTATTATTGTCTGAATCTGGTGAACCAAAAACATATGAAGAAGCAATGCAGGTAGAAACCAAGTAGAAGTGGAAGCAATGCATGAAAGAGGAGATGGACTCCTTGATAAATAATCATACTTAGGATCTAGTTCAATTGCCTGCAAGAAAAAGAGCATTGCAAAATAAATGGGTTTATAGGGTGAAAGAAGAATATGGAGATAAAAAGAGGTATAAGACTAGACTGATTGTAAAGGAGTTTGCACAAAAGAAAGGTATTTATTATGATGAAATATTTTCTCCTATCGTTAAAATAACTTCAATTATAATTGTTTTAAGATTAGTGGCTATAGAGGATCTACATATTGAACAGTTAGATGTAAAAATAACTTTTCTCCATGGGTATTTGGAGGAAGATATTTATATGCAACAACCACAAGGGTATGAGATCAAAGGAACGGAGGAACTAGTATGCAGGTTGAAAAAGAGCCTGTATGGCCTGAAGCAAGCTCCAATGTAGTGGTATATAAAATTTGATAGGTTTATATTAGATCAAGGTTATAGTAGATGTTATTCTGATCATTGTGTTTATTTTAAGAGATTGGATAATGGTAACTATATTATCCTATTATTGTATGTAGATGACATGCTTGTTGCAGGGTCTAACATGCAAGATATAATTGTGCTCAAAGAAAATTGACAAAGTCATTTGCAATGAAGGATTTGGGTGTTGCAAAGCAAATCCTTGGTATGAGAATAACAAGAGATAATAAAAATCAGTAATTAACATTGTTTTAGAGTGATTACATTGAGAAGGTGTTGGAAATATTTAGTATGCAAGATTCAAAACCTGTTAGCACACCTTTGGCCAATCATTTCAAACTAACCAAAGATATGTGTCCTAAGACACAAGAGGATATAATCTACATGTCCAGGGTTCCTTATTCATAAATAGTTGGTAGTTTGATGTATGTGATGGTGTGCACAAGGCTAGATATAGCACATGCAATGGGAGTTGTGAGAAGGTTTATGAGCAACCCAGGAAGAAGGTATTGAAAGGCAATAAAGTGGATTCTCAGGTATTTGAGAGGTATTGTCACTCATTCATTATGCTTTGGATGTTATAATACTGCTTTATAGGGATATATCGATTCAGATATGGCAAGTGATATAGATAGCAGTAGGAGTACCACAGGGTATGTTTTTACTATAGGTGGAATTGTAGTAAGTTGGATTTCAAAATTATAAAAGGTTGTTGCACTCTCAACAACAAAAGTAGAGTATGTTGTTGTTACAGAGGCTAGTAAGGAGATGATTTGGTTATAAAGGTTTATGGAGGAGTTGGGAAAGAAATAGGAGAATAACATATTATATAGTGATAGTTAGAGTGCCATTTATCTTACAAAGAATTCAGCTTTCCATTCCAAGACTAAACACATACATACCAAGTACCATTTCATACGCTCAGTGTTGGAAGATGGACAGTTAAAATTGGAGAAGATACACACTAGCAAGAATCTTGTAGATATGTTCACAAATGTAGTAACAAAGGAGAAACTAAGTTCTTTCTTAGTTTCAATTGGTCTTCAAGCATGGTAGTAAAAGGTGAAAAAATTTCCAGGTCCAAAGTTGAAGCATAGTCTAGCAAGTATAGTAGCAATGGAGTTACTATGATCATTATCCAAGTGGGAGATTTTCTGTTGTGGAGCTTGATTAATTTAGATGTCATGTTTTTCAGCTGCACTTGGACCCACTCCATGAAGGAGGGGGGTTTAGGGGGGCATCATACTCCCCTACTAATATCACCATGGGGGATCCTGACAGGGGTTTCAGGGGCGATGATGAGGCCCAAAAGTGCCTCATTATTGCACAATGTTTGACTACCATATGATAAGTTAATTGCCAAATAGTTGACTAAAATATACTATTTGTTAAGTGTTTACATGATTTTATGTTAGGAATACTATATCTCTGTTTTTGACTATTTTCAGCATTTTGTGACTGATTTTGCTTGATTAAGTAGCAAGTAAGAACATGCATTTCAATTAACCAAATGTGGTATGCTGATATCCATTAACTTCTCAATGGTTTTTGAATGTTTTCCTGCCCTTCAACTTGTTTCAAATCCACATTGAAGCCAAAAGTTTAGGACTTGTCATAAATCTGAAAATCTGAAAAAATAGCCATATAAAAATCAGCAAGTTGTTACTTTATAGGAACACCTTGAAGTTGTCAAGAAAAGCATGAGGATATGGATGGAATGAGTTCAGAAGGACTACAGAAGACATCTGACCTATTTAGAAGCATTCCCACATGGTCTAAATAGGCAGCAACAGGGTATAACAGAGCAGGGGCAATTGTGCAAGCATTGTTGCACTATTTCAGCATGGTTACTTGGTGAATGAAGTGTATAAATTCAGTAGCAACTTGATGTACTCCTTCATGTTGATATTTGAATAATTTTTCCATGTTCTAATTTGTTTGAATTTGCAAGAAATGCCAATATTTTACAACTGTGCAGCAGAACTGGAAAATGCAGTAATTTACCATGTAAATTCTAGCAAGCTACCAATGAATGGCAAGGCATGGAATTCACACATGGAGAGGAATGAAGGCTATTGCAATCTGATCCTGAGGGCTAATCCACTTGAGAAATGCAGCTAAAATCATTTGAAGAGCACACAGTTGTTCATTCTGAAGATCTTCGGAATGAACAAGACATCTTCGGAATGAGAAATACAGTCTCTTCGGAATGAGCCACTTATCTTCGGAATGAGAACAGAAAAGTGCTTTTTGAATTTTTGACTATTTTTGATGATGGAAAAAGGGAAAGAAGGTTGAAAATATTAAAGGAAAATATCTCCCATCTGACTTTGCCATCCTTGCCGTCCAAAGCCACCATTCATGGAAAAGATCAATTTTGATCCTCTTCTAGGATAAACCCAGAAAAACTGCAGCATAATAGGAAGTTGTTTGCAAGATAGAAATGGCATATTCTGAAGTGGAGAAAGATGTGTGAGATATTTCTAGACTCCTCTCATGTACTCCCACCACTGAAGATGCTTTCTAAGGGCCAATGACTACTACTGCAACACAAACTGTCCAGATTTGCATTTATTTCAGATCCAGAATTATTGGCAAATCACTGTAAAGCAGCACATAGGCTGATTTGAGCATGGGATATGTTGTAAATATTTATATAAATAACATAGCTCCCTCCTTGGTTGAGCCAGTTAGGAATTAGAATAGAGGAGAGTTTTCAATAGCAACAATTAGGACTGTACAACAATTTTTTGTAACAGTTTTCAGCATGTTCTGTCATCAATAAAAGTGCAGCTATTTTATCATTTTCTGTTCTGAGTGTTAATTAGTTAAGGAGTGCTTTTCACCTCCTTCTAGATCAGGAAGTATGGGCCCACTTTCAGATCTAGAAGGAGGGATTTTATGGCAGGTTTTAATCTATAATTTTGCTGCAATAGAATTAATAGATTGCTTGCCAGATTTCATTTTCTTGTTTTTATTTTGTATTATGTGATTTATGTTTTCTATTATGTTTGTGTACAACATTTGTGTGTATGTCAGCTGAAAAATTATATTAAGCATTTTTCCTTTGCTTTCCATGTTTTCCCTGCTTTCTATTTTAGCAACTTTCCATTTTCAGCATATTTCATTTTGCTATCAATTCCTGTAGCAGAAGCTTGACGACCTTTTGTGGCAGGGCATTGATAAGTGTTTTTAGAATAAGTTTCATTTACAAGCATCATTTCAATTATGCAAGAGTAACTAGATTTCAATTCTGCAAAAGTAGATTAGATTTCAATTTAGCAATTTCAATTCATGCAATTGTAGTTAATTGTTAAATTTTGCAATTTAGATTTAGTTTTCAATTCTTGTAATTTATTTTAGTTTCCATTCTTCAGACTAGGTTTAGTGTGACACCAAAAGGCTAAACCAAAATCTGCTTCACCAATAAATGCTTGAAATCTGAATGCCTGAATTGTACTCTGCCCTAGCCTTCTATCGTAGACAGCCTTGGACACCACCCCGGATTGATAAATCATTGAGATTAAATGATGAGACTCAATGACACTCATCATTTTGGCATCGTTTTCGGGGATCATGGTGTTGTTAGAGGGTAAAAATAGTCAAATAATTATTATTGTGCTAACTTAGGAAGTTTAGAGTAAAATCTGAATGAAATAGCTGGTATAAATAATAATTATTGATAGTTGCATTTCAGTCCATTTAGAAAACAAGCAACCACAGGGAGGTGATCTTCACACTTGGGGGTTAAATTGCCTATGTTTGAAATTCTTGATAAAAATAGAAAGAATTCATCATCCTCATTATCAAGAAACATAAGATCTCTTAAAAAATTTAGAAGAGCCATCTGCTAGTACTGCCCTTTTTATATCCATATCATCAGGGTAGTATAAACAAATTTGTACTAGGTGTTGGAAAGATATCATGGTAGATATACAAGACTATCCCTTGAACAAAATAGCCATATCAGCTACCTGTAGCATTTGTTCACAGGGACATATCATTGATGAATGCCATTTACTTCCACAACTCAGAGATACAAAATTTGTTGCCTAATCTGAATTCTTCTCAAAGAGAGATCCCAACAACAACAAATAGGGCAAGTAAATCAACCACCACCTTCAGCCCAACCTGTGGCCAATATGAATAATACAGGACAGGCAACCCCTGTCCATGTAGCTGAATCTGGTAAAAAAAAAAACTGCAGGAAATGTTATTGACTGCAACAACATCCAACTGTGCTCAAACAAGAACTTACCTGAGCTTGAAGAGACAAAAATCAATGGAGATACATAGAAAACCTTTAGTCCAAACACACAGAAATTAGCCTTGGATAAAGGAGAAAAACTAGAACAACTGCACATAGAAAATTTACTTCCATTGAACTCTTTAGTAAGAAATTACAAAGGGGTAAATTCTGTCCTCCTAGGAATGAAACAAATTGAAGTGCAGCCAAGAAAATTCTTGAACATTATTAGGTGGCTGACTTATAAACAAAAAGCAAAATTGTTGCTATTTTGAAACAATATTTCAATCCCTTTACATGGAATTACAAGGGTATATCAAGATTTTATCTTGATGTAAGCACTTAACATCTTTTGGGAATTGGTATTTAATTGTTTCACGTACAGATTGACAAGATTTTGCAGACTAGGAGGCATGGACAACACTTGATTGAAGAAGTTTTCAGATATGGAGTAGTACTTCTTTCTCCCATTGGTAATTCATGGAGGATGTTAGTGGTGAATGGACATTGCCTTCGGGTATACCATGCACCATTAACTAAGGAGGAGTTCTTGAAGGAGATTCCATTGGATGTACACATAATGGAAGAGAATTTCTCTTCAATATCAGATTCAGAGTAATGATAAAAAGTTTGACAAAAAAAAAAAATACAAGAAAAGCAAAAAGAAGAATAGTCTTGTTTGTGAACTTCCTTCTTGGGTACAAGCAAGACAAGAAAAATTGAAAAAAAAAGAGAAAAAAAAAAAGATTTGCAGCAGAGGCATGTCCCACAAAATGGGGATACATGAGGACAAGCATCAATTTCAGCAAGGAAGAGGAACAATGAAGCCAATACTTCATTTCTAGCAATAAGGAGGCAATTATGATGTAAGAAGATTCTTACTGCTCATTTAGAAAGGAAGGTTGCATCAATGTTGCAGGTTTCAACAGAAAGAGATGGTGTTTTCATACAACAATTGACATGTTTTTGCAGAATAAGGATTGGTCTTATCCAAATAAGAGTGAGAGATGTTCTCTCTCATTGAAGCACTTGAAAAAAAAAAGAGGACAGAAGTTGGTTGAAAACCAGAAATGGCAGCCTCTTCTGATGAAAAAAATGAAAAAAAAGAGATGAAAAAAAATGAAAAAAAAAGAGAAAAATAAAATAAAAAAATGAATAATTCAGTAGTGAAAACCTTCTTGGAGGCGCTACTGAGTTGGCTTGCATGAAAACCGATTTTTCGGCATGCATTGCCTTGTTGATCTACCCATCATTGTTCCACCATTGTACAAATCTCACACTGCACATGTGTTATGTTTGTTTATGTTTTCAGATAGCCTGCTAACAATCATCAAAAGCAGCTTGTAAGGTGCATGACCAATTTTTAGGACAGTAAGGTATGTGTTTCTTGCATTTAATTCATAGTAAACATTTAGCATTTAGTGTATGATAGTCGGTATTTGGCATAAACTATTCATACAATAGTGACAAGTTGAAAAAGGAACATGTTCAAGATGTCAAGAAACACCCCCTTATGCCCTTAATTGCATGGAAATTCCAAAACTATGCAAAAACCTGATTTTGGGACAGACATGGCAGCAATTCTATTTCAATTTGTAGGGCAAATTTTAGAAGGAGAACTGCAAGTTTATATCTCACAATTGTCTGATAAATTGAAGGAGGATAATCAACAAAATGCACCTGAAGGTTCTATTTTAGTACTACTAGAATAAAATAACAACATACAAAACAAAGAATAACATCTAAACAAAAGGATGAAGAAGGGATTTTTGATGTTATGGAAGGCTTATACACTCTAGAGATGGACCCACAATAGAATCTGTAGCTAACTTTTGCATAGGAGGTCATTTTTGCATTTTTTTTGAAGATCTTCGAATGAGAAATACAGTCTCTTCAGAATGAGCAGACATCTTCGAAATGAGAAATACAGTCTCTTCGAAATGAGCAGACATCTTCAGAATGAGAAATACAGTCTCTTTGAAATGAGCAGGATATCTTCGAAATGAGCAGAAACTGTACCAAAATTGCTGAAAATGCTACAGAATAGCAAAAAGAGTAGGGTACATCAAATATTGAGGTTTATAAGGCTCTACCACAAGTAAGTACATCCCTCAAGCATTTCAAATCCAAAATTTTTATCAATTTTGTTCAAAAGGTGCAAACAACAAAAATAAGCATTCAGGCTGAAATGTTGTTAAGAATAGAAAATTCCATCAGTAGTAGTGCATCTGCCAAATATGGTTCCACAATAAGACTATTGCAAGATGAATCATATGATATCAAGCCTTTAAGAGGTACCTTGCAACACTAAAACTTGTAGAAAAATAGAAAAAGAGTCATACATGTGCTTAATTGCAAAATACTTGATATAGTGCAGCAAGGAGGAATTTCTCAGTTAGCAGGTAGCAAAGGATGTTGTTCACAAGAATAAAACCTGCATATTACTATGGCCTACTAAGATGCATGAGGGCATGCATCAGTTCAAGTTGGGGGGATGATGAGGCCCAAAAGTGCCTCATTATTGCACAATGTTTGACTACCATATGATAAGTTAATTGCCAAATAGTTGACTAAAATATACTATTTGTTAAGTGTTTACATGATTTTATGTTAGGAATACTATATCTCTGTTTTTGACTATTTTCAGCATTTTGTGACTGATTTTGCTTGATTAAGTAGCAAGTAAGAACATGCATTTCAATTAACCAAATGTGGTATGCTGATATCCATTAACTTCTCAATGGTTTTTGAATGTTTTCCTGCCCTTCAACTTGTTTCAAATCCACATTGAAGCCAAAAGTTTAGGACTGTCATAAATCTAAAAATCTAAAAAAATAGCCATATAAAAATCAGCAAGTTGTTACTTTATAGGAACACCTTGAAGTTGTCAAGCAAAGCATGAGGATATGGATGGAATGAGTTCAGAAGGACTACAGAAGACATCTGACCTATTTAGAAGCATTCCCACATGGTCTAAATAGGCAACAACAAGGTATAACAGAGCAGGGGCAATTGTGCAGCATTGTTGCACTATTTCAGCATGGTTACTTGGTGAATGAAGTGTATAAATTCAGTAGCAACTTGATGTACTCCTTCATGTTGATATTTGAATAATTTTTCCATGTTCTAATTTGTTTGAATTTGCAAGAAATGCCAATATTTTACAACTGTGCAACAGAACTGGAAAATGCAGTAATTTACCATGTAAATTCCAGCAAGCTACCAATGAATGGCAAGGCATGGAATTCACACATGGAGAGGAATGAAGGCTATTGCAATCTGATCCTGAGGGCTAATCCACTTGAGAAATGCAGCTAAAATCATTTGAAGAGCACACAGTTGTTCATTCCGAAGATCTTCGAAATGAACAAGACATCTTCGAAATGAGAAATACAATCTCTTCGGAATGAGCCACTTATCTTCGAAATGAGAACAGAAAAGTGCTTTTTGAATTTTTGACTATTTTTGATGGTGGAAAAAGGGAAAGAAGGTTGAGAATATTAAAGGAAAATATCTCCCATATGACTTTGTCGTCCTTGCCGTCCAAAGCCACCATTCATGGAAAAGATCAATTTTGATCCTCTTCTAGGATAAACCCAAAAAAATTGCAGCATAATAGGAAGTTGTTTGCAAGATAGAAATGGCATATTCTGAAGTGGAGAAAGATGTGTGAGATATTTCTAGACTCCTCTCATGTACTCCCACCATTGAAGATGCTTTCTAAGGGCCAATGACTACTACTGCAACACAAACTGTCCAGATTTGCATTTATTTTAGATCCAGAATTATTGGCAAATCACTGTAAAGCAGCACATAGGCTGATTTGAGCATGGGATATGTTGTAAATATTTATATAAATAACACAGCTCCCTCCTTGGTTGAGCCAGTTAGGAATTAGAATAGAGGAGAGTTTTCAATAGCAGCAATTAGGACTGTACAACAATTTTCTGTAACAGTTTTCAGCATGTTCTGTCATCAATAAAAGTGCAGCTATTTTATCATTTTATGTTCTGAGTGTTAATTAGTTAAGGAGTGCTTTTCACCTCCTTCTAGATCAGGAAGTATGGGCCCACTTTCAGATCTAGAAGGAGGGATTTTATGGCAGGTTTTAATCTGTAATTTTGTTGCAGTAGAATTAATAGATTGCTTGCCGGATTTCATTTTCTTGTTTTTATTTTGTATTATGTGATTTATGTTTTCTATTATGTTTGTGTACAACATTTGTGTGTATGTCAGCTGAAAAATTATATTAAGCATTTTTCCTTTGCTTTCCATGTTTTCCCTGCTTTCTATTTTAGCAACTTTCCATTTTCAGCATATTTCATTTTGTTGTCAATTCCTGTAGCAGAAGCTTGATGACCTTTTGTGGCAGGGCATTGACAGGTGTTTTAGAATAAGTTTCATTTACAAGCATCATTTCAATTATGCAAGAGTAACTATATTTCAATTCTGCAAAAGTAGATTAGATTTCAATTTAGCAATTTCAATTCATGCAATTGTAGTTAATTGTTAAATTCTTGCAATTTAGATTTAGTTTTCAATTCCTGTAATTTATTTTAGTTTCCATTCTTCAGACTAGGTTTAGTGTGACACCAAAAGGCTAAACCAAAATCTGCTTCACCAATAAATGCTTGAAATTTGAATGCCTGAATTGTACTCTGCCCTAGCCTTCTATCGTAGACAGCCTTGGACACCACCCCGGATTGATAAATCATTGAGATTAAATGATGAGACTCAACGACACTCATCAGGCAACACCCCCGAAGCCAAAAATATATATTTTTTCCTCTATGTAAATCTAGACCATTTGTTATTAGGTCATAGATTAGATGGTAGATTTTAGGTAGTTTTTACCCTAAAATTGTAATGCACTTTTATAAAAGGATGTTGTATGGTGGCTGATTGTGATGTTTGGTGCACGACTGTTAGAGAAGGGTTTTCTGGATAAAATAAAAGGCTTGGTTATTTTCTCTATGGTTGTAGCCCATATTGGGTGAAACACATTAAATCTATGTCTCTTATGTATTGCATTATTATTCTGTGTTTAATTTCCACAGTTAATTATTGCTTGTATTTTATTATTTAATACTAACACAAACAAGGGAGGATAGGGTAGCACTGGGGCCAAGGGGTCAATGGGGTAGTTTTGAAGTTGACTCAAGGTTGGCTTTTGATACCCTGTACCTTGTAACTTGAGATTCTAAACTATTGGTCTTGTTGGCCAATTGTTGGAATGCATTTGGAGAAACTTGGGAAGCTAAGAAATGTGCACCATGATGATTCAGAAGGATAGCTCAATAGGAGGATATGATTGGTGTAAATAGAGGTGATGGTAATGATGGTGGTTAGGGTCAGAAGATGGTGCTTGTGGAACTTAGGATCTCGAGGGTGGATATTGATGGTGTTGATGGGAATGATTATGGGTATGCAAGGGATGTGATGGTAGTTGAGTGTGGTGCTAATGATAGGTATGCGGTTGAGGTTGGGGATATGATGATGGATAAGAATGGAGTTGTGTAGAGGTTGGATGATGCACATGTTGAGTGGGGTGTGATTGGTATGGTTGGGTGGTAGATAGATATGGATAAGGAGCATAATGAAATTGATGAGGTGGTGGTTTATGTGGGTGTGGGTTATGTGACTACATCGTAGGCCATTGATGAGATTCATGAGGATTAGAATAGATTGTGGAAACTGTTGGTGGATAAGAAGCCCATGATGGCAATTGGAGAAAGAAATATCCCTAGGTTGATGGATGAGATGAAGGATGGGGGGTTTGAGGTGGTTTTTGGAAGATATTGGTAGTGTGGGAAGAATGAATGTGATATGATGGAAAATGGTTAGGTGATGCTTTATGGGAAGACAACAGATGGGAAGATGTCCCAAGACTATAAAATAACAAGGGATAAGTAGAACATGAGGTAGAATAATGTGCAATGTATCCAATAGTGGTATGAATGGTAGGGGATGAAGGGTAAGTGGTGGAAGGAGTGACATGAATATCCATAGATTGGGAAGGTGTATTAGGAAATTGGAAAGAAGAATATAGATTGGATTAATGTAGATGGGAAGTGACACAAAATTGGGCTAAATGATGTGGGAAAGAAGTGTGCGTGATATAGGAAGGCAGTGTAGAAATGTGTGGGAATTTTGATGAGTGGTGTAGCTCTAAAATTTTCTCACTCCTTTCCTTCAGGCTAGTGGATTCGTGCCTCAAAGGGGAATGGAAAAATTCTAGGTCTAAACCTTAGAGGAGAAGCACTTGAGGTCGTGCCCTCTTTGGTGATTTTTCGACAAATTTGGTGGGTTCACCAAGAAATATTTGCTATGGCATTTTCCATGCCTAGGTTGGGAGTTTTTTTGATGTGTTCTTTTTACTTTGCTCACAATCACCTAGTTTGGCCAAATGCAACTAATCTATACTAAATACGATTCCAATTCAAATGAACACAACACACAACAAATTAAAGAAGGTGAATAAATGCAATGCTTAGCTATGAAAGAAATTGTATGATCTTACTTGATCTGGATGGTTGATGTAGAGTATTTTTGCTTGCTACAGGTGAGATCGGGTTTTGCAGGGCAATATCGGATGTTAGATCTGATATCGTAATACCCAATATGATAAAAAATCTATAGTTTTACAAATTGACAACAAAATAGGAACTTGCAACATAATATGAATCTTATTAAGCATGGATTAAATTATGTAAAAGCCTATTATATGCTATGTTTGAAATAAAACAATAGGAATGTGAACTATAAATGCAAATAACATAATGCAATGTAGTGATGGTGAACTCTAGGTATGATAAACAACAATTTCTATGCTACATGAAATGATGAATGATAAATATGATCCTAGAAATGCAGAGTAGAGATTTAGAAATGCAAACAAAAGTCTGAAGGTGCCCCCAAGCAACCTGAAATAAAGATCAGATGTTGCAAAGCAATATCGGATGCTTCTAAGCGATATCAGATGTCCAATATCATACAATATTTGTCGATGCATAGCTCTAGACCGTCAAACTTGCAAACAAGTAATAAACTAACAAATGCACTATGATATTAAGTATGCAAGGATGATAGAAAATCTAGCCAAGGAGTCAGGGGGAATCTAGGTAGGAGTGCCTAGATTAAATATGCCAGGTAGGTTAGAGGGATTAGGCTAAAAATAGAGGAAGTTGTAACTTCTCTCAATCTGGATGATATCAGGTGAACCGATAGCATAACGTTAGTGTTTTTAGGCAGGTACATATAAAATAGGTTGCAACAAAATTTGTCGTTTTGCTATTCTAGGCGTTTTCTATTTTGGACAAGATTGGACATTTGATTTTTCACATTTAGGTACGATATAGGATCAAAATTCTGATATTGGTCATATAGAGCCGATATTGTCAGGAGGTTAAAAACTAACTTAATGTAGACATAAAAATTGAGGTAGGAGGTTAAGAAGTGGTTTTAATGCATTTTTTTGAATGTTTTGGACTTAGGGTAAATTGATATGTGTCAATTTTAACCTATTACATTTTTCCCCCTCTTTAGCACATTTTTTGAAAAAAATGTGTTAAAGAAGAGATGGCACACTTTACGAGAAAGCAAATTTTATTGCAAAATTTATTAATATTTGAAGTTTTACTGTAAGTTACATTAGGTGTGATACCCCCTTCGAGTTTTTACACCAAATTCTACATTTTATGGAAAACTCAAAATTTATGAATTGAGGGTAAAATAAATAAAAAGAACAATTTAGGGTAAACCCTAATTCATTTTCTTTTGTCATTGTTGCTGATACTATGCTCTGGGGAGGAGATGGCAGAAGTCCCAGATTGCACAGATGAGGTGTGAGCGAGGATGGGAAGCATAAGATTAAGTATCTTACACCTCTTTGGCTTAGGAATTTCATGTTTTAGCATTTAATTTTTATTAAATTTGGGTTTTTAGGGCATGGATGCTATCGCACAGTCGCATAAGAAAAATCAGGCCATTTAGTAATATCGGCCCTATTTTGGTGATATCAAACTTTCGATATCATAAAAATATGTTTGATTTTACCAATATTGACCAAATTTTTATGATATCGATGAATACAATATCACCAAAATAGATCCGATATTGAGCAATTAAGTTTGATATTGCGAGATTAGGTCCGATCGTGCAATTTTAGGTTCGATTGCTAACTTTGATTTTTGTTGCTTTATTTTGTTAATAGAAACCAACTTTGAAGAACATGGAATGGAAATACAAAGGTCTCCAAGAAGATTTGAGTGCCTTGACAGATGTAGAAAGGGATACCCTAGAGGTGGTAGGGATGAGACATGTGGCAAATATGCCACAAATTCCAGTGGATCTAAGGTTTTTGAAAGCACTGGTTGAGTGGTGGTATCTGGGGTCCTCATGCTTCCTGCTACCAACAGGGAGATGGCTGAAGAACATGTGCTTATACTAAGAGGGGGGTGAATAGTATAAGATAAAACTTTTTACTTTTCAATCCATATGATAACATAAAAAATATTAAAGCTGTAAACATTACACAAAGCATCACACACATGAGAGACATGATTTAACGTAGTTCACCATTTGTGGGCTACTCCATGGAGAAAATATTCCTTATAAGTTTTCTCAATAAATTCTCTTGGGAATCCTTCCCTATTACAATGTTTATGGACCTCTGTCCAAAGGATATTCCAATCCCCTAATCAAGTTCGTGGACCTCTATCCACAAGAGAACTCCTTACCTTTGCTTTGGCTGGTGCTCTTGGAATACTTCTACCCCCATTGCACTGGCTTACGAATCTCTCTCCACTGAAGAACTCTATCCTCACTTAGAAGACCTTTGTCCTCACTACCCTGGCTAATGGATCTCTATCCATTGAAGACTACTATCCTCTACTCTGTCACCACCATAGCCTACTCTGATATTTGCTTAATATTTATCTCAAATTTGTACGATACACTATCCTCTAACTTGCATAAATTTGTTCACTAATATGTTTATGGTCTGGCACAAACTTACCCTCAAATCTATACCAAAATCTATCCTCAAATCTATCTCTACTCTGGCACAAATCTGCTCTCAAATCTATACCAAAATCTATCCTCAAATCTATCCCCAAATTTGTCCCCAAGCCTTAACATAAAGCTTGATCAAATCACAAATAAAATATGCTCAGATTTTGCCAAAGCCTTACCACAAGGCTTAACAAATGAATAAACTCTACTTTCAAGTCTTCAGAAGACTTACCTCTAATTTGTCCTTAAACTTTCACAAAAGCTCATTAAAAAAATTTCAGATCTTGCAAACAAAACACAACTTAATTCTCTTTTAGAAAACTTCTTCAACACACAGACAAGTTTCACTCAGAATCTTTCTTAGCCACAAAAACATATAGAGAATGATCAAAGACTCAATATGTTTCACACTCACAATATTTTGTACTCAAAAAAATACTTTATCACTTTCAAACTCTATTTCAAATAAATTCAAAAATAAAGTATAATTTGTTTCACAAAACTTGAACTATCACTCCAATGCTTTCAATCAATAATGCTCAATCAACTTCACTCAAACATTTCCAACAATGCTTATCAAACAATCCTTTTCACTCCACCTTTGCATTTCACAACATTCAATCCAACAATATTTCACTCACAAGGAATATGTGCCCATACCTTTTGTTTTTATGGAGATATGTCTTCAAAATCCATCTCAATCACAATCAAATCCTCTTATACACCTTTGGCCCATAAAAAATAGTGCACGCATTTGTTGTGCTTCGAACCTATGATCAACTACCACCATGGTGCTCTAGCCAAAGGCTAGGCAGTCGTTGGGCCACACACCCACACAAGAACCTAAACTTGTGCACCCCCTCTTTTGCCTCCACAAATTTGGTGAATAGAAAAAACAAAACTTCCTCCTTCACAAAACGATTGCGTGGGATTCGAAACTCCAACCTCTGCCTTGCGAGAGACATAACAAACCCTTGGCCATTGTTTATGCTACCTAGCATTTATGAAACCATACCTCATGCACTTATATGAACGTCTGCCCTCAAATATTTTTAAAATTTGTGAAAACCTCTTTTATAACACATAAAGCAGTGCACAAATTTTCTTGCATAACCTTAGTGTTCGAATTCATGTATGGGGGAAAATAAAAATTATTTCCCCTTTAAATACAGCTTGTCCTTTTGCACTTGACGTTGACCCAAATTTGAATTTCAAAATTAGAATTACAAATTTATTTTTTAACCTTTTAAATTTGGCACCCATAGTTATTTAAATTAAAATTTTAACCTATAGGTTACAATATTTTAATTTAAATATATTAAATTAAATCCTTTGCAAACTGCTCAATGGGTCTTTTCGAGGATAAATTATTTTTAATGAATCCTTGGACCTCATTTTCTTCACCTCATCCTTTTGCCCGAAATATTATAATATTATTATTTTAATTTAAACCTGCTTCTCCTTGGGTCTTCAATATTTTAGGACTCTTTAGGCATATAATATTAAAAATAAATATTATATCCTATTCCTTTTAAAACCTTCCTTACCTTTTGGAAAAACTACTTGATGAAATTAATGATGAAGAAATTGAAACAACAATAGCTTGACATCAATGGAAAGAAAACTTGCTCAAATTTCCAACAATGGCCCCAACATTGGAGGAAGTCTGGAGGATACTTAGGGTACCTATCAGGGTTGCATACATAGCTCTATCTAGAAATTAGGACCAGGTGATGTAGTGCTTGTCTGGGGATCTGAGCTTCTTTCTTAAGAAGGGCAGAGTCAACATTGAGATACTTAGCCAGATAGTCGGGGTCTCCAAATTGATAGTTGTGTTGAGTGGGACGGTGGCAAGGCTATTATTATACCATCTCAGTGGTTTACACATGCCATGGACTCTAGTAGAGGTTATTGCTGATATGAGGGATCAGGGTCTATGATTTGCTTGGGGCCCATATATTTTATGTCGACTATACATGACTATCCATAGGGTGGTATACAGAGGAGGTAAGGCATTGGTACTTACCTCATTCCTACATGTATGGTGTTGGGAGTACATAGTAGTTAGGTGATTTATAGGGCTACCATTCATAGGTATGGAGGATGGGAGGCCCAGAGTGTTCTATTGGCATTTGTGTAGAGGGCACCATGGGCAGATCAGTCTCGACACAACGAGGAGGTTGTTTGATGAGCTGACTACAGATGCTATCCGGTGGAGACCCTAAAGAGAGCTACAAGGATGGGGAGAGGATGGGTTTGAGCTAGCTCACGTAAGGTAAGTCATTTGGCTATGGATTGAGTAGGAAGAGGTGGAGCTGCACCACATAGATAATGTTCTATGCCAATTTTGATTGCAGTAGGACATTCCTTGGACTAGGGATGTCACATTTCTAGGGTGACTCGAGATACCACGATAGTTAGTGGTGCTCCTGATATGGTGCAGTTCTTGTATCCTCTATCGGATGATGATGTGGTAGCTATAGTAGGGGGAGATGATGCTAGGGTAACTAATAGGTACACATAATGGTATGCTAGTTTTTGACCTGCATGGATCACCAGGATGAGAGGTAGGATCCATCAAGTAGTTGAGTAGGTCTTTTGACAATGGTGTACTACTGGCCAGTAGTAGTAGCATATACAGACACCCTCTAGGAGAGAGAAACCTCACACTAGGGGAGGGCATCTAATCTAGAGGTCATCTAGATCAGAGTGGGCTATTGGGATAGGAGATGGATCTAGTGGAGTGAGGGAGGAGAGGAGAGCATCTCCTTAGTAGGAGGGGAGACATGATTCACCCAAGAAGGGTGTGATAATAAAGGAGGGAGAGAGCAGTGATATAGCTACCCTACGGATGGAGAACATGAGTTTGAAGGCTTAAATTTAGATTCTAGAGGTGGAGATTGCACAGACTCATGCTCAGGTGGATCAGGGAGCTAGGGCTCTTGCTCCTACATCTTCTCAATCGACTCAAATAGGGAGGAGTAGTTTAGGGGGAGCACTAGCTCAAGCTCTTCAGACAGTAGGCTTCTATCAGGATTTGTATTTTACGATAGTACCTACAGAGTAGAGACAACCATTACCTATGAATTTGGTAGCTCCGAGTCACTCGAGATTAGTGTCTTGCTCGATAACTAGGGCTACCACTACAGGGATGATAGAGTTTCATCCACCACGACCCCTGGTAGGGATGATGATACTTAGAGCTCTAGGGCTTCGCAAGGGTGACTAGGATAGTTTTTGTACTATATCCCTTAGTGATTGAGTATGCTAATTTTGTAGATTATGGCATACCAACCCGACCTCATTTTGTACACATATTTTGATATATATATATCTAATATATTTATATATATAGATCCTCTTTTATCTATGTGACATTGAATGATTTAATTGAATGATTTACTACTTATGATGGTTATGTTACATAATATTTGATAATCATGGTTAACATAAAAGAAATGATTTTTGTAAAGTGTTTTTGAAAGATAGAAGATGTTTTATGCGATGATAAAATTAATGGATTAGCAATGAACCTCAAAGGAGATGTTATCTAACTGTTTGTGGAGATCAATGCTCTCTAGGTCATGAAGCATATCTTGTTGTGAGGAAGTTTTGTATTGCTAATACAAAAATATTGTGGTCTCAAGATTGACTTTGAGGCTTATGATGATGAAATAAGATGTTGAATTTTTTGAGAGAATTTGATTTTGAGAAATATGTTGATAAAAATTATTGTTTTGAGAAAATAAAGTGATTTAAGCATAAAAAATTGGGAAGGATGACTTGCGCTAGGCATAGAATTCCTAGTGTGAGGTTTGAGGGAAATTTTTTGCTAGGAAGTATATGTTAGGATCCTATATCCTAACCCGTAATTCATAATGATAATATAATAATTTTTATATCCTAAGAGGTAGTATAGTTGATAATATAATAATTAATTATTATATTATATTGTTAGGTTTAGCATAAGTCATAATAATTAATTATATTAATTATTATGAACCGACATGATGGTTAGGGATAGGTTAATATATATAACTGTTAAAATCATTCATTCAAAATATCCATAAAAATATAAAATATATGATATATCAAATCATTGGAGGGACCTCCCGAACAATGCAAAAGCGATTCTTTTAATTTAGGTTTATTTTTATTTATAAATTTATTGTGCTAGAACCTTTAGGGTTCTAACATCTGGTATCAGAGCATTATGGATCAAGCCATGTGGGACCAAAAATTTCAAGAAGAAGTTCAGAAATTGAAGGCAGAATTTTGAGAATTGGGGAAAGCATTCCAAAATATTATAGAAAAAATTATAAATATGTTTAGTGAGGATTTTATGGAAGCAAAAGAAAATGAAGAAATTGCACATGAAGAAGAAGAGGAAAAAAATAGGAAGGAAATTGCAAGTGAAATTTATTTTCATTCGGAGGATCCCGTAGCCATGAAATCCCAATTGGTACCTATTGCACTTCTCAAAAATAAAAAAAATATTTTAAACCATCAAGATATCAAGAACCTTGCCCCCAATCCGGTTCATTCCTTGGCGGATGACAAACCAAAGCAAGTTGACCACCGCCCTCTCCATATATTAAACCATAAATTTTTATTAATTTCATGGAGACAGTCGAGGCAGACCTCTCTACTAAAATCAAGGAAAAGAAATAGAAATTTTGCTTTAAAAATAACCATCTCTCAAATAGAAACTTCCATGAAACAACCTGTCGATTATGACATCAATAGAAAAATGATATTGCAGAAGGTGTCTCTTCTCAACTTGATGGATTACACTGCAAGGCTGCTCTCTGATGCACGTCCACCTCCATGGCCGCCACCATAAGAAAATCTTAATCCATCCAACCATACTTTAATTGTTTCTTCGTACCCTACAATGATTGTGAGTAGAAATTGCATGGGCGGTGGTGAAAGCTCTTTGTCTTCATTTCAAATGACACATGATGTATTGAGGATGTAAATGGGAAGCCTTTCGGTAGTGTAAGTGTTTAAATCAAAGAAAAAAAACATTACAGTGCTTGATAAAAAATAAAAAAATAGCTAGAAGAGCTCAAAATAGGCGTCTCAAACAACCCTAAACAACAACTATGGTGTGGAAAACAAGAGGAAGGAGTAAGTGTTCAAATAAGGACAACCAGATACTGAGGAATAAATTTATTCTCTATTTAGAATTTGAAGTTTTGATTTTCACATTTAAACGTATGGAATCCTAAACGAGATTCCCATGTATGTCGTCCCAGCTTTTTACGTGCTTCTTTATCAACTATAAGTGAGATTATCCCTACCCAATAATGTGTTTCAAGGAAGAAGTGTTAGCTCAAGAATTTGTAACACATAAAAATGTTGAAAGAGAACTATTTGACACTGCAGGGGTTGTGTGTCTTTAAGTCATAATCTCGTGCATGTTTTATTGTAGAATTTGCATGAATATGGACAACCATGACTTTGAACTGCACGGTTTCATCAGACAACTTGACATTGAATCCAGAGATGACACCCTATCCTACCATCTAGTTATTAACAAATCAGATTTGAAAATAATTTTTTAATAATGTTAAGACTTTCAGGATGCATGAGAAGAAAATTATGGTTATACTTGCACAAAGGTATTTTAACAGCAAAAAAAAAAAATCTTATTGAAGCATAAGAGAAGACCTATCCAAACTAAACTACCGTGAGCACTGAGTTTCTAAAATCTATTCATTATGAGCACCTGTTATATTTCCCACACTGAAAGTTCCTTGCATCACTCTCTAGAGCAAGTTTGACTGTAATTTAATATGGAGAACGTGTTTGATGTGAGTGAAGAAATATTGCTTGGTTTACCTAAAAGGATATAAGAAACCACTATATCAAGAAACGTACATCGCAAAAATTACAGGTGGTGCAATTAGCTAAAACGACAACTGATGAACCAAAAAAAAAGAAAAAAAAATTATTAACCCTTTTATAAGGTTTAATTTACCTTCCTCATGTTGCAACACATCTTCTATGGTCACTATCATGTTTTTTTGCTAAAAAATGTACTACCCAGCTGGCTATACATTCTTCCTCACTTGGACAACACAACAACTTCTTGTAAATTTGTTTGTCCCCACTAACAAGATAAAGACATTCCTCTGACATATTCTAGAATGGAGCTATGTAGCTAGAGAATCAAAGCTTGGTGTTTATCTTAGTGTACTTAGTGACACCCATGAAAAGTAGAAGGAGAGCAACTAGCACTAGATACCCTTGCGATACAGATAATTTTGTGATATGTGCTGCCACTAAAATTTGATAAAGCATTGTGAATGTATGACGTATCTAGAGCTCATTATCAGATAAGGAGTAGGCAGTGATAGCATCGGGGCCTCCTAAATGTAGGAGTAGAAGAGAAGCCCATATTTGGTAGGCTATCGTATGAGGATCGTGCATCATATTACCCAAGGCTGATATTGCTACATTAGCGGCAATTGCGTACGCCACCCACACAATGAACTATAGAAATGAATGTGAGCTATGATATTAGATGCCACCAAAAATCACCAGTACTAGCTGCACCACCTCTACCCAAGGTTAGAATAGTATAGAAGACTTAATTTGTTTTTGTAACTGGGAATGACTCCACCACAACAATTGCAAAGATGGGCCAACTGGTTCTGTAAAACTGCCATAAATTCTGAGTATGTGACTAGGCTTAAATATTTTTCAAAAAAAAAATTGTTGAAATCATCTTCTGGTGCTTTCTCATCATTTGCATTGTGCATAGGATTCATGGCCATGGAAATTACTAGAAATCTTGTGAGCTTTACCAAAAAAAATTGATGGCAATTTCGCTATTTTCCATGAATATTATCAACAACTGCCAAATTGACAACATTTCCAGATAATAGAGATATGTCAATCATTCATTGTATGTAGTAAATGAATATGTACATTTTTCAAAGTATCAGGAAGAGGAAAGTACATAATCATCACGAAGTTCAGTGAAAATTATTTCAACAGGGATGGGAAACTGAGGATCTCAATGTTTATTTAGAGTATTTAAAGCAGTTCTACTGCTACATTGCCAACGAGAAATAAATCTAATGAAGTTGCTTTCCTTTGAGATATTACTGTTGCACTCACAAAATATTTGGGAAAATTTTTGGCTGTATTGAAATTGGACACTAAAGAAGTTCAAAATTCATAGCCTGACAAAGAAGTCTACACAACCACTACAAAATTTTATTATAAAACAATAGCGGGGATACAATTAAATCTAGATTATGGTTGACATTTTTCATGTGCGGTTACAATCTGTGACTCTGTCTGAATAATGTACTCCGGATGGTGGAACATGGAAAGTTAACTAAGGACTTAGAAATCAACGATTAAAATCAATTTTATTAATCAACATCCCACTGACCAGATCTTACTTCACACTTTTAATTCTTGAAAATTTAGTAGATAACTAGACTTTCAATGCCCAAGCTATGAAAACCCACAATGCCAAACAATAAATCTCAAAATTCTATGGCTGGTATTTCAAAAGCATGTTCTCCTCTCCAAGAGAACACACAATCTACAAACATCAAATAAGACAGTAAGAAAAGATGTGCGCACAACATGATATATACCTCGTATATCCTTTTTTGAAAATTGTGATTGGCTTGTTCTTGTTCTTGATTGGTTCTCCTTCACAATAACAAAAGAAACCACTTGATAAAGTGAGACCTACATGTATATGAAAATGGGACGAAAACAAAAAGATGTTTTAAGAGTAAATACCATTAGAGCAGTTGTGGCGGTTGACATTTTTTGAACATATGAAAGCATCCATTGGGTTATCACCGTAGCATCTTTCGTTGGATGCCTCACATGACTGGAAATCATTGGTAATGCTCCACTTAATTTCAAATCCCCTCTGAAGAGTTGATATTCTTTTCAGCACTGATGTTGTACTTTTCATCGATGGAAAAGTACAATGGTTTTTCAAGCCACAAGTTTCATCATCTAAAATAGATGACAAGTTGTCGAAAACAAAGAAGCAAGTGTTCTTAGATTGCTAGTAGTCTAAGTACTGGACTATCAGGAGTCCAGAAGTGTTCGATGCCACTATAACTAGAACTTTATTCTTGTTTTGTTATTGTGCAACCAATTCCTCCAAATTTTGCATATCAGTGGTTAAACCCTCTAGCTATATAGTACATGTTTAATTAGAAGCTTGATCATATGGTTAGATAACATGTGGAGTAATAAACTAAAATATTAAGCAATCAAGCAGCTTGATTTATGAAACAAGATTGTCAGACGTCGTTTGATTGGAGCATTCAAAAGGAGGAGACATTATATTAATTCGATGCCCATAAAATTTTAGAACATTATAGAAGGAGCACTACCAATCGTGCACACAAAGGAATAAAAAAGGTTAAACACTTGTCAAATGCCATTAAAGAAGAACGATATTGCTCGTTTGACCACAACATTGTTGAAAGACCATAGCACCCATACTGATGCACGAATAAGCCCAACAATCAAGCATTGGGTTCAAATTGCAAATAAGGGAGATAAAATGATCATAAAGTCCCCATCACAAGGAGCATTAAATGCTTATTGAACAAGCGATTAGTAAACAATAAATACAATACCTGAAGTTTGCTTACATACATGGAGACTAATGTCCATCAAATCGTCTGATAATATATAGAACTATATCAAATTGATAAGTTAAATAGGAGTTGATTATTATTCTCAAGGTGAACTAAATATTGCTAAGATTTCTATTGAAAATAACATCATATCCCAAAATACTAGGGAGTTATAAGGAAGCTTACAAAACATTATACTAAGGAAGGTTTTATCAAATTAGTTCACATATACAAACTGAGCTTTCGAGAAAGCAATGCTTAAAGCACTTTAAAGATTATTTTTTCCAGACCTTCTAAACTTTGAGGACAAATTTTTTTGAGGGAGGGTGGCATGTTAGGATCCTATATCCTAACCCTCAATTCATAATAATAATATAATAATTTTTATATCCTAAGAGGTAGTATAGTTGATAATATAATAATTAATTATTAATTAATTATTATATTATATTGTTAGGTTTAGCATAAGTCATAATAATTAATTATATTAATTATTATGAACCATCATGATGAAGAGACATGATGGTTAGGGATAGGTCAATATATATAATTGTTCAAATCATTCATTCAAAATATCCATGAAAATATAAAATATATGATATATCAAATCATTGGAGGGACCTCCCAAACAATGCAAAAGTGATTCTCTTAATTTAGGTTTATTTTTATTTATAAATTTATTGTGCTAGAACCCTTAGGGTTCTAACATTATACCATCATCGCGAAGTCAAACTGCAATGCATGATAAAATGATTATGTATGATAAAAATGCAAGGTTATTGGAAATAAATCATTATGTCACATGTTGAAAATTTGGAGGATAATATAAACTGTAATTTGCTAAAATGAAGTGATTTATGGGGATTAATGCAAATGGTTACAAACTGATGTTTTCTAGCAAAATCAAAGAAATATTTTAAATTATTTCAAGGACAAAGTCAAATTTATCGAGAACTAGTGTGTGATGTGTGAGTTCATTATCCATCTTAATTTTCATAATGATACAAAATCTTTCAAGGATCAAATGTGTGTGCTTGTGAGATTGATTTACTAATTTTGAGTGAGGTAATGATGAAAGATAACTTTTATGAACTAATGTGTGTGCAAGTGAAAAAATCATTGACCATGATTTTGTGCATGCAATTGTACTGAACTAATATGTAAGTCAAGCTACCCAAAGCTAGCCAATCCATAAGCAGACATTGGTCTATACAAAAGAAGATCGCTAATGTGACAGACATATCATCACACGTAAGGATACCACCATTGCCAAGATAGCTTGATGCCACCGAACCTGTAATGAGGATCACCCTAACTGAGGAATTCCAAGGATTCAAGCTTATTACCCCCTTCTTTTCTTTTGATTTATTTTGAGTAGAAATTCTTGCTCATTTTATTTTTTGAACAAGGGGATTTTATTGCTTTTGTAGTGAAACTAATGTTTCTTTCTTTCCTCTTTTCTTTTTATTTTTATTTTTCGGGATACTTTCTCAGATTAAATAAGGAGGAGGGAATTTTATTTGGGTAGGGGTGAGCTTGTCCTTTTTCCAATCCTCAATATTTTAGACCATGCGCATAATAGGATAGCAAGGGAAACTTTTCACTTAAGGAACTAAGACTACTATGTAGTATCATTTTCAAAATTTGCAAAAATCATCTTAAGATGTGAAATGTGTTCTTGGTTCAAAAGTAGCAAGACCAGTTCCCAAAACTCAAAATTTTATTTAGTGAAGTAAGAGTGATTTTGATTCAAGAGAGATTTATAATCAAAAAGATAAAATTAAAATCTAGTAGAAATGTGAATTAAGTGATTGGTTCAAGATAACTTTTGAGTTTATTTGAAATAAAATAAAATATAACTTGAATTTTTGGAAGACAACAAACAATGATGCAAAAAATGAGAACTTAACAACAATTTGAAATATTTTTGGAAATTTTTCATGTTTTTTTTTAATTGTTTTGATAGTTTGATGAAATTTATTATAGTTGCAAACTAAATGATGAAATACATGAAGAACTTATTTACAACTATATACAATAATGGAAATTTTGCTTTTATGCATAATATCTCTTGAGATGCATGATGTTCATTGGCTCTTTGAGATATTTTCCATCCAAAGTAGCCAAGCGATATGTACCAGATCCAAGTGATGACAAATGGTCCAAGCCAATTAGGTTGAAATTTACCTTTAATATAATTTTTTTGCATTAGTATTTTTATGGTATTCTTTAAGTACTGTTGTGGCTGCTCCACAACGTACCCCAAATTTTGGGGACCCACTTCTAATTTTGGTTTTGGGGATTTTCTTGGTCATTGAGTGATATTTTCCATAAGGTTGCAATAAAGGTATTAAGGTTTGCATGATTGATCAATGCCTCCTTTATTTGCTTATGAAATCAACGATGAGGTTTGGAGAGTATTGGTGTCCTTGGAGTGGTGGTTTTGATATGCCCCTATCCATGGGTACACTTTGTATTTTCCAAGGTCATGGGTTGAGTAGTCTCTCCTTGTTTTCATTCATAGATCTTTGTTTGATTTATATAGGTTAGTAGGCTTGTTATTTTGTTTCGTCCCTAAGGTTAATTGATTTAATATTATATTTAATCCTAATAATTTTGATGTTAATGAATTAACCTTTGAAATTAATGGAAATATCAAATTAAAAAAAAGAATATATATATATATATATATACATATTATTATATATTTATATATATAATAATAATATATATATTAAAAAAAATTAAAATAAACTTTATATATATAAAGCCAATATATATATATATATATATATATATATATAATATATATATATATATATATATATATATATATATATATATTTAGAAACTAAAAGAAATAATTTTTTTCATTTTGGCATCTTCTCCATATCATAAAGAAGTTTTAGGCTTATAATGTATAGTTTGATTAAAGTTGAAAACCTCTCTTTTTAAAAAAAAAAAATAAAGGGGTAAAAATTTATTGATAAAAAGTCTGGATTACAAAGTACAACTGAGCTTCCAACCAAGTTGAAAACCTCTCTTTAATGTTAATGGTTTTGCCTTATTTTTTATATGTGGATATTAATATGCAGGTTTCATGCATACAGGGTATATTCAGAGGCCAACGACACGATGAGATGGCATATGACGATAGTCGGGCCAAAACCAAAGTGACATGGAAGACCACCTATGAGCCACAAGGGATGTGACCAATCATATGGATACCACCAACTTCACAGAGCAGTGATGTGGCACAACACAATCATACACAACACCATACATGGAGGTGGACCTATGTGGTGTTGATGAGGCATAGTATAGCTCGCAGAGGTAGACCAAAATTCGAAGACATTGTCGGGAGATTGTATTTTTCTAAGCATAGGGAATGACCATGTGATCTGTGTATAGCTTCGATTGTGTGGAAGATGCCACTGTGGGAACAATACACAATTGGAGTTGGTGGCACCATCATCAAGGAGTAATGGTAACACGATGATGCAGGTTTATCGATGGAGACACCACGAATCACAACAATGCGTATAGTAGCAACAATCTGGCAGTGATAGCAACATGATTCAAAAATGATCTGAAGGTGGTGAATGCAGATATGAAAATCCTAGCGACAAAGGAAATATGCATCGAAGCAAACATGGACAACCGAGAGTTTAGGTAGCAACCAGATTCATTGTATCGATGGTGGGTGGTCGAGTCAAGTATCGAATGAGGTGCCAGGACAATAGATGTAGATGTCGATGGGTAGTGTGACATGGAATATGAAAATGTGAAGCAATGTTCTAGGGAAGACTCGTTGAGATAGATGTCATGGCTCGATGGATCCTCAGTAGAAGGATGTAGAGAAAAAAAATGTGGCAAATAGGGCTGTGATGGCGATGAAGACGTCAACGGTGATGGGATTCCCCTTTTTTTATGGAAGCCAAGTGCTAATGCGATGAAGTAATCATAGATAGATGGTAAATAGATTTCGAGCAACTATAGATAAATGTGGACATAGAGCAACATAGGTGGATGTAGCCAATCATTAATGAACTATGAGTGACAAAATGGATGCTCAGGAGTCAAAGCAATGATGACCGAGGTAGATCTCGAATGAAAATGAGAGAGTTAGAGTTGGACGTTGACATATGTATCTATGCAGTAGATTCATGGCTTCAATGGAGATATCGCAGGGTGGTTTGTATAAACCACAAAGAGAAAGGCAAACATGAAGCCAATGACAATAGGGGAGGATGCATTATGAGTGCGCTCATCATCATCAGATAGATAGTCTAATAGTATAGAGTGGTGCAGAAGGAAGAAATATCCATAGTTATGTGTGGCACATGAATACGTTTTGTGGATCAAACTCGCACCCCTTGGAGTTGTTCACAAGAAATGTGTACAACTTTAAATGACAAGATACAATAAAATGGACCAATGGTTCATGCTAAGACAATGAAATACATGCATCGGGTATATTTTAAAAGCTAGAATGGTAAGTACTAGCATGTGGAGGACTACCATGAATGCAAATATGACACTAAGGGTTCGATAGCATGATGGGGAAAGACCACCATAGGGATTAAATTAACATTGGAGATTACTAGGGGTGATATCCCATTGATTTTAAGGAAGAAAGCATGTGTCAAACCTTAGCGAAATACAGATCAGCGAACGTTGTATAATGTTTTCAATAAATAGGTATACACCCAAGACCTACATGAGTGGGGCCCACAATGCATGATGATTGAAAAAATCCTTGTAAGACATTATATAATGCGCAGTCCCACGTGGACCTCCATAGCTATTTTGAGCAGGCAAAGTTGGTGCTAATAAGGTTGTTTTCCCTTAATAAATATTCATTACAAAGGTTGTCATATTTGGAAAGCCAATGATAAAAAGTGACAATTGGAACTCGGTCATCACAAGATATAACATAAAATAAAATGGCTATATATTTCTTTCCAAGCCATTACCATGGTAAGACTTACGCATAAGGTTAAAGGCAAAATACGTAGGTCCAATAAATGAAAATCAAAGTTTTATTTTATATTGATGGTATGTTATTGATTTACATAATGATGAAAGTGTTACATACCCAAGGAGGGAGATCATAG
This sequence comes from Wollemia nobilis, assembly GCA_028583015.1. NCBI lineage: Eukaryota > Viridiplantae > Streptophyta > Pinopsida > Araucariales > Araucariaceae > Wollemia > Wollemia nobilis. The sequence goes on from JAQPPZ010002554.1 coordinate 8,565,339, forward strand.
GACGTTTCGAACCAAAGTGGAGATAAAAAAAACAACACAGTGAAAAAAAAAGTCAAAAAATCATTAGAAGGAAAGACGAAAGGGCAAACTGAAAACTTTTAAAAGGACCATTGATAGACGAATAGGGGCCTGGTTCTTATTTTGAAGACCAATGCTGCTAGAATTTCAATGTAAAAATGAAAACATTATTTTAATGCAAAGATTGTTTCAGAAATTTGGATCTTGTTTGTAAAAAGGAGGAGAAAATTTCTGCATGCATGGATTTCATGTTTTATTTTTCTGTTTTCATATTTCGGATTTATAAATGATGTTTAATGCATTTTTAATGGTTACATCATTGAATATTTGGAATCTGAAATTTATTTTCTATGTCCTTAGGAGCTAGCACCTAATTTATTTTGATTGTGCAAATGCAGGTTGGAATAGATTAGGTTGCATGCAAGAGTTTCTCACATCTTCGGTTTTGCAGGACAGGGTGCCATCAAACTGATAGGGCTTTGCATGTTTTCGTTTTCAGCATTCAAGTTTATTTTCAGATTTTATTTTATGTTTTCTAACCCTTCATTTTGCACATTTTTTTTAAACTTTGGACATTAAAATAAAAATAAAAAAAAATAAAATGACAAAAATAATTACATGGGTGTGAAGAATGAAATTCAATATTTCATACGCAATAGATTCGGACTCATTCCGAGGCCATTTCGATTTTATAAATATTTTTGAAAACTATTGTTTTTAAGGGTTTTTATAATTTCAGAATTTCATTTTTTTTACATTTTCAAGGCAAATCAGATTTTTAAACTTTATATTTTCATTTGCAAGCATAAGATGACCTTTCCTTCATGAAAATTTCAATTTCATTAAAGGGGGGTTAATTTTATGGCATTTCATAAGCCATCATTTTTGGAGCAATAAATGCACCTTTCTTTATGAAAATTCTGATTTCATCAAAGAGAGGTAATTTATCATTACATCAAAGGTCTTGGTTTTAAAGCATTAAATTATTTCTTCTTAATGAAAATTAATTTCATTAAAGAGGGATAATTCATCATGACATTATGAGGCTATTATTTTAAAGCAATAAATTGTTGTCTCTTTATGAAAATTAATTTCATCAAAGAGGGATAATTTATTAATGATATCAAAGGCTATCTTTATCTTCATGATAGAAGCTACATTTAATGGATCTTTTCATCATTTTAAATTCACATTCATAGATAGATTTAATCTTCATTTTCATGTTTAAAGTAGGATTTAATGCAAGATAAAACTTTTTTAAAATCTACTTAATAAGGAAGATAAAATCTACCTTAAAATCTTCAAGATAAAAGGAATTAAGGCACTACATCGTGGTCATATGAGGGCCAATTCACATTTGCTTTTTGTTAAGTTTTATGAACAATCATTAATATAGCATGGTAAAATGAACCAACACATGCCCCTTGTTAACAGTTACTTGCAATCACTAAGGTGTTCCTAGCATTTAATTGATATATCTTTATTGAGATTACTAATACACATGTGCAAATGCTAATATAGCGGAGACCTTGGAGAAGTTGTTTTGTTTTAACTTCTTTGCAAGAGAGGGTTTTGGGATCAAAATCCTAAGGGAGAGTGTGATTTTGCAATTGGGTAAAATTACCACTCAACATTTTGGTGCTAGAAGGAGGGCATGAATTGGTATTCATTGATCTAACGCTTTTGGATTGTTCATACAGGAAAGAATGTGATTTGGTATAACTCATGAGAGTTCTGAATTGCTAAATATTTCAAGTTCATTTGATTAGCATCTTTGGCAATCTTTTAGCACTCAACACTTTGGGAGCTAGGAGAGCTTGAATTGATTTATTTTATTGCTATTTAGATGCTAAATTGTTCATGTTACTTGAAATATTTATTCAAAGACATTGGTCTTGACTAATGAGATTTTATTGATCACTTTCATTGATTCTAACATTCTCTATTTGATGATGTGTTAATACTAACCTTTTTGCAAATTTGAGAATGTTCTTTCATGTCATGGTTTAATTGATGCATATCTTTTGGATGATACTAACATGATGATCTTTATGGTTTACTCATTTGAAAATTGTTAGTCATTTTATGCTTCTTTGCAAGATATCTTTATTTGACTAACAAATTTGGTTCTGAAGTTATTCTTTGAGTTTCACTAATGGTGACATTTGAGGAGCAAGTGGTATCTTTAAGAGAAGGAATGGTATCTATGTTAGGGGAGTATTATGAGTGTTTTCCTATGTTTGGAACACCCCATCAAATTCTTGAAATGGTATTGGAGTTTCTACGATAGTTTAATCAAGATGAGACATTAGGATACATACAAAAATTGCATATCTACAAGAGCACATTATTTCAATGCCAAATTTACCATGAGGATATTGCTTGTAGGTTATTCTCATACATTTTGGATGACATATCATTCTTTTGGTATGGCCAATTACCCATGGAGGTTAGGACTTCTTGGATCCGACTAGAAGTAACATATCTTTATCATTTTGGTAATCAGGTGGACTTAGATATGTTGCAAAATTAATTTACCTCTATTCATAAAGAGCCTAATGAATCCATGAGTCAATTCAATGAGAGGTTTTATGAGTTGCACTCTCAAATGTGGGAAAGTTTTGACATAATAGAAGAGGAAGCTATTAAAGTATACATGGGAGCCATACCCCCACACTTGCTACACTTATTGAGGAAAATCTTGATGACCCATCTTTGCATAGAATCTATGAGGTTACAATAATGGTAGAACAAGGGCAAGTGGAGGCACAACATGTTCCCATGAGAGATTGTTCTTCTAGAGTTATTGATGCCAACCTACACCAACCATCTAATATAGCACCCTCCACTCCAATGATACCTAAGGTGAATGATCAAGGGGATGAATTTGAATGTCCAAATATTATAACCACCTTAGATATTGCCCAAGAGGAGGTGCAAGTTGCCAAGCCAACATCCACTAATGAAGATTGTGTAGAGATGGGTTCATTTCTAGAAGTGCATGAGTATTCAGATAATGGAGGTGTCCTAAATCTAATTAGTTTCGAGATATGTGATAGGATAGAACCTACCATAGAATTGAATAAAGTGGTTGAAAGTGAAATTGAAAGAAAATCAATAAATGAATTTGAAGACATAATAGAATTTCACCACTGGTTCTCGAAAGACACTTTGGATGAGATTGTTGAAATTGATGATCAAGAAAATCCTCACCCTCCAAATTGTGATGAAATTGAATCATGGGTTACAAATGTGGATAGTGATCTTGTAAACTTGAATACAAAGAGTAGCCCACTTTTGGAAATCATTGAACCATCTAAGGAAGGTGAAGGTGAATTTGATGAGAAACACGTTGATGAATTGGAAGATGTTGAAGAAGTAGTTGAGCATCACCACTTGATTTTGGAAGATGATTACTATGATTCTTGGAAGAAGTGGGAAGAATACACTCACTCCAAACCTTCTAATGAAACTTTTGTGTCAATTGATATGCAGGATAATACAATTGCTTTCTCGCATGAGGATATTACAAGTCCTGTACAATTTGAGAATGTTTTGGAAGAAGGATTGGAATCTCATCAAGTGTTGGAAAATGATAATGATTCTATTACCAAGGACAAAGAAGAAAAAGAATTGATAGATGAATCAAAATATCATGTCACAAATGCAATAGAGTTTCATCCCATGAATTTGGATGATAATTTTTACAATGGTTGGGGAAGATATGAAGAATCATCTACTTTTTATACCCCTATCGATGAGATTTCTATTGACATGCAGGATGCTAAAATCACCATTTCACATGAGGATATTGCTTTTGCAAGAATAGAGAAAGTTCCCAAATTGGATCATGATGAATATGAATTTATTGAAGATCTTGTTGAAATAGAAAGGGAAGAAATGATAAATGTTTCTTATGACTCATCTATTTTGGATGAGGAAGAGGTAAAATCTGCTCTTTCATTTTGGGATATTGAAAATTTGGATACAAATTCACATGATTGTTTTGAGGATTCAAATGAAGAAATACCATTGGTGGTCATCAAGGAATTGGAACCAAATGACAAAGAGGTTGATCTATGTGAAGCAACTCAAATGATTGATCATGGTGATGTGTTATTTGACACCTCCCTAGATAAACAAGACTTATGGATTGAAAAGGATGGTCACACTTTTGATTGGGTGCCTAACTTTGGTATGTTTGAACAGGTGTTTGATAATGATGAAGATCATGAAGAGGAAGAAAAAGTCACAAACGCTCATCAAGTTTTGGTAAATTCTAACCATGATGTGTTGAGTATGGATGACAAGGTGAAATATTTACCTCTATTAGTGACTACAAAAATTTCAAGTAATGGATTACATGATGTTCCTTTGGATGCTAATGCTATTAATGATGAAATGCCATTAGAGGTGAATGAAGAAGTAAAGTTGATTTCTACTCACACCACTAATGATATTGCTTTGATGAATGAAAAATAAGTTGATGTGTGTAAATTGCTAAATCAAATTCATCAATAATTAATAATGGAATCTAGGATAAAAACTTATAATGATTCTCATTTAGTAGATATCCTAGATGCTTGTAAATTTTTGCATAAGTTTGATTGGCCTAAAAACATGAATAATGAATTGGCTTTAAAATTTTTAGAAATAGGCTCTTATTTACAAGATTTCATATTTGAAAAGGATAGCCTAATTCTAAATCAAAAATTGAATTGTGAATTTGACATCTTAAAGAATAGACAAGAAAGAATTGAAAATCAAATTTTGTCTAATCAATTTAATGATTTGAAGCTCACCTATGGAATTATTAATAGAACTAAATCAAATTGGTGGGGTGAGAGAGGCAAGATGAAGATTGTTGTATTGTTTGGCTTAATCTCGTTTTTGTTGGATTCCTGTAAAACTTGGCATGCATATCATGTTATATGTCTTTTGAAATGTGCTAGTCATGTTTGGGATCCAGGGAAGTGATAGTTCAAGCTTTGCACCATCTTGTACCATATTGTACATTTGTATATAGTTTTGGTTTGTGTTTTGAGTTTTGTGTTTTGGGGTTGTTCCCTTGTTTTGAGGTGATGTTTCATGGTCGCTAACTTATGGTCTCTGGCCCATTTTGAAGCTCCTTTATTTAGTAGGTTGGAGTACCTGATCTGAAAATAGGTGAACCCGAGAAAAGGGGGATGAGTTATTTGGTGATCATGCTCAGATTTTGGGACTAAAATGGTGGAAAGTGGAACAATGAAATATTTCTCCAAAGCTCCACATGGGACTCACAAACATTAAATGGTGTTTCTGGAATTAGGAAGGATGAAGTTATCTTGATTTGCAACCCTAGGAAAAAATCTAAAACGCTTCACTTGTAGGCTGCCTTACCCTAGTGATGCTTGAAGCTTTGCAAGGTTTTTCTTTTGAAAAGAAAAAAATTTATATATTAAAAAAAGAGAAAAAAAGAGAGAAAAAAGAGAGAAAAAAAGAAAAAAAGAGAGAAAAAAGAGAGAACGAGCATCGAAAAGCTTGATCAAATCAGTCACAAGATCTAGATAAACTCTACCGGGGCTATGGATGCCTGATCAATAGTAGGGCTCTGTCTAGATATAGCTCGGGTAAAAGGAAAGGCTTTGCAAAGCGTTAAGAAGACACAAGGGTGAGTTAGATAAACCTCACCGGGGCTATAGATGCCTGAATGGTAGTGGGGCTCTGTCTATAGCCATTTTGTTATGAGTGATACTTCATAGCCTAATGCAAAAAGGGATGATGGAATCTGGAGGATTTTTAGAAATGCAGGAATGAATCACTTTTGCACACACTGAGCAAAGGCAGATGGATTAGTTGTTTCTATTCTGAAGTTGTTTACCCCCATCTTCTCGGGACATTGCTAAATTATTGTGTCTCGCTGATCTTGTGTGTTCTCATTTTAGGTTGGGTTCTTCACCCAAAATGCTCAGGAGCATTTCCCAACAGAGTCACCATTTGTTGTGGTTGCTCCACAACGTAGCCCCAAAATTGGGGACCCACCTTTTGTTTTTGGTTTTGGGGAGTTTTCTTGGTCGTTGAGTGATATTTTCCATAGTGTTGCAATAAAGGTATTAAGGTTTGCATGATTGATCAATTCCTCCTTTATTTTCTTGTGAAATCAATGATGGGGTTTGGATAGTCTTGGTGTCCTTAGAGTGGTGGTTTTGATATGCCCCTATCCATGGGTACACTTTGTATTTTTCAAGGTCATGGGTTGAGTAGTTTCTCCTTGCTTTCTTTCGTAGATCTTTGTTTGATTTAGTTAGGTTAGTAGGCTTGTTCTTTTGTTTAGTCCCTAAGGTTAATTGATTTAATATTATGTTTAATCCTAATAATTTTGATGTAAATGAATTAACCTTTGAAATTAATGGAAATATAAAATTTAAAAAAAAAAGAAAAAAAAAATATACATATTATTATATATTTATATATAATAATAATATATATATTAAAATATAAAAAAATTAAATAAAATAAAAAATAAAATAAAATTTATATATATAAAGCTAATTTATATATATATTTAGAAACTAAAAGAAATAAAATTTTTCATTTTGGCATCTTCTCCATATCATGAAGAAGTTTTAGGCTTATAATGTATAGTTTGATTAAAGTTGAAAACCTCTCTTTAATGTTAATGGTTTTGCCTTATTTTTATATGTGGATATTAATATGTAGGTTTCATGCATATAGGGTATATGAAGAGGCCAACATCACGATGACATGGCATATGACGATAGTTGGGCCAAAACCAAAGTGACATGGCGGACCACCTATAAGCCACAAGGGATGTGACCAATCGTATGGATGCCACCAACTTCACAGAGCGATAACATGGTGCAACACAATCAAACACAACACCAGACATGGAGGTGGACCTGCATGGTGTAGATAAGGCATAGTATAGCTTGCAAAAGTAGACCAAAATTCAGAGATATTATCAGGAGATTGTATTTTTCTAAGCAAAGGGAATGGCCATGCGATCCGTGTATAGTTTCGGTTGTGTGGAAGATGCCACGATGGGAACACTATATAATTGGAGTTGGTGGTATCATATTTAGGGAGTAATGGTAATGTGATGATGCAGGTTTATCGACGGAGATACTATGAATCACGACAACATGCATAGAAGTAACGATCGACAGTGATAGCAACATGTTTCGAAAAGGGTTCGAAGGTGGCGAACATAGGCATGAAAACCCTAGCAGTGAAGGAAACACAAATAAGAGCAAACGTGGATACCCAAGAGTCAATGTAGCAACCAAATTCATTGTATCGATTATGGGTGGTCGAGTCAAGTACCAAATGACACACCACGATAGTAGATGCAGACGTCGTCGGACAATGTGACATGGCAAATGAAAAGGTGAAGTAGTGTGCTAGGGAAGACTTATTGGGATATATGTCAATGATGTTGATGGCTTGGTGGACCCTTGATAGAATGACGTGGAATGACAAAATGTGACAAACAAGGCTGTGATGGCAATGAAGACATCAACGGTGATGGGATTCTCCTTTTTTATAGAATCCAAGCGCTGATGCAGTGAAGCAAACGTAGATAGATGGTAGCACGATGGGGAAAGACCATCGTGAAGATTAAATTAACATTGGAGAATTCTAGGGGTGATATCCCATTGATTTTAAGGAAAAAAGCATGCGTCAAACCTTAGCGAAATACAGATCAACAAACGTTGTATATTTTTTTCAATAAATAGGTATACGCCCGAGACCTACATGAGTGGGGTCCATGATGCGTGATGATGGACAAAATCCTTGTAAGGCATTATATAATGTGGAGTCCCACATGGACCTCTGTAGCCATTTTGAGCAGGCAAAGTTGGTGCTAATAAGGTTGTTTTCCATTAATAAATATTCATTACACAAAGGTTGTCATATTTGGAAATTCAATGATAAAAAGTGATAATTTCCACTCGGTCATCACAAGGTATAACTTAAAATAAAATAGTTATATGCTTCTTTCCAAGCCATTACCATGGTAAGACTTACAGATAAGGTTAAAGGCAAAAGACGCAGGTCTAGTAAATGAAAATAAAAGTTTTATTTTATATTGATTGTATGCTATTGATTTACATAACGACGAAAGTGTTACATACCCAAGGACGAAGATCATAGGACGTTTCGAACCAAAGTGAAGATAAATGAAACAACACAGTGAAAAAAATTCAGAAACTCATTGGAAGGAAAAACGAAAGGGTAGAATGAAAATTTTAAAAGGACGATTGATAGATGAAAAGGGGGTTGGTTCTTCTTTGGAAGACCAATGCTGCTGGAATTTCAATGTAAAATTAGAAATATTATTTCAATGCAAAGAGCTTTTTCAGAAATTTGGATCTTGTTTGTAAAAAAGGAGGAGAAAATTTCTGCATGCATGGATTTCATGTTCATTTTCCCGTTTTTTTTTTTTTTCAGATTTCGGATTTATAAATGATGTTTAATGCATTTTTAATGGTTACATCACTGAATGTTCAGAATATGGAATTTATTTTTTGTGTCCTTAGGAGCTAGCACCTGATTTATTTCGATTGTGTGAATGCAGGTTGGAATAGAATAGGTTGCATGTAAGAGTTTCTCACATATTTGGTTTTGCAGGACAGGGTACCATCAAACTGATAATGCTTTGTATGTTTTCATTTTCAGCATTCAAGTTTATTTTCAGATTTTATTTTATGTTTTCTAATCCTTCATTTCATATTTTTTTAATACTTCAGACATTAAAATAAAAATAAATAAAAAATAAAATGACAAAAATAATTACATAGGTGTGAAGAATGAACTTCAATATTGCATACGCAACAGATTTGGACTCATTCTGAGGCCATTTTGATTTTATAAATATTTTTGAAAACTGTTGTTTTTAAGGGTTTTTATAATTTCGAAATTTCATTTTTTTTTTTACATTTTCAAGGCAAATCAGATTTTTCTGCTTTATATCTTTATTTGCAAGCATAAGATGACCTTTCCTTTATGAAAAATTCAATTTCATTGAAGGGATGTTAATTTTATAGCATTCCGTAAGCTATCGCTTTTGGAGCAATAAATTGCCCTTTCTTTATGAAAATTCTGATTTCATTAAAGAAAGGTAATTTATCATTTTATTAAAGGCTAGGGTTCTAAAGCATTAAATTATTTCTTCTTTATGAAAATTATTTCATTAAAGAGGGATAATTAATAATGACATTTTAAAGCCACTATTTTAAGGCTATAAATTATTGTCTCTTTATGAAAATTAATTTCATAAAAGAGGGATAATTTATTAATCATATAAAATGCTATATTTGTCTTCATGATAAGAAGCTATATTTAATGAGTCTTTCCATCATTTTGGATTCACATTCATAGATATATTTAGTCTTCATTTTCATGTTTAAAGTAAAATTTAATGCAGGATAAAACTTGATTAAAATCCACTTAATAAGGGAAGATAAAATCTACCTTAAAATCCTCAAGATAAAAGGAATTAAGGTACTACATCGTGGTCATATGGGAACCAATTCACATTTACTTTTATTAAGTTTTATGAACAATCATTAATTTAGCATGGTAAAATGAACCAACACATGCCCTTTGTTAACAGTTACTTGCAATCACTAAGGTGTTCCTAGCATTAATTGATATATATTTAGTGAGATTACTAATACACATGTGCAAATGCTAAAATAGCGATGACCTTAGAGAAGTTGTTTTTTTTAACTTCTTTGCAAGAGAGGGTTTTGGGATCAAAATCCTAAGAGAGAGTGTGATTTTGCAATTGGGAAAAATTACCACTCAAAAAGTACTAAATCACCAACATCAAAAGATCTACTATAAAATTTATTTGCATATGATCTTTTGAGATTATTTTGGTAAGTACAAAGATGCTCTAGATCATGAATACATTTCTCATCTAGAAACTCCAACTGAATTAATTTTCCAGCATGATATTAATATCCTACTTCGACATCTTGAAGTAGAAGAGCTAAAGAAGGAACTTCTAACTCAAATGGAAAAACTACTTCAACACCATAGACCAAGATAAAAGGTGAAGTGCCTATAGGAGTACAAACACTAGTTCGATAAGCCCAAAATATAATTGCATATGCCAATCACGGCTTGATTTACTAACCAAAGGTTTTGTTAGATGCTTCAGCTTGACCATTTCCTTGTGGATAATATGGAGTGGACCATCAATGTTGAATTTTATACTTTTGAAAAAATTTCTTATTGTCTTTGTTCTTAAAACATGTTTCATTATCAGAGATGTCTGTTGATGGAATCCAAAATCTATATATAATTTGATTAAAGATGAATTTAGAGACTTGGACTCCTGTGCAAGAAGCTAGTGGTATAGCTTCTACCCATTTTGTAAAATACTATGTTGCTATTATGATGAATTTATGACCATATGAAGAAATAGGATTAATTTTACCAATGATGTCTAGGCCCCATTTGTAAAAGGAACAAGGAGAAAATATGGCTTGAAGTTCCTGAGTAGGAGCATGAACAAGGTCTGCATGTTTTTGACTCTTGTCAAAATGACACACATAATCATTAGCGTATTTTTTCATGGAAGGCCAAAAGTACCCCATTCATAGGAGCTTTTTAGCAATAGAACTTCCACTAAAGTGACCTCCACAAGATCCATCATGGACTTCACTCAATGCTTTCTTAGACTCTTCTAAATTGAGGCACCTTAAAATAATGCCTTCAAAAAACCTTTTATATAAAGTATTTCCAATAATTACAAAGCGAATAGCTCACTTACATAATAATCTATGTTGGTTTCTATCTAATTCTTCTGAGAAAGTCCCTTTTTAGAGAAAATTAGAGATGTCTATATACCAATATTTTGAAGTTATCTCATTAATCAAAAGCACATCTAATGGTTCTAGACAAGACTTAGATGAAGCTGGCTCTTGGAGCTGGCAAATAATGCTCATAGCATATTCATCATCCAACTCCAAATGCAATAAAGAGGCAACAACAACCATGGCATCTGCGACATGGTTGCTAGTACGAGGAATAGCCTCCAAATTTATTTTCTCAAATAAAGAAATAAGTTTTAGAACATAATATTTATAGGGATAAATTTTCTCATCTCGTGTTTGATAAAAATTATTAATTTGATTTATTACGAGTTGAGAATCTCCAAATACTAAAAAAACTTTGATATTTAGAGCCAAAGTTGCTCATAACCCAAGGATTAGAGCTTCATATTCTGCAGTATTATTAGTGTAAGCAAATTGAAGTTTAAATGACAAAGGAAGAAGATGCTTTTGTGGATATATTAATATAATACTGACACTTGCACCACTCATACACCTATCTTAATCAAAATATAAGGACCAGGACTCAGAATGATCTTTCTCTAAGTTAAGAAATTCATCAGGAAATTCAATGTTTAAAGGATGAGTAGACTTAAGAGGAGTAACAACAAGGTGATCAAATATGAATTGACCTTTAAGAGATTTTTGCCCAACAAATGTGAGTTCAAACTCACTTAGAGCGACAACCCATTTAGCTGTGCATCCTGATAAATAAGGTCTTATCATAAAACACCTTAATGGATTAGATTTAGTAATAACAAATGTCTTTTGACTGAGCATATAGTGGCATAATTTCTATGTAGAAAATAAAACAACCAAAAAAAGATTCTCTATAGGTATATAGCGGGTTTCATAACTTATTAATGTTCTACTTATGTAATAAGTGGCTCGTTCTTTCTTATCATCATCAAGTTGAGCTAACATTGCTCCCAATGCAATCTCAGAAGTAGAAATATACAAAATAAAAGGACAATCTGGTCTAGGAGGAACAAGCACTAGAGGGGTAAGAAGATATTACTTAAGGGCTTCAAATGCTTCTTGGCATTCATTATCCCATTGGAATGGGATGTTTTTATTAAGTAACATAAGAAAATGTCAAGTTTTATCTTCCAATTTGTCAATGAAGTGACGGATAGACTAAAGTTTACCTTGTAGACTCCTTAATTCTGATATATTTTTGGGTGGTGGCATATCAAGGATAGCTTTAATTTTAAGGGGATCTATTTCTATGCCACACATAGAAATAATAAATCCTAACAATTTTCTAGATTTGACTCCAAATACACATTTGTTTGGATTTAAGAAAATTTTATATTCCCTTAGTCTATCAAACACTCTTCTTAGATTATCAATATGATCTTCTTCCTTAGTTGAGTGAGCTATGATATCATCTACATAGTCATGTAGAATATCGTACATCATATCATGAAAGATATACGTCATAGCTCTTTGATAGGTTGCACCTACATTCTTTAAACCAAAGGACATTACTTTCCAAAAAAAGGTTCCCCAAGGTATACTAAAAGTAATTTTGGGTTGGTCTTCAGGAGATGTCCGAATTTGGTTATATCCTAAAAAACCATCCATAAGGGATAACATCCCACTCCCAACTGTAAAATCGATAATCTGATCCATGTTTGGGAGTGGAAAATTATCCTTAGGACATGCAACATTAATGTCTCTAAAATTAGTGCATACTCTAATTTTAGTGGCCTCTTTCTTGGTTACTAGAATAACATTGGATATCCAGTCAGCATAATCAATGGCTTGGATAAAAACAACATCCAAAATCTTTTGTAATTCATCTTTAACTAATAATGCTACTTTGAAATGCATTTTTCTAATTTTTTGCTTTACAGGTTTTGCATTTGGGTGCACCACTAAATGATTCATGACCATAGAAGAGTCTAGGATAGGCATATATGCATATGTCCAAGAAAAAACATTAGCATATTTTGTGAGAAATGCAATGTGTTGTTTTTATCTCTCTTCACTTAATTCAGTTCCAACTTTAACCAAGCGAGGGTTGGTTTTTGTCCTAATGTTGGCTTGTAGAAAATATTATACTACAATGTTTAAATATATTTCAAAGGTGGGAGGAGTGGGTAATACACCCATTTCTTGTAGTTATTCTAAGGTTAACTTAGCTAATTCTTCTTGTGTGGTAGTTGTTTGAATGTGGTCTACACATGGTATAAACCCATCAAAGAAAAATCTATTTCTCAAAATTTCTTCAATAGAAATATCGTGGAAGATATCTCCTTCTAAAAATTCATCTTAGGAAGCAATAATTTCTGGATATGCTATTGATAACATGTTACAAGAATGTATCCTCTTAATTGTTTTAAAATATTCTTGATATGCCAAGTATTCTTGATATATTATTAGCTAGTCATCATCCTCAAAAGGGAATGGTTGAGTTTTTGTAGGGATATAACCAATGCCACATCGGGCAGGCCATTACTCTATTTCTAAAGGTTCATGTATACTATTTTTAATAGATCCCAAACCTTTACCTTTATAACCCATGTTACACATCATTCATTTTGACTTCACATACCCATGTGAAAAATAGCATCTAACAAACCCATTTTGATCGAGGGTGAAGCTCATTTGAATATTAATTTTACCAAGGTCATACCCTACATAGGTAAAGGTGCAACTCCCTATATGATAGATGCATCCCGGCTTTCATGGCAAGCCCATAATTCTAGGGGATGGCGGTAATTGGGATAAAACAAGGGAATTTTGGGTAGAAAAACTAGTATGTTCTAAAGTTGTGAGTATTGAAGATAAATTCGGTAAAACTTCATTTGAAAGAGGATATGAAGTAGAAGGATAATCTATTTTAGTGTAGGTTTAGAAGATGTGGATTTAGTTTGTGAAGGAATATTTTTAAGAGGAATAGGGTTTGTTGAAGACATAGCAGGACAAAATGGGACTCCTATTGGTTCTGCCATAGCACACATGTCAAATGGTCTAGGGTCACCTTGGATAGTGACCAATTGATTTTTAAACTTAAACTTAACACATTGATGTAGTGTAGAAGGTACTGATCTCATATAATTAATCCAAGGTTGACCTAGAATAATGTTGTATGATGAAGGGCAAGATACAACAAACATGGTTGTATCTAAAATTCTTGGACCAACTTGTAATGGAATTGACAATACTTCACAAGTTTCTTGGGTTACATCATTAAAATCTTTGATAATCATTCCAGTTATTTTTAGGTCTTCATTTCTAAATTTAAACCTTTGAAAAAAATCATATGTGCATATGTTTAGCGATGATTCATTATCAATTAAGAATCTTTTGACACCTACATCCCCAATTAATGTTGTAATGTATAAAGGATTATATCTATACATTCTTTGAGGAGGAATGTCCTTATCCTGAAAGTCTATATAATTTATCCCATGGGAAATTACAACATTAACCACAACATTGGGTTCTATGTCTTGAGGTACCATCATTTTTCTTAAAGTACCCATTAGTTCTTCTCTATGTATAGATGAAGTTCTTAAGAGATCTGAAAGGGAAATTTTGGTTATAATATTAGCTAATTGTTCATTAATGTCATAAGGAGGTTTTTGTTGTGGATTTGATACATTATTTCCCTTTGTGGGTGCTTTTAACATAAATGGAGATGATTTTTCATTTGTTTTTTGAGTTTGTGTTTGAGAATTTTGATTTTGGGCTTGTTGTCTAGTGATGGCTCCAATAGTGCCCACAATGTTATTGTTTTGTAAGTGACCAAAGTGGGGTCTAGCATTTACTGTTTGTTCAATTGAAAGTGTTTTTTGAGATGAAGGTCGAGTATTCATTCTTCTAGGGAATGGTTCTTCTAGAACTAATAAATCTATGATGGGAATAATTGGATCTGACTCATCTTTAGAACTATTTAAATTATTTGAGGTGATGTCTATTTCACTTCCTATTTCACTTTCTGTGTCACTTCTTGTATCTTCTAAATATGAATATTGAAAATATTGTATGGGCCTAATTGTAACTGCAGATTGAGTAGGCACATAAGAAGTTTGTAGATTTTGATGTGGTAAGAAATTGCTAATGGTTCCCACATATCGAGTTGGAGGAGGAACATTATGATATTCTAGTTGATTCACAACTTCTTTACCATGATTAGGTAAAGGATGTTCGAAAATATCTAAAGTTTGATTTGCATTTTGAGTTGGTTGTTTTTGGGTATTATTTTGAGGATTATTGTTTGAAGGAAATTGTTCTACTTCCATTTTACCTTTATCAACTAGATATTGTATGATATATTTTATTCATTTACAAGAATTGGTTGAATGTCCATCCACTTGATGAAAATTACAATGTAAATTAGCCCTATATCTAACTGCAGTGGTATCTGGTTGTCGTATTTTTGGCAATCGTATTAAACCTTTTTCTAATAGTTGAGGTAAGATCAAAGTTAAGGGCTAATTAAATATTGTGAATTCTCTTGGAGGTTTATCAAGAATATTTAACATAAATTTCTTTATAGCTTCAGTAGTATTGATGTTTGAGGTGTTTCTACTATCAGTAACTCCATCACCCACTACTTGTTTATTTTTATATTGGTTTTTAGAAGATTTATCTTCATCCTTTTTCTTGAATTGTCCTCTTCTAATGAGGGCATCTTCTAACCTTCTTACTAAGTCTATAGTTTGATAAAAAGAGGTTATTGTAGCTGTAGCAAGTTTATAAGATGGTTGTTCTTGTAAATTACCAATGAAAATTTTCAACATCTCTCAGTGAGGTAAGGCAAAATGCAATTTTTCTAAAAGTTACCTCTATTTGGCTAGGAATTCAACAAAGCTCTCATAATTTCCTTGTTTCAAATTATATAAATCCTTAATAGTGACATGCCTTTCTAGTTTCTATGTCGATGCTAAATTGGTGGACAAACATTTATGTTGTCTCTTCAAAGTTTCTCAAATAATTTGTTGGTAATTGATAATACCATTCTAAGGCCATACCTTTGAGACTTTTAGGGAACATTCTTAGTAACAACAAATTATCATGAAATATCATGAAAATATGTTCTAAATATACAAATATGTTCAATAGGATCTTTGGTTCCTTTATATATCGGAAGGATTGGCATGGGGAAATGTTTGGGGTAAGGTTGAGCAACAACAATAGGATCCAATGGTTGACTACACATCTCTCTATAACTGTATGAGGGATGGTAAGGATCTATCTAATCTAGATGTGAATATAAGTGTTTTACTATAGATTCAAGCCCTTGTGGTTCCTTACTAATTGATTTTGTGTTATCATGCTGTTGTACATTTGATGATACAGTAAAAATACTATTATGTAAAGTATTCGTAGGAAGGGTATTATGAAGTTTATATGGAATTGCATTTTGTTGAATTTTCTTTTGATAATGACTAGCATTTTGTATTTTCTTAGATGCTTGTTGATTAGGAGCTTGAGAAGAAGAAGAATGTTGTTTTTGTTTGGAATTTGATTGTGTTACTAGTTTTTGAGTGTTCAAATCTATGTTTTGATTGTTGTTTTGAGATGGACCAACTTGATCTTGATTTGTTCTATTTATGTATATCATAGGATTCACACGCAATCGAAGAAAAACTTCTATAGCGGACTCTATTTAATAATGTCCCATTGGAAGTAAATGTTCTATTTCCAACACATGATTTATTTGATCTATATTACTTTTTAGAAACTCAACAAAATGTTGGATAGATTTAAAACTAAAATTACCTTGAGAATCTATAAGAGGTTTGTTAGGGTCATTGTACTCTTCTTCCCCTTCTCTATTATCATCCTCACCTTGTTCTATGAGTTTATCATCTTCAATAAATACCCTATCATCGAGGTTTTCTTGATCTGGCTCATCGAATTCTATTTGTTTACCATTTCTCAAGATTCTAGGCATTTTGTCTTTAGGGTGTTTTGTTTTTTAGTGATATATATATATATATATATATATATATATATATATATATATATATATATGTGTGTGTGTGTGTGTGTGTGTGTGTGTGTGTTGTATATATATATGTTTTAAATTCTTGGGTATATATGTTATATATATATACCTATATAAAATATTGTAGATATGTATATATATTATATTTTTGTTTTGGTTTTTTTTTGTGTTTTTTTTAAATATTTTAAAAGAAAGTAGAGATAGATATTATAATATTATAGATAATATACTTAATCTTCTTGAAAGAGTTTATAAATATCATTGATAGGCTCAAGTTTTTTAGGTGTCATAGAATGCTCTTCTTAAAATTGAAAGTTTGCTTTTAAGAATTCTACAAAATGGGTTACGGTAATACTATCAATTTTAGAATATTGAGCATAAAAATATATTTCATGGCAATACTCACGAAAATGGACTGCCCTAGGAGTTTTGTGATATCTTCTTTTGTTTTCCAAGACTATCTCCTGATCTTCTATGTGTGCTAGAAATCTGTGTATTGTTATAGCGTTTTCAAGATAATATTCAAAAGTGTACACATATGAAGAAATACTTGCTCTCTTATCCGCTAACCACCTCTCACATGATATTTGAATATCAAAGTAGTGAGAAGAGTTATCGGGTTCCAGGATTCTAGCTATGTTGAACATCTTAATTTGGCTGTCTTAGTGTGTTGGATTTTATAATGTTGAGTCTCTTCCAATGTTCAGTCCACTGTTCTTGAGATGGAATACTAGAGTTTTCAAGTACTAGATAAATTTCCTGTGTAGATAATAGTTCTCTAAAATCTATGATTGCAGCTCTTCCTATGTTGAAGTCTAACATCTAAGAAATGAATCTAGAATGTGCAAGTTTGACTAATGATATTTTTGAATTTTTCTTGTGTTTTATGTTTTTATAAATCATAATGATGCCTATGTAGTTCACATTGGGTTCACCAAAGAATGTAGCTCTAAAATTTTCTTACTTCTTTCCTTCAGGCTAATGGATCCATGCCTTGAAGGGGAATGAGAAAATGCTAGGTCTACACCTAAGATGAGAGGCACTTGAGGTCGTGCCCTCTTTGGTGATTTTTTGATAAATTGGGTGGGTTCACCAATAAATATTTGCTATGGTAGTTTCCATGCCTAGGTTAAAATTTTGTTTGATGTGTTCTTTTTACTTTACTTACAATCACCTAGTTTGGCAAAATATAACTAATCTATACTAAATGTGATTTCGATTCAAATGAACACAACACACAATAAATTAAAGAAGGTGAATAAATGCAATGCTTAGATATGAAAGAAATTATATGATCTTACTCGATCTGGATGGCTGATGTAGAGTCTTTTTGCTTGCTACAGGTGAGATCAGGTGTTGTAGGGTGATATCAAACGTTCGATCTGATATTGGCAAGTTTGATCTAATATGGTAAGATCTGATATGATCAAAAATCTATAATTTTACAAATTGATAGCAAAAATAGGAACTTGCAACATAATATAAATCCTATTAAGCATGTATTAAATTATGTAAAAGCCTAGTATATGTTGTGTTTGAAAGAAAAACAATAGAAATGTGAACTATGAATGCAAATAACATAATGCAATGTAGTGATGGTGAAATCCAAATATGATAAACAATAATTTCTATGCTACATGAGATGATGAATAATAAATATGATCCTAGAAATGTAAAGTAGAGATTTAGAAATGCAAACAAAAATTTGAAAGTACCCCCAAGCATCCTACAGATAAGATTAGATGTTGTAGAGCAAGATCGGATGCTTCTAAGCAATATCAGATGTTCGATATAGTACAGTATCTGTTGATGCACAACATTGGACCACTAAACCTGTAAGAATGTAATAAACTAATAAATGTACTATGATATTAAGTATGCAAGGATGATAGAAAATCCATACAAGGAGTTAGGGGGAATACAGGGGGGAGTGCCTAGATTAAATAGGTTAGGTAGGTTAGAGGGTTTGGGCTAAAAATAGAGGAAGTTGTAACTTCTCCCATTCTAGATGATATCGGGTAAACTGATACTGTAACGTCTGTGCCGTTAGGTAGGTATGGAAAAAATAGGTTGCAACAAAATTTGCCATTTTGCTGTTCTTGGTGTTTTCTATTTTTGACAAGATCGAACATCCAATTTTGCACATTTAGGTCCAATATAGGATTGGACTTCCGATATCGATCAAATAGAGCTGATGTCATTAGGAGGTTAAAATCTAACTTAATGTGAGCATGAAAATCGAGGTAGGAGGTTAGTAAGTGGTTTTAATGCATTTTTTGAATGTTTTGGACTTAGGGTAAATTGATGTGTTAATTTTAGTCTATTACAAGTGGACATTATTGGAGGAAGATTGGTGATTAATATTGATGGCCACAAGTACTGGGTCTACAACATGCTATGGAGGGGTGGCACTAATTACCCTAGGTGGTGAGGACCTAGCAGTATTACAAAAGTTGGTACATTCGAGGTGGGTTGAAAACTAGAGGAATATGTATGAGGTGATGGAGGATGATAGGAATTATAAGCTTACACCTGGGTGAGTGTGGAGTTAGTGCAGATAAGAATATGTAGTAAGGATAAATATAGAGGGAATGAGCTAGGTGGTTGGGACATTATGAAGAAGGGTCCTAAGGAGAAAGAGGTGTTAGCGTACTGTTATAGCTGTATTTCATTATTTAGCATTCTGCAGTTGCACTGTTACAACTTCGTAACAGTTCCGCCAGCCGGTGCTATTTTCAGCCATTGTAAACTCTATTTAATGCCTGCTGAATAATAAACCATCTAATGCGTGTTTTATTTCATGGCATCAGAGCCAAGTTGCAGGGAACTGGGAGAAGCCGAAAGTGCGGAGGACTGCGTTTTTCAGGTGGGAGAAGACAGCCGCGTTTTTTTTGTGAGTGAAATTTTTTTTTCTAAATCACGCAATCGTGATTTAAAAAAAAAAAAAAAACACTGCAGGTCGACCCTCCGCGCAGACCCGTTCGCGCACAAGCGGTGCCGCGACAGCGACAGCAGACTGCCGCGCCACACGACAGAGCGTGCAGGCCTGTCGCGCGACGCTCGAGGAGATGGTCGCGCAGGGCGCAACGCGACAGAGCTCGTGTAGGGCGTGAGGTGTCGTGGAAGCACAACGTGACAGAGCTTGCGCAGGGCGCGAGGTGTCACGCGGCCAAGTCGGAGGGAGTCCGACGCGTGGGGAATTCCCCGACACTCCTCCCCGTGTCGTGATCGCCGACGCGTCGGGAATTAAATTCCCCGGTGCCCGAGGAGGGACCACAGTCCGTGCACAGTCATCAGACTGTGCAGCGGAGGGACTGCCCCCCCCCCCTTCCCCCCGTGCGACGCGCAAAGAGCGCGTCGCGTTCCCCGAGGCCTCCCCCCCAAATTCCCCGGCGGGAATTTAAATTTTAAAATTCCCGCCGCTCCCCCTCCCTCCCACTGGTATAAACCCCCCCCACCGTGCGACGCGCAACGTGAATTGCACTGCGTGCGGCACCCCCCCCACCCCAAACGAAAAAAAAAAAAAAAAAATTCGATTTCGGTGGGAGGACGGACTGGCAGGCCAGGCCGAAGCTGTTTGGCCGGAAGAAGAATTTTTTTTTTTTTTTCCTGGTTGGAGGACGGAGTTGCAGGCGGAAGCAGCGAAAAAAAAAAAAAAACGCCGAGGAGCGATCTTTGCGGTCGCAAGCCGAGGCTGTTGCAGAGGAGGAGACAGAAGGAGGGGTTGAAAGAGGAGGAGGTCTGCTGATCTTCTTGGATCAGCCCGCTGGCTCACGTGGTCGTGAGCCGTGCGGTAAGGCTCAGGGAGCCTGCAGGTCGGGGGTTCAAATCCCGCCGACTCCCCCCTAAGGTATAATTTTTTTTTGCAAAGTTAATTTTTTTTTAATTATTATTATTTTTAATTAAAATTTTTTAATTTTAATTTTTTAATATAGTTTTTTAACTTTATAAATTAAAATTTTTAATTTTAATTTATTTTTTATAAGTTTTAAAACTATACAAATTAAAATTATTTATTTTAATTTTAAATTTATAATAATTATTAAAAATGCTTTGTTAAAGAAAGCCTTTAAGGGGGGATATTTTTTTCAAAAATCAAAGGGGGATAGAGAGTAATTTTTAGAAAAAATAGCAATTTGGCATTGTAAAAGGTGCATTTTCGGCTGTGACCGACACCTTGAGGGTTATTCTTGTGGGCAGTTTTTTCATGTTGTATGTTGCATATTTCATTTTTGCACTATAACATTAAAAACTTAAAATCAAAACACTCCCTAAGTCCCCGAAATATAAAACCCATCTGTGCAATTTATTTGCACTACAGCATTCGGTATTTGCGATACCTCTGGCCAGCACTTATAGGTAAAGCTGTCATGATTTGGCTACTGTATCCGCCACCTAATATAGCTGCTATAACGACGTCTGAGCTTGTTCTCTATAAATTGTCGAGGAGGAATAAGTACGCCATTTTTGCATTTTTTACTCCATCCACTACCCTTTATCGCACTTGTGTTTAGGCGTAAATCCTGACGAAGTATTCTTCATAGTGTTTAGGGGAAGTTACGCCCCACGCATGAGAAGAATCTTCTATGGTAGGTGCCATCAACAAGGCGATTCCCTTTCAGTACCGTTTATGTTCCACGTATCGTATGATCTCTAAAATTCACCTATAGTCTCCCTCACGTAAGGGCGGGTGATTTTTGTTGAACTTTCTAAATACCTATAGTTTCCCTCACGTAAGGGCGGGTATTTTGTACGGTATATTGGCCTAGCAAAAGGTATATCGAAAGGGGGACCAATTTGGTGATATAAGGAACCTTCACTATGGCCGTTGTTGCAAAGTTGATGACTGATCCGCATCAGTTATTGAAAGGTCCAAATTATACACCATGGAAACATAAGATGAAGGCTATTCTCCAAATGGAAGATTTGTGGGATATTGTTACTGGAGTAGCAACCAGGCCTTCACCAACAGCAAGATCCACAGGTCCTTCAGCAGATCAGATTGCTTTTGACAAGAAAGACAGTAGAGCAAAGGTGCTCATTTTGTTTGTCTGTTTCAGATGAAGTGCAACCTCATATAGCTGATAAAGCAAGTGGTAAAGAGGCATGGGATGCCATTAGAACCATCTATGAGGGGAAGAATGAATCTACCATTCTTCATCTTCAACAACAACGTCATAACCTGAGTTTGAGGCAGGGTGAAACAGTTGAACTCTTTACGTGCAGAGTGTCTGAGTTGAAAGAGAAATTGAGTTCTCTCGGAGATACCGTGGATGAAAAGCTTCTCATTTCACTTGTGATGAGAGCTTTACCTTCTTCATTTGATATGTTGATAACCTCCATCCAGGTGTCCCAACGACAAATTACCTACATCGAGTTGGTCAATCCGCTTCAACAACGGGAGGCACGCCAACTTCACAAGGATGATTCTTCCAATACAGACCTATACACCAACAGGAAGGGTTCTAGGAAGAAAGGTAATGGGCAAAAAGAAGGCAACTTTCAGAAATGAGGAAATTCTCAACAGGATACGAAAGGAAAAGGCAAACAACCTCAATAGAAGAAGAGGTGGTGCAAGATCTGTGAGAAAGACAACCATGACACAAACAGGTGTTGGCATAAGAACAAGCAGAAAGGCCAAAACAAACCACAAAATAAGAACAAGCAACCCCAGGTGAATGTTGTTGTTGAAGAATCTGACTCAGATTTTGAATGGGCACACAAGGTGCTCATGACTACCACAGATTCCACACAGAGGGATCCTATTTGGTATGTCGATTCTGGAGCTAGCAAACATATGACTGGTGACAGATCGTGGTTTGAATCATTTGAGGCCAAAGAGGGCAAACCTATCACAATTGCTGATGATAAAACCTACAGGGTTCAGGGAGAGGGTACAATTTTAGTCACTCTTCCTGATGGCAAGTGTCAGATTGATAAAGTCCTCTATGTTCCGGGGTTGGCTAACAATTTGTTGTCAGTCACACAAATCCTGGACAGAAAAATGGTTGTCAAATTTCGTGTTGAGAATGGAAAGAAGTGTTGTACCATTACCAGGAAGGGTAATCAGATTGCAACAGCTTCTTATAAGCATGGCTTATTTGCACTAGATGCTATCTCTACTCCACATGTTGCCATGACCGTCTCTACAAAGGAGGCAACTTCCCTATGGCACAAGAGATATGGGCATCTTAGTTCTGGCTACTTACTTGAGCTCAGCAAGTATGAGATGGTAAAGGGTCTTCCTTCCCTTTCTGCCACATTGCCAGTGTGCTCGATCGCTAGCGGAAAGCAATCATAGAGTACCATTTGAGAAGAGCTCTACAAGAGCACGAAAACCTCTGGAGCTAATTCACACCGATATATGTGGTCCTTTCACACCCAACAGTGTTGGAGGGAAGAGGTACTTTCGTTATTCGTAGATGACTACTCACGAAAGATGTGGGTTTTCTTTCTCAAACTAAAATCTGAAGCTTTTGCATTCTTCCAGCAGTTCAAGAAATCCATTGAGGAGTCAGGGGCTTCTATCAAAACCCTCCGCTCAGATCGAGGGGGACGGTTTACCTCTAATGAATTTTTTGCATTCCTAGATAAGCATGGGATCAAGAGACAGTTAACAACTGCCTATACTCCTCAACAAAATGGAGTTGCTGAGAGAAGGAACCGTTCTATCATGGAAATGGTTCGTTGTATGCTCACAGGAGCTACTCTTGGGCAACAATATTGGGCAGAAGCTGTCACCACTGCAGTGTATCTGTTGAATAGGGCACCCACAAAGGCCCTAAAAGGAATGACTCCACAAGAAGCATGGAGTGGTCGAAAACCCTCCATATCTCATCTACGTATTTTTGGATGTCAAGCTTTCATGCACATACCGAAAGAGAAAAGGAAGAAACTAGATGAGAAAACGCTGAGATGTATTTTTCTTGGATATTCTGAGCACTCTAAAGGATATCGGTTGATAGATCCTTTGACCAAGAAAATTCATATCAGTAGATATGTTGTCTTTGATGAATCTTTCACATCACAGAGCACATCTACAGTACACCAGGATATTGTGGAACCTAAGGAAGAGGAGATTCCTTCGTCAACACGAGACAGGAGGTCCTTCTACATCTTCTTCATCACCACCGAAGAAGAATCCTAAATGGTGTACAAATACAATCAGAGATGCAAATTTATCCACTCCTCCCAATTTGAATTTGGATAGACCTCGTACACGCAGTATGGCTCAAAAGGAAAGAGAAGCCAGAGAAACTAGTGAGGTTGATGATCTTTGTCAATCTTTTGAGGAAATTTCTTTGACTCCAAGTAGAGAAGTTGAGGATATGGATATTGATGATGACAGGGCATTCATGTCTACCATAGATAGTCTTAAACCTGCATCAGTGCAAGATGCTCTCAGTGAGCCTCAGTGGAAGGCCGCTATGGATACATAGTATGAGTCTCTGATGAAGAATAAAACTTGGAAGCTTGTTGATCTGCCACATGGAAAGAAACCTATTGGCTGCAAATGGGTATACAAATTCAAGTACAAGGCAGATGGAACAATTGATAAGCATAAGGCCCGACTTGTTGCAAAGGGCTATGCTCAAAAGGAAGGCATCGACTATGAGGAAAATTTTGCACCTACTGCTCGGATGACCACAATTCGGGTTATGTGTGCTATGGCAGCACAATATGGGTGGAAATTTCACCAGATGGATGTCAAAAGTGCCTTTCTTAATGGTGATCTCCAAGAAGAAGTCTATATGACTCGGCCTGAAGGATTTGAAGTGGAAGGCCAACAGCAGAAAGTTTGCAAATTGGTCAAATCCTTGTATGGTCTGAAACAAGCTCCTCGAGCTTGGTATATAAAATTGGACAATCACCTAATGTAGCATGGATTTAAGAGATGTCCGTCAGATGCAAACCTCTATTTCAAGAAACAGGGGTCTGAGATAGTGTTGCTTGTACTCTATGTGGATGATCTGCTCATTACAGGGAGTTCAGAAGATATGATCTCTACTGTCAAAAGAAACTTGTGCAAATCTTTTGAGATGACAGATCTCGGACTTCTCCATTATTGTCTTGGTCTGGAATTCAGCCAGAAGGAGCACACCATCAAAGTGTCTCAGAAAAAGTATGCCAAGACATTGCTGGATAAATATCGCATGATTGATCGCAAGCCAATGGCAACTCCTATGGAGAATGAACTTCAGTTATCGCGATATGATGACTCACCTCAGGTAGATGGTACTCTCTATCGACAGTTGATTGGGAGTCTCATATATCTGACCAATACTAGGCCAGATATCATTTTTGCTATCAACTATCTTTCGAGGTTCATGCAGGAGCCTAAGACCACTCATTGGAAAGCAGCAAAACGTGTTCTTCACTATGTCCATGGTACTATGGAATATGGCCTAGAATACAAGAGGAACAACAAACTCTTCTTGCAAGGATACACGGACTCCGACTATGCCGGATCATTTGATGATCGCAAGTCAACTTCCGGATACATTTTTCATCCGGGATCCGGTCCTGTCTCTTGGCACGACAAGAAGCAACGAGTGGTTGCTATTTCTTCAACAGAGGCAGAATATCATGCCGCACGTGAAGCTGTATGCGAAGTGATATGGTTACGTCGCATTCTGACAAGTATGGGCCATCCATCAAAATCTCCAATACACTTGTTCTACGAAAATCAGGGTGTTCTGAACCTCGTCAAGAATCCAGTCCATCATGAAAAAACAAAGCACATTGACACACAATGTCATTTCATTCGAGAGGAAGTTCCAAAGCACCGAATTCAGCTTCAGAACATTCCCACCGATGCTCAAGTTGCAGAAATTTTCACTAAGGCACTTGGACGTGTCAAATTTGAATTGTTTCGCATCTCACTTTGTATTGCAAAATGATGTAAGGGGATGTTAGTAGTCTAGTATAGCTATTAGTTATTACATTACCCAAATAATGTAATAAAGGGGGATGTTAGCGTACTGTTATAGCTGTATTTCATTATTTAGCATTCTGCAGTTGCACTGTTACAACTTCGTAACAGTTCCGCCAGCCGGTGCTATTTTCAGCCATTGTAAACTCTATTTAATGCCTGCTGAATAATAAACCATCTAATGCGTGTTTTATTTCAAATTGGACATGGTAGATTGGATTGGTAAAATGGAGGCATGTAATATCGAGATCAATGGGTGTGATGTTTGGCTCAGGTGGAGAAAGGAAGTCTCAGGATAAGGGGACTTAGAAGGGGTGGTGTGCATGATATGGTGATTGACACCTTGATCAAACTCAATGTAATGAGTCTGAACTGGAGGAGAGATGTAATGATGTACTTCACCGAACATGCTACCTTTATGGATTTAGGATCCATTCCCCTAATAATTCAGGGGAGTAGTTGAAGAATGGGTGGATTGACCTGAATGGTCCATAAAGACATGGAGTTGGGAATAGGCCTTAGCTTGACTACAAGTTGTTACCATAGGCTATTCAAAATAAAATAGGTGTTGGTGGGTCCTCTCTTCTCTCTCTCTCTCTATATATATTTAAGGATACAAATAGAAAATCAAATAAACAATGAATGTTTTGATGTTTTTGTTTTTGAAGTTTTGATTTTTTTTTTATGTTTTTGTAATACTTCTTTTTTTGGGGGGTTTCATGTGTTTGATGTTCCCTAGACCTAGGAACTATGAATGGGTGATGAAATAAAATATATAAATGTGTGTTTATGACCACTCCCTTGATGAGTAATGAGGCATAGATGACTAGAAAGGCTTCCTAGGATGATGGGTTGGATCCAAGTATCCTAAAGAGATAAAACAAGCCTCTTGAAATAGGTCATGTTGTCTACATCCTTGTACTTTCCTAGTCGATATTTTGCTTCACCCTCAATTAGGCTTGGATATAAATAATAGCTATGAGTCCAAAAATTACTAAGCCCTATGTACAAAAGGGTGTATAACCTCAAAACTACCTTGAGCTAGCCCCTAGGGTAACCAGATTCTCGATGATGAAATCCAAGAAACTATGCAATCTACCTATGGTATCTAAAGGACTCAACTGATGGTTGGTGGTGAAATACAATGTCACTGAGAGGTTTTCCTCACAAAATTTTTGCAAAATATAATGTGCAAATGTGTGTAATTTTATGTGTCTTTTTATTTTGATTTTGTTTTGGTTTTGTTTATTTTTCTTTGATGCCTATTTACCATGCAAGTTTAGAACTAACCCTAAATATGCAATAAAAACAATGATCTAATGTGTTATTAAAAGAAATATTGATCTAAATGAGCTTATGAAAGCATGCAAAAATTGATCTACTAAAATTTTAAAGGAAATAACAACTTAAGCTATTGAGTTTTGAAAAGAAAATGATGACTAATCTAGGAGTCTTTAAGTTTTTGAAAGATAAATGATAGCTAATCTAATGCACCTTGACTATTTTGAATGAACATAAAGAAAAAACTAAGATACCATGCCTTTGAATTTTTGGAGAAAAATGGAAAGAAATAACTAAACTAATGTGCCTTTGATTTTTTGAGGAAGAAACCTTGAAACAACTATTCTAGTGCCTTTTTTAAATTTGAAAGGGAAAAGAGAGAAAATAAATTAAAAAAAACAAACAAATGAAAGGAACTATGCTACAAATTTTTGCATAAGATTAAAGGACATGAGTGAATAACCTGTAAGCCTATGCTAGCAAAAAATGAAACTGAGTATATTGTGTCTTCGATTTTGAGCCTGTGTAGTGGTGTCTAAGCTTGAGAACCACCTCGGGTAGTTGTTCCTAAGCCTATGAACCACCATGTGTGGTTGAGTTTGGGCCTATGAACTACCCTATGCAGTTGATTCTAAGCCTATGAACTACCTAGTCCATTGTATCTAAGCCTATGAACCACCTTGTGTATTTTTCTAACCCTTTGAGCCACCTTGTGTGGTTGTATGCACCTATGAATTATCCTAGGTAATTGTGCCTGAGCCTGTGAGGGTAGATCTTGCAATACCCAACCTTGATTTGAGAGGTGTGACTATATATTTTTTGCCCTTGGGTTCTTGTAATAGATACAGAAACTAAGAGGTTAAGAAAACAATCTAAATAAGCATGCAAGCACAAAGAACCCTAAAAAAAACACATAAGACATGTTATGCCCTATGCAAGTGCCAAAGCTCATGTAAAATGACAAGAATCAAATGTGTTGTGGGAAAATGGTCCCACCATGATAACTGTGTAAAAGAGAAACTACACCATAACAAATTAAAGTAGAAAAAAATATATTTGCAATAGATTTGATATTGATATATTGTGTCTTTCACAAATCAACCTTTTAAATTACAATCGACCTCCTAAAATAAAGGATTTTATTTTAAATTAATATCTATGGTGTCATAATTTATCTTCTCAATCACACAATAGGTTGTGGTAGGATTTAGGACATATTTTCTTGACCTCCTGAGCTTCCATGCAAATCTAATACCTACACACAAGCTCACAATGACAACATCAATAACATATGCGAGGCCTTTCGAGATGAGGCCCAAAATCATGAAAGAAGGTTACAAAGGTGACTAAAACATTACAAAATATTACAAAATCAAAGGTAGAAGTTACAAAACTATATGAAATACCTAAAAAACCTAAAAAATACTTGATTTATATTTTGTGTAGTTTGTGTTTGATCTAGAATTGTTGTTGGCCTTGAATCTCAACTCCCTATGGTGGTTGGATCTTTGGGTAACCACCCTATGCAGTTGTACTTCTAGGTAACCACCTTGGGTGGTTGAGACTCTGGATAACCACCCTGTGTAGCTATGCTATTGGTTAACCACCTTGGGTGGTTGAGACTATTATCTGATAGAGGGTTTTGATCTTGGATTTAAGCCTTCCTAGATTTGTTTCAGGTTATTTGCTACATATTCAATGCACTATTGGATATTTACTATGGGTGTGGCTATGAAAACAAATGTTAGCGAATAATATTATGAGACTTCATGGTTGATACCTTTGAGATCTCTAAATGGTGAACCTAAAACCACAATATTAAACACTTACACAACAAAATTGAATAAAATTTGAGTAGGATTTCATTATATTTTTATGCACATATGAAAATGAAATTAGGGACCTATTTGTAAAGTCTCCCATGGGTGGAGGAGAGTGATGAGGATGGAAGAGGAGTGATAAGTGGCATGGGTGCATAATATAGGAATCTTAGGGATTCCTCACTTAGGTGGACAAATTTGCAACTTTTCTTATTTGGCCTATGATATCCTATGACACCTTATGACATGCCATAACATCTCATGACATGCCATAATGCATTATGACACACTTGAATAATACCCTCTTTGTGGAATTATTCCTCACCCACTGAATTGGAATTTCTCACTAATGTGCCCGGGTGGAGGGAATCCTCACCCAAATGCATTGAATGCTCTTGGAAAGTGGAGGAAAGAAGGGAAATAAATA
Organism: Wollemia nobilis; assembly: GCA_028583015.1. Classification (NCBI taxonomy): domain Eukaryota; kingdom Viridiplantae; phylum Streptophyta; class Pinopsida; order Araucariales; family Araucariaceae; genus Wollemia; species Wollemia nobilis. The sequence continues at coordinate 8,594,626 of JAQPPZ010002554.1, forward strand.
CCAAACCGAGTTAAAGTGAAGCAAAGTTAGAAATAGTGGGGTGGTCTCATGATAGCTATGGTTAGGTGTAGGAGGGGGCTAAAGTGGGTCAAAGGGGTTAGAATAGTAAATATTAATAATTTATAAGGTTGTGATACATTAAATAAAATAATTGCACACATTATTTAAGATTAATATTAACCATTACAAATGTGATACTTTTTAGGTATCTACAGATATCAAGTTATAGTTTCTTTCACATAGATTTATTTATAGCTAAATTGTTAGAATCATCTCTAGTAGTAGAGGTTAGAAATGACCTCATAGAGCAATGATCCTTGTTGCTTAAAGATAAGGTAGACATTAGTAAATATAATGGGTTTTGGCTAGGGGCATTGACTTTGAGAAAATGAATTGATAGGAGATGAAAGTCTTTAGGAGTGAGTCAATATTTTCTTCCCAAAGGTTTGTTGCTAGCCATTTACTATTCTCTAGAGGAAAGAGATAAAATATTTAAGAGGGTCCTTGTATTATGGGAAGAGTAGGACTCTTCCTTATCTATTGGTATGAAGGCTTTACACATAAAAATATAAATATATCCCTAGTACTAGTATGGCTTACCCATTGAATTCTAGAAAATGAATACCTTGAAGGCCATAGGCAACACTCTAGGATAATTCCTTGATATTTTAGAAAATACAAAATACAAAGTTGTAGCTATTTATGCTTAAATATCGGTCATGATTGATATCAATAAACCTTTTACAGAATCAATGATTCTTAAGTATGGAGGTAAGTTATGGACCCAATCCATAAATTATGAAAACATATATTTTAGATGTAGAAAACATCATGATGTGAGGCATATTAAGATATAATGCCCTAAGAAGAGTCCAATAGAAACGTATGTAGAAAACCACAAGACAATATTTGAAAACATCATCAAGATATGGAGTAGGACTATTGAAAAAAGTATACTTAAAGCATCTCTAATATAGTGCCAACCATATCATAAGCTTCAAGTATATTATTGAACACAATATTAAGAAGATCAATAGTGTCCTTTCCACATGTACCTCCTTTAGTAATGCATATGTCTTCTTAATTTTTTTTTAAATATATTGATTTACTCATTAAAAACTCTTCATGTTCAAAGTAGCAACCTCTACCTCCAATCTACTAGTCTATGTAAAGTCAATACAATCACAAACCTATTGGAACTTGGTTATTATCTCCTTTGTATTTGAAGTGTTGTTGATTTGGTAAGCTATAGATATTGTAAAAAAGAAGAGGAAACACAATTCTTCCTACCTATTTAATAAAATATAAATAAATAAAAATATTAGATAAATAATATTTTAAATATCTTCTATAAACTTGAGACCTTTTGGTCTCATAGACATTCAAAAAAAATCTTTACTTTATCTTTACCCAAACTTACCATATGTCTTGTGTGGTTTATACCATCACAAGTAAGTTTTTCTATATTGAATCTATGCTTGAGAGAGATTGACAATAATGTTTTATTTCAAACTTTGTCAAACCTAACCGTAATACTTATGTATTTATGTTTTCATTAAATATGTCACACTTATACAAATGATACTTTTTATAATGAATTTGTACCTCTTATTTAATATTATTTTTCTATATTGAAGAAGTTATATATATGGAAATTAAGACCATAAGGATCTAATCCTTAAGATTATTTATACTGAGTGTCTTCTAATCACCACTTTGTTAATAATATTTAAATTTTTGTAAAGTAACAAAATACAAGTGTTACGAGTATTGAATATGAAAGTCAAGATTTATTTTCTTATGTTACAAATATATTATGTTCAAAGTCTAGATAGAACAAGACATCTAGATAGATCAATTGGCTTATTTTATTGAAACCAACAAGTGTCTGGATGGAATCAATATCTCAAAGGTGCAGGTCCAAACTTCAAGCTATGAGCTACTTTTTGATTGATAGCATCTCATACCAAAAAAAATTGATAGTGTTCTACTGAGATGCATACAACTAGATAAGTTTGAGGAAATATTGAAAGAGTTTCATGTTGGCTTCTCATGAGGGCACTACTCTGGTCAGACCACAACATCTAAGATCTTGAGACCTACATATTATTGGTCAACATTATTCACTAATGATTTTAAAGTTGTTAATGCTTGTGAACATAGTTGAGAAAATAGGAATTGGATCAAAATTGACATGGAAAAAGAATCAAGAAAATCAAGAATCGATAAAAAAAAGGAAAAATTGGTAGTTTTTATTGAAAAACCGAAGAAAATACAAATTTTCATTGAAAAATATTTTCATGCATATCATATTTTTTTTGGAAAAAATGGTAAAATCGACTAGGCTATAAATCAGGATAAATCAACTCAAATCAAGATTTTTTGCAAATTTTCTCAACTATGCTTATGAAAAGCATCAAATATTTGTTGATAGAAGCAAAAATTTGGCAATGCCTCTTTAGCCAATTGTTGTAGGAGAAACATTCTAGCAATGGGGATTAGATTTTTATTGGAATGATTAATCCAAATTATTCTGTTGAGCATAAATTCATACTAACAATGATGGATTACTTCACCAAATGGTTTGAAGTAGATGCAACCAAACCCATAGATCAAGACACTATCATTGAATTTCATAAAATATTGATAACTACATTTAGGATCCCTTATACAATAGTGTCTAATAATGCTAGAGCATTCATAGGAGCCAAGACCATGGACTTTACCAAAAAATATGGCATATATTAGAAGGCTTCCTCTAATTATTACCCATAAGGCAACGACCTAGAAGAGTCCACAAATAAAAATTTAATGAAGATAATTAAGAGGAATATCAATGAAAATAAAAAAGTTAGCTTTTAATGTTAAATCAAGCATTATGAGTAGACAAAATTGTTGGAAATTTTGAGTCCATATGGTTGGCATTGATGTCAAGAAGTGAAGTTGTCATTTATGTCAAGAAGTGAAGTTGTCATTGATGTCAAGGAATGAACCACCGTTGATGTCAAAAAGTCAAAAGAGCTTCATAATATTTATTTTTAATATTATGTGAACCAAAAGGTTTTTTATTAAAACCAAGATGAGCAATTAAAAAGGTTTTTATTTAAAATAAAAGGAAATCAAAGGTTGAGTTTAATTTTTAAACCTTAAGGAAAAGGAAAATAATATTTAATTATTTTTGGTAATTTTTTGTGGGTGCATGTTAGGGTTGAAGCAAAGCACGAACATCTATCTTGAAGACGTTCTCCATGCATGAAAAAAAAATGATAATGAGGGTGCCGATGTATGATTTACCATTAAATCATGCATATAAACACATAATGTTTTCCTTGGTTTTTGCACCAATGCAATAGCGATCTGATGAGAATAAATGCAAATTCAGTGAATATTTTTTGAATATTATTGCAAGCAAGATAAATGAGCCTTGGTTCTATTGTGTGGGAAAAAAAATGATTCGGTTTTACATGAGGAATACTTGAGATTCATTGTATGGTTCATTGTGCTTGGCATCTCCCTATTGAGGAATTTTAAGTGAACGCTTTGGAAGAAGCACAAAAATCAGTGCAATATTTGTAAAGGGGCTACATTGGAAGGAGCACGAAAATTAGAAGCTGCTACGTTTATGAGAAGGGGCTACATTGGAAGAAGCACAACAGTTAAGTAAAAGCGTAGTAGTGGAAAGAAGGTGCTACATTTGTGAGAGTAAAACATTTGTGTGAGAGTGCAGTAGTCATGTGAGAGTGTGGTAGTTATGTGAGAGTGCTGCAGTCATTTGAGGGTGCAATACTGTTGAAAGACGTAGCAACCAAGGTAGAACAAATACCAAACACAATCAACAAAAAGGAATAGGCGCAAATGTATTATTAGTCTCGGTGTGAAACGTACGCAGGTCAGAGAGGTGTGTGCAACCAATACCAAAAATTAAAGGTATGTTCTAAAGTTTGGCAAGCCTTTGATTTATTAAAAGGCACTAAGGTTGAGGAGATGTTGAAAATATTATTAATGAAAGTTGTGTCTAGGTTTTATCATTTGCATTGATAGAAATTATTAGTTGGAGTGAAAAGGTGTCATTAAGATAATTTATATTGTTATTATTGTATAATTAAATACTTGGAATAAGGATTGAGGTGATTTAATTATTGAGATATATATTCATTTGAGGTATAGTTTCAAAGTAAAATATTGTTTGAATAAAGACAGATTTATAAGGTGTATGTGGATGCAATTACTTTATGTAATGTTTATGAAGACAATTTCTACCATCTAATCACTTTAAGGTTGGCAAAAGTTAATTGTGAATGAGACAGGTTTTCTAAAGGTACTTTTACATCAAAAAAAGTAATGGGCATATTCTTCCTAGTAAGTGATTGTTAAAAATTGTGAATGAAAAGTTGGAGTGAAAAAAATTGTTTGGTTAGCATTGTTGAGAGTGTATTGAATTAATGATTCAAGATTTTTTGGAATTAAGAGTTGTTGATAAAACCTTGTTTTATAAGCATTGTTGTTGAAGTATTTGAGTTGAGTGAAGAACTTGAACTAGGGTTTGCAAATATCATGAGTATAATTTTTATGTGAGATTGGTTGATAAGCTTTGTTGAAAACATTTTGAGTGAGTGTTCCTATGCTTGGACTAGGGTTTGTAAGCAAGGATTATTTCATTGAGTGATTGGTTGAGTAGAGTTGGTTGAGCCTAGTCAAGTGAATGTGTGAAGAGATAGCTCAAGTTCTATGAAACAAATTATTCTATATTCTGAATTAAGTTGAGAAGGTGATTGAGAGTTTAAGAGTGTGAAGCATATTGAGTCTCTAACCATTCTCTATATGTTTCTAAAAGAGTGATTGAAAGTGATTTATCATTATGATGAGTGTGAAGCATATTGAGTCTAACAATTATCTTTATGTTTATATGATATTGGACAAGTTCTAGTGTTGACTTGTTGAACATATTTGAGGTAAGTCTTAGAGAAGACTTGTGGATAGATTTGTGTGAGATTTTGTGGAAGATTACAATATAGATTTGAGGATAGAGATTGAGGAAATATTTGAGAACAAATATTGATGATAGATTTGAGGATAGATCAGAGGACAAAGTGTGGTGCAAATTTTAGGATAGGTTTGTGTTAGACAAGATACAGAGATTGAGAAAATTTGTGCTAGACCGAAGGACTATGTTTAGTGCAAATTTGAGAGAAAACTTTAAATGTGATATAGTATAGAGGATGACAGTATCCAGTGGATAGAGATCCATTAACCAAGGCAGTGAGGAAAAGTGTATTTAGTGGATAGAGATCCATTAGCTAGAGCAGTGGGGGTAATAATTCTTCTAGAAGATCACCAGTCAGATCTAAGGAGAAAGGAGTTCTCCTATGGATAGAGATCCACCAAATTGATTAGGGGATTGGTGTCTCCTTTGGATAGAGGTCCATAAACATTATAGGGAAAGGATTCCCAAGAGAATTTACTTGAGAGAAATTTATAAGAAATATTTTCTCCGTGGAGTAGCCCACATTGGGTAAACCACGTAAAAATCATGTATCTCATGTGTGTGATTATTTGTGTGATATTTACTACTTTAATATTGCTGATGTTATCATTTGGAATAAAAAGCAAAAATTTATATCTTATACTGTTCACCCCCTCTCAATATAAGCACATGTTCTTCAAAAATAATGATCAAGAAGACTCTAAAGGCCATGAGCTATATGTAACACATGAAAGTCACCATTTCAAAACATGAAATATGTAGATAAATATTTTGTATTTATTCTAAAAGGGATTACAATCACAAGTCTCTCTAAAATGAAACTCTCTCTCTCTTTAGTATGAATGCAAGAAATTTACAAATATCTTCTGATGTCCCTCAATGTAGATGGGATTCTTGCACGTGAGCCATCACTTGGATGCTTGAATCTATTCTTTGTACCTGTTTGGAACTATAAAAATGTGTTAGTGCATTTGAGGACCTATCATTGATCAGATCCCATGTTTATGAAGATAAAATGATGCTAAAATGAAGTTGAAACATGATAAAAAATGAAAGTAGAGTTGTAAAAATTGTCAAGAAAGGATACTTACCTGATCTATAGCTCTGGAGTTGTTGTAGACCAAGTTCGCATGATAGTGTGTGAACCTCTAGCTTGGGTTCACATGGTACTATGTGAAACAAACTATTGTTGGTTGTTTCTATGGATTTTTGTCAAAATGAGTTTCTAAAGTTGATGTTTCTTTGGTTCTTGATCCGACGACCTTCTGATATTGATATCTCTATCGAATAACCTTTATAAAAACTAACAACTTCATGGATGATAGATGCAATAATAATGTAGGTGATCTAGAGTAATTTTAGCAGAGTTTTGGTAAGGAAAATTGAGATATCTTTTATGAATAAAATGACCCTCTATAAATAGAGTTTGGCCAAGATTAGGGGGAGAAGTGTGGAGTTGCCTATGAGGTGTCTCCTCATGAGGTGGCCCTTGTGAGGTGGCCTAGGGAAAATGTGGCTCATGATGGAGTCTTGTGTGAAGGAATCCCTCACACGTGTGAGGATGAGATGGAATATGACTCATCTCCCCTCATGCTTGAAGGAGGATATTTAAAAAATCCTTTTTGATGAATCGTGCACACATGTGTGAGCAAAAAATATCCATTAGGATAAGGATGCACACATGTGTGAGCCTTGGTTAGGTTAATAAACCTTAGCTAAGTTAATCCTAGGTTAGGAGGATGAGGTGACAAGTTAGGATTTAATTAGGATTAGTGCTAATTAAACATGAATTTAACCTTTATAAATGATAAAGTACCTTTTTAACCATGGAGAAGTTTAACCAAGGTTGAATTCTTGAATATGGTCACATGGAGACCGTGATTAGGCGTAGGAAAGTGTTGAGATAGCCTAAGGGTCTTATAATGATGAGTGATGAAATTGAGTGATGAATGATATTTTAAGCCAATTTATGCAATTTTTGAGGGTTTTACAAATTTATTGGTCGTAATGGTGTAGAAGGTGAAATGTGCAACCTTTTTATGTCTACACTATACTTTGGTTTATAAAAAATAATTTGTGTTTCCAATTTTTTTAGAGTTGCCTACCTTGAAATTTATCAACCAACTAAAATTGGAGAATACATAGCCAATTGAGAAGAGAATGGTAGAACTATTACTATTGGAAGAAAAAAGAAAAAACCTACAATAGTTTTGTCAGCATCAAGCAACCATTAAGATATGGTTTAACAAAAGTTCATCATTAAAATCATTTAGGGATGGTGATGTGGTACTCAAATGGGACATAAAACGAGTAAAGCCAAGAAAACATCATAAGATAGAATCGCTTTGGTCTAGTCCATATCTAATATTGGGAAAGAAAGCACTCAATTTATATGATCTTCAAGACATGGATGGTCATCTTTTGCGAATTCTAATGAAAAACCAACTTTTAAATAATTATGCATAAAAGTGTGTGTTTTCAAAGTGGACATTGTAAAATACTAACATGTGTCAATATTATCATAGCGATAGAAGTAGACATAGAATTATTTTATTAGTGGAAGTTGATTGGCTGATAATTGAACCTAGTAGCCACCAGGTTTTGAATTTCCAATAGTTTCATTTGTTGAAAGCATGACAGTATTTAAAAGGGACATGTGTTGTAAGCGCTTACATGAATTACCAGTTTCAAGAAAATATTTTTTCATAAAAGCTAAGAATGCACAATCCCCAAAATTACATTTGCAATTGTTATTATTTACAAGTATTTATTGCTATATAAATAGGGCTAAAAATGAGCAATATACAGTAGAGCATTTATCAATTGAGGGAGTGAAATATTGTATAATTACCAAAGTATTTTACATAAAAGAGAATCTACATAGTTGCATGTACCTATGTTTACAAATAAAATTTTCTAGTGCAAAATGAAATGAGGGAAGAGAGGGTAGAAAGTGCAAAGGAGTACCAAGGAGCTATAAGATGGGCTAGTTAATATTCATGATCCTATCATCATGATAAAGTTAAGTTTGAAAATATTTAGAGAAGGGTTGGAAGTAAGAGGAGTAAGAATATCACATAGAGTGTTTGAGGCTATTACATGGAATTCACTCCTATCTAGGTATATGCCTAGGTTTGTCCACCCCTGTATTAAGCTAGTCAAAGCAATTATAGAGAGTTACAATCCAAAACTAGCAATGGTGCGTGACACAAAGGGAAACCGACTATTTGCCATCATAGAAGAAGAAATCATAAGAGATTTTGTAGTAGAAGCACAACTAGGTACAAAAACTAAGCCTATTGACATAGATGAACAAAAGTACTATATAAAGAAAGATACTCTTAGAACTTGGTTAGGTAAAAATATAGGGGAAATTCCAAACAACTTCCCAAAACAACCTTTAAAGCTCACAAAATTTAGTATTTTTTTGAAAATAGTTTTGTCAATAATAGTTATAATTCTTAGGTTAGAAATCGATGCATATATGTATGATCATCAAATTTCCATTGCAGATGTAGTAACCAACATACACAATTATGATGGTTCAAGTGCAAATAATCCTATGTCTTTGATTGGGATTATTTCCTAAATTGTCAAATCCATAGTCAACTGGTCACCTTTAAGCAAAAAAAGTGAGTCATTTTGCTATCCGTCATATTTAGCATGGTTATTTCTCTTTCATATACCTCCAAATATGCAAAATATAAAGCTCCTAATAATGGAATGAGCAATACCATCATGTAGTTGACTTGACCCCAATCCTTAGAGAAACTTCTTCATACCTTGAGTTTAAAATATTATTCCTAGGACTTGCACTTGCATCCATTTATGGTCAAGTTCCTCACATGATCTTTGAATCTATCTATAAGCTATGAGGCAAGAAGCACAAATTAGGGGATTGGTATTTTAAAAAAAAATGGCACCATTATCAGAGTACATGGATTCCCTATAACCCCTTATATGTTGTCATTTTATGTTACAAACTGGGTATTTGGCATGGAAATTTCCAAACAAATAGATGAAGCAGATGAGAATTTTAGATCTAAAATTAAGAAATATTACACTTATTGCTACACCATCAAGTTCAAAGATATATTCATGATAACAAGGGATCAAGCAAAGATTTTGTATGACAAGCTTAATGGACTTGAGTTGTATATAGTTCCACACATGTGGGAATATGATTCAGAGAGTAATTTTAAAGCTAAATTGAAAAAATGAATAAAAATCCCCCAATATTTGATCATCTATCATAGACATAGATTGAGTAGTTCAAAAATAATGAAGAAAATGAGGTAATTGAAATCAATATCAATGAGATGTAATAATGACCATCATGGAGGAAATACTATGAGTTATAACATGTTTATGATCTAAAAAGAAATAAGGAGTAGAAGATAAGTGAAGAAATCATAAATAAGTTTAAATATGACCTAATCTAGACAATGAATAAGTTCAAGAATGGTGGATCTCCCATTGTGAATGAGACAAGCAAAAAAATTCTTTTCCTAGTAATTTTGACAAGCGATTCAAAAAAGAATTTGATGCAAAATTTGAAAGTTGGATGGAGAAACGCAAGGGAGAAAATATCTTGTATTAATAATTTTGAGGGATCAAGAGGAAGAAAAATATTATGAAGAAGAAGAAGAAATTTCTCAACAAAATTCCACTCAAACAAGGTCCTTGGTTGGTTACAAGGATTTAGAAGAATATGCAATCTCACAGGACCTCCTTCTAGAGCGAAAATAGAAAACCCAAGCTAAGAAGGCTAGTATACCTAAAAATATTTCGATAATTGAAATTTTCTTAGAATATAGTGAAGAAGAGCTAGTAGGGCATGTTGTAGAAGTTGAATTAGCATGAGTAGAATATATAATAATAGTAGTTGTTGCATTATGCCTAGGAAATGCTAAGTCTCAACCAAAAATCCAAAAGCAGTCATGGATAGAGATATCCAATAAGAAATAAACATTAAAAATGAAAAATAATCCAACCCTAGATAGAAGGAGATGTTAACAGTGCTAAAAGGTGATAACTAGATCAATAAATCCTAAGGATAAATGCAAATTAAAAGAATTGATGCAACAGTCTAGGAGCCAACATTGAAAGTGAGAGGATCAAGTATGTATATCTCTACCCCTCTTGTTGAAAGTGTTACACCACCTATACAAACTCCACCCAAGAAACCACACCCACCATCATCCTCTAATAAATAGGTTTACCCCTTTTAAAATTTACCATTAGAAACAAATACCGCTTTCCATGTATAGGAGAGTCAAACAATCCCAAAAGATGTATATACACAAACCTCTATAAATACATGTATTGTATCATTAAATATCCCATATATAATTTTCTCTTATTTTCAATCTACATTTACTGCTTACCCTACTTTTGAGTATCGATTATCAAAAGCATTCTCTAATTTAGAATATTGAAACAAACACCCAAAAATAGGTAGAGTAGTAAAATATACAAGATGCCACAAAGAAGGTAAACACACAGACATATGATGAAGTGGATCCAATTATTGGAGAGTGGGTCAAAGTGGTTGTGTATCCTAAATTCGAGAAGCTAGTGTCAAAAATGACAACAGAGGATTACCACATCAAGATGCAAAGGTACAACATTTCCAAGATTTCCAAGATTGATACACTTAAGGCACTTCATATCGAAGAGATACCCTTTTCATATAGAGAAACCAAATAGATATAAAGCATGTGATAGCAAAAAATAATATTGAAGCCTTAGAGTAGAAGTTGGATAAAGAAAAGGTGGAAAAGGATAGTCTAAAAAATGAGATGCAAGAATTGAAACACTTGTTAGATAAATCTCCCTTTGAAGATCAACTACACTAGAAGGACAAGAAAATCTAGTATTTGGAGGAGCATTTGCAACAAGGGATTAATAATATGCAAGAAAAATATAAAATAATCCAAGAGCTAAAGTCAAAACTATTGAGCCAAGAATAAATTTTGGTGATAGTTCAGTTAAAACTAGGAAGCAAGAGAGGAAATCCTTAAGGCCAGGTAATATCCAAAGAAATGCTAAATAAACTTAGAGACCAATATTGTATCAAGATCAAGGATGTTACAATGAAATATTTCCCCTTGGTAAGAAGGATAACATACATTGCAAAATTGATCCAAGATGTAAAAACATAATTTAGGAGAGGAAGAGATAATCTAATGAGTAAAGTGTAATAAGCATAGGCCACACTCCATATGCTGAGAAATAAAGGATAATACCCCCTACCTAGCAAAGTGTTCAAATAGATACATGGGTGAGTCTAAATTTCACTTAGATAGGTCATATCTAGAATTCAGTTGAGCATAAAAGGAGAAGAAATAATTAGTGTCCTTAAAATAAGCATAGACAATATAAATTTGGTAGTCCAAGAGGTCATGGATCTTGGCTTCCTAGGGTTTTGGGATATAAATGGATGTTTTTAAAATACAAAACAACTCAACCAATGACTAGATCAGTAGCTCAAAAATGAAAGTGAGATTGACGCATTGCTTGAGCCTCTAGCAATAGAGTAGATAATTTCCTTCTTCCATAGGCTCTTAATATTGTTGTCAAAAATTAAAGAACTAGCATGAAGATATGGGAATCCATCCTATGATAATTACTTTGAATTGTAAGAAGTTCTCTATAAATTTAAAGCAATACATATCTCCTCCCAAAAGGTATGGGATAAAATGTGCAAATTATTCCAGCTGACAACAAATCCTACATCGACTAAAGAAATTATTCAATAGGGTGAAACATCTAGAGTAGCTATGGAATAATAGCAAGAAGAATCTAGTTGAATAGTTAAGACCTTAGAAATGAGAAGCATATAGGAGGTCAAATCTTGTACAGATAAATTTTGATTCATTTTTTCCCTTTTTGTTTCATTTTTGACTCCACTGCCTAATAGGATAAAACCATATGAATTCTATGCTTTTACAAGCAGAAACCCCCCACGAGGCACCAATAATATATGTAGAATAACTAACCCATATTTATCTCATTAGAAGGAGATAATGTTTGCTATTCTACCATTTTGCTAAGTAAGGTAACTCTAGAAACTCAGCTGAATACCAGAAATGGCCATCATATTAGAAGGAAGGTAGATAAATATCAAATGAGTTTGAGCAACACTACAACGCTAAATTTTTCTAAGTATAGATAACTATTAGATTTTTGAAATGATGATTCAGTAATAAGCATAAAATTATCCAACTTTCAGCATGGCTAAAGTTCAAAGTTCAAATGAAGAAGAAGAGTCCATCTTGTGTATTTTGCACCAGACTCAAATTGTGTCTAAGGGGCATGGATGGAAATATAAAATAATGATGTTAAAAAAGAATTGTTGAAAGTATGAAATCCAATGCACTATGAAATAGCATATGATGCATTGTGAAATAAATTTTTGCTGAGTCTAGAAACAAATCTAGCATTTGGTGTTATAGCAAAGCCTGTTAGATGTAGCAAAATCCTGACCATGTAGCAAAGAGCGCCAAATTTTTGAAGGTCCTGATATCAACTTAAGTTGCATGAAAGACCAACATAACAAAATAGGGCATGTGTAGAAAATATTCTAAGGCATTGAATCTATCACACATGACAACATAAATCTAATTTGATGTCTGGAAGAATGCTTCACGTCATCGACGAAGTATCAAAGAGTGTCAACCCTTTCAAATGTTGATGTCACCATAAGGCACATGAATTTTTGGCAAATATGAAATAGTGCTAGACAAATAATTGATAAAAAATAGAACCTGGTGATTAAGTATCTAGATTTTGGATTCCAAATTCATGAATAAGAGTGTGGCTAAGCAAGAAGAGTGACCAATTTTTTGACGCATTGATGTCATAAAGATAAAATAAGAAACCTAGCATTTAGCAAAAGGTTGAGATAAGTGTTGGATAGATGTTGAAGTTAAGGGCACCAGATGGATTGAGTTCAGATGAGGTGCCCAAGCATGCTCTTTAAAATCATATTTTACTATCAAAAAATCTCAATAGCCAAAAAATTTCTTGATTGACACCTATACCAATATAGCTAGACTAGTTGTAGGGCAACCATAAGCAAAATTTTTTTGTCTAAATATACTATGGATTAAATAAATATATTTCAGTTGTTAATCTCTTAAATGAAGTAGAAGTAAGCCACATAAGCATCATGATGCCAATTCAGTTGCAAAAAAATGAGTTGGAAAGGGATGCACATGTGCTACATCAACCTGATAAACCTGTAATCCACTCTTAGAACAATCATGCTAAGCTAACTTAATAGATTGTAAAACTACATATATACTTGAAGGTATCTCATTCAAGAGGTTGATTCTATAGCATTTACAATTGCATATTGTATGATGTCTATATTGTATGCTTTTGAATAAATATTGGATTGTTGTTTGGCCTCTTATCAAATTTTTTACAAATTTTGTATCTATGTAAATTTGGTTACCAAGAATTTTTGTTAAAGCTAAGTGAATGGTTTATTTTGATACAGTTATTCTACTATATGGGTTTCTCTCTAGATTTATCATTCATTAGTTCTTAGAATGCTTAGTAATACTTAGTGCTTAATTTGGTTAAATATTCTACAATATTGAAGGATAGTTGGTCTGTTAGGTAGTCTTGTTTAGTTCAAAGTGTGAGACTCTCATGATTTATGTCTCTTGATGTTGTTGAATTTATTGCACCTTAAGTCTAGATTCTAACTTTATGCATTTATTACTTTAGTCTACAACCCTTTTATTAGTTAGATAGAACCATAGGAACCAACCTACTCCAAAGGTTGAATCAAAACCCCTCATTTTTGGGTCTTCTAATATTGGTCAAGGTCTTGAGGGTGCAACTCATACACTTAGGCAAATTTTTGTTTAAGAGGTCCATACTATAGTGCTCAAAATGCTTTCTATTAGCAAAAGCACTATAGGTTTATCCTAGAGCATCCATCACACTTTCTCTTATGCTAGATATCATAGGTCCAACCATAGCACCCTCATCCCTTTCATAAGATTAAGCTTGATAGAGTCAGCCTGTAATGTTGATTACACCCTAACATACCCATAATACTTATAATGAATCAAGTGTTGTGCATGTTTTATACCTATCAAAAAATCCCTACCCATGCACACCAATCATCTTGAGTCAAACTCCCTATCATTTGATCCTAATGGCTCCATCACAACTCATCATAATATAAAAGCATTAACAATAGGTTTTTCCCTTCTACTGCATGCAAGGGAGTGCCTTATAGGCATGCTCCTTATGCATGCAAAAATATAGGGGCATGCCACTTAGGCACACACCAAAAATACCATTTTGCCTTAGCATGTGCAAGGAAATATTTTCAATGATTTTATCATCACTTAGAAATGCAAGGGCATGCCACTTAGGCACACCCCAAAACAACCTACCCTAGCATGAGTAGGGATGTGGTTCTTAGGAACACCCCAACACATACAAAATATAGGGACATGTCACTCAAGCATGCTATAAAATGGTTTCCAGTGTGGGCATGACCATAAAGTCATGGGATAGCAACTAGGTGTGTCCTGGGCTTGCATCAAAATATATAGAAATACCTTTTGATCATGACCTATATCACTATCCCTCTCTTGGTGCAAGCATGCCTTATGATATATGGATCATACCTATTGACCCATGGACCACCCTTGGGTTCCATTTGAAATTTTATTTACCTCAAATATAAACCCTTAGATGCCTATAAATATAGCCCCTATGAAGGAAAAAACAAGAAGAAATTCTGTTACATCCAAACTATGCTAAGATTATTTCTAAGAACACTAAAATGATGTTAAAGTTGTCTATACTCATGTTGCATTACTTCGTACTAGATGTTGAAACCATTATTTGCTTCCTTTTTCAATCATAATCTAGACCTCATTGCTCACCCACCAAAGGAATTAAAGGTGGTCATAGATGAATACTTCCATAAAACCATATGAGCTTTAGGGGGACATTCACCAAACAAATAATGAGAGGGGATGGGGGACAATTTTGGGTTGTGCTTCTCTACCACTTTTCAAATTTTCCCTCACTGCTTACCTAATTTATGTAACGATCTATTTAGATTAACATCATTTCCTCTCTAATTGCTTATTTATTTCAATTTTGGCATTATATTCCATTGTTGTAATCCATAGTTACCCACTCACTTGTAATGATACTCATTATACCTATTTTGCTATAACTCTATTAATTGCAACATCTAGTTATTTGATCCATATTGCTATGATTTTTGTTGCTATAATCTACTATCAACTATTTTGGTTCCATATGTAACTAACCCCCTTTGGGCATTATTTTATTGTCACCTTACTAGTAGTTGTATCTCTTCATTTGTTTCATTTTTGTTGTGATTTTAGCTACTGTAACTAGCATAATAGAATAATTTTAATTTCTATACTTAATAGCTCACTAAATACACATTTGATATATCAAGAGTCCCTTACCCTCTTGACATTCATATTTATACATATTTTAAACTACAATTATGTTAGTAATATTTAATTAGATAGCATAGATATCACTCATATATAAATTACATGTTTCTTTTTCAAAATTTCAATACTACCTTAAATGAATAGGAGTTTAACCTACTGACCCAAAAAGTTCTATATATTTTCTTAGATCAAGAAGACACCTCTATGCTTATATGTATTTATTTTTACCTATTTCTATAAGGTTCATGTAGTGTTGGATTTAGACACTATATGTTCTACTGCTATACATCAAGTATCTTCATTATACACTTTATATTTTTTGGCCCTTTAGAATAGATCTTGTTTTCTATTTGAATTAGTTTAATTTTTTAATTTGTTCTGCATTAGACCATTTTAGCCCTTATTTATCTACTCATTCTTAAGTAATAAAATTTACTTGCTAATTATCATTATTAAGCTCCATTCTTACTTTCATTAAGCCTCTATTATCGTCATATTGCTAAATTGATTAAAATATATATATTGAATCTAATTTATTATCATTAAGAATAGTTGATTTTCTCATATTAGGTATAAATAAAAATGCATATAGATTGCATATAGACTAGGTTGTTTGACCTACACTACTTTCTTATCTTCACTTATCTTGAAAAATAAGAGGTTTCGATTTTTACTACAACATTTAAACTTGAAAATCATATAGGATAGATATTGTTTTCCTACATCATTACTGATCTAACCAAAAAGCATGCACCCATCTACTGTACTATGTCGTATTCATTCATTCAATGCATAAAAATGACAAGATTGCATAAATTCTATAAAATAAGTGTTTCTTGTATTAATAATTGCAAATAATATCGATTACAATCGTGCCCCTCTTAGGGTCACCCAAATGATGATACGATTAATACAATGCCAAAGCCCTCAATAGAGTAGGTGCACTAATATTGCTTTTCAACTAGTCACAAATTGCTCTAGGGTGGAGTTGCCCTCTTCTTCATGTTGAGGAAGGAAGTTGAAGATTGAGTCTCCTTTGAATCTATTCCCTGCGGTCAAGAAACAAAATAAAAGTGTCAAAAATATAGGCAGCCTCTCATGATGAGGCCCTTTTTGGAAAAATGCATAAAGACACCATTAAGCATGTTGTTGGTCACGAATCCGCCTAGTCATATAAAATGCGCCCTAGACCCGACCAACATTGAAAGGCCGAGAGAAAGAGAAGTCTCCCGGGCCAATCTCCAGAGAGGGCTGGCTCCCAAACTAATCTAAACTGATTTCAAGGTTTAGGGTTAGAAATAATAGAAAGAGATGGAAATATGGCTGAAGCCGACAGTTGATAGGGAGAACAACCTCAGATAGCAAATAACCTCAAACTAAATCCCGAAGATAAGCAACAACCGATTCTTAGAATGCACATACAGAAATTGGATCAAACATTGACCATAAGTTTGCCTTCAATTATACTTCAAATGTTCAAATGAAAACATAGCCAAATTCAGAACAACAGAATTCAACTTATATTTTAGCACTTGACTAAGCAGAAGTGAATTACACAGAAAGCATCACATGAACATCAGTTTGGATCACCAACTCAAAAGACTCTAAGAACAGAGCAAAATGCATTTAGGATTTCTGCTTCAATTTTTGCAAAAAGGTCCTCCCCTTTTCTTGAGATGTACATTAGTATTTATAGAGGTCTTCCCTCTCCCTTTCGAATCGCAACATTTAAAACATAAAACAGATTTTGAAGAGGAGATCCACAAAATATGCACTTGAAAAGAGAAACAATCCCCCTAAATCTGCCTCGGAGAAATCACATTCCCTACTTTTATGGATCAAGTTTGAAAATCGAACGGAAACAAGGGACCACATTTCTTCATTAAATGACTATTCTCGGGGCATGCTTGAAGTGTTAGGAGATCATGAACAAGAGCTTTTAATACCGGAGGCATCTTTAATTTTGGTGGCTTTAAAAACTGCATGATTTAACACGTTCTCCCATCTTGCGCACATAGGTAAATAACGAAACATTTAATTTTGGAGCCTCTTTGACCTCGATCTCAAAACCAATTGGAGAGCTTTTAAAACATTACTTCGTTCGATCCTCATTTTCTCCTTACGTTCTCCTATGCAATATGAAGAAAAATGTGGACAGAACTTTATTGGGCCTTTGTTGTCGCTTCTATCGTGAAAATGCGACGTGTCACGAAATCGTGACATTTTTCCCTCGCTGCTTTCTCCTATTGCTACCAGTCATGAAAATGCGACATGTCACAAAATCATGACATCCTCCTCTCGCTTGGCTTTCATCTTCATGCACTTTCGCAAAAATGTGACATGTCACGAAATCGTGACATCCTCCTCTCGCTTGGCTTTCATCTTCATGCACTTCCAGAAAATCGTGACATGTCACGAAATCATGACATCCTCCTCTCATTTTGTTCCTTCGTTGCTCCTTGTGAAAATGTGACAAGTCATGAAATCATGACATGTCACAAATCATGACTTTCTTTCCTTTCTTTTCCTTTCTCCGAAAAGACAAGTCACGAAATCATGACATGTCACGAAATCGTGACAATTTTCTCCTGCCTTGTACTTTTTCTTTCTCCCCATGAAAACGTGACATGTCACGAAATCATGACAATTTTCTCCACCTTGTACTTTTCTGCTTTCTCCTCGCAAAAACATGACATGTCACGAAATCATGACATTTTTTGTCTTCTCCTTCATTGCCGCCTCCATTGCAAAAATTTGACATGTCACAAAATCATGACATTTCATACCATCTTGCTCCTTCCTCGCTTTCCTACCATGAAAATATGACAGGTCACGATATCACGACAGTCCATCCTTGGCACTCCCCTTTGCTGTTGTATTGCACAAAAATGTGACATTGCCTATCACTTTGCTTTCTTGCCACTTTCAGATCATGAAAATGCGACATGTCACGATGTCGCGACAACTTTGCCTTTACTGCTCCCTTTTGCTGCTTTCTAGCACGAAACCGCAATAGGTCACGAAAATGCGACATGTCACGATTTCATGACATTTTTTATGCTTAAGCTTTTTCTGCATCGGACCGCGAAAACCAACAGTCACAAAATGCGACATGTCACGATTTCATGACATTTTTAACTTACTTTGCTTTGGCACAAAACTTGTAGAGATTTTTGTTTTTTACTAATTATCCCTTTCGAGGTGCTTGGAGGGACAAACAGAGGAGTGAGTATCTCTACAATTTGTGCATTATTTTGCATGAACAACAACAAAAAAAAATGTGGCAAAAATGCCAACATTCTTGGTGGCTCTCGGGGTATACAGTTCTACTGTATGCACGAACCCCAGGCCTTTATTCATTGGGCAACAGAGTCAAGAAGTTGGAGGAGCAGAAGAAGTGAGTGTTGGTTGATGTTGGACATTTCTACGGGCTACTGCAACAAGCTCTTGCTGGCGCTCGACACTTAAAATAGGACTTTCAACAAAAATTTGAGGAATAGCAGAACTTCCCTTCTTCCTTTAACTACTGCATTTTGCCTAGCTCGGTTGAGTTGGGTAATCACCAGGTGCTGTGAAAGGGTCTCCATGGCAGTGGTGAGAAGCACCTAGGTTGCAAAAATGGGAATGAATGGGGTGATGACCGATAGATGTGCAGGCCATGGAACGAGAATGGTGAATGATGGAATGGTGGAAGATGGAGGAGTAGAAGCGGTAGATACAACAACTGAAGAGGGCGCTACTGTGCTACCAGCTGGGATTCCATGAAAATAGATAATGAAATGGAAGTAGATGGGATGGAGAAAGTGGTGGGAACTATGGAGAAGTGCTCAAAAGACAAAGGATTGGAAGAAAGGGGAAGTGAAGAAATGGGAACATCAGAGAGGGGAGTAGAAACAACAGTAGTGGCTTGATTATGTACAGTGGAAGGAGTGGGAGAGGAAGGGAATGAAAATAAGGAAGTGGAAGAAAGAAGTAGATGGAAGCCACTACCTACTGGGAAGGAAAAGAAAAAGAGAGAGAAATAGACATACCTACGGGCTCGTGTGCAAAAGGAGCCGAAGTTGACTAATTTTTTATATGTACAAGGTAACACTGTGTTTTCACATCATGAAATGTAGGCTTTCAAATGAAAGTCATTCACTGAGATAGGAAGTGAATTACCTTCCAAGTCCTCAAGATAAAATGAATTTGCTGCACTTATACTGGCAATCCGGAATGGACCCTCCCATAGAGCATCAAATTTCTTGTGCATCCCTGGCTTGGCCTTCTTTTCATTCCACTTTAAGACTAAATCACCCACTTTGAATGTGCGGTCAGTAGAACCTTTGTGAAACCATTTTGAAACCGCCTGTGAATGCTTAGCAAACTCATCATAGGCCAAAGAACGTTGCTCTTCCAACTGCAACAACTGAGCCAATCGTATGTTCATAGGATCCATATTTTCTTCATCGTCCGAGAATTCCTTCAATTGTTGCAAGGCAGGCAGTTCTAAATGAATAGGCAATCTTGCCTCTTTCCCATATACCAGGGCGTATGGTGAAGTCTTGATAGACTTCTTGATCAAAATTCTATCTGCCCATAAGGCCTGATTCAGCAAAAGGTGCCAAGATCTCTTATTATCCCCCAAGGATCTCTTTAAAATCCATAGCAAGTTCTTGTTTGTAGATTCCGCCAAGCCATTCCCCTGAGGGTAATAATTAGAGGATGTCTTCAAAAAAATACCGTACTTGTTTGCAAATTCTCCTAGCTTGGCTCCAATGAATGGAGTTCCGTTGTCTGTGATAATGGCATCAGGAATGCCAAAACGCATGATCAGTCCTTCAATGAAAGTGATTACCACATCCTGATTTGCAGCCTTGGTTGGAATGGCCTCAGACCATCTTGTAAAATAATCAGTAGCCATCAAGATGTACTTGTGTTCGACTGAAGAGTTTGGATCAATGATCCCAATAAAGTCTAGCCCCCACTGCTGAAAAGGTGCTTCTACTTGAATTGGATGTAGGGGCAATGGTGCATTTTTGATCCGTCCCGTATACCTTTGGCATTTGTCGCAAGCTTGAGCAATCTTGAAAGTATCCACGAACAAAGTTGGCCAATAGTAACCAGCCCGAATAATCTTTAAGGCCATAGGCCTACCAGCGTAATGTCCTCCCGACATGCCAGAATGAAACTCCTCCAGGAATCTAGCTTTCTCGGGTTCCTTAACGCACCTTAGGAGAACTCCATCAATGTTTTTGAAGAACAATCCCTCGGGCAACAATACATACCTAAGAGCTTGTAGGTGAAACCTTCTCCGTTGCGAAGCATTTAATTGTGGGGGACATCTACCCATTGAAAAATACTTAACAAGGTCATCTGCCCAATCTTGGCCTTGTGCAAAGATGTTCACTAGATTCCTTTCTTCAGCAGGGTCGTTCACTTGATGATCAACTATCTCAGAGGCCATAGTTTTTGCTAATTGCTGGCATAAGGCCTTACCCCACACCAACTTGGTTGGATGGATCTCAACATCGAACTCTTGAATTTTGGTGACCCAACCGACACGCTTATCGCCCATCTCGCCCTGAATGATGAAGTTCCTTACATCGGGGTGGATGACGTAGACGATCATCTTGCTCTGAGATACGAAGTGCCTAAACTTTTTGAGAGACTTCATGATAGCATAGACCTGCTTCTCAATGAAATTGTATCTCTCCTCATGGGGTAAGATAACCTAGCTAAGGAAAGCAATGGGTCTTTCATCCCCATCATCTCCTTTCTATGTAAGCACTGCAACATAGCTTTCATCCTCTCCAACTACATACATAATGAAGTCCTTAGAATAATCTGGATTGATCAACACAGGGGCTTGTGCAATTCTATATTTAATCTCCCAAAATGCATCTTTCCTCTGAGTTGTCCACTTGAACTCCGCATCTTTCTTTAATAGCTCAGTCATGGGCTTGACTACTCGAGCAAAGTCAAAAATAAATTTTCTGACAAAATTGATTTGCCCGAAGAAAGATTGCAACTCTTTCTTATTGGCAGGGAGCGATAGTTTCTTCAAAGCTTCAGCTCTCGATGGATCAATTGCCAAACCATTCTCTGAGATGACATGTCCCAAGAGCTTACCTTCCTTTACTATAAAAATGGACTTCTTTGGGTTGATGGAAATGCCAAACTCCCGACATTTCTCAAATATCTGCCTCAAATGAGAACAGTGTTCTTCTCATTTGTGCGAAAAGATAGTCATATCATCGAGATAGATGACAATGATCTTATTTAAAAGCTCCCCAAATGCGATGTCCATGGCCCTTTGAAATGTAGCCCCAGCATTGGACAATCCGAAGGGCATGCACTGATAGGCAAAGGTACCCCACTTGGTTGTGAACGCGGTTTTGTGTTGATCCTCATCCCTGACCCAAATTTGATTGTATCCAGAGAATCCATCTAGCAATGAAAAGCGCTGAGCCCCAACAACAACGTGAAGGATCTGATCAATGCGAGGCAATGGGTAGTGATCCTTCAAGGATGCTCGGTTCAAGTTTTGAAAATCCACACATAGCCGTATATCTCCATTTTTCTTATGGACCGAAACCAAATTAGCAACCCAAGTCGAGTGCTTAATCGGATATATAATCTTGGCCTGCAACATCTTCGCAAGTTCGGCCTTCATGAGGGCTTCAATATTTGGGTTCATCGGTCTCTGCTTCTGCCTGAAGGGTTTGACTCCTTCTTCTAGCTTGATAGTGTGTTGAATGATCTCTTTATCATATCCCCTCAGATCCTCGTAGCTCTAGGCCACGATGTCAGAAAACTCTTGACACAATTGTCTGATCTCTTGCAATTCAATGGGAGTAGAATCAGTCCCAATTTTGATGACCTTATCAGCCTCCAACTGAAGCTCCA
The DNA here is from genome assembly GCA_028583015.1 of Wollemia nobilis. NCBI lineage: Eukaryota > Viridiplantae > Streptophyta > Pinopsida > Araucariales > Araucariaceae > Wollemia > Wollemia nobilis. Next base: position 8,616,967 of record JAQPPZ010002554.1, read on the forward strand.
TGTACTCTTTCTCGTCGACCTCGATCCGATGCTTCTTGGACCGATCATTCTGATCAAACAAGCTTTCTAGAGTAATGAGGCCTTTAGGAATGTGGTTATTCCGCAACTGAATCAGGCCTTCAGTTTCTTCATGCTCCAAGGTCCTTCCCTTGATGGTGGCAGCTTCTTGAACCAAAAAGTTAACAATTTGCTCATCGCTATCGAAGACTTGCCAAAAGGTGTCCTTGTCTGGGACAGAGGGCCTATACACCATTCTCACTATTTTTGGCCTTCTCACCACCTGCTCGATTGGTGAAAAATTTGCTCCCAAGGAAGCCAGTAGGTCAGCATGTCTATTTTGTTCTCATGGAACGAAATGCATGTTGAGAGCAGAGAACGATTCGAACAGGTCCCAGACCTTGTTGCGATAGTTCTTGAGATAGTGGTGCTTGGACACACACTTATTGGTCACCTGATTGACAATCAGCTCGGAGTCACCAAAGATTTGCAACTATCGTGCTCCAAGTTTCTCAGCCTTCTTGAGGCCTAGGCATAAAGCCTCATATTTTGTTGCATTATTTGTGCAGCTCTAGGTCAAATGATATGAATAGGATCATTGAATCCCAGAAGGTAATACTAGAACAATCCCAGCTCCAGTGCCATTTCTACATCGTGCTCCATCGAAATAGAGCTTCCAGAGCTGGTCTTGACTTTCATCATTCTTTTCTTTAGCCTTTTCAGGCTTAAAAATGGAGTAACACCCCAAGTCAGTTTCCATCATGGCATTGAAATTGGCCATGGAAAATTCATTTTCTGGGTGGAGCTCTTCCAAAGCTTCTTCCATTAAGTCAAGCTCACCAAATTCTTCAGACATCATGTGCACCGAATTTTCTAACCTGTCCATTTCATCTATTCTCTCCACATGAAATGTGGAAGGCTTCTCATTGAAAATTTTCACCTTTTTACCTTTATGGATCACCTCCAAATGAGTAAAATCCAAAGAAAGGTAACCCCCGAGTTTAGCCGTGAACTCTCGGGAGAGACACATACCAAAACATGGCTCTAGGTCCACTACTATGATCTCCTGGATCACAGTAATCTGAGGCATGGCGTGCAGGGAGATAGGAACATCCTTAATTACGCCCATCATCTTTACTGAGGTACCATCTAGCTGCAAAACTCCCATGCTAGTCCTTGTATATTCCATGCCTATGACATCACATACTGCCTTAGGCATGACAGTAGTAGTTGCTCCTGAGTCAATGAGGCAATTATGCACCACATGTCCCTCCATTCTCAATGAAAGATAAAAAGGTGGTGGTCTATTTTTTTTGGTGACTGAAGAGGTCAGAGTTTGAGCCATAACTACCTAGGCTGGAGCCTTCCCCTTACTTTGTGTGGTCTTCAAGGATTCCTGTAAGAGATTCACCTATCCAGGCAGCTGCAAGGTGTCATACAGACTTACCTTGGCTGGTATCCTTTTGAGTTCTTCGACGATGTTGTACTCCATCAAAATCGGCTCTCTCCCTCCACTAGCAGATTCAAATCTGCTTCTATATTGTTGGGTGGCCTCCACTCACTATCGTTTAGTCAATGATGGATACCGCAACGTCTCTCTAGCTTGTTCCTTCATTTTCACTTGTGGCTGGGAGGTAGAAGCCTTAGCTTGCAACCTCTCTTTTGCTTGTGGTGGAAGCAAATCCTTCGACAAAATAGGTGGGTCTTGTTGCGGGGCTGGAGGATCATGAGTCTTTGTAGGTATTTGTTGCTTTGTTGCTTGTGCAGGAGGCACTTTCAATGGCTCCATCTTAGCTGGATCTACCACCATTGGTTTCTTGTCGTTGCATGTCAAGACTGCCATGTATTCCTCAAGAGACATCATGAAATTATGATCCACCTCTCGAATCATGTTTATACGGCTCCCCGTAAGAACTTGTAAATAATTTTGGTGGACCATGCAAGTGGACTCATCATGTGGGTCATTGCATGAAGAACACCAATAAGATGGCTCATGTGAAACTTCAGAGGGGCCAGCCTCTTCACTTACCAGGATCGTTGAGTTCCTCTCAGGTACTTTCTCTATAACCTTGCTAGGAGCAACTTGCTCTCTAGTTACCGTCGAAATAAATCTTCATGGCTGAAAGTTCCTTTTCGCCTCTCTCCGCTCCATAGATGTCATCTTGTTAGTGAGGGCTCTCATGGCCGACTGAATTTCTTGCAAAATAGCCAATTGAGGATCTGGGCTTGAGGACACAGGCGGTGCCGATAGAGGTAATGGAACTGGTGGAGAAGGTAATGCAGGAGTTGGAACTGGAGAGGTTAACTATGGAATGGGAATCATAGGTACCAAAGTTGTGGGAGGATTCCATGAAGATGAAGGGTACATGGATGGAGCAATGTAAGATGTGGAGGCTGCACCTGTAAGCTGGTATTGTGAAAGCTCGAGAAAAATGGGCATAGTCATTTTTGGAGGCAATTTCCCAATGGCAATCAGATCGGCCTCAACCTTCTGTGCCTGGGAATATAGTGCAGGAAAGGTTTGAATATTGGACATCCTAATGTTCATACTAATATCTGAGTGGAAAGCCCTAAGATAGTAAAATGTCGCTTGGTCATTAGTAGGGCGGAGACCATCAAGAACTCTCTGCCAAGTTCGGGCAAACCTAACATTGAAATCCACTATCTCCTCTTGAGGATGCCTCTTGATATTAGTAAATTGATGCAACAAAGAAAATGGGTCCGCTTGCTCATTGAACCCTTTGATTAGCATCTCTGCTAATTGATCCCATGAATTTATGGAGTTGGGAGACAAGGATCTATACCAACACAATAACTTACCGTGGAGTGACAACACGAGCAATTTTATCATGACATCTTCATCTATGATATTATGAATTGTAGCCAAGGATGCCACATCTGACACATGCTCATACATGGTCTTTCCAGTCCCATCGTATGTAGGCAAAGCCTTTAATGCTATAGCAGGAACTAGATTTTGAAAAGGTAGGTCCAACGCTCCCGAATGGTTCCAAGCAGGAAATTGACGTGGAGGAGGTTGTTGACCAGCCATTTGCACTACTAGATTTGGATGTACTAGCAAGCTCGTAGCAGTACTGGGAGGAGTCAGAGATGGCACAAACTGACCCGTCGCCTGTGAAGAGATAGCAAATGATGGGCTCACAGGACTTACCAATCTTGAGCGCTCCCTCCAGTTTTGAACATCGATCTCGAAGAATTCGACTAGGTCTTCCGATTCTTTGGCTCTTGATCTCATGATCATGAAGCAAATATTTTCACCAGCTTCACGATTGGAGATTTCTAGGTACTATACAGTCATCCCCAATAGAGTCACCAGATGAACTTACAATCTCCGCTTTGAGGTCAAGACAGTTCATCAAAATCTTGATTCCTTCAGGTGTCAAAATATGGGACTTGTGAGTCCCATCGGGCATGCCAAAAACTATTGGTCATGAATCCGCCTAGTCATATAAAATGTGCCCTAGACCCGACCAACATTGAAAGGCCGAGAGAAAGAGAAGTCTCCCAGGCCAATCTCCAGAGAGGGCTGGCTCCCAAACTAATCTAAACTGATTTCAAGGTTTAGGGTTAGAAATAACAGAAAGAGATGGAAATATGGCTGAAGCCGATAGTTGATAGGGAGAACAACCTCAGATAGCAAATAACCTCAAACTAAATCCCGAAGATAAGCAACAACTGATTCTTAGAATGCACATACAAAAATTGGATCAAACATTGACCATAAGTTTGCCTTCAATTATACTTCAAATGTTCAAATGAAAACATAGCCAAATTCAGAACAACAGAATTCAACTTATATTTTAGCACTTGACTAAGCAGAAGTGAATTACACAGAAAGCATCACATGAACATCAGTTTGGATCACCAACTCAAAAGACTCTAAGAACAGAGCAAAATGCATTTAGGATTTCTGCTTCAATTTTTGCAAAAAGGTCCTCCCCTTTTCTTGAGATGTACATTAGTATTTATAGAGGTCTTCCCTCTCCCTTTCGAATCGTAGCATTTAAAACATAAAACAGATTTTGAAGAGGAGATCCACAAAATATGCACTTGAAAAGAGAAACAATCCCCCTAAATCTGCCTCGGAGAAATCACATTCCCTGCTTTTATGGATCAAGTTTGAAAATCGAACGAAAACAAGGGACCACATTTCTTCATTAAATGACTATTCTCGGGGCATGCTTGAAGTGTTAGGAGATCATGAACAAGAGCTTTTAATACCGGAGGCATATTTAATTTTGGTGGCTTCAAAAACTGCATGATTTAACACGTTCTCCCATCTTGCGCACATAGGTAAACAACGAAACATTTAATTTTGGAGCCTCTTTGACCTCGATCTCAAAACCAATTGGAGAGCTTTTAAAACATTACTTCGTTCGATCCTCATTTTCTCCTTACGTTCTCCTATGCAATATGAAGAAAAATGTGGACAGAACTTTATTGGGCCTTTGTTGTCGCTTCTATCGTGAAAATGCGACATGTCACGAAATCATGACATTTTTCCCTCGTTGCTTTCTCCTATTGCTACCAGTCATGAAAACGTGACATGTCACGAAATCACGACATCCTCCTCTCGCTTGGCTTTCATCTTCATGCACTTCCACGAAAATGTGACGTGTCACAAAATCATGACATCCTCCTCTCGCTTGGCTTTCATCTTCATGCACTTCCTGAAAATGTGACAAGTCATGAAATCATGACATCCTCCTCTCATTTTGTTCCTTCCTTGCTCCTTTCATGAAAATGTGACAAGTCATGAAATCATGACATGTCACAAATCCGACATTCTCCTCTTGTACTTTTTCCTTTCTCCACGAAAACAAGACAAGTCATGAAAACTCGACATGTCGCACAAATCACGACAATTTTCTTCCACCTTGTACTTTTCTACTTTCTCCTCATGAAAACATGACATGTCACGAAATCACGACAATTTTCTCTCACCTTGTACTTTTTTGCTTTCTCCCCATGAAAACGACATGTCATGAAATCGTGACATTTTTCTATCTTCTCCTTCTTTCCGCCTCCGTTGCAAAAATTTGACATGTCACGAAATCGTGACATTTCATACCATCTTGCTCCTTCCTCGCTTTCCTACCGCAAAAACATGACAGGTCACGATATCGCGACAGTCCATCCTTGGCGCTCCCCTTTGCTGTATTGCACAAAAATGTGACATGTCGCCTATCACTTTGCTTTCTTGCCACTGTCTACCATGAAAATGCAACAGATCACGAAAATGCGACATGTCGCGATGTCACGACAACTTTGCCTTTACTGCTCCCTTTTGCTGCTTTCTAGCGCGAAACCGCAATAGGTCACGAAAATGCGACATGTCGCGATTTCGCGACATTTTTTGTGCTTAGCTTTTTTCTGCATCGGACGTCGTGAAACCGCAACAGGTCGCGAAAATGCGACATGTCGCGATTTCGTGACATTTTTAACTTACTTTGCTTTGGCACAAAACTTGTAGAGATTTTTGTTTTTTACTAATTATCCCTTTCGAGGTGCTTGGAGGGACAAACAGAGGAGTGAGTATCTCTACAATTTGTGCATTATTTTGCATGAACAACAACAACAAAAAAATGTGGCAAAAATGCCAACACATGTATAATCAAGAAAGCATGGAAAACACTTCTAAACTATGTTAATTGCATCAAGATTCATGGAATTGCATAAAGAAAGACAACAACTACACTATGCATGGATCAATTATGTAAAATAAAGCATGAAAGTGCATAAAGAATCCATTAATGTCCTATTTGATGATTATCATAAAGAAACTAATCTAACCTAATTCTACTGGTTAGAAGTCTGCTAAACTATAATTAAACCATGAAAATAGCTAAACTAAGCTAATTAACTAGACATAAATAAAAAAGGTAAGGCGGTGATACCTCTACTACAAACTATAGCTCTGGTGAGTGGTCTACATTGTAAACCATGGCTGAAAGTCATGGTTAGAAATATGATAGGTTTACCCTCAATTCCAAGGGCAGTGGGCTTGACCTCCTTGTCCAAATTGATGTTCAATGGTCGCCTTTGGTGTCCTCAGACTAATTTGGTGGTTGATTCACTGTGAAGGGCCTTCGTTTGCCCGAATATGTGCTTCTTGGCTCTCCTAGGCTCCTAGGGTATCCATAATGCAATTCATCATGAATCTTGGAAAGTAGGTAGGGGATAAGTGCAATAGCTCTCTCTTAGTATACTCAGTTGAGTGTATAATTCGACAGGGCTTCGCTGCTCAAATATCCAATGCTCTCTCTCCGATAGTTTGTCCTAATTTTGAGGGGTACTTATAGGACTACCCAAGGGCTAGGGGTGGCTTCATGGAGAAGCCAAGATCAAGAATGGGTGGTTAGGACAATTGGATTGGAATATTCCATCCTCTAACCACCATCTTCTAGATCAAATGGCCATTCAAACTGATTTGGCTTGGATTGAATGCCAACTAAACTCTCGTTAAGATCACAGGTTACAGCTGTGGTCTAGACTATAAACCATAGGTCTCAACTATGGTTCAGCTTGTAAACCGTAGGTCTAGGCTGTGATTTAGACTGATTAGGCCAAGGAGCCCAAATTGAGTGGTTAGAACCACTACTCTATCTTGGAGTCTATCCAAGATCCTCCATATGGTCTTGTAGCATGTCCATATGAGTAGTCGCCATCGACATGATGCATTTTAGGTGTCTATAGATACCCCTTTTGAGATGTATTTGTGATATCAAAAAACGTTGAGCAAAAATAGACCTCCTAAAATGATGCCAAAGGTTCTATGATGATCATTAGTTAGATCAACATTAGATGCCCTAGGTCCTACAAAAGGACACGCATCCTAGAATCATTGCTTCCAATTGGGTGAAAGGCTTACATTTGAAAATCTTGTGCCCTTCTCATCTCATTCGGTGCAATTGTGCATTCCATAGGTATATTCTAACCCATAGATCCAAAAGGTAGAGAACAACAAGCAAAGTCATATTTGCTATTTACCCCAAGCAAAGGGGTAATCTTATGATAGTTTTTGATAATGATTCACAAGGACGAATGCAATTCTGAAAAGATCAAGGGATCTACGATTTCAAGGATCTTCTTTTGATTTTGATTATGATTTGATATTATGACTACCCCCTCAAGCGACGAGTCAATGAGGGTAATGACAATGATTAAAGTGACGATGTCACTTGACCACCATGGATGATCTGAACAAATTTAGATTTGAGCAAATTAATGCCTTGGCTAGGCCTAGTTCAGATTTTGATTCCAACTATTAATAGTGATTGCACATTCCTATCCCATGGAGCAATCAGGCTACAATAGCCATCTTAGGGAATCAAAATGATACAAATCCAATCAGATTTATGTTGAATCAAATTATCGATGATTTGCTGAAATATGTCATAGAAGACATGACATGAAATGCCTCGTTCCCATGGAGAAGTCCAGCCACGAAGGCCTTCTTAGGGATTGAAAAGAAGCATATCAGATCAACGATGACAATTTTTGCCCCAAATTTCCTTATGGTAATTTACTCATCTTTCCGGATTGCATGGAGTGCAAGTCGCTACAACCACCAAGTGTATAGGGTAAATTATTGAATACGAGGCACATTTGGTGTTTTTAATTATTTGATTTTTTTGTTATTGTTAATTTTGATTTTTTTAATCGATCATGGTGCTTTGAACATCACCAAATTTGCAATATTGATTGCTCTTTTTGAAAATTTGATCCAATGGGAGTCATTAATTTGCCTTTTTAGACCTTCCCATGGTGGGATTTGACCAGATTTTCTACTAGTTACAAATCGCAACTAGGGTTTGTGGTTCCCAATTGCAATTTTGGGAACCACGGCTAGGGCCTGCGGTCCATGCAGAATAAGAAAAGCTTATAAAATCTCAATTTTTAAATTTCTTTCATTATTCCTTGATAACGACTTGGCAATTGGAGCTTTGACAGTGACAACTACAAAATGACTTGCAACCCTACCAAACTCCACACTCACACCTACACACTGCACGATGGCAGAGCGCGGGCAAGCTTCCTCTAGCTACGATGGCCGAGGTGAGGGCAAGGTAATTCAACACCAAGACCTCACATCCATTACCAATAAAATGAACCAAATTAATTAATTAGTTAATCAATCACATTAAACTATTGGAAATGAACCTCACCCTAGGTTAGGGTAGCTTAGGCTTTCTTTTTTTTAATTTTTTTCGTTTTTAGCCATGGTAAAAGACCGGGTGGGATCTCAATCGAAGACCACAGGTACCAATTGTGGTTCCCAATTGATCAATTGGGGACCACAGCTACCAGCTATGGTTTGCATTTAAAATCCCAATGGTCAATTTTTGATCGCATGCGGACCACAGGGTTGACTCGCGGTTCACCAACTTTAGGAAAAATTTATCAAATTTTTTATTTTTCTAAGGTTTAATAGGCAAATAATGTCATTTAATGCATTTTTGACTTGTCTAAGTGACATTTTTAATTTTTATGACTGCATGATGACATGTTTTTGTAATTTTATCAATTTTTAGATGTTTTTGATGATTTTTAGGTCATTTTTAAATGTTTTTTCTTGTTTTTAGTTAGATTTTTTCTTATATTATGCTTTTTATTTTAGAGGTTGACCTCTAGAGCTCGAGATCCTGACATCCTTAAGAATATTCATAGAGAGCTCACTCCTAGGGAGCAGAAATGGTTTGGAGCCGTCGGCTTTGGCTACGTCTTAGATCTACCCATGATTAGGGTAGATCAATCCTACTTGACTGCGTTGGCCCGACATTGGAATGCGTAGACCAACATATTTCACCTACCTATAGGTGAAATGATTGTGACCTTAGAGGATGTCTACAGGATCTTCAGGATCCCCATTGATGGCGAGGCCATCGTCTCTTCTACTTCTGGGGCCAAAGGGCCCATTTTTAATGCTATATTTCAGTGACCAGAGCCAGGAGGCTCAACGTAGTATCGATCATGGAGGAGTCCATATCAGATACTAGCAGGGGAAGAACATATTCTCTATGCGGGAGGTCGTATTTATGCACCTGGTGGTGTAAGTTGTCCTTCCAAACTCCTCAAGTGCGAGGATTCCTTGGAACCTCCTAGCCACTATCCGTAGAGTGGTTCAGAGCTCAGTGACTCAACCCTGTGACTAGCCTGGGGTAGCACCCTACTCTATTAGTTGTATAAAGAGTTGTACCAATTAACTAACCGAAGCCATCAGGGTATCAATTGTAACCTACTTCTTCAAATTTGGTACCGACAGCACATCAAGATAGAGCATACAGGAGAGCTACCATTGCGCATCATAGAGATTGATGATGCTCATCAATGCTACAATACCCATTGGCCTTAAGAGGAGGAGGGGTTCAGGAGCAGGACCCATGTTGGTGACGTCCAACATTATATCACATGGTTTGGATCACTCGACCTTGATGACATTGAGTGGTGGTCATATATGGATTGCCCAGCATGGGCTGAGGTGGGCGAGTGGCTTTGATAGGCTCATAGAGATAGGTGGCTACTCAGCCAAAAGGTTGAGATTAGAGAGTATCAGTTCTACTCTCATGTCCTATGTTAGTTTGGGCCTTGTGCAAGACATCCTAGAGATCCCATTTCTATATAGGCACTTGGCATTAGAGTGGTATCTTCCATGGATTTGACCTCTAGCTCTAGGAGATGAGCCAGATGACTTCCAAGATACTGGGGTTGATAGGGTTGCTACCACATTAGCATATGAAGAGTGGTGGTCCATGCTCCGGTGGTATGGATCGGGGCCTCTAGGCAGAGTGGTAGACCAGGCAGAGGTAGAGGTGGATCCTAACATGTGTAGGATGCACCATTGGATAGAAGGCAAATGGAGCACAAAGGCCACTATTGAGGAGGATCCTGAGGTTTATCCTAATGATGAGGCTCCCAAGGAGGGTGAGGTCCCTCCTAACAATTCATAGGGACTGATCCTAGCTCAGGTGGTTGACTTTTAGAGGCATCTCAGTTGATATGTCACACAACAGCTAGAGCGAGATACCACCATTGCTACTCTATAGGCCCAACTAACTGATAGGGACTACAGACTAATTGAGGTAGTGTAGAATATCACCAACCTAATTACATAGGCTATGATAGTAGAGGGGAGGGTACAAGAGCTCACTAGTACACATAATCTAGCATAGGTGTGTCTAGCTACAACTATAGCAGAGAGGGACTTGGCCATGGATCAGAGGGGAGATCCCTCATCTTCCTATGTTATTAGGGCACCACCTATAGCACCAGTTCTAGTGCTACCTTGGTGGTCGTGATCCCATGTCAAAGATCCAACATTTATAGGCCCTCATGGAGGAGGGAAATGATAGACATACTAGTAGGGTAGCCCATATAGACTAGTTGGAGGGCTACATCAGGTTGATTGGCGGCATGATCCCAGAGGATTCTCATGCTATAGGGTCTCAATGGACTAGGTCTAGGACTACGGGGCAGTCCATAGCTATCTTGAGCCAACGGACCCATAGGACAAAGAGGATGCACATGTCCTCTAGCACACATGGTGACAACATGCATAGGAGCCATAGGGAGATAGGCGAGACCTCTAGCCATAGGACTAGCCACCTGGGCATACCAGTCTCTAGTGTGCTAGGCCTCTTCGGGCTAGGTGGTACACAAGGCCCTCAATAGGGCATACAACAGGGGCCAGATCCGACTACAAAGTAGGCTCTAGGTCATAGGGCTGAGGGAGGTGGTGAGAGCTCTAGTTTAGGGGGATCCGGCCAGAGCTAGGGCTCTTATCAGATGACAACTACTTTTTGTATATGTATCATTTTTGGTGTAAGGTTGAGGACCTACACGATTATAGCCTACGGGTATTTTGTACTCATCTGATGTACTTTGAGACACATAAAAAAAAAAAAAAAAAAAAAAAAAAAAATAAATTATATATGATATGACTTGATCATTTTGGCTCATTATGTGTACTTGATTTATATGTTTTGATTTTATGTTTATTTGATGCACATGGATGCAATGCTTATGTTAATTTGATGTTATATGATGTGATGTATGGATGACATGCACTAGATAGCTATTTGATTTATGATGATGGTTATATGTAGTGATCTAGGTGCTTAGATGTGTGATTTATGATGGATGCATATGGATACTGTAGCGACCCTGGGAATGCGTGCACCGGTACCTTTTCTAAAAACCTACTTGTAATGCTTATTTAAACTACCAAAGATGAAATGGAAATACAAGAGGAAAAAGCATATAACACAAAATAACAAAAGACAAATCTCTTTATTGATACTGAAGCTCGGTTACATGTCGATACCTCTTAGGGATACCCATTTTTGATACTATAAATTACAAGTGGGCAAGGAGTGCCCCTTCCACGAAGAGGTGGTGCGCTTATAAAAGCTTCCCAATTTCGTGCACAGAAATGTATGAGGACTTACAGATGCCTCCTTATACAGGTCTATTTCCTAGAGGGATACCTTTTGCTCTCATATGTTGTAATCTTCGTCTGATGTACCTATGGCCATACAAGAAATGAAACAACAACACACTTTTAGGTGTCCGATATTGCCTCCCCATATGAGGTTGTTAGTAATCAAAGAATGTAATAGAAATATGATAAAAAAATGCCATGAAATCGTGTAAATCTATGCTAATGATATAAGAAAACAAAATAAAGATGCTATGTCTATCTAAGCTAAGCCTATGGGCCACTGTCCAAGATAGTGGCCGCTAAAGTAAACCTTACCCTCTTTGCCCCAAAGCTATGGGTCAAAGACTATGATATGATGTTGAAGAAAGTAGGTATTATGCTCTTTGATTCGTCAAAGCTTTGTCGCACACGTGTTCTCAAAGAGAACTCTCCAAGTCTTGAAATATCTCCTCAAGAATATGTCTCTCTTCCTGATGTGATAAAATATTTTTTGTATGTCATATCTAGATATGATCAGGATGTCTTGGTGCTCTTAGGCTTGCACCTTTTATACTATGAAATCCTAGGTCTATGTCCAATCCCTAGAAATGAATTTATCATGCATAGTGCAAGTTGGCATGAGAAGCTTTTGTCCATTGTCTATATTTGAAGGCCAGTTAACTGAAATCTAACTGCCCACTTGAGTCTTCTATGCGAACTGGTCAGTAGCATGAGAAGCTTTTGTCCTTTGTTTATGCTTGGAGATCAATTAACTTAATTCTAAATGCAAACTCAAGTCTCCTATGTGAACTGGTCATGAAAAGGAATGCAAAGTTATTGCCACTCACCTTTATTGCATGCAGACTGCCACTTCTGCCTGAGATTGGGCCTGTTTGTTGACAAACCACTTTTTATGGCTTAGCCACTATCATCTATAGCGACTAAGATCTGGCCACTATCATATGCAATGGCTAAGATCTGGCAACTATCATCTACAACGGCTAAGTTCTGGCCACTCTAGGCTTGAGTGGCTAGGATCTGGTCACTCTTGGATTGAGTGGCCAATCTTGGATGGCTTGAAAATGCCCCAAATGAGTGGTGAGAACCACTGTTGATGCTTGGAAAGTCCAATATTGTGTATTATGATCTTATGAGTGTGTCTATGTAAGTAGCTCCCCTATGCATGATACGATTTAGGTGTCTACATATGCAATGTTTTCTCTTAATGCATATTTGATATTGTTTTATTGTATGCATTAATGTATGTAATGATTTATTTACATGATGGTAATCTAATGTAAATGAACCTGTATGCTTTAATCACTTAAAACATAAGGAATGAATGCAAATATGTTTATCAATATAATGGATGACACCACAAAATGTATAAAAATCATGAATATAATTGAAAATCCTTAAGATAAGAATTTAATCAATTAATCACCCATATATGAAATGCAATGGTATGCAATGTTATGATGCGAATGATATAATGTGTCATTCTATTTTCTTTTGCAAAATTTGAAAAATATGCACGATATAGTCAATGGTCGTCTAAATATTATTTCTAATATCCATCCGGTATCTATCCTATATTTTGATTGTGCACTATATGATGATGTATCCTAGACTCGATACTTTGCAATTTGATGATTTATATGGTTTGCGATATTTGATATTTTGTTGCTATGAGAGAAATTTTTGAGGTTTTCCATGAGACTCAAACACCCTAATAGACTTATCAAAAGTTGCATACTAACCACACTAGACTTTTGAGATAAAAGGCTTTTGCTAGGATAGGCCCTAACTGTTCATTATCCCTGTGTGTGCACATGATTATTTTAAGATAAGACACGAGCGTTCCCCAATGTCAGGTGGGATTCTTTCAGCCCATTGCTAAGATAGGGGTTCCACAAATGTCTTATCCAATCCCAAGTTTAGATTTTAGTTGGACTAAGCCACTAGGCAATGCAGGACACCTGAAGCTAGCTCTTCCACATTCAAACATTGGTCTTGTTCATAAGCGAGGTGCTAATGCATCAAACATATCATCATGCGTAAGGTACAGTAGTGCCGAACAATTCCAGGGATTCAGGCTCATTCCTTTCTATCCTTCAATTTTTGGGATACTTGCTCATATGTAGTGAAGCAAGGGAGTCGATTCCATCTTCATTTTGAACTGTCTTTGGATCTTCATTTGATCTCTCTTCAAACTAGATTTTGGATCTTCATTTGATCTCCACTCAAACTTTTGATTTATGATATTCATTTGATCTTCACTTTGAACTTTGATTTAAGCCTATTTTCTGATCTTCACTCGATCTTCACTTTTCGGCATTTACATTTGATAATTTTCTTCAAAAACTTTCCTTTGGGAGGATTTACTTGGGAAAATTGTTTCTGGTATATCGATTGAGAATATCGATCTTATGATATCAATATGGGATATCAATCTGGGAAGTCGATCTATGATATCGATCTAGGGTATCAATCATGAGGATTGATGTGGGATATCACTTTGGGATATTGCTCATTTTATCGTAAGCAAGGGATTCTGAATAGGGAACTAACCTGTCCTTTTGCCAACTACCAACATTTCCCATACCGTCCGCACAGAGGGATAAGCAAGAATAACTCTTTTCGCTTCAGGATACCCGGTCCTGCTTCACGGCTTTCATCTTCCCCTAGTCCTTGTTAGGATTGTTTAATTTGTTGATTAGTGATAGGCTTCTGATATGCTAAGGGCTATACTAACTGAACCTTAGCTACAAAAGCAAAGCAAGATTTCTACCAACTCTTGATAAGACCACTAGGTATGGTTGAGTGACCGAAAAACCCTAGTATATCTCCATAGCAACATTATAGGTTGTGTTGAAAAACACAATTACTCACATGAATGATGGATCATGATAAATGCAGAGATGCATGATTTAAACACAAACGTGGTGTCATTTGTAAGACTGACAAACATAATCCCTCCTACTACGGAATGCAATGGATGACGAATGCCTATATGCAATGCAGTAATGCAGCGAATGCATGTGTGAATGCAAAATGAGAATGCAAAATTCAAATGCAAAATGCAAATGTTTTTGGATTTTATGCTTTACCAATTTTTTTGGATTTTATTGATTTTATTATTTTTATGAGTTTTGAGCCTCATATCTGACCAAACGGTGAGTACATGCCTCTGGAGCCTTTAGATTGACCAAGCGATTTTTAAGAATCCTTGGAGCTTTTAGGATTGACCAAAGGGATTATGGGTACCTTTGGGGCATTTTGGGATGACCAAGCGATATTTTAAGAATCCTTGGAGCTTTTGGGTTGACCAAGCAATTTTTCAGAAACTCTTGGTGCCTTTTGATTGACCAAACTACTCATAGATGCCTTTGGAGCTTTTTAGGATGACCGAGCGATTATAAGCAAATCCTCGAGGCTTTTAACTGACATGACCAAGTGGTTTCAGGAACCCTTGGAGCCTTTTGGGATGACCGAGTAGTTTTAAACAAACCCTCAAAGCTTTTTGAGGTTGACCAAAGGGCTTACAGATGCCTTTGGAGCTTTTTGATTGACCAAACTACTTATGGGAGTGTTTGGAGCTTTTTAGGATGACCGAGTGGTTACAAGCAACCCTCGGAGCCTTTTACTATGCTCTTCAAGCATAAAATGCCTTAATATGGATGATGTTGAGAGGTTCAGGCTCTTCAACACCCCCTAGCGATGTTAGGCGATAGGTACCTGGACCAATATTTTTAGATATGATGTAGGGTCCTAGCCAATTAGCCATGAATTTGTCTCGCATATCTGGCGATAAATTAGAGTTCTGTTGGTTCTCTTTCAAGACAAGATCCCCAACTTCAAAGTCTCTCTAGTGGACTTTGATATTGTAAGCTCATTTTAGTCACTCTTGATAAATGTGGAGATGCTCCAGGGCATTCACGCGATGTTCATCAAGTAGCGTCAGTTGATCCAGTCGAGCTTGTCATGTGGTGTCATCATCGATGAACTCTTTCAATGTGATGCACAACATTGGAATTTCTAATTCCAAGGGCATAATGGCCTCAGTGCCATATACTAGTGAGAATGGTGTTGCCCCAGTGGGCATCCAAATACTAGTCCTATAAGCCCATAACGCAAGGGGCAGCTGGATATGCCAGTCTTTGTGGTTTTCTTGTACCATATTTTTCAAGATGGCCACCACTATCTTATTTGAAGCCTCAACCTACCCGTTTGCTTGCGGATAGTATGGAGTCACAAAACTGTGTTTGATTCTATATTTAGATGTCAAAGCTCTCACAATTTTGTTCTTGAAAGACGTTCCATTATCCGATATTATTTTGGATGGAATCCCAAAATGACTTATGATATGCTCCAGTATAAACTCTGCTATACGAGCTCCAGTTGTCATTGTTAAGGGTATTGCTTCCACCCACTTTGTAAAATACTCAGTAGCCATGATTATGAATGTATGTCAGCCCGATGATGGAGGAGAGATCTTGCCTATAAGATCTAATCCCCACTGAGCAAATGGCCAAGCCGCTTGAATGGGTTGTAAGGCCTACGATGGCAAGTGCGTAAGATTAGCATGATGCTGGCATTTAACGCATTTCTTGACATACACATTGCACTCCTTCTCCATAGTGGGCCAATAGTAGCCCATTCAAAGGATGCGCTTGACGATGGCCATGCCGCTGAAATGGCCACCGCATGTACCATCATGAGCTTGCAAAATCGCCCATGATGCCTCTTGGGGCTCTAAGCAATGAAGGAGAACTCCATCATAGCCTCGTCGGTACAAGATGTCTCCTATTAAGATATATTTAGCCACTTTCTATTTAAATGTGCGCTTCGTGGCACACGAAAATCCCTCTGGGATTATACTAAGCTTTAGGAAGTCTTTAATTTGTGACATCCAATTTTGATAAATCTCAGCTTCGACTGCTAAGATGACTTGCTCCCCCTGCATATTTACCTTTGCAAATGCAGACTCAGAAACAACCCTGTGGTGAATGGTAGTACCACTCCCCATAGGACTCTAAGAGGTTAATGACCCCCTAGGGTGCCTTCTTAAGAAAGTCTTCAGCTTTGTAGAACCATTCAACTTTTGGTTCTACACTGATCATGTTGACCGATTCTCTGTTATCATAGGTTGCATGCTCTGCTACTGGATGTGAGAGCGTCTTGACATGGATGGTAGTGAAATTAGTAGATGGATTCTGAGGGATTAAAGATCCCAAAGAAGCCATGGTGTCTACAAACCTATTTGATGATCGAGGGATTGCCTCAATGTCATACCATTCAAATTTGGCCAAATATGTGTCAACTAGATCTTTATAGGCTTTCAGTACGGGACATCGACACTGAAAAAGCCCCTTGACTTGATTTACTATGAGCAAGGAGTCACCAAAGATGTTCAATCTCTTAATATTCATGGCGACGACTATGTGGAGGCCCAGCAGTAGGGCTTCGTACTCAGCGTTGTTGTTGGTGCACAAAAAATCCAACTTGAATGACAAGGGCATTGGAGCTCCTTGCGGCGTGAAGAACACTATTTCAGCACCACCTCCTTGTTCGCACTTTGAACCATCGAAGAACAGAGTCATATCAACATTGTTCTCTGGTTCTTCGAGTTCGAGAGCTTCAGATATGACGAAGACTGCATCATTCGAAAGCTCGATTGTTAGAGGCCTACTGTTTGACAGTGGTGCCTCAGCTAATTGATCCGCTATGACCTATCCCTTAATGGAATTCTGGCTTATGAATTCCAGATCAAATTCTATCAATAGCATGATCCACTTCATAGTACGCGTATTGTGATACGTCTTACTCATCATGTACTACAAAGGATTTTGTTTGGATATAACATATGTCGTATGACTTAACATATAATGTCACAATTTCTTTGTAGCGAACACTACTGCTAAACATAATTTTTCCACATATGCATACCCGAGCTCATAGCTCACCAAGGTTCGACTAATATAATATATGGCCTATTCTTTGCCTTGCACGTTCTTTTGGGCTAACATGGTTCCCAGTGCAAAGTCAGTTGTCGATATATATAGTAGAAAAGGCACCTCTGGCCTTGGTGGAGCTAGCACTGGCGGCATCGCTAGGTATTGCTTTATCTCAGTGAAGGTTGCCTTGCAGTCCTCGTCCCAGTTGAATGGGACTCCCTTATGTAGCAGTCGATTCATGGGTCGACATTTATCCGATAGTTGGGTGATAAATCACTTTATCGAGGCTACCTTGCCCTGAAGGCTCCTTAATTCCTTAATATTGGTGGGAGGATGCATTTCCAAAATGGCCTTGACCTTCGCTGGGTCTACTTCGATGCCTCTCTTAGAGATGATGAATCCTAGTAATTTTCTAGAAGTTACGCCAAATACGCACTTCTTAGGATTCAGCCTGACATTGTGCTCTATCAGGCGATCGAAGACTTTCCTTAAGACCTCTGCATGCTCTTCTCACAACAATGACTTGGCCAACAAGTCATCGATATAATCTTCTAGAATTTTGTGCATATAGTCATGAAAAATGTATGTCATGGCCCGTTGATATGTGGCACCAACATTTTTGAGGCCAAATGGCATAAATTTGTAGCAAAACGTTCCCCATGGCGTTATAAACATGGTTTTATGCTGGTCTTCGGGTTTAATCCAAATTTGATTGTAACCAAAAAAACCGTCCATTAAGGAGAGCATTTCGTGACCTACAGTTGCATCTACGAGAGCATCAATATTGGGCAACGAAAATGAATCTTTGGGTGTTGCCTTATTTAGGTCTCTAAAATCCATGCAAATACGGATTCTTCCATCGAGTTTTCCCATGGGTACCATATTGGACACCCATTCTGGATAATCGATGGAGATCACAAATTCCACATCCAACAACTTTTGTAGCTCATATTTCACCATTAAGGCTACTTTTGGGTGCATTTTTCTAAGCTTTTGCTTGATCGGCTTCTTCGTCAGATCTAGCGAAAGGTTATGCGTAACCAATTTTGGGTCTAGACCTAGCATATCCTTGTACATCCAAGCAAACAAATTTGGTCTCTCTTTCAGCAGAGGGATGAGGGTGGCCCGCTCATCTGGAGTGAGACTCTCTCCAAATTTAACCTTCTTTGCACTGGCGGGATCATTACTGATATCCACCTCAAAGGTTTCCTCTACCGACATATGTGATCCCTCCTCAAGCTGGTGAGGCGTAGGAATCAGATGGATGTCATCAGCCGGGTTGATCGGTTTTGCGTTGGAAGTATTTTTGGCATGATAAACATCATATGCACAACCTGGTGCAAAATGGAAAGGTTGCAACATTTCTTCATTGGGGAAGAAATCCTCAGGCTCAATGGGTGAATCAGCATGATCCCAGTCGATAGCATCTTTGTTAAGATACAATGGTTTGGATGGATCTGCTGGATTGTGGAGTGGAGTGGTCAAATCAATGGAGACCATGTTTATGGAATGGAATTGATCTCCAGGACCACACGGACCAACCTCTACAAAATCTATGTAGTCCTCATACCCACGATCTGGCTCTAATGGCACAGGCACAAAGGGGTCTTCCCTATGAGGACTATGAACAACTGGATCCTCCCTATGCACTGAATGCAAAATAGGATCATTTGGCTCACGGAGCTCCATGTAGGTCGGTGGAAGGGGATTAACCAACCGATGAATTTGATCCAAGTTTAACCGTCTTGCTCTCAGACGAGGACCAACACGTAGCTATCGATAGACCTCATCAATGTCGATGGGTTGATGATGGTAACACAAATAAGGAGGACCAAGGTAGGCCCTCTCTAGCTCATCTTCTTCGTCACTATCATAATAGAATCCTTCATTCGCCCCTACTCCTAGGGGTGCTCTGGCAAGTGTGGCCCCATGAATATGACTGCTTGATCGTTGTCATCACTATCTAGATAAACCAGATAATTATATCGTAAGTGTGACATCGCCAAGAAATCTAGCTCCGCTTCTTCCCCTGAATGATCAACGTTGGGAAGGATCTCTTTGATAACCTGTACCGACTCAATAGGCAATAGATGATGCGCATGCCAGGGCCTCTCATAGGCACCCTCGACTTCATCCCCAGATTCATCATCGTTTGAGGATTCCTCATCTGCATCATAACCTGGTCCACTCATATCGGAGGTGGACTCCGCTCCATCTTCATTACAAAGATCTCCTAGCTCGAGATCGCATACAGTAATGGGGTTATGCCCTTGCACGTCTATGTCATCGACTGCATCATGGGTTTGGTGTCCCAGGTGATCTCTGGGGTTCATTTCTATCTTAGTCTGCTCAAGGAGCCCTTCACGATGATCTTCGAGTGGCTCAGTGATGACGACATATATCATAGGGTGATTCCTCCAAAATTTGGAAGGATCCAGATGATATGGATTAAAATCCACATCATCCGCCATACTAAGGTACAGACGATCTAGGGATGCTATGAGCAAATCATCCTACCCCCGTATCTGTAACCCTAAACCAAACCTATCAGTGACTAACTGATAACGAGGTTCCAGTGGAGTCCTCCATCCTTGTTCAAAGAGACCAAGGTCATATCCATGCCAATGATATAGCTCAAAAATATGCATGGCATACTTTGGATTGGATAGATAACGAACGTTTACTATGAAAGGTTCCTCATCATCTTCATCCATGGGCTCTCACGTTGGAAGCTGGTCTAGCCCCGCATAGATGAAGTTAGTCTGATTAGGTGGCTCTCCCAATGGAACCACCGATCCAACCGGGTAACGATGAGTGGATGGTCGGCCCATCTCTTGTGCAGTCTTCAGAATCGGTCCAAAGGTTACATTCTGCACAAGGTACTCACCTAATCCGGTGTTGGCGAGATGTACCGTCACCCGCGGTGCGGATGACCCTGCTGAAGATGCAGGCGAGGCAGGCTGAGGTGCCTCCTCGACTTTGTCTTGGGGTTCCTCGACTTCCATAGGAATGGGAACCTCCTCGATGATTGGCTTGGGCTCACGCTCCTTCTCTTTCTCGCCCATTTTTACCTTCAACTTCCTATCATCCCGATGCATGACTGATGCCGATGGTTTCAAGGAAGTGGTAGTGGTGTGCTCCGATCTATGTGACACAGATGGCATTGGTTGAGCATGTACTACTGGTTTACCTCCTAGTTTCTTTATTGGTGATGACGGTCGAACATCTAGGTGCATTGATGGGAGTATGAAACCCCTAGGAAAATCTACTAGGTTCATGAACTTAAATGGTTCTTCATTCGATGCCACTACGTGAACCTGTCCCTCATGAATATACTTCACACATTGATGCAATATCGAGGGGACACAACACATTTCATGAATCCAAGGCCTACCAAGTAATATGTTGTACTGCATGGCCCCTTCTATCACATGACACATTACTAAGATGGTCTTCAAGCCTACCTGTATGGGTAGGATAATTGTGCCAACAGTTGAACATAGTGCGTCGTTAAATGCTCTCAATGTAAATGTAGTGGGCACAATGTGTGATTTAGGTAGCTTCAAATGACTCAGCACCTTGGTCATTATTATGTTGATCGATGAGCCGGTATCGATCAAGACCCTTTTAAATGGCATGTGATTAACACATGCGATTATGTGCAATGGTGGGTCGGCCATAGTTGTAGAAACCATCCTTATCTCATGATCATAAAATTGGATCATCGATTCCTGAAACTATTGTACATGTCCCATAAAATTAGTAAATGCCTGTGCATCCTAGGACTGTACTTCAATGGACCTCAAAATGTCCATAAGAGTCTCCCTGTGCCTCGGGGACTATTGTATTAGCTCATATATTGACAACTTCGTAGGAGTTATCTACAGGTTTTGGACCAACCTGCTCCTTATGGTCACCACCGATCTTGTTGGTGGGCCTGGAATATTCTGCGTCGGCCACTGATTCGGCGTGGCTTGTATTTGAATGGGAGCACGAGGTTGATTTTGTTGTTCATATCTCCCATGCCTAGTGACAATGTTCACCATGCCTATGAACCCTTGGGTAGGTGGTTCGACTCGCACTTGGTTGACCTGGCCAACGTTGTTGCGAGGTGCCTCATGATTTGGCAAGGGGTTTTTGTAAATCCCCATATTCTGATTATCGGGTGCCTACGGGTTGTGCGGCACTACAAGCTCACCTTTGTCAATCATATTTTGCACCATGTGTTTGAAAGTCTAGCACACCTCAATGTCATGGCATTTCATTTGATGAAAAATGCAAAATAGATCTTCTTGGTACCCCTTTGGTTTGGGTTGATTGGGGTCTACCATCTTGATTTCGGGTAATCTAATTGCCTTGGCCTCACATAGCTGATGGAAAATCAACGTCAGTGATTCCGTCAATGGTGTGAACTGGCGAGGTGGGCATTGATCTTTGTTCTTGCCCTTATAATTGTTGTTGTGCTTGTCATATTGCGTAGGAGGAGGTTGGGCCTGATAATTCTATTTCTATTGCCCCTTGTTCTCCCTCTGAAGATTCAACACCACTTGATTCACATGGGCCTGCTTGCCCTGTTGTTTTGTGGTACTCTTCTTTTGTCCCTCTCTCCTATTCTTGAGCTTCAAGTTGCCTTCCTACAACTTGATGTCCTCAATCACTTTGGCTTGCACCAAAGCCTCTTCGAATGTAGGATACTGCTGCAATTGTAGCAGTAACGAGATGTGCTTGGCACAAATCTTCGTAAATATTTGGGTTAACTCTGTGGTAGGAATAGGGAATGGCAACTTTGCCATTAGTCTCCTCCATCTCTTTTTGTATTGCTCTATTGGCTCATCATCGCGCTGAGCTAGCGTAGCCAGATCAAAAATATTGGCCTATTTCTTGATGCCAAAGGAATAGCATTCAAGAAAGGCATCAACTAATTGCTCAAAACTGGTTATGCTATGTTTCTTTAGCTGATTGAACCACTCTTGGGCCAGACTAGAAAGTGTCATGATGAACGTACGCAACAACAATGCATCATTGCTTGCTATCTGGAAATAAGCATCCAAAAAGCTCGTGACATGTTCTTATGCATCTTCATCACCCTTAAACTTGTCCAACCTGGGCATATCAAAATGCTCAGGGTAAGCCAAAGTAGGCACCAAAGGATCCAAAGGCTCATTATGGATTTTCCTTAATGTCGGTTTTTGAATAGTCGTGCCTTGTCTCTCGATGGCTTTAATCTTCTCGGCTAAGGCCTTATAGGCCTCCGAAGATAGAAATTCCTCCTCCCTAAGTTGACATGGAGGTGGCTTAGGAGGTACTGTCTTCCTCATATGAGATGGAGGGTGTTGCTCTTCCTCCTCCTCAGCTCGGGAGCTCTCAGGATATTCTTGCTCATATCCATCTCCCTCTACTTCTTCATGCTGCCTCTACCTTTGATTATCGAGTAGCAGTGGTCGCTCCCTCTATTCGACACTAGCATGAGTATGAGCGTCTCTTTTCTCTTGATGCATATCAACTTGAGATAAAGCCTTTCTATATACATGCTCTCTATGCTCATCATGAGGATATAGGCCAGCCCTAGCTAACCTATCCTCCTGCTCCATGCATTCCTTCTAGGCAAGGATATGCTCTTCATGCATGCATTGCTCATATAGCCTCTATCTAATGAGCCTCTGTGCTTGAATATTTTCATCTTCAATGCACTACCTCTCTAGGCAAGCATCCTCCAATTGATCTTGGAGGATTTGGCATTTCTACTCCAATACCAATTGATGTGACCTATCAATATGATTGGTCATGGGAGGCCTCTAGTATCCCTGCTCTGTACGAGCGACCTTGTGGGTTCTATACCCATTGGACTGATGTGTTGTGCCTTTACCTCTATCTATGAAGATGACATTGGCCTCCTACTATGTCCTATACTGTGAACCACCATGCATAGATAGTGGGTGTGTGACATGAGGGTGCTTAGAAGCCTCTCCATGCTCTCTAGTAGTCCTGACGACACTCATGCTATGCTCACTCAAGGCTCGAGTGGGTGGAGTGGAAGGCTTGTAGCCTAGATGCTCTAAAACACTACCTAGACCCTCTAGCTATTGATACCACCATCGCTCATGCTATGGTGTGCCATTATCTCCCACCTTTGATATATCAATAGTGATCTTACGTGGTGGACCACACATGGGAGTATGGTTAGACCTATGCTCTGTAGCAAGCCTATCTGCATGTCCCTGAATGGGTGGATCTCTAGTCCTTCTATACTCAGAAGGTAGAGCCATGTATCCTCTTATGGACTTAGTATGTAGGGGCACCAACTTGGTCCCATACACAACAAACTCTTCAACCGATCCCATGTATGCATATGCATTGTGGTCTTGGTAATGTCTCTCGAATGGAGCACCATCATGATGGAAGGCTTCCTATTCTATCCTGTACCTAGAGGAGTTTACTAAAGCTCCTCTATCTAGGGTATGCTCTATAGGCTCTTCTCATATCAAGTTATCTCCTCTGATGCTTATCGAATGACGTTCAGTTCGCTCATGTATTTGAGGAATTGACACGTGCTATTGTAAATTGGTTAGGGGTTGGTCATCAGTGTTAGGTTTAGACCTTTGTCGACCACCTTATGTATCCACCATTGTGTACCTAGCATCTATATGCATCTTTTATTATTAAGCAAACAAGGTATACAATAATGATTATCTCGTTTTAAATTTTGAAAGTGAGTTCTAAACTATTTGATGTGTTTTCAGGATTTGCTGTATCAATGTAGAAAATCTTATCGTGTTTTACAAAACTTGTTGGATTTTATTCTCAGTTTAATGGTTTTCACCTTGTATACACCAAAACAGCACCAATCCGATTATGTGACTACAAGCACTGACCGAATTGGCATACATACCCCCTAGGGCAGCCTCCGAGAGGTTAAACAGTGGTCCTAACCACTCCCAAATCAGTTTTGGAAGGTCAGAGGTCAATTTGGCACCTTTTAAGCACTTTGCTCCCTATTCGTCCCACCCTGGGATGATTAGAATCCTATTCGCCCCACCCCGGGATGATTAGCAGCAATCGCTCCAGGGTGGGACGATTAGCAGGTTTGACTGGCAAAAAGTCAAGCCTTGACAAATGGCAGCCCAGATCCGCCACCCAACTTCACCTTCAAGGCATGCAATTGTGAGGAACGGTTTCAAATCTGAGAGAGAGACTTCAGTCAAGCATGCCCTGATCATGGAGGCTCTAAATCAGGGAGGAATCTTCTCTCCCCCAAAAAGGCATGATGAGCCAAGTGGCGCCCTCGCATGCGCATTCAAAGGAGACCCTCAGGTCTATAAAATGGTGAGCCTCCTCACCCCAAAAGGAGAATAGAGCTGGAGCATTTGGAGCAATGGAGTGCTGCCAAATTATACCCCCATTCCTCTTTGTGCTTCCTACATCCCTAATTTCTCTTTTGGAAGAGAGGTTATCGGGTGAACACTAGGAACGCAATCTAGACCCAAAACCCAAGAAATCGGCCACAATCCCACACCAAACTCATTGACACAACCCCTAGGAGGTTTTGGACCCATCCCACTTGGATTGGTGCCAAAACTAAGCCCCAAACGGTGGGCGTCCTGCCCCCGGGCCCCGCACTACTGTAGTCCTAATCGCCCCACCCCGGAGTGATTAGAAATATGTGCATGATTTCTTTACTATTATTTTTGCATTATGTTTTATCTGATGTACTTATGCTTCTGTCCAAGTTTCATTGCTTTCTGACATGATTTGACCTTGTTTTTATCATTTTATGTGTTTACTAACCTACAGGGAGCGCCTTCGGATATAGGACAATCTGGGTAGAATATGCCAAATATGACCTTCTGGGTCATCTCAAAATGCCCCTTTTAGTCTAACCCCAAGTTTGTAGGAGTTTTGGAGGCCTCTGGGTAGGACATTTGCAAGGTCACTTTTGCACATTTTGTGATAGTCCCCAACGTCCCACCCCGGAGCGATTAGAAATATGTGCATGATTTCCTGACTATTATTTTTGCAATGTGTCCCTGATGATGTCTCCATGCCTCTATCAAATTTTGAATTCATTATGACATGTTTTGACCATCGTTTCATTATTTTATATATTAACTAGCCGGAGGCTTTAGGGATTGCATGTTTTCCTATATCCGCATATGCTATTAACTATTTGCTATTTTTTTGTGCATAGGATCTCACCACCAAGAACACCAGAGGGGCAGCAAGGAATGATGAACACATGGACACAAGTGGCGACAACTTTTGGCCCGCCCATTTCGAATGTGGGCATGCGGAAGACATTGGAAGCGTACCATCCATTGATGTAACGAACTGTATCAAACATTCTGAGCCCTAGAGGGGGGACGTATTGTAACTAGATTAAAAGCAACATTAATAAAAGAGGCCCTACTTTTTTTTTCTTACATCTCATTTATGCATCATTTCCTTCATGCATTTGTTCTTCGCATTCGTAGGACTTAGCATCTATATCCATATCTATTTTGTTTGCATCATATCTGGTATGCCATCCTTCTGCATTCACTTTCAGTGGTGATCATGGTGGGACCCTATCCCCTACTATTAAGATCAAGTTTTTGATCCAAATTTTGTGGTTTTCTTTGTAGGTGTTACTCATTCGGGCACTGGACTGCTACTCGTGCCACCTCGGGATGAATACATATTCGTCCCACCCTATGATGAATGCAGACCTGCTATTCATCCCACCCAGGATGATTAGAGCTCTATGCATTTTCTGAGCAGAAACTTAGAGGCATCTAGTTTAGACAGAGAAGAGGTAGGCCTTCTGAACATCCTCTATGTTTTTCTACTTTCTGTTTCTGCAATTTTTTGTTTTCTTTGCTTTATTTTCAGACACTTGCATAGAAAGGTTAAGTAGTTTGTTTTCCTTTCTTGCAATAAAAATAAAAATAAAAAACATAGAGTAAATTAAATGGAAGGAACTTGATTAGGAATGCATTCTTCTCTGGTTTGCTTGCATGATACTTGCACAAATGGCAAGTCCTCATTATAGGTTTCGATTCTAGTTAGGTTTTGTGATTTCCTTTTTGCTACTAATTGTCTCTGAAAGATAAAACGTACTTTAAAGCATTGCATTAGTGAAAATCATCTTTTGTTGTATGTTTTCTTTCTTTACACGATTAAAAGGAACCACACACACCACCTAATAAAATTAACATCAAGGAGTTGGTCTTAATACCCCAACACTTGATCAAGACCAACGGTGGATTTCATCACCACCTTGGCTTGGATTTTGCATACATATACCCTGATCGCGATTGTTGCTAGACGTAAATCCTGATGAAAGCTGACCAAGTGTAACGGGGGTGATTCCCCATGCATGAGGATAAGTCTTCTATGGTAGGTGTCAAAAATAGAGTGATCCCCCTTTCGTACCGCCTATGTTCCACTTATTGTTATGCTCTCGCGTACCAATAGTTTCCCTCACGTAAGGGCGGGTATATTGAGAGGTTCGGTATAACGGCCTGGCAATGGTATATTGAAGGGGTGACCATTTTGGAGATACAAGAGCCCTCATTATGCATGTATAACAAAGTTTTCTTTACAAGATTTACATAACAAAAATCAAACACACTGAACCAGATCTAGGACACACATTTAATCTGTAAACAAGATAATCATTTCTTTGTTTGTGTGGTCCCCTTTTGTTTGGTATAGCATAAAAATTGTAAAGGAGATAAAAATATACATATCTTTTTAGAAAAACCACCACCATGGTGTATACCCGTAGCCAAGCCCAATCACGGGCAGAAGCTATGGAAAGTATACAAGGAGGCACAAGTCACCTCCGTTATAGCCCCAAGGACTTGGTTATACCACCTTGGCAGCCCGACCCACAACATAGTCCACACTATGCCACTACAGAAAAGGACTATAGAGGCACCCCTTTGAGGGGCACTCCCATTCAACACAGACCCTCTCAGGAGGAGTACACACATGGGAAGGCCCCCTTAGACACTCATTATGAGTGGCCACTACGCGATGAAGTGCTAGAGCAACATAGGGTTCATAAGGAGGGGCCACATGATTATATCATTCCCCCTCCACCCCTCATTACTGTTAGAACTAATAGGCCAAATCTAGAGCGCAAGGCTCTTCAGATAGGGTGAGCCAACTCTGCCCATCCCTTTCACATGTACGAAAGGGAGCATGAGGAAAACCAGTATATTCCTCAAGAGCAATACACCACATGGGAGCAATGCGCCTCCGCACCTGCTAATTATCAAGATCACCTATTGAGGCCAGAGCCTCGGGTGAATGCTGCTAACCTCGATAGAGGAAAGTGACCCATAGAGATCTCGGATCACCATGACCGAGATAGATATGTAGGGGAGGCATCTAGGCCTCCTAGACCTAGGACGATGGAACAAATCGACTTGGCATTTGCCAAACATGCCACCCGCCAAGCGCAAATCATGTAGCTTAGGCAAGATCAGCAATAGTTAGAACAACTATATCATCTTAACAAAGAGCGCATTCAGCGCCAGATAGATGAGTTGCTCTAGAACACTATGCATGAGAGGATTCCAACCCCTCGCATGCATAGGACAAAAATTTATGAGAGGCACAACCCCTTAGTACGAGACAGGTCTCCATGACCTTATCAAGCGTTGCCTCCAAGACCTCCTAGACCTGAGCGGGAGGCCACTCCTAGAACCAATGATGGGCGCCTTCCTCGGGCACCCATCCATGTTTATAGGTCATGCCCAAAAACTCCTCAAGAGGCCTATGAGGAATTTGAGTGAGAAGAAGAGCGGGCTGAAATGCCCTACCAAGGCAGGGGGCGCTATCCGGATACCCCTCCATAGGCCTCAAGTTCCTCGTAATTCACAATGAGAACAAACCAAAGAAGAGGAAATCAAATCCTCTGATGCATACAAAGCACTGCTAGAGTGCTTAGAGTCTATGGAGACTAAGACTTCAGGGCCCCAAAAGCCCACCTTACGCCAACTCCGTAGTCACCCTATGCATCCTTCAGTTTCGGCACCCCCATACCCCGACCACTTCAAAATGCCTCAATTGGCAATTTTTAGAGGGGATGAGGATGCCCAAGAGCATGTAACAAGGTTCCTGAGTCAATGCTTTGGCATTCAGGACAATGATGCATTGCTTCTGAGAACGTTTATAACCACGTTCGTAGGCCCTACCTCGGATTGGTTTACCCAGTTGTCGAAGCATAGCATCAATAATCTAGACCAGCTAGTGGACGCGTTCCTTGAACATTTTGCCTTCAACACCAAGAAGAAGGCATCCTTAAGTGACCTAGCTGGCCTTAAGTAGTATGATGATGAGACCATGGCTGCTTATGGGAATCGATGGAGGACATTGCTTTCAAAGCTACCTTACCTCCCTCCCATGGCCGACATGACTCAAATGTTTTCAAAGAGTTGCATAAGGTCGATCTCCATGCTATTGTAGCTGCAACAATATGCCACCCTCGAAGAAGCCCTGGCGCAAGCCAGGATAATTGAGGAGATCAAAATACAAGATGATGAGATTGCCAAGCCATGCAAGAAAGAGTGGACCAAAAATGCTAAAACTGGGCCCACGCAACCGAAACCCATCATGGTCAATCAGGTTGCCATAACTATACCAAAGCCTGCACAAATGACATAGCCCCCAAAGGCTAATTATCAGGCAGTTCCTCTTGATAACTATGAAAAGGAAAATCATAAACAAGAGCAAAATCAGCAGCGTCGCCCTAAGCGACAATTCACACAATTCACGGAGTCTAGAGACTCCTTGTTTGACCGCTTGTTCATGGAAAACCTGATAAACTTGTCGAAAAGTCGACCCATAGACCCCAACGTGCCAAAACCCAAGGGCTATAGGGAAGACTTATATTGTAGATTTCATCGATAGAAAGGACACGACATCTTCACTTGTTGGAAATTCAAAAACTTAGTGCAGGACTTGATAGACAACAAAACGCTCATGGTAGATAATCCCGTAGCACTGAGCAACCAATAGATGGAAGTCTTCAAAGACCCCCTACCTGCCCATGATGCATAGGCAAAGACTTTACAAGTGAATGAGGTAACACAAAACTACCCCATGCAAGGATACGTAGGGATGATAAGCATCGTGACATGGAACAAAAGATACCCAAACACGGTTGCACCCGCTGCAGCTACAGGAGATGTTCCATCAATGTCACAACCTCCACAACACCCTACACAACCTCCCCCACCTAGACCAGTGGCCATGATTTGGACTAAGCTTACTCAAATTTTAAGGACCACGTCGGCTAGGCTCTCCATTTATGAGCTCATCCAACAATCACCGCCCCATCGGGAGGCTCTGATGGAGATACTCAAAGCCATTGAGCTACAACCCCATGAACCCAATTCTTTCAACAACTTTGTGGGACATGTGAGACAATGCATAGAACCGATCATAACCTTCAGGGAAGATGAACTAAAATTGGTGACTGGTGATATGGTGGATCCACCCCTGCACGTCATCGCATGGGTCAACGAGATTCCATTCAAGAGGGTGTTGGTGGACACTGGCTCATCCAACAACATAATCATGATAGTGGCATTAAAACACCTTAAGTTGCCAGCATCCCACATTGTGGCATCCACTTACACTCTTCGAGCATTCAACGACGCGTTATGCTCGATGGTTGGCACAATTGTCCTACCCATCCAAGTAGGACAAAAGACCATTCCTACATTGTGTCACATCCTTGAGGGTGAGATGGCCTACAATATCTTGCTAGGCCGGCCTTGGATCAGGGACATGAAGTGTGTCCCTTCGATAGCCCATCAATGCCTCAAATACACATACGAAGGGCAAGTACATGTAGTCCCAGTGGACTTAGAGCCCTTTAAGTTTTGCAATGCGGTGCAGCTGATGCCACAATCGACCCTCCCATCGACACATTTGGACTTTCAATTGAATCCATCCACACAGGGTCCGATTCTGCCTACATCCCCACTGTTGAGTCCCTCAACTCACCAACCTGGCCCATCTTCATCATCTATTCCTTCACCAACGATGCCACCTATGGTGGCCACACCGAAGGACAATGGGAAGAAGCCCCTAGAGGAGGTACCACCATTAGTCTCAACCATCTCTACCGAAGAGGTGCCCAGCCGAATGGAAGTCGAGACACCTGGTTCACCCAACATGGAGTGGACTCAGGGAGAACTCCCATTCCCTCCCCCTCAACCATCGATGATTACCATTGAGATGGCCAATACGGGCCTAGGGGAGTACCTAGTGTGGAACATTGTGGCAACACCCATGCTCGAATCCATGCAAGACATGGGGAGACCTCGCCTCCCCATCGACACTATCGTCCCTTTAGGCTACCCACCAAATCAGACCAATTTTGTATATGGGGGCCTCGAGAATGGCCTTGAACCCTACCTACAAGAGGAAGAGGATGAAGAGCCATTTGCTGAGAATGTTGACTATCTGTCCAACCCAGAATTCGCCTTGAAATACCTAGACCAATGTAATTGGCATGGATATGGATTGGGCAGATATGAACAAGGAATGCACATTCTTTGTCAACCGAGATACCAGATGCAATATGATAAATCAGGAGTAGGGTTCAACCACCCTTTGCCCCTCGACATCTTGGTAGAAACCATGCAAGGCCTAGGTCTAGGCAACAGGGATGGGTTGGCACAAGATCCATATGCCAATCCCAACACTACATACACATTGGGGGATTATCTCCCATTGTTAACAACAAACCTTGTTGACCTCAACAACCCCTCCCCTTTGATCGAGGAAGGGGAAAGTTCAAGAAGTAACCTCCAAGAAGGATATGAACAAGATCAAGAGGGGTCTTCTGAAGATGAGTCAGATTATGAGGTAGCACCTTGGGACCCTTTTGAGTCCGATAGCAATCACTCGCAGGTGACACCCATTGACGACTATCAAGAGAACTTCATGGCAATGTTCCCCTTTAATGTTCCAATCGGGCAATTGCTACCTCCAGAGAATCCAGCCCTCCCGTAGAGAGTGGAACAACCCAGAAGGGACCAAATCAACATGCTCAAACAAAATGAGCCTCCCATGCCAGCCATAAGGCCAAGTGATCCACAGGAAGAAGATCAGGAAACGCCTAGTGGGAGGCTATACCAGCCAGAGGGGCACATAGTTGTCGGAGCCAATGAAGGCCTATGGATCTTCGATAGTGACTATGAGGATGAGACTGAGATGGCATATCTCAACCATATGAGGCAACAAGAATACCCCATAGACATCGATGATATGTTTGAACATCTAAATATGGGACCAAGGCATAGGTGGCATTTAAACCAAGTACAGTTAAACCAAGTGCTTCATCCACCACTTCGGGCATACAGAGAGCACCTCCCACCTAGAGACCCTATAGGGCCATCAATGCCAAGGGTAGACCCTATCCTTCTATCCACACATAGGGCCGATCCTTTTGTGCCAATACCCACAGAGCCAGATCCGGGGTACAAGGATCACCAAGAATGTCCGAATCAACACCCACGCGGTAATGGAGACCAAATTCATTCCATCAACATGATCTCCATTGATTTAACCACCCCCATCCACAATCCAGCCGATCCAACATGACCATTGTATCTAGACCTAGATGCCATAGACTGGGATCGCGCTGACTCACCACCATCCCCATCAGAGTACTGGCCTTGCGGTGAGATGTTTCATTTCACCCCAGGATAGACTCAGGATATCTTCCATGTTGAAGAGGAACCCGACGTTCCCAACGTAGATCTAAATTCAGCAAATGATATCCACCTGATCCCAACTCCACACCAGTTGGAGGATGGATCCCACATGTCAATCGAAGAGACGATTGACGTAGACATCGGTTCTGATCCAATGAATCCACAAATCATCAAGCTAGGGGTAAGTTTATCCCCCGAAGAGCAAGCCGATTACATTGCCCTTCTCAAAGAGAAGAAGGAGGTTTTTGCATGGTCCTACAAAGACATGTCGGGGCTAGACCCATAGCTAGTCATGCATAATCTAACACTTGATCCGACTAGTCAAGCCAGTCAAGCAAAAGCTACGTAAGATGCACCCAACAAGTGGCCTTAATGGTCAAATATGAGCTACAAAAGTTGTTGGATGCATAGTTTGTCATCTACGTAGATTACCCACCATGGTTGTCCAACATGGTACCCATCAAAAATCCTGATGGGAGGATTCGCATATGCACCAATTTTTGAGATTTAAACAAAGCGAGTCCCAAGGATGATTTCCCCTTGCCTAGCATCGATGCATTGGTAGACGCTACAGCAGGCCATGAAATGCTTTCCCTCATGGATGGTTTCTCGGGATACAACCAGATTCGTATCAATCTCGATGATCAACTAAAAATGGCGTTCACGATGCCTTGGGGGACATTTTGTTATAAGGTCATGCCCTTTGGCCTTAAAAATGTTGGCGCCACCTACCAACGTGCTATGACATACATCTTCCATGATCACATGCATAAAACTTTGGAAGATTATATGGATGATTTGTTGGCCAAATCTCTTTTGCGCCAAAATCATCTCGATGACTTACGCAAGATCCTTGATCGCCTCATCGAACACAAGGTTAGGCTAAACCCCAAGAAGTGCGTATTTGGCATCACATCCGGAAAACTCTTGGGTTTCATAGTCTCAAAATGAGGCATCGAGGTAGATCCAAATAAAGTCAAGGCAATCCTTGAAATGCTTCCCCCAACCACCATCAAGCAGCTCAGAAGCTTGTAGGGTAAGGTCGCGTCGATCAAGCGCTTCATAGCATAGTTATCTGACAAGTGCTGACCCATGAATAAATTATTACACAAGGGGGTAGCATTTCATTGGGATGACGAGTGCCAATCAGCCTTCGATGACATCAAACAATACTTGGCTTCGCCGCCAGTATTGGCACCACCTAGACCAGGAGTGTCATTCTATTTATACATCTCAACTACTAAGGTGGCACTGGGCGCCATGCTAGCCCAGAAAAATGAATTACATAAAGAACAGGCTAATTATTATCTTAGCCGCACCCTGGTTAGTTATGAACTTAACTATGCATACGTTGAGAAGCTATGCTTGGCGGTGGTATTTGCCACCAAAAAGCTATGCCATTACATG
Source organism: Wollemia nobilis (assembly GCA_028583015.1). Taxonomy (NCBI): domain Eukaryota; kingdom Viridiplantae; phylum Streptophyta; class Pinopsida; order Araucariales; family Araucariaceae; genus Wollemia; species Wollemia nobilis. The sequence continues at coordinate 8,650,482 of JAQPPZ010002554.1, forward strand.
CTGAGCAATACGACGTATGTTGTGTCTAAGGAGAATCCATTGTGGTACATGATGAGTCATACTTATCATAGTAGTCGCATGGTAAAATGGATCATGTTGTTGATGGAGTTTGACATCGAATTCATTGGACAAAAGTCCATCAAAGGTCAAGTCATCGTCGATCAACTAGCAGAGGCTCCTCTCGAAGATGATCAGCCTCTGACCATAGAGCTACCCGATGATGGGGTCTTCCATGTCTCAGAATCGCCAGATTCTGATGAGCCTGAGTCACAGGCTGACATAACCTTATTTTTTGATGGTTCTAAATGTGAGCAAGGGGGTGGCATGAGAATCATGTTTTTCACACCGCAAGGGGCTCCAATGCCTTTATCATTTAAACTTGATTTCCCGTGCACCAATAACAATGTTGAATACGAAGCCTTGCTCATAGGTCTTCAGACAGCCATCACCATGAACATCAAATGCTTGAATATCTTTGGTGATTCATTGTTAATTGTCAACCAAGTGAAAGGGGTATTCCAATGCAAATGCCCAGTTCTGTAGGCCTACAAAGCCCTTGTGGATAAATTCCTGGCAAAGCTTGAATGGTACGACATCGAGGCACTCCCTCGATCATCGAATCATTTTGTGGACACTATGGCCTCCTTGGGGTCACTAATCCCGCAAGACCCTTCTGGTGAGATGACAACCATTCAAGTCAAAATGTTATCGCAATCCATGATGGAGCGTGCAAGCTCTGACATAACGCCAGGAATCCACCTGATCCAGATTGAACCATCTCAGGATAGGTTCTCTCGAATCCATGATAGTCTGAATCATGCCAACTGGGGGTCTTTGTTCTCTCCAACCCCTCTTAATAGCAACACAATGCTATTTCTACAAGTTCTTTCCCGCTCAGCTTTTGCTAGGGATGAACTTCAAGAGGGATCGGTCATTCATACCATCGAGGTTTTTGATCAGCAGGATTGGTACACACCCATAAGAGACTATCTCAAGTTAGGTAGCCTCCCACTTGGATTGTCGCACGCCATAAAAAGATCATTCAAACAGAAAGTGGCAAAACATGTCTTGCTAGGAGACATTTTATACCATCGAAGCTACGAAGGAATCCTCCTCCATTGCTTGGACCAGCAGGAGTCCACTTGGGCGATCACCCAAGTGCACGATGGTACATGTGGTGGCCACTTCAATGGTATGGCCATCGCAAAGCGCATTCTTCGCATGGGCTATTATTGGCCATCTTTAGAGTGAGATTGTTGCGCATATGTGCGGAAGTGCATGAAGTGTCAACACCATGCTAACTTGACACACGTACCTTCTCAGGCCTTGCAACCGATCCAATCGGCTTGGCCATTTTCATAGTGGGGCTTAGATCTCATCGAAAAGATCTCCCCTGCATCGTCAAGTCATCACACGTTTATCATAACGGCCACAGAGTACTTCACTAAGTGGGTGGAAGCAATTTCGCTTACCTCTACGATTGGGCCCCGCATTGCGGAGTTCATTTTACATAACATCATATGTCATTTTGGTATTCCATCCAAGATCATCTCGGATAATGGGACGTCATTTAAGAACAAATATGTGCGTGCTTTGACAACAAAGTACAAAATTCAGCATAGTTTTTTGACACCTTATTATCCGTAGGCAAATGGGCAAGCAGAGGCGTCAAACAAAATGCTAGTTGCCATCCTTAAAAATATGGTCATAGATAATCATAAGGATTGGCACATCCAAATACCACTTGCCCTATGGGCTTATCGCACTAGCATTCGGACGCCCACTGGGGCAACTCCATTTTCGCTAGTGTATGGCTCCGAGGCAGTCATGCCTCTCGAGTTGGAAATACCCTCCCTACGCATATCAATGCAAGAGTTCATCGATGATGACACTGCACGATAGGCCCGGTTAGACCAGCTTACGTTACTCGATGAACGACGCGTCAATGCTCTCGAGCATTTACGTATCTATCAAGAGCGACTTAAGAAAGCATACAACATGAAAGTTCACCTGAGGGACTTTCAGGTTGGTGACCTGGTCTTAAAAGAGAACCAACAAAATTCTAACTTGCCGCCCCATTTAAGGGACAAGTTCATGGCAAATTGGTTAGGTCCTTATGTAATCGATAGTAAAATAGGACCTGGAACATACCGGCTCGCCTCTCTTGAAGGAATCAAGGAACTAGAACCCTTGAACATCAGTCATTTGAGGCCATTCAACATTTAGAGAGCCATAGCCCACCCCAAAAGCTCCAAGGGTTCTCACAATCGCTTGGTCACCCAAAATTCCCCAAAGGTATCTATAATCCCTTTGGTCAAACCAAAAGCTCCAAGGGTTCTCCACCATCTTGGTCACCCTAAAATTCCCCAAAGGTATCCTATAATCCCTTTGGTCAAACCAAAAGCTCCAAGGGTTCTCACAATCGCTTGGTCAACCAAAAATGCCCCAAAGGTATCCATAATCCCTTTGGTCAAACCAAAAGCTCCAAGGGTTCCCATAATCGCTTGGTCAACCTAAAACACCCCAAAGGTATCTATAATCCCTTTGGTCAAACCAAAAGCTCCAAGGATTCCCACAATCGCTTGGTCAACCCAAAATGCCCCAAAGGTATCCATAATCCCTTTGGTCAAACCAAAAGCTCCAAGGGTTCTCACAATCGCTTGGTCACCCAAAATGCCCCAAAGGTATCCATAATCCCTTTGGTCAAACCAAAATCTCCAAGGGTTCCCACAATCGCTTGGTCAAAAACGAATATTCAAAAAACAACAAATAATCAAAAAAATTGCATCTCACTTTCATGCATAATCTTAAAAATCAAAACACAAAAAACTGCATTAGGCATCGCATACATACATTGCATATTTGCTGGTCATACATGTCAAATGCACCATAGACTGTAATTACTCGGCAATTCCATCATTTTCCACATTTATCCATTTTGTAAATGATCCAACAAGAATAACGCCATTCGCATTTTTGCCATATCATAGTCAGTTGTCTTCTAATGTCTTTAGGGTTTTCGTCATTCAGTTGTCTTTAGATTTCTAGCCAAATGTTGTACAAAGTCAGACCGATTTTTACAAGGTAGAGTTTTACTTGGATCACGCCTTGTTACATAGCATCCCAACACAAGCTTAAAACACATAAAAATTCCCAAGTTGTGTGAACGAAAGATGAAACCTGCATAGTGGTCTAGGTTACCATCAGTGAAATGGTTATCTTGCTCATCCCCCTGTGTGAATGACCCCAAGAATGCTGAGAGTTGGCAAAAGGACAAGCATCTTCCCTACCCAATTCCCCAAAATAAACAGTGGTTCTTACCACTATCAGAAATCCCAAATTCTCAAAAAGTTGCAAACATCAAAAACTGCAAAAGTCAAAGTACAAACTCCAAAGTTTGACATCAAAACCCTCAAAGTGCACACATCAAAAAGCACAAGAAATAGTGATCCCCATCACTCAAAATTCAAATCCCTTGCTCAAAAACAAAAGAAAAATAAACAGTGATTTTTATCACTATATATGAGAGCAAGTATCCCAATAAAATTGAAGAAAAGAAGGGAGTCGAACTTGAATCCCTAGAACTCTCAGCATTCGAAAGGTCATGAGGTGATCCTCAGTCCCGGTTTGGTGGATAGCCTACTGGCACTGGTGGCAAACCTCCCGCATGATGATATATCTATCACATTAGCTGTTGGGCATATGTACAGATCAATGTTTGCATGTGGATGAGCTAGCTTATGGTATCCTAGATTGCACCGTAGATTAATCTTACTAAATGCAACAAAGGAGTTAGTGGAGCTAATTAGGTGATCCTCAGTACAGGTTTGGTGGACAGCCTACCTGGCACTGGCGGTATCCTTATGAATACCACATCAACGAACTCAATCGCACACACAGGGATGTGAAATAACTTGGTCAAACTCAAGTCTAATTCGTACCTTGTTCGAAAGTCTTGTAAGATAATGTACAGTCTTGACTATTTAGTTAAAGCATCTGAGTCTCAGAAAAACCTTAACTACATTCTAAAACAATTGTTGTACATTTCATTACTTACATCACCATCAAAAAATACAAAACAAAAATTACAAATGCAAAGTTATTCCATAAAGCAATCACATAGTAAGAAAGCCAATAAATCCTGTACAGTCTATGGTGCCACCACTTGTATACCAACAAATCATTCCATCCATTCCATATGCATACATCTATATCATATAGTTAACATCATCCACAATCATAATAGCATATGCATACATCAACATAAATAAATGTGCATAAAGAACAATAAACCATGACAAGTATATCATCAAACCAAAAAGAGTCATGTATATATATCAAGTCAAAATGCCCTCAAGGCTACAATAAGAAGGTCCTCCGACCTCACAAAAAACCAAAAACTCAAAATCCCCAAAGCCTAGGGAGTCGGCCACCATGATCACGTAGGATCGGTGCGACTGGAACTACCCCTAGTAGTATGGGTCCTATGGGACCTCTCGGGGAGTTGCTTCCAGCCCTCGCACCCTACCCACCAACACTACCCTCATCTAGCCGCCTGCGATGAGAGGATGCAGACTGCTTAGTCTCACTACCTCTCGTACGGCATGATGAACCACCTCCATCAAGCACAGGCAACTATCCACCGAGGCAGACAACCTCTATCTCTAACTCTACCCGATACCGACCCCACTCCACATCTCATCGATGATACACAGCCAATGCACTATCCCATTATGCCAACCGAGCCCATAGGAGATCCCTCTCCCCAAACCAATCTCTATGCTCCTCCTCCCATCTCCATAAGAGACCCTCCAATCATGCTATCTCAGCATGAAGCCCAACCTCCACATCCCCTGAGATAGCCTGAGGCATGGGCACCTCGGGATGGCCTGCTACTCTGGCACCCACTACTCTGGGACATCCTATACATCCGACTGCTCTAGAACCCCCAAATCATCTCCATCGCCAGTGAAGTCATCGACCTCCACCATGTCAGCATCATCAAGCGGAGCCCCCCAACCCTCCATCGATGCCTCTGCACCCCCACCTCCTGTTGAGTATCCATGCCTCCTAGAGGCCCCTCACCCCGCCATCACCGCATAATCCACCATCGATCATACTCTAGTCACCCCGACATCATCCACGTTGGGTACATCAATAACTACATCAGACTCCTCACCCAATGGCTCAATGATAGGCTAGACTAGGGTCCTCTTGTCATCGCGATGCCGATAGATCAAGGGATCACCAGGAAATCCCTGGTGCACCCCAAACTACCATGTCACCCAGACATACGGAAGTACTCCTACTCTATCCCATGCCACCCAATCAACCATCTACCCCATGCACACGTCGAAGCCACTCTCCAACCTTAGGCAAAGATGGACAGTCCTTGTACGGCTGCTAGAACACCTACCCTAGCATTAGACGAGAGAAGGCATCAGTATAGTGACCTACGTCACCTGCCCACCATCGACTCTGTCCATGCTCCTCTGACCTCCGCCATAAAGTGGCATATCCAATCTCTCGATCCACCATCTCACCTCGGGTGGTCCAAGGCAAACCCTGACCGCTCCACAGCTATGTGCTGCCACCCCCAGCACTACAAGAGATAGCTGCACCCGATCCCCTTTCACCTTCGATAGCGGACCTCGTACAGCTCATCGTACAACTACGCCAACAACGTCTGACCCCATCTCATAATAAGTGGAGCTGATGTAGGACACTCCACCAATATGAACACCAACTCAAGCAAGTTCCAAGGGAACCTCACACCTGAGGAGTCAGGAAGTAGCATATTGGAGATGAGGGTCATGATCAAAGCATGCCTCACCCCTAATATGCCCTTCTCCAACCACCACCGCACCAGAATACCGCCTATCTAGTAGTCAGCCTCTGCCCTCTCCATAGCCCTATCCACCCCCTCTCCATCATCGAACCAAAACACCATGTCAATACCATCGACCGTTGGTCACGATGGGTCATCCAGATAGGCAGTCCATCTATCAAAATCCATAGAATTCGATACACGTCCTCTAGAGTAATAATCATCTCCCCTATTGGGAGATGAAAAGTATTGGTGCGAGGATCCCACAGATTGATCAGGGCAGTCAAATATGCCCGATCCCCCACCACAGGCTCCAAACGCATCACCTGCTTGAGCCCAAGGGCATCAAGCCACTCCCAATCCACAACTATCAAGGCATCCCGAGCATCAGAGAAAATAGTTGGCTAGCGGTACCGACTCTTCACAACCTTAAAAAACAATAAAAAATATATTAAGTACTACTTAATATCAAAAAAAACAAATACTAAAAACTATACAAAAACAAAAAAAAAATCATCATTAGGGTTTCAACCTTAATATTAACGCAAAACAAAAACAAAATAACGCAAACAAATATTTAAGTTTTAACTTCATAAAAACAAAGAAATAACAAGAAAAGAGAAGGAACATCATACCGGTCTCACATTGGCTCCTCCACTCGAATATCCGGTTCTCGCACTCATGATGTCCATGAAATTTTGAGGCTCGCTACGCACACTCGCACTCCTCACTGCTCCAAATCGCCAAGAAAAAATTATTGCAAATGAGCCCAAAACCTAGTTTTGGTCCTTATATAGGCCTGTAATCGTTCCACCCTAGGATGAGCACTCTAGTTAGCACTCGTCCCACCCTGGGACGATTACAAAATTGGTATTCGTCCCACCCTGGGATGATTACAGAGCAAGAAATAAAGCAACAAAAACTGCATCCAAAAAATGCACCAAAAATAACAATAAATCTGCCGAACAAAGGTGCCTTTGCACCTGACATTCATGGCATGAAAAACCATCGTCGGGGTCACAAATACTCACTATCCTACTCCCTAAGAAGGCTAGCATAGCCGGACCGCTCCACGGGAAGGAGGATTTTCGATAATTTCTACCCCAATAGGCATCAAAAAAAGGGTCAAAACCCACCAAAAATAGGTCCGATTGTTGGAAAACTGCAATAAGCGTTCAACAAAAACAACTGAAGGCACCCTTACAAACGTCATCTTGGGTCAAGCGACTCATCACTTTTCTCATTTTTGGTCATTCCCTCATCGATTCATCGCTTGAGGGGGTAGTCACACTTAGTCACCAATCAACAAATACACACCCAATCAAGGAAATGGCATGCATTCAAAGAATCATTGACAAAGACAATCACGCTCCTGCTTGGGGCAGCAAACAAGCAATAATCACAAGCTAAACAAACACTTGGCATTCTGGAAGCATGAAGAAAAGGTTCCTCGGACAAAAGGTTGTGCCCTTTGCCTATTCATGACTGAACAATGTCCAAGATCAAGTACACCTCACTCAAAAAGGTTACACTTGAGTTAAGCTCCTTAGCTCGTCAGAAGCAAGGATTCAAGAATGCGTGCCCTTTCCATACTTGGGGCATCAAAATTTGGTTAGGTTACTAAGAAACCCTAATCATTAAGTGCTTTGGTCATCTATTTTTGCTCAGCACTGTGCCACACACAGCGCATCCCAAAAAGGGGCATCTATAGACACCAAAACAACACCAATCCGATTATGTGACTACAAGCACTGACCGAATTGGCATACATACCCCCTAGGGCAGCCTCCAGAGGTTAAACAGTGGTCCTAACCACTCCCAAATCAGTTTTGGAAGGTCAGAGGTCAATTTGGCACCTTTTAAGCACTTTGCTCCCTATTCGTCCCACCTTGGGATGATTAGAATCCTATTCGCCCCACCCCGGGATGATTAGCAGCAATCGCTCCAGGGTGGGACGATTAGCAGGTTTGATTGGAAAAAAGTCAAGCCTTGACAAATGGCAGCCCAGATCCACCACCCAACTTCACCTTCAAGGCATGCAATTGCGAGGAACGGTTTCAAATCTGAGAGAGAGACTTCGGTCAAGCATGCCCCGATCATGGAGGCTCTAAATCGGGGAGGAATCTTCTCTCCCCCAAAAAGGCATAATGAGCCAAGTGGTGCCCTCGCATGCACATTCAAAGGAGACCCTTAGGTCTATAAAAAGGTGAGCCTCCTCACCCCAAAAGGAGAATAGAGCTAGAGCATTTGGAGCAACGGAGTGCTGCCAAATTATACCCCCATTCCTCTTTGTGCTTCCTACATCCCTAATTTCTCTTTTGGAAGAGAGGTTATCGGGTGAACACTAGGAATGCAATCTAGACCCAAAACCCAAGCAATCAGCCACAATCCCACACCAAACTCATTGACACAACCCCCTAGGAGGTTTTGGACCCATCCCACTTGGATTGGTGCCAAAACTAGGCCCCAAACGGTGGGCGTCCTGCCCCGGGTGCCCCCCGCATTGCTGCAGTCCTAATCGCCCCACCCCGGAGTGATTAGAAATCTGTGCATGATTTCTTTACTATTATTTTTGCATTATGTTGTATCTGATGTACTTATGCTGCTGTCCAAGTTTCATTGCTTTCTGACATGATTTGACCTTGTTTTTATCATTTTATGCGTTTACTAACCTACAGGGAGCGCCTTCGGATACAGGACAATCTGGGTAGAATCTGCCAAATATGACCTTCTGGGTCATCTCAAAATTCCCTTTTAGTCTAACCCCAAGTTTGCAGGAGTTTTGGAGGCCTCTGGGTAGGACATTTGCAAGGTCACTTTTGCACATTTTGTGACAGTCCCCAACGTCCCACCCCGGAGCGATTAGAAATATGTGCATGATTTCCTAACTGTTCTTTTTGCAATGTGTCCCTGATGATGTCTCCATGCCTCTATCAAAGTTTGAATTCATTATGACATGTTTTGACCATCGTTTCATTATTTTATATATTAACTAGCCGAAGGCTTTGGGGATTGCATGTTTTCCTATATCCGCATATGCTATTAACTATTTGCTATTTTTTTGTGCATAGGATCTCACCGCCAGGAACACCAGAGGGGCAGCAAGGAATGACGAACACATGGACACAAGCGGTGGCAACTTTTGGCCCGCCCATTTCGAATGTGGGCATGCGGAAGACACTGGAAGCGTACCATCCATTGATGTAACAAACTGTATCAAATGTTCTGAGCCCTAGAGGGGGGACGTATTGTAACTGGATTAAAAGCAAACATTAATAAAAGAGGCCCCACTTTTTTTTGCTTACATCTTTTTTATGCGTCATTTCCTTCATGCATTTGTTCATCGCATTCGTAGGACTTAGCATCTATATCCATTTTTTTGTTTGCATCATATCTGGTACACTGTCCTTCTGCATTCACTTTCGGAACTGTACGCTCACAGCTTGACAACTCGGCTATGAACTCCAAGTTGCATAATCCAACCTATAATGTGTGGTAATTAAGCCCACACATGGTCAGGGAGCACAGGTCCTCCCAGATCCTAACTCGTTTCCCCCTAGTCAATGTTATACCCTCCGAATAGAATACATGCAAATTTTCTAGGGTATGAAAGGTTCTCAGATGCGGTATTGGTCTAGTAACCAAAAGGTTCATGGGATTTGGGCCAATGGATGGAAGTTATTCCCACCATCGTTGAACCCTACTACTGGTTGGATGTCAAGCCCAACTCACTAGAGTTTAATTGCCAAGTGGTGTGTGTGGTTACTTTTAATATACATAAAAGAAATGCATCATATAGAATTCATGCTCATTTTCTAAATGCTATGCAAATGAAAGAACATTTCAAATTCAGAAAATGCAAGCTATTCTAGATGCTCTTTGAGACCATGCACATTACGATGATAATTGGCCACTAATTGGGCCTCACACATGCAAACCAATCACACAAATTCTATCAAGCATGCTAGATTCTAGGGAGGATTAAAATTAGAGATCCACTGTTCCTAGCAGCACCTTTCTAACGACACGAAAGATAAATATAAACTAAGACCTAATTCATTTTTTATTCTTTCTTAGTTTCTTAATTGCATTTCAAAATTGACTCTCTGGAAAAACATAGAGATAGAAAAAATTATAGAGAGTGAGAAGTAGGGCCTACCTCAGGTCCACATTTGAATGAGTTTTATCCCTCTGTTGTCTGTTGTGTTTGTTAGAAACCGCAGGTCTAGGCTACAGTTATGACTGTGGCCCATGGGTTGAACTTGCAGTGCAATTGTTGATCCACAACTGGTAGCTATGGTTTGTACCTGCAAGTCACAAAACCAAAAATACATATTCAGATGCTAGAATTATGGAGTTCCACCATGATTTCCTTCTGATATAACCAAAAAGTGTGCACCATCTACTGTATAATGTTGTATTCATTCAGTAAATGCATAAAAATGACAAGATTGCATAAATTCTACAAAATAAGTGTTTCTTGTATTAATAATTGCAAAGAATATCGATTACAATCGTGCCCCTCTTAGGGTCACCCAAATGATGATGCGATTAATAAAATGCCAAAGCCCTCAACAGGGTAGGCACACTATTATTGCTTTTCAACTAATCACAAAATGCTCTAGGGTGGAGTTGCCCTCTTCTTCATGTTGAGGAAGGAAGTTGATGATTGAGTCTCCTTTGAATCTATTTCCTACAGTAAAGAAATAACATAAAAGTGTCAAAAAGATAGGTAGCCTCTCATAATAAGGCCCTTTTATAAAAAATACATAAAGACACCATTAAGCATGTATAATCAAGAAAACATGGAAAATACTTCTAAACTATGTAAATTGAATCAAGATTCATGGAATTGCATAAAGAAAGATAACAACTACACTATGCATGGACCAATTATGTGAAATAAAGCATGAAAGTGCATAAAGAATTCATTAATGTCTTATTTGATGCTTAACACAAAGAAACTATTCTAACCTGATTCTACTGGTCAAAAATCTGCTAAACTAGAATTGAACCATGAAAATAGCTAAACTAAGCTAATTAACTGGAGAGAAATGAAAAAGTTAAGGCGGTGATACCTCTACTGCAAACCGCAGCTTTGGTGAGCGGTCTGCACTATAAACCATGACTAAAAGTCATAGTTAGCAATCTGATAGATTTACCATCAATTTCAAGGGAAGTGGGCTTGACCTCCTTGTCCAAATTGATGTTCAATGGTCTCCTTCAGTGTCCTCAGACTAATTTGGAGGTTGATTCAGTATGAAGGGCCTCCATTTGCCCGAATTCTTGGCTCTCCTAGGCTCCTAGGGCATCGATAATGCAATTCATGATGAATATTGGCAAGTGGGTAGGGGATAAGTGCAATAGCTCTCTCTTAGTATACTTAGTTGAGTGTACAATTTGATAGGGGTTCGCTACTCAAATATCCAATGCTCTATCTCCTTTATTTGCCCTAATTCTGAGGGGTACTTATAGGACTACCCAAGTGCTAGGGGTGGCTTCATGGAGAAGCCAAGATCAAAAAGGGTTGGTTAGGATAGTTGGATTGTAAGCTTTCATCCTCTAACCACCATATTCTATAACAAATGGTCATTCAAACTTATTTGTCTTGGATGAAGGCCAACTAAACTTTAGTTAATATCGCAGGTTACAGTTGTGGTCTAGACTGTAAACCGCAGGTCTCAGCTACAGTTCAGCCTGTAAACCATAGGTCTGGGCTATAGTTCAGACTGATTAGGCCAAGGAGCCCAAATTGAGTGGTTAGAACCACTGCTCTATCTTGGAGTCTATCCAAGATCCTCCATATGGTTTTGTAGCATGTCCATATGAGTAGTCACCCTCGACATGACTCGTTTTAGGTGTCTACAATTACTTGTATTGTATCCTTTAAATTATAGATGTAGCCTATATCTATTTTCCTACACCATTGAATTATAAAAACATATAGTCTAGGATATGTTTTCCTATACTATTGTATTCCATATTTAATTTTTAGTTATACTCTTGTTAAAAGGATTAGACATAGAATCTTAGGAGAGAAGCATTGATTTCTCTCTAGAAACAACTAGGTGTTTGTATAACTTATAGGAAAAATATAGTAGCTAGGATTCATAATGCATTCTTTTATACACATTAAGGTAAGTGTAGATGGGGAAAACTGCCCTACCACATACAATTCCCAAACAAAAGGTTGGATCCGCAAGGAGAGAACCTTTTGTGGGGTGAACCACGGGGGCTATGTTGTACTCTACACTCGGTGCTAGGGGGAAGGGTTCACCAGGAATGGTTTAAGGACTCGCTCCAAGTCCTCAGGATATTCAAGAATGTTTGATGTATTCAGTTTTAAGAAAAACACCTAAGTTTGGCCTTTCTAGATCTAAGCTAGGAAAGATAAAGGACAATGCAGAAAATATAATATAACAAGTAGAAAATAGAATGCAAGCATACAAGAGCTAACCTAATATGATTCTTTATTTTGAATGCTCACTAACCTAGGGTTTATTCCAGAAAACCTTTAAAGCAAAAACATACAAAATAAATGCATAGAAATTATCCCTAGATGCAAACTAAATGCTTTTCACTTTCAGATGCCTAAGAATCAATAATTAGATCAGATCTTCAACCAATAAAATGATTAGAGCACTTATCTAGACTGGTGGTTGATTTAGCTTTTTCTGCCTCTTGTCCAATGATATCAAAAATACCTGTTTCTGCAAGATAACTCATAAAACACTTGAAAATGGGATTAGCATTAGGGGGCCTACTTAGGCCACTGTGTAATAGTCCTTGGAGGTGCAGCAGTCAAGCCCCCTAGGTCCTTTTAGATGACCTTTTAACACAAAATCAAAAATTGACCTTTGGAGAATTAATCATAAAATAAAAATGCAGTAACAGAAAATAGAAAATAGAATGCAGCAGTATGATCTAGATGCAAAATGGAATGCAACAGTGAAAATAGAATCTTGAAATTTCCCCTAGTGTGCTCTTGGGAAAAGTCATGCCTCACTTAGAGTGGGCATGATAACGCAGTAGCAAAGTCATGCCCTGCCTGGATGGGGTGTGATTTCGCTTCTATGGACTGGTTTACCCTAATCTGGGCAAGCGAAGTCATGCCTCGCTAATATCGGGTATGATATCACTATAGATTAATAAAAAATAAAAAGTGAGTGTAGAAGATGAAATAAATGTCGAAAATAAAGTAAGCAAACCCTAATGGACATCGTAGAAGTAGGCAGAGAAGATTGAAGTATCCAAGTGGGCACTCTATCTCTCCGAACTACACCATGGATCCACCAAGTCACACAACAAATCAATCCAATCCATGCAATAGAAGATCAAATCCAAAATTTGCACTTCGAGGTTAGCTTGTAGTAGAAGAAAGCAAAGGAAGAAGAGTGAGCTATCATAAAAATTTTGAGCTTAATCAATAATCAAAATTTTGCATTAAGATCGCATATCACTTGCATATGATTAAGCAAGAACATCCTTCCTTTTATAGATGAAATCGGAGGGAAAATGGTAGGCAAAATAAACCCAAAGCCGATGCCAAAACATGTTGGAGGGTTTAAACCTAGGTCTAAGTGGGCCAAAAAGAATAAAATAAAAATTAAATTAAAAATAGTGAAGTCGCGCCCCATGATGACGGTGCATGATATCGCTTCGATGAAGTCGCGCCCAGTCATGATGGAGTGTGATTTCACCAAAGGCACTAAAAAAAGCAAGGTTGGGGGAGGAGAGGCCTATCCTTGCCTTAGGCAAGGGTTAGGGACCTCTTAGGGGTTCCAAGGAAGATTGCCCATTGAAAGTGGGTCAATTTTTCATGTCTACATTTTACCCCCTCTTTGATGCATTTATGGCCTAGTAAATGCATCAAAGAAAGGATGTAGGCACACACACTAGGAAACAACAACAAGCAGAAATGGGGTGGTTGGGTTAGAAGAAAGGAGTGGTGCAAAAATGGTGTCATTCTAGACACTTTTAATTTTACATGTAAATCGAGGCATTAGGGACATTAATGCCTCTATAGGCTAGGGTGCCCCCTCGAGTTTTTATGAAAAAGTAATGTTTCATAAAAACTCGAAAGAACTGACATAGAAGAAGAGAGAGAGAGAAAGAGAGACAATCGAGCGAAGCAAAAGGGGTAAAAAGAAAATAAAAATAGGGTTAAAAAGGTAAAAAGGGGTAAAACCCTAATTCATTTTTACCACGAAGAGGAGAGAAAATAGAGCTCTAGGAGAGAAAAGATGATGGCGCTTCTAGTTCATCGAGCGACGATCATGAGGGGCGAGGTCAAGGCACGAGAATGGGTAAGGATCACTTTTAACTCTCCTCATGCATAATTTTATCTCATTTTTCATAATTTAATTAGGGTTTTGAGGAATTTTTAGGAAATTCACCATAGAAATCGATGGATTTTGCACCACGACCTAGGTGTGACTTTGCATCCTGGTCATGACTTTGCACTGGGTGGGGTGCGATGAAATCTCACCCAAAAGAAACTAGGCATGATTTCATGAAGTCACACCCTAAAAATAATGGGCACGATTTCATGAAAGTGAAGTCGTGCACCCCAAAAATGGGATGCAATTTCACAAAAACTAGGGAAAAAGAAGAAAAACAAAAAGAAAGAAAGAAAGAGAAAAAGAAGAAAAGAAAGAAAACAAGTAAACCCAAAGTGCAATTTTCGAATTGTAATTATTGTATGCTTAATAAATGATGTTGAATTAATTTTAATTTTTTAATTTTATTATGGAACTGATTAAATTTTATTTTGTGAATGCAGCTAGGTATTCTCGAGAGTCGAGAGTGGTGGGCAGGGGCTTTGGAAGAGTTGGATGCTCTGGGATAGGTAGAGAGGGATAGGCTAGAGGTGGTGGGGCTAGACCATGTGGTGAGGATGCCATGGATAGAGATAGATAGGGTGATGTTGACCACCCTAGCAGAGAGGTGGTATCCGAAGACTTCCACTTTTTAGTTATCGATAGGGGAGATGACCATCACACTAGAGGATGTGTGGTAGATCTTGAGGATCCCCATAAGGGGGAGAGAGGTCTATAGAGCATGAGGGAAGGTAACCACTCTTCAATAGTTTTCTATAGGTTTCACCCACCAGGTGCGAGAGGGCACCATAGTAGTTGATGACCTAGTTGATCGCTATGAAGTGGACCCTCTGACCATGGTGCTCTCAGGGGTTATGGCTGGTCTCTTGACATGCCACACTAGTAGATGACACTTGCCATGGGCACTAGTGGGAGTAGTAGTAGACATGCGACATTAGGAGGTTTGATTCGCATGGGGCCCTTATGTGTTGGCCCACTTATATAGGATATTGTACAATATCATGTATAAGCGATGTACAGGACTAGTGTGTATGACTTTGCTCTAGGTGTGGTGTTGGGAGCACATCATGGTGTGGAGACCGTTAGCACTACCAGGACCATTGCTCGACCTAGAGTGGCCAATAGCATACAGATGGTCGAGATCCCTAGAGAGGACCATGAGGGCCTATGCAGGGAACCTACCACTAGCTAGGTGGGTGATCGATGAGCTTTAAGATACGTAACTCATATGGAGACCATGGAGGCTTCACCCTAGATGGGAAGATGATAGGATAGAGTTGGCTAGGGTGAGGAGGATCAGATGGCTGAGGTCAGAGAGGGGAGAGCCGAAGGTACTCAGGTTCGATCGAGTCCTATGATAGTTTGAGATCTTATAAGGAATCCTAGACCTAGGGGACTACTAGTACCGAAGGGTGACCCAAGACCCAGTAGGGGTTGGAGGTGAGCCAGACCTCACCATATGGGCCGAGGAGGACATAGATGATCCTCCTTACATTGACCCAGGGGTAGGTGATGTAGGGGTGGCCATCGAGTATAGGTGATGGTACAGAGGAGTCATGCCCCAGAGGATCTCCCCACCCATACCAATATAGAGGTACCAGGTGATGGACCTAGGCATGCAATAGGTATTCCGAGAGGTAGCTCATAGGGCCATAGAGAGGGCACAATAAGCTCCTACTATGTCGAGATAGAGGCTGACATGGTTCTAGATCTAGGTGGTAGAGGAGACCATCCCAATAGTAGGGACCAGAGAGGGAGGAGTGAGAGATACCCCCACATAGATAGAGGGGCCACAGGTTAGAGACCCTAGGGAGGCATCCACATCAACAATGATGAGAGGATAGAGCTAGGGGATAGAGGAGCTACGGGTACAACTAGCTTCTCTATAAACATAGATGGTCCAACTATAGGCTGAGAGGGACACAGCACTAGTGGAGGCTACCCAACTTTAGGGAGAGGTGGCTCGA
This sequence comes from Wollemia nobilis, assembly GCA_028583015.1. NCBI lineage: Eukaryota > Viridiplantae > Streptophyta > Pinopsida > Araucariales > Araucariaceae > Wollemia > Wollemia nobilis. The sequence continues at coordinate 8,666,615 of JAQPPZ010002554.1, forward strand.
CTGGATGGAGAGCACCAATGGGCCAGGGTTGAGGGGATGGCTATCATTGGGAGCAGCCAAGTAGGGGATATGGTGCAGCTCCTTCAGGTAGAGCTACAATGGATAGGTGATAGGTTGGAGGTAGCTATTCGGAGGGCCACATTTTTTGAGGTAGCTTACTATACAACTGTCCCTCCAGAGTGGAGGATGGAGCCTCCTCTATCCCTTCGATCAATGAGCAGATCATGATCCCGATCATGGGCACCGATGACATCTCAGTAGTCAGTGATTCAATCGAGGTTGCCTCCACCTCAGGGAGGGCCAGAGGGAGCTAGCTCTCAGAGCTAGGAGAGGATAGGCTAGGGATCGAGATGACACACCAATTTTTTATTATGGTGTGCATCCCTAGGTTGAGTGTACCAAGTCTAGATTGTGGTACACCAACCTCACATGATGTACTCTTTTTCCTATGAGTAATACATAGCTACAGATATTATTGTGATTTTATGTGTTCTATGTGTAATGATTTAATGCATGTTTTTATATATTTTGCTTGTTTATTTTAAGTGTTTTTATGTATGCAAACTATCCTAATGCAAACTACATGAGGATGAATGAATGCAAAAAAAGGAGAACAAGGAGGAAGAAGGAACGAAATCAGACAAGAGAAAACAAGAGAAAGAAAGAAGAGAAGAAAGAAGAGAGAAGAAAGAAGAAAGAGAAGAAGAAAGAAGAAAGAGAAGAAGAGAAAATAGGGGGTCCAAAGGTCAACCATCAAAAAAGGAGAAGAATGAATGATCCATAGTATAAGACTAGCATAGGTTGCAAAGAACCAGTGTAGCCAGACACTATAGATCGTATTAACGAGATAGCTAGACCCGCTATGGGTATAGCACTTGCATTAATGTGAAAAAGTGTGTGTGGAGTTTTGACCCACTATGGGTGGTTGCTCCCTTATTGACTATTGTGAGGTGATTACCCACTAGGATGTATGTCGAGGTCTACTAAATAACCAAGGAGCTTATCCTATAATGGGGTGTTGAGCCTATTGAGTCAAAAGAGAGTATGACCCGTAGAATATCATGATATAGTACTACCTACTATATATATATATATATATATATATATAAAATAGTATGCAAGTGCTATCCTAGATTGGGACTTTGAGAAAGACTTTGTGCAACAAGAGTTTTCAGCATAATGAAGGAATCGAGAAAAGGAGAAGAAGTGATCATAAGAAGAAAAGAAGAAGGAAGGAAAGAATCCCTAGGGGGGATCTTGCTAGGCATCAGAGTCCTAGTGAGAAGTGCAATGCATGTGAGCTATGACCTAACTAGGTATCATCACATGCCATTGTCGCAAGATCCCCAAAATCTATATGAACAAGTAGTCATGAACAATCAATCATGCATTTATGATAGGAAAACATGCAAGGTGTTAGGTTAGATGTCAAGCAATCATGCAAGGATGACAAGCAATAATGCAATATGAGCAAGCAGGTGAATGCAATGGAAAATGAAGATGCAACTATATGATAATTTTTTTTTCTTTTTTTTATATTTTATATATTTATTTTTTTTTATTTATGGAGAGTTAAAATCAATGCAAAGTCTAAATGCACCATACATCTTATCAAAATAAATAGGTGTGCCATGAGGTGTTGGATCGAATACATCCTCAAAATCATGGAGAAGCTCTTTTAAGGCTCTTCATTCAACATCCATGGCACGATAATCACAACATTTTCTAATAGCACCATTCTTTTTAGCATAAAAGACATCATACAAAGATTCATCATTTTCTTGAACAAAAACAATGTTATTTTTAGAATGAATAGAACCAACCATATTACAAGACATTATCTTTGGAGGAAAAGGAAAATTAACACTTTTATTATCATCTATTGACAACATTTGATATTCCATATATTCTGCATAAGTCATAAGATGGTCATCATCCTCAAAAGGTAGAGGTTGATTCTTATTAGGTATAAAACCTATACCACATCTCCCAGGCCAAATCTCAACATCCAAGGGTTCTTGAATACCCTTATGTTGTGGTCCCAATCCTTTACTTACATATCCCATACCAGACAGGATCTTCTTAGGAAGGGGATAATCATTAGTGAGATAGCATTGAGCAAAAGAGCGCTCATTGAGAGATGGGTTGCTACCATGGAGCTTCTCTTTGGAAGCCATACCTCCAAAGATGAAAGCACACATGCCAATGTGTATAACATCACCCTTCTTATGAGGTAAGCCCATAGTTTAGGGTGAAGGTGGTAGCTTGGCTAGATCCAGAAGAGGCTCTTGAAGAAACTGATTATCATGATCCAAGGAGAAAGAATGGGTCTTATGTTCCTCACTCACTTTTAAACTTTGAAGATGCTCAAAAATTTGAGATGAGGAACATGGAGAAATTGTTGAAGAAATAGAAGGACAAGAATAAGAATCTATTTGAGCTAACTCTATATTTGAACAGAATTCAAATGGTCGAGGGTCACCCAGAATGGTGATAACTTGATTCTTGAATTCAAACTTGAGACATTGATGAAAAGTAGAAGGGACAACCTTCATAGCATGGATCCAAGGTCACCCAAGAAGAAGATTAAAATATGCAGGACAATGTACCACATAAAACAAAGTATCCAATATTCTCGGCCCTACTTTTAAGGGAAGAGATATGACACCACAAGCCTCTTGGGACTCATTGTTGAAAGCTTTAATGATGATATCAATTTTTGTTAAATCTTCCTCTTTTAATCCAAATTTTTGAAAGAATTGATATGTACACAAATTGAGGGATGAACCATTATCAATCAAAACTCGCTTGATAAGGGTATCCCCAATAAGTGTGGTGATGTAAAGTGATGAATCTCCATGTAAGTTTGAGGAAGGTTTATCATCATCTGAGAATGAGACATGATGTATCCCAAAAGAACCTACGGTGTCAACTATGGCATCAGGAGGGATATCTAGGAAAATAGATTATTGTTGTAAAAATTTTATTAAAGCATTTTTGTGATCGAGAGAAGTCTGCAAAATTTCTAACACTGATATCTTTGTTGGAGTACTAGCTAACTACTTTTGAAGATCAAATGAAACCTGTGACTGTGGTCTCAACACTATAGGTGGAATCCTTGTAGCTGAATCTCTTCTCTGATTCTCCTTTAAAACTGAACTGGGTTGAGATACTAAACTCTATCCTTGCTGATGTTGCTGATTCTGAGCCTATTTCCTTGTAGTTACCCCAACCATACCAACCACATTACTATGGCGTAGGGAATCATCTTGATGAGCCACCTGATTGGTTGTTTGTTGCTCATGCTTTGGTAGGGGATCCTTAAATATCCCCATGTCTTGATTTATTGTTGGAACTTGTTGAGTAGGAGTTTGATTACTTGTTGATTGGAGATTTCCTAAATCAATGCATCCTGCATCAATCAAGTCTTGAACCACATGCTTCAACTTCTTACAAGTGTTCATCCAATGTCCTTCTACTCTATGGTAAGTGCAATATTGATTTACCTTATACCAATGAGTTGTAGTATCTGGTTGTCTTACTAGAGGTAATTCTATTGCCTTAGCATCCAATAATTATTTTAAAACTGCTTCCATAGGGATATTAAGTCTTGTGAAATTCCTTTGAGGAGGCTTCTAAAGTACAATATTTTGTAGGTTGTTATTGACATTATTAACAAGCCTACTATCACTATTGCCTCCTATATGCTTATTCTTAGGTTGAGACTTAATTGGCTTATCTTATTTAACCTTAAGTTGACCTCTTCTAATGAGATCTTGTTCCACTTTTCTTGCTAACTCAATTGCTTGATCTAAATATGTGACAGTAGTAGTTTCTAGAGCATAAGATAATTGTTCTTGTAAATTACCAATAAATATATCAAGCATATATTTTTGAGACACAGGTTGTCTTAATCGGCCAACTAAACTTCTCCAACGAGCTAAAAATTCTGAAAAGCTTTCTTCTTTACTTTGTTTTAAATCATATAAATCTCTCATAGTCACTTCCTTTTCAATGTAAGCACTAAATTGATGAACAAACATCTCTGCAGTCTTCTCAAAACTCTTCAAAGAATAGTTGGGCAATCGATAATACCACTCTAATGCCACTCCAGCAAGACTCTTTGGAAATATTTTCAATAAGAGCATATCATCATAAATAATATCATGGCAAGCTATTCTGAATCCTCTTAAATGCTCTATTGGATCTTCAATCCCTTTATAGATTGGCAATATTGGCATAGGAAAATGCTTAGGATAAGGTCTAGCAACAACAATAGGATCCAATGGTTGACTACACATTTCTTTATAATTATATGTAAACCCTGAAGGTTGAATCATATCCATCCTTGAAACCAACTGATTCACAACACTTGCCAAATTTTGCATCTCTGAATTACTATGTATGTTTCCCAGACTTCCCAAAGGAGGAAAGTATGTATGTTGAAATCCTGATGTTTGATTCAAGTTTTGGATACTTTGGTTGTATGTAGCACTTTGTGGATAACTAAAATTTGGTGGAACAGAAGCAATGGTGTTGATATTAGAGGATGAAGGAGGAAATTGAGAATAATTTTTTGGGCCATTACTAGTTAGAGAGACTTGCAGATTCCCTCCAACATTGGTGGTATTAGTAGTGGCACAAGTCACTTGGTTCTTAAAATTGTTTTGATGCAAGGATTGAGATGTAGGAATGCCATGATGAAGCAAAGGAGACCTATTGGGAGGGGAAGGAGTAGCATCCTCTTTTTCAAGATGAGCTTCTCATTCTACATATTCCAATAGTTTTTCCTTATGAGCTTTCATGAATTCCCAAATGTGATCAAATGATGAAAAGACATAACTTCCATTAGGTCCAACAAAAGGATCAAGATTAGTTTCAGTTTCCATGTCTACCTCTTCTTGCTCTTCTGGATCTACATTAGGGTCTTCCCTATCAATATGATCATCTTCCAAAGGAACATAATCAGACTCTAGTTGTTTCCTCTGACTTCTAAGGAAAGGAGCCATTAGAAGTAGTGAAAAACAAATAGGGAAAAACACTAACAAACAAATTTTAATTACTTAAATATTTTTCAAATAGAATTAATGATCTTGCTTAGTGTTTAAAATAAAAGGAGGTGTTCACATCGGGTTCACCAAATATGTAGAGGGGGAAAACTACCCTACCACGTACAATTCCCAAACAAAAGGCTGGATCCGCAAGGAGAGAACCTTTCATGGGGTGAACCACGGGGGTATGTTGTACTCTACACTCGGTGCTAGGGGGAAGGGTTCACCAGGAATGGTTTAAGGACTCACTCCAAGTCCTCAGGATATTCAAGAATGTTTGATGTATTCAGTTTTAAGAAAACACCTAAGTTTGGCCTTTCTAGATCTAAACTAGGAAAGATAAAGGACAATGCAAAAAAAAAAATAGAATGCAAGCATACAAGAGCTAACCTAATATGATTCTTTATTTTGAATGCTCACTAACCTAGGGTTTATTCCAGAAAACCTTTAAAGTAGAAACATACAAAATAAATGCACAAAAATTATCCCTAGATGCAAACTAAATGCTTTTCACTTTTAGATGCCTAAGAATCAATAATTAGATCAGATCTTCAACCAATAAAATGATTAGAGCACTTATCTAGACCGGTGGTTGATTTAGCTCTTTCTGCCTCTTGTCCAATGATATCAAAAATACCTATTTCTGCAAGATAACTCATAAAACACTTAAAAATGGGATTAGCATTAGGGGGCCTGCTTAGGCCACTGTGTAACAGTCCTTGGAGGTGCAACAGTCAAGCCCCCTAGGTCCTTTTAGATGACCTTTTAACACAAAATCAGAAATTGACCTTTGGAGAATTAATCATAAAATAGAAATGCAGTAATAGAAAATAGAAAACAAAATGCAACAATATGATCTAGATGCAAAATGGAATGCAACAGTGAAAATAGAATCTTGAAATTTCCCCTGGTGTGCTCTCGGGAAAAGTCGTGCCTCACCTGGAGCGGGTGCGATAACGCAGTAGCAAAGTTGCATGCCCTACCTGGACGGGGTGCGATTTCGCTTCTGCAGACTGGTTTACCCTAATATAGGCAAGCGAAGTTGTGCTTCGCTAATGCCGGGTACGATATCACTGTAGATTAATGAAAAATAAAAAGTGAGTGCAGAAGATGAAATAAATGTCAAAAATAAAGTAAGAAAACCCTAATGGACATCGTAGAAGTAGGCAGAGAAATTGAAGTATCCAAGCGGGCACTCTATCTCTCCGAACCACACCATGGATCCACCAAGTCACACAACAAATCAATCCAATCCATGCAATAGAAGATCAAATCCAAAATTCGCACTTCGGGGTTAGCTTGTAGTAGAAGAAAGCAAAGGAAGAAGAGCGAGCTATCATAAAAATTTTGAGCTTAATCAATAATCAAAATTTCGCATTAAGATCGCACATCAAAAACTTGCATATGATTAAGCAAGAACATCCTTCCTTTTATAGATGAAATCGAAGGGAAAAGGGCAGGAAAAATAAACCCAAAGCCGATGCCAAAACACATTGGGAGGGTTTAGACCTAGGTCTAAATGGGCCAAAAAGAATAAAATAAAAATTAAATTAAAACTGGTGAAGTCACGCCCCGTGATGACGGAGCGCGAGATCGCTTTGACGAAGTTGCACTCGGTCATGACGGAGCGCGATTTCGCCAAAGGCACTAAAACAAGCAAGGTTGGGGGAGGAGAGGCCTATCCTTGCCTTAGGCAAGGGTTAGGGACCTCTTAGGGGTTCCAAGGAAGATTGCCCACTAAAAGTGGGTCAATTTTCCGTGTCTACAAGTAAGAAAGTTGTCTGAACTATTTATATTAGTTAAGAATTCCCTAGATCATCTATATTACATTTTGGCAAACCCAATGTAAATTGAATACCCAATTGTGAGCACTCAACACATAGAACATTTAGTGCTCCAAAGGTAATAACATTTCTAGGGCATCAATATCTACTTTATATATTTTTTAAATTTGTAAACAAGTTATTGCTTTAATATGGGCTTGAAAATAGATTTCTAACAAGTATATATACATCTATACCCATATAGTGGCACTACAAGTCCAATCCACAATGCTTGTCACACATTCCCTTAAACTACATCACTATAGTCCCAAACCATAGTACCCATCATGCCTTCCCTTAGATTGAGAACTATAGGTTTAGCCCACAACACTTGTCATGCCTTCCCTTAGTTTGGATGCTATAGCTATGACTTGTAGTGCTTGATATATTTTATCTTACCTTGGGCATTATAGGTCTAGCTTGCAACACTCATGCTTTCCCTTAGGTTGTTCACTCCAGGTATAGCGCATAGCACTTGTTGCTCCTTCTGTGAGCATAAATATGCTAAAATTATCCTATGATGCCAATCATACTTTGGTATACCTATGGCGCATATAATCAGCCAAGTGGTGTACATGTTTTAGGCCTATCAAAGAACCCCTAGCCATGCATAGTAGTTATCTCAAGTTCAACTCCTTGTTTTTTTCTCCTAATGGCTCCATCACAACTCATAGTAGTAAAAAAACATCAACAACAAATGCCTCCCTTCTTCCCTAGTATGCACAAGGGCATGCTTCTCAATCGTAGCTTCAATGCATGCAAAAACATAGGGGCATGTAAATTAGGTATGCCCTAAAATTTCCATTCTACCCTAACATGCCTTTGGTTCTCATGAAAACATAAGGGTGTGCCACTTGGGCATACCCGAAAACAACCTACCATAGTGTTGGGGGATATATGCAACCCTTGTGCCTCCTCAAGTGCCATGACCTCTCATGGTTGTAGTTTTTATCCCTTTAGCCTCCTTTTGAATGGGTTCATCTGGTGCCTTACACCTTGAGTGGGGTAAACTAGTCCTAAGATGGTAAGGAGATCATAGGACATGAATCCTATCAGATGACCTCTAATGTTTATTAACCAAGACTAGCTCTTTTCTTTTAGATTTTATCTTTAGTGCTCTTGTCTATGAGCAATGATAGATAGTGCACAAAGAACATAGGTCCTTTTGAGAACATGCAACAAAATAAAAAACCTACACCAAAACTAGGACAAATATTTTTTAAGTAGTTACAAATTCTTATTAGTGTGAACTCCTAGTTACATACATGTAAATATAGAAGAGGTTCAAAATCTTCCTGACTAGATGCGCAAGGCTCTATCCAATCCAAGATACAAGAGGGAATAAAGGAAATCACTCCTTAGGATATGGATGATTTTGATATTTTACAATGAGAAGAAGAGAGGTATTTATAATAATTGAGGGAAGAATCACTCCAAAATCCATGATAGATTTAAAAATTTATCTAGGCTAGTCAACATCAATGATGAATGCTCTAGAATTTCTAGAGATCCATAGCTAGATGTTGGTGTAGAAAATATCCTTGATTATACCTCCAATATTACTTTTCATTAATTATTTGGATCATATGTTCCCTCCTAGGTTTTTATCCCTATCATCATTTTAATGCTTCAATAATCACCTAGGTATTTGTCTAATTATGCGGTTCCAAGACTAGGATTAGATCATCATCCCTTTCTTCATATCTAGTCACTTGGGTTTGTCCAGTGGCCCTAGTGATTACATCTTGGTTTATCCATGCTCTTGGAGGGTTTCCTTGGTGAATGTGTCCTTCAATGCACCCTAAGGAGGTGATAGTTGCCACCTTTTATATCATTCTACTTCTAGATACTCCTATTGCACCATATATTGTGAGGGGGCTTTAGAGGATATGTTAATACTAAAGGTATATGAAGTATATTATAGCCAAAAATATTTTGAGATACTCTATTTTTCCCTGACCTTCACATATCAAAATTTCTCTAAAAAAAGGAGGAGGCTTGCCTTGCTACCTATACACTCAATTGCCTCAGATCCTCCTTCCTCTCAACTAAGGAAAGAGCCTTAGTCCATATGATTTACTGGTGGTATCAACTTGGAATAGTAGTCAGGACTAAGAGCCCTCCTCTATTATGCGAATGGACTAGCTTTGGGATCTTGCTCCTCCAAAGGAGAAAATGAGGCCTAAAAATTGGTCAAAGTAAGGTCTTGCTATACTTGGTTTTGCTTTTGCCATCATCATAATGGCTTGTGGGTTTCAAATATTATCAAGACATACTTTATTAGCCATTGTAAAGGATTATTATTTGAGTGTTAGTTTGGTGATTGGGCTAAGGTTCATGGTGAAGGAAGCTTAAGATTCAACACCAGTCTATGATGATTATTCCTCATTGACTATATTTTGGATGGTATTTTGGCTTTGGCTACTCCATAAGTTGTAGAGGTATTGGTACTTTTCATCTTAGCTTTAGGTAGGCACTCTTAATAAAAATTAGCCTATGGATATAGTATTTTACCACTATAATGATCCTTCACTATAGTTTTGGTGACTCATAGGGGAAAATCCTAGCAATATTTAAGAACCTAGACAAATATGTCTTATCCATTGGGTGTGGATTCTGATTTGGAAAAATCTTGAGGCTTCTACAATAATGGCATGTGCTTGAAGAGGGGAGATGTTGGAGGTATATTCAATCAATAATATATGGAGACTAGGGTGAGTTACACCTTTATTTATAGGTCATGTAACTTGGATGGCTCCTAAGGTTCACCTTCATTCTTCTAATTAGCTAAATACCAGATGGTCACACAAAGACTTATTCCCTCTTGCCTAGGATTTGGGAAAATCATCATCTTCTAAGTTTCCTACTACTTGGATATGGAATTTTTCCTTCAACTATCCCAAAGGGTATCCATTGATCTTGAGGGGTTTTTAGACATACTTTAATCCCAAATACTTTGTCCTTCAAGCTCATGCAACTTCAATTCCCTTGTTGCAGGTCTAAATTTTCTCATTTCCTACATTAGTTTGGTAGGCCTATGATAGGACAAAAAAAGGAAATTATATACATGTATATATGTATATATATTTTTGCATATACAAAAGCCTATTGTGTCAGTAGATTTTTCCTAGCACCATACATTCATCCCATGCTAGTCTAGTAAAAAATTCTTACTAGATTATCCTCCCAAACTTTTGTGTTGTATCACTTCTTTTTATAGGTTGGGTTCCTTCTCTGGTTGAGTTGGGACTTCTTTCCTTCTTCCACCAAAAAATTTGGGGTAGTCTCTCCTTTTTCCTTATTGTGTGTTTCTATTTCTATATAGGTCCCCACTTTGACCCTAGTTCATTAGTTCTATAAAACTTGCTTAGGTCTTTAACCTTCCTTTGGTCCTTGATGAGAATATTGGATAAAGATGTAGTGGTATTGTGATGGAAGGTCAATCACTAGGTTAGGTCCTTCACCCACTTTATTTGTTTTTCCCTGGCTAGCCTTTGGGATATATTTAATGTTTAAGTTGTCATTCTAGGTAAGGAGAAGATAGGGATTGTGCCTACTTGGCATCCATAGACTAGCTTTCATTTGTAACTTAAGATCATGTATAAAGGCTCCATTTCCACTTGCACAAGTTCTTCTATCTTACTTCCCTCTTACCAATAATCTTCCCTAATCATGGATTCTAGTTATGGTTAGAGGTCTTCTGAGTAAGCTTGAACACTAGAACCAACATCATCTAGTAGATTTGATAGTTGTCTTTTTAGTGCTTCTATGGTAGCTAGTGCCTATTTTGCCCTTGTTGGTATACTTCGCTAGGAAGCTTTTATGGTGTAATTTTGGTTCCTTATTGGGGATATGTTTGCATTTAGTTTGATGGTTTTTTATTGTTATTTCTTTATAAATTGATATCTAGAGTGAGCCTATGGAGCTAGACAATATTCCATCATCAAGTCCTCTTTGGAGAAACTTTATATTGGTAGGGAGTGGGGGAATATATCTTTGAATGGTGAGGGGAAGAGAGTTGGATTGGGGTAGAAGGAGATAGGGGTTTTGGGGGATTTAGGGTAAATTTTTCCATTAAATTGAGATCATATTTTCCTTTTAGGGTAATCTAATAGGCAATGATGAAAGAGGTTTACCCTTAGGTTTTGATCATTATGGCAATGTCTATATATAAGACCCTGATATAAAATATGAGTTCCATACCTGGGGAAGGTTTGATCTTGTTTGGGATCCTTTGCCAAGTTTTGTTGAAACATTAAAATACTCCACTACATCACCAAAAGTTTACCTAATATTTATTAGGTAATATAGTAGTAGAGTTCCTTCCTCAAAAATAGTCTATCATTTGGATGGCCAACTATTCCCAATACCTTATTTATTGTGTAGGTAGGGAGATGTACCACCTCCAAGATTCCCCTTTAAAACATACCACCAGTGTATTAAGGGCTATATTTTGAATTTTTATGTTGTGCATGACGTAGTGTGTAGCGATATATTTCAAGTGCTCTAATATAGTGACTACACCTTCTCCAATGAATTCCAATAAGGAATCTAGAGATTATATAGGAATCAGATCCTAAGAATGAAGAGAGACCAAAACAACCAAAGGGCTCTAGTTCTTCATGTCAAAGTACTTCCAACTATACCCTTTCTTAATTTCTTTATTTTAATTGGTCTATTGTTAAATAGAGGCTTCCATTGGGACCTAGATCATGTGCTCTTCTTGGTGGCTTCTTTGGGTTCTGTTTTGGAGTAGAGTCACTAGGTCAAACATGTTGGTAGCTAGATAGATATTACCACCATAACCAAAGTCTAGGTATGGTGAATTATTTTGGATCTTACTTATCAACAAAGTCACCAGGTGAATTTATATAGTGCTTCAAAAAGTGGATGACCATGGCCTTCTCTAGAACCACAATATGAATTCTAAATCAATGAATGGATGTCTTCGAATTTGGGTCCCATTGGGTGTATCTATCTAAAATATTGGGAGATAGATGAGACCATATGCCTCCATAGGTATCATGATATCATATGGTTATAAATTTTGGCCCTCTAGCCTCCTTCCAAGTGGGTGCATCTAGTACCCTACACCTTGCATGGGAGGTGCCAGTCCTAGAAATTTTGGGAGAGCATGGGATATAGTTCTTGTCAAATGACCTCTAGGGTTTCTTATCTAAGGCTAGTTCTTACTTATGTATGTGATCTTTGGCTCTTATCTTCTTGGTGCTATGCTAATCCTAGTTCTAGCTAGCTATTTTAATGAAAATGAAAAGGGAAAGATAGTAGAAAAAGATGCAAAAAAGTAAACTATGGGAAAGTAAAACTACAAAAACTAAAGCCTACCTAGCATATCTAAGGGTATCAATGCATCAAAGAAAAGAATAATATCCTCCTACAGCATGATAGGTTGAATGAAAATATGAGCAATGACTGATAGTGCACAAGGAACAAAGGTCCCTCCAAGAACACAGTAAAATAAAACATGCACACCAAAACTAGAATAGATATTTCATAAGCAGTCAAAAATTCTTATTAGTGTAAACTTCAAGTTACATACACGTAGAGAGAAAATAGGTTCAAAAACTTCTCGGTCACCTACACAAGGCTTGATCCAAAATGAGATGTAATAGGGAATAAAGGAAATCATACCTTAGGAGATGGATGAGTTTTGATATTTTACATAATAAGAAGAGAGGTATTATAAGAACTGGGGGTATAATCTCTCTAAATCCATGCAGGATGTTAAAATATTGAATTCAAAATTTGCTTGTTCTAGTCAACATCAATGGTTAATGCTATAGAAGTTATAGATAATTGTAGCTAGATGTTGGTGTCAAAAAAATCCTTGATTATACCTCCAAGACCATTTTTCATTAATGCTTTAGATTGTGTATTATCCCTTCGTCTATCCTCCCTATCACTAGTTTAATGCTTTAGCCACCATATCGAGATACATATAGTTATGGGATGCTAGTACTGGGACTAGGTCATCATCCCTTACCTTAAATATGGTCACTTAGGTTGGTCTAGTAACCTTTATGATCAAAGATTGGTTCATCCACACTCTTAGTAGGTTTCCTTGGTGAAGGTGTCTATCAATGTATATTGAGGATACAATGGTTGTCACCTTCTATGTTGTTTTTATTTTGGGGACTCCTCTTTCACCATGTTTTGTGAAGGGGATTCTGAGGAGATGCCAAGCCTAAAGGTTTAGGGAGGACATTACAACTAAAAATATTTCAAGTTACTCTATTTTTTCTTGATTCTTAGGTATTAAGATATCCATAGAAAAATGAGATTTGCCTTGCCACCTCTACACTTGGATCCCTTGGGTCCTCCCTCCTCTCAACTCAATAAAGGGCCTTAGTCCACAAGATTCACTAGTGGTATCAACTTGTAATAGTACTTGGGACTAAAGGCCTTCCTTGGTTGGGGGAAGAGACCATATTTGGGATCTTTCTCCTCCAAAGGAGGAAAGGGATTCCAAATTTTGGTCAAAGCAAGGTCTCACTATATGTGGTTCCCCTTTTGCTATCATTAGAATTGATAGTGAGTTCCAAATACTATCAAGACTTGCTTTAGCAACCATCAAAAAAGGCTACTAATTTAATTTTTAGTTTGGTTGTTGGGTTGAGGTTCATGGTGATGGAAGCTTAAGATTTAGCACCATTCCATAGTGGTTGTTTCTCCATAATTGTATACTAGATGATCTTCCATATTTGGCTACTTCATAAGTGGTAGAAGTTTTGGCCCTCTTCATATTTAATTTAGGTAGGTTCTCTTGATCAAAATTAGCCTTTGGATGTAGGATTTTCCCACTGTAATGAGTCTTCACTACACCTACCATGAGCAAGGACATGCTTCTCAAGCACCCCCATCATGTACAAAATTTAAGTATGTGTCACTTAGGTATAACCTAAAATAGCTATCAATATGGGAACAACTATAAACCTTTTGACCAACAACTAAGCACACCCTTGGCATGTGCCAAAATATAGAGCATGCCTTCTAGGCATGCCCCAAATCACTACCTCTCTCCTAGTGAAAGCACATCTAGTGATCCACAAACATTTTTTGACACATAGACTATACCTAGGTTTCATTTGAAATTCAATTTATGTCTAAGATAACCCCTCAGAGGCCTATAAATACAATCCTTGAGGAAGGAAAAACAAGGATAAATTTTGAAACATTCAAACTCTACTGAGATCATTTCTAAGAATACTAAAAATGTTGCTAAAATTGTTTGCACTCTTGGTGTATTACTTCTTGTTGGATTTTGTTACTAGTCCCTACTTCCCTTTTTTTCTTGCAATCTAGCACTTGCAAATAATCCACCAAAGGCATTGAAGGTGATTGTAGCTAAGCCCTTCCAACAAACCATACAAGCTACATGAGAACCTTCACCAAATATATAGTGAGAGAGGATAGGGTATGGTTCTAGGTTGAACTTCTCCACCCATTTTTTTTGTTTCTCTTATTACTTACCTTAATTTTCTATCGATATATTTATGTTAACATCATTTCCTCTATAATTGCTTAGTTATTTCAATTTGGATATTGTGTTCCACTATTGTAATCTACTATTAACCACACACTTGTAATGAACCTCCTTATACCTTGTTTTATCGTTACTCTGATAATTGTTACATATTGTTATTAGATCCATATTGTTATGATTTCTATTGTTATAATCTACTATCAAATATTTTAACTCCATCATTAGCTAACCTTATTTGTGCATTATTGTATTGTCACCTTGCTAGTAGTCATCTCTTCATTTGTTCCATTAATACTATGATTTTAGCTCCTATAACCAACATAATAGTAGAGTGTTTATTATTAAACTTTATAGCTCACTGCATACATGTTTGATACATCAAGAGGCTCTTACCCTCTTAATATTCTTCTTTGCAATTATTTTAAACTATAATTTTGATTTTTGTTTGAAATTTTACTTTTAGCAATATTTAATTAGGCAACATAAAATAAGGCTCATATTCATTATATGCTTTTATAAAATTTTCAATATTACCTTAATAGAATAAGGGTATGACCAATTGTCCCAAAAAGTTCCATATCTTTTTTCAAGTAAGGTAGACCTATCTATGCTTATATCTTTTTTTATTTTTATAGGGTTAATTATAACATAAGATTCAAACCCCATATTTTCTACAACTACACATTAGGTACCTTCATTCTACACTTTCTGTTCTTTGCCCTTTTAGAATAGATCTTGCTTGTTTTTTAATTAGTTTAGCTTGTCAATTCTTTTTACATTGGACTATTTCAGCTCTTATTCTCTGCTAACTCTTAAGTAAAAATATTTACTTTTGATTGTTGTTATTAGGCATCTATTCCTCCTATCATTATGCATTTGTTCTCACCTCTTGCTAAATTGATTAGTATATATATTAAATATAGTTTGTTATCATTAACAAAACTTGATTTGATCATCTTAGGCATAAATCAGAAAATCATTTGTTTGGTTTGCACTACTTTCTTGTTTACACTTATCTTGAAAAATAATGGGTTTATATTTTTTACAACATTTAAACTTGACAGTCACATAAGATAGATTTTGTTTTCCTACCTTATTACTTTTATTGTATCCTTACAATTATAGATTGTAGCCTCAATCTATTTTGTTGTAGCATTGAATTGGAAAAGTATATAGTCTAGGATTTGATATCCTGTACCACTCTCTTCTTGCATATTTAATTTCTATCTCTAGTCTTCCTAAAATATTAGGTATAGAACCTCAAGATATAAGAATTAATTTCTCTCTAGAAACCGTTAGGTTTTTGTATAATTTACACATCAAACATAGTAACTAGGATTTATTATTCACCCCTTTACACACATAAAGGAAAGTAAGGTGTCTAAACTACTCATATTAGTTGATGATTACCTAGATCACTCATCTTTCATTTTGATGAACCTAATGCAAAAACCTCCATAGGTCTCAAGGTAAATTGACCTAAGCCTAATCTTTAAGATAAAATTATGAAAAAAATTTAAACAATACCACTTATTATTATTTGTATAGTTAGAAAATTTTAATTAAAATTACTAAGAATATATCAATACCTAGTCCTACTAAGCATTTTCACAACCCTTTGAATAACCAACATATAAATCTTGAGGATAAATTGGGTATATAATGAGCCTAGGATGCTAGCCTCCCATATAAGGTCTCATGCATACTTTATGACTTCTAGGGAGTATATTGTTATGGACTAGTGGGATTCATAAGGATGAGTTTTCTTATTAGGTCTCATATACCATCTTGGGTCATCTACCTAGTGGTCACTTCCATGTATCATTGTGATCCCATGTACCAGTTGTCCCTCACATACAAATGGTTATACAGAGGGTGATTGGTGTTAGATTTTGAAGCTATAAACTTAAAGGAAATGCAAATCACATGTATGGAAATAAGCATGCAATTTTATAACTATGATAATGGATAACTTATATGCATGAAAATATGATTAAGAAACTTCAAAAATAGCTCAAGAAATAACCATTAATGAAAGCTCACAAAAATATACAATCTATTCAATGGAGGTTACAACCTCTTCATATTTACAAAAATGGATCTACATTGTATCTACTACTACTCTATCTATGCACTCCAAAATCCTCTCTCTCTTATACTCTATGAAGGCCTATTTATAATGAGATGCAACTATTTGCCTTCAATATTCCTATGACATTTCACTATTCTATTCTAAGGACTTATGTACATGTGGACTACATCCACATTTACATTATTGTACATTCTAACACTTGTGCATTTATCACATTGCTTTAATAAATTACTTAAGTCCTAATAAAATCCTAATATAAATATGTACCCATGATGGTACATTAGTAAAGAACCAAATAATGTAATATATTCCAACACCCCCCTGTATTACATTATTTGGGTATTGAAGACTTTAGTCTTCAATAAGGTCTTCATCCTAGTTCTAAAATTTGAGCTTCTCTCCTCTGATTTCTTCATTGTCTTATTTGTATGAATTTGAATGTGTATCTTGTTTTGATTCTTCTTCTTCTTCTTCTTCTACTTCAGTATTTATGTTGTCTCTCCATGTTTTCTTCATATCACTATTTGCTGGTATTCTAAAGTGTTTGGTAGAATTCTTGAAGTCTTCTAGATAACCTTGTTGAACTAGATATCTAATAATATTGTGTCATAAGTGAATCATAACTGCTTCCTCTTTTATTCCATGGTTTCCTATATGGCTTGTATCCTTGATATTCAAAAATGTCAAGCTTGAATTCAGTGTCAGTAGATGCCTCTGAAATAAGAACTTGGAAGAAACAATTTAATCTGAATATTAGTCTTTCTTCAAATATTTTATAGTATTTGTCCTTGTAGTAATAGAAGAAATATGAATGAGATTTTCCTTTACAATATTTGCATGGATGGACACTCCAACAACTTACTTTATCATGACCGAATTTGTTGCAATAAGTGTAAAATAAAGATATCCCAACTTCTTTGTCATCTATTTTAGGAATATCATGTTTATCTATTTATTTGATGAAATAGTTAAGCCATGTGTGAACAATTGAGGCAATTCCAACTTTACTTCTTTCACTAATCTGTATGATGTCTTTCTGATCAATATTTTTCCTTATTTTTTGAATATGATCTTCAATATATTTATTGGTATTGTTGTCATTTACTTCCTTCACTGTCTCATTAGAAGATATTGTTGAAAATTTTACTTTTTTCAAACTATTAGTTTGTGGGTTTTTAGAAATTTCTTTAATATCTATTAATTCTTCTTTTTCATTTGCATATTCCATTACAATTTTTGGATTACCAATCATGCTTTCCATTGAATCAACTGTATTTCTAATCCATATTGGTATTTTTCTTGATCCTTTTCTAATTGTATTATTTGATGAGTTCTTTGGAGTAGACATTCTTATAGCT
Source organism: Wollemia nobilis (assembly GCA_028583015.1). Classification (NCBI taxonomy): domain Eukaryota; kingdom Viridiplantae; phylum Streptophyta; class Pinopsida; order Araucariales; family Araucariaceae; genus Wollemia; species Wollemia nobilis. The sequence goes on from JAQPPZ010002554.1 coordinate 8,684,443, forward strand.
TCTTAGTTTATAAATTGAGAATAATTTTTATAGAACCTTTGAAGTAGTCTACCTTATGACTCCCTAGTAAAAGGATTAACTACTACCTTTCAATTTGAGAGATCAATCTTGAAGAAAATATTTCCAATTTTTAAGTTTTGTAAAAAATATCTCTATCTTGCAAGTGCATGAATGTACTATGAATCCAATAATATTCTTAGCTTTCAATATTTGAGTTGAATTCCTTTTGTCTTCCTAATAATGATATGACAATATTAATATAATGTTCAACTCTTTAAAAAATATTTTCCTTATAGAAAGCTTAATGATGCAATTAGAAATTCTCAATATCTTCAAGATAGTTAAGTTGGATTCTCTGTCTCTTCAATCTAAGTATGAGGCTAATAAAATCAATCTTCTAAATTTTAAATAAATCTAGAGTTTGACTTGCTTCTACCTTTGTATAATGAAGTTTCTAAATTTCAACAATTTCAATTTGGAGTAGGATTCCTTGTATCTCCCAAGTTAGAAATTTAGAAAGACTAAATATTTACAAATTAGATTTCACTAACCTTATATATCCTTGTTAAATATTTGTAAATAGTTGAAGCAATAATAATAAATATTTTAATGCTTCAAATTTCTACTTATTTCTCAAGATAATCAAAATGATTTCTAGATATTAACACCTTATTACTCCTATCATTAAATATCTCTAGAGTATAAAGTTTAGTTGATTTCAACCTTAATAAACTTACAATATAACTCTTACCTTTAATTCTAACTTGCAAGCTCTCTGTAATCAACTTGAATGTCTATGAATTAGATGGTGGTTGACTCCTTGTCAACTTTGAGATGCTATGTAAATATTTCACTATTTTCCTTCACCGAATTACGTGCTTCTTCCAACATTGATATTCTAGCCTACACACTTCTATATCATTTGATGAGCATTCTCTTCTACAATATCAATTTGTTGGCTTGTGCACTTCTATTCAACTGGTGAATGTGCTCTTCTTCAATGTCATTATGCTAGCCTATGCGCTTCTACTCAATTGTCAAGCTTACTATGTTATAGTCCTCAATATCTATGCCACTTTCACTCTTAAATGCTTCCTTAAGTTTACTTCTCTTCTCTCCTTATTTGCATTACCTTTATGAGTTCTATATAAGCGCTTACTTTTGAGGTTATCTCTATAGATTAAAATGCAGTGTAATATGGACAGTGCCAAGTAGCACTCACATTGCCTAACTCCTTGAAAAATACTTCTACTGCACCTTCTTCCAATGTCAAATTAAATGTGTCATTAGGTGAGTTAATAGATTCCTTCAATGTCCATGACCTACGATAAACACCTCTTCAAGAGAATTATATAAATTATGTCTAATTATTCCTCCTTATTTGATATATATCCTACCGATTCTTTCACCTTCTTTGCTATATTCTACTTGTAAATAATATTTGTTATTGCTTGGGTGATGAATGCAGGTTAATGCTATCTAAGTTATCTCCCTTTTCCTTGGATATACTTCACTTTTAGAGCTCTATTGAGTGGCTCTAATGAGATGTTATGCAAATGTAGAATAATATGGTGTAGATTTTTGCCCCCCTATGCTCTTAAACCAACTCTCTTGGCTTTTTAAAATGCTGAGATAAAATAAAATTTAATATTGCCTTCAAACCTTTGGCAATACTTCTCTTGCTTGGTTATTTTTACACTAATAATCCAAGATTTTAAATAAATTTTATACTATATAATATGCAATTTTTCAAAGTATCCTTTTGCTTCGAATAGTCAATAGAATGTTGATATTTTTCTTTCTCTCAAAATATATCTAACTTTTATTCTTTTGTGCAGTTTTATCCTTGAAGATTAAAATTCTGCACCACCTTGAATACTTCAAATAGAAACCTATTTATGCAACCTTTAAATCTTGAAATTGGTACTCAATAGACTTAAATAAGAAACCAAATATAAAAGTTCAGCTAATGAAAATTTTACATATTTGTTGCATACCTTTCTACCTCTGTAGATGATGATGATGATGATGGTGATTTGAATCACCTAAATGCTACATTTTTGTAGATGATATTGCAACTCTTCTAGGCTGTTCAAAAATAGCTCTTTTTCTCACCTATTTGCAGCTTTAACACTTCACTAATCTACTACCCGAAATTGTGATCTAGTGGCTACAATACTCCTTCAAGATATACCTCTAAAATATGAACCTTAGAAGCTACTAATGCTGCCCAAATTGTTGCTTTCTTGCTGTCCTCAAATATGAAAATTTTCAGATTGTAAAGCAGTAAAAACCTTCTCTGAAATGTTGTCCTTGAATCTTAAAAAAATTGTAGGAAACTCCTCCAAATCACACATGAGATATTACTCAAGAACCCTTCAATGACAATCCCAAAATATTTCAGATTTGGTGGTTTATCTATCTCCTTTCTCTTGTTAAATTCTGAATTAAAACTAGATCTTCTTCTCAATAATATGAAAGTCTTGAGATCTTCTCCAAACTACTCATAAATTTGACAAATTCTTTCAAAAAAAAATTCCTTTGGGCTTGTTGTTGGATGGCGATAATTATCCCAATTTCCTTACTATCAAGAGCTTCTCCTTAGTAGTAAATTTATCCAATGATTTATTCTAGGAAATACTTCAATGAGGCTCTCCAAGCCTTCTCCTTGTTTCTCCTTGAGACCTCTCCAAGGTCTTCAATCTTACAGCTTCAAAAATACTTCAATGAGACCTTCCTTGATCTCTTTCTTGGATTGCCTAAATCCACTGCTACTAAAATATGAAAGAGAACTTTTTGTTAGTTCTTCTCTATCCTCAGTATTTCACTATGGAAGTTCTTTAATAGGGCTTACAATGGACTTCTTCTTCAAAGTGAAGTTTTCAATCTTCAACCAAGATCGCCAATCTCCAATATTCACCAAGACTCTTCTCCTAGAGTCTCTACTTCGCTCAATGGGGTCTTCGATCTACAATTCTTTCAATGGATCCTTTTCCTTAGGCCTCTAAATATTTAACTCTACAACTTGTTGCTTCAGGTACCAGATTGATTACAAAGAAAATGTTCTTCATAGATCTTGTAGGAAGCTTCCAAACTTGTTAGAATTATTGAGTTGTCATTGATGTCAAAGGTCAACTTGGTTAATGGAAAATCATGGTGTGCTTGGGTGAATAAAGTGGTGGTGTATGCTTTAATATTTAAATTAAATTTTTAAATATTAAAGTGATGTTTTAAAATAAAAATATTATATAAAGTTTTTGATATATTTAAATCAAAATATTTAAATATTTTAATAAAAGATTTAAATATTGTGTATGGGCCGACTTCTTGGGCACCAAGGCAAAAAGGTAAATATTTGCATATAGCTACAATGTTGAAATTCATTTCAAAATTAAGTATTCAATAGAATATCTTCGATACATCCAAGCAATGACAACAAGAGAAAGGATGAAGTGGAGGCATTAAATATTGGTAGCAATCAAGTATAAACAGTGCGGTAGATCAAGTTTTTCACAATGGTAGAGAGATTAGTTCAAACATGTAAATGGGAGGCACTACCAATAGGAGCTAGTTACCACAGTTGAGAACTATTGGATGACAAGGCAATGTTCCTTCTTCGTTAAATCTATTTTGTAGTTGACGACCTGTGACGAAAGTAGCAGTAGCTGAGCCACTCAAGATAATTTGATGATATGACCTAGGAATGCATAAGGAGAATCAACATGGTATTAGTAGCTCAAAAGAATGCATAACCATCATTTGATTGAGTAAACACATGAAAAATGGTCAAATTTATTTTAGAGCCATTACATCGTTGCATACATCAGAGAGGAACCTATACACCGTAATAGTCGATTGGTAGCATAGAGTTATTACATAAGAGATACCCACAAGCAAGCATAGGAGTGCAAAGGTGTGGAGACAAAAATTAAAATGTGTGAAGAGCAAGCATCCACGTAGCACAAGGCAAGAGAATAAGATGTTAGAGTCCATAACATTGAAATATAAATTGCGTAGTAGTCATTAAGTGATGATGAATAAGATGCTATTGCAACAAGCAAAAAAAAATACATTAGCTTTGTGACATGGGTAATAGTCTTGGGTCTCAAAGCAATTCTAACAAAATTTTAATAAGGTAGACCATTGTAGAGAAACGTCTACACAACCAACGCCTAAGGAGAAAATAGAGAAATCTTCGAGTAGAAAACCTGATTCAAGCGAGCTTGGATTTGTGAAGATTGAATGAGCTTTGCAATGGATTTGAATATATTTGAGAGGGAAAATTTCAATTTTTATGGAGGTTGGTTCACTCATGAATTCTAGTTGATGGGATCAAATCATCTCATAGTGCCAATGAAGCATTTTGGAGGAGTAGTAGATCTTTAGATATATCACATACATAGAGATATAGAAAATAATGAAAAGTATGCATGAAGGAAGAGACATGGCATGTGAACGTAATAGTGGTCTTTTAATTTAAACAAAGGAGGACTAAAATTTGTAATATACAACGTGGTTGACCTATCATGGGGGTAGTGAGGACCATGCACATAGAAAGGACAAACGTAGGTAGAAAGGAACCAACAAAAGAGTGTGGCCACATACAAATGGAAGGACTAATTTGAAACAATTCAAGGCATAAAATAGTGCAAGGATAGAGTGAGAGGATTAGTGCACCCAAGCATCCAATTAAAAGGAAGGACAATTCAACCATCTCAAGAAGAAAAAAAGGTGCACATGATAGTGGAAGAAAAGTAAGGTATTAGAGTCTCCAATTCAACACACATGTATTTTTTTTTTTTTTTTGTGGAAAACATCCCAAAAGGGATGCCACTTTCGGGTAAGACCCAAGGATGCAGGGGTATCTATTCCTCCAAAAATGCCCAGGACTTGGACCTGGCCTACCACCTTTGACATACTCAAGGAGAAAACAAACACACAAAACCGATTTAAAAATAAGTAAATAACAACAAAAATAATAAAATAAAATAAAAAACATGCTCCTTGAGTGTGTCAAAAACAAAAGCACAACCAAACATGCACAATAAGAAAAAAGAAACCACAACACAAACCACATAGAAAAACACCAGCACCACATAACAAAACACAAACAAGACAAAAACAACAGAACACTACAAAGACATAACCCAAAAAAAAACATGAAAAATAAACACAAACAAAACCTAAAAAATAAAATAAATAAAAATAAAAAACAACCAACAACAGACAATAAAAAAAAACAAAATACATAGAAGACACTCACACATAAAAACACGAAATAACACAAACAAAGAGAAACCCAAGAACAAGAACGAAAAAAACACAAGAACAATAACAAAAAACATAAAAAAACAAAACAAAAAAAAACACAAGAACAATGAAAAACAATACAAAGAACACAAAAAAAAAACAAAAAAAAAGAACCCACCCACCTTAAAAAACTATACAAAGAAGAAAAAAGAAAAAAAAAATGAACAAAACAATGACCTATCTAGACCAGAAGACTATTAAGGCAAGAATCAACAGAGGAAACAAAATAAAGAATAGAATGAGCTAGGGAACTAAAAAAAATTGAATGAACCAAAGAGAAGAAAAAAAAAAAAAACAAGAAGAAACTAGGCACCTTCAAAACTGGAGCCATCCAAAGAAATGATAGAAAGAAGAGCTTCCCTAATTTGAGAAGCCCACCATATAGGAGGGTGGCCATAACAAGTAATATCACCTTTGTCCAAAGCCCAATTAGCTAAAGCATAAACACTCTTGTTTTGATCTATGACCACATGACTGTAATCAACTTTCAAAAATCCCATTTGGATTAACTAAATCTTCTCAATAATTCTTTTTATTCTCCAATCCACCTTATGATTCTTAGAAGGAGTCTTCAAGAGATTAATCATAAGTTGAGAGTCAGACTCAACTAACACCTTTTCCCATCCAACCTTAGTAGCCTCCTGAAGGCCTCCGAGGATACCATACCCCTCAAGCAAGGTTATTGGAAAGAATACCCAAATTCTCAGGAAAAGTAAAAACCAGGGAGCCATCTGAAAGTCTACCAATTCCTCCCACACTAGATTTTCCAGGGTTCCCTCTAGAGGCTCCATCAGTATTGACTTTTCAAAAATCCTTAGGAGGAGGTTGCCAATTTCTAGTCCTATCCATCTTACTAATACTCACATTCCCTTTAATTTGGTTTCCCTTAGAAGGTTTAATCTTCAATCTTTGCATCACTTGATCCCATCTTTGGTGGGATTTTTGAGGGTGATTAAGGAGTTGATGGACTGATTCAACTAATTTGGCTATGGTATTTTGCCAAATATAGTGTAGCACCCTAAAATTGGCGTAGTAAACCTTAGAAAATAATTAAAATTACCTTAGTAAATAATTCAAATTCAAATTTCAACCCCAAAATTGCTCCAAAACCGCCTGCTACCCATTTCCTCATTTTTTGTGCCATTTTTAGGATTTTTTTTGTCCGTTGGATGATATCGTTGCCGATCAGATGATATCACCTTAGATCGGATGAATTCGTCTAGAGCAGAACGTCCATATGATTTCATCCCAAAACTAGTTTTTCATAATTAGCTTTTGTTTCAACAACGTCTCTAATTTGGGCAAAAGTGTGTCTGCGTGGTTAGAGACTTCCCCTGAAGGAGATCTCCCAAATTGGGATGATCCCCAACCTCCTAACATCCTTCCTATGCCTATTTAATCTTAGGCCCTCCCATTGACATTCCCCTAGCTGAAATTTCCTGTAACACGAGTTCTATTTGCATTAGACCATCTTAAATCACCATTTGCCTTCGTATTTTTCCAAGTTTGTTTGTAGTAACTTCATCGTTTTTCAGCCGGATCAAGCTCAGATCGTCACAGACGATATTGTACAATCTCGGACGATCACACCCCAATTCGAGACGATTTTGACTACAGTCAACATTGGGGGAAATTGGTGCCCAGAGTTTGTACTTTTCCCTTTTCATCTATTATTTCATTCTGCATTTAGATCAGTTTATTGTTATTTTTTGCTATTTTGCATCTTGGAGTTCACCCATGTAGCTTAAATACATAATAAAATCATGATTATCTATTAAAGCATGATAATTTACTTGCATTTATATTTGCAATTATCATCTTAACATCTTTATCACCATTTTACACCATTTCCCTCTGTCATCATAGTTGCATTTTCTATATTCTATGTCTATTTCTTTGATTGCAGGTCTCTGACAAATTCATCTGATGAATTTGCCAGATCTCAGACAATCCTGTCAGATCGAAGATGATCTTGTCAAATTCTAGACAATTTGGACTGCTTCAAAAATCAGAACCTCCATCAGACATCCAAAATTAGGTATGGTTTTTCTCACTTAGCTTGTTCTTTGTATTTTCTGTTTAATTCTATTTTCTGTATTCATTTAAATCTGCATTTTCAAATAGAACAATTTAGATTCATTTGGCCAAACCTAGGATTTAAACGATTAAAGCTAAAACTGAACACATCAAACACATTCCCAACCTAGGCATGGATACTACCACTAAATGTTTCTTGGTGAACCCTACCATCCATCGAAAAATCACCTTAATACTCCTCCCCCGAGAGGCGGGACCTTCAAAGGGCCTCTCAGTCCGAGGTATTGTCCCATTATTTTCCCATCCCCCTTTCGGGCGTGGATCCTATAGCCTAAAGGTAAGGGTGTGAAAATTTTGGAGTGATACATTTTGGTGAACCCAACGTGAAACTAAAACCTTTTGAAAAAAAAAAAAAAACATAGACGCATTTAAAATCATTAGAAAACTACTAAGTTGCATATCATGTTTAGATGGTAGCTCCTAAGAAAAGACTAGCTGTCACTATAAATGTTGAAAACCAATTAGCAGCCATAGAAATTAATTTTGTGCTTAGTGTGCCTGAAACAGATAGAAACCAACTTTTGTGGGATGAACTTAATAGAAGATTAGATCTCATTTCATCTAGAGCAACTGAACTTAAACAAATTAAGAGGTTCGTCCTAGATAGAATCTTGGATCCCGATCAAGTGATTTTGTATCATGAACTTCAGAGAGCTTGCCATAGGTGGTTAGCAGATAGAAGAGCCCTTGTGTCTTTTGAGTTGTATACCTTTGAGGAATTCCTCGAGAATGCAGCCATAGTGCACCAATTCCTAGGTCATATAGAGGACCAAGAAGCTGATCTTGCAGATAGGAAAATATGGAGGAGAGTTCCTAGAGCTATGTTATATCGAGAGTATTGCCATGAACTTTATTTCTACCAACCAGAGTCTGAGACAGATAATATCACTATAGCACTTTTTGTCAAATTCTTGAAAGAAATTTTTCAATTTGAAGAAGAACATTTCATGACTCCTAAAGAACTTGAGCCCGTTAATGATATTTATAAATTGTTTATAGAAAACTAGATCATGGCTTTCATTATTATTATTTCTTGCATTTAGTGTGCTATTTGTTATCTTTATAATATTGTTATAAAAAAACAAGAAAAACCAAAAACATAACAAAACCAAAACATTTTATTTTAAATACTATAGTAGGTATATAATTAAAATATATACCTCTTAAGCTTGTTGCATATATATATTTGCTGAAATCTAAGTTTAAACACAATGACTAGACTTAGGAATGGTAAACAAATTGAAGAAGAAGAAGAAGAAGATTGGTTAGGAAAGAAAACAAAAAAATCAAATGCCCTTCCTGAGGATCCAATTCCAGAAGGAGAAACTCTAGAACAACTAGAAGATGAGCTGGTTTTAGATGAACAAGAAGAAAATGTTAAAGAGGAAGGATCCTCATCCCCTAGAATGGCTCCAGATGGAACTGTTACTTTTGATAACTTAGATCATTTTTGGAAATTTTTTAGTAATAATATTGGTGCTCTTAATATGGCAGTTTGTATTGATAGATGCAAAATTAGTGACACTCAAGTAGCCATGGAAGATATGTTTAACATACACACTAATCCCTTGTCCTTTGTTGATCAAGAAAGTGATAAAGCTGGACCATCCAATATAGATATGGTTACTATGATTTAGAACATGCAAAAACAACAGGTTACCCAATCCCCTAAGGAACCTGTTATTCAGCCTAAAATCATTCCCACACAAAAGAGACCTTCATTCACTACTTTATTTCACCAAACTATTGATCAATATGCTTCAAATCGACAAAAACCTAAAATGAAGCCAAACACCAATTTTCAACAATCTGGGATACAACATAATACAACTTAAAAACTTCTTCATAACACCCTTCCTACCAAAAATTTACACAATAGCAATATAGCATCTAATCTTCATGTCCCTCCATAATATGCTCACAAATCCCATATTAATGCCCTACCGAACCAATATGGTGGGCAAACCAGTAATCTGGAAGCCATGGTGAAACAGTTAGCTTCCCGCATGGACCAGATAGATCCCTATCGTCCCTCATATAATTATCGAGAGATGTGTAGTCAACCTTTGGATCCCATAGTTGTAGCATAGCCATACCCTAAGCACTTTCCCATGCCCGTCCTACCTATATATAAAGGAACTGAAGATCCCATAGAGCATCTTCGCATGTTTAGGATAGCATGTCATGATATATCGCATGATGACTTGCTATTACTAAAAATGTTCCCAAAAAGTTTAGGAGGAATGGCATTAGAGTGGTACTATCAATTGCCCACTCATTATTTGAGGAATTTCAAAGAAATAGCTGAATATTTTATCCATCAATTTAGTGCCTACATCGAGAGACATGTGACCATTAAAGATTTATACAACTTAAAACAAGACAAAGATGAATGTTTTGCTGATTTCTTAGCTAGATGGAGGCAGTTGACAGGAAAACTGCACTTTGTGCTACCTTATAGGGCAATGTTGGACATTTTTATTAATAATTTGTAAGAACAACTATCCTATGAATTATCAACTGCTACCTTAACCACCTTCGATCAAGCTATAGACTTAGCTTGAAGGGTGGAAGATGCTCTCATTAGAAGAGGTCAGCTTAAAAAGAAAGATGATGAGAAAACATCTAGAAATCAGTACAAAAATAAACAAGTTGTAGGTGACGGAGTCACTAATAGTAGAAACATTGCTAATGTTAATACTACAAAAAGAATGGAGAAGTTTGTATTAAAACCTCCTGATAAACCACCTTGAGAGTTTACTAGATTGAATCAACTTTTATCAACCATTCTTCCTTAATTACTAGCACGAGGCTTGATTCAATTACCAGCTATCCGGGAACCTGATCCAACTATACCCGGATATAGAGCTGATTTACATTATGATTTTCATAGAGGACCTGGACATGCTACAAACTCTTGTAAAATATTGAAATATAAAATACAAGACTTGATTGATAATAATGAAATGGAGGTGCAAGCCTTTCAACCTAAACAAAATCCTCCTAATAATGCTCAAAAGAACATTCCCCAAAATCAGAATCAAAATGCCAATCAATCATTAGATATATTTCAACATCCTTTACCAAAACATGGTAAAGACGTGGCCAATAAAATTGAACATCATAATGTTCCCCCTCCTACCCGATATGTAGGGACTATTATAGGACAATTATCTATTCAGGATCCTCAAATATTTGGCACAAATTTCTCCATGGTTACGTCCAGAACCCTATATAATACTCAAACACCGGATCCTAGTGATGTAGAATCGGATACTAAAAGCGAAATAGACATCACCTCAAAAAAATCGAATAGTTCTAAAAACGAATCAGATCCGATTCAACCTATCACAGATGCTATGGTTTCGAAAGAACCATTTCCTAGAAGAGATACTACTCAACCCTCTTCTAATCAGTTCCTTCCTAATTAACAAGCCATAAACGCTAGACCGAGACCAATTCAGCATCTTCAATATAACATTGTAGGTACCATCAAAGTTGTTACCAGACAACAGGCTCAAAACTCTCAACAGGATCAAACTCAGAATGATGGATCAGCTCCATTTATTTTGAAAAATCCCAATAAAGGGAATCATATGTCTAATGTTCAACCTAAACCTCCTTACAATATTAATGAACAATTATCCAATACTACAGCTAGAATTTCCCTGTTGGACTTGTTAAGATCTTCTCCTACCCATAGGGATGAATTAATGCTCACATTAAGCCAAATTATGGTACCTCAAAATATTCAACCTGAAGCCATGTCCAATACTATCATCACTCGAGAATTCGATTGTATTGACTTTCGAGATAAAGATATCCCACAACATAGTTTACATAAGGATAACCCCTTATATATTACTGCCCTAATAGGATATGTAGCAGCCAAAAGGGTCTTGATTGATAATGGTTCATCTCTAAACATTTGCACTTTTGACTTCTACCAAATATTTGGCTTTAGGAGTGACGAGATGAAAAGAACGGATATGATTATCAAAGCTTTCAATGACGAAACACAAGAAACATGTGGAGTTATCACCATCCCATTGCAAGTTGGTCCGAGAACCTTAGACACGACCGTGTTTATTGTACATTGCCCTACATCATACAATATACTCTTGGGTCATCCTTGGATCAATGCAATGCGGGCTGTCCCATCAACTTTACACCAATGTGTTAAATTCGAATTTAAAAATCAGTTGGTCACTATCCATGGTGATCCTAGACCCTTTGATATGTGTGCTTTGGCAGAACCTGTTGGAGTTCAATTTTGCCCTGCTCTATCATCCACACATCCTAATTCTTATTTTTGATCTAAACGTGTGAAACACACATCCATAACTTCATCTATTTCTCCTCCATTAATTTCACCCTCATATATAGCTCAACAATCTTCTAAACAAACCACACTAGAACCTCAAAAAGATCTTAAATCCACAACCAATCCTTCATGTTCCATCCCTATAATTTTAAAACCTATAGACCCATTTATTAACACCTCCACATTCTCTGCATCTATCATACCTTCCACATCTAAAGATATAGGAAATGTTCCTTCTACCTCTTATGCTCTCACTGATGAACTCTTACCTGATTTATCTAAAATTCTTATATCAGAAAAAACAAATGCTTCTATGCAAAATTCTATTATCTTAAGTAATTTTCCGTCTTCTCCTCGTACCTTGGGCCTCCCACAACCTATGGGAAGTATCTACCAAGTCGGGAGTTGTGCTTTTATTTATAAAGGATATGATTGGGGAAGAATGCCCCGAAACATCAAGACGCATTGTGATGGATATGCTCGATGCTATTTTGCTAATGAATATATTAAAGCTAAACCCATAATTCTTAAATTGGGCTATAAAGGGAAAGGTTTGGGACATTTCCAAAATGGTATGAAAGAACCTTTCGAGGTAGAACCGTGGCCTACCCGTTGTGGTGTGGGCCTATTTCCTAGTAAGGGTCAGCCCTTTCCATTTGAGGATGATGACCATCTCATATGTTATCAAGATTATCTAGACAAACAAGATTCTTTGTATCCAAAGAATAATTTTACCTGCAATATGCTATCCATAGCCTACCCTAAAATTATTGCCGAATCCGACGATGAGTTGGAGGGAGATATTTTCCATGATGTCTCCGTTGAAGAGTTGTTACATAATGAATTTTATTTTGATGGTTCTATACCTACTATAGCCCAGCTTGAGGCCACGACTCCTCAAGATGAATTATCAAAGTTAATCTTAAAGGAATTACAAGAATTGGGTGTTTCACATGCACCACCTAATTTTGAAAGAGATCTACATATGGAAGGAGAAAACGTCATTAAGGTTAAAATTGGACCTGAGGATAATCCTCACATCATCAGTATTGGATTAGAATTAAGTCAAGAAAAACAAGAGCAATACATTGCATTCCTTAAAGAATATGAAGATGTCTTCGCTTGGACATATGAAGATATGCCAGGTTTAGACCCTTCTGTAGTCATGCATCCCCTAGTAGTCCATCCAGATGCTAAACATGTTAAAAAGAAACTTAGAAAAATGCATCCCAAAGTGGCCTTGCTAGTCAAAGGGGAGTTAGAAAAACTCCTGAATGTTATTTTTATACAAGCTATTGATTATGTTGAATGGATCTCGAATGTAGTTCCAGTCACCAAGAAAGAAGCTACCAAAGTTAGGGTTTGCATAGACTTTAGAGATATTAACGTTGCATGCCCTAAATATGATTTTCCTCTTCCAAACATGGATCAAATCATTGATTTTACTTCTAGGAGTGGAATGATGTCCCTAATGGATGGATTTTTCGGTTATAATCAGATCAGGATAGCTCTTGAAGATCAGGCTAAAACAACCTTTATTACCCCTTGGGGTACCTTTTGTTGGAAAGTGATGCCATTTGGTTTAAAGAATGCGGGCACAACATATCAACAAGCCATGACTTATATCTTTCATGATATGATGCATGATATCCTACATGATTATGTAGATGATATTATAGCTAGCTCTATTAATGAAGATGATCATTTAGATGATTTGAGAAAAGTATTTAATCGGTTAAGAGAATATCTTATTCAATTAAATCCAACCAAATGTATATTCGGAGTCAAGTATGATAGACTATTAGGGGTTTTAGTTTCTTTACGTGGTATCGAAATCGACCCTCTCAGGATTGCGGCTATCACTGATATGCCTGCACCTACCAATATATCTGAGTTACAAAGTTTACAAGGTAAGCTTCAAGCTATCCGTCACTTCATTGATAAGCTGGCGGACAAAACCAGTCCCTTTCTTAAGCTTATTAAGAAGGATGTCCCTTTTAATTGGGACGAAAAATTTAAGGAAGCTTTTGAACTTCTCAAACAATACCTCCTTAACCCACCTAAGCTTTCACCACCTAGACCTGATCGCCCATTTATCCTGTATATTTTAGCTTAAGATTTTGCTTTAGGAGCTATGTTAGCTCAACTTTATGATGAGAAAAGAGAACATGCTAATTATTATATTAGCCGAACTTTAATTAGTTATGAAACTCGCTATACAGCATTAGAAAAACTATATCTAGCAGTCGTATTTTCTATGCAAAAATTATGCCATTATATGCTCAGTCAGAAAACATATGTCATTGCTAAATATGATCCCTTGCGATATCTCATGAGTCGACCTTATTTATCGGGTCGTACAATAAAGTGGGTTCTTGCTCTAAGTGAGTTTGAACTCACGTTCATAGGACATAAGTCTGTTAAGGGTCAAATCATAGCAGATCAATTAGCTGCTGCACCCTTAGAGTCTACCCATCCCCTCATCATTGAGTTTCCTGATGAATGCCTTCAATTAGAGGTAGACCATGTTGAACAATGGTCCTTATACTTTTATGGAGCCCGATGCATGAGTGGGGCTGGTGCGGGTATTATTTTAATATCTTTGCAAAAACATCTTATACCTCTGTCCTTCAAATTAAAATTTTCTTGCACCAATAACACTGCCGAATATGAAGCTCTAATCCTTGGATTACAAGCTACCTTGGCGCTAAAAATTAAACATCTGCTAGTTTTTTGTGATTCTTAACTTTTCATAAATGAAATCAATGAAGTTTATCAGACCAGATATGATAAATTATGCCCATATAAAGCATATGTTTTACAATTAATATCTCTATTTGATCAAGTTACCTTGGAAGCTATTCCTCGAACTAGCAACCGTGCGACTGACGCTATGGACGCAGCTGCCTCTCTTCTGCCCTTGGAGTTAGATGACGAATATGCCACCATAATTATTCGTCGACTCCAGGAACCCACTTCAAATAAGTCATGCTTAGAACCTTTGGATGTGTTTCTAATCAATGAAACTACTCCTGAACCTTGGTATACGGATATATTTGATTTTCTTCACAATGGGACTTTCCCTACCAGTTCTAATAGGAACTAGCGTCGGTTATTACGTAGACGAGCAAGTCAATTTGTAATAATTGGCAATATTTTATATAGGAGATATTTTGAAGGTATCCTATTGAGATGTTTGAATCTAGAAGAATCCAAATCAGCTTTGAGTGAAGCCCACGATGGATCTTGTGGAGGACACTTCAGTGGTAGTGTTATTGCTAAAAAGCTCCTTAGGATAGGCTACTTTTGGCCTACCATGGAAACTGATGCACATGATTATGTGTGCCATCGCTACAAGTGCCAAAAACATGCTAACCTTGTCCATGCCCCTGCACAAGAACTACAGGCTATTTCATCTCCTTGGCCCTTTTCAAAATGGGGCTTAGACATTATTGGCAAAATTAATCCTGTGTCATCTGATGGAAACAAATTCATCATAATCGCCACTGAGTATTTTATGAAGTGGGTTGAAGCTATGCCTTTAGCTTCCTGCACTGGAACACAAGTCTCTAAATTTATTTTTAATCAAATCATTTGTAGGTTTAGAATTCCTGCAAATCTCATCTCAGACAATGGAACTTGTTTAAAAAATAAATATGTTAAGAAATTATGCCAAAAATATAATATTCAACATCGCTGGTCCACTCCCTATTATCCTCAGGGTAATGGCCAAGCAGAAGCATCCAATAAAACATTAATTAAAATCCTCAAAATATTGGTCAATAAATCTGGCCGCGACTGGCACATTCAATTATATCCAGATTTGTGGGCATATCACACTAGTGTGCGTACTCCCACAAGTACTTCACATTTTGTTTTGGTTTATGGCACTGAAGTTGTTTTTCCCTTTGAATTAGAAGTTCCTTCTTTGGCTCTACTACTTCAAGATACCGAAGTAGGAGATGAATATCGAGCTAGCAAACTCAGTCAGCTGGAACTCCTAGATGAAAAGCGCATCAATGCTTTGGAGCATCTTTGTGCCTACCAAAACAAGCTTAAAAGATCATATGCTAAGAAATTTCGTCATTGATCCTTTGAGGTTGGAGACCTTGTTTTAAAATAAAATCAAAAAAATACTAATGCAACTAACGACCTTAAAGGTAAATTTGAGCCCAACTGGCTTGGACCATATATTATCACTGCTAAATTTGAATCGAGAGCATACAAATTAGCTACCTTAGATGGTAAATATTTAAAATAACCTATGAATATTATGCATCTTAAGCGATATTACGCATAAAATTTGGTCATTTCATCATTTGTATATATTTTGCATGTTGTCTCATTTTAAAAATGTATAAAACTATTTAAACAAAAACAAACAGCAATATTATTGACTCTTTCGAAACCAAATATATATATATATATATATATATATATATATATATATATATATATATATATATATATAGAGAGAGAGAGAGAGAGAGAGAAGAAAGAGAGAGTCAAAATTATCAAACTCCTCAAAAATATTTGTTGTATATATTTCTTCTTAAAATATTGCAGTTATATTTTCAAATTATTTTGGATAATTAGCATTTATTTGGAATCTCTCACTTTTGCAAATATAAAAATAAATATCTTGATTCTATCTGGCATGATTACTAATCTCTCTTATATCAAAGTCCACAAAATTCAATTAAATAAAGTTTGAGCACAGAGAATTGATCTTGTTATTTACTTAAACCAAGCATATCCTTTCACAATAAAATGATTATATTTGTAATGTCCATGCTATGCTACATTGTAGAAGTGGTTTCTTGAGTGAAAAGTTTCCCCTGCTATCCTATCATGCACATGGTCTAGAATATTTTGAGAATTGACAAAAGGACAAGCTCATCCCTACCCAGAATAAAAATCCCTTGCTCTACAGCTAATCCGAGCAAGTATCCCTAGAATAGGAAGCAAAAGAAAAAGAAAAATAAAGCAAAATCATGAGAAAAAGAAGCATTATTTTAGAATCATTTTGTACTCTCTTAGCACTATTTCAGCATTATCTCAAATATCAAAGCAAAATACAAAAAAAAAAAAAAAGCGAAACAAGCAAAAGCAAAAGCAATAAAATCCCTTTCCCTACCCATTGAAAAGAAAAGAAGGGTTGATGAGCTTGAATCCTTGGAATTCTCAATTATTCAAAAACTTTGAGGTAAGCCCCATAACAGGTGGTTTGTGCCCAACCTTCTTGGCCTTGGGTAACTCCTAGCGTGGTGATATGTCTGTCACATTAGCGAAATTATTTTGTACAAACCTATGTCTGCTTATGGATTAGCTAGCTCCTGATAACCTGACTTACATAGTAGTCTGGTACGGTTATATGCATCTAAATCATGGTTAATGAACACTTATTTGGTTAAGGCAAATCACTTGTATCAAATTATCTTGTTCAAAACTGGCAAATGAACAATACAATCGCACACACATTTGTATTTGAGAGATTTTGTATCATTATGATAAATCAAGATCGGTAATGAATTCACATTTGCACATGAGGATTCCGTATAAATCTACATTTCTCTTTGAGATAATTTAAAATATTTCTATAACTCTTTTTGGAATAATTTTATCCTTTTATTTCAGAATTTTTGTTTTGTATCAAAGCAATTACATACATCTTCTCACAATATCTCATAAATAATTTCAAACAAACTTTTCATATTATTATTTTTCTGTTTATCACAGATCAAAAATGCATCTTGCAATAAAACTATTATTTTCTTCTTTGGATTTCACGATGATGGTATATACCTAAATATTCTGTGCCTAGCGCAAACCATTGTACTAATTTTATTTCCCATTTATTTAAAATCATAAAAATATGACTTAAATCATTATGTTACACAATTATGCTTTAAAACAACACACATTGTTACTATTTCATGTCATTATGTCAAACTTCAATTTTGCAATGATGGTATAATTCCTAGGGAATTATTCAAAAAATTTATCACACTTAGGAATTTATGCCTAGCAAAAATCATTTTTTTTTTAAATATATTTCATGCATAATATTTTCATGGAAATCTGAAAACAAATCACCATCATCATCATCATTTGCATCATCACAACAAAGTCTTAAGACAGTCTCTTAAGCACTCTTTTACTTTTAGCAATATTTCTATACCAGGATTAGCTTGACGACCTAGCGAGTGGCGACTCCATGAAATAGTTATAATAGCAACAATGTCCTTTGAAATTATTGTTAAAAGTCCCCTTTTATTTTTTATCAAATCACATCACAACAACCAATTTGTTTACATCATATTATTTCATTTAAATTTTAAAAGCATGACATTCAAACCATAATATTTCCAAATGAAATAATTACATGAATCATCAAATCAATCACATCAAAACATTAAAGCATCATACAAACACATAAGACAAGTCATGATCAAAAATATCTCATCTATATATATATCAATAATATATACATCATTGCAAAACCGGATCGGTATGCCACAATCTGTACCTTGGCATACTCCATCCTCTATCAAAAATAATAAACACTATATATCAATCTGTGCAGTGCAGTCTATAGCAGCTAGCCTCGAGAACCCCTTGAGATCTCAGCCTCATCTCCTCCCCCACCCTGAGGTGGACGAGGTGGCCCCATCGTAGTTCGTGTGGTGCTATGAGTCCTAGACTCTAATCGTGATGATGTCCTTGATGACCTCATCACGATAGGCTCCGCAATGTGGGCCGATAGCGGTAACCTCTGCCCCTCTAGTACCATATGGTGGTATAGCGTTTGATAGAATGTGATTTGGGTAAATAGCCCGTGATAAGTCCCAAGTGCTCGCTCCTCCGCTCCATGCTTTGAGGTGTGCGACCTCATCTTTGAGCTGTGTGGCCTCCTCTCGATGTCTTGCAGCCTCATCCTGCAAGGACTACACCTGATCCTGGAGACGAACAGTCTCTGCCCAAAGAGTAGCCATCTCGCTACTCTCTCATACCTTGACACCCTTGCCCTTATCGGGAGATGGTGGCCTCTCTCGCCGTGGAGAAGGGGGTCTCTCCTCCCTCCTCTCCTATTGCTGTGACCTCTGATGAGCCTGTGGCCTCCTCTGATATCTCTTGCTATGACCCTGTGTCACCTCAATGGCCTCCTAGCACCGCCTCCCCATCTGACGCACAACTACATGAATCGGACCCTGAGCCCTCGTCATCCGAGGAGGGCGGATGCCTACGTACCAGGCATCGTAGCTGTCAAAAACCCCTGCATCATCCCCATCTACTAGTTGAATGGGGGCATCATCCGCGTCCTCACTCCAAAAGCGCTGCATATCTAGAGCCCCACTTATTGTAGTGTTATCCTAGACGGTCCGATAAAACTCTTAGTCTCTAAGATATGGGATCCCCTGCTATAGACCGAACTGCCTCAAAAATCGGTCATAGAGGTGGAGCTCCACCTCTCTCCTCTCCATCCTCAACAAACAGGTTCACCTAATGTGAGCCAGCTCCTGTTCATCCTTGGCCCACCCTGGATGATCTCTCCAAGGCCTCCAAGTGATCTGGTCAAAGACAAGATCATCAAGTAGTCTCTGGGACATTGGCAGATCTATTCGTCATTGTGACCCTCTTCGGAGCCACCAATAGAAAAATCGAGGTCTCTCCTCATCAATCCCTGTTAGTGGGAGCCCTACCAGCCTTCGCATTATGATGTGCTCCCAGCACCAAACCTACAATAGTGATATCATGACCAGACATCAATCACCCTTGTATACGACCCCATGCAGGATCCTATACAATCGACATAGTACAAAGCTCCCCCAAGCAAACCTGTACCCGTGGTATCTCATGTTGTAGACCACATCTGTCAGTAGCCATGGTACTTTGCATCCACTCTGATGACATAGCAGTAGACTACCTACCACCCCAGCCAAAACCTGTGTCAGTCTAGATGCCCCAGGCATCTGGCATAGCGACTCGATGTTCACTTCGTCCTTCTCTAGGGTGAAGCTTGGATCTCCGCACAGTCACATCATTGTGTGGCCCTGATTGGCCGCAGGAGTTATTAGCCATCCTTGTATGGGGATCCTCAAAATCCTCCATACATCCTCCAATGTGAGAGTCATCTCCCTTGTCGGTAATCGAAAACAAGAAGAACTTGGATACCACCTCTCTGCTAGGGCTGTCAATAGCCCCATATCTGTAGAAACCTGTGGCATATCTACCACATGTTGTAAGATGACTTGAGCCAACTGATCTCGTTCTGACTGAGATAGAGCGGCCAAGTCATCCCTCAGCCTGTCGTATTTCCATTCTTAGCTCTTTAGTAATCCTCTCTGCAACATAAACAACAAAACAATAAAAATCATTAATAACACAGTGATTAAAAATGCAAGTAAAACAAGTTCAATTTCATACAAATGATGATATCGTCCACTATTGGACGATATCATCCAAAATTTGAGAAAATTCGTCTCCGATTTTGCAAGAGGGAATCGTCCCTTATTGTACAAAATCGTCCCCATATCATCGATTTCGCCCTTGGACGAAATCGGCGATATCGAGACGATTTCGACGAAATTGAGACGATTTCGTCCCGACGACGTCGACGGCCCAAAAATGGCCGCGATGCTAAAAAATCATTCAAAATTAATCTAAAAAGCATGAAATTCAAAATAAAAGCCTTCTAAACTAA
The DNA here is from genome assembly GCA_028583015.1 of Wollemia nobilis. Classification (NCBI taxonomy): domain Eukaryota; kingdom Viridiplantae; phylum Streptophyta; class Pinopsida; order Araucariales; family Araucariaceae; genus Wollemia; species Wollemia nobilis. The sequence continues at coordinate 8,704,878 of JAQPPZ010002554.1, forward strand.
GTTTGGACCCTTACCCGTAGCCCGCGTCGGACCTCTGTCAATCTGTGCGCTGTCTCGACCATCTTGTCTGCAGAGCTCTAGAAATCGAGAAAATGAACAGTAAAAATGAATTAGGGTTTTTCCCTATTTTTCTTAATTTTATTCAAAAACAATTAAAAACATTTTAAATTTTGCTTTTCCACGTTTTTACTTCAAACGTTCGATTTGCGTAAAAACACGGAGGGGGAACCATAGTCAGCTATCGTACGATTCGACCTAGAATCATCGCCTAAAAATGGGAATAATTTTTGCTTTCTCGTAGATCAAGAAGAACTCATCTTTAATGCATTTTCTTCAAAAAATTCGCTAAAGAGGAGGCAAAATGTAGCACCCTAAAATTGACACAGTAAACCTTGGCAAATAATTAAAATTACCTTAGTAAATAATTCAAATTCAAATTTCAACCCCAAAACCACTCCAAAACCGACTGCTACCCGTTTCCTCATTTTTTGTGCCATTTTTAGGATTTGTTTTATTTGTTGGATGATATCATCACTGATCAGACGATATCGCCTCAGATCGGATGAATTCGTCTGGAGAAAAACGTCCAGATGATTTCATCCCAAAAATGATTTTTCATAATTAGCTTATGTTTCAACGACGTCTCTAACCGGGGCAAAAGCGTGTCTGCACGGTTAGAGACTTCCCCCGATGGATATCTCCAAAATTGGGATGATCCCCAACCTCCTAACATCCTTTCTATGCCTATTTAATCTTAGGCTCTCCCCTTGACATTCCGTTGGCTGAAATTTCCTATAACACGAGTTCTATTTGCATTAGACCATCTTAAATCACCATTTGCCTTCGTATTTTTCCAAGTTTGTTTGCAGGAACTTCATCGTTTTTCAGCCGGCGCAAGCTCAGATCATCACAGATGATCTTGTACAATCTCGGATGATCACGCCCCAATTTGATACAATTTCGACTGCGGTCAAAATTGGGGGCAATTGGTGCCCAGAGTTTGCACTTTTCCCTTTTCGTCTACTGTTTCATTCTGCATTTAGATCATTTTATTGTTATTTTCTGCTATTCTGCATCTTGGAGTTCACCCATGTAGCTTAAATACATAATAAAATCATAATTAGCTATTAAAACAGGATAATTTACTTGCATTTCTATTTGCAATTATCATCTTAACATCTTTATTGCCATTTTACACCATTTCCCTCTGTCATCATAGTTGCATTTTCTGTATTCTATGTCTATTTCTCTGATTGTAGGTCTCTGACAAATTCGTCTGACGAATTTGCTAATTAATGTCGGTACCATACTGATAATTCAAAGGTTAGTAGATATTGGATCCCTATTGAGGACTGGCCTATTCAAATCCCATAAAGGTAAAGACAATATATCCAAGGCATCCTTCATATGAGATCCCTCTTTTGGTCCCATGAAAAAGATTGTTTTGTATGGAACAACACTACTAAGGGTGAGTATTCAGTTGCTCAAGGTTATTTGACCTTATGCCATAATAATCCCAACCATTCTTTTGACATCTTTTCTTGATTGTAGGATCAAAAGCTCTAGCCTAAGGTGAGGTTCTTTAATTGGTTTTTATTGCATCGTAGGGTGCTTACTGGTGAGCAACTTATGAAGCGTGGTTTTCATGGCCCTTTTAGATGTAAAATGTGTGAAGAGAATGTAGAAACTCTCAACCATATTTTTATTGAGTGTACTTTAGCCTCTGAGATATGGAGGAGAATGGCCACTTTACTTGGCTTACAGTGGTCCAATTTTTTTACTTTTTATCAGCTTTGGAGGGATTGGCCTAATCAAGAGGGTATTGATCTTTTTATTAGGTTGTTGGTTTGGATGGGTTCTACCATTAGTCTTTGGAATATTTGGAATGAAAGGAACAACAAAATTTTTAATTAATATAGGAAGGATATTCACTATATTTGGCAAAATACCATAGCCAACTTAGTTGAATCAGTCCATCAACTCCTTAATCACCCCCAAAACTCCCACCAAATATGAGATCAAGTGATGCAAATATTGAAGATTAAATCTTCTTAGGGCAACCAACTTAAAGGGAATGTGAGTATTAGTAATATGGATAGGAAAATAAATTGGCAACCTCCTCCTACGTATTTTGGAAAATTCAATACTGATGGAGCCTCTAGAGGGAACCCTGGAAAAGCTAGTGTGGGAGGATTTGGTAGACTTTCAGATGGCTCCCTGGTTTTTACTTTTGCTGAGAATTTGGGTATTCTTTCCAATAAACTTGCTGATGGGTATGGTATCCTCGAAGGCCTTCGAGAGGCTACTAAGGTTGGATGGGAAAAGGTGTTAGTTGAGTCTGACTCTCAACTTATGATTAATCTTTTGAAGACTCCTAAGAATCATAAGGTGGATTGGAGAATAAAAAAAATTATTGAGAAGATTCAATTAATCCAGATGGGATTTTTAAAAGTTGATTACAATCATGTGGTCAGAGATCAAAATAAGAGTGTTGATGCTTTAGCTAATTGGGCTTTGGACAAAGGTGATCTTATTTGTTATGGCCACCCTCCTAGATGGTGGGCTTCTCAAATTAGGGAAGCTCTTCTTTCTATCATTTCTTTGGATGGCTCCAGTTCTGAAGGTACCTAGTTTCTTCTTGCTTTTTTTTTTTTTTTTGCTTCTCTTTGGTTCATTCTTTTTTTTTAGTTCCCTAGCTCATTATATTCTTTCTTTTGTTTCCCCTGTTGATTCTTGCCTTAATAGTCTTCCGGTCTAGATAGGTCATTGTTATGTTCAATTTTTTTTTTCTTTTTTCTTTTTTGTTTTTTTTTTAGTTTTTTAAGGTGGGTGGGTTCTTTTATTTTGTTTTGTTTTTGTGTTCTTTGTGTTGTTTTTTTTTTGTTCTTGTGTTTTTGTTGTTTTGTGATTTTTTTTTTTTAATGTTTTTTGTTATTGTTCTTGTGTTTTTTTCGTTCTTGTTCTTGGGTTTCTCTTTGTTTGTGTTAATTCATGTTTTTATGTGTGAGTGTTTTCTATGTTTTTTGTTTTTTTTTTTATTGTTTGTTGTTGGTTGTTTTTTATTTTTATTTTTATTTTATTTATTTTTTTAGGTTTTGGTTGTGTTTATTTTTCATGTTTTTTTTTTTGGGTTATGTCTTTGTAGTGTTCTATTGTTTTTGTCTTGTTTGTGTTTTGTTATGTGGTTCTTGTGTTTTTCTATGTGGTTCGTGTTGTGGTTTCTTTTATATTATTGTGCGTGTTTGGTTGTGCTTTTATTTTTGACACACTCAAGGAGCATGTTTTTTATTTTATTTTATTATTTTTGTTGTTTTTTACTTATTTATTTACTTATTTTTAAATTGGTTTTTTGTGTTTGTTTGCTCCTTGAGTATGTCAAAGGTGGTAAGCCAGGTCCGAGTCCTGGGTATTTTTGGTGGAATGGATACCCCTGCCTCCTTGGGTCTTACCCGAAAGTGGCATCCCTTTTGGGATGTTTTCCACAAATAAAAAAATAAAAATAAATAAATGTAAAAATGATCATCCATCCTTTTGGACCTACCCCCATCTTCTTGAAACATAGGCTGACCTTCGAGAAAGAGTAAAACAATACAAGTAAGGGGTTATTCCTTTGTTTATGTTAATTAGTTGAACACATTTACGAAACTAACCTTTATCAAACTTGTATCTTATCTCAAAATAAGTACTCTCAAATATGGATAGAGAGGATACATACTATAGTAAACATATTCTCACTTTAGTTTCATCTAATAATGACAACAAAGCATGATCTCTTCTTTTGGGATCCCATGAAAATACCTATTTTATTTACAATTTATATTGGAACAAGATAGACAAGGAGCCTACACTCCTAGGTTTTATTTCCTTTTATCTCAATAGGAATCCTATATTTAGCTTGTATTTTAATTTGCATAAGATTTTGAATTATTTGTTTGGTCATCTACCTAATTGCATCACTTTCCATCTATGTGACTACTTTACATTATATTTATTTGCATGCACATGCTTGATTCACACTAGACTATTTATTGTAATTGAGAAGATATTCATGATATTGTAAATAATGATCCTAGCTAGGATAGTTTATTTATGCATTGCATTTTTACTAGGTGGCTAATACAAGTAGATTCACCCAGTCCTATTCTTGTAATTTAAAACCTCCTTCATACAATCAGTTATCTCCTTTGTGATTGAATTCATTTGGGTTACCTAGTAGATCCCTAAATGGTTGGGACCCATCGTTTAACTACCTTATGGATATGTAAGTACTTAAAAATATACAAATTAATAGATCAATGGGTCTAATGGTGTACTAGGTAGCCAAGAGAAACCTACTACTTCTCTCTATTGATTTTCACTTCCACTTTGTTTTCATCTAATAAGTATTGATTTAATTTTTCTAAGACCTTTATGAATATAGGAAGATAAATGAAATTGTTGCATCCTTGCCATTCATGTCCATAAGGCATTATAGATAGGCTAGACAATGGAAATACAATACTATTTGCACTTCTAAATGCTTGTAAGGAACCTATGCATGATATGCATCCCTTCTTCTATCCTACCCATGGATTACATGATTATTCTTCTATATTATCAATGGGATACATGATTTACGCTATTATTACCCATGTTATGATAGCCATATCCACCTCACATTCTTCTATTTCATCATTGGGATACATGATTGATGTCACGATCATATATGGTATGATATCTCTATCCATATTTACTTCTTTTGTTTCATCACTCGGCTACATTTTTACCACCACACTAGTCCATGGTAATGATAGTCCAATCAATCCCATCACTTGCCCCACCTAATACCTTCATGCATGTGGAAAATAACCAAAACTTAAAATTACCTCCCAATTAGAGGTATTATAATTCACTTTAACTAGATCAACAATCAATAGTTTTCATGTTGATATTTATTAAAATTCCAAATCATTATGCACCTTTAAATAGGCCAAAACCATTATTCATCTATGAATGATAAGATGATTGACTTTTCATTATGAGTCTTTTAATGGCCCAATCAATTACAGTCCCTTCAAGCATGAAGCTTTTCTTAAGGATAAAAAAAATTAATATATATTATTGTATATAGTTATGCATACCTTTTATCTTATCCAAAGCAAGTTCCCTTAGGCATGTTAAGAAAAGCTACCTCGGGAAATTTGTTGCATATATTTTGTATCATATCACACTAATGAAAGTCCCTCTAGGAAATCTAATGAAAGTCCCCTTGGGAAATTTGTTGCATTACTTTTGTATCATATCAAGCTAGCAAAAGTACCCTTGGGTAAATTAACAAAAGTCCCTTTGGGTAAGCTAACCAAATTCCCCCTAGGCATGCTAACAAAAATCCCATAGACAAATCATTTCTATATCATTTTTCCTAGGGGTAATACCACGTTATAAGCCACCCAATAAAACAATTAATGGTAGCAATATAAAAATATTGGTGCAATGGGTCACCAAGAGAGATAGATCATCTAGAACACAAGTATGCACAACACAATAGGCCATCCAACAAAATAGATTGCCTAATATGGCAAACTTCCTAGCATGTGATAGGTCATCAAGCATGATAAGCCACCTAGCATGATAGGTTGTTATGTGTGATAGGTCACATAGTCACCCAATGTGCTAGGATGCTTGGCATGATAATACATTTGGTGTTATAAGTGTACTAGCATTGAATATTGTACAAATTAGTGTACTACAAGTCTAGTCCATAGTGCTTGTTGTGCCTTCCATTAATATAGGTATTGTAGGTGTAGGCCACAATACCCATTACATATTCCCTTATTTTGGGTGCTATAGGTCCATACCATAGTGACCAGTGTTATTTCTATTAGCCTTGGCACTATATGTCTAGCCCATAGTGCCCATCACATTTTTTCTTAAGTTGGGTGTTGTAGGTCTAGCCTATAGTGTCTGTCACTTCTATGGTCTTGAGCACAACGAAGTCCATGTGTGGTGCCATTCACACCCTAGAATACCTACAATGCTTGTAACTAATCAAGTGCTATGCACATTTTAGACCTATCAAAAAACCCGTAGTCATACATAGTAGTCATCTCGAGTCCAACTCCCTCTCATTTGATCCCAATAACTCCATTGTAACTCACCATAGTAGAATAACATGAATTACATATGCTACAATTTTACCCTAGCATACACAAGGGTGTGCCTCTTAGGCACACCCTCGATGCATACAAAAATACAAGGGCATTCCACTTAGGTATACCCCAAAATTTCCCTTCTTCCCTAGCACACATGAGGGCATGCCCACAATGCTCATCAAAATAGAGAGGTATGCCTTAAAAAATTCTTGATTGACATGAGAAAGGATGTATTTCTAAGGCATACCCCTAGAACATACAAAAAATAGGGATATTCCACTTAGGCATGTCCAAAAATAGCTACCAGTTTAGTTATGACTCTAAACCTATAAGCCATCAACCAGATGCACCCCTAGCACATGATAAAATATAGAGGAATTTATTTTGGGTATTCCTTGGATCACTATCCCTCTCCTAGTGTAGGAATGTATACCAATCCATAGATCACATTTGCTAATCCATAGACCATAACTGGATTCCTTTTGAATTTTTTTTTCCCTCCATGATAAGCCCTCAAAGGCCTACAAATACAACCCCTAAGGAAGGCAAAACAAGAAGAAATTTTGAGATGTTCAAAATCTACTAAGGTCATTTTTAAGAATACTAAAAATGCTACTAAAATCATCTACAAGTTTTGTTGTATGACTTCTTGCTAAATTTTGTTCCTACTTTCCATTTTTGTTCATAATCCATCCCTCATTGCTCACTCGCCAAAGGTATTGAATATGGTCATAGTTTAAGTTCTTTAAAAAATTCATACAAGCTATAGGGGAACATTTACCAAACAAAGAGTGTGAAGAACACAAGATTATACTGAGAGGGGGGTGAACAAAATAAGACCACTTTTTACTTTTCTTTTTAATCAATATTATGCAATGTATAGATAGCAATATCAACATTAGTAATCAAAGCAATGCACAAATCACCACAAGCAATAGAGACACCAATTTTACGTGGTTCACCCAATGTGGGCTACTCCATGGAGAAAATATTTCACTAAAATTTTCTCAATCAATCTCCTGGGAATCCTTTCCCTATTACAATGTTTATGGACCTTTGTCCAAAGGAGACACCAATCTCCTAATCAAGTTTGTGGATCTCTATCCATAGGAGAACTCCTTTCTCCTTAGCTCTGACTGGTGATCTTATAGAACTATTATCCCTACTATTCTAGCTAATGGATCTCTATCCACTGAAGACACCTGTCCTCACTATCCTGGATAATGTATCTCTATCCACTAGAGACTATCATCCTCTATACTCTATCACCTTTAGATATCTGTCTCAAATCTATACTAAACACAGTCCTTTGGTCTAGTAAAAATATACCCAAATATTTGTCCTCTAATATATACTAAACATAGTCCTTAGGTCTAGAACAAATATATCCTCAATCTCTGTAATCAAGCCTTAACACAAAGCTTGACTCAATCTCAAATCAAATTTTCTAGATTTACTCCAAACCTTAAATCAAGGTTTGAACAAATTGTAGACACCTAAAACGCATCATGTCGATATGACTACTCATATGGGACATGCTAGAAGACCATATGGAATATATTGGGAAAATACAAAGGTATAGCAGTGGTGTTAACCACTCAATTAGGTAGTTTGACATAATCAAGATTAGCGACGGTTGATACCCACGGTTAGCAGTGCTGACCATGCCTTAGAGCCATGACTAGCATCAAAAATCAGTTGGCATTTGGTCAATTCAAATTTGGTTCCAAATGGCCAATCGGTTGTAGAACCAAGTAGTTTGGGGGTGCAATGATCGAGAAGCTTCCTTCCAATTGCTCCAACTGTCCATTATTGATCTTGGATTCTCCATGAAGCTAGGACATAGCCCTCCAAGGTGCTATAATACCCCTATACAAATGGGAGAGAAAGAGAGATGCATTGGTGAATTTGAGTAGTGAAGCCCTATTGAATTCAAAACTCACCTAATTGTATTATGACATTGCTTTCTTGCCCCTAATTGAGAGATTGAAATGGCAATTCTAGCCATGGAGGTCCTAGGAGGCTAGGAGAGCCAAGAAACACAATTACACCCATTCCACACTCAAAGTAATTCAACTGCCAAATATATCAGAGGACATAGAATTAACCCTTGACCATCAATTTGGCAAGAGGATTTAAATATTTAGTCCTTGAGTTGGAGGACAAGCACACTTCAAGCTCCGTCGTGGCTTTCATTCGCATCTAATAGTACTCACCGCACCACAGAATCGTGGTTAGGGTATCATCCCTAATTTTATTGTTTTCTAGCCATAGAATTTTTTAATGGCACTAGACTAAGCATAATTTAGGTTTGATTGCATTAATAGAGATTTCTAACTGGTAGAATTAGTTGTTTAATTTCCTTGCTTTCAATATTGCAATTCAGATACTAATGAATCTTTTTCATGCTTCCATGTTTTCAAATTCATAATTAGGCCATTAGATAGATACATATGCTTTTACTTTACATGTTTTGTAGCATATTTTCATGTTTTTCATAGGTTTACTATCTTTCTTGCATTTTCTTGATTATATGTTAGTAACGTCATGTATTCATACAATTTCCTCAAAAAGCCTCATCAAGAGAGGCATCCTTTATTACTGATGCTTCTTGTTGTTTATTGCACGCAAGACTAACAGGGTTTTGACATGCAAGGCAACAAATACCTCTAATCATGGAGAAGAAGGTCATCTACAACTTGGAGTAGTTCATATCATTGTAGAAGCTATTGAAAGACACCTACCCTTATGAGGGATCTTTCCTACTGTAATTGTTGTATCAAATGGGTATCTTTAAGAGGGATGCATTTGTAACATAGATTGATTCAAATTAATGGAAGATATATTTCTTGTTATGTGTTTTTTCTTGTCAATTTGTGTATGAATGCTCATTGTTGTATGCTTTACAACCATTAAGGCATTAGGTGTTAGATTTTTACAATGATACATAAGGAAATCACGATGGAAAATACGAATTAAATGCCACAGATCACTAAATTTTATGTTTTATGATGATAGGCACTAGCCGTTGTTGATAGATGTGATCAAAAGTTGTCATCATGACATAGACCCATGGGTAACAGTCGCAGCCATGCCACAGATCCGCAGTTAGCATTAGATAGGCCATACAGTAGGGAGAAAAATATTAATCAGATGAGGACCTGAGGTAGGATCTATTTTTCTCTGATTTTCCCTTTTCCCTGTCTGTGTTTTTCCAAAAATTCAAAATTGCTAGCATAATTAGGGAATGCAACAAAGAAGATAAAATGTATTGAGTCCTTAGGTCTTTTTCTTAAGGCTTCACTAGTCGTTGCTAGGAACAACGAACCTCTAAGTGCAGTCCGCCCTAGTCTCCAGTGGTCTAGGCCCTTATTGTGTGTTGGTTTGCTTGTGTGAGGCCCAATTTAGTATGCATTTTATTTGAAAATAATATAGTTTAATCATGCATACTTTCTGCAATTAAATGTTCCTTTTTCATAGCATATAGAAGAATCATTTGAGTGTTGTTTTATGCATTTAATTTTCATGTAAAATAAAAGGAACCCCATACACCACGACACACTTAAATGCTACTGAGTTAGAAGTCACATACAAACACTAGTAGGGTTCAATGATAGTGGCAGTGATTTCCATCCGTTGTCCCAACTCCCTCAAACCTTTTTTTTACTAGACCAATACCAACTCCAAGATCCATCCTAACCATGCAAAATAGCACGCATTCCTATTCGAAGGGGTGTATCACTGTGTATGGGGTGTTGGGGTGAGGATTGGTAGGACTTATGCTCCCTGCCTAGGTGTGGATTTTATCTCTATATTTCAAGGGGATTATACGACCTAGAGTTCATAGCTAGGTTGTCGAGCTACGAGTATATACGTGAAAGCCCTTTAACAATTGAGTATATCATCAACATATTGAAAACATGATAAGAGTTACTTATTTATATAATAAATTGCAAAACACATAAAATATTTTAGGGTTCACTTTAAGCTTTAAAAGAGATAATAACCATTGTATTCTTTTTGTGCTACTACAATTTGAATCTAGACATAGGATACTCACTATGGTGGCTACACGGAGAGGTCAACCCAAGCGTAGATCCAAGGTCAAGGTTGAAGCTCCACCTAATGCATAACAAGACGTGCAATACTCAATCATAGAATCCTCTCGAATGTCATTCAATGAGTATTTGAGGGGACAATTCTATGTGTGGGGATCTTGTTGAGAATATTCTAGTATGAGAAGCCACTAGACACTCCTCGATAAATAGATCAAAGCATGGAGCTTCCTAGCATGGGGGTTTTGAACATGTCAGTATTTATCATGTTCGTATTCCAAATGCATCTACGATATCTACTGAAGAGTTTTTCATTGAGGGATCTAGATTGGTACCCCTTCATCCTATAGCTAAGGGAGGCTTAAACCCCCAACATCTAAGTATAAATGAGTTCAATATTTGATCATCTAGGGGCAAGTGGATAGGGCCACTTTCGAGCGTAGGTCCGCTCAAACTCCAAATAAGGGTGAGCCTTATAGGATCTCACCATAGACATATCCAAAGTGGGAGCCAATGGTACACCACCTCATGAGCCATGGCATAGCAGAGAGTTGGATGGTTTGGGTAAGGTTCTAGGAAAACTAGGTTATAAGCCTACTCCTGCACCTTCTCGCTTCATGAGTGTGCATAGTGGTAGTACCATTAGGACTATCAGAGAACCTAGAGAGTGCTCCAAGCATTCTCGAGATATGCATACCCCTACATCTCATGTAGGCACAAATTTTTGGTAACATCTAGATGTGAATGCCATCTTCACAGACAAGGGCAATAGTATAGCAAATCAGTCCATTGGGGGACACACCCAAAAAGTTGCTCGAACAGAGCACACACACCAGAGGCCTCACATGTCTGATCACATAGATATATCTCACAAGATGGTGTCAAAGCAGAGACATCAGATCCTCCAAGACCAATTGGAGGATGTTCATGCAGAGCAAGAATGCCTAAAAAATGAGAACACTCATAGGTAAAGGTTCATAAGACAATGCTTATATGAACAATGCATGTGTGAACAATGCATCCTTGATCAAAATAAGTGTGTTGAGAGGGAGGATCAACTGACCAGTGTCAGTTTACATCCCTGTAGTGAGTATATGGAGCGCATTGATAGATGAGTTACTTCACAACCTGATTTACACCCTGATTATATAGATACTTGTACTCGCTACATGATCCAAAATAGATATGGGAACTCTTTGACCGATCATCATGGGCATAGGCAATACGACGAAGAAGTGGGAGATGAATTAGATCAAGAATATCCAAAAATATCCCAATTCAAGGAGGAGGATGAGCCTATTCCTTCGCCTCGATCAAAGAGGAACGTGCCTCCAAATGTGCCTCCAAGTTAATCCATAGAAGAGGAGTTTTTATCCTCGTAGGCTTATAAGGTCCTGATAGAAAAGGTCAAAGCTATAGAAAAGAAAGGAACATATTATCAAAATACAACCTTGAATAAAATTCATAATGAACCTTTATGCCCGTCAATGCCTATTATGGCTTATCCTAAGCATTTTGAAATACCTAAGATGGAAAATTTTAGAGGAGAGGAAGACGCTCAAGAGAATGTCATGATATTTTTAGACATGTGTTTTCATATTGGAAGCAATGATGCCCTGCTCCTGTAGACTTTCATCACAACCCTCTTAGGCCCAGCTCGGGAGTGGTTTAATCAACTCAAGATGTACAATATCACCCATTTTGAGTAATTGGCCAATGCATTTATTGAATGCTTCTCCTTTGGTATCAAGAAGGCGAACTTGTCCTAGCTAGCTGCTTTAATGCAACATGATGATGATCCAGTTATGGATTACGAGAAATGATGGAGAAATATGATGGAAAATCTATCGTTTTACATCCCTACTGTTGAACTAACTTGGATTTTTAGGAAAATTTGTGCAAAGCACATTTCATTATTGTTACATTTGTAGCAGTATCAAACATTCGAAGAGGCTTTGGTGCAAGCCAAAGTGATTGAGGATATCAAGTTATAGGAGGGTAAATTGAAACTCAGAAATAGGAAGGAATGGAATAATAAAAGCACTAAGAATTAGCAAGCCAAGCTAGCTCACGTCAATCATGTGGTTTTAAACCTTCAAAAAGGAGATAAAAGGCAGCAACAACAAAATTATCAAGCCCAACCTCCCCCTATGCAATATGAACAACACAACAACCAGAGGGGTAAGGACAAAGAAAGATACCCTCCTTGCATATTTATGCAATTATCAGAATTTTTGATAGTGATTTTCCATTAGCTATACAAGGTAAAGTCAATAAACTAACCAAAAGTTAAAATTATAGACCCTAATCAACCCAAGCCTAAGGGGTATAACGATGATCAATATTGCATATTTCATCGAATGAAAGGTCACGATATAGAAGTATTTTGGTATTTAAAAAATTTAGTGCAGAACATGATTGAAAGAGGTACGCTTCTTGTGGATAATCCATAAGCACCAAATAATAAGAATATGGGAATTTACAAGAATTCTCTGCCCAAACATGAGGCACCAAGGAACAATGTTGTCCAAGTCAATTAAGTGCGAATCGAATTACCAACCCATGGATTCATCAGAATGGTCAATGTCGTCATAAGACATGCGAGGTATGAGAGACCAAATCAACCTCCAACTCCTATTAGAGTCCATACTGCACCTCCTCCAAGGCCATCCCAACATGTACCAGGACCACCAACTAGATTTATGGTGATAATCAAGAGTAGGTTAGTCCAAAACTTACAGAAAACTCTAATAAAGTTGACAATTTATGAGCTGATTCAATAGTCTCCCAAGCACAGGGAGATGCTTATGGAAATTATAAGGTCCATAGAAATGTAGTACCAGGATCCTGAATTATGCAAACACTTTGTAGGACACATGTAGCAGTGTTAGGAGTCGATCATACAGTTTTATGATCATGAAATCAAGACGGTTTCCACTGTCATGGCAGACCCACCGCTCCACATAATTGCATGTGTGAATAACATACCCTTAAAGCAGGTTTTTATTGATACAATATCATCAATAAATATTATCATGACCAAGGCATTAACATACCTAAAGTTACCAAAGACACATATCATACCTTTTACCTTCACATTGAGAGATTTTAACTATGAATTATGCTCAACTGTCGGTACGATAGTCTTACCTATTCAGGTGGGGCTAAAGACCATCCCCATGATGTGTCATGTGATTGAATGTACTATGTAATATAATATACTTCTATGATGGCCTTGGATAAGAGAAATGCATTGTGTCCCCTCTATTCTCCATTAGTGTATCAAATACCTACATGAGGGACAGGTTCACGTGGTACCTTCAGATGAGGAACCATTCAAATACGTGAATCTAGCTAATTTACCAAGGGATTTTATGCTCACCTCAACACACCTAAACATATGGCCAGTGAAACCGATTAAAGAGCCAAGAGGAAAAATGAAGGAAGTGTGTGCCAAACCTACAACATTCACATCTCAATGATTGGAGCACACAATAGCTACTTCTACCAGATCATCTGCATCTATAATGCATCAAGATGATGGGAAGATAAAATTCAAAATGAGGAAAAAATAGATAAAGTGAGTGCCTAAACCAATGGTTATCGAGGTCCATATTCCCATGGAAGTAGAGGATGCTCAAGGAGAAGTCAAAGAGGCACCTCAACCTGCTTCACTTACGTCTTCGATAGGGTCATTTGCATCACAATTGATAGTTCATCTAGTTAATCCTAGTTTGGGGGAGTATATCATGCAGAATATGATGTTCATACCGATCATCAAGACTGCATAGGATATGGGCCGACCGTGAGCCCATCACCTTTCCATAGGGACATTGGTACCATTGGGGGTGCCCCCTAACCAAACAAATTTTATCTATGGAGGGTTTGACTAGATTGCATCTTGCATCCCCATGGATGAAGATAATGATGAGCCATTTTTTGTGAATGTTCATTATCTCTCTAACCCAAAGTATACCTTACAATATTTTTAACGCTATCATTGGTATGGTTACGATCTTGGATTATCTAAGAAGGGTCGTAGGAGGCCTTATGAATCACAATATGAGTTATCTACAGATAGGTTCGGGTTAGGATATCATGTTGGAGGACAGGATGAACTACTCATGACATCTTTGGACCACCTATAACTTATCCTGGGGAAGGAAGTCGATATTAATCCTTATCACCTCAATCCTTCGATATTTCATTAGGAAAACTGGATAGTGTCTTATGTCACTATTGAACCACCTAAGGTATATCATGAATATATCTTGGTGGATATTGGTCCAAAGCATATCCCAAGAGACAACGTGGATGAACAAATCTATGCAGTAGCCGATGACATAGGCCTACAAGTTCACAATGCCAGAATAGCGGTAGACTTCAAGTTAGGATATCATTCTTACGAGGATATAGTAGAGTTCGTCTTTGATAGAGAGGGACCTAGCTATGTGTATGAAATTTATGACAATTGTGAGTCCTCAAATGATGAGCGATATGAGGATGATACTGAGCTGGCTTATTTAGTCCCTCTTAACTTACATCATATGATTCCTTTGGATACAATCATCGAGGATGAGCAATCCTCTATCGATGATTATGAGTACCAAGTGTGGGCTTATATGGGGCTCCATATCCCTAATTCCCTAGTGCCAGTAGGTAGTGATGAAGGTTTTTATTATGATAGTGACGACGAAGATGAAACATAGAGAGCCTTTTTAGGACCTTCTTACTTACATCATCGTAATGCATGATACACTACAGAGGATATGTATAGAGATATCAATATTCATCCTCACCTCAGAGGAAGACCACCTAATTTGGATAGGATTTATCATATGGTTTTACCTGATCCACCAAAATTCAAAGAGTTCCTTGAGCTTAGTGATCCTATGTTCGAGTCTATCCATAGACCAGATCTAGAGATCCCCATACCCCCAAATCCACATCTCAGGGATGAAAGTTATACAAATATAGAGTCACATGCATGTGGTCCTGGGGATATGATCCATTCCATAAGTATGATCTCTATTTGTTTAACCACTCCACTTCACAACCCAAATGATCCTTCCAAGCCATTATGTCTGGATGTAGATGCTATTGATTGGAATTGTGCTAACTCACCACTAGATCCTATAGATTTCTTCCCTAATGAAGAAATGTTGTAAACTTTTCACTTCACACTAGGTTGTGCACATGATGTTTATCATACTGAGGATGCTTCCAATGTGGAACCCATAAAACCAATATATGACATTCACTTGATCCCTACGCATCATTAGCTTGAGGAGGGATCCCATATGTCAATAGAGGAAATCTTTGAAGTGGATATCAGTAATGATCCCACAAATCCAAGGAAGGTTGAATGTGGAGAAGGTTTATCTCCTGATGAGTGTGCCAACCTCATCCCTCTTTCGAAAGAGAGACTTGATCTCTTTTCTTAGACTTATAAGGACATGCCAGGTCTAGATTTAAAATTAGTTACTCATAACCTTTCACTAGATCTTTCAAAGAAGCCAGTCAAGCAAAAACTCAGGAAGATGCATCCAACAATAGCCTTAATAGTCAATGTCATCACAAGACATGTGAGGTATGAGAGACCAAATCAACCTCCAAATCCTATTAGAGTCCATACTGCACCTCCTCCAAGGCCATCCCAACATGTACTAGACCCAACAACCAGATTTATGGTGATAATCAAGAGTAGGTTAGTCCAAAACTTACAAAAAACTCCAATAAAGTTGACAATTTATGAGCTGATTCAATAGTCTCCCAAGCACAGGGAGATGCTTATGGAAATTATAAGGTCCATAGAAATGTAGTACCAGGATCCTGAATTATGCAAACACTTTGTAGGACACATGTAGCAGTGTTAGGAGTCGATCATACAGTTTTATGATCATGAAATCAAGACGGTTTCCACTGTCATGGCGGACCCACCGCTCCACATCATTGCATGTGTGAATCACATACCCTTAAAGCAATTTTTTATTGATATAGGATCATCAATAAATATTATCATGACCAAGGCATTAACATACCTGAAGTTACCAAAGACACATATCATACCTTTTACCTTCACGTTGAGAGATTTTAACTATGCATTATGCTCAACTGTCGGTACGATAGTCTTACCTATTCAGGTGGGGCTAATACCATCCCCATGATGTGTCATGTGATTGAATGTACTATGTAATATAATATACTTCTAGGATGGCCTTGGATAAGAGAAATGCATTGTCTCCCCTCTATTCTCCATTAGTGTATCAAATACCTACATGAGGGACAGGTTCACGTGGTACCTTCAGATGAGGAACCATTCAAATACGTGAATCTAGCTAATTTACCAAGGGATTTTATGCTCACCTCAACACACCTAGACATATGGCCAGTGACACCGATTAAAGAGCCAAGAGGAAAAATGAAGGAAGTGTGTGCCAAACCTACAACATTCACATCTCAATGATTGGAGCACACAATAGCTACTTCTACCAGATCATCTGCATCTATAATGCATCAAGATGATGGGAAGATAAAAGTCAAAATGAGCAAAAAATAGATAAAGTGAGTGCCTAAACCAATGGTTATCGAGGTCCATATTCCCATGGAAGTAGAGGATGCTCAAGGAGAAGTCAAAGAGGCACCTCAACCTACTTCGCCTACGTCTTCGATAGGGTCATTTGCATCACAATTGATAGTTCATCTAGTTAATCCTAGTTTGGGGGAGTATATCATGCAGAATATGATGTTCATACCAATCATCAAGACTGCATAGGATATGGTCCGACCGTGAGCCCATCACCTTTCCATAGGGACATTGGTACCATTGGGGGTGCCCCCTAACCAAACCAATTTTATCTATGGAGGGTTTGACCAGATTGCATCTTGCATCCCCATGGATGAAGATAATGATGAGCCATTTTTTGTGAATGTTCATTATCTCTCTAACCCAAAGTATACCTTACAATATTTTTAACGCTATCATTGGTATGGTTACGATCTTGGATTATCTAAGTAGGGTCATAGGAGGCCTTATGAATCACAATATGAGTTATCTATAGATAGCTTCGGGTTAGGATATCATGTTGGAGGACAGGATGAACTACTCATGACATATTTGGACCACCTGTAACTTATCCTAGGGGAGGAAGTCGATATTAATCCTTATCACCTCAATCCTTCCATATTTCATTGGGAAAACTGGATAGTGTCTTATGTCACTATTGAACCACCTAAGGTATATCACGAATATATATTGGTGGATATTGGTCCAGAGCATATCCTAAGAGACAAATTGGATGAACAAATCTATGCAGTAGCAAATGACATAGGCCTACAAGTTCACAATGCCAGAATAGCAGTAGACTCCGAGTCAGAATATCATTCTTACAAGGATATAGTAGAGTTCGTATTTGATAGAGGGGTACCTAGCTATGTGTATGAAATTTATGACAATTGTGAGTCCTAAAATGATGAGCGATATGAGGATGATACTAGGCTGGCTTATTTAGTCCCTCTTAACTTACATCATATGATTCCTTTGGAGACAATCATCGAGGATGAGCAATCCTCTATCGATGATTATGAGTACCAAGTGTGGGCTTATATGGGGCTCCATATCCCTAATTCCCTAGTGCTAGTAGGTAGTGATGAAGGTTTTTATTATGATAGTGACGATGAATATGAAACATAGAGAGCCTTTTTAGGACCTTCTTACTTACATCATCGTAATGCATGATACACTACAGAGGATATGTACAGAGATATCAATATTCATCCTCACCTCAGAGGAAGACCACCTAATTTGGATAGGATTTATCATATGGTTTTCCCTGATCCACCAAAATTCAAAGAGCTCCTTGAGCTTAGTGATCCTGTGTTCGAGTCTATCCATAGACCAGATCTAGAGATCCCCATACCCCCAGAACCACATCTCAGGGATGAAAGTTATACAAATATAGAGTCACATGCATGTGGTCCTAGGGATATGATCCATTCCATAAGTATGATATCTATTTGTTTGAACACTCCACTTCACAACCCAAATGATCCTTCCAAGCCATTATGTCTGGATGTAGATGCTATTGATTGGAATTGTGCTAACTCACCACTAGATCCTATAGATTTCTTCCCTAATGAAGAAATGTTGTAAACTTTTCACTTCACACTAGGCTGTGCAAATGATGTTTATCATACTGAGGATGCTTCCAATGTGGAACCCATAAACCCAATAGATGACATTCACTTGATCCCTACGCCTCATCAACTTGAGGAGGGATCCCATATGTCAATAGAAGAAATCTTTGAAGTGGATATCAGTAATGATCCCACAAATCCAAGGAAGGTTGAATGTGGAGAAGGTTTATCTCCTGATGAGTGTGCCAACCTCATCCCTCTTCTGAAAGAGAGACCTGATCTCTTTTCTTAGACTTATAAGGACATGCCAGGTCTAGATCTAAAATTGGTTACTCATAACCTTTCACTAGATATTTCAAAGAAGCTAGTCAAGCAAAAACTTAGGAAGATGCATCCAACAATAGCCTTAATGGTTAAAGATGAATTGTAGAAGCTATTGGATGTAGAGTTTGTCATTTCCATCGACTATCCATAATGGGTATCAAACATGGTGCCTGTAGGAAAACTTGATGGAAGGATCCGTATTTGTATGGATTTCAGAGACCTCAATAAGGCAACACCAAAGGATTCATTCCTATTGTCGAACATAGATGCTCTCGTAGATGCAACTACGGGTCATGAAATGCTCTCCCTAATGGATGGTTTTTTTGGTTACAACCAAATTTGGATTAAGCCCAAAGACCAACATAAAACCGCGTTCATAACACCATGGGGGAAATTTTATTATAAGGTTATGCCATTCGGTCTTAAAAATATTGGTGCCACATATCAGCGGGCTATGACATATATCTTTCATGACTATATGCATAAGATCTTAGAAGATTATATCGATGACTTATTGGTGAAGTCATTGTTGTATTCAGAGCATGCTGAGGTCCTGAGAAAGGTCTTCGATCACTTGATAGAGCATAATGTTAGGTTGAATCCTAAGAAGTGCGTATTTGGCATAACTTTAGGAAAGCTCTTGGGATTCATCGTTTCAAAGTGAGGCATTAAATTTTATCCAGTGAAGGTCAAGTTAATTTTAGAAATGCATCCTCCCACAAATATAAAGGAATTAAGAAGCCTATAGGTAAAATTAGCATCCATAAAGTGATTTATCGCATAGTTATCGAATAAATGTCGACCCATGAATCGACTGCTACACAAGGGGGTCCCATTCAATTGGGACGAGGACTATCAAGTAGCCTTTGATGAGATTAAGCAATACCTGGAAACACCGCCAGTGCTAGCTCCACCAAGACCATATGAGCCTTTTCTACTATATATATCAACAATTGACTTTGCAATAGGGACCATGTTAGCCCAAAATAATGTGCAAGACAAAGAGAAGGCCATATATTACATTAGCCGAACCTTGGTGAGTTATGAGATAGGATATGCATATGTGGAAAAACTATGTTTAGCAGTAGTGTTCGCTACAAAGAAATTGTGACATTATATGTTAAGTCATATGATGTATGTCATATCAAAACAGAATCCTTTGTAGTATATGATGAGCAAGATGTATCATAATACATAACTGCAAAGTGGATCATGCTATTGATATAATTTTATTTGGAATTCATTAGCCAAAATTCCATTAAGGGATAGGTCATAGCTGATCAACTAGCTGAGGTGCCTCTTGAAAATAGTAGGCCCCTCACCATTGAGCTTCCTTATGACGTAATTTTTGCCTTATCAGAAGCACCCAAACCCGAAGAACCAGATAACAAAGCTGATATGACCTTGTTCTTCGATGGTTCAAAGTGTGAGCAAGGGGGTGATGCAGGAATAGTGTTGTTCATGCCGCAAGGTGCTCCTATGCCCTTGTCATTCAAGTTGGACTTTCCTTGCACTAACAATAATGCTGAATATGAAGCCCTAATTTTGGGCCTCCAAACAACTATCGCCATGAAGATTAAAAGGTTAAATATCTTTGGTGATTCCCTTCTCATTTTTAACCAAGTGAAGGGACTATTTTTGTGTCGATGTCCTATCCTGAAGTCTTACAAAGATCTTGTTGATACATATTTAGCTCAATTGGAATGGTATGACATCAAGGCAATCCCTCATTCATTGAACATATTCGCAAACACTATGGCATCTTTGGGATCCTTAATCCCTCATAATCCATCTACTGATTTTACTACCATCCATGTAAAAATATTGTCACACTCTATTGTGCAATGTGAAGCTTTGGATAACAAAGAGTCAATCAACATGATTTAGGTAGAACCGAACCATGAGTGGTTCTACAGAGCCAGATATTTTCTCAAGGGAGCGTCCTAGGGGTCTTTGATCTTGTAGGATCCTATGAGGAGTGGTACTACCATCCACCATAAGGTTATTTCCTAGTCTGCATTTGTGAATGTTGAACCATAGGGGGAACATGATGTCTTGTCAGTTGAGACTGAGAGCTATCAGAACTAGATGTCGTAGATATATGACTTCCTTAAGCTTGGTGTAATCCCTCAGGGATTATCATATGCCACGAAGTGCACATTTAAATAGAAAGTGATAAAGTATGTCTTTTTAGGAGATATTTTGTATCATCAAAGCTACGATGGAGTTCTCCTTCATTGTCTTGAGTCCCAAGAATCATCTTGGGCAATTTTACAAGCTCATGATGGTACATGTGGTGGCCATTTCAACGGCATGGATATCATCAAGCGCATCCTTTGCATGGGTTATTATTGGCCCACTATGGAGAAGGATTGCAATGTGTATGTTAAGAAATGTGTTAAATACCAGCATCATGCTAATCTTGCACACCTACCATCATAGGCCTTACAGCCCATTCAAGAAGCTTGGCCATTTGATCAGTGGGGTTTGGATCTCATCGGTAAGATCTCTCCTTCGTCATCAAGCCAACATACATTTATTATTATGGCTACTGAGTATTTTACTAAGTGGGTGGAAGCAATCCCGTTAACAATGACAACTGGAGCACGTATTGTTGAGTTCATACTCACCAATATCATAAGTCATTTTGGGATACCATCCAAGATAATTTTATATAATGGAACGTCATTCAAAAACAAAACTGTGAGAGCTTTGACGTTTAAGTACAAGATCAAACACAGTTTTGCAACTCCATATTATCCATAGGAAAATGGGCAAGCTGAAGCTTCAAACAAGATAGTGGTTTCCATCTTGAAAAATATGGTACAAGAGCACCACAAATATTGGCACATCCAGTTTCCCCTTGCATTATGGGCTTACAGGACTAGTATTCGGACACCCACTAGGGCAACTCCAATTTTCACTAGTATATGGCGCTGAGGCCATTATGCCCTTAGAGTTGGAAATTCCAACGTTGCACGTCACATTGAAAGAGTTCATCGATGATGACATCGCATGGAAAGCTCACCTAGATCAATTTATGCTACTTGATGAATGTCGCATGAATGCCTTGGAGCATCTCCATTTTTATCAAGAGCGCTTAAAACGAGCTTACAATGACAAAGTCCATCTGAGAGACTTTGAGGTTGGTGATCTTGTGCTGAAAGAGAACCAACAAAACTCAAATATACTACCAAAAATGTGAGACAAATTTGTGGCTAATTGGTTAGGTCCTTATATCATCTCTAAGAAGATTGGACCTAGGACATATCGCTTAACATCGTTGGAAGGGGTTGAAGAGCCTGAACCTCTCAACATCCTTCACCTTAAAGTATTTTATGCCTAAAACCATCAAAAATGTTCCAAAGGCATCTATAACCCCTTTGGTCATCCAAAAAAGGCTCCAAAGGCATCTGTAAGCCCTTTGGTCAAATTAAAAAGCAATAAAATCTAAAAAAAATTGGGAAAATATCAAAATTCAAAAATATTGCATTACATTTCATTTGCATCATTGCATTTCATTTTCATCATTGCATTTCATTTGCATCATCGCATTCCAGTTACCACATGCATTTCATATTGCATTGCATTAGGCATATCCATCCGTCACACTTGCATTAGGATAGTTTGTGTTTACAATATTACAAATGACACCACGTTTGTATTTCAATCATGCATCTTTGCACTATCATCTATCATCCATTCACCCTTGTGAGTAATTATGTTTTTCAACACAACCCTTCTTGTTGCTATGAAGAATATACTAAGGTTTTTCGGTCATTCAACCATACTTAGTGGTCTTCTCAAGAGTTTGGTAGAAAGCTTGCTTTGCTTTTGTAGATGAGGTCTAGTTTTGATAGCCCTTAGCATATCAGAATCCTATCACTAATATCCAAACTAAAAAATCCTAATTAGGACTAGGGACAGATGATGAATGCTATGAAGTAAAAATTGTATTCTTGCTTATCCCCTTGTGCGTACGGTTTAGGAAATGTTGATAGTTGGAAAAAGGACAAGCTTGCCCCCTACCCGAATAAATCCCTTGCTTAAAAATTAAGGAGCAAAATCCTAGAATGAAATCCTCGAGTGAAATTCCAAAGTTAAATCCTCATAAATAAAATCAAATCAAGATCAAATTCAAAGTGAAATCCTATCTATATCAAATCCCTTGCTAAAAAAAAGATATATATATATATATATATATAAGAAAAAGTACAAAATAAACAGTGGTTTTTATCACTAAAAGAAAAGTATAAAATAAACAGTGATTCTTATCACTTTACATGAGCAAGTATCCCGATAAATTAAAGAAAAGAAGGGGGTGAGCTTGAATCCCTAGAATTGTCAGCACTACCATACCTTACACATGATGATATGTATGATACATTAGCATTTCGCTTTTGTGCAGACCAATGTTTGAATGTGGAAGAGCTAGCTTCAGGTGTCCTGTATCGCCTAGTAGTCTAGTCCAACTGAAATCTAAACCTAGGATTGGATAGACATTTGAGGATCCCCAATCTTAGCAATGGGCTGAAAGAATCTGGCCTGACATCGGGGTATGCTTATGCCTTATATAAATATACTCATTTGCACACACATGGATAATGAACAGTTAGGGTCTATCCTAGTGAAAGCCTTATATTTCAAAAGTCTAGTATGGTCAGTATACAACTTTTGATAAGTCAACTAGGGTGTTTGAGTTTCATGGAAAACCTCAAAAATTCCCAAATAGCAACAAAATGATTTTCAATGCAATCATCAAAAATCAATTTATTTTATGAGAGTTTGTTTATTAGAATTATTATAATATAGGCTAGATATCGGATGGATGTCAGAAATTATATTTACATGGCCACTAACTATGTTATGCATATTATTTTAATTTACAAAATCTTATGAACATAAACCATATATAATTGCATCTCACATATGGGTGCACAATTTATCAATTTTCATTAAAAAGATATAGCAATTACATCTCATGATTGTTATACATTCTGTGGTGTCATCCATTAAATTTTTAAACTCATATTGCATTCATACATTATGTTTTAAGTGATTAAAGCATACATGTCCACTTTCAAAAAATCATTAGCAACGAAATAAAGTATATAAATATGCAATACATACATGGCATAGATTATGTCATAAAAGTATAAATTAAATGCATACAAGTATAGTAAATCAAACATGCATTTAAACATCATATATCGTATTCTTATACATTCATCATAAGTAGTCCACCTACACATGTATATCATTGCATCTCAAATCATACATTCATCATCTATCTAGTGCATGTCATCCATACATCACATCATATAGCATAAAATGAACATCACATCTAAGCATTGCATCCATATGCATCTCATAAAATCTAAAAACAATAAAAGAAAATAAAACTACACATATAATGAGTCTCAATGTCAGATCATATATATATATATGAGTGTGTGTGTGTGTATCAAAAAATAATAGTAAGCAATACACTGACATGTGTCAAAAATACCCGTAGGCTACATCTATGTAGGTCCTCGACCTTACACACAAAAATGGTACAATAGCATTTGTAAGATCTGTACTAAGTAGCACCGCCTGCACCCCTAGCATGAGAGGCTCCGTCGTCACCTCCACCATCCCTGTGAGTCCTCCTAGAGCTGGCACCAGAGGTCCTCTCTGACCTGTGTGATCTGCGACTGGAGCTAGCCGAGGACTGGCCTATCTCTCGAGTATGAGTCCTCTGAGACCCTAAAGCCATGGGCATCTCCAAAATCTCACCCTCGAGTAGCCCAATCGATCCTCTCAAGGTAGATATGTAGGCAGCACTCCGTGCTCCATCATCGATGTGTTGTTGCACCAGGACCCGGAGTCTCTTGATCTCTGCCCCCTGATCCAGCCCTGCTAATCCCTATACTACCTAAGCTACTGGAGTAGATGGATGCACTAGAGAAACTTATGAAGAGGAGGGGTCCTTCCTGCCAATCCATAATGCATCATACTATACCCTGAGAGCATCTAGCTGAGACTGGATGAGGATGCATTGGCCTGTAACCCTCTATATCTCTATATATTTTGTGGTAATATTAGCTTGCATAGCGATCTTATCCTCCTCATAACTATACCACTATGAATTCCATTCTATATTTCAAGACTATAGATCCCCCACCTTTACTTGTAAGGTGGTAATGGTGGTGTCCTAGTGTAGAAGTTGTGTCTATAGAGAGCCTACCTGAGTCTGTAGGCTGGCAACGTGGACCCTGAGCTATTCAACCTCACTATTTAGTTGGGCCTCATCCTCCTCTAGAGCATTTTCCTCCTCCTCAACTGGAGGTACATCCTCTACAACTCTTCCCTTATCCCATCTTCCCTTAGTCCTCTGAAAACTCAACGCTCATGAGGATCTACCTCTGGTCCCTCCACACCCTCGGTTGTGTTGTCTGCTATCCTGCCTAAGGGGCCCTTAAAGCCCCACCATACCCTGAGGGTTCACCAAGTATCATAGTTAGGAATGGTCCCTAAAAATATCAAACCTAACTCCTGAAATTCATCATCCTCATCGCCCAGTGGAGTCAACCTAGGCCATGCCAAGTCCCTCTCTAAAGTGAGGTGATGATAGATAGTAGGCAGCTCTAGAATGTCCTACCTAATCCCAAACTGTCGGGTGACGTGAGAGAAGTAAAAGAACTCTCATACCTCAGACTTGCATCCGAGGAGCCATCTATCTCTGCATGCTCGACGTAGCCAGTCATCAACCTCCATCCATGGAGGGCAGTCTAGGTATGGGTGCCAGTCAATATGATTCACCTATAGTGCTACGAACCATTTGATGTAGTGCACAAGGTCATGAGGCCAGCATGTCGCATAGCATTGGTACACCTCCTCAATGGTGCCAATATCATGTGGTAGGCCAATGGGATGCTCAATCTTGATGTGCTACCACCCCTAGATCTAAAGTAGTAAGTTGCAACCGATGCCAACTCTTCTCCTCTATGTAATCTGGTACAACTCATTATAGAGCTGCGCTAGTAAGGCACTCCCTTAGGATAGGATCAGGGGATGATCAATAGGACTCGTTAGGACCTCCATAGTCCTAGCTAGGAGGTTCCACGGGAACCTCACTCCAGATGTGTCGAGCAGGATGATCTATACAATTAGGTGCATGAAGACGATCGCTCGCTCAGTGAAAACCCGTTGTCTGTACTAGTGCTCAATGTGGACCCCTCCGTGGTTCGAGTGCCATTGTGTTGCCTCGCTGTGATGGCCAAAAATATGATCAAATACTACATCCTTCGCATCGATCGATGAATATGTGATGGCCTCGCCATCTAGTAGGAGTCGAAAGATGCGATAAACATCCTCCAAAGTGATGGTCATCTCACCTATCGGTAGGTGAAAGGTGTTGGTCTGCGCATCCCAATGTTGGGCCAATGCAGTCATATAGGCCTGATCGACCCTGATGGTGGGGAGGCATAATACATAGCCAAATCCTACAGCCCCGAACCACACTTGATCCACCTGAGAAAGGGCACAATGCTGGTTATGAAGGATCTCTGATTCCCTCTCCCTAGAATTCAAGGTCTGATAGAAAGCAAAATAATAAGGCAAAAATAAATAAAAATCAACCATAAACATAAAAAAAAACAAGCTTGAAAACGTCAAACAAATTTAAAAAAATTCAAAACACCAAAAACAATGGAAAAACACACTTTAAAAAAAACCAATTAAATCCTTATAAAATTCCAAAAAAAATGAAAAAAATTAAATTTTTTTTGCTAAAGTTGCAAACCGTGGTTAGGGAGGCGGTCAAATTTTTGACCGTTGGATTTTGAATCTCACCGTGGTTGACAGTCGTGACCCTCAATTTTCCAATTGGGGACCATGCTTGCCAGTCGTGGCTAGGTGGGATGACCTTTTCAAGGTCATTCCTCATCCCTACATTCCCTAGAAAATAAAAATAATAATAAAACAAATAAAAAAACCCAAAAACAAATTAATTTTACCCTCCCCTTAAGCTAACCTAAGCTAAACCTAACTAGGGTGAGGTTCATTATCGACAGTTTAATGATGTTCATTTAACCCATTAATTAGTGAGGTTAATTTTAAAATCGGTAAAATAAACATGGTCAAGGGTTTTGTGTGCTTCTACCTTTGTAGCACCGGCTCCTCCAGGTTGGGCTGCCATCGATGCGGTTGGTGGTGAGGTCAAGTTCCAGCAACACTTCGCGTTAGAACTGTCTACTCACCTCTCAGAGCACTCAAGATTTGCAAGCTGTCAAACTAAAAATGATAGGAATTTTTTTAAATATTTCTTATTTTTCTCTTAATCGTGGCTGACACCCGTGGGTGCAGAACTAGGGTTTTTCGATCACGGGTGGTAACTATGGCTAGGAAAATTTGAAAACCTAGAGTCTTTTGACAAACGTGGCTAGAAACCTGCAATAAATGCTGAAAAATCCCACCATGAGGAGCTAAAAAATGCTAAATTAAAAATACCCACTTGACCAGAATTGTAAAAAAATTCACAAAATAACAAAAAAATCAGATAAAATCAAAGCCAAATGTGCCTCGTATCTAGTAATTTACCCTATACACTTGGCGGTTGCAATGACTTGCACTCCATGCAATCCGACAGGATGAGTAAATTACCATAAGGAAATTTGGGGTAAATTGGTCATCATTGAATTGATATGCTTCATTTCAATCCCTAAGAAGGCCTAGACGATCGGACTGCTCCACGGGAATGAAGCAATCATATCACTTCTTCTATGACACTTTCAGTAGATCATCGAACAATATGATTCAACACATGCCTAATTGGAATTGCTATCATTTTGATTCCCTAAGAAGGCCATTAAGGCTAGACCGCTCCATGGGATAGAGATGTACAATTACTCTTAATAGTTGCAATCATAGCTGATTAGGCCTAATCAATTATCAAATGCTAAATCTTATTTTTTTCAAAGTCATTCATAGTGGTCAAGTGACTCGTCGCTTCATTTAATTGTCCTACCCTCATCGACTCATCGCTTGAGGGGGTAGTCATAATATCATAATCATAATCAAAGTCAACATAAGATCCCTTGATCGTAGATCTCTTGATCTTGTCAAAATTGTGTTCATCTTACGAATCATTGCCAACGACTATCATAAGCTTACCCTTTGTTGGGACAAAAAGCAAATATGACAGTTAAGTTAGTAGCTCTCCTCCTTTTGGATCTATATGGCATGGAAGCCTATAGTAGCCTTGAGCTACTCGATCATCATTGGAGCTTGCCAAAGCTTTGCAAATTTAAGCCTTCCATCCAGTTGGAAGCAATGATTCTAGGATGCACATCCTTTTGTTGGACCTTGAGCATCTAATGTTGATCAGACTAATGATCATCATCCAACCTACGACATCATTTTAGGAGGTCTATTTTTGCTCAATGTTGTTCGATCTCACAA
The DNA here is from genome assembly GCA_028583015.1 of Wollemia nobilis. Classification (NCBI taxonomy): domain Eukaryota; kingdom Viridiplantae; phylum Streptophyta; class Pinopsida; order Araucariales; family Araucariaceae; genus Wollemia; species Wollemia nobilis. Next base: position 8,732,968 of record JAQPPZ010002554.1, read on the forward strand.
CGCATCTCAAAAGGGGTATCTATAGACACCTAAAACACGTCATGTCGAGGTGACTACTCATATGGGACATGCTAGAAGACCATATGGAAGACCTTGGACAAATACCAAGGTATAGCAGTGGTTTTAACCACTCAATTAGGTAGTTTGGCCTAATCAGGGTTAGCCACGGTTGACACCCATGGTTAGTAGTGTTGATCATGCCTCAGAGCCGTGACTAGCATAAAAAATTAGTTGGCCTTTGACCGATTCAAAGTTGGTTCCAAATGGCCAATTGGTTGCAGATCCAAGCAGTTTTGGGGTGGAATGATCGAGAAGCTTCCTTCCAACTGCTCTAACTGCCCATTCTTGATCTTGGCTTCTCCATGAAGCTAGGACATAGCCCTCCAAGGTGCTATAATATCCCCATCCAAATGGGAGAGAAATAGAGAGATGCATAGGCAAATTTGAGTAGTGAAGCCCTATCGAATTCAACACTCACCTAATTGCATTGTGACATTGCTTTCTTACCCCTAATTGAGATATTGAAATGGCAATTCAAGCCATGGAGGTCCTAGGAGGTTAGGAGAGCCAAGAAATGCAATTACACCCATTCCATGCACAATCGGAGCAATTCAACCACAAAATCTATTAGAGGACATAGAGGCGACCCTTGACCATCAATTTGGCAAGAGGATTCAGATATTTAGCCCTTGAATTGGAGGACAAGCACACTTCAAGCTCCATCGTAGTTGTCAACCATGACTAACAGTGCTCACCGCGCCACAGAGCCATGGTTAGGGTATCATCCCTGATTTTCTTGTTTTCTAGCTATAGGATTTTTTAATGGCATTAGACTAAGCATAATTTAGGTTTGATTGCATTATTAGAGATTTCTAACTGGTAGAATTAGTTGTTTAGTTGTCTTGCTTTCAATATTGCAATTAGGATACTAATGAATCTTTTTCATGCTTCCATGTTTTCAAATTCATAATTAGGCCATTAGATAGATACATATGCTTTTCCTTTACATGTTTCATAGCATCTTTTCATGTTTTTCATAGGTTTACTAGCTTTCTTGCATTTTCTTGATTATATGCTAGTAACGTCATGTGTTCATACAATTTCCTCAAAAAGCCTCATCAAGAGAGGCATCCTTTATTACTAATGCTTCTTGTTGTTTATTGCATGTAGGACTAACAGGGTTTTGACATGCAAGGCAAAAAATGCCTCTAATCGTGGAGAAGAAGGTCATCTACACCTTGGAGCAGTTCGTGTCATTTTAAAAGGCATTTGGAATGCACCTACCCTTGAGGGGGATTTTACACTATTGTAATTGTTGTATCAAATGGGTATCCCTAAGAGGGATGGATTTGTAACATGGATTGATTTCAAATTAATGGAAGATACATTTCTTATTATATGGTATTTTTTTTTAAATTTGTGTATGAATGCTCATTATCGCATGCTTTACAACCATTACGACATTATGTATTAGCTTTTTACAATGCTACACAAATCAATCAATCAACTCTGCTCACAAGTCTTCTCAAAGACTTGTCTCAATTTTGCCTTGTAAGCTTCCACAAAAGCTCACACTAATCTATCCACAAGTCCTCTCTAGAACTTGTCCAAATCTGCTCAACAAGTCCTCACTAGAACTTGTCCAAATCTGCTCTCAATCTGGATTGTAAGCTTCCACAAAAGCTCACACAAATCTGTCCACAAGTCTTCTCAAAGACTTACCTCAAATCTGCTCAACAAGTCCACACTAGAACTTGTCCAATCTCATAGAAACATAAAGAGAATTGTTAGAGACTCAATATGCTTCACATTCATCACAATGCTCAATCACTTTCAATCACTATTTTAGAAACATATAGAGAATTGTTAGAGACTCAATATGCTTCACATTTACCTCAATGCTCAATCACTTTCAATCACTCTTTTGAAACATACAGAGAATTGTTAGAGACTCAATATGCTTCACACTCACAAAATTTCAATCTCTCTTTTATCACAGAAACATATAGAGAATTGTTAGAGACTCAATATGTTTCACACTCATCAACACTCAACCTCTTTCTCAAATTAATTCAGAATATAGAATAATTTGTTTCATAGAACTTGAACTATCACTTTAACACATCCACTTGACTAGGCTCAACCAACTCTACTCAACCAATCACTCAATGAAATAAACCTTGCTCACAAACCCTAGTCCAAGCATATAAACACTCACTCAAATATTTCCAACAATGCTTATCAAACAATCTCACATAACAATGATACTCATGTTCTTTTCACAAACCCTAGTCCAAGATAGTTCTCAACTTCACATAACAATGATACTCATGTTCTTTGCAAACCCTAGTTCAAATTATTCACTTAACCAATCACTTCAACAACAATGCTTATAAAACAAGATTTTATCAACAACTCTTTATTCCAAAAAACCTTGAAGCATTAATTCAAGCCACACTCAACAATGTTTACCAAACAATCATTTTCACTCCAAATTTGCATTCACAACATTCAACAATCACTCACTAGGAAGATGTGCCCATACCTTTTGTTTTATGTAGAAGTGCCCTTAGAAAAACTTGTCTCAATCACAATTTTCTCCTTTGCCAATTTCAATAGTTAGATGACAAATATCACACTAACTCTCTTTCAAAATATTTTTCAAACACAAAAATAATCAATCCAAAATACACCTTATTACTCCTTCTTGAAATTAGAAATCATCAAATCACTCATAAAAATAATCACTCAAAAATCTCCTTATAATATCCAAATTAATAAATCAAACTCTGAAAAATAACCCTTCAGAAATAATAATTGCCTACCCTTTTATCTCCCTCAAACACTTAATAACCAAATTTAATTTAGGCAAAAATTAAATCTTACAAACCCTCAAAAAATATTTTTCAACCTTAGGCACATAAAAATATTTTTATTTTTCCTTCAAACTTAGCACATCCCAAATTAAGCGACAAACCCAACAATAAACAACGCATACCTTTGTCTCATCCGTGAAAAATGCCTCGATGGGTTTCGACCCCAAAACCTCTCCATCGAGCGCCTTACCAAGGTGCTAGCCCACCACATGGGCTAGGTGCTCCCATGAGAAGGGGAAGGCGCTAGCCTCCCTTTCTTCCTCGTGCTAGGCATTATTTAAAAAATGCAAACCTTCTACCATGCAAAACATGAACCTCGTGGGATTCGAACCTGCGTCTTCTAGCTAGCGAATGTCTTAACACTTACCATCGTCACCAGCTGCGCTACGTGGTGTGTGTGCATAGTGGAAGGAGCCTTGCTCCTCTTTGTACCTTTTAATTTTGTCGAAGACTTTTCAAAGCAAAATCATTGCTTTCTCTCTACGCTCGTTTTCAAACTTAGGGGCATTCAAAATTATGATTGCTTGGGGACTTAGGCAAAGGTTTTGCCTCCATATTTATACATAGTGCCTTGATGTTGTAATACGTCGACGCTTCCCATCGAATTAATAATTCGATTTATAACTTTGCTTTATAACCCTTTTTAGGGTTTATTAAATTAATAAAAATTAATTTATAATTAAATTAAAATTAACTTATAATTAACTTAAGTAACATAAGAGTTAATTAAATTAATTAATAAATTAATTTATAATAAATTTAAATCTCCTTTTTAATATTATAATAAAATATTATAATATTATTTTCCTGGGCCTCTTCTTTTCCCTTTAGACCTTATCTGACTTCCTGGAACCGGGTCTTTATCAACTGAAGGCGGACTATCCTTTTGCATTTATTAAAGAACCTGAAACTGATGCTGCCCACTGAAACTACCACTTACTGATGCTGAAAACTTGACATCAATGACCACTCACTCTTGACATCAATGACAACTCATCTACTCAAAATGTCCAACAATATCCCCCTTTGTCATTGATGGCAACCCAAATTATTTTTACCAAAACTTGACCTTTTTCCCTGTTCTACTCCCCATGGGACATTGCTCCCCCTGACTCAATGCTCTCTCCTTAAACCAAATCTCTTCCCCTTACTCAAATATCTCCCCTTTGACATCAATGGAAAAGGGTCACCTTTGGGGCTCGGGGCTAAGAATGAGTCTCTTAGTTTAGCCCCTCCCCCACCTCCTCTTGAGGTGGTTAATTTTGGGGTGGGAGTATTTCTACCCCAACAAGCACTGTTCTTTACATTTGTCCTCTTTCCTTCTCATCTGATCCTTCTGATTCCTTTGATTGTTCTTGTTTATGTCCATGTTCCTGTTCCTATCCATATTCCTATTCCTATTCTTGTTCCTATTCATGTTCATGCTTGGTTCTGGAATGTCTGCTCTACACCACTTTGTTGTATGTCCATCATTATTGCACTTATAACACTTAATGTTATTATTCCTTGGAGGTGCAAATATCTTGGGATTTCTCCTGGTGAAGCCATATCTATTCTTGTCATGTACCCTGCAATTCATTGCCTTGTGACCAAACTGATTACATGAGTAGCAATACCCATGGAAAAGTTGCATGTTCCTAAAGTTCCCATATTCTTGTCTTTCATGTGTCCTGCACTGTGAAGCCATGTGCCCAAATCTATGACATGAGAAACATCGTCCATTGAAATTTCCTTGCCTTGACCTCATTGGTCTCTTAGTCTCTTTTTATCTATGTTGGTTCATGTTCCATATGTTTCTTCTTTGTGCATTGTTCCTTTCCTTGTTGAACTTTCTGTTGTCCAACTCATCCTCAAAAGTCTCACTTTCTCTTACACTATCTTCTTCTGAAGTTTCTTCTTCTTCAGAACTTGAGGTTGACTCTTCTTCTTGTTTCTTTTGAGCCTGTTCAAAACCAAGACCTGTTTTGTTTGTTGACCTTATTTGTACCTTGATCATCTTATCCACAATATTTGAAATCTTTCCAAACTTGTGTAGCTTATCCTTGGATTTTTCTAAATATTCCCTTAGTAGAGCTACTTCTTGTTCTAACCTTTCACATTCTAAGACCTTTGCTTCTAACTTATCCTTGAATTTCTTTGTCTTAGCCATTGAATTTTTTAGATCCTCTATAAGCTTTCCTCTCTCTTCATCACATTCTTGAAACTGAATTTCAAGTTGAGAGTTTTGCTTTCTTACCTTCTTTAAGGTTTTAAGAGCATAGATAAGCTCTCCCTCAAGATCAACTCCTCCTTTTTCTGATTCTTCCTCTATTTGTTTGCCTTTGTCAACATCTTCATTTTATTTTGACTTATCTTCTATAGGATCACCTTCTTCTTCTTCTAGTGCCATTAGAATATTCTCTTCTGGTCCTTCAAGTGCATCCTCATATTCATCATCACTGAAACTGAAACCATTCCTTGTACAACTATCTTCAAGATGTCCAAAATTACCACATCTAAAACACTTGAGAATAATTGGTGATATTTTCTTGACTTCTTCTTTTTCTTCAATCATAAATAGGACTTCATCTTTATCATTATCTGAAAAACTATTATCACTATCACTTGAGTACTTACTTGCCTTGTCTGCATAGTAGCTCCTCTTTTGTCTTTGAAAGAACTTATTTCATTTTTTTCCTTACCTTTCTTTTGGTACATGTATTTTTCTGATTCCCTATTCTTGTGATCCTATTTTTCTTCATCATTGTTATTTTTAGCTTCTTGACAATCAGTTGCATAGTGACCATACTTTCCACAATTGAAACATCTAACAAATTTTGCATCTTTAAATCTTCTTGAATCCTTATTCCTTCTACCATAATTAGCTTCTTCATCACTGGATGACTCATTGCTTGAATCTGACTTTTTACCCTTTGTTTTCTTAATCGCTTTGAAGGTTGCTTCCTTCCGGAGATTAGGTTCCTCTTTTGTTCTCAACTCAAATGTTGTAAGAATACCAAGTAACATATCTCTTGTCAAAGAATCACCATCCTTTGCTTCTTCTATAGCTGAAATATTTTCACTAAACCTTGTTGGGAGAGACCTTAAGACCTTATCACAAACATCTGATTCTTCAACATTAAGTCCAAGTCCTTGCATAGCATTAACAACCTCATCTACCCGAAGTAGATAAGTACTAATATTTTCCTCATCCTTCATTCTTAATTCTTCAAACTATCCTTTGAGATTTCATATCTTTACCTTTTTGACACTTTTATCTCCTTCATATATGCTTTGCAACTTATCCCAAATTCCTTTTGCATCTTTACAATGCATAAATTTTATTGATTATGTTCTATGCAAACCTCTCAAAATTGCATTCATTGCTTTTGAATTGTAATGTTGTAGAAGCTTACCTTCCTTATATGTAGGTGGATCAACTGGTGGTATGTATCCATTTTCAACTGCTTCCTAAATTTCATTGCCAAGTGCCATCAGGTGAACCTTCATTCTCATACTCCAATATATATAATCACTTCCATAAAATATTGGTGTTGAATTATCTAAGGACACATTCTTAGAATCCATTGTGTTCTTGAAATCTTTTCCTTCAAGATGTTAAACTCTTCTAAAGGAACCCGCTCTGATACCAATTGAAGAACACAAGCTTATACTAAGAGGGGGTGAATAGTATAAGACCACTTTTTACTTTTCTTTCTCAATCAATATTATGCAATGTATAGATAGCAATATCAACAAGTAGTAATCAAAGCAATGCACAAATCACCACACACAATAGAGACACCAATTTTACGTGGTTCACCCAATATGGGCTACTCCACGGAGAAAATATTTCACTAAAATTTTCTCAATCAATCTCTTGGGAATCCTTTCCCTATTACAATTTTTATGGACCTCTGTCCAAAGGAGACACCAATCCCCTAATCAAGTTCATGGATCTCTATCCATAGGAGAACTCCTTTCTCCTTAGCTCTGACTAGTGATCTTCTAGAAGAATTGTTATCCCCACTGCTCTAGCTAATGGATCTCTATCCACTGAAGACACATGTCCTCACTACCTTGGCTAATGGATCTCTATCCACTGGAGATTGTTGTCCTCTATAATTTATCACCTTCAAAGCTCTATCTCAAATCTGTACTAAACACAGTCCTTTGGTCTAGCACAAATCTTGCTCAATATTTATCCTATGATCTGTACTAAAAATAGTCCTTTGGTCTAGCACAAATCTATCCTCAATCTATATCCTCAAGCCTTAACACAAAGCTTGACTCAATCTCAAATCAACTCTGCTAGATCTGCCCCAAACTTTAACTCAAGGTTTGAACAAATCAATCAATCAACTCTGCTCACAAGTCTTCTCAAAGACTTATCTCAAATCTACCTTGTAAGCTTCCATAAAAGCTCACACTAATCTATCCACAAGTCCTCTCTAGAACTTGTCCAAATCTTCTCAACAAGTCCTCACTAGAACTTGTCCAAATATGCTCTCAATCTATATTGTAAGCTTCCACAAAAGCTCACACAAATCTGTCCACAAGTCTTCTCAAAGACTTACCTCAAATCTACTCAACAAGTCCACACTAGAACTTGTCCAATATCATAGAAACATAAAGAGAATTTTTAGAGACTCAATATGCTTCACATTCATCACAATGCTCAATCACTTTCAATCACTCTTTTAGAAACATATAGAGAATTGTTAGAGAATCAATATGCTTCACATTTACCTCAATGCTCAATTACTTTCAATCACTCTTTTGAAACATACAGAGAATTTTTAGAGACTCAATATGCTTCATACTCACAAACTCTCAATCACTTTCAATCTCTCTTTTATCATAGAAACATATAGAGAATTGTTAGAGACTCAATATGTTTCACACTCATCAACACTCAACCTCTTTCTCAAATTAATTCAGAATATAGAATAATTTATTTCATAGAACTTGAACTATCACTTTAACACATCCACTTGACTAGGCTCAACCAACTCTACTCAACCAATCACTCAATGAAATAAACCTTTCTCACAAACCCTAGTCCAAGCATATAAACACTCACTCAAATGTTTCCAACAATGCTTATCAAACAATCTCACATAACAATGATACTCATGTTATTTTCACAAACCCTAGTCCAAGATAGTTCTCAACTTCACATAAAAATGAAATACACTAACTCTCTTTCAAAATATTCTCACTCACATGTTTCCAACAATGCTTATCAAAAAATCTCACATAACAATGATACTCATATTCTTTTCAGAAACCCTAGTCCAAGATAGTTCTCAATATCACACTAACTCTCTTTCAAAATATTTTTCAAACACAAAATTAATCAATCCAAAATACACCTTATTACTCCTTGAAATTAGCAATCATCAAATCACTCATAAAAATAATCACTCAAAAATCTCCTTATAATATCCAAATTAATAAATCAAACTCTAAAAAATAACCCTTCAGAAATAATAATTGCCTACCCTTTTATCTCCCTCAAACACTTAATAACCAAATTTAATTTAGGCAAAAATTAAATCTTACAAACCCTCAAAAATTATTTTTCAACCTTAGGCACATAAAATATTTTTATTTTTCCTTCAAACTTAGCACATCCCAAATTAAGCGACAAACCCAACAATCAATAGCGCATACCTTTGTCTCATCCGTCAAAAAGGCCTCGATGGATTTCGATCCCAAAACATCTTCATTGAGCGCCTTACCAAGGAACTAGCCCACCATGTGGGCTAGGCACTCCCACAAGAAGGGGAAGGTGCTAGCCTCCCTTTCTTCCTCGTGCTAGGAACCATTCACAAAACATAAACCTTCTGCCATGCAAAACATGAACCTCGTGGGATTCAAACCTGTGTCTTCTAGCCAGGAAATGTCTTAACACTTGCTATCATAACCATTTTTGCTATGGCGACGTGTGTGCATAGTGGAAGGAGCCTTGCTCCTATTTATATCTTTTAATTTCGTCGAAGACTTTTCAAAGCAAAATTGTTGCTTTCTCTCTACGCTCATTTTCAAACTTAGGGACATTCAAAATTATGATCGCTTGGGGACTTAGGCAAAGATTTTGCCTCCATATTTATACATAGTGCCTTGATGTTGTAATGCATCGACGCTTCCCATGGAATTAATAATTCGATTTATAACTTTGCTTTATAACCCTTTTTAGGGTTTATTAAATTATTAAAAATTAATTTATAATTAAATTAAAATTAACTTAAGTAATATAAGAGTTAATTAAATTAATTTATAATTAATTTAAATCTTTTTTTTTTCTTGTGGAAAACATCCCTAAAGGGATGCCACTTTCGGGTAAGACCCAAGGAGGAAGGGGTATCCATTCCACAAAAAACACCTAGGACTCAGACCTGTTTAAATCTCCTTTTTAATATTATAATAAAATATTATAATATTATTTTCCTGGGACTCTTCTTTGCCCTTTAGACCTTATCTAACTTCCTAGAACTGAGTCTTTATCAACTAAATGTGGACTATCCTTTTGCATTTATTAAATAACCTGAAACTGATGCTACCCACTGAAACTGCCACTTACTGGTGCTGAAATCTTGACATCAATTACCACTCACTCTTGACATCAATGAAAATTCATCTACTCAAAATGTCCAATAGAGTGAGAGGGCAAGAATGACAATTTTGGGTTGTGCTTCTCTACCCCTTTTTTTTTCTTGATTTCTTACCTGATTTATCTATTGGTATGTTTAGACTAGCATCCTTTCCTTTGTAATTTCTTGGTTATTTCACATTTGACATTGAATTCTATTGTTGTAATATATTGTTAGCCACTCACCTATAAAAAACCTCCTTATACCTTATTTTATTGTTACTTTGATCATTTATACATCTTATTATTTTATCCATATTGTTGTGATTTCTACTACCACAATTTGCTATCAACCATTTTGTTTCCATTATAGCTAACCCCATTTGTGCATTATTTTATTGTCACATTGCTAACAATCATATCTCTTCATTTGTTCCATTTTTGCTATGAGTTTGGCCTCTATAACTATCGTAATATAATTTTTTTTATTATTACACTTGATAGCTCACTACATACACATTTCATACCTCAAGAGTCCCTTACCATATTGACATTCCACTCTACGTTTATTTTAAGCTATAATTTTAATTTCTACTTGATATTTTTATGGCTTTTTAAGCCTTAATACTAACATATAACTCATAGGATAAATTCCAAAGGATCAAATATAATATAAACACAATATAGTAAGATCAAGATAATGATGTAAGCATAATAATATGTAAATCAAGGCTTATAATATATCAAATAACATTCATTAATAAGCAACAATATGAATGTAATAGCCTAAATCATACATGTACAAAGCATGTAGCACAACTTAAAATATTAATTTCTCAAAATTAATGCAATATTTATTACTATTTCTCTTATAAATATATTACTTGAATCTTGATCATTCCTATGATGATATTGATAATTGCTTCTCTCTATCCTGATGATTCCCCATGGAGTAATATATAGCTATTGTAGAATGACTCTTTGGATACTTGACTATTCCTTTCCTTATGCCAAGTCTCGTGACTCTTGGCTTCTCTACTTGACACTTGCATACACATGACTCTATCTTGTATGCATACCTAGACATGACTCTTCACATAGCACACTCTAATCTAAAGATACTTATGCACACTTTGTCACGACCCACCTTGGTATGGACTCATTTATGATATGGATTATTTTTTTATATATGATTATTCAATACTTAGATTTTGATGTATTTGGATGAATATATACATTTGTTGTTTTATTTATATTAAATGAGGATATGGTACTGCTGATTTTTGTTCATGCTTGCAGGACTAGGTACTCTCGTAGGTGGGTGAGGAAGTTGACCACTAAGAACGAGAGACTAAACAAGAAAAATGATGGTTAAAAATATTGATGACAACTCTAGAGTAAAAAGTTACCTGTATATAGTTGCATTCATACTGACATGCTTTGAAGGTAATCACCATCAATTGAAATAATTCATAGAAAAATTTGATAACCTGGAAGTTATCGCAAAATGTTTTGTTTAAAAAATGTGCAAATGTAAAGGTCGTGTATTACTTCTTTTTGTTTATTTGTGTTTAAGAAATATTTATCTTATGAAATTGATGCATGAATGGTTAGAATAAAATAAAATTTTCAGGTATAATTATTTATAAAGTAGTTCTTGTTATTAATATTGACCATTTATTATTAAAATATGATTTAATCAATCCTTATACTAGGACAATATAAAGGAATGCCAAAAAAAAAACTAGTAATGGACGAAACTAGTGAGCTAATAAAGGTCTTTTCCATAAATTGAAAAGTAATAAATTAGTTTGTTGCCATCAGTATTTATATAGTTTAAAGAAGCAAATTTGGCATTTGCTAAATATTTATTAGGTCCTTGTATTTATATTATGTTGGGAACAAAAGCATAATGATTTTGTTTAAGCGCTTGGACATCACATGTGGAGTTCATGAAAATGTTTCCTTTATGAAACCATTTGGAAGTAAGTGGGACGGTGGTTGGTATCGTCATCTCCTTCCTAATATTATTAGTTAAAAACAAAAAAAAGAGGGGGAGTGAGAAAACCAAAGGTGAAAAAAATAAAGATAGGGGTAGAGAAAATGAGGAGGTCACTGAGAGCTGAAGCAAATCATAGATGAACATATAGGTGGATTCTTTCGTAATACCTTAGTTTTGCTTAAAAATGTTTATTGTGTTATCCTATTCTAGAATGAACTAGTTATTCTTGTTTAATCTATTTAAACTTTACATATGCCCTTTACCTGAAAAGAGTTAAATTTAGGGTCTTACCAGACTGCCTAGGACTCAAATGCTTGGATGCTAGTGTATTCTAAATATTATAGAGAAAATATGTTTGTTTGATAAGAGCTTCATAGACCTTCATAGGGTAGAACATTTCTATGTTGTTCTAGAAACATTTTCTTTTTTAATAGATAAATTGCAATATTCTAAAGTTCTTTTAAAAAAAATGGAGCAATCACCAAAAATGGATCAGAGATAAAAATTGGTTGATAGACCTATAGATGGTTTATGTCCTTACCTATGGGTGGTTTAAGTTAGTTTTTCAATCGCTCTGAATATATTTTCTTAATTTTAAAGACTGGGTTTTTAAAATTTTAAATAACATGTACTTATGAAATGTTTTTATCTTATTTTTGATGAGCCATGCTTTAGATATATATGAACACAAATAGGAAATGTTTTACAGGTCTAAACGTTTGTATATCTGAATTGGAGATAGACATTTTGATTTAAAGTATTTTTTTGGTCATCTTCTTAAATAAATACTGTTCAAAGTTAGTTTGGATTTTATGCATGCATTCTTTTTGAAAGATCTATTGTTTTTTTCTAAAACAAAATAAATCTATGCTTTTTGAATCATTGGATTGAGAAATGTCATTATATCTTCTCCGTATTCTATGGCTGGAACACTATCCTAGTTGGATACATTGAAGATTGTTCTCTATTTTGCCAAAATATAGAAAAGACTAAAAAATTAAAATAGACTGCCATAGGATAAAAAATCAATTATAAATTATTGGATTTTTTCCTTGGTCGTCGATTGGTATTAATTATTACATATTGAGTATATGACACAGTATTTTTATGGATTTAATTTGGGTATGTAATAGTTTTTAAAGCTTTGGTTGGATTGCTAAGGTGGACTAGGTTGCACGTCACAAAGATGTAGGTTGTTTGCTAAACTGGACTGTGATCATTTGGATTAATTATGGTTATTGAAGGGACTCAATTGATCGTATGTCCGTATTGACTATGTTTTAGTGCTACATCTACTGGTTGGTCTGGTCGAGATTTTACCTTAAAAATTGTGCCACTGGTTGGATGGGTCAGGTTTCCACCTCAAAAATTGTGCCATCATCCGCCCATGTAGAGAAGTTGGAGAGCATGTGGGTAGTTAAACCTCTCTAGTTGCTGAGAGGCCCAGGTTCAAATCTCTCGCCTCACATGTTGCGGATATGTTATAAATTAATCCGCCCATGTAGAGGAGTTGGAGAGCATGTGGGTAGTTAAACCTCTCTAGTTACTGAGAGGCCCAGGTTCTAATCTCTCGCCTCACATGTTGCGGATATGTTATGTAATGGTTCCTTCGTGGTCACAGTCTGTTTACCCCTTGTGGCCACCACAAAAATATATATATATATATATATATTAATATAGACGGTGCCACTTTATCCGCTCATGTAGAGGAGTTGGAGAGCAAGCGGGTAGTTAAAACTCTCCAGCTTATCGAGAGGCCCAGGTTCAAATCTCTCCCCTCACATGTTGCGGATATGTTATAAAAAAAAAAAAAAGTTTTTATCTGCCTATGTAGAGGAGTTGGAGAGCAAGTGGGTAGTTAAACCTCTCTAGTTGCTGAGAGGCCCAGGTTCAAATCTCTCGCCTCACATGTTGCGGATATGTTATGTAATGGTTCCCTCGTGATCACAGTCTGTTTACCCCTTGTGGCCACCACCAAAAAAAAATTATGGTTATTGAAGGTGTCTGTTTACCCCTTGTGGCCACCACCAAAAAAAAATTATGGTTATTGAAGGTGTCTTGAGTGTTACAATATATATATCGTCAAGTTAGACACTTTATTTACTAATATTAAAGCTATCTTTGAGTGTTACAATATATATATCATCAAGTTAGACACTTTATTTACTAATATTAAAGCTATCTTAATGAAGTTATATTCAATTGAGAAATTGTATGAAGAGGTCATTGCTACTTCGAGCACATCTCATAGAGGTAAGTTATTATTCTAAGTCTTATTTACTTCATTTATTGAAAAGAGGATAGAATCCATAGATTAAAAAAATAAGACTTTTGACTGTGCAAATATATAATCTCTACCATGAACTTGTATTATTTTATTGAGATTAATAAAAGGATATTTGTTTGTTTGGTAGTTATAATATCTCTTTAGTTTAATGGAAAGATAAATGTATTAAGGGTTTATTTAAATTAAAATAGAGAATGAAGGAATCTTAATTGTATTTGGTAGATTCAAAATGATTATTGAATTATCTAAATTGATAAATGGAAATAGAGTTTATTAGTGAAGGAACATTATGGGGTGTTCCTTATCTAATTTGTTTTTATATAAATAATTGAATGTTGAATGGATGTGGAATCCATCGGTTGTAAGGAAATTATGGGATTTCCTTGTATATGTTGTTGAAAAGAAAAGATGGATTATTTTCACAATGCATATAGTATATTCTGATGCATTTTTAAATAAAGCATATAGGTATGCATTTAGCATCATAAGCAGTTGTCTTGATCCATTACTCTCTCTATCTCTCACTAGAACTCAAGTTATCCAAAAAGCAATTTTGGATAGAAATATTTCTAGCATGTTTCTATCAAGAGTTCATATTACTTATGGATCTATTGTAAAAAGAAGTTGTGAAGAAAAAATGTATTGTAGATAAAGGCTTTAAAGAATAGCTTTGGATTGTATAATGAAATTTATTGTTCAAAAAATGTATTAAGTGAAAATATTCAAGTATTTAATGGATTGCACATTGAGTTATAAATATGTAAAAAATATAGCTATTTAAATCTCCTTAATATTAAAATAAGTGGAGGGAATGCTTATCAAAAATGATTTTTGGTTCAAGCTCTGGCGATTTGGCGGGAAACCTTCTGTGCAGGCATCGGGCAAAGCTCCAGGGTCTTTGGTTGGAATATTCTTCCAGGTCCTCCTGTGGATTGAATCTACACTACTTTGAAGGATCGTTCGTTGCCTTGGGAGGGCCCAATGGGGTCTCCTCCAGGATCTATCGATGGGCGGAAAAGCTCATATGCTGATATATTAAAAGAAAACCCTCGCATCTTCCTCCGATGAAGCTCAACGAAGTGCTTATCAAATGCTATTTAAGAATGCTGGAAAGGGTTTACCTGCAAACAGAGTTAACGGCTGCCTTCCACAATCTGCGTCCAGGCCTAAGATTGTCATAGAACCAAAACTCGGTTGAGGATACGATTATATACCGTGCTACCCATGATCCGATCTCGCAAATTCATGGGTATCCGGCCCACTCTGAACTTTCTTCACACCTAGGTGAGACAGAATTGGGAGCCCATTGGTGAGTACTCTCTATGGCCTATAAGCAATGGGTATTTTATTATTAGTTTCTCTTCTTTAGCAGATAGAAACAGAGCATTTGAATCAGAGAAGAGGAGCCACGGCCCGGCAGGATTATTTGTCCAACCGTGGAGAGTGGGTTTTGATCCTCGCATTGAGCCCACGGCTGTCCCGGTCTGGATACGGCTGTACGCTCTCCCAATGGAGTTTTGGGGTGAGCAGATTCTTGAGTTGATTGGTAATTCTCTAGGTAGATATTTGGGAGTTTCAAGAGATACCATGGAGGGAAATACTGCTGTCTTTGCTAGAATATGCGTAGAAATGGACATTAGCCAGCCACTTCCAGCCGAGGTGGAATTGGAGTTGGCAGGACTAACCTGGATACAACAGCTAGACTATGAAGCCTTACCTTTTAGATGCAGAGTCTGCCATAAGCATGGCCATTTGGCTAGGTTCTGCCCAAATAGCCTGACCACAAAAGCGGAAGCTCCGTCGGGAGCGCCAAATCGCCCTAGAGAGGGTAAGTTCACTCCGGTCAAAGAACCCCTCAATATCCCCCAAGGTTTTGATGCCCATAAAGATGGCTTTGAACAACAGAAGCGGAGGAAAAACAAAAAGAGAAATGGCAAAGAGCAGGCCCAAACCAAGCCAACCAATCGATATGAAATCTTCAAATCCCTTGTAGACCAAGAAGACCAAGTCATGGAAGGAGTGGATGGGAATGCTGAGGATACTAACACCCACTCTCATGCTCCTCTATCATCTACTCCTGTCTTAGAACAAGTGATTGAAACCCCTGAGACTTTGGCAGCCAGAGAACCTAGGGGCTATGGTAATCCATTCCCCTGCACAACCAGTTATTAAGGATGTCAACATGGGAAGTGCAGAAAAGAACAGAGAAAGACCAGCGTTGGGGATTACCGTGTGGAAAAGAGGTCTAAGAATAGTAATTCCCAAGGAGCCGGTAGAAAATCCAATAAGGATCTACTAGTAGCGCAAGGGGACAAGCCGATCAATGGAGGATCGGTGAGAACAATTGACTCTTATTGCTCCCAAGGTTTCCAATGATTATACAATCCCGGAATGTAAGGGGTTTAAACAGAAGAACCCATCAATCTGCTGTTCAAAGACTTTTAGGAAGACACAAAACAGACTTTTTGCTCCTTCAAGAAACAAAAATGTCTTTAGATCTTATGTGTAAAATTGCTAGTAGAATATGGAGGGGCGCTGGATATATGGATGTGGCGGCCCAAGGAGCTTCGGGGGGGATTGTTACTCTTTGGAACCCTCTGGTGTGGATAGCAATAGAACATACAGCTTGGAGGGGTGTTCTCACATCTCTCTTTAAGAACATTGTTACAGCTGAATAGGTTTTAATCACAAACTTCTATGGGGCTCAAAGCATTGATGGCCAGCGGCTTCAATGGAATGTCTGTTCATTCAATGAGATCCTCCCGGGAAGATTGCGATTGGATTATTGTCGGGGATTTTAATGCCAAATTATCTGGCCAGGGATCAAGAAGGTGGTTTCCCAGTTTTGGATCCAGGGGATAGGCTTCTGATTGCTCAAGTCCAGGCCTTTCACCTTGTTGATATCAAAGGTCCTGGCACTTATTTTACGTGGACTAATAAGAGAAGAGAGCCACACAGGAGGAAGGTAAAACTAGACCAGTTTCTGGTCTCGGAGGAAGCATTTGTGAAATGGAATATTAAATTTCAGATTTTGGAAGGCCCAGCTTCGGACCACTTTCCCATTTTACTGGAGGGAGGGGCTATGATAGAGCAGTACCATAAACCATTTAAATTTGAAAATTTTTGGTTGCAAAAAGAAGATCTCCGAAGAAAAATTCCTCAGTGGTGGGAAGATGGCCGCCCACCTTTTGGGACCGCAATGTTCAAATTTCACAAACAGATTCAATTTGTCAAGTGTAAACTGAAACAGTGGAGGCAAACTAACAAATCGGACTTCCAAAGACCAACGGGCCCCCTTGTTGGCCAGATGGGATGAGGTGCAAAAACATTTCAGGGAAGGAAACATTTCCGAGCACCTTAAATCCGAGGATGATGCTTTGCGCAAAGCGGTTGAGGATATTGATAATCAAGAAGAGATTTACTGGAAACAGAGAGCAAGAAATACTTGGTTATTAGAAGGAGACATAAATACAAAATTTTTCAGCGCTCCGCTCGTGCTAGGAGACAAGTGAATAATATGGATTTCCTTCAAGATGAGAATGGATACTCTTTTGACACTCTTCCTGGTATGCACTCCCACTCAATGGAGTATTTCTCAAAACTCTTTAAGGAAAGTATGGAGCAAGATGGGGCAGCCCAAGATGAAGTTATTGCTGTCATTCCTTCTATAATCTCTCCTGAAGAGAACCAGGCCCTACTTAGACCTATAGATAGAGATGAACTTAAGAAGGTGGTCTTTGGGATGAGTACGGGTAAATCGCCTGGTCCTGATGGCTTCCCTATTGAGTTCTTCCAGGCCTTTTGGGATACCCCGGAGGAAGATGTTCTGGTCGTCACCGAGGAGTCCGTAACCAATAAAAGAATGCTCAAGGCTCTAAATCATACCTTCATTACTTTAATTCCAAAAGGAGCAGGGGGGGGTTCATTTATTTGATTTTAGACCTATTGCCTTATGCAATGTGATCTATAAAATAATTACTAAGATTATGGCCGAAAGGTTAAAACCTATCCCGCATAATATAATTTCCCCGCAGCAAGGGGGTTTTGTTGAAGGGAGGCAAATCTTGGATGGAGTGATTCTTGCACAGGAGGCTATCCATACAATGCACCAATCTGGGAACAAAGGAATGTTCATTAAACTGGATATGTCCAAGGCTTATGACAGGGTGGAGTGGGGCTTCTTGGCAAAGATGTTGACTGCCTTTGGTTTCTCTCAGACCGGACAGACCGGGTCATGAGCCGTATTTCTACGCCTTCATACTCGCTCTTATCAAGGGACTTCCCTCGCCTCCTTTTGGTGCCTCTCGTGGCCTCGCGGCAAGGAGACCCTTGCTCTCCTTATCTCTTCCTCATCTTGGCTGAAGGATTGGGTAGACTCTTTCTGAGAAGAAGACTTCAAGGTCAGATAACGTGTATTAAGGTCGGGGCTGAAGTTTTGACTCATTTACAGTTTGTAGATGATACTCGGATTGGTGGGAGTGGCCAGCCTTAGGGAAGCAAGAAGAATCGGAGATACTCTAAATGTCTACCTCCGGGCCTCTAATCAAGTCATCAATGACAATAAATCCAAAGTGATCTTCTTCAATATTGATCAACGGTTACAGGACAGAGTTATTGAGATTTTAGGTTTCACTCGGACCTCTCTCCCAGTAGTTTACCTGGGGGTCCCTCTCCATTTCAAAAAACTGAAAATAGATGTTTGGAAGGACCTATTGGATGGCATCAAAGATAGAATGAACCATTGGTCTCATAGATGGTTAAGTTATGGGGGTCGTCTAACTTTTCTGCAGTCAGTTATTCAGGCCATGCCAATTTATAAATTCTCCGTCCTGGCTGCTCCCCAGTCTATTTGGAAAGAGCTGGATAAAATGGCTAGAAGATTTCTATGGGAAGGTGCCAAGGGAGAGAGGAAATGGGCCTTGGTTGGCTGGGACAAGGTTACCCAACCCAAGGAAAAAGGAGGGTTGGGACTAAGAAGCTCCAAGTTTAACAACAAGGCTTTGGTTGGCAAACTGGATCGGAGGTGGATTTCTCACCAACATCCCTCTTCAAGCAGAATCCTCTCTAGCAAATACTTGGGTTCTCGTCCATCCTAATGATGTGGGCCGCTTTCCTCTGGAAGGTTTTGGATCACCAGTGTGGCAGGCGCTCAAGCTTGGAGCTCAACTCATCAAAGATCAACTATTTTGGAAAGTGGGGAGAGGGGATAAGGCTCGGTTCTGGACTGATTCCTGGGACCAGAATCCTCCCATTATTGTTGTGTTTCCTGAATTGCAACCGATAAAATCTGCTATAGAAGATAAGGGATGGATCCAAATTGAGAGCTACTTTAACACTAGTCAATTGGGGGACTACAAGATCATAAAGTTTAAGCGGCCGGATGAGTGGCCAATACCAATCCCTCCGGAGTTGGTACCTACTTTGGGAAAAATCTTGGCGTAACGGTTTCTTACCGGGAGAGATGCGGAGGATGAACTGGCCTGGGGCTATGGGAGCCTTGGGGTTTATACTGTGAAAGAGGGATATGATGAGATCCTCCCAGAGCCCCCCCCACACTTTTTTTTGGTTCATGATTGGAGAAAGATATGGCATCCCCAGGGCTGGCCGAAAGTGAACTTCTTCGCCTGGCAGTTTTTGCATAATGGAATTCTCACCTATGACAATCTCAGACTCAGAGGCATCATTGGCCCTTCTCAATGTGTGTTATGCCACAAGCAGGAGGAAACTGCGGATCATCTAATGTTTGAATGTTCTTTCACACGACAGATCTGGAAGCGCTGGTTCTCCCACTTTAAACTTCAGAGCTAATGGGGTCTTGTCTCGAAACAACATTTGGGAAAGCTGGAAGAAAGGTAGATTTAAATCCAAAGCTCTTCGAATTGGCTGGGAGCTTGGTTTATTTTTTATCTGGTGGCAGGTTTGGTTGGAGAGAAATGCCCGTATTTTTCGTGAAACCTTCTCCCCTCTAGAAGGAATATGGCAAGTCATTTGGAGCAAAGTGGCGGAAACGGTTGCCATTCATGCCGAGGGGGAAATTCAGTCTGCTTCTGAGCCTTTGGAAGAGGGAGCTGTTATTCAACAAAGGCAGGTGAGTGGTAGTTGGAAACCTCCTCCTGAAGGATGGATCAAAATCAATACTGATGGAGCTGCTAAAGGCAATCCGGGAAGTGCTGGAATTGGAGTAGTGTGCCGCGATCATGCCGGGTCTTTGCTCTATTGGGAACCTGCAGGGTCCCGGGATGTGCCACAAACAATGAAGCCGAGGCCTTTGCCATTAAATCCGCCTCCTTCTGGGCTGCCAAACAGGGACACAGGAAGATTATTATTGAGTCCCGACTCCCAAATCTTGGTGGGTGCTCTTGACTGTATGAGAAACTTTGTCTCGAAAGCTTGGAGGTTGCGGATCTTAGTCTCCCAAATCAAAGAGCTTTGGAGGGAATTAGATGATGTGATACCTGTCTATGTGAATCGAGATCTCAATAAGGCGGCCGATTTCCTTGCTAAGATGGGTGCTGAAAGGGAGGTTGGGATGCAGCTGCACACAGTGACATGCCTGTGGAGGATGCAGAGATCCGACAAGGCCTTGAACGTTTTCTGAAATGATGTGCAGTGTTTTTATGCTAAGGAAGGTTTCTGTCGCGATATCGCGACATGTAGCGCCGTCGCTGCTTCAAGTTGGAAGTTGTCGCGATATCGCGACAGGTTGCGCCCTCTCGGCCTTTGGCGGGTTTTTGTCACGATATCGACATGTCGCGATATCACGACATGTCGCGCCATCGCGGCCCTCGAGGAAGGCGCATGGTAAAATTGTCGCGATATCGCGACAGTTTTGGCAATTTGGGGCTAATCGGAAAAATTGTCGCGATATCGCGACACTTTTGCAGATGGAGAGCAAAGTGGAAAATTTGTCGCGATATCGCGATAGTTTTGAGAACTAGGCGTTGAAAGGAAAAACCGTCGCGATATCGCGATCGCTTTGAGAACCTGGCGCCGAAAGGAAAAACCGTCGCGATATCGCGACACTTTTGGCGATCTGGTGTCATAAGGAAAACCCGTCACGAAATCGCGACCATTTTGCTGATGTGGTGCAAAGTGGATATTTTGTCGCGATATCGCGACATTTTTTGGCGATGGCTGCTGTATGAAAATCTCGTCGCGATTTCGCGACAATTTTGGCTTACCAGAGGAATGGAGAAAACTGTCGCGATATCGCGACGCTTTTGCGATCTGGATGCCATAAGGATAATTCGTCGCGATTTCATGACACTTTTGATGGTTGGATGATTCGGAGGCTCTCTGTCGCGATTTCGTGACCTTTTTGGCGTTATGGAGCAAGCTGGTCTTCATGTCGCGATTTCGCGACAATTTTGACGAAGGGTTGCTGGAGGGTGCTGTCGTCGCGATTTTGCGACATGTCATGATTTCGCGACATGTCACGATTTCGTGACATGTCACGATTTCGCAACATGTCGCGTTTTCATGACTGTTGGCACCGCAGTGGAGGAGTCGGGGTTGACTGTCACGATCTCGCGACATGTCGCGATTTCGCGACATGTCGCTTGTTCGCGCCCAGTTGACTTCTTTGCTTTGTGTTGTGCTGGGTTGACTTTGTGCTCTTCTCTTGTAGTGTTGTTTGCTGTTCTTGGTTGGGATGTGTTCTCTCCCGCTTGTAATTGCTCTTTGTATTAATACAAGTTTTTCATTTTTTTCAAAAAAAAAATATATTAAAATAAGTGATTCTTGGAGTGATGCCTTTAATATTTTCAATTAATTTGAAAGTATAAGATTCAAGACAATTATAGTATAGAAAATGGGTTGTCTTCTCCCTCTACAACTCAAACATTCAAGCTTTCATTCAAAACTTGTTGTTGAATGCTTGTTATGCTCTATTATTTCTCTCAGATATCATACTACTTCTTGGGTTACTCTGATTAACGTACTTATCATTACTACTTCTTGGACATTGCATTTCTACTTATCAAGCATTTTTCCAATATGCTCGTGGTCTTCTCAAGCTCTGTAGGTATAATTGGGATATTCTCAAGCTTCTTGGATTTGCTTGGGATCGTCTCAAGATTCTTAAATGTGCTTGAATTCTTATCTATGTAAACTTAATATCTTTCATTATTCCTTGAATGTGAGATGGTACCATGGATAACACATTTAGTATTTGGCTACATTCTTTAACATAATAGTGTTATTTCAGTTCTACTAACTCATGTTTGGCTTGAATATTATCTATTATATTGTTGTTTTAATAGATGGCCTCTTGTCCTCTTATATTCCCTACTCCCTCTACTTCTATAGATGTATTTTTTTTGGTTGCTTTATCTTATTTTGGCCTATCCTTATTATTCTTTCCATTATTATGCTTAACCTATGTTTATTCTAGATACTGCACTTGACCATATGTCTTATTGTATTCTCTATATAATAATTTTAAATCTTTAATATGGTCCTTTATAATGGACCCTTAATTTCATAAATTTGATGCTCCCTAATGACTACTTTTGCACTTTAGAATCTTCTTCACTAAATATTTATATGGCTACCAATGTCAAGCCTATTGTGAAGGTCAATATATAATGACCTAAAACTTCTTTTATCAAGGCCTCTCTTCAAGACCTAAATCTTCTTATGTCAAGGCCTATCTTCAAGACATGAATTATGTTATCTATGTCAAGTTCTATCTCCAAGAATTGAATATTATTATGTCAAGGTTTGTCTTCAATACTCTTTTATCTATGTCAGGATCTATCTTTAAGACCTAAATATTTTACCTCTTATGTCAAGGTCTCTGCTCAAGACCTAAATCTTCAATGCTAAGGATAATTTCCCTATGACTATAAACTTTAGTATTCTACAACTTAATTTAAAATCTGATTGATGAAATATTACATTTAGATAGTTATATCAATCCTTGATATATCCTTCACCATTTTTTCTTACTATTGTACTAGAAGATGAAATTATTCTCTATATGTTCTCGAAAGCTTCTCACTCTTTTGATGATTAATCTTTGTTGCAACTCTATCTTCAAAAATGTTTTTGGTAACACCTAAGAACTCAAATCTCTAATATCAAGGTGACCTTAATTTCCTTGATGCTTCTATCAATATCAAGGGTTGGCTATATCCCTAAATGATCAACTATCTTAAAGTCGATTCACCCTCCAATAGATGATTCCTTGTCTTCACTAGTTATATTACAACCATGGAAAGACTCTATAGCTAAATCCTAGTCTTCACTAGTTGTTCTTCTAATCGTGGAAATACTATAGTCTTTCTACTTACTTTGACCTTACAATATAGTTCAGGTCTAACTCCCTTTAAAGTAGACATACTCTAAATCAATTTAATCAAGCTAGAAAAAATCAATTTTGTATGTAGCTAAATACATTCAAGAAACTACTCACAGTAGCTCTGATACCATTGATGGCTTTTTAAGACTTAATACTAACATACAACTCATAGGTAAAATTACATAGGATCAAATATAATATAGAAAAAATATAGTAAGATCAAGATAATGATGTAAGAAAAATAATATGAGAAAATTAATATGTAAATCAAGGTATATAATATATCACATAACATTCATTAATAAGAAACAATATGAATGTAATAGCCTAAATCATATATGTACAAATAGTGTAGCACAACTTACAATATAATTGCTCAAAATGTATGCAATATTTATTACTCCTCTTTATCTTACAAATATATCACTTGACTCTTGATCATTCCTATGATGATATTGATAACTGATTCTCTATATCCTTATGATTCTCCATGGAGTAATATATCCATTGTAGAATGACTGTTTGGATACTTGATTATTCCTTTCCTTATGCCAAGTATCATGGCTCTTGGCTTCTCTACTTGACACTTGCATACATGACTCTATCTTCTATGTACAACTAGACATGACTCTTCATTTAGAAAACTCTAATCTAAAGACACTTGTGCACACTTACATATAAGACACTTTTGCACATAAACTCACATTAAACTTGCACAGTTAATCACATTACACTTGTGCATTTTCTACACATATACACTTACATAACACTTGTGCAATTCTTGCACATTACAACATTACATAAAATATTACTCACACTCTAAACTAAGACTCAACCTTAATCTAATATTTACAAGATGTACCATGAAGGTACCATGGGGGTACATTAGCATGTACCAAATAATGTAATATTCTCCAACACCCCCTATATTACATTATTTGGCTATTGAAGACTTTAGTCTTCAATCATGGTCTTCGTATTTCATCTTCAATCTACCTCCTTTAGATCAATATCTAAACTTTTAATATGAGATTCTTCTTTGTCTTTGAATTTAGATTTTCTATTGCCCTTCTTGAAGTGATTTCTTCTCTTCTTGTTTCTTCTTCTTCATTTTTGCATTTTCATTTGAGATATATCTAATGATATATCTTCTAAGCATTGAGTTATAAAATCATCACAATAATATTGCTTTGATTTCAATGATTCCATATTGAAACTAACATAAGCTTATTTCAAGTTGTATGTGAGTTTTTTTTCTTGTTTCTTCCCTTGAAAGAAATCAAAGCTAATTAATGATAAATACATCATTAAGAATTCTTCTAAAAAAATATAATGGTGTTTTGAGAATTCCACCACATTCTGAAGAGATTTTCATGAAGATAACTTATAGGTGTTGTAAAATTTTCCTCTTTTGCCTCATTGAGAAACAAAGATCATTGTTCTTTTAAATCATTAGCCATTTTTTCCTTCCAGTCATCTATTAAATTTTTAGAATAAAAAGTGTGTGCAACATTTCTTCACCATCCTCATTGAATGCATTCTTAACAATTTCTTCCATGATATACAAATAATGTAAACAATATATCTCTTTTGATGTAGACTACCTTATAAAATCCCTAAGTTTAAATATATTAAAGTTTCTAAATAAAATCTTATTGAGTAGAAAACCTTATATCTCCCTAATTTGTTAGAAACTAATAAATATAAATTCTACAAATTTAGTTTTTCCTAAGTTTGAAGTAGAACTCCTTTTGACTCCCAAATTAATTAATTTGCAAATACTCAATAATCTTATAAATAAAAAAAACTATTAAATAAATTAAATAACTATTAAAGAAATCTTATAAATACAAAATAAATTAAACTTCAAATATTAACTTCTAAATAAAACTTATCACTCCAAATAAACTATATAAAATAAACAAACTAAATAATATTTATAGATTCTATAGTTTCTCAAAATTTAATACTTTAATAAATCAATTACTACCTTATCACTCCTATAGCTTAAATTTAAAACCCTAATAAACTTTGAAATACATTTCAAAATTTGTGCACACCTTATCCTCTCTTCAAAAACTGTAATATGGATTGAATGCTACTCACATAGGTTGACTTTAACATGTCTACTAAGTGTTATAATCCTCAAATGACTCGTGAGCAATTTCTATTCAAATGGAATGTAAGATGTTTACATACATATGGCGTATGGCGTATGTTTTTATTTAAGTGAGATATTATTTGTGCTACTTCATATGCCTTGGAAATATTTCAATAATTGTGCATTCTAATGTTATTCCTTCCTCACTATGGTAGATAACTAGGGTGGCAAATGGATTTACCAACCATGCATTACTTTGGTCTTCTTCTTTTGTAACTTAAACATTCAATATTTGACTTAGAACTTGTTTTTGGATGCTTGGTATGCTCTACTATTTATATTAAATATTGTACTACTTCTTGGGTAACTCTGGTTAATGCACTACTCATTAGTGCTTCTTATACATTGCATTGCTTCTTCTCAGTCATTTCTCCAATATGGTCGTGGTCTTCTCAAGCATTTTAGGCATGCTTGGCATCTTCTCAATATCCTTAAATGTGCTTGAAGTCTTCTCTAGGTAAACTTGATGTCTTTCATTCTTCCTTGGATGTGAGATGGAACCATGGATGACTTGTTTGATGTGTAGCTACATTCTCTAACACAATAGTATTGTCTTAGGTCTACTGACTCATTTTTGGCTTGCACATTCTCCATTATATTATTGTTTTGATATATAGCCTCTTGGACACTTAGATTATCTACTCTCATTACTTATATAGATATCTTTTTGCTAGTTGATTTATCTTCATTTGACCTATCCTTCTTATGCTTGCTATTATGATGCTTAACCTCTATTTCTTCTAGAAACTACACTCTATCATATGTCTGATTGCATTTTTTTATAATACTTTAAACCATTAATATGGTCCAATGGACCCTTAATTTCTTAAAATTGATGCTCTCTAATGACTACTTTTTGCACTTTAGGATCTTCTTCACTAAATATTTATATGTCTTCCAATGTCAACCATATTAACAAATCATAATCCCATTTTTTTGGAGATCCCTAACTCTCTATTCTTCAAGAAACCTTTTAGATTTCAATCTATGTGGATCAAACATTCCAGTTTTAGAGATAAGTTAGTGGTGGCAGCAGCCTGTCAAGGGTAGTGCAACTTTTAAACTTGCTGGTAAATTAAAGTTTGTTAAGAAAAATCTTCGAACTTGGAACACAGAGGTCTTTGGGAAACTCTTTGAAAATAAAAAATAGGTTGTTGAAAGTTTGAAGATAATTTATCAGAGGATCCAACATGGTGATGCTGATGAAACTACTAGGTAGGAGGAACGAATAAAACTAGCAGAGTTTCATAACATTTTGGCCTGTGAGGAAATCTATTGGAGGCAAAAATCAAGGGCTCTTTGGTTGAAATATGGAGATTCAAATTCTAAGTTTTTTCACATCACCACGCTTAGAAACAAAAGCAATAACAAGATAAATTAAAAAAAAAAAATTAGATGGTTCTATTACTCAAGACTTAACATAAATCAGAAAGGAGGCAGTAACTTATTTCAATTCTATCCATGGTCAGGAATAGCAGTGCAATGAGGAGGCCAAATATATTCTATTGTAATCCATTCCTAGCATAATAAATTAGGATATAAACCTTAAGCTTCTAGCTCCATTTTTTGATGAGGAAATTAAGGAAGCCTTGTTTAGCATGGAGCCAGACAAAGCCCCGGGACCCGATAGCTTCCCCCCTTATTTCTATCAATATTTTTAGGACATCGTAAGTGAGGATGTAATTTCTGCTATCAGAGAATTCCAAGCAAGCAATCATATCCCAAAAGGTATCAACTCTACTTTTATTTCTCTAATTCCTAAGAAGCAAACCCCTGAATCTATGGTCGACTTCGAGCCAATCGATCCTGTGCAATGTTTCTTACAAGATCGTAACTAAAGCCATTGCAAATAGAATAAAAGATATTCTGCCCCTCATCATAGATCCATGCCAGGGAAGCTCTGTCTAAGGTAGGTCAATCTTGGATGGAGTTATCATAGTTCATGAAGCTTTACACTCTACTCATAAGACTAACAGGTTTGTTTTTGCCCTTAAGCTCGATATGAATAAAGCATTTGACAGGCTAAATTGGGACTTTCTGATTGTTGTCCTCCTTAAGTTTGGTTTTCACCACCAATGGGTTAATTTGATAAAAGAATGTATTTATAAAGCATGGTTCTTGATTCTAGTTAATGGAATAACTATTGGTTACTTTCAAATTCGTAGAGGAATTTGGCAGGGGGACCCTATCAGCCCCATGTTATTCATCATTGTGGCAGAAGCTTTAGGCAAAACCATAAAAAATGCTTGCATTTCAAGGCTAATATCAGGAATCAAGGCAACATCTCTCACTAGGGTTGTTTCTCACCAAAAATTCATCGATGATACCCTTATATTGACTAAGGCATCGGTGGTTGAGGCCAAAATAATTAAATACATCCTGCAACTCTACAAGGATGTTGTTGGTCAGAAAGTTAATTTCAATAAAAGCAAGTTATATTTCTTGAACACCCCCATTCAGAGGCAAGGAAGGATTGCAAAAATTTTAGGGTGTGATATAGCAAACCTCCCCAATTCGTATCTTGGCCTCCCTCTTTTCATTGGTTCTCCGAGAGAGTCAATGTGGGACAGGGTTATTAAAAGAATTCAAAAAAAACTTGTTGGATGGAAAGGTAATCTTCTATCTCGAGCAAGAAAGATGACCCTCACTAAGGCCTCTCTTCAGAGCATTCTAGTATATTTCCTCTCCGTTTTCAAAGCCCCTGTGAAGGTTTTCCAAAAAATTGAGAAACTCCAAAAAGAATTTTTATGGATTGGATCAAAGGAGAAAAAAAGGATACACCTTGTAGGATGGACCAAAGTGTGCAGACCCAGGGAAAATGGGGGCTTAGGTCTGAGGATAATTTCTCATATAAATTTAGCTTTACTAGCTAAGCAAGCGTGGCATCTCATTTTTGTTGAAGAAAATGAATGGACAACTATCATCAAATGAAAGTATCTTCAAAATATGGGATTTTTAAGTGACTCAGTTCCAATCAGAGGTTCTGCTTTTTGGAAAGCAATTCTTAATTGTAAGGAAATCATCAAAAAAGGTTTAAGATGGGTTTTAGGCAATGGTGAGAGGATAAATTTTTGGAATGACAGGTGGGATAAGGATGAACCATTGACGCAATATCCTAACTTATCCCAAATCAGAGATATCACAAAAGAAATCATTGGCAGAAAAGTCTCTAATTATATGGTTGAGGACAAAGGTAGAATGAAGTGGAAAAAAATAAGAATTCAAGGATTTCAAGTAGAATCAAATGATATTTGTAACATTCTCGAGCAATATTTTATCCCCATGAGACCCAAGGAAGATCAAGTGACCTGGGCTCCTACGAAAAATGGGAAGTTCACTATTAAACCAGCTTACAAGATTCTGCTTGATGACGAGGATTTTATCCTCCAAAAGGACTTAGTTTGAATAAAAAATTTAATTCCAAAAATTGCAGTCTTTTCATGGCTGGTTATCCAAGGAAGAATTCTAACCATTTATAATATGATGTGTAAAGGTATTTGTATCACTAATTGTTTTTATATGTGCAGGGCTAATTGGAAGACCATTTATCACATTTTCCTTGAGTGCCCTTTTTCCTTGACTGTCCTAAGTGGGGTTTTTCAGGCCTTCAATATTTCATGGGTTAAACCAACCACCATACTTGATTTGTTCCTTCAGTGGCCTTACTCCTTTTCAATCCAAAGACTTAGATACAAGTAGAAAATTTATCTCAATCACTATATTTGGAAGGTGTGGTTAGAAAGGAACTGTAGAGTCTTTAATGAGTCTATCAATGATCATCAAACTATCATTGCCAGGATCCTATCCTTTTCCAATGAAAATTTGAACCTTATCCCTTTTGATAGTTGTAAACCTCATCTGAAGGAGACCACGATTGCTCAACATTTAAGCTTAACCTTGTTAGATGAGTCTATGCCTAGGGTAGTCAACCCCAGAGCCAATGTTAAGTGGTCTCCACCTCCTACGGGTTGGTTTAAGCTTAATTTTTATGGAGCAGCTAAGGACAATCCTGGTAGAGCAGGCGTTAGTGGCATTGTGCGAGATCATAATGGGAATATGATGCTTGCATTTTTTGAATATTTGGGAACAAGGATGAACAACGAAGCTGAAGCTAGAGCTATGTGGAAAGGCCTTCAAATGACTCAAGACTTAGAAGGCAATTTTATCGTAGAAGGAGACTCTATGCATGTTATAAATCTCCTCAATAATTGGAAAACACCTCCTTGGAGGATTAAATTTTTTTTTGAAGAGGCTAGGATCCTTTTCTAGGGAATACATGATAGAAAAGCCCAACATGTCTTTCGAGAAGCTAACAAAATTGTTGATAAGCTGGCCAATTTGGGTGTCGATGGTGATGAACTTTTCAAATGGGAACACGGTGTCCCGAGTGAAGTAGAGGAGCTTATTCAACAAGAATTCCAAGAATGATAGTCAAATTTACCAACAGGGAAGGCACTGTAAGTTTGAAGGCTATGAGTATTCTCGTCTCTTTTTTGAATTGGACTCACAATAAAAATTATCCGAGTTGTCAGTCTTTGTGGATGCTACTTGGAAATACCACAAAGACTAATGGGGATAGTAACATGTCAGATAACATGGCTTCTAGTTATCTTAGTAATTTGAGGTTGGTTTATAATCACAGGGAAGGAAAGAAACGACAATATAAGACTTCAAACCAAAGCCACGTGGACCACCATATAGCCACCGCCATAAATCTAGCCAACAGGTTCACTTCTCCAAGGCTGATTGGCCAAGATAGTATGTGGTACCAAAGGCTTGTCATATACGAAAGAAAGCAATTACCAAATAATTATTAAGAGTAATTGTCAATACTGAGCTTGTGGGAGTTTTTTTCAGTACTCTGCTATGTGTGTCTACAGCTTTTTGTTTCTCCATTATCTCAAGGAAGGGATCCATGTATGTTTCTTTTTTGTAATTATGATGCATGTGTGTTTTCTTGAGGTATACCCAAAATGTTGTATGGGAAGTTTCTTTTTGATAATAGTCTATGTGCATTATTGGATGTAATGGCTTTGTCGGCATGTAGATTTTACATATATAGGATCCTTAGTAAGGATATGTTCATCAACAGCCCTGGGCTGATTTTTGTAAAAGGTTTTGGGTCAACCTGTAAAACCTAGTATTAATGCTATAGTATTTTATCTACCAAAAAAAAATCAAGGTCAATATCTAATGATCTAAAACTTATTTTATCAAGGCCTCTCTTCAAGACCTAAATCTTCTTATGTCAAGGTCTATCTTCAATACTTGAATTCTTTTATATATGTCAAGGTCTATCTTCAAAACTTGAATCTTCTTATGTCAAGGTTTATCTTCAAGACTTGAATTTTTTTATATATTTCAAGGCCTATCTTTAAGACCTGAATTTTTTACCTCTTATGTCAAGGTCTATCCTCAAAACCTGAATATTCAATGTCAAGGCTAATTTCTCTATGACTTGAAACTTCAATATCCTATAATTTAAATTAAACTCCGCTTGATGAAAGCTTACATTCATATGGATATATTAGTCCTTGATATATCCTTATCTATTTTTTCTTACTCTTGCACTAGAAGATGAAATTCTTCTCTATTTATTGTAGGAATCTTCTTACTGTTTTGATGATCAATATTTGCTACAAATCTATCTTCAAAAATGTCTTAAGTCATACCTAAGAACTCAAATATCTAATTTCAAGGTGATCTTAATGTCCTTGATGCTTCTATCAATATTAAGGGCTGGTTATTTTCTTGAATGATCAACTATCTTAAAGTTGATTCACCATCTAATAGATGAGTCCTTGTATTTACTAGTTATACTACAACCATGGAAAGACTCTATAGTTGAGTCCTAGTATTCACTAGTGTTATTGTGATCATGGAAAGACTCTAGTCATTTTACTTACTTTAACCTTATAATAGAGTCTAGATATAACTCCCTTTAACGTAGAAAATCTCTAAACCAATTTTATTAAGCTAGATAAAATTGATTTTGTATGTAGCTAAATAAATGTAACATGTGCAAGAAACTGCTCACAGTAGCTTTGATACCACTAATGGTTTTTTAAGACTTAATAATAACATAAAACTCACAAGATAAATTCCATAGGATCAAATATAATATAGCCACAATTTAGTAAGATCAAGATAATAATGTAAGCATAATAATATGAGTAAATTAATATTTAAATCAAGGCATATAATATATCAAATAACATTCATTAATAAGTAGAAATATGAATGTAATATCCTGAATCATACATGTACAAAGCGTGTAGCACAACTTACAATATTAATTGCTCAAAATTTATGCAATACTTACTATTCCTCTTTCTCTTACAAATATATCACTTGACTCTTGATCATTCATATAATGATATTGATAACTGGTTCTCTATATCCTGATGATCCTCCATGAAGTAATATATATCCATTGTAGAATAACTCTGGATACTTGACTATTCCTTTCCTTATGCCAAGTATCATGACTATTGGCTTCTCTACTTGACACATGCATACACATTACTTTATATTGTATGCACACCTAGACATGACTCTTCACTTAGCACACTCTAATCTAATAACACTTATGCACACTTACATATAATATACTTTATGACACAAACTCACATTACACTTGCATACTTAATCACATGACACTTGTGGATTTCCTACACATCACAACATTACATAAAATATTACTCACACTCTAAACTAAGACTCAACCCTAATCTAATATTTACAAGATGTACCATGAAGGTACCATGGGGGTACATTAGAATCTACCAAATAATATAATATTCTCCAATAAATTTGTTGTTATCAATATTTAATGAGACAATATAAATATATCTCATTTAATCATTATACGCTTTAGTCAAATTTTCAATAATACCTTAAATAAACAAGGTTCTAACCTACTGACCTAGAAAATTCCATATTTTTTCTTAAATCATATAGACCCCTCTATTTTTGTATCTATTTATTTCTATATATTTCTATAGGGTTCATTCCAACATTGGATTTAGACCCTATATTTGCTACTACAACACTTTCAGTACCTTTGTTCCACACTTTTTTCCCTAGCATTTTATAATAGATCTTGCTTTTTGTTTGAATTAGTTTATCTTGTCAATTTGTTTAGCATTAGATGATTTCATATCTTATTCTCTACTCACTCTTAAGTAATATAATTTACTTGTTGATTTTAATTATTAGACTTATATTCCTACTATCATTAAGCCTATGTTCTTTCCCTTTAGTTGAATTAATTTGTCTATCTATCTATCTATCTGTCTATCTATCTATCTATATATATATATATATATTTAATATATTTTATTATTGTTAAAAATAATTAATTTTCCCATCTTAAGCATAAATAAATGCATATAGATTGTATCTATACTAGGTTGTTTGGTTACACTACTTTCTTGAATGCACTTATTTGGAAAAAGAAGAGGTTTCCATTTTTATTGCAACATTTAAACTTGAAAGTCACATACACTAGATTTTTTTTTATTATGTCACTACTTTGATTATATCCTTTAAATTTTAGATTGCAACCTATTTCATACAACAATAAATTAGAAAAGCATATAGTGTAATATTTTCTCTCCTTCACTATTGTCATCCTATATGTTTAATTTTTAGTTATAGTCTTTATAAAAGGCTTATGCATAGAACCTCAAGAGAGAATCATTGCTTTCTCTCTAGAAACTGCTTGGTGTTTGTATAATTTACACATCAAACATAGTATCTAGGATTCATAATGCACCCATTTACATACATTGAGGTCATAAATATGTCTAAAATATACTTGTTGGTTGAGGAGTCCCTAGACCACCCATATTACACCCCTACTATAATGGTGTTTACCACTATAGTATTTTTTCAGGTGCATTATTCAATAATACACACTTGCCACCATATTGATTCATAAAATAATCGATTGATTGGAAATATTGATTACTTTTTGGTTGTATGAAATGTAAAGGAATGTTGCCTATGTGTTCTAACCATATACCATATATAAGATGGCATGGGTTGAACTATGGAAGATTACTTTATGGAACTTACAATAGGGTACTAACATAAAGAAGACAATGAAGACAATATGTTTCCCCTTAGTATTATTAGTAACATCATGACAAATAATGGAAAACAAAGTATAAACAAATTTAATATCAATAAACGTTAATAAAATAGATGGAAAACACCAAGCGATGAAATAAAATAAAAATAAACCAAAATAAGGCAAACATAAAAGTGAATAGTCAAAAGAGATATAGTTCATTGTTTTAAGGGGAGGTCATAGTCATAAGAGGAAGAGTTAAAAAAAAGTACATGAAGATATACCAAATTGAAGAATGTACATGATTGATACTCATACACAAGTAGTCAAATATAGCAAAGTGAAAATAAATACATCAAAATTAATAGGTAAACCAAGAAGACAAGTTAGAAGTTACTATGCATAAAAACATATTACATGCATGGAATTGGTGGATTCATCCAACTCAAATACATCCATGGTTTGCAAATTTATTTCACTTTAACAAAAAATATTTAATATTATATGGACCAAGACTTGTCCTTGCACTTATGCATAATATCAATCTTGAGGACAAGATCCCCAACTTTGAAATCATGATGATAGAATTTATTATTATATTGATTAGCAACATGACTAATATAGGCATTATTATGCTCAAGATCGTGTATACACCTCTTATCAAGAGTGGTAAGTTTAGCAACATGAGCGTCCCTATACTCCTAATGGTATTTTCCATGACTCAAGAATTTTTTCAAAGAAATACATAAAGAAGGCAATTCAATTTCAACTGACAAAAAAGCTTCAATACCATAGACCAAAGAAAATGTGTTGCCCTTGTAGATGTTTGAATATTGGTGTGGCACACCCAAAATATGGGTTATAACTTTATGTGTCAATATTTTTTTATTTCCCTAACTACATTTTTTTAAATATTAACCAAAATTTTATTACTAGATTCAACTTGACCATTCCCTAATGGATAGTAAAGTGTAGAAAAATAGTATTGAATAGCTAATTGAGAAGTCAAATATTACATTTCTTAATTTTTTAAAAGGAGTACCATTATATAAAACAAGAGTATATGAGATGAAAAAGAGATATACAATATAGTTAAAGATAAATTTGGATATGGTGAGAATTGTTTGATTTGTCAATGTCATAGCTTCTAACTATTCTGTAAAATATTCTATTGTTGTGATAATACATTTGTACCCATCTAAAGACATGGGATAAATAGCGTAGACACCTAGAACATATCATTTTGAGGAGACTACATATATGGACACCTTTTTAGGCCATATGACCCACCTTGGGAAGCTTTAAGGCTTAACAGTGGTCTTCACCACTCAAATAGGGGAAAATTGCCTTTTGCAGCTTGGACCGTCCTACCTATGGATGGCCTCCAGAGATTATCCCACCCTGAGACAACTAGAAGTCATGACCACCCTACCTTGGGATGGTTGCACTTGTAATAGATTACGAATCTTGAGCTTAGAGAAAAATAGTTACACGGGATAACTAAGCACCTATAGTCAGTTATGAGAAGCTTCTAGAATAGGCAATTGCCATTCCTAAATCTACCTGCTTCTTGATTCTTGGATTACCTCATATGATAAGATTCACATTTGGGAAATCTATAAGAATACACCTTTCCTCCATTATTTAATATAGCAATTTTACATACCAAAGTCATTCTTTATGAGCACACCCTTGAACATCAGAGATTGAAGAGCTCCCAACATTCAAAGCAATGAAGTGTTGCTAGATTTTCACCATAGAGCTTCAAAGCATCTTTTGCATCCTTTCACCATGGAAAGTATGTCAATGGATTCCCTTGGAGTTTGAAGATCACATTTATATCCTTTGAGCAAGCCAAAAATCTCATTTCAGTGATAATTCTTGCAATTAAGTCATTCTTCACGAGCACACCCTTGAACATCAACTCCTCAGATCAACTTGAGCATCACCCTATGTCGATTACAAAGGATTCATCTGTAGTTCAATGATCATATCACCCTGAGATGACCCGTAGGCACTACCATCCTGCTTAGGTATGTCCAATAGGCCAGACCATCCTACATAGGGATGACCTCTTGAAAAGATATATTTTCTCTATTTTCTTGGTTGTAATAGATTTAACAATATTTTAATCACTAGCTAGCATAGTTAAATTTTAGTTTTATGCATCTGTTTACTGTATTTATGATTTTATTTATCATTTATTTATTATGATCATGGGTCTTATCATAAAAGGCTCTTCATATGCTATTGATTCTTTTTAGGTTTCTTATGTGCAAATTTATAGGTCTTTTCAATGGAGAAAATAACATAAAAATTGTCACACCTTCACCATACACAACGACAATCTCAATAACCTATCTAATTAGTTTTTGTGATACTAAAGGATCTTGTGTAGTACATGGATTTTATATGTAATTAATTATATCAAATATTGGTAGTGATCCTTCGGAGGGGATCTTATTTGTAACCTCATTGTAAAAGAACATGATATTATCAATAAAATGGCACCTTGATCATTTATTTATTTTGTTCTTCATGTGTATGGTTACATTTGATTTAATAAATTTTAATATTGCATTTTTTTTATGTAT
The DNA here is from genome assembly GCA_028583015.1 of Wollemia nobilis. Classification (NCBI taxonomy): domain Eukaryota; kingdom Viridiplantae; phylum Streptophyta; class Pinopsida; order Araucariales; family Araucariaceae; genus Wollemia; species Wollemia nobilis. The sequence continues at coordinate 8,768,837 of JAQPPZ010002554.1, forward strand.
GTATGGTCCTTTTAGCTATCTACAGTGGCAATCATGATGGGACTTTGATCCATATTTCACAAATTTATTGTTATTTGCTACTTTTCTTTATTTTCTTGAATTACAGGTACCACCATCCTTGACTGAGATGGTCAGCAAGTGCAATCATCTCACCTCGATACGATCCATAGTCATATCCATCCTAATCTGATATGGCCTTAGGATAGAAGCCACAAAGAGCAGAACTGAATCTTCAATAGATGTAGGCTTCACTAGTAAGTTCTTTTATCCCTATTCTCCTATTTTTAGTAGAGAAAGTTAAGAATATTTATGCTTTAGTAGGAAAATTATAGAAGAATTTTTTATTTAAAATAGTCTATTTGTGATCGTCCTTAAGTTAAATAACCTTTATTTTTGTCCATCCCTATCCTAGATGGCCCCTTATTTCTGATCATCCCTATGTGAGATAGCCTTTACTATAGATCGACCTTCACAAATATGGTATCTATCTGCTTATTGTGTGGAATGTGTGCTTGTTGCCTACTTAAAGGATGATATCATATGAGGGTTCTACATTTTTAAATTTCTAAAATTGAAACATTTATTACTTAGGAATCTAAAATCAAATGTCATTTTTATGCATTAGTAAATATATATATATTGTATTTACATGGTGCAATCGATAGCCTCCATGAAACCGGGCAGGCTGTCTAGTTGTTATGGCCGCCACAGTATTCTACGTTGTCCGCCCTGGAAGCCACCACACAGATCTTCGCACAATCCACCCCTATAACCACCATGCCACAATCATTTTAAAACTTTTACGCCACTAAAAGCACCAGGAAAGGGACAAGCATTTAGTTCGAAGAGGCCCAAGATTTGAACCTTGGACCTCCGCCCCCTTATGGGGTTTGGATGAACCAATTGGTCTACAACTCAAACCTTAGTAAAAATATATTGAATGCTCTATGCTTGCATTTACTTTTTACATAAAATAAAATGAATCCACACACACCATGAACTATCTTAAATATTAGTAAGTTGGATTTCATCACCAACCATCAATGAAGACCAATGATGATGAGTTTCATCTCCACCTCATTGGATTGCATGTAATTATTTTGTACCTCTTTTTTGGCTAGGGTCAGTCCAGGAACCTTTATAAGGTGAGGACTAGTAGGACTTGGGCTCCCTCATTGGGTTTGGATTTCATCACCAAGCCCTGGTGGGTTTCACGACTTGGACTTCATCACCAAGTTAGTGTGTGAGAGCATACAGGTGAAAACCCTAAACTAAATCAATATCATCAACAAAAAAAATGTAAAAATGATAAAAAGAAAGAAAGAGCAACAACACATCAAAACACACAATATAATGTAGGAACTCACAAAGAAAAACTTAAAAGAGATAAAAATATTGTATGTTTTTTTTGTCTTCTTTCTATTTTGCATAATCAAGACAACATGGTAACTACACGTAACCAAGCTTAGCCATGAGCCAGTGAGGTAGAAAACTTACAAGGAGACCCTAAACATATTTGCTATATTTCTAAGGACCTACTCCTTCCCACATGGTTCTCTAATAGTCATCATGAGGGTAACTCCTAACATAGAGGATTAGAACACCAAGGTACCTTTTCTAAGGGAACACCTATAGGTTCTTTGCATGATCGAGTAGATGATCTTGTTAGCCAACATTGATCTCATGTTATGGCTAGAAATGATCTACCCATTGAGAGGCCTACTAAGGGAGTAGCACAAATTCATATCCCCACTCGATCCACACACCCATATGAGAATGAGCCATATTACATGCCTTTACCTAGATTGGATGGGCGAGCTACCCCACTTGATCGGCCTTGGGTAAGCCAAAATTTTGATCACTTAGATAGGTATGGCCTGCATTTTACTGATAAATCTACCTCTTCAATTCACACTCATTTTGATGATAATGAATATGAATATCTAGTTCATCCTAATCCCACTTGTGGAGAGTGTTCCACATGAACACATCATACCCTTGCTCTATATCAACGTGAAGATCTCACTTCTAGATTTGAACATCATGTTAACGTAGCTTCCCTCGATCAAGAAAAATGGGTTGCTACTTCCATAGTGCCTATAGAATGAACCAAATCCCCTTATGTTAACATAATAGTTGGGTAACCTTGCATTACCAATCAGATAGACCAAACACCTAGGCCAAACATGAGTCAATGAGAGCAACTACACTAACAATGGTTGGATAGGTTGCAAAGAGATCAAGATCACCTAGAGTAAGAGCAATAGCACATATAGAAAGAGTGAGAGTGCCTAGAATAAGAGTGATAACACCTAGAACATGATCACATAGCGCAACAAAGAGTGCACCACCATAGTTTGCATGAGCAAAAATTACGTGAGGAAAAATTGTATGAGAAAAGATTACGTGAGGAAAAATTACATGAGCAAAGATTACGTAAGGAGAAATTGTATAGTGTAGCTTATGTAGAAGTCTTTACACCTAGTACTTATAGAAACTAAACCAATCAAAGGATCACTACGTAGTTTCATGAGTTACCTCCTAGGCCAATAGAAAATTTCCCTCCTCAACATCATAGGTCACATCAGTGTCAACCACTAGATTATCGACCAGACTATGATACCTATGAAGATTTGGAACCCGAGTATCAGGAAAAAAGGTATCCTAAGTTACTCAATGAATATTTGGTTTATGATTATGTTCAACCACCTTGGTCTAATAAGAATCTCCAACCTCTTCCTCCATAAAGACCAATCCAAGAAGATGAGATCATATCATCTCAGGATTATAAGGTCCTTACGATGTGTATCAAATCACTAGAGAAGTAAGGGGTGGGCTATCAAAAGCCTACACTACATTAGTTGTGCAATCAACCCCTCCACCCATCATTCCCATATCCTCCCTATCCTAAGCACTTAAAGATGCTAAAACTATACAAGTTTAATGGAGATAAAGATGCACAAGAGCATGTGATAGGTTTCATGAACCTGTGTTTTCAACTACAAGAGGATACTACCTTGCTGATAAAAACCTTCTTGATTACACTCTTAGGCCTAATCCTAGAGTGGTACAATCACTTACCTAGGCATAGCATCTACAAATTTGAGCAGCTGGTAAATGTTTTCTTAGAATGCTTCTCATTCGACATCAAGAAGAAGGCTAATTTGACTGACTTTTTCAACTTGAGATAATTCGATGATGAGCCAATCACTGAATATGGTAATACATGGAGGAATATAATGTATAAACTACCCTTCAATTTACCTATATTTAAACTAACCTGAATGTTTATGAGAATTTAATCAAAATAAATCTTGCTTCTCCTACAATTACAATAGTATCAAACATTTGAAGAGGCTTTGACGCAATCCAAAGTCATAAAGGTCATAAAGGTTCAAGAGGGGGATATCAAACTTCAAAAGAATAAGTGGACTAATAATCCTAGAGGCAACCAAGCACAACAAAAATCAACTTTAGTTAATCATATTATCCTTAGTGTGCATTATCCTGAGAAGCAATTAGAGACACAACAACCAAACTACCAAGAATAAACCTCTCCTATGTAATACAATAGTTAAAATCAATGCAATCAGACACAAAATTGGCAACACTACCTACCTCACACTTATACGCCATTTACTGAGCCTATGTCAACCGTATTCAACTGGCTATGTGAGGGAAAGATAATTATCTTACCTAATATTTGCAATCCTGACCCTAATAAAATAAAACCTAAAGGGTATAAATAGGATCAATACTAAGCATATCATTGATAAAAGGGTCATGATATCCAAGTGTGCTATGCATTCAAAAACCTAGTGCAGAATATGTTAGACAAAAAGCAACTACAAATTGATAATCCTCTCATCCCTAAAAATCAATAAATGGATATTTTTAAGGATCCCTTACCTGTAAATGAGGTTAAGGATGATCAAATAAGACACGTCAATGAAGTTCATATAGCATTTCACGATGAGGGTTTTGTTGGTATGATCAATATTATGATGGGGAATAGAAAACACGCTAACCGAGCTGCATCACCTACAACTCTAACCAATGTGTTGCATATATCACAATATTTATAATAAGTAAGTGTTATCCAATTATGCAAGGACCCTATAGTCACCTTCCATAGATAGGAGATTAAACCAACTCTCATTGATGAACTTGATTCTCCACTACACATAATTTCTAGTGTGAATAAAATTCCTTATAAGCATGTCCCTGATTGATACAGGGTCATATATTTGAATCATCACCATGACTCCACTAAAATATCTCAAACTTTCACCTTCACACGTCATAGCATCCACATTCACCCCACAAGATTTTAATGATGCTTTGTCCTCCACTGTTGGCATGATAGTCCTCCCTATCAAAGTTGGGATAAATACCATGCCTACATTATGCCACGTCTTGGAGGGTGAAAGATAGTACAATATACTACTTGGAAGTCCTTGGATGAGGGATATGGAATGCATCCCATCCATAGTCCATCAAAGTCTTAAATTCATACATGAAGGTCAAATTCATGTGGTTTATGCCGATCTAGAGCCTTTCAAATATTAGAAAATGATCTATAATCTACAAGAATATCTATCACCATCCACTCATCAAGACATTAAACTAGATGACATACCCAAAATTCCATCTCCATTATTAAAACTACCCACTATATCATCACCACTTTTTCCACCTTTGCTATTGCCATCAACTTCTCCTGACATCCCTTCTACATCATCATATCCTCTTGATGTAGAAAATTTGAAGGAACCAATAGAGGAGATTCTCCAATCCATTCTCATCATTTAAATAGAAGACATCCTCACTCCTACCAATGAGGGAGAATATGTTGTTACGATTGAATTAGAATACACTAGACCATTGGGATCCACTCCACCTCAGGTAACAATTCAGTTAACTAATTCTAGAATCAGTGAATATATAGTGCAAAATATTATGTTCATGCCTATTATCGAGTTGGTCAAAGATCTGGGTAGGATTATGCATAAGGGGTTGGACTTAAAATGTACTTGTAAAAAAATGGTGAATCCTAATCAAAATCAAGGTGAATCATGGAGAATCCTAAGAAAATCAAATTGAGCATCTTCATACCAAAATTTGGGGTATTTGAAGCCCTAAAATGTAATATCATCTTATAACTTCATAAAAACACCACCATTAGATCAGGCTTGAAAAGAGCTTTCCAACAAATACAAATATATTGTGGTGAACTGACCCTAAGAAAACATTGGTCCTGAAAATTTTAGTCAAATGGGATGACGTCGAGGGTCCTCATATTCATAAATTTCTAATTTTTAAAATCCTATTATTCATCCAATTTGTGAATATTCGTCATTGTGCATAACCCTGGATTTGGGTCACCCTACTGTCATAATTCTATAGATCAATATCATCCATGATTCGTTTCCTAAATATGAGGGGCATGACTCTTGTCAAGAACACTCTAGGTAGGCTAATAAGGTAGACATACCTTGTTCAAGCAAAGGATTTTTTGGGATGATCAATGTGATCATAGAATACTAAAATCCTAAGGTTCAATCTAGAATTCCTCTAGCATTACAACCACTTCCCCAACCTCATCACTTGTATACTGATACCTGCCAAACACCTCCATTAATATTACAACATATTCTAGATCGACTAGATAAAATGGAGATACAAATGGATCACCAAAATGATGCTTTATAACAAATTATGCATCAACTTACGAACATAGAGTTACAACAACAAATCACACTCAAGACCAAATTGCCTTCTCTACAACCACAAAATAAACCCCAATAAAATCAAGGGAAAAAATAATAACACTATCAACCTTACGATTATATGCCACTGCCAAAATTTTGGCATCAATTTTTAATTTATTGTGTAAGGCAAAGGATATTACCTTACCAAATATTCCCTCTTTAGATCCTAACAAACCAAAGCCTAAATGGTATCGAGAGGATTTGTATTAGTATATCTTTTTTTGGTTAGTTAAAATAAATTAAAAATGGGTTTTTATCAAGGATCCCAAAACTTGATTACAAAAAGTCATAATACTAAAAGCAAGGTCCCAAGGCCAAATAAAAGGACACCAAAATCCATAGGAAAAATATAAATAATATCTTTTAGGATAGGCTAAGGATAACCTTACAAGAAAGGCTAGAGGATAGCCTTAAAGGACAAAATTAAATTTTCCAATTTTTTTTTTAATCTTTACAAAGAAGTATGGGTCGGCACTATCATGCCCAGAACAACCTAAAAACACACATGCAAAAGGATATCCTAAAAAGCACGTGATGAAGAAATTAAAAAAAACAAACCCACCTACAAAAAATTGAAACATGGCTATCCCGCCCATTACAACAATTTGAAAATTTTAAAATTAAACTTAAAGTGGGAAACATAGAAAATTCCCACTTTTGGATGCAAAAGGATGCACAAGGAGGATACCATAGTAGGGACCAAACATACCGAATAGGCCTGCAAGAGGAACAAAAACCATGGGACTCCAGAGGCCATGAAATCTCGTTGTAGCATGGAAACTACTCAGAGGCCAAAGGAGACAGAGGAAACAACAATGCAAAAATGGGAGCCAAGGAAAATGGTGGGGAGATCCGATGAGATATCAACAGAGGAACGATGAAGCACGAGCTATCACTTGAAAGTGTAGGCCCCCCAAAAGGCCAGGAAAAAAGTAGTAAGAGCTCCATAGTAACCTCCAACGCTATCGTCGAGCAGCTTAAAGGAACCAGAAGAGGATGACCTATAGGAATACAACAACAATAAACACAGAGACTCTCCTCAAAGCCAAGAAAATCTAAGAACTGCCATCAAACCTACAACCAGAAACCCAAAGAGCAACACCACAGGAATAAGCACAAGGTTCCATCATAGCCAAAGGAAATTGTGAAGAGTTTCTCATGAAGCCAAAAACACCAAGCACACCACACTACACTAGAATAACCTCTAATCCTTAGCACCAAATAGGACCCTAAAAGAAAAAATGGGGAAAGGGTTCCTAAAAGAACTTAGAAAATCCAAAGGATGACCCAAGAAAAACTAGGGACAACCCAAAAAATACCAAGGACATCCCAGTTCACATGCACCAAAAGAAAAACCCTAGCAGAAGGCATGAAAAGGGGTAGACAAGTGAATCAAGGATCTCCTAACCCAAGGAGATCATCTGCAACGCCATATAGCCAAGGAGGAGGGTAAAAAAGTTCTAGGGAACTAAAACAGAACCTAGGGACATCCTAGAAAAAACCAGGGACATCCTAGATCACAAGAACCTGTAGGAAACCCCACCAAAAAGTAAGGAGAGGGGCAGATAAATGGAATAGTGATCTTCCATCCCAAGGATATTTTTTGCAGTGCCTACCAGTCGAGGAGGAAGGACAAAGAAAGTGCTAGAGATCCAATATCCAGTACAAGGCTAGGGATCTATGATAGGGCTAAGGATGGGCTACAAGGAAGTGATGTAGGACTTCCCAGGGAAGTCCCCTGTAGAGCCCTACCTTCCTATGGAGGATTTTTATTACGTATATCTTGATAAAATGGTCATGATATGCATTAAAGAACATGATATAAGACATGTTTGAGAAGAATACACTTCAAATTGACAATCCTCTCACTACCGAGGATCAAAAATTAGGTATAGTTAATGATTCATTACCTATGCTGACAAATCAGGCCGATCAACCTAGGTAGGTGAATGAGATACACACTATCCAACCACCTTACCAAATGAATCCATCACATCCACCTTGTTTAAGATGCAAGCCTCGTACCTAGACTCCGTTATCTGAGCCCATGTCGATCATTTTTCAAAAGTTACAAGAGGAAAGAGCAAGTGTGTTACGTTAAATACGTCCTCTTGATCCCAATAGACCTAATACTAAGGGTTATAGTGAGGATCACTTTTGCTTTTATCATTGAATTAAGAGTCATGACATTGACAATTGTTATGCATTTAAAAATGTGGTCCAAGACCTTATAGATAAGGAGACTTCTCCCATAGATGGTTCATCTGCCTCACCTTAGCCTACCATAATTTAGGCCACATCATCCCATCTATAATTCCAAGATCAACCATAGCCTTGTAAAACTAATAAGCTAACCCATTGGTATCACATTTTTGATGACTACTTTAGCCCTATTTCAAAGACTATATGAGGTAGAAGAAATCCAGCTACCAAAAATAAAATTGAGAAAATCCAAATCTGGGTCACATAATAAAATAATCTATTGCCCCTATCATATTCTTAATGGGAATGACATTCAAGCTTGCTACTCATTTAAAAATATGGTGGAAGATATGATAGAATGAAATGAGCTCTGCACAAACGTTTCACTCATTCCACCCCATCGGGATATTAACATCCCATATAATTCATTACCACAATAGGGGGGTTAAATTTTATCGCTCCTTCCAACCAAGATAATCACATTGCATCACCCACAATGCATACTGGGGGTGCCCAAAGTGCCACACTTTCCCCACCATCCACATCACAATCAGGAAAGAAATTTGAGTATTTTTAAGGTATCACATCTTCCCCATATTTCCAATCACCACACATACTGGGGGTGCTTAAGGTATCATACCTTCTCTCACAAAAAAATCAAAAACACAAAAACAAAAAAATATACAAAATATCATAAATACAAAAACATTTTGCATATCTCTCCATGGAACTTGCATTAGGACAAGTTGTGTTTACATTCTTATGAATGACACCATGTGTTGTATGTCAATCATAAAATATCAAATCACACTCAAGCCCAAATTACATTCTCTACAACCACAAAATAAACCCCAACAAAATCAAGGGAAAAAATAATATCACTATCAACCTTATGATTATATGTCATTGCCAAAATTTTGGCATCAATTTTTAATTGATCGTGTAAGGCAAAGGATATTACCTTACCAAATATTCCCTCTTTAGATCCTAACAAACCAAAGCCTAATTGGTATCGAGAGGATTTGTATTAGTATATCTTTTTTTGGTTAGTTAAAATAAATTAAAAATGGGTTTTTATCAAGGATCCCAAAACCTGATTACAAAAAGTCATAAGACTAAAAGCAAGGCCCCAAGGCCAAAGAAAAGGACACCAAAATCCATAGGAAATACATAAAGAATGCCTTTCAGGATAGGCTAAGGATAGCCTTACAGGAAAGGCTAGAGGATAGCCTTAAAGGACAAAATTAAATTTTATAATTTTTTTGAATCTTTACAAAGAAGTCTGGGACAACACTATCATGCCCAGAACATCCTAAAAACACATGTGCAAAAGGATAGCCTAAAAAGCACGTGATGAGGAAATTTAAAAAAATAAACCTACCTAGGAAAAATTGAAACAGGGCTATCCCTCCCATTACAACAATTTGAAAATTATAAAATTAAACTTAAAGCAGAAAAGATAGATAATTCCTACCTGTGGATGCACAGGGATGTACCAAGAGGATACCATAGCAGGGACCAAACATCCCAAATAGGCCTGCAAGAGGAGCAACAACCATGGGACTCCAGAGGCCATGAAATCCCATTGCAGCAAGGAAACTACTCAGAGGCCAAAGGAGATAGAGGAAACAACAATGCAAAAATGAGAGCCAAGAAAAATGGTGGGGAGATCCTAGGAGATATCAATAGAGGAACTATGAAGCATGAGCTACCACTTGAAAGTGTAGGCCCCACCAAAGGCCATAAAAAAAGTATCAAGATATCCACAATAACCTCCAATGCTACCGTTGAGAAGCTTCAAGGAACTATAAGAGGATGACCTATAGGAATACAAAAACAATAAACATAGAGTCTATCCTCAAAGTCAAGAAAATCTGAGACCTGCCATCAAACCTACAACTAGAAACCCAAAGAGAAACACCACAGGAATAAGCACAAGGTCCCATCCAAGCCAAAATATACTATGAAGAGTTGCTCATGAAGCCAAAAAACCTAGCCACACCACACTGCACTAGAAGAACCTCTAATCCTTAGCACCAAATAGGACACTGCAAGAAAAAATGGGGAAAGGGTTCCTAAAATAACTTAGAAAATCCAAAGGATAACCCAAGAAAAACTAGGGACAACCCAAAAAATCCCAAGGACATCCCAGTTCACAGGCACCAAAATAAAAACCCTACTAGAAGGCATGGAAAGGGGTAGATAAGTGAATCAGGGATCTCATAACCCAAGGAGATCATCTGCAACACCATCTAGCTAAGGAGGAGGGTAAAAAAGTTCCAGGGAACTAAAACAGAACCTAGGGACATCCTAGAAAAAACTAGGGACATCCTAGATCACAAGCACCTATAGGAAACCCCACCAAAAAGTAAGGAGATGGGTAGACAAATGGAATAGTTATCTCCCATCCCAAGGAGATTGTCTGTAGTGCCTACCAGTTGAGGAGGAAGGACAAAGAAAGTGCCAGGGATCCAGGATACAGTACAAGACTAGGAATCTATGACGGGGCCAAGGATGGGCTACAAGGAAATGATGTAGGACTTCCTAGGGAGGATTTGTGTTACGTATATCTTGATAAAATGGTCATGATATTCAAGCATGCTATGCATTAAAGAATGTGATACAAGACATGCTTGAGAAGAATAAACTTCAATTTGAAAATCCTCTCACTACCAAGGATCAAAAATAGGCATAATTAATTATTCATTACCTATGCTGACAAATCAGGTTGAGCAACCTATGTAGATGAATGAGATACACACTATCCTACCACCTCACCAAATGAATCCATCACATCCACCTTGTTTCAGATGCAATCCTCGTACCTGGACTCCGTTATCTGAGCCCATGTCGATCATTTTTCAAAAGTTACAAGAGGAAAGAGCAAGTGTGTTACCTGAAATACGTCCTCTTGATCCCAATAGACCCAATACTAAGGGTTATAGTGAGGATCATTTTTACCTTTATCATTGAATTGAGAGTCATGACATTGAAAATTGTTATGCATTTAAAAATGTGGTCCAAGACCTTATGGATAAGGAGACTTCTCCCATATATGGTTCACCTTAGCCTACCATAATTTAGGCCACATTATCCCATATATAATGCCAATATCAACCATAGCATTGTAAACCTAATAAGCTAACTCGTTGGTATCACATTTTCAATGACTACTTCAGCCCTATTTCAAAGACTCTATGAGGTAGAAGCAATCTAGTTACCAAAAATAAAATTGAGAAAACCCAAACCTGGGTCACACAATAAAATAATCTATTGTCCCTATCATATTCTTAATGGGAATGGCATTCAAGCTTGCTACTCATTTAAAAATCTGGTGGAATATATGATAGAATGAAATGAGCTTCGTACAAACGTTTCACTCATTTCACCCCATCAAGAGATTAACATCCCATATAATTCATTACCATAATAGGGGGGTCAAACTTTATCGCTCCTTCCAACCAAGATAATTACATTGCATCACCCACAATGCATACTAGGGGTGCCCAAAGTGCCACACTTTCCCCACCATCTACATCACAATCAGGGAAGCAATTTGAGTATTTTTAAGGTATCACACCTTCCCCACATTTCCCAATCACCACACATACTAGGGGTGCTTAAGGTATCATACCTTCTCTCACACAAAAAAAATCAAAAACATAAAAACAATACAAAATATCATAAATACAAAAATATTTTGCATATCTGTCCATGGCACTTGCATTAGGACAAGTTGTGTTTACATTCTTATGAATGACACCATGTGTTGTATGTCAATCATAAATTATCAAATCACACTCAAGGCCAAATTGCCTTCTCTACAACCACAAAATAAACCCCAACAAAATCAAGGGCAAAAACAATAACTCTATCAACTTTATGATTATATGCCATTGCCAAAATTTTGGCATCAATTTTTAATCGATTGTGTAAGGAAAAGGATATTACCTTACCAAATATTCCCTCTTTAGATCCTAACAAACCAAAGCCTAAATGGTATCGAGAGGATTTGTATTAGTTTATCTTTTTTTGTTTAGTTAAAATAAATTAAAAATGGGTTTTTATCAAGGATCCCAAAACCTGATTACAAAAAATCATAAGACTAAAAGCAAGGCCCCAAGGCCAAAGAAAAGGATACCAAAATCCATAGGAAATACATAAAGAATGCCTTTCAGGAAGGATAGCCTTACAGGAAAGGCTAGAGGATAGCCTTAAAGGATAAAATTAAATTTTCTATTTTTTTTTAATCTTTACAAAGAAGTATGGGACACCACTATCATGCCCAGAACAACCTAAAAACACATGTGCAAAAGGATAGCCTAAAAATCACGTGATGAGGAAATTTAAAAAATAAACCTGCCTAGGAAAAATTGAAACAGGGCTATCCTGGCCATTACAAAAATTTTAAAATTTTAAAATTAAACTTAAAGTAGGAAACATAGAAAATTCGTTCCTGTGGATGCACAGGGATGCACCAGGAGGATACCATAGCAGGGACCAAATATACCGAATAGGCCTGCAAGAGGAGCAACAACCATGGGACTCCAAAGGCCATGAAATCCCGTTGTAGTAAGGAAACTACTTAGAGGTCAAAGGAGATAGAGGAAACAACAATGCAAAAATGGGAGCCAAGAAAAATGGTGGGGAGATCCCAGGAGACCTCAACAGAGGAACTATGAAGCACGAGCTACCACTTGAAAGTGTAGGACCCCCCAAAAGGCCAAAAAAAAAGTAGCAAGAGCTCCATAGTAACCTACAACGCTATTGTTGAGTAGCTTCAAGGAACCAGAAGATGATGACTTGTAGGAATACAACAACAATCAACACAGAGGCTCTACTCAAATCCAAGAAAAGCTGAGACCTACCATCAAACCTACAACCAAAAACCCAAAGAGCAACACCACAGGAATAAGCACAAGGTCCCATCCAAGCCAAAATATACTGTGAAGAGTTGCTCATGAAGCCAAAAACCCCAGCCACACCACACTACACTAGAAGAACCTCTAATCCTTAGCACCAAATAGGACCCTGCAAGAAAAAAGGGGAAAGGGTTCCTAAAAGAACTTAGAAAACCCAAAGGATGACCCAAGAAAAACTAGGGACAACCCAAAAAATCCCAAGGACATCCCAGTTCACAGGCACCAAAAGGAAAACCCTACCAAAAGGTATGGAAAGGGGTAGATAAGTGAATCAGGGATCTCCCAACCCAAGGAGATCATCTGCAACACCATCTAGCCAAGGAGGAGGGTAAAAACATGCCAGGGAACTAAACAGAACCTAGGGACATCCTAGAAAAATCCAAGGACATCCCAAATCATAAGCACCTGCAAGAAACCCCACCAAAAAGTAAGGAGAGGGGCAAACAAATGGAATAGTTATCTCCCATCCCAAGGAGATTATCTACAGCGCCTACCAGTCGAGGAGGAAGGACAAAGAAAGTGCTAGGTATCCAGGATCTAGTACAAGGCTAGGTATCTATAATAAGGACAAGGATGGGCTACAAGGAAGTGATGTAGGACTTACCAGGGATGTCCCCTGCAGAGCCCTACCTTCCCAAGGAGGATTTGTATTATGTATATCTTGATAAAATGGTAATGATAGTCAAGCATACTATGCATTAAAGAATGTGATACAAGACATGATTGAGAAGAATAAACTTCAAATTGACAACCCTCTCACTACCACAAATCAAAAAATAGGCATAGTTAGTTATTCATTACCTATGTTGATAAATCAGGCCGAGCAACCTAGGTAGGTGAATGGGATACACACTATCCTACCACCTCACCAAATGAATCCATCACATCCACCTTGTTTAAGATGCAAGCCTCGTACCTGGACTCCATTATTTGATCCCATGTCGATCATTTTTCAAAATTTATAGGAGGAAAGAGCAAGTGTGTTACCTAAAATACGTCCTCTTGATCCCAATAGACCCAATACTAAGGGTTATAGTGAGGATCACGTTTATCTTTATCATTGAATTGAGAGTCATGACATTGACAATTGTTATGCATTTAAAAATGTGGTCCAAGAACTTATGGAAAAGGATACTTCTCCCATAGATGGTTCACCCACCTCACCTTAGCCTACCATAATTTAGGCCACATCATCCCATCTATAATCCCAAGATCAACCGTAGCCTTGTAAACCTAATAAGCTAACTTGTTGGTATCACATTTTCAATGACTACTTCAGCCCTATTTCAAAGACTCTATGAGGTAGATGATGAGGCCTGAAAATGCCTCATTTTTACACTATGTTTGACATATAAAAACTGTCATATTATTAAGTTAAATGCCAAATATTTGATTAGAATATATATTTGTTAAGTGTTTGCATGATTTTATGTTAGGAATACTATATCTCTGTTTTTGACTATTTTCAGCATTTTGTGACTGATTTTGTTTGATTAAGTAGCAAGTAAAAACATGCATTTCAATTAACCAAATGTGGTATGCTGATATCCATTAAATTCACAATGGTTTATGAATTTTTTCCTGCCCTTCAACTTGTTTGAAGTCCACATTGAAGCCAAATTATTAGGACTATCATAAATCTGAAAATCTAAAAGAAATAGCCATATAAAAATCAGCAAGCTGTCACTTTATAGGAACACCTTGAATTTGTCAAGAAAAATATATGGATGGAATGAGTTCAGAAGGAATACATAAGACATCTGACCTATTTAGAAGCATTCCCACATGGTCTAAATAAGCAGCAACAGGGTATAATAGAGCAGGGACAGTTGTACAGCACTGTTGCACTATTTCAGCATTGTTACTTGGTGAATGAAGTGTATAAATTCAATAGCAACTTGATGTACTCCTTCATGTTGATATTTGAATAATTTTTTGATGTTATAATTTGTTTGAATTTGCAATACATGCCAATATTTTACAACTATGCAGCAGAGTTGGAAAATGCAGTAATTTACCATGTAAATTCTAGCAAGCTACCAATGAATGGCAAGGCATGGAATTCACACATGGAGAGGAATGAAGGCTATTGAAATCTGATCCTGAGGGCTAATCCACCTAAGAAATGCAGCTAAAATCACTTGAAGAGCACACATTTGGTCATTCCAAAGATCTTTGAAATGAGCAGACATCTTCGAAATGAGAAATATAGTCTCTTCGAAATGAGCGGACATCTTCGAAATGAGAAATACAGTCTCTTTGGAATGAGCCAGTTATCTTCAGAATGAGAACAGAAAGTGTTTGTTGAATTTTTGACTATTTTTTGATGGTGGAAAATGGAAAATAAGGTTGAGAAGGTTAATGTAAAATATCTCCCATCTGATTTTGTTGTCCTTGTCGTCCAAAGCCACCATTCATGGAAAAGATCAATTTTGATCCTCTTCTAGGATAAACACAGAAATAACTATAGCATAATAGGAAGTTGTTTGCAAGATAGAAATGGCATATTCTGAAGTGAAGAAAGATGTGTGAGATATTTCTAGAATTCTCCCATGTACTCCCACCACTGAAGATGCTTTCTAAGGGCCAATGACTACTACTGCAACACAAACTATCCAGATTTGCATTTATTTCAGATTCAAAATTATTGGCAAATCATTGTAAAGTAGCACATAGGTTGATTTGAACATGGGATATGTTGTAAATATTTATATTAATAACACAGCTCCCTCTTTGGTTGAGCAGTTAGGAATTAGAATAGAGGAGAGTTTTCAATAGCAGTAATTAGGATTGTACAACAATTTTCTGTAATAGTTTTTAGCATGTTTTGTCATCAATAAAAGTGCAGTTATTTTATCATTTTATGTTCTGAGTGTTAATTAGTTAAGGAGTGCTTTTTACCTCCTTCTATATCCGAAAGTATGGGCCCACTTTTAGATCTAGAAGGAGGAATTTTATGGTAGGTTTTAATATGTAATTTTGTTGCAGCAAAATTAATAGATTGCTTGCCAAATTTCATTTTCTTGTTTTTATTTTGTATTATGTGATTGATGTTTTATATTATGTTTGTGTACAATATTTCTATGTGTGTTAGCTAAAAAATTAGATTAAACATTTATTTCTTATTTCCTTTGCTTTCCATGTTTTGTTATTTTTATGTTTCAGTAGCTTTCAATTTCCAGCAAATTTCATTTTGCTGTCAATTCCTATAGAAGAAGCTTGATGACATTTTGTGGGAGGGCATTGACAGGAGTTTTATTTCCAAGAATCACTTTAATTCTACAAGAATAAAATAGGTTTCAATTTTGCAAGTGTAATTTAGGATTTCATTTCAGCAACATTTCAATTTAGCAATTTCAATTCTGCAAAAGTAGATTAGATTTCAATTCAGTAATTTCAATTCATGCAATTGTAGTTAATTGTTAAATTCTGCAATTTAGATTTAGTTTTTAATTCTTGTAATTTATTTCAGTTTCCATTCTGTAGACTAGGTTTATTGTGACACCAAAAGGTTAAACCAAAATCTATTTCACTAATAAATGTTTGAAATCTGAATGCTTGAATTGTACTCTGTCCTAGCCTTCTATCGTAGACAACCTTGGACACCACCCCAGATTAATAATATCTTTGAGATTTAATGATGTGTTTAACGACAATGCATCATTTTAGCACCGTTTCTGGGGAACACGATGTTGTTAGAGGGTAAAAGTAGCCCAATAATTGTTAATTATACTAAATTATGAACTTCAGAGTAAAATCTAGATAAATGATTGGTATTAGTAACAATTTTTGGTAAATTGCATTTTAGTCCATTTAGAAAACAAGCAACCATAGGGAGGTGATCTTCACACCTAGGGGTTAAATTGCTTATGTTTGAAATTCTTGATAAAAATTGAAAGAATTCATCATCCTCATTATCAAGAAACATAAGATCTCTTAGAGGAGCCATCTGCTAGTACTACCATTTTTATATCCATATCATCAGGGTAATATAAACAAATTTGTACTAGGTGTTGGAAAGACATCATGGCAGATATACAAGACTATCCCTTGAAAAAAATAATCATATCAGCTACTTGTAGCATTTGTTCACAAGGATATATCACTGATAAATGCCATTTACTTCCATAACTCAGAGATGCAAAATTTGTTTCCTGGTCTAAATTCTTCTCAAAGGATATCCCAACAACAACAAACAGAGCAAGTAAAACCACTACCTCCAACTCAACCTGTGGTCAATATGAATAATACAAGACAGGTAACCCCTATCTATGTAAGCTGAGTCAGTTAAAAAAAAAAAATCACAAAAATTTTGCACAATCAAAATAGGAGTTTACAACTTAATGGTGATCCTAGAGTTTTCCATTATTACTTAAAGATTGTTAGTATTTTACCGCGCTAAACCGCAACCTAGCAATTCTTAGCCTACATAGAAAATAGTTGATCTCATTAGAGGTGATCCTACCTGACAAGTAGTTGATCTGCTAAAGTTGTACACTTCCTGTATTATTATGCAAACCAAAAATATTTCTTTTTTATCCCAACATGTGATCAGTCTGAATAATACAGGATAGGCATCCCCTCTCTATGTAGCTGAATCTGGTTAAAAAAAAAAGAAAAAAAACTACATGAAATGTTATTGACTGCAACAACATCCAACTGTGCTCAAACAAGAACTTACCTGAGATTGAAGAGACAAAAATCAATGGAGATACATAGAAAACCTTTAGTCCAAACACACAGAAATTAGCCTTGGATAAAGGAGAAAAACTAGAAAAAACTGCACATAGAAAATTTACTTCCATTAAACTCCTTAGTAATAAATTACAAAGGGGTAAATTATGTCCTCCTAGGAATGAAACAAATTGAAGTGCAGCCAAGAAAATTCTTGAACATTATTAGTTGGCTGACTTATAAAAAAAAAGCAAAATTCTTGCTATTTTGAAACAATATTTCAATCCTTTTACATGGAATTACAAGGGTATATCAATATTTTATCTTGATGTAAGCACTTAACATATTTTGGAAATTGGTATTTAATTGTTTCAAGTACACATTGACAATATTTTGCAGACTAGGAGGCATTGACAACACTTGATTGAAGAAGTTTTCAGATATGGAGCAGTGCTTCTTTCTCCCATTAGTAATTCATGGAAGATGTTTAGTGGTGAATGAACATTGCCTTCGAGTATACCATGCACCATTAACTAAGGAGGAGTTATTGAAGGAGATTCCATTGGATGTACACATAATGGAAGAGAATTTCTCTTCAATATAGATTCAGAGTGATGATAAAAAGTTTGACAAAAAAAAAAAAAAAATACAAGAAAAGCAAAAAGAAGAATAGTCTTGTTTGTGAACTTCCTTCTTGGGTACAAGCAAGAAAAAAAAAATTGAAAAAGAAAAAAGAAAAAAAAAAGAGAAAAAAAAATTGCAGCAAAGGCATGTCCCACAAAATGGGGATACATGAGGACAATCATCAATTTCAGCAAGGAAGAGGAACAATAGAGCCAATACTTCATTTCTAGTAATAAGGAGTTAAATGATGACATAAGAAGATTCTTACTGCTTATCTAGAAAGGAAGGTTGCATCATTGTTATAGATTTCAATAGAAAATATGGTGTTTTCATACAAATATTGACATGTTTTTGCAGAATAAGGATTTATTCATATCCAAATAAGAGTGAGAGACATTCTCTCTCATTGTAGCCTCATGAGAGATACTCTTTTATTGAGGCACTTGAAAAAAAAATGATAGAAGTTGGTTGAAAACCAGAAATGGCAGCCTCTTTTGATGAAAAAGGAGATGAAAAAAAAAAAATGAATAATTCAGTAGTAAAAACCTCCTTGAGGCGTTGCTGAGTTGGCTTGCATGAAAACCAGTTTTTTGGCATGCATTACCTTTTTGATCTACCCATAATTGTTCCACCATTGTACAAATCTCACACTACACATGTGTTATGTTTATGTTTTCATATGGCCTGCTAATAATCATCAAAAGCAGCTTGTAAGGTGCATGACCAATTTTCAGGACAATAAGGTATATGTTTCTTGCATTTAATTCATAGTAAACATTTAGCATTTAGTGTATGATAATCAGTATTTGGCATAAACTATTCATACAACATTGGCAAGTTGAAAATGGAACATATTCAAGATGTCAAGAAACACCCCCTTATGCCCTTAATTGCATGGAAATTCCAAAACTGTGCAAAAACCTGATTTTGGGACAGACATGACAACAATTCTATTTCAATTTGTAGGGCAAGTTTCAGAAGGAGAACTGCAAGTTTATATCTCACACTTTTCTGATAAATTGGAGGATAATCAACAAAATGCACCTAAAGGTTCTATTTTAGTACTACTAGAATAAAATAGCAACATACAAAACAAATAATAGCATCTAAACAAAAGGATGAAGGAGGGATTTTTGATGTTATGGAAGGCTTATACACTCTAGATATGGGCCCACAATAGAATATGTAGCTAACTTTTTCATAGGAGGTCATTTCTGCATTTTCTGATGCATCTTCGAAACAAACAGTCATATCTTCGGAATGAACATGCATATCTTTGGAATGAGTAGGATATCTTCGAAATGAGCAGAAACTATACCAGAATTGTTGAAAATGCTACATAATAGCAAAAAGAGTAGGGTGCATCAAATATTGAGGTTCATAAGGCTCTACCACAAGTAAGTACATCCCTCAAGCATTTCAAAATCAAAATTTTATCAATTTTGTTCAAAAGGTGCAAACAATAGAAATAGGCATTCGAGCTAAAATGTTGTTAAGAATAGAAAATTTCACTAGTAGTAGTGCATCTGCCAAATATGGTTCCACAATAAGGCTATTGCAAGATGAATCACATGATACCAAGCCTTTAAGAGGTACCTTGCAACACTAAAACTTGTAGAAGGGCATAAAAAGAGTTAAAATTGCAGTAGTTGCATAAATTGTAATATTGAAGGATGAAAGTGCAGAAGTTAAAAAGTTGCAAGTTGCAAATGAAAAAAAAAAGATATGCAAGAAAAGAAAAAAAAATTGATTGAAAACTTTTTTGCAAGGTTGTAGAAAAGTGAAATACCTGTGTTTAAATTAAAAAAAGCTTGGTGTAGTGCAGCAAGGAGAAATTTCTTAGGTAGCATGTGGCAAAGGATGTTTTTCACAAGGATAAAACCAGCATATTACTATGGCCTACTAGGATGCATGAGGGCATGCATCAGTTCAAGCTAGGGGGGATGATAAGGCTTGAAAATGCTTCATTTTTACACTATGTTTGACATATAAAAATGGTCATATTATTAAGTTAAATGTCAAATAGTTGATTAGAATATATATTTTTTAAGTGTTTGCATGATTTTATGTTAGGAATACTATATCTCTATTTTTTACTATTTTCAGCATTTTGTGACTAATTTTGCTTGATTAAGTAGCAAGTAAAAACATGCATTTCAATTAACCAAATGTGGTATGCTGATATCCATTAAATTCACAATGGTTTATGAATTTTTTCCTGCCCTTCAACTTGTTTGAAGTCCACATTGAAGCCAAATTATTAGGACTGTCATAAATCTGAAAATCTGAAAAAAATAGCCATATAAAAATCTGCAAGCTGTCACTTTATAGGAACACCTTAAATTTGTCAAACAAAGAATGAGGATATGGATGGAATGAGTTCATAAGGACTAAAGAAGACATATGACCTATTTATAAGCATTCCCACATGGTTTAAATAGGCAGCAACAGGGTATAACAGAGCAGGGACAATTGTACAGCACTATTGCACTATTTCAGCATTGTTACTTGGTGAATGAAGTGTATAAATTCAGTAGCAACTTGATGTACTCCTTCATGTTGATATTTGAATAATTTTTCCATGTTCTAATTTGTTTTAATTTTCAAGAAATACCAATATTTTACAACTGTGCAGCAGAGTTGGAAAATGCAGTAATTTACCATGTAAATTCCACCAAGCTATCAATGAATGGCAAGGCATGGAATTCACACATAGAGAGGAATGAAGGCTATTGCAATATGATATTGAGGGCTAATCCACCTGAGAAATGCAGCTAAAATAATTTTAAGAGCACACAGTTGGTCATTTCAAAGATCTTCGAAATGAGCAGACATTCGGAATGAGAAATACAGTCTCTTTGGAATGAGTGGACATCTTCAGAATGAGAAATACAGTCTCTTCGAAATGAGCCACTTATCTTCGGAATGAGAACAGAAAGTGATTTTTGAATTTTTGACAATGGAAAAAGGGAAATAAGGTTGAGAAGGTTAAGGGAAAACATCTCCCATCTGATTTTGTTGTCCTTGCCGTCCAAAGCCACCATTAATGAAAAAGATCAATTTTGATCCTCTTCTAAGATAAAAACAGAAATAACTACAACATAATAGGAAGTTGTTTGCAAAATAGAAATGGCATATTCTAAAGTGAAAAAAAATGTGTGAGATATTTCTAGACTTCTTCCACGTACTCCCACCATAGAAGATGCTTTCTAAGGGCCAATGACTACTACTGCAACACAAACTGTCCAGATTTGCATTTATTTTAGATTAAGAATTATTGACAAATCATTATAAAGTAGCATATAGGCTGATTTGAGCATGGGATATGTTGTAAATATTTATATAAATAACATAGCTCCATCCTTGGTTGAGCAGTTAGGAATTAGAATAGAGGAGAGTTTTCAATAGCAGTAATTAGGACTGTACAACAATTTTCTATAACAGTTTTCAACATGTTTTGTTATCAATAAAAGTGTAGTTATTTTATCATTTTCTATTCTGAGTGTTAATTAGTTAAGAAGTGCTTTTTACCTCCTTCTATATCAGGAAGTATGGGATCACTTTCAGATCTAGGAGGGATTTTATGGCAAGTTTTAATCTGTAATTTTGTTGCAGCAGAATTAATAGATTGCTTGCCAGATTTCATTTTCTTATTTTTATTTTGTATTATGTGATTGATGTTTTCTATTATGTTTGTGTACAATATTTATGTGTGTGTCAGCTGAAAAATTAGATTAAACATTTATTTCTTGTTTCCTTTGCTTTCCATGTTTTGTTATTTTTATGTTTCAGTAGCTTTCAATTTCCAATAGATTTCATTTTTTTGTCAATTCCTATAGCAGAAGCTTGACGACCTTTTGTGGTAGGGCATTGACAGGTGTTTTATTTCCAAGCATCACTTCCATTTTGCAAGAATAAAATAGGTCTCAATTTTACAAGTGTAATTTAGGATTTCATTTCAGCAACATTTCAATTTAGCAATTTCAATTCTGCAAAAGTAGATTAGATTTCAATTCAACAATTTCAATTCATGCAATTGTAGTTAATTGTTAAATTCTACAATTTAGATTTAGTTTTCAATTCCTATAATTTATTTTAGTTTCCATTCTATAGACTAGGTTTAGTGTGACACCAAAAGGCTAAACCAAAATCTTCTTCACTAATAAATATTTGAAATCTGAATGCCTGAATTGTACTCTACCCTAGCCGTCTATCATAGATAGCCTTGGACACCACCCCGGATTGATAAGATCTTTGAGATTTAATGATGTGCTTAACGACAATGCATCAGTAGAAGCAATCCAGTTACCAAATATAAAATTGAGAAAACCCAAACCTGGGTCGCACAATTAAATAATATATTGCCCCTATCATATTCTTAATGGGAATGACATTCAATATTGCTACTCATTTAAAAATTTGGTGGAAGATATGATAGAATGAAATGAGCTACACACAAATTTTTCACTTGTTTCACCCCATTAGGATATTAACATCCCATATAATTCATTACCACAATAGGGGGGTCAAATTTTATCGCTCCTTCCAACCAATATAATCACATTGCATCACCCACAATGCATACTGGGGGTGCCCAAAGTGCCACACTTTCCCCACCATCCACATCACAATTAGAGAAGAAATTTGAGGATTTTTAAGGTATCACACCTTCCCCACATTTCCCAATCACCACACATACTGGGGGTGCTTAAGGTATCATACCTTCTCTCACACAAAAAAAACAAAAACACAAAAACAAAAAAACAATACAAAATATCAAAAATACAAAAACATTTTGCATATCTGTCCATGGCACTTGCATTAGGACAAGTTGTGTTTGCATTCTTATGAATGACACCATGTGTTGTATTTCAATCATAAAATATCAAATCAATCTTATCCATCATCAACATTCATAGTTTTTCTTATGATATTTTTCTTATTAAGGGGTCCTCATAAGATAGGTTAGATACTCGATGGTTATCAACAATAATATTTAGACTGCTACTGTTATGCACACCTTCTAGTTTGCAAAAGAGCATATTGAAAACCCCCACATAACACCTATTATTATCATCCACATTCCCCTTGTGAGTAACTGTGTTTTTCATGATAATTAATGAGTTGCTATAGGGTGTTCACTAGGGTTTCTGGTCATTTAGCCATACCTAGTCATATTTTCAGATTTTGTAGAAAGTTATCTTGACTTTTAGAAATTAAGATCTTGCTTTGATAGTACCTTGCATATATCAAAATCCCAACACACTTTTTACACATTAAAAATCCAATTTTTAACAAGGAAGGTTGATGCTACAATGTAATACTTTTCACCTTAAGAGAAAGGTTTTCCTTTCTCATTCTATCGTGTGCATGGTTTAGGATGTTGAGAATTGACAAAAGTACAAGTTCCTCCCTACCTAAGAAATTCCTTTTTCTCTCCCACAAAATGAGAAAATTTCCAAAAATAAATAGTTATTTTCACCACTAATCAAATCCCTTGCTCCAAAAAGAGTGGTTCTTACCACTACAAAAAAAAAGTGGTTTTTGCCACTAAAACGAGCAAGTATCCCAAAAAATAAAAAAAGAATAAGGGGGTAATGAGCTTGAATCGTTGGAATCCTCAATATTCACAAGCCATGAGGCAATCTCCATTACAAAAATGGGTTGAATGAAACCTATATGGTAATGGAGTAGTCTTACGCATGGTGATATGTCTGTCATATTAGCGATCTTCTTTTGTACAAACCAATCTCAACTTGCAGATGAGCTAAGTTTTTGGTGGCTTGTATTGCCTAGTAGTCTAGTCCAACTATGTCCAAACTCAGGATAATATGACCATGGGGTGATTGTTATTACAACATTGGGTTGCATGAAACTCGCTTGGCAATGAGGTAGTCTTATGCATCATCTAAATATATTCATTTTTGTACACATAGGGATATTGAATATATGTGTCTTCTTAAAAGACATATATTTTAGAAGTCTTGTGTAGTTAGTATTAAAATTTTGATTAATCAAATAGGGTGTTTGAGTCTCACAGAAAACTTAAAAATCCCCTCATAGCACCTAATCATCTCATCATCATTCACAATTTTTCTTATGAGCTTTTACTTATTAAGGGATCCTCATAAGATAGGATAGATACCAAATAAATATCAGCAATGATATTTAGATGGCCACTGACTATTTTATGCACACCTTTTAGTTTACAAAATATTATGAGGAAAACCCCTACATTTTACATATTTCATTCCACAATCACATACAAATATATAAATTTTGTGATAAGGTTAACATTTTAATTCATGATTTTTATACATTATGTGGTGTCTTCCATTAGTTTGTTAAAATACAATTAGATTCATTCATGATTTTTTAAGCAATTAAAACATACATCCATAATTTGCATTAAAAAAATCCATATAACAATTAGCGCATCTCATAAAAATTAGATTGGATAGATCAATAACACGAGTTAATATTCATGATCAAATAAAAAAATCTAAAACATGCATATAATAATAGTACATCATATAGGCATACATATATGCATCCATAACACATAACACTTAAATCATAACAAAATAACACATGATGAGCCATAAATGAAATATATTATATATATATGGTAAATTCTGATACATATGGGTACAAAATGACCATAGGCTACAATCGTGTAGGTCCTTAGACCTTACACCTTTTAAAGATAACTCAGGCAGGGCCTATACCCCGAAAGTCACCTCCTCCCTTTATCATCTCTCTGATGAAACCCTAATCTGCTAGACACTGATCTCTCTGGCCTAGTTGATGACCTATGACTAGGCCTCTCTAATTACCTATGACTCTATTTGGTTTATGACTGTCCTGACTTAGTACGTTGGCTCCTCTAAGATCCCCCTACTAAAGATCTCTCAGGTAAATCATTGCCATGTAGAGCTACCCGATCCTTCAAATACAAGATATAAGCTCTATCAGATTGATGTTGAATGTCATACTAGCTAAATAAATCTTGTAATCTATCCACATTTTCCTATAATCCTACCACATCCACCATAGCCTAAGGAGCTTGAATAGCTGCTATAGCTTACCCCTATTCTACAGTCTCATTTGGCAACTAAACCTGCAGAGAATCCTAAAATGCTATCCTAGAATCTCTCTCTTCTATCCTGGTATCCATCTATATACATAGAGTGTCTCTCTTTGTCTTCACCCTATATATCTCTACCTAGGTAGTGGCCACCTAGACCTTGAGGATATCCCTCTCCTCAAATAATCCCCTCCACTACTATTACCCCTTATTGAGTTGACTTTGTACTATCACAAGGGTAGTCTCTCACTCTTCCAACTATCCCTATAAGGTTTGTACCCATGCTATCAACTGAGTTGCATTATCTAAAAGATCCTCATCATCATCATCACCCTCATACTATGACTCATTTGCCCTCTCTATAGGCTAGCCCCACTCCCCCTACATTTGATGACACACTCATTGCCCATACTCATCCATAGCCTCCTTCGTTGTAGCCTTAGTTGGAATACCCATCGGCCCACATCCCTACCATAATCGAGTCACCCATCAAGTATCATACTCATATGTGGTACCTTGATCCTCAAAATATAGCTTAGCTATCATCAAATCCTCCTCATATGCTAGTGGCTCCACTCGAGGCACTCCAGCTATGTATCATTCCCTCATTGATGATAGGTCACAAGCTCCTTAGGAACACCCTGGTGGATCTCAAACTAATGTGTGATATGAGATTATTGGAAGTACTCCCACTCTATGCCATATTGCCTCACCAACCACCGTTCGTGCCTCACGTACCCCATATATGTCACTACCTCTGTCCAAGGAGGAAAACCCATGTATGGCCTTGAAATCACTTGAGCTATCCTCAGTCCCTTAAGGGATCCCACATAATGGGATAACCTACCTACATGGGGTCAACTTTGTCTCATCTCTAAGGATCACCTCCACCAAGTCGTGTATCCAATGTCGATATCATCCATATCTACTCATGACATTGAAAGTCTTCGTGGTCAGTCTAATTTGACATTCTCCCATACCCAAACCTAAAGGAGGAGGCTACAACCCAATCTATATTGACCTTGGTGCTGAATCTTATACAACTCATCATATAGATGAGCCAATAAGGTGCTCCCCTAGGCCATGATGATAGGCTTTTGAATGTTGCACTCTATCAAGTCCTGAACCATATCGAGGATGTTCCATGTAAACCTCACTCCTTAAAATTGAGGTAGTAGGATGTTTGATATAATCAACATAAATACTACATACCTCTAACTAAACACATGTTCAGCATACCAAGCCTTGTTCAATACTTCATTGTTGTCCATACACTACATTACAACATCTACCTAAGCTCCAAATTCCCTTTGCATTACTCTCTCCTACTGCAAAAAGAGATTTGAGATGATAAGACATACCTCAATAGGAATTTAGAAGATCTGATAGACATCCTCCATGGTGACCATCATTATAGAGGTCAAAATGTGGAAAGTGTTGGTCTTTATGTCCCAAAGATCAGCCAAGTTTGTTTGATAGGCTTTATTTTACCTCATCGTCAGTATGCAAGCCACTTGATTGAGGCCAATCACATCAAACCATTTCCACTCATCCTCAGTGAGTAGATATTGCACTATCCCAAAAAGCATGGGTACTTTGTGATGGGTCTTCAAAACCTAAAGAAAAACATGCAAATTAAAAAAATTACAATTTTTTTAAACATTTCAATAAAATCTACATAATAATGCAGTTGTCTTGGGCCAAGATGGTCTGCAAGCGAGACAATCCTACCTTTGTATGGCCACTCCAATGGTCAAAAATATGATCATTTGCTTTCAATCCCAATCATCCCACCCAAGGATGGCCCTCAAAATCCTAAAGGGGAATCATCCTTGCTCAGGATGGCCCCGAAATGGACATAAAACATGTAAAATTTCAAAAAAAAAATACAAACAAGCAAACCTAAGCTAACCTACACTACATATTACATTTATAGTGAGGTTCATTACCAATAGGTTAATGAGGTTGATTTTTTGTATTACTTAATGAGGTTTAGTTTAATTTTAAATTAACACAGAGGTAAATTTGAGTGTATACTCATCTCTCTCTAGTGCCTCTGCTCATCGATGCCTCAGGTTGGTCCATGGTAAGACTAAGTTGGGTTTTTAGTAGCACTCCATGTTAGAAAAATATCTCATCCACCTCACATATCCTTTTCTTTAGCTACCAACAGTGTAAATGATGTCAAAAATTTGAATTTTTTTTTTTTTTTTTTCAATTTCTAAGACTATCCCTATGTAGGGCAGTAACATTTTGGTGTGACCATCCTACCCTGAGATGACCTCAGAATTTGCATAATGCCACTGTACTACCCCAAGACGATCTAAAAATTGTAATAAATACAAGAATCCCGTAAGCATCATGAGCCTCAATTTGGGTATTTAACATTTAATGGTTCATTTTATTCAAAAACCCCAAAAATAATTCAAAATAATTAAATCAAAAATCTCAAGTGATCCTCATACCTAGTGATTTACCCTATATACTTGGCAATTGTAGCGATTAGTTATTCATACAATTCATTCAGATGGGAAGGCCACCATAAGGTCACTTGAAACAAAAATAGCTCTATCAGAATTGAAATGGTATTATCTTAATTCCCTAAGAAAGCCATGCGACTGGACTATTCCATGGGATAGAAATATATATTTCATTCGCTCATTCAGTTTCAAGAGATCATCAAATATAGTGATTCACCTTGAGATCAAATTGAATTGTTATCATTTCAAGTCCCTAAGAAAGCCATGTGACTGAACTACTCCAAGGGATAGAGATATACAATTACTAATAATGGTCAAAATCACAACTGTAATAGGATTTTCCATTTCTACATTCACAAAAGAACCTACAAAACCCAAAACAACTCATCTTGGTCAAGCGACTCATCACTTTCATCACTTTCCATCTCCTAATCGACTTATCTCTTGAGGGGGTAGTCATACATCACAAAATTCATAATCAAAATCAATAATTAAACACTCAATCATGCAAATTGTGTTCATCCAATAATAATTGCCAAAGACAATCATGCCCTTTTTACTTGGGGTAGATAACAAGCAAATACCAATTCAAACAAAACTATTTTGTATGCTTAAAGTCAATATCCTTAGAAACGTTAATCAATAAAAGCACAACTAGGGTTCTATAGATAAAGCAACCATCAACGACTATCAAAATAGTAGGATCAGGCCCAAAAATAGGTAAACTAATAGTGTTGATTAAAATCATCACTTTTAGGGGTGGTCCTAATAGTGTTGAAGAATTTTTAACAAATAGTGAACCAACAATGGATTATGGTTTAGGACAGGGTAAAATAATACAAGCATGAATATTTTCAAATATAGAGTAGTCAACTTGATAGTTTTGAAACTAATAGATTCCAATATTTGTTAAATACCTAGGCAAGGGAATAATTCTTATTTCATCTAACCTATACAAATATTTTGAAGTAAAGATAACAAAATTATGAGCACCAAAAATTCTCATTTTTTGTATGCTTTAATGAAATAAATGTGCAAAATTATTATATTAGAAATGTATTATTTATGATATTATTGTATACATTTAATGGAAAATGACGTATTATGCCTAATATGTGTTTTGAGTGGAAATTGTGTGTAGATGCAGTACCTTATGACTTTTTCGCACCTTTTAGTCGAGGTCCCATGTGGACCTGGCATTTGATAACTTTCATAATGTGATTAAGGAATGGTTGATGATAAAACGATGATAGTTGCAAAGGAGTAAGGTATTCCAAAATGCTAAGTTATGGTTCTTGTCTTCCAGCCATATGATAGAAGGTGCCTATCTCCCAATAAAAAGGAAGTGTTTATCTCTTAGTACACAGGATCAATGCCTATTTTCCAAAAACAAGATGCATGGTGTTTATCTTTTGACGATAGAACAAGCGCTCATTATTCTATGACCAAAAAGCAATGATCTTTAATGAACAAGAAAAGGCTAAATACAACACCTTTATCCTAATGACAAGTCGAAAGGACACCTATTTTCCAGTGATGGGCCAAAGAGCATGTGTACCTAATGGGATAAAAAAATATGTGCATTGACTATGAAATTCGAAGATCGTGTATAAAATTAGAAGCATATTATTATGAAAGAATAGGGAACGCTATGATTATCCTACAAGGGTTAATTTTAGAGTGAATTCTCTTTTATTAGGTATTTAATTAATTTATGCATGCCTGCCATAGTGAATCACATTATAATTAATAAAATTAGCAGTCTAAATTTATAATAGGGGACGACCGCGTTCTGTATAAATACAGACCACCCTTGAAGTAAAGGATCCCAACCCTATTCTGTAAATTGGTACTACATAAATAAATAATAGCTTGAGTGTTTTGTTATTTTTTATTTTTGGAGAGTGACAGTGTGAATTATCCAAGCGAATGTTTGCAGGAGTCTGGGTCTACTCCAAGCAGTATTCCTTACCTATTTTTCTTCTATCATTATTTATTTTCCTATTTTTTATTTCTACAAGTGTGTTTCCTATTTAATTTATTTTTGCACAATGTGTTTAATTTTTGCATTTTCCTACTTTATTCATTTATGCAAGTGTGTTTGCTTTGATGCAATTTACTTTTCTATACATCTCCTTTCAATTATGTGTTTGATAATGATGGTTAAAATTAATTTTCCTGCAATTTCCTATAGAATTTACTTTCCTATAATTCAATTCTACTAGTTTGGTTGAACTATAACTACACAAACAACCACCCCCAACCAAACCAAAGTGACACATATGACTCATCTCTAGGCACTAGTACTTAGCAAGTTTATGAACTCCTCGATTGATAAAATTAAATGGAAGTAAAATTAACTATTTTCATAAACATATTTTTTGCTCACCATTTTGGCACTATTGCTGAGGAGTGCCAATTGTAGTATTCAATAATATAGGTCAGTCAAACTTGAAACTTATAGTTTAAACTAGATTACCCATATATTCTCTACTTGATATTTTATGATTCCATCAAGATTAAGAGGATTGGATGGCTATTTTATGAAAAGCAAATATATCACTCCATAAGTACCTAAAAATCCTTCTAAATTTCCTTTTGAAACATCTAGAACAAATATTGAAACTAAAATACCATCTCCTCCAGCAGTACATTATCGTAGTCACCCAATCTTTGAACAAGTTCTTCTCACCAATTAAGGCAAACATATTTTGATGGAGGACTAGTTTTAGACCTTGGTTTAGCACATCTATTTGAAATAACCTAATTTGAGAAAGATTTATTGAATATTCAACAGTGGAAAGTAGTTGAAGATGAAACCATTTCAAATGTTGATCTAGGAATACTTTTAGAAGATAAACAAAATGAGTGTGAAGCTTTGAAAGCTAGCCTATAAGTAGTAGGTGTAGAACCTACATTACCTGAAAATATAACTAAATTAAAGAAGCTTCAACTAGATTTGACTTTCCAATTGAGTAAGCAAGAGGAGAAACCAAGATGAAACACATATCTTCCACTCATCTTCCCACATTTAAAGGACTTACAATTGAAGAACCTAACCTATTCCTTTTTAAATTTGATGTATTACGTAGGTCAGTGGACTACACATAAAATGCCCAAAATATGAAATTATTTCCCTCCACACTAGATGGTTCAGCACTATGTTGGTTCATCAATTTAGGGAACACACATTGCAACCTAGGAAGATATGAACAAAATCTTCCTAGACCAATGTCAAAACTTTGGAAGGGCACGAGATGACAAGGAAGAAGTCCTAGATATGTCCCAAAAAGAGGAAGAATCATTGGAAGACTATTGGGATATATTTAACTTTAATTTGTAAAGATCACCCCATGCAAAGTTGGGTGAGAAGTCCTTAAGAAACATATTCTTGAGGGGTATCACAAATGAGTCTCTAAAATATTTAAATTTGATATTGGGAGGGAATATTTACCAACATAAAATGTTAGATATTCGATAATTATTTTAGAATTATTCATGCAGAAAAGGTAAACCAACCACCCAAGTCACAAAAACCACAATATCAGTAACTAAGGTAGATATAGGTAATATGTTGGATCATATGAAGAGTGAGATGTTATCATCTCTCACACTTCAACTAGATACACTCCTGCTTCAAAAAAAGAAGCAAGAAAATAAAGTAGCACTAGACTTATTTTACCTAAAATGTAGGATAAAACATCCTAAAAACTACTGTCCAAAAAATAGTCAATGTGTGTGCGATCTATCAAGAGGATCATAAAATGGGGTTGTGCTCACAAATAATAAATTTTAAAGAGGAACCTAAAGTAGCAAAAATCTATTTTATGGGTAATAGGAGAAACTGGTAACAGTTTCCTATGGGAAATAGTATGCTAGGAGGAGGACCATCTTATGGGGGAGTTAATTATAAGAAACAAGGTCAAACTCAACCACCCAACATGAGTTGGTGGGGTTAGCCTCCTTGGATGAATGTCACCCAAGGATCTACTCCTTGTAACCCTTATCCATGGATGCATTATCAACAAATTGGACCACGGTGGCAGAATTTCAATGTGTGGACTTCACCTCCACAAAACACAACTCAAACTCCACTACAACCTAGTTTAGCCCCTTATCCTACTTCAAGACCAATTTAGCTACTTGCACAACCAACTCCAAATCCAAACAAGACAAACCAGCCCACCTATTATGTAGACACTAAAATATTTTCCATGTATCATATTAGAGTAGATTGCAATCCTGTACAACTTATATTAGGTAGGCAATTAGGAGTAGAACCAACTCCTCCTGTAGTGGAGGAAGAAGATGTATAATTAGAATTAGAAGAACCACACTTGGTAGAAGAGGTGGAAGAAAAAAACTAATAAAAAAACATAAAAAAAATGGGTTCCACCTATGCCAAAAATATTATAGGAACCCAAAAAGCCACTACAACTAGAATTTGACATTATGAAAGGCTTAAAAACCTGATATTCACAATTTCCCTTTATTAGGCCATTAGAGACATTCCAATCTACATGAAAGTCATAAGAGAGTTATGTCTAAAAAAATAGGAAGAAAACCATCAAAAGCAGTTAATAAAGTAGGTCAGTTGACTGATCTCATGTTAGGTAACACCTACCATCCCAAGTACTCTGATCCAAGAAGACTAGTGCTAACAGTTAAAGTTATAGGCTTTTAGTTACCCAACACATTAGTAGATCTAGGGGCTGCCATAAATTTCACGCCCTAAGAAACTATACAAAAATTGTAACTCACGAATATGAGGCCAGCCAAGATTATTTTTCAATTGACTAGTCGATCTACAGTACTCCTTGAGGGAATACTGGAAGATTTTGTAACAGTAGATGCATGGGATTATCCGATATGTTTTCTAGTGT
Source organism: Wollemia nobilis (assembly GCA_028583015.1). Lineage (NCBI taxonomy): Eukaryota > Viridiplantae > Streptophyta > Pinopsida > Araucariales > Araucariaceae > Wollemia > Wollemia nobilis. Next base: position 8,801,480 of record JAQPPZ010002554.1, read on the forward strand.
TGCAATCTAGATCTAGATTGGATGGTTATCCACTTATATTAAGTAGAACTTGGATGGACATAGTTGATGCTTATATAAGTTGTAGGATAGGACAAATTATGATCTTATATGGATAGAATATAAAAAATTTAATCATTTATCCACCTGCATAGTCCATTGATTTGTTGGGAGAACCAAATTATGAAGTCCTAAATAATGATACCTTGTCTATGCTTCAACCAATAATGGCTCTAGATGAGATTGAGGATGACACCGATGAAGAACAAGTCATAACACACTTTTTCCAAGGGAAATCCTCCCATCCTCCTCTATAATTCCCAATTGTAGGTAGTAAGGTAATCATGTCAAACAAATAGAGGTAGCAAATCATAGAGTGTTGAACATTGAAAATGAGTTATCAACTATTCAAGAGAAAAAATTAAAGGAAATACTAGTCAAAAATCAACTTGTTTTTGCATGGGATTACAAATATATGAGAGGTATTGCATCCAAATTCTATACGCATAGGATATATTTTCAAGATGATATAAGATCAGTAAGATAGCCCAAAAGAAGAATGAATCCAGTAATGAAAGAAATTATCAAAGCTGAATTACAAAATATTTTATCAACTAGATTTATTTATCCTATATCAAATAGTCAATGGGTATCACCTTTAGTGGTGGTACCCAAGAAAAATGGCAAGTGGCACATTTGTGTTGATTATAGGATGTTAAATAAATTCACCTAGAAATACCATTTCCCATTACCCTTTATTGACCAAGTCCTTGACACCTTGACAGGATGGAAATATTTTTTATTCCTGGATGGGTTTAGTGGATACAACCAAATTCAAATAGGAAATGAATACCAGGAAAAAACCATGTTCACCTATCCATGGGGGATTTTTGCTTATCAATTCTTATCGTTTGGGTTGTATAATGCACCTACCACATTTCAAAGTGCGATGCTTAGTATATTTTTAGCCATGGTTGGAGAAATTGTAGAGGTGTATATGGATGATTTCACTGCTTACAATGAAACTTTTGAGGAGGCTATAGCCAATCGATATAAAGTACTCTAGAATTATCAGGAACTAAACCTATCCCTTAGTAACAAAAAGTGTTTTATACTGATGCAAGAAGGGATAGTGTTAGGACACCATATCTCGGTTGAAGGGATTAAAGTAGATAAATGGAAAACTAAAGTGATTAAAAATCTACCTACTCCCAAAACCTAGAGAGATATCCATAATTTTCTAAGCTTTTTTGGGTATTATAGATGGTTTATCCAATATTTTAGCAAAATTTCCAAACCTCTACATACATTGTTGTCTAAAAATGTTGAATTTATCAAATTTTATAGAAACAATTGACCACTACTCCTGTGCTAAGAGGTCCAAATTGGACCCTCCCCTTTCACATTTATGTTGATGCATCTAATAATGTGATAGGGGTAACATTAGGATAGAAATATGGAGATTATTTTTATGCCATCTACTATGTCAGTAAACATATTACAGGGACTAAGTTCAACTATACTATCACAAAGAAAGAATTTATTGCAATAGTTCATGCTATTAATAAATTTTTCCACTACATTATAGGTTATAATATTTTTATGCATACATATCATACAACCATTAGGTATCTGATGAATAAACTTGTAGTGAGTGGTAGAATTATTAGGTGGCTTTTACTGTTGCAAGAATTTGATGTAACCATTATTGACAAATCCAGAAGGGATAATGTTGTAGATTTTATCTCCAGGTGTATTTCTCAAGACCATACAACCACTGAGGATCAATTTTTTGATGAGCATATTTTTTCTCTGGATCAAAAAATTCTATGGTATGCAAATATGGCTAATTATTTAGCCATCAATATAGTATATCCTACACTCTCACTCTAAGAAGCTCAAACTTTTATAGAGAAGAATGCAGTCTTCTCATGGATCGATGAATGCCTGTTTAAAAATAGGTCTTATCAAATCATGAGAAGGTGTGTTGTAAAAAATGAAACCACAAAAATTCTTAGGGATTGCCATGATGAACCATGTGGAGGTCATTTTGCAGGGAGAAGAACTACATTTAAAGTTTTTCAGGTTGGATATTTTTGGCCTTCTTTATTAAAAGATGCAGCAAAACATGTTAGCCAGTGTGATCAATACCAATGAATGGGTAGACCAACTCTCTAAGATGAGATTCCATGTGCATATTGAAACCTTAGATAAGTGGGAAATGGATTTGTGGGGCCCATCAATCCACAGTCAATAAAAAAATGTATATTCTGGTTTGTACTAACTATGTGACTAAATGGATTTAAGTGCAGGTACTACAGGAATCGAAAGAGAAGACTATAACCAATTTATTGTATGGATATATTTTCACCCAATTTGGTGTTCCCCAAGAAATTACCATCGATTAGGGACCCCAGTTCACCTCGAAGATGATTTGGAAGTTGATGCAGTAGTATAAAATCCAGCACAAAAAAACTATCCCCTACCATCCGCAAGAAAATAGGCAAGTGGAAGTCATAAATTAGGAGTTGGAGAACATTCTTACTAAAATGGTTCAACAAAACAAAAAGGATTTGGCAACTTGTTTACCGAAAGAAATGTGAGTAGATCGCACCACCTAAAAAACCACCATGAAATTTACACCATTCTAATTGATTTATGAGAAAAATCCCATGATGCCAATTGAGTGCAATATTAAAACCCTGTGGACTACTACAAAATTAAATTTAAATATAGATGCTACGTAAAAATAACATATTCAGTAGCTTAACCAGTTGGATTAGTATCACCAAGATGCACTGTAGCGTATAGAGATCATGCATAAATAGAGGGCTCAATAGCATGATCGCCACATACAGCCAAAACAGTTCAAAAAAGGGAGATTGGACATTACTTTATGATTCTCAATTCCAAGATTCAAAGGGGAAGGTTATGCAACATTTTATGGGATCATACAAAGTCGACTAAGTCATCAATAACAATGTTGTTCACATCAGAACCATAGATGGGAGTGACATCGTGTTGATAGTCAATGGCCACCGGTTGTGACCATATCATGCACCACCAATTCATGTGACTAGATCCAAAGTAGGCATGGGAGAGATCCCATTACAATGAAAATTATTTTCTAGTAGTTGACGTACACATATGCATCCGTAAAAAAAATAAAATAAAACATTTTATTATTATTTTTAATTAGTATAGATTTTTTTTATTTTTATTTTACTTATTTTTTTGCATGAAATCACACCCTGAATGTAGTTTGTAGGCATACTAGGAAACCTAGGCCTATCAAGAACAAGCCAAAATTCATATTTTATGCTTTACGAGTGTGTTTATTTTTTGCAGGACATGCAACCTTGAATGCAATCTATAGGTAGTTGAGTCAAAAAAGGCCTATCAAGCACAAGTCACGATGCCCTGCATTTTTGTTTTATTTCTAGGAGGATATATGGATGAAATAATTACCAACCATCCTACTAGGATGGCATATCTTACAATTGGACATGTGTACAAGTTTCTACTTCCTCATAGAAGAAAAAGTTGTATGCGGGTCAACACGGCGAACACTGACTTTTTCACCAAGGAGAAGCACTTGTATTCGAACTAAATAAAGGTGCCTATTTGTGGGTCAACCTAGTGGGCATTAAATTTCCATTAGGGAAATTGAATATATATCCCATACATATAAAATGTACCTACATCCATAACATTTGAAGGTGCCTATCTCCCATATACAGTAGGCTAAACAAAATAGATTGCCTAATTGTAAAAACAAAACAAAACATATATTTATGTCATATTTTGTAGGTGTCAGTATCCAGAATATTAGAATAAAAGTTCCTATATTCACAATAATAGATGGTGCCTATATCCAGTGAATTGGAGTAAGGCGTCTATATTCTATTCAAACATGTGCCTATATCCACAATATAAAGAAGGGCACTTGTCTTCCAGGAAAAATGGTGCATGTATCTGCAACATAGATAAATGCACCTATATTCCACATAAATAAGGGTGTCTATATTTAAAAATAGTGACAACTCCTGTATTTTACAATAAAGAAGTGGCTACAGTCACGATGGCACCAAAATCCATGCACGGTCAAAGTCAAACTTCTTCATAGATCAGAGTATGTTTGTTTTCTTTTTGACGATGAAACCCATTTGCTTCCTGATTTTTAACCATCAAAGTTTGTAGAATAGGGATGCAGTATTCTCAATGGGGAGGTTATTCTTGGGGCTTAGAATGATCAACTTACTATCCTTGTTCAATTACCAAAATCCTACAATCGTACAGTCTTCATAATAACTAATATGTGATCGCAAAACAACTTGTATGGAATAAAATCGTACCATTGTATGATCCTAAATCATATAGTGTAAATTTTTGTATGATTTGACACTTATTCAATCCTTCATATTTGGTTTTGCAAGCTATCGTACACTATTTTGTAACTAATTTGTTCAATTTGCCAATATTGCCAAATCGGGTAAGTTTTCCTTAATCACCTAAACTGCCAAATCGGGTAAATTTCTTTTGTACGATTTTTAGCACGTCTGGTGTATGATTTGTATGAACTAAAAGTTTATAAAGGTGCCAATTTGGATATTATTCCTTATAAATATCTCTAATACAAGTTTTTGGAAGATCTAAATTGTCAATTACTCCATCTTTACCAAAATTTAAGTTTTATCTTTAGGGTCTGAGAAAGTTCTTCACAATGACAATATCCAAAAATTTTACAACCTTCAATATGTATTTCCTAATAAAATTTTCCTCACATATCATTTCCAGGGCTCATACAAGTGGGGATTCAATTCCATTCTTCATATTAGTGCATTAACATTATCCACAGATGCATAGAAGTAACATACAACAACTAGATACTGCAAAATACTAATCCATCATTCCATAAGCATACAACACATGAGAAAAAACTATGCAATATGATTCCTCATTAGTTACTCTTCAATGGACATTACAATCACTAATAGTTCCACAAGGATACGTAATAAACCAGTAATTCCACACAATAATCAGATAGATGGACTCAATAATTATATTTATCAGACCAGACTCTAAACAAACTTACAAAATTTAAAGAGGGGTCTTATATAATATTTCCCAAGCTATTCCGAGTGGTTCCTGAGGCAAATCATTATTCACAACTGCCCATGTATAATAGAATTCTTAATTACACCCTTTTACTAAGTCTAATTACACCTATTATCAAATTCATTCACAATTACAACTCAAATTGTATTTCATTTTCATTTCATTGCACCTTGTACATTTTACCTCTAGTTTGTACATTTTGCCTCCTCATTGTACGTTTTACTCCTGCTTGTACATTTTTCCAAAATTATAAAAATTGTACAAACTATTGAAACTAGGCAAATCCTCTTTATCACTTCTTCTAGGAGGTGGATTTGTTGCCTACATCTATCCTCCCATTTACTTTGGTTGGTGTCCTCACCGACTCGTATTTCTATTTTTTGGGCCACATATTCTTTGACTAAGGCTTCATTGTGTTCTAGTCGGGCACGAGGAATTGTGCATTGATAATGCAACTTGACTGCGTAGTTATCCATTTCCACTGCTTTCACACCATGTCGGTTAGTTGTCTCTTCGACAGTCTTCAAGAGTTCCCTTAAATGTTGTTCACGCTAAGTAGAACTATTCTTAAGCTACTCCTACAAATGTGCTTTTATTCAAGCTGCTACTTCTAACTCTTAATTCTTATCTATAATAGTATTTATATGGTGATTAATATTAGCATCCAAAGCATAAAAAATATCCTCCTTAACTATCAGTTGTGTTTGCTTCTCCAAGATCATATCATTATATCACTTATTCTCCTTTGTAATCTCTTCTATCTTCTTATCCTACACTACTAGTTGATCATATTTCATAGCCAGTTGTGTTCTTAGTTGTTCATCCTTCACTTGCAATTGTTCATATTTTGCTATTAACTGATCTTCCAAATCCTTTATCATTTCTTCTACCGATTGTGAGACATATCGCTTCTCCTCTTCTAGCGAACTAATTTTGACCTCGAAAATAGCCCTGTTACTCAACAATTCTTCTTCCAATTTCATGACCTTATCTTTTGTCGTAGCCTTACTCTTATTCAATTATTCCTCCATTGTAATCATTTCCTTTTGATTGGCCTCTATATCTTCTTTCTGAGCTTCCTTCATCTGATAGATCTGCTCCAATCCTATGCTCAACCACTCTATAAATTATGTTAGGAAGTTCAAATTCCTTAGAGTGATAGCCAAGCCTGAGGTGACCCTCCTTTGTTCTAAATCCACTGTATTCAAGGGACAAGTTAGATGATTGGTTCTATCCAGGTACAACCTCGGATGCTGCCTATAGTTGATTCTCACTCCGTCTAGTAAGTCATCTCTCCTTAACATTGTTGTTACTGTAGACACCTAAAACATGTCATGTTGAGGGTGACTACTCATATGGACATGCTATAAAACTATATGGAGGATTTTGGATAGATTCCAAGATAGAGCAGTGGTTCTAACCACTCAATTTAGGCATTTTGGCCTAAGTAGTCTGAATCACAGCCCAGACCTATGATCTCCAGTCTAAACCATGGTTGACACCTGCGGTCAACAGTCTGGACTGCAATTGTGACCTGCGGTCTTAACTAAATTTTAGTTAGGCCTTCCGTCCAAACCAAATTTGTTGGAACAGCCAAAAGATCTAGAAGGAGACAGTTGAAGGATGGAATATTCCAGAGGTTTCCATCCCAATTGTCCTAACCACCCTTCTTGGTCTTGGCTTCTCCATGACGCCACCCCTAGCCCTAGGGGCATGTTATAAATACCCACCCAAATGGGGATAATATAGAGTTAATTGATCAAGAGAGTAGCAAAGCCTTATCAAATTGCATATTGAATCTGTGCATTTGAGACCCCATTTGCTATTCACCTAAAGACCAATTAGCCATAGATGCCCTAGGTGCCTAGGAGATTCAATAAAAACAAGTCCGAGCAAACGAAGGCCCTTCACAATGATTTGATCGCCAAATATGTCAGAGGACAACAAAGGTAACCCTTGAACATTAATTTGGATAAGGAGGTCAAGCCCACTACCCCTAATTCTGATGGAAAACCTATCAGACGTCAAACTGTGGCTTTCAGTCATGGTTCACAGTGTAGAATGCCCACCATGGTTGTGGTTTGCAACATGTGGCTGATCACCTTACTTGCTTTGCTTTTGACCACATAGATTAGTTATATTAGTCTTTTTATAGGTTTAATTGCATTTTAGAGAAACTCTGACTGTAGGAATTAGTCATTTCATGCATCATATTAAGTAGGATTATATAGGATATTTTATGTACTTTATTGCTCCTAACTTGATATTTGATCCATGCATCATTTGCTTAGTCATGTCCTTCATGTTGTTGTATAATTCTTGATCAAATTAAAATAGTTTAAAGTCTTTATTTATGTTTTCTTGTTTTACTAGTTTAATGACATTTGCATACATATTTCCTTAAAGGGCCTCATCACGAGAGGCTATCAATATTTTTAATCATGTGTTGTTGTTTCTTGTTCACAGGGAGATAGGTGTAAGAGGAGCTTATGTCATAACCCTTCCACATCGCGAAGAAGAGGGTCAAATCCACCCCAAGGCAGTTTGTGACTAATCAATAGATCACTATAAGTGCGCCTACCCTATTGAGGGCATTGGCAATTGTAATATCAGTATCATATTTCAAGTGACCCTAAGAGGGCATCTTTGTAATCAAAGCTCATTCAAATATTAATACAAGAAACCTTACTTATGTTGTTTTGTTCAAATTATGTACTTGTGTGAATATTTATGCTTTCATGATGGTATAGATCAATACAGTAGCTAGGTGCACCTTCGTGATTAGGTCAGATGGTGATCATGGTGGAACTCCACATTTCTAGCCCTTGAGTATTGACATCTTTGGTTTTTTCATCTTAGGTGCTAACCGCAGCTAACAGCTACGGTTATTTTTTGGCCCGCGGCTGTAACTTGCGGTCACTAGTGCAACCCGTAGATCAGACCTGCGGTTAACAGAGGAAAAGGCAAACAATAGGAAACTTAGTGGGCAGCAGAGAAGGAGCCAATATAGTCCCCAATTTCACTATCTATTTTGAATTTTCTACTCTGTGTTTTTCCAAAAAGCATTGAACAGTTGCAAACTAGGAACTTAAATATATAAAAAAATCAATGAACAATTCTTAGTTTGTTTCCATTTTCCTTTCATTAGAAATGCGTTTTTGGGAACATCGGACCTTTGAGTGCAATCCCCCCCTAAATACAACGACCTTGATAGATATTACATGTCATTTGCATGCTTGAGCCCCAATTAGTGGCCATGTCATTGTAATTGCATCATCAAAATATCATATAGTACATTAGCATACATTATTTCTAAATTTAAAACATTCCTTTCTTTTCATGCATATCATGTAGGAATGATCATTATGCTCTTCTATGCATTTTTCATTTTTGCAAAGTAAAAACACCACCTGGCACTTAAACAATAGTGAGTTGGGCTTCATCTCCAACCACTAGTAGGATTCAATGGCGATGGGCGTAATTTCTATCCGTTGGCCCAAATCCCACATACCTTGTGCTACTAGACCATACCAAGTCCAAGATCCTTTTGTACCCTAAAAAATTTGCATATACTCCTCTTCGGAGGGTATGACGTTGACTGGGAGAAAATGGGTGAGGAACTGGGAGGACCGGTACCCCCTGACCGTGTGTAGGCCCTACTTCCACACATTATAGGTTGGTTTACATGACTTGGGTTTCATCGCCAAGTTGTCGAGCTGCAGGTATACAGGTGAAAGCCAATTTAACTGAGTATAAAATCCAATAATATTTCAAAACATGTGAGAGTTTCTAACACTGATACAAAACATCTAAAAACAACATCAAACAGTTTAGGGCTCACAATAAAAATTTAAAAGGAGATAATCATCATTTGTATACCTTGTTTGTATAATAAAACAAATCTAGATGTTAGGTACACAAATTGTGAACACACGGGGTGATCGTCAAAGGTCTAGTATCGATGCCTATCATCAACCCCCAACTGGTTCACAACAGCATGTGTAAAGTCCTCATACACATGAGCAAACCGAATGACGTTCGACGAGCATTAGAGGCAACAACTCGACATAGGGAGATCCTATTGAGCAGACCCCTAATAAAGGAGCTTCATTACACTCCTCTAGGCACAGTACTGAGCACGAAGATTCTCAACATGAGGATGCTCTACTCCAAAGCCATTACCAAGACCGCACTATATGTGCATCCATGGGATCGGCCAAGGAATATCTTGTGCATGGGACCAAGTTGATTCCCATACATACTAGGTCCACAGGAGGTTTTAACCCTCCATAGTCAAAGTATATATGGACCAAAGATTCACCCATTCAAGGGTAATAAGACAAGCTCGCTTTCGAGTATAGTTCCACTCATACTCCTATGCATGGCCCACCATGCAAGATCACCATTGATATATCAAATGTGGGAGCTAATGGAACACCACCGCATGAGCAGTGGAGGTCTAGATAGTTAGATGGTCTAGGTAGTGTTCTTGAGCAGCTAGGCTACAAGCCTATAGCTTTGCCCACTCATGCTTCGAGTAAGCATAGTTGCAGTTGTATCAAGATCACTAGAGAGCATGGAGAGGCTTCTAAGCACCCTCATGTCACACATCCGACATCAACATATTTGTCCGATGGGTACAGAACTCATAAGGTAGCTCGCATAGAGCATACACACCAGAGGTCTCCCACGACTGACCAGATCGATAGATCACATAGACTGGTGTCTGAGAAAAGATGTCAACTCCTCCAAGATCAATTGGAGGATGCTCGCCTAGAGAGGCAACATATTGAAGATGAAAATCTTCAAGCACAAAGGCTCCTAAAAAAGAGATTATATGAGCAGCACATGCACGAGGAGCATATTCTAGATCAGAAGGAGCACATAGAGCAGGAGGATCGGCTAGCTAGGGCTGGCCTATACCCTCTCGAGGAGCATAGAGAGTGTGTGCATAGGAGGGTTGTGTCCCTAGATGATATGCACAAGGAGCGCAAAGACGCTCATACTCATGTCAGTGTCCAACAGAAGGAGCGACTACCATCACTTAATGATCGTAGACAAAGACAACATGAACATGTAGATGTAGATAGATATGATCAAGAGTATCCTGAGAGTTATCGAGTTGAGGAGGAGGAAGAGCCACATCCTCCACCTCCCTTGAAGAAGACCTTACCTCCTAAACCGCCTCCATGTCAGCTTAGGGAGGAGGATTTTTTGTCTTCTGAGGCATATAAGGTTTTGGCTGATAAGGTCAAATTAATAGAGAGGCAAGGCATGGCTATGCAAAAGTTGACTTCGATAAAAATACATAATGAACCTCTAGACCCCTCAATGCCTACGCCTCCATATCTTGAGCATTTTGATATACTCAGGTTAGAAAAATTCAAGGGTGATGAGGATTCCCAAGAGCATGTTACGAGTTTTTTGGATGCTTTTTTCCAAATAAAGAGTCATGATGCCTTATTGTTGCACACCTTATTTAAGACACTCTCCAGCCCGGCCTAAGAGTGGTTCAACTAGCTAAAGAAACATAGTATTACTAGTTTGAGTAGTTAGCTGATGCATTTATTGAACACTATTCATTTGGCATCAAGAAACAGGCCAACCTTTCCGATTTGGCTATGCTATCTTAGCGTGATGATGAACCCATCGAGCAATACAAAAAGATATGGCATAGAATAATGGCAAAGCTACCATTCCCTATTCCTACAATCGAACTGACCCGAATGTTTACAAAGAGTTGTGCCAACCACATCTCGCTACTGTTGTAGCTGTAGTAGTATGCTACATTCGAGGAAGTTGTGGCACAAGACAAGGTGATCGAGGACATCAAGTTGTAAGAAGGCAACTTGAATCTCAAGACTAGGAAAGAAGGGTTTAAAAAAAGTACTGCAAAGCAACAGGGCAAGCAGGCCCATGTAAATCAAGTAGTACTAAAAATTGGAGGAGAGGTCAAGGGACAACAAAAGCCTAATTATCAGGCTCAACCTCCTCTTGCACGTTATGAGACACGCAAAAACAACTATAAGGACAAAAATAGAGAAGAGCACCCACCTTGCCAGTTCACACCTCTGATGAAATCGATGACTTTGATTTTCCATCAACTATGTGAAGCCAAGGCCATACGATTTCTCGAGGTCAAATTAATAGATCTAAATGTGCCAAAGTCGAAGTGGCATCAAGATGATCTATTCTGCATATTCCACAGAGTGAAATGCCATGACATTGAGACATGTTGGTCCTTCAAACACATTATGTATAACATGATAGAAAAAGGAGAGCTTGTAGTACCAAGCAATCCACAAGCACCCAACAACAGAAACATGGGGATTTTCAAGAATCCCCTACCTAATCATGAGGTGCCTCATAACAATTCTAATCAGGTCAATCAAGTGAGAATCAAACCACCTACCCAAGGGTTCATAGGCATGGTCAATGTTGTTACTAGACACAGGAGGTACGATCAACTGAATCAACCTCATGATCCCATTAGAATACAAGCTATGCCAGATCAACGACCAGCTCAGAACATTCTAGGACCACCAACTAGACTAGTTGTGACCATAAGGAGCAGGTTAGTTCAGAACCTATAAACAACTCCTATGAATTTTTCAATATATGAGCTTATTCAGTAGTCCCCTAGACACAAGGAGAATCCTATGCACATTTTGAGGTCCATTGAGGTACAGTCCCAAGATGCAGACACATTTACAAATTTCGTGGGACATGTACAACAGTGTCAAGAACCCATGATACAATTTTATGATCATGAAGTGAAAATTATTCCTACTATTATGATTGACCCATCGCTGAATATTATCGCATGTGTTAACCACATGCCTTTCAAAAGGGTCTTGATCGACACTGGGTCCTCAATCAATATAATTATGACCAAGGCATTGAGCCATCTCAAGTTACCCAAATCACACATTGTGCCTACCACCTTTACGTTGAGAGCATTTAATGATGCACTATGCTCAATGGTTGCTATAATTGTTCTACCTATATAGGTGGGACTCAAGACCATCTCTGTGATGTGTCACATGATAGAGGGTGCCATGTAGTACAACATTCTGCTCAAAAGGCCTTGGATTTGTGAAATGCATTGTGTCCCCTCTATCTTGCATCAATGCATGAAGTACATTCATGAGGGACAGGTTCATGTAGTGTCCTCGGATGAAGAACCATTCAAGTTCATGAACCTAGCAAATTTGCATGGGGGTTTTGTACTCTCATCGATGCACTTGGATATTTTTCCTACTTTGCCATTTAAGATTCCAAGAGATAAACCAGCAAACCGTGCTCAACCATCGATATTTTTGTCACGTAGATCTTAGCATACGACTGCAACTTCTCTAAAATTGACTGCATCGACAATGCATCGGCAAGACAAGAAACTAAAGGTAAAATTGGGTGAGAAAGTAGATCATATACCCGGACCAGTCGCCAATGAGACTCCCACTCCCATGGATGTGGAATAACCTCAAGACAAAGCCAAGGCACCTCAACCTGCTTCACCTGCATCTTTAGCAGGGTCATCTGCATCGTAGGTGACCTTTCATCTAGCTAGCATAGGGATGGGTGAGTATCTTGTGCAAAATGTTACTTTCGGACCTATCCTGAAGACTGCACAAGAGATGGGTTGACCACACGCCCATCAATTTTTTATTGGACCTGTAGTGTTTTTGGGTGAGCCATCCAACCAAACAAACTTCATCTATGCAAGGCTAGATCAGGTACCCACCAGAATGTCCATATATGAGGATGATGACGAGCCATTCACTATAAATGTGCGCTATTGTCCAACCTAGAATATGCTATATGCATTTTCAAGTCGTATCATTGGTATGGACATGACCTTGGTCTTTTCAAATAAGGATGTAGGACTCCGCTCGAACCTCATTATCAGTTAGCTACTGATAGGTTCAAGTTAGGGTTACAGGTACAGGATCATGACAATTTGGGTGTTGTATCCTTAGATCGCATGTACCTGAGTCTGGAGGATGATGTGGATTATAATCCATATCACCCTAATCCTTCCAGCTGTTGGAGGACTCGCCAGATGGTATCATTTGTTACCATAGGTCCACCTGATTCATATCATGATCGACCCTTAGAGGATAACCCTAGAGACAACCTGATTAACCAAATCCGTAATGCTAACGATGATACTGGTATGCAGGGGTATAACCCCACTACTGTAGGTGATCTCAAATTAGGAGATATTTGTGATGATGATGGAGAGGAGTCCACCTCCGAAATGATTGGACCTAGTTATGATGTAGATGATGAGTCCTCAAATGATGATCAATCTAAAGAGGAAATTGAGCCGACCTTTCTAGGTTCGATGTTTATATGCCATCTACTACCTATGGAACAAGTGGAAGAGACGAATGAGTGCTTCATAGTCGATAGTGATTATAAAGATGAAATAGAGGTGGTCTATTTAAGGCCTCACCCAGATAATCTCCCATTGTGCATAGACACAATAGAGTGGTCCATCCATGGTAGTGACCTCAGTGATGTAGATGAGAGGACCGATTCCAGGCTCGTATATCCACAATATCTATTGCCTAGGGAATCAGAGCATGTTATGGAGGAATTCCCTCCCAACACTGAGCGCTCTGAGTAAGGAGCAGTGCCAATTTATGTGGCAGTGTCATATATAAGATCGTTCTATCATATTTATCCAGATAGTGATGATAGTGACCGTAGAATCAAATACATGGGACCACATCTGGCAGATCGCCCTTTAGAAGAGGGGGGAAGTGATAGATTGAATTGTACAGTGATGATGAGGATTCATTGGAGATGGCCTATTTGGGACCTCATCACCTACGTAATAGGCCTCCACCTTGAGGTCCCCCACCTATTACAACTGTAGGTTTACGTCGGGAGATCAATCTGCATTACAGCCTAAGGGAAAGAAGAGAGCTCAAAGAGAGGTATTAGGAACTCTTTCCCCATATGCCTACGTACGCAGAGCTCCTTGAGCTGAGAGATCCCATTTTGTAGCTAGTGCATTGGGAGGATCTAGTTATATGGGCATCCCATATAGAGGATCCGTTTGTGCCCATACCATCCGAGCCAGATATTGGGTATAGAAGCTACGCTTCAAATATAGAATTTTTTTTGTGTGGTTCTGGAGATAAATTCCATTCCATCAGTATGGTCTCTGTTTATTTTACCACTCCACTCTGTAATCCAGCAGATATTTCCAAACCATTGCATCTGAACATGGATGTTATCGATTGGGATCGCACTGACTCACCAGTTCAGCCTAAAGATTTCTTCCCTAATGAAGAAATGTTGCAACCATTTCATTTTACGCCAGGCTATGCTTATGATGTTTATCACGCTGAGGGTGCTTCCCATGAGGAACATGTGAACCTGAATGATGACATCCATCTGATTCCTATGCCTCACCAACTTGAGGAAGGATCACATATGTCAGTAGAGAAAACCTTCGATGTGAATATCAGTAAATATCCCACCAATCCAAAGAAGGTTATATTTGGAGAGAATCTCACTCTAGACAAGCGTGATAGCATCATCCCTCTACTAAAAGAGAGACCTAATCTCTTTGCTTGGACTTACAAAGACATGCTAGGTCTAGATCAAAAATTGGTTACTCATAACCTTTCGCTAGATCTTTTGAAGAAGCCAGTCAAGAAAAAACTCAAAAAAATGCATCCAACAGTAGCCTTAATGGTGAAATATGAGTTGCAAAAGCTACTGAACGTAGAGTTTATCATATCCATCAACTATCCAGAATGGGTGTCCAATATGGTGCCCATAGGAAAGCCATATGGAAGGGTTCGTATTTGTACAGATTTTAGAGATCTCAATAAGGCAACACCCAAATATTAATTTTCATTGCCAAATATTGATGCTCTGGTAGATGCTATTACAGGTCACGAAATGCTCTCCCTTATGGATGGTTTTTTTGGATACAATCAGATTCGTATTAAACCTGAATATCAGCATAAAACCACATTTATAATGCCATGGGGGAAATTTTGCTACAAAGTTATGTCATTCGGTCTTAAAAATGTTGGTTCCACATATCAGCGAGCAATGACATATATCTTTCATGACTACATGCATAAAATCTTAGAATATTATATCGATGACTTACTAGCTAAGTCATTGCTATGAGAAGAGCATGCAAAGGTCTTAAGGAAGGTCTTTGATCGCCTGATAGAGCATAATGTTAGGTTGAATCCTAAGAAGTGCATATTTGGCATAAGTTCAGGTAAACTCTTGGGATTCATTGTTTATAAATGAGGCATCGAAGTAGACCCAGTAAAGATCAAGGCTATTCTAGAGATGCATCCTCCCACTAATATCAAAGAACTAAGAAGCCTTTAGGGCAAAGTAGCATCCATAAAGTGATTCATCGCTCAATTATTAGATAAATATCGATCCATGAATTGACTACTACACAAGTAGGTCCCATTTGATTGGGACGAGGACTGCCAAGCAGCCTTTGCTGAGATTAAGCAATACTTGGCAATTTCACCAGTACTAGCTCCACCAAGGCCAAATGTGCCTTTTCTACTATATATATCGGCAACCAAATTTGCATTAGCGACCATGTTAGCCCAAAAGAACATGTAAGGTAAAGAGCAAGTCGTATATTACATCAGTCACACCTTGATGAGTTATGAGTCAGGATATGCATATGTTGAGAAGATTTTTTTAGTAGTGGTGTTCGCTACCAAGAAATTGTGACATTACATGCTAAGTCATACAACATATGTTATATTGACAAAAAATCATTTGTAGTATATGATGAGCAAGACATATCATAACACGCGTACTGTAAAGTGGATCATGCTATTAACAAAATTCAATTTGCAATTCATCAGCCAAAATTCCATCAAGGGACAAGTCATAGCTGATCAACTGGCTGAGGCACCACTGTCCAACAATAGCCCTCTAACCATTGAGCTTCTAGATGATGCGGTCTTCATAATATCTGAAGCTCCCGAACCTGAAGAGCCAGAGAATAATTCTAATATGACATTGTTCTTCAACGGTTCTAAGTGTGAGCAAGGGGGTGGTGCAAGAATGATGTTTTTCACACCACAAGGAGCTCCAATGCCCCTATTGTTCAAGTTAGACTTTTTGTGCAACAACAATAATGCTAAGTACAAAGCCCTACTTTTGGGCCTCCATGCAGCCATCGCCATGGGTATTAAAATATTGAAAATTTTTAGCGGTTCTCTGCTCATAGTTAACTAAGTTAAGGGGATCTTTCAGTGTCGATGTCCCGTACTGAAAGCCTACAAAGATCTTATTGCCACTTATCTGGCTAAATTTTAATGGTATGACATCGAGGGAATCTCTCATTCGTAAAATAGGTTTGCAGACACCATGGCAAATTTGAGGTCCTTGATCCCTCAGAATTCGTCCAACGATTTTACTATCATCCATGCTAGAATGCTCTTACACCTAGCAGCAGAGTGTGTACCCTTTGATAACAAAGATTTAGTCAACATGATTTTCATGGAACCAACAACTGATTGGTTTCGTAGAGCAAAAGGCTTTCTTAAGTAGGCACCCTAGGAGTCATTGACTTCTCAGAGTCCTATGAGGAGTGGTACTACCATTCACCATAAGGTTATTTCCCAGTCTGCATTTACAAAGTTAAATACGTAGGGGGAGTAATTCATGTTAGCAGTCAAGGCTGATGCTTGTCAAAGCTGGATGTTGTAAATCCAAGACTTCTTAAAACTTGGTATGATCCCAGAGGGATTGTTGCGTGTTGCAAGATGCACATTCAAATAGAAAGCGACTAAGTATATCTTAATAGGAGATATTTTGTATTGACGCAACTACGAAGAAATTCTCCTTCGATGTATTGAGCCCCAGGAGTCATCTTGGGAAATTTTAGAAGCTCACGACAGTACGTGCGGTGACCATTTCAACGACATGGCTGTTGTTAAACGCATCCTTCGCATGGGTTATTATTGGCCCACTATGGAGAAGGATTGCAATGTGTATGTCAAGAAATGCATTAAATATCAGTATCATGCTAATATTACACACTTGCCATCATAGGCCTTACAGCCCATTCAGGCGGCTTGGCCATTTGCTCAGTGGGGACTAGATCTTATTTGCAAGATTTCTCCTCCACCGTCAGGCCGACATACATTCATTATCATGGCTACTGAGTATTTTACAAAGTGGGTGGAAGCCATTCCCCTTACAATGACCACTGGAGCTCACATCACAAAATTTATTCTCGAGCATATCATATGTCGTTTTGGGATACCATCCAAAATAATTTTGGATAATGGAACTTCTTTTAAGAATAAAATTGTGTGGGCTTTAACGTTTAAATACCGCATTAAACACAGTTTTGCAACTCCATACTATCTGCAAGCAAACGAGCAAGTTGAGGCATCAAAAAATACTATGGTAGCCATCTTGAAAATGACATTGTAATAACACCACAAGGATTGGCATATACAGTTGCCCCTTGCATTATGGGATTACAGGACTAGCATTCAGATTCCCATTGGGGCAATGCCATTTTCACTAGTATATGGCACTGAGGCCATTATGCCCTTAGAGTTGGAAATTTCAACGTTGTGCATCACATTGAAATAGTTCATCGATGACGACATCGTACAGAAAGCTCACCTCGATCAATTGACGTTGCTCGATGAAAGTCCCGTGAATGTCCTCGAGCATCTTTGAATTTATCAAGAGCAATTAAAATGAGCTTACAATGTCAAAGTCCACCAGAGAGACTTTGAAGTTGGAGATATTGTGCTAAAAGAGAACCAACAAAACTCGAATTTACCTCCTGATATGTGAGACAAATTCATGGCTAATTGGCTAGGGCCTTACATCATATCTAAAAATATTGGTCCAGGTACCTATCGCCTAACGTCGCTAGAGGGTGTGGAAGAGCTTGAGCCTCTCAATATCATCCATCTTAAGGTGTTCTATGCTTGAGAGTGTAGTAAAGGCACCAAAGGTATCTGTAAGCCCTTTGGTCAACCCAAAAGCTCCGAGGGTTTTTCCACAATCGCTCGGTCATCTCAAAAGGCTCTGAGTTCTTGAATTGAGAAGCTTGGTCAAGTAAAGGAACCAAAGGCATCTGTAAGCCCTTTGTTCAACCCAAAATCTTTGAGGGTTTTGTCTCAATCACTCGGTCATCCCGAAATGCCCCAAGCTCTCCATTGAGTAGCTTGGTCAAGTAAAATCTTCAAAGGCATTCCCTCACCATTTGGTCATCCTTAAAATCTCCAAGGACATGTACTCGTCGTTTGGTCAAATATGAAAGCTCCAAAATGCATAAAAATTTGAAAATATATAAAATTCCAAAAAAAAAAAATTGGTAAAGCATAAAATCCAAAAACATTTGCTTTTGCAGTTTGCATTTTCATACATGCATTCACATCATCATATTGCATTTAGGAATTTGTCATCCGTTGCATTCCAAACTAGAGCATAATGTGTATATAAAAATCTTACAAACGATTGCACGTTTGTGTTTCAATCATGCACCCTTGCATTTATCATAATTCATTGCATTCATACATGATACTTGTTGCGGAGAAATATGTATGTATATTAAGTTTTCCAGTCACTCAGCCATACTTAGTGGGTTATTCATATATTGTAGAAAACTTGCTTTGTTGTTATAGACAAGGTCATTAGTTGGGATAGTGCTTCAACATATCAGAATCCCGTCACTAAGCAAAAAAATATAAAATCATGCTAAGACAAGAGATGATGAAAGTTGCGAAAGCAGTCTTAGGTATCTAGAGAGATGGGTTTCATGACCTGCTTATCTTGTAAATAGTCAGTCTAGAAATATGTACTTTGGCAAAAGGACAATATTTTCCCCTATAAATCCCAAAATAACAAACTGTAAATCTTAAGTTACAAAGTGCAAAAGTACAAATTTCAAGTTCAAAATGTAAAGTGACATAGTGAATCAAAAGCACTATAAAATTCCCTTGCTCATAGAAAATGGTAACACGTGGACTAACAGTGATTTTTATCACTACATATGAGCAAGTAAGAAGGGTGAGAACTTGAATCCCTAGATTGTCCACCTTTTGAAAGCCATAGAGTGATCCCCAATCACAGCAATGGGTTGGAAGAGTCTCGCTTGCAATCATAGGGGTAGTTCTATTGGGTGATCCCCAAATGTAGCAATGGGTTGAAAGAGTCTCACCTGCATTTGGAGGGGTAGCCTTGATCAATTTGCAAGATGAGCTAGCTCTAGGTACCTAGGATTGTATAGTTGTATAAGTCTAATCAAATCTGAAACAAGGATGGTACGATCGTATGAGGAACCATATCTCACATATGGGTTTAAAGAGTCTCGACTGACATACGGGGTATGCTTATGATCTATCTAAAAATACTCACATGCACACACAGGGATAATGAATAGTTGGGTCTATCACGGCAAAATCCTTGTCCAATATAAGCCTTGTATAGTTAGTATGTGATTTTTGGAGAAGTCTACTAGGGTGTTTGAGTCTCAAGTAAAACCCCAAAAAGTTCTCCAATATCAACAAGATACCAAATATCATTAAACTTCAAAAATACGAGTCATTCATTTATTACAATGCATTTTACAAAGCACAATCAAACATATAGGATAGATACTGCATGAATATCAGAAATGATGTTTAGACATCCACTGACTATTTAGTGCAGCAAAGAAGAAATATACAAAATGACATATTCATTCATTAGCATTATACCAATCCATTTCATTGCATTTCATACATGGGTGATTAATTGATTAAGTTCTTGTAATGAGAATTATCAATTATTTTTCATGATTATTATACATTCTGTGGTGTCATATTTTAAAAATTGATATACACAGTTTACATTCATTCCTTATATTTTAAGTGATTAAATCATAAATGTTCATTTCCATTAGATTATGATTATGTATATAATGCATTACCATACATTGCATAGCATACCATAAACTGCATAAAATAAATTCATGCCCACAAAGTTAAAATAAATATGCGTTTAAAAATAAACATCGCATCCATATCCATATATCATATCTCGCACATCTAATCATTTAGATCACTGCATATCATCATCATAAAGTAAAATAGCTATCTAGTGCATGTCATCCATACATCGCATCATATAAACATAGCATTTACATAAGCCTTGCATCCATGTGCATCAAATAAACATAAATAAAAAACAAATAAATAAACATTTACACATAATGAGCCATAAAAGATTATATCATATATATATATATATATATATATATATATATATATATATGTGTGTGTGTGTGTGTGTGTGTGTGTGTGTGTGTGTGTCCAAAAGAGTACATAGGGAGTACAAAATGCCCGTAGGCTACAACTGTGTAGGTCCAAGACCTTACACACAAAATGATATATCAAAAATGTAGTCGACAGCTGCTATAACCCAGATCTAGGTTGCTCCCCCTATACTGGAGATCTCGTCGCATCCCTCAACACTGTGCTCTGGAGCCTACTCTCTTGGTTGACCTGGCACCTATGGTGGATCCTGCTATGGATCCTTCTTGCCTCCAAAGCCTAAAGCACCTAGCACATGGGAAATTGGTAACTATAGTAGGCTAGTCCTCTAACTATAGGACCCTGATGTTGCCCTAGATCTCTAGTCCTGGCTTGTGATCTCACTGTGTGTGTACTAGAGGACCTATGCATCCTCTCAGTCCTCTGAGTCCTATGACTCAAGCTCACTGTAGACTACCTTGAGGTCCTAGACTTGGTATGCTACAACTCTAAGGAGAAAGGATCCTTCAAAACTTGTAGCCCATGCATCTCTATATAACCGACTAGCTGGTCAACGTGAGCAAGCTGGGCTACATGCATCTCATTAGTCCTCATGACCATACCATGCAGTCACTTTACCTCAGTCATTGAATCCTATGCAACTATTGTACCTACTGTTTGTGCTGCAGGAGACCCCATAGTCACTTGAGGAGGTGGCATAGCCCCCCTCAATGCTTGAGCAAGATCCCACTCTACCTCTGTTGTAGTTCATTGCATATGTGCTAACTCCAAGGTAGTCTACAGTCTCTACACCTGGGCCTCTGCATGTGTGGCCTGAGTCATGAGCTCTTATACCTGGTCTTGCACCTCAATCAAGTGTCGCTCCCTTTCATCCACCTTCACCTCCAGAGTGGCGATGGTAGTGTATCTCTCGAGTTGCTATGTGTGCAACCGCCCGAGCTGACTCTACAAGTTAGCCACCTGAGCTAGAATCCATCCCTTTGTGCTATCAAGAAGAACCTCAGCCTCCTTTGGAGTATCCTCCTTAGTTTTAATCTCTAGCATATCCTCAATGATAGCCTCTACGCCCCAACCACCCTATGTACGTTGGCACACCCTACACCCATCAGGATCTACCTCTGCATTTGCTTGAGCTGACTCTCGACCCAAAGGCCCTATCCCATACCATATGAATAAGGACCACCACCCATCATAGTCTGGAATGGTCCCAGCTATCTCAACCCTTGACTCCAGGAAGTCATCGGGTGCATATCCTAGTGGTGGAGGAACTATCAATGGGAGGTCCCTCTCTAGATCCAGGTGTCTGTACCTTAGTGGCATCTTTGGTATGTCCTACACCATGCTAAACTATCGTAGGACATGAGAAAAGAACTAATACTCTCTAACCTCTGGCTTACACTAGATAAGCCATCTATCTCGGTGGGCCTATCATAGCCACTTGTCCGCCTTAGGCCATGCAGGGCAATCCATGTAGGGGTGCCAAACAATGTCCTTCGGACCAAGTGATGTAAACTTAATGATATAGTGCTCAGTGTTCCTAGCATGAGCCATTCTATGGATACCCTCCTCAACACGAGGCCAACATGCAGTGTAACACTGATGGTCAGTGTTTATGGTGGTGATGCATAGTGGTAGCTTCATAGGATGCTCGATTTGGATGTGCTTCCACCCCTAGATCTATAACAAAATATTGTAGTTGATGCCCTTATGACTACTCTCTATGATTTGGTATTGCTCCCTATAGAGCTGACATAATAGGGTGCTCCCCTAAGCTAATCATAGTGGCTCCTCTGTAGAGCTCTGAAGCACCCTCCAAGTAGTGGCTAACATGTTCCAGGGAATCCTCACACCCGAGGAGTCTGGAAGGACAATCTACACAATGAGATGCATGAAGAGGGCCTCTCATATAGAAAATACATCATCGCGATACCAGTCACCGATGTGCACCCCTCTATGGTCAGCATCATCCTATGCATCGATGCTCTGGTCACCGAATATGGCATCTAAGACAACATCCTTTATTATTGAGGTAGAGGAGATGATAGCCTCGCCATCAATGGGGACCCTGAAGATCCTGTAGACATCCTCTAGAGTGATAGTCATCTCATTGAGAGGAAGGTGGAACGTGTTGGTCTGTGCATTCTAGCGTCAGACCAATGCAGTAAGATAGGCTTGATCTACCATAATGGTGGGTAGATCCATGATGAAACCAAACCTGACAACTCAGAACCAAGATCGGTCGTCATCAAACAAAGCCTCATGGAGAGTCTTCATAAGGTCAGGCTCCCATGCTCTAGAAGTTAAATTTAAAAAAAAAAAAGCATAATGTAAGCTAAATATAGCTAAGCAAAGCTAAAGAAAATTAAAAATTTTAATTAGACAACCTAGAAAAAAAATAGCAATAGCAAACCGCAGCTGAAACCTGCAGTCCCCAATTTGCAAATTGGGAACCGCAGCTGAAACCTGTGGTCCCTAATTTTCCAACTAGGAATCGCAGCTACTAGCTACGGTTTAGGAGCGACACCCATTTTGGGTACCCTCCTAGACCACTAAGGCATAAAATTAAATCCTATAGCTAGCCTAAACTAGTGGGGTTCATTACCACAGTTTAGTGAGGTTCATTTTTTTGCATTACTTAATGTAGTTCATTTTACTGGTATTGAGTGTGTGGTCTCAGTTTTGAGTTACCTTACCCGCACCCTGACCCCAGATAGTAGATGGTTGATCAGGATCCACCATCGAGACAAATGAGTGTAATTACGATAGATTTTGGTAGCATTCCAGATCAAGGAATGTTGTCTCTCTCTCAGAGCTCCCAAATTGCTAGTAGTTGTAAGAAAAATAATGAAAATTTCAAATAGGAATTCAATTTATAGGTCCTCCTAGTCTCCACGGACTGCAGCTAACACCTACGGTTTTGGAACTAGGGGTTTTTGCCTATAGGTCTGACCTACGGTTCCCAAAATTTGGAAATGTAAACTGTAAACCGTACCCGTGGTCCGTAGCTATAAATAAATGCACTTAAAACCCATCGTGGGAAGGTCTAAAAAGATAAATTACTGACTTCCATTGAATAAAAATTCAAAATCAATGATTAAAATTGCAAATTTGGTGATGTTAAAAGCACCAAGATAAATCAAATAAATGCAAAACTAAACAAAAAAACAAAAAAATCAAATAATGAAAAACCAAATGCATCTCATATTCAGTGATTTATCCTATAAAATTGGCGGTTGCAGTTACTTGTGATCCATGCCATCCGACAAGATGAGTAAATCACCATAAGGACATTTGGGGCAAACTTGTCATTTCTTTTATGACATCTTTCAAAAAATTATCGACAATATGATTCAACACTAGTCTAATTGCATTTGTATTATTTTGATTCCCTAAGACGACTATCGTAGCTTGACTGCTCCATGGGATAGATATGTGCAAGTACTACTAAGAGTTGCAATCATAAGCTAAACTAGGCCTAGCCAAGGCATTAAAAGGCTCAAATCTAAAGTTGTTCAGGATCATTCATTATGGTCAAGTGATTTCGTTGCTTCATACATTGTCATTACCCTCATCGAGTCATCGCTTGAGGGGGTAGTCATAATTTCATGTCATAATCAAAATCAACAGAAGATCTTGGAGATCATAGATCCCTTGATCTTGTCAAAATTGCATTTTTTCTTGTGAATCATTGCTAACAACTATCATAAGCTTCCCCCTTTGCTTGGGGTAAACAGAAAATATGAAATTTTTTTTATAACTCTCATCCTTTGGTTATATAGGCCTAACTCCTATTGTAGCACCAAAGCTATCGGAACATCTGATGGCAAGTGAAAACTTTTCAAATGTAAACCTTTCCAAGTTGGAAGCAATGATTCTAGGATGCGCATCCTTTTGCTGGACCTGGGGCATCTAATTTTGATCAAACTAATGATCATCATAGAACCTTTGACATAGTTTTAGGATGTATATTTTTGCTCAGTGTTATTCGATCTCATAATGCATCTCAAAAGGGGCATCTATAGACACCTAAAATGCATCATGTCGAGGGTGACTACTCATATGGACATGCTACAAAACCATATGCAAGATCTTGGATAGATTCCAAGATAGAGCAGTGGTTCTAACCACTCAATTTAGGCATTTTGGCGTAAGCAGTCTGAACCACATCCCAGACTTGTGGTATCCAGTCTAAACCATGGTTGACACCTATAGTCTACAGTCTAGACCACAACTGTGACCTGCGGTCTTAACTGAAGTTTAGTTAGGCCTTCCATCCGAGCAAAATCGGTTGGAATGGCTGAAATATCTAGAAGGAGGTAGTTGAAGGATGAAAGATTCTATAGGGCTTCCATCCCAACTGTCCTAACCACCCTTCTTGGTCTTGGATTCTCCATGAAGCCACCCCTAGCCCTAGGGACATGTTATAAATACCCCCCCAAATGGGGAGAAAAGAGAGTTAATTGATCAAGAGAGAAAAGAAGCCCTGTCAAATTGCATACTGAATCTATGCATTTGATACCCCCTTTGCTATTCACCTAAATACCAATTAGCCATGGATGCCTTAGGTGACTAGGAGATTCAAGAAACATAAATCCAGGTAAACGAAGGCCCTTCACAGTGATTTGACCATTAAATCTATTAGAGGACAACAAAGGTGACCCTTGAACATCAATTTGGATAAGGAGGTCAAGCCCACTGCCCCTAATTCTGAGGGTAAACCTATCAGAGGTGAAACTGTGGCTGTCAACCATGGCTCACAATGTAGACCACCCACCATGGCTACGGTTTGCAACATGTGACTAATCACCTTACTTGCTTTTCTTTTGACCGCATAGATTAGTTATATTAGTCTTTTCATAGGTTTAATTGTATTTTAGAGGAACTCTGACCATAGGAATTAGTCATTTCATTCATCGTATTAAGTAGTATTATATCAGATATTTTATGCACTTTATTGCTCCTAAATTAATATTTTATCCATGCATCATTTTCTTATTCATGTCCTTCATGTTGTAGTATAATTCTTGATCAAATTAGAATAGTTTAAAGTCTTTCTTTATGTTTTCTTTTTTTACTAGTTTAATGGCATTTGCATACATATTTCCTTAAAGGGCCTCATCACGAGAGGCTATCAATATTTTTAATCTTGCGCTGTTGTTTTTTTTTCATAGGGAGACAGGTGCAAGAGGAGCTTATGTCATAATTCTTCCACATCGAGAAGAATGGGGTCAGCTCCACCCCAAGGTAGTTTGTGAATAATCAATAGAGCACTATAAGTGCACCTACCCTATTGAGGGCATTGGCAATTGTAATATCAGTATCATATTTCAAGTGACCCTAAGAGGGCATATTTGTAATCAAAGCTCATTCAAATATTAATACAAGAAACCTTACTTACGTTGTTTTGTTCAAATTATGTACTTGTGTGAATCTTTATGCTTTCATGATGGTATAGATCAATACAGTAGCTAGGTGCACGCTTCATGATTAGGTCAGTTATCTCTTCCCTGGGTAACCTCCATGGGTGTTGTACATGGATATCAACAATTCTCCTTGTACGATCCTCACTACTCACCCATTCTGTTATCTTTTCCAATTCGATAAACACTTGTTCCTCCCATAGCTTCAATTATCCTATGCATCCAATACAAAACTATAGTTTGGTGCTAGCCATGGCATTGCCCATCTGAGAGAAGAAATGGTCCACCTAATCCTCTACCCTTTTTGCATCCTCCTTCATTTCAATCTTTGAGAACTGTGGTATTTCTAGGAGATAGCTTTTTTGCATCCTTCGTAGTTCTTCCTATGTAGGAGTTTGTTCTTTCTCTTCTTCCAAGTGGTGACCAGAGCTTCCCCCAAGCTCCATTAGTGCTTTCTCTATGTTTATATTTTCCTACGGTGGAGTATGTCCTATAATTCTCTCAACCTCCATATCATCTTCAATATCAACAACCTCAGGATGAGATTGTTGCTTCCTTGTAGGTTCCTGGACTTCCTTTTGCTATTCAGTTAAGTCCACCTGTTGTTCTTCTATCACCTACTTTTCTTCCTGATTCTGCTGGACTTCCATCACTGTGACCTCTTCAACAACAGTATTTTCTTGTTCTTGTGATGCATTCGTATCTTCTTGTGCATCACTCTATTTAGTTTGATTAGTGCCTCCTCCCATCATGAATCTAAAGTGAGACTTCTTTTTCTCTCTTGAACATTCTTCTGAGGCTTCCACTACCACCTTGGCTTTCTCCCTTACTTCCTGTGTAGTGGCTACCACTTCTTGTACTATTTGCCTCACTTCTGTATCATCCAAAATTTTAGAAGAGTCCAAAATTTTGAGATCGGTAGACTAGAAAATCTATGGGGACTCTACCATCTCCTCTACATTCTGCCCAATCCCAATTGTGTAAATCTAGCTTCTTCGAGTCTGATTGTCCTTCCTCTTGTTGATTATCCTGTATAGGCTCAACTTGTTTTTCTAGAATGGGATTGTTTGCCATTCTTTCCCATTGTCTTCTTATTCTTATCCATACTGGGCTGGATTGCCTCCCCACAATTTCCTCCCTTTCCTGAACTGATAGCTGCTCCTACTGCCATTGTTGAAGTGCTTGTTGTTCCAGTTCAGGTTGCAACTTCCTAGGTATTTTCCTTCGATGGTGTACCTCCTCATCCAAAGGAGTATCCTCATGCATTGTAGTGGCTTGCTGCTTAGGTGCTTTCTTTTCCTGAGACTTATCTGGAGTCTCCTTCTGAATTGGCACTGACTTTACCCACTACAGAATGGTTGGCCTACCTGCATCAATATTCCTAGGCTCTGTCAAGCCTAAAAAATGAATTCCTATCTATGTAACAGCATTCAATAACAATCCAATAGCATGGAAAGTCATCCCAAAATTCCTTGACCTTTTTGTCAGTACGTCATGCATATTTCTCTCCAGATAGGTACCCCAATCATACTGAATTCCTTTGGTGATACCTTCCACATATTGAGCCATCCATATTGGCATCTTTGTGGCTCGTGTTTCTCCTGATAGTCGAGCCATTACAATATTCATGGTGCATGGCCAATCCTTTCCTATCAATTGGCTCTATTTAATCCCTCGAGTTCCTACACCCGAGATATTTGCTTCGATCGATGATTTCACATTGGTGAGTGAAGTGATGATGTGATGTGTCTCAATCGGATCAAGCAACTTCTTGACTATCTCAATGCCATTTTCTAGCAATCCAAATGTTCTTTTGAATACCTCTACTATGAACTCTACCTTCACTGACCATTTTCCCACATTAACATAGGCAAGTCTGCTTGCAGGATCGTATGCCTAAACAATCTACAATAGATAGTTATAAAAGAAGGTCTTCTGGTGCGGTGGCACCTATGCTATCATAGCTACACTAGCCTTCTCAAATTATCTTCTCCATGGGTGGTTCTTATTTTCTTCTTTGCTCCACCACTTCTGGCATGTATCTCCTCCATGTTGTATAAATGATATCCTTGTTATATCAACCTGGTCCTCCTCAGATTCACTACTTAGATCCTCCTCTAGATCTAGGTAATGGACTTCACTATGTAGTTCCCTCCTCGAGGCTCTTTCCTGTGCCATTTCCTCCTCTCAAAACCTTGGTGGTGTCCTTCGATCAACCCTCCAATACCTCTACTCTCTCCATGACCTGTATCCTCCTCTCCTCCAAGGATGATTACCATGCCAACCATAGGACTAAAACTGTCACCCTTGGTGTTGTCGTGGATGTGACTCCCTCTTGTGTAGAGGTCCTGGTGATCGTTCAACTCTATTGGCTGCAATTATTCTTAACCGATATCCAAACTCTTTGACCGAAATCATTTTCCTACCATTCCTCTGGTTAGATTTACTTTTTAGACATCAACCATCATGCAATCAAAAGTCCTCTAAAAACCATACAATGCTACTATAAATTGTACAGTACACCCTCCAAACCATTCATGTATATTTTTTATTCGTACAACCACCTCCAAATCGTACAATCCTTCAAATTGCTTCAAATTGTTCCCAAACTACAAATCATACACCGGCTACACCAAAATGTACAGGGGCCATACCAATCCATACAATGTCCCTTTCCACTTGTTCTCCTTTGTCCAAATCTATACAATTCTGTACAATTTGCTCAAAAAGGCTTAAATCGGCCTTCGAACTACTTGAAATCGCACAAGTTCTTCCTGAAATTGTACAATCTATCCTCCAAATCATACAACACATCTTTTGAAACCCTTATTCACTTGAAAATTATATTTTTCACTTCCTTTCCATGATTTATCACCGACCCAATTGCCGAAATGTCCCGATCTATCTTTCTAGTGCAATTCCAGAGAAAATCTACAATTTTTCCTTTACTTGGCGCAATTTCTCCCAAAAATAAATTTTCTTGGCTATGTTGTAGGGTTGTACGGTCATCTCCCCTTTTGCTTCTACCTTCTACAATTTGTTTTTGCCACTTTTTCTCTGATTAGGGCTTGTAAGTCCTTTTTCTTGCAATTTCTTCACTCTAGCTCCAATCTGCAATTTCCTTGAACCCTAGGTGGACGTTTTTCACAATCTGGTTCTTTCTTTGATGCCTTCTACTGCAAACCCTCACTTCCCTTCAACTGCAATTCAAAATTTTCTTTTAATGGAGTCAAAACCCTTGCTTTTCTCTTCCGATTTGATTTATTTGAATGTAAAAAGTCTCCCTAGTGCAAATTTAAAATGGGTCATGCAATCTTGTAGTTCTACTGATGAATTTCAACACCCATGCAGAAGATTTTATCTAGTTGCATGCTTTTCACCTTCTCTCTCCTTAAAATTTTAAATTTACCCTTGTACGATTTGTAAAAATACTTCAAGCATCCTTTATTTAAATTGTTGCAAAACCCTAACCGTTCAATTTTTAAAATTGTGCCACTTTACCTTCTTTACATGCATTTTTGTCTTCTTTTTCCTGGATGATCGACAACTCACCACTTTTCGCATGTGATTTCATATTTTTCCCATTCTTTTTCAACAACTCATCATTCCACGCATGCAAACATTAATTGTGATGGTTGCAAATCGTACATCTGTACATAAAATCATACACTGTACGATCTAAATCGTACAACAGGCTCCCTTGTATGATTTTTGCCTATGCTTTTTCTATTTTTGCTTGTACGATTTCAAACTTGTGCTTTTTCCACCTTCTAACTGTCTTGTACGATCTGTCACTTAGAGAAATTTTCCATTTTTTTCTCTTGAAGAGGTCGTCGTTTCCGGTTTTCAACCAACTTCCTTCTTAATTGTGTCTCGAGGGATTTTCACAACTAAGGAATTTTATTTTTTTCTTTTTATTTTTATTTTTCTTTTTCTTCAGAAGGGGTTGCCATTGCTGGTTTTCAACCCACTTTTGAATAACTTACTGGTATCACTTATCACATTCCTTTCTCTTTCACCTATTCCATAAGTCTACTACCATTGGCATCTCTTCAATCTGTAGCTCATACCACCTTGTGGCCTTAAACACGATCAAGATGAATAACATCATCAACATGATGGGCAACGCCCATCACCACCTATGATGGGGGTCAAGGGGGAGGAACCCCCTTGTAGGGTCAAGGGATAGCATCCCTTGTAGGGTCGAGGGACAACGTCCCTCACGTGTTCCCACAACAAAACTAATAAGACCATCACTATCCAAGCCAAATTTTTCTCTTCATTAGCACTTTGGGATTTTTTACTCAACCCACTTAAATAGCTCACCATCGACTCTAATTTACCCTATCTTAACCACTGATGGAACACCTTGTACGGTTCTGATTTGTATGATTTCATTTTATACGATTTCATCTTGTATGATCTCAAATTATATGATTTGACTTGAAATCGTACAATCTCTACCAACTGTATGATTTCACCTAGCAAACGTACAGTTCCCTCTTGCAAAATCATACAATCCCATTTTTCCTTAGGCAATTTTGATTGTATGATGGGTTTTTC
Source organism: Wollemia nobilis (assembly GCA_028583015.1). Taxonomy (NCBI): domain Eukaryota; kingdom Viridiplantae; phylum Streptophyta; class Pinopsida; order Araucariales; family Araucariaceae; genus Wollemia; species Wollemia nobilis. The sequence goes on from JAQPPZ010002554.1 coordinate 8,831,871, forward strand.
TATTTGGGAAACATCTTCCATAACAACATCTTCCATAAAAACATCTTCCATCAAAATATATTCCATGTCAACATCTTCCATGTCAACATCTTCCATGTCAACATATTCCATGACAACATCTTCCATGTCATACCATATTCTACCTCTTTTATTACTATGAGGAGTGTCACAAACTACATCACTAGTGACAACCTTCCTCTTTACACCCATGAAGGGTGGGCATATTTGTTTCCCAGCCTTCATAGCTATCTTTGGTGAATCATCCTCATCACTTGAGGTGTCCCATGGAATCTCTATCTGATTCCTCCTTGGGGGTGTTTCACTATGCTCATCATCAGAAGTTTCTATTTGAGGTATCTTGTACTCTCCCACCAGTCATTGACCAAACTCACGTGCATCTTCACTCCACGACTTCCTTCATTGATGTGAGGGAGATGGTCTTGGTATTTCTTCCTGAGACCCCACGCTCTGTTGCCCTAGTGCCTGACTCCCATCCTCTGCACTCCCTTGCAACCCTTCCATCACTTTCTTAGGTGTCACCATCCACTCTCCTTCCTCGTGCACTACTTCTATGTCAACTTGCTCCTCTATGTTAGGTGGTTCTGGTACCTCCTCTTCTATCCCTATCAATAGCACCTCAAAATATCCTTCGTCAGATGTCCAAACTTGCTCTATTTCTGGTTCATGTGTACTATGGTCAGAATTACTTGCATTCCCTCTTTGAGAAATTCTCATGCTCCTTCTCACTGGAATGTTCTCTCGTACTTCTCATCTCCTACGTCTTTGCACACTGGTGTCTATCATTCACCTCCAAATTTGTAATATTCTTACTTTGTCAGTTTGACCCATTTTAACAAAAATGCCAAGTTCGATAAGGCAATGGTGCCAAATGTAGCATAGGGGTGTAGTATTCCTAATGGGGAGGTGATTCTCAAGAGGCTTAGAATGATCAACTTACTATTCTTGTTCAAATACCCAAATCGTACAATCGTATAGTCTTCCCAACAATTGATATGCGATCACAAAATAGCTTGTACGGACTCAAATCGTACCATTGTATGATCCCAAATCGTATAGTGTCAGTGCTTGTATGATTTGACACTCAGTCAATCCTTCAGATTTGGTTTTGCAAGCTGTCGTACATAGTTTTGTAACTAATTTGTTCAATTTGCCAATATTGCCAAATCGGGTAAGTTTTCCTTCAATCACCTAAACTACCAAATCGGGTAAAGTTCTTTTGTACGATTTGTAGCACATATGGTGTATGATTTGTATGAAATGAAAGTTTATAAATGTGCCAAATTGGATACTTTTCTTTACCAATCTTTCTCATACAAGTTTTGGGAAGTTTTGGATTGTCAATTACTCCATCTTTACCAACATGCAAGTTCTATCTTTAGGGTTTGAGAGAGTTCTTCACAATGGCAATATCTAAAAATCATACAACAACCTTCAAGATATCTTTCCTAATACAATCTACCTCATAGATCATTTCCAAGGCTCACACCAGTGGTGATTCAATTTCATTCTTCATATTAGTGCATTAACATCATCCACAGACATAAAGAAGTAACATGCAACAACCAGATATTGCAAAACACTAATCCATCATTCCAGAATCATACAATACGTGAGAGAATACTATGCAATGTGATTCTTCATTCATTACTCTTCAATGGACATTACAATCACTAACAGTTCCACAAGGATACACAATAAACCAATAATTCCACACAATAATCAGATAGATGCATTCAATAATCAGACTCATCAGACCAGACTTATGAAATTGAAAAGGGGGTCTTATATAACGTTGCCTAGGCCATTCCAAGTGGTTCTTGAGGCAATTCATTATTCACAACTACCAATGTATAACGGAATACTTATATTGGACATTTTGAGTCCCTAAGCCAAAGTTGTCATTGATGTCAAGATGCCAGTGATAGTTCTTCTCCAGTTCAAGTGCAAAGTTCAATGGAAGTTGTAATGGGTTAAAATATTTTTATTTTACACCCAAAAGAATGGTTCAGAAAATGGTTTCAGTTCTCCTTTGGAAGCAAATATATCCGAAGCAATGGAAGGATATAATATTATAATATTTATTATAATATTTATCCAAGGTGGTGAAAAACCCAAATAAATTATTATAATTTTAATTATAATATTATTTGGTTTACAAAGGACAATTAATTATTTTTTATAAAACCCTAAGGTTGGGTTTTGGAGGGAAAAATATTTCAAAGCGCAAAGTTTAAAGTAAATTAAACCCAAAGTTGGGGTTTAAAGAAAAAGGCTTTCGAAGCCTCTATATTTCCATCGACGTCATCATGGAGGAGCTAGCACCGACGTGTCCAAAGCAAATATAATGCATATAAATACTTTGCCAAAACCATTGGAAAGTTACCCTTGCTCGAATTAATAAATCGGTGGCATGCAAAAAAGAGAGCTTGTGATTTACGAAAATGTGGCAGCGAAAGGCATAGAGGAGGAAGGTTCCATCCTCAAGTTTCATTGGGCAAGCGTGGCCTAGTGGTAGTTGGGAAAGCGCAAAGGCGCTGGCAGCAAGGTGGTTGACATTTCGAATCCCCGCGTGCATTGTTTGGTGTGTTGTTTGAGGCGCCCAAGGCGCACGACCTTTTGCTTGGCGGAAGGTGGTGTGAGATTAAGAAGCACGTGGTGCTTCTTTAATCTCAAGCGAGCGCTTGGCTCGTGTGGTGACTTTGGCCATGGTTAAGGCGCTTGTGGTGAGACGAGGTTGAGGGTTCGATTCCCTCCAAGGACAAGGTATTTAATTTTGATTTAAATTTTGTTAGTTGCCTAATGTTGGAGGAATAAGGGTGCATAAGTGATTATTATTTTTATACATTAAGGCATGAAATTTATGGTGAATGTTTGTTGAGGATTATTGTGGAAGGTTTGATATTTGAGATTTATGGTGAATGTTTGTTGAGGATTATTGTGGAGGTATTGATATTTGAGATTTATTATTTTAGGAGTAATAAGGAGTTTTAGTAAAGTCTTATTAATTTCTTATTAAGACTTTTGAGCATTATTTTTGTATAAGGGTTTTTCCATTTAAAGAAGACTATGGTGAATGTTATTTTTGAGTTGGAGTAATAAGGTGTATTTTGGGTCATTATTTTGTATTGTGATTTGATTGAAGTCTTCTAACCCTTATTGAGATTGGAAAAGAGAAATTTGTGAGTGTGGCAGATTTGTGAGATCAACTCCTTGTCAAACAAAAGGTATGGGCAAATTCTTCCTTGGTTGAGTTGGTTGATTGGCTTACTTGAAAATTAAGTTTGGAGTGAAAAGGATTTGATTAGGGTTTCCTTTTCGAAAGTGTTTGAGTTAATGCTTCAAGGTTTTCTGAATTGAGAGTTGTGATTAAAACCTTGTTTTATAAGCATTGTTGTTGAGATCATTGGTTGAGTGAAGTGTTTGAGTTAATGCTTCAAGGTTTTCTAAAATTGAGAGTTGTGTTTAAAACCTTGTTTGATAAGCATGGTTGTTGAAGTGAGTTGTTATACAAAGAACTTGAACTAGGGTTTGAAAATATCATGAGTATCATTGTTATGTGAGATTTGTTGTTGAGCATTGTTGGAAATATTTTGAGTTGGATGATACATGCTTGGACTAGGGTTTGTGAGCAAGAGTTGTTTCTTGAAGTGATTGGTTGAGTAGAGTTGATTGAGCCTAGTCAAGTGGATGTATGAAGTGATTGTTCAAGTTCCATAAAATAAACTATTCTATATTCTAATTTGAGTTGAGATTGAGTTTTGAGAATAGAACATATTGAGTCTCTAACAATTCTCTTTATGCTTCTATGAGATTGAGTTGAGAAGTTAGTGTGAGCTTTTGAGACAGATATTGGACAAGTTCTATGTGAGCTTGTTGAGCAAATTTAGACAAGTTCTATGTGAGCTTGTTGAGCAGATTTGGACAAGTTCTATGTGGACTTATTGAGCAGATTTGAACAAGTTCTAAGTGAGCTTGTTGAGCAGATTTGAGCAGGTTCTGAGTGGACCTATTGAGCATATTTGAGCAGGTTCGAGTGGACCTATTGAGCAGATTTGAGCAGGTTCTAAGTGGACCTATTGAGCAGATTTGAGTAGGTTTTGAGTGGACCTATTGAGCATATTTGTGCTAGACCGATTGGACTATGTTTAGTGTAGATTTGAGTGGACTTGTGCTAGGACTGGACTATGTTTAGTGCAAGAGTTGAGCAGATTTGTGCTAGACCGAATGGACTATGTTTAGTGTATATTTGAGTGAGCTTATTGAGCAGACTTGTGCTAGACCGACTAGACTATGTTTAGTGCAAGAGATTGAGTAGAGTTGTGCTAGACCGACTAGACTATGTTTAGTACAAAATTGAGATAGATATTTGGAGGTGATAGAGTAGAGAGGATAGAGTCTCCAGTGGATAGAGATCCATCAACCAGGGTAGTGAGGATAGGTCTTCTGAGTGGGGACAAGAGTCTTCAGTGGAGAGAGATCCACAAGCCAGTGTAGTGGAGGTAGTAGTCTTCTAGAGGATCACCAACCAGAGTAGAGGAGAAGGAGTTCTCCTATGGATAGAGATCCACAAACCAGATTTAGGGGATCAACATCTCCTTTGGACAGAGGTCCATAAACATTGTAATTGGGAAGGATTCCCAAGAGATTGATTGAGAAAATTTTAGTGAAATATTTTCTCCATGGAGGTAGCCATATTTGGGTGAACCACGTTAAAACTGTGTCTCTATTGTGTATGGTGTTTTGTGCATTGCTTTGATTACTACTATTGATACTGCTATCTATACACTACATAATATTGATTTGGAAAGAAAAGTAAAAAGTGCTCTTATACTATTCACCCCCCTCTCAGTATAAGCTTGTGTTCTTCAATTGGTATTAGAGTGGGTTCCTTCAGAAGAGTTTGATAGCTTGAAGGAAAAGTGGTCAAGAACACAATGGATCAAAAGGATCAAAGGGATGGGTCCATCAATAATATAATACCAGTATTTGATGGAAGTGACTTCTTGTATTGGTGTATGCTAATGAGATTTCACCTGATGGCACTTGGCAATGAAGTTTGGGATGCAGTGGAACTTGGATATGATTCAGCAGTCGATCCTCCTACAGATAAGGAAGGTAAGCTTCTAATGCATGCAAATTCAAGAGCTATGAATGCAATTATAAAAGGTTTGCGTAGATCAGAATCTATGAAGGTTATGGATTGTAAAACAGCAAAAGAAATGTGGGAACTACTGCATAACATATATGAAGGAGATAAAGGTGTCAAGAAAGCTAAGATCAGAAATCTCAAAGGAGAATTTGAAAACTTAAGAATGCGGGATGATGAAAACATTCATGACTATCTCAGTAAGATTGATGAACTTGTACATGAGATGAGAGGTCTTGGAATGAAGGTCGATGAATCTGATGCTTGTGATAAGATCTTGAGAACTCTTCCAAAAAGGTACAGTGAAAAGGTTTCTGCTATAGAAACATCAATTGATAGTGATTTTCTGACAAGAAATTCTTTACTTGGCATGCTTACAAATTTTGAGATAAGAACAAAAGATCCTATCCCTCTGAAAGAGGTTGCATTCAAAGCGAACAAGAAGATAAAGGGTAAGAGGTCAGAATCAAGCAGTGAGTCATCCAGTGATGAAGAAGCTAATTATGGTAGAAGAGATAAAGGTTCCAGAAGGCCCATAGATCTAATATCTATTAAGTGTTTCAATTGTGGAAAGTATGGACATTTTGCAATAGATTGTAAAGAGCCAAAGAACAACAATGGTGAAGAAAAATAGGATCACAAGTACAGGGAATCAGAAAGATATAGGCATCAAAATAAAAGCAAGGATGGACAAAGCAGACAAGGAAAGAAGTTCTTCCAAAGACAAAAGAGAAGCTACTATGTGGATAATGCAAGTAAGTACTCAAATGATAGTGATGCTAGCTTTTCAGACAATGATAGAGATGAAGTCCTATTTATGATTGAAGAGAAAGAACTAGTTAAGAAAAAGACTCCAATTATTCTCAAGTGTTTTAGATGTGGTAAATTTGGACATCTTGAAGATGATTGCACAAGGGATGGTTATAGTTTCAGTGATGATGACTATGAAGATGCACTTGAAAGACCAGATGAAAATATTCTAATGGCATTAGAAGAAGAAGTGAGTGATCCTATAGAAGATAAGCCAAAAGAAAGTAATGATGTGGACAAAGGTAAAAAAATAGAGGATTATTCAGCAGAGAATGGTTATGATCTCAAGGGAGAACTCATATATGCCCTTGACATGGTAAAGAAGGTAAGAAAGCAACACTCTAAGCTTGAAATTCAGTTTCAAGAATGTGATGAAGAAATATTATTGCTCATAGAGGATTTAGAAAAATCAAAGGCTAAGGCAAAGAAGTTCAAAGATAAGTTAGAAGCAAAGATCTTGGAATGTGAGAAGTTAGCACAAGAAGTGGCTCTACTAAAGGAAGATGTAGAAGACTCCAAGAATAAGCTATACAAGTATGTAAATAGTGCAAAGAGTGTGGATAAAATAGTCAAGATACAAAGAGGAGCAACAAACAAAATAGGTCTTGGTTCCAAATAGGTTGAAAAGAAATGGGAAGAAAAGTCTACTTCAAGTCTTGAAGAAGAAGAAACTTCAGATGAAGATACATCAGAAGAAGACAATGTAAGAGGGAGTGAGACATCAGAGGATGAGTTGGACAATAAAGAGTTCAACAAAGATAGGAATAATGCATAGAAAAGATACAGATGGAACAACAATCAGAATAGGAGACCAATGAGGTCAAGACAAGGAAGCTTCAATGGAAGATGTTTTTCATGTCACAGGTTTGGGCACATGGCTTCATAGTGCAGGACACATGAAAGACAAGAATATGGGAAAGGATAGATTTTTCATGGGTATTGCTACTCATGTAATGAGTTTGGTCACAAGGCAATGAATTGCAGGGTTCATGATAGAAAAGGATATGGCTTCACTAGAAGAGATCCTAAGACATTTGCACCTCCAAGGAATAATAACATTAAGTGTTATAAGTGCAATAATGATGGTCACACAACAAAATGGTGTAGAGCAAATATTCCAGAAATAGGTATGAACAGGAACAAGAATATGAACAGGAATAGGAACATGAACAGGAACAGGAACATGGATAAGAACAGGAGCAGGAACAAGAATGATGACAGGAATAGGAATAGGAACATGAACAGGAATAGGAACATGGATGAGAATAGGAACAGAAACAGGAACAGGAATGATGACAGGAACAGGAATGATGACACGGATAGAAACAATCAGAAGAATAAAAAAATTAGAAAATAAGGGAAGAGGATAAAGGCAAAGAACAATGCCTTTTGGGAGTAGAAATACTCCCACCCTAGAATTAACCACCTCAAAGGAGGTGGGGGAGGGGCTAAGCTAAGAGGCTCATTCTTAGCCCCGAGCCCCAAAGGTGACCCTTTGCCATTGATGTCAAAGGGGGAGAGATTTGTGTATTGGGGAGAGATTTGATATGGGGAGAGATTTGATATCTAAGAGAGCATTGAGCCAGGGGGAGCAATGTCCCAGGGGGAGCAGAAGAAAAAGAAAGGTCAGGTTTCAGTAAAAAGAATGTGGGTTGCCATCAATGACAAAGGGGGAGATTGTTGGACATTTTGAGTCCCTAAGCCAAAGTTGTCATTGATGTCAAGATGCCAGTGATAGTTCTTCTCCAGTTCAAGTGCAAAGTTCAATGGAAGTTGTAATGGGTTAAAATATTTTTATTTTACACCCAAAAGAATGGTTCAGAAAATGGTTTCAGTTCTCCTTTGGAAGCAAATATATCCGAAGCAATGGAAGGATATAATATTATAATATTTATTATAATATTTATCCAAGGTGGTGAAAAACCCAAATAAATTATTATAATTTTAATTATAATATTATTTGGTTTACAAAGGACAATTAATTATTTTTTATAAAACCCTAAGGTTGGGTTTTGGAGGGAAAAATATTTCAAAGCGCAAAGTTTAAAGTAAATTAAACCCAAAGTTGGGGTTTAAAGAAAAAGGCTTTCGAAGCCTCTATATTTCCATCGACGTCATCATGGAGGAGCTAGCGTCGATGTGTCCAAAGAAAATATAATGCATATAAATACTTTGCCAAAACCATTGGAAAGTTACCCTTGCTCAAATTAATAAATCGGTGGCATGCAAAAAAGAGAGCTTGTGATTTACGAAAATGTGGCAGCGAAAGGCATAGAGGAGGAAGGTTCCATCCTCAAGTTTCATTGGGCAAGCGTGGCCTAGTGGTAGTTGGGAAAGCGCAAAGGCACTGGCAGCAAGGTGGTTGACGTTTCGAATCCCCGCGTGCATTGTTTGGTGTGTTGTTTGAGGCGCCCAAGGTGCATGACCTTTTTCTTGGTAGAAGGTGGTGTGAGATTAAGAAGCACGTGGTGCTTCTTTAATCTCAAGTGAGCGCTTGGCTCGTGCGGTGACTTTGGCCATGGTTAAGGCGCTTGTGGTGAGACGAGGTTGAGGGTTCGATTCCCTCCAAGGACAAGGTATTTAATTTTGATTTAAATTTTGTTAGTTGCCTAATGTTGGAGGAATAAGGGTGCATAAGTGATTATTATTTTTATACATTAAGGCATGAAATTTATGGTGAATGTTTGTTGAGGATTATTGTGGAAGGTTTGATATTTGAGATTTATGGTGAATGTTTGTTGAGGATTATTGTGGAGGTATTGATATTTGAGATTTATTATTTTAGGAGTAATAAGGAGTTTTAGTAAAGTCTTATTAATTTCTTATTAAGACTTTTGAGCATTATTTTTGTATAAGGGTTTTTCCATTTAAAGAAGACTATGGTGAATGTTATTTTTGAGTTGGAGTAATAAGGTGTATTTTGGGTCATTATTTTGTATTGTGATTTGATTGAAGTCTTCTAACCCTTATTGAGATTGGAAAAGAGAAATTTGTGAGTGTGGCAGATTTGTGAGATCAACTCCTTGTCAAACAAAAGGTATGGGCAAATTCTTCCTTGGTTGAGTTGGTTGATTGGCTTACTTGAAAATTAAGTTTGGAGTGAAAAGGATTTGATTAGGGTTTCCTTTTCGAAAGTGTTTGAGTTAATGCTTCAAGGTTTTATGAATTGAGAGTTGTGATTAAAACCTTGTTTGATAAGCATTGTTGTTGAGATCATTGGTTGAGTGAAGTGTTTGAGTTAATGCTTCAAGGTTTTCTAAAATTGAGAGTTGTGTTTAAAACCTTGTTTGATAAGCATGGTTGTTGAAGTGAGTTGTTATACAAAGAACTTGAACTAGGGTTTGAAAATATCATGAGTATCATTGTTATGTGAGATTTGTTGTTGAGCATTGTTGGAAATATTTTGAGTTGGATGATACATGCTTGGACTAGGGTTTGTGAGCAAGAGTTGTTTCTTGAAGTGATTGGTTGAGTAGAGTTGATTGAGCCTAGTCAAGTGGATGTATGAAGTGATTGTTCAAGTTCCATAAAACAAACTATTCTATATTCTGATTTGAGTTGAGATTGAGTTTTGAGAATAGAACATATTGAGTCTCTAACAATTCTCTTTATGCTTCTATGAGATTGGACAAGTTCTATGTGAGCTTGTTGAGCATATTTGAACAAGTTCTATGTAAGCTTGTTGAGCAGATTTGGACAAGTTCTATGTGAGCTTGTTGAGCATATTTGGACAAGTTCTGTGTGGACCTATTGAGCAGATTTGAGCAAGTTTTAAGTGGACCTGTTGAGCATATTTGAGCAGGTTATGAGTGGACCTGTTGAGCAGATTTGAGCAGGTTTTGAGTGGACCTGTTGAGCAGATTTGAGTAGGTTCTGAGTGGACCTATTGAGCAGATTTGTGCTAGACCGATTGGACTATGTTTAGTGCAGATTTGAGTGGACTTGTGCTAGACTAACTGGACTGTGTTTAGTGCAAGAGTTGAGCAGATTTGTGCTAGACCGAATGGACTGTGTTTAGTGCATATTTGAGTGAGCTTATTGAGCAGACTTGTGCTAGACCGACTGGACTGTGTTTAGTGCAAGAGATTGAGCAGAGTTGTGCTAGACCGATTGGACTATGTTTAGTACAGAATTGAGATAGAGCTTTGGAGGTGATAGAGCAGAGAGGACAGAGTCTCCAGTGGATAGAGATCCATCAACCAGGGTAGTGAGGATAGGTCTTCTAAGTGGGGACAAGAGTCTTCAGTGGAGAGAGATCCACAAGCCAGTGTAGTGGAGGCAGTAGTCTTCTAGAGGATCACCAACCAGAGCGAAGGAGGAGTTCTCCTATGGATAGAGATCCACAAACCATATTTAGGGGATCAACATCTCCTTTGGATAGAGGTCCATAAACATTGTAATTGGGAAGGATTCCCAAGAGATTGATTGAGAAAATTTTAGTGAAATATTTTCTCCGTGGAGGTAGCCATATTTGGGTGAACCACGTTAAATCTGTGTCTCTATTGTGTATGGTGTTTTGTGCATTGCTTTGATTACTGCTATTGATACTGCTATCTATACACTACATAATATTGATTTGGAAAGAAAATTAAAAAGTGCTCTTATATTGTTCACCCCCCTCTCAGTATAAGCTTGTGTTCTTCACCTTAATTACACCCTTTTACTAAGTCTAATTACACCTATTATCAAATTCATTCGCAATTACAAATCAAATTGCATTTCATTGCACCTTGTATGTTTTACCTCTTGTTTGTACGTTTTGCATCCTCCTTGTATGTTTTACCTTCAATTTGTACGTTTTACCTCCTTGTATGTTTTGCCAAAACTGTCAAAATTGTAAAAATTGTCAAAACTAGGTAAATCCTCTTTGTCACTTATTCTTCTTTTGGTAGGTGGATTTTTTCCCTATAGAGTTCACGTCTTCTCGTCGGTTATCAATGCATACTCCCAAGACACAAATAAAATAAATCATAAGGGGGATATGTGTCATCCCATGGTAAAATAAAAATTCTATGTTTTATTTAATTTTTTTCACACGAGACCTCGAGACTAATCAAATTATAGTACCCGATAACATTCATTTGATGTGATAATCTCATACAAAAAAAATGCACACCGTTCATTTTTCCTGGAGATATTGTTATCATGCATCGGCTAATTAAATTACACCATCAACATTTACATATCATAATTCATGAAACACCATCTAGGTATGTACTAATTTTTTTGTTATGTGTGTGCATGATTTTCATAAAGAAAATATTTTTATGTAATGTGTCAGCACATGTCCCACAAAACTTGTATCCAATCATAAAATCCAAAATCTACAATATGGCATGTGGTATCAATTGGATGGAAAAAAGTGGTTGTAACGGTACCCATATAAATATGGCTGACAATTTTAGATTTAATTACGTAGATTACCCATAATTACTACTTATTATGGGAAGATAGGTGCTCTTTATGGATAAATACAGTCACATGCTTCGACATGTTTTAAACCAGATAACAGTATCTATTTTCTAAACATAAGAAAATCTAGAGAACAGAATCGACAAACGCCATTGGAGGACCTTCAACTAATCACGCTTTGAAGAAGTATGAGCCCCAAGATCTTTCAAGTATAAATGGTGATGTTAGGGATTAGTTTGAGGCTATTCAATGGATAGTATATTACCACCTGGTTAGCCAGGACCAATATCTTATGATGGTACATGCATATATAACCTCAATGGATGATGATGTTGTATAGATGCACAAACTGGTAATAGTAGTCACAAAGGTATGCATTGTAGAGGTGATCGGTCTTCCACACATAGGGTATCAAATGTATAAGGAGGATAGTGTAGCACAATGCACACAATAATTTTTTGAGCAACCATCAACACAAATAACATGAGCAAGTTCCACTTATTTGAAACATCGTGGCAAACAAATATGCAACAAAGAATAAAATAGATCCACAACCAGGTAGAGAAAATATATAAACAGGGAATACAGGTAGGCCATTGCTAAAACAAAGGATTATCAACATTGGATGCCATGAGGATTTGGCAACAATTAGGAATAGGGGGATGATAAGCACAAAAAATGTTCATTTTTTGTATGCTTTAATGAAATAAATGTGTGATATTATTATATTAGAAATATATTTTTATGAGATTATTGTACACATTTAATGCAAAATGATGCATTATGCCTAATGTGTTTTTTGAGTGGAAATTGTGTGTAGATGCAGTACGTTATGACTTTTTCATACCTTTTAGTCAAGGTCCCATGTAGATTATCATTTGATAACTTTCGTAACATGATTAAGGAATGGTTGATGATCAAACAACGATAGTGGAAAAGGAGTAAGGCATTTTGAAATGCTAATATACAGTGCCTATCTCCCAATCGTAGGTTGGAATGCACCTATATCCCAGTAAAAATGAAGCACCTTTTTCCCAATACATAGGACCAACACCTATCTCTTGACAATAGACTGGACGATGCCCATATTTCGATGATAGAACAAACACTCAATATTCGATGAATGAAAAGCGATGACCTTTAGCAAACAAGAAAATGCTAAATACAATGTCTTTATCCTAATGATAAGCTGAAAAGGTACTTTTTTTCTAGTGATGAGCCGAACAACGCGTGTACCTAATATAATAAAAAATGCGTGTGTTGACTATAAAATTTAAATATCGTGTATAAAATTAGATGCATATTGTTATCAAAGCATAGGGAGCGCTATGATTATCCTACAAGGGTTAATTTTAGTGTGACTTCTATTTTATTAGGTATTTAATTAATTTATGTGCACCCATTGTAGCGAATCACATTAGAATGAATAAAATTAGTATAGTCTAAATTTGTAACAAGGGACGACTATGTTCTATATAAAACGTAGGTTGCCCTTGAAGTGAAGGATATCAAAACCATTCTATAAATTGGTACTGCATAAATAAATAATAGCTCGAGTGTTTTGTTATTTTTTTTCATTCGAAGAGTGATTGTGTGGATTAGCCGAGCGAATGTTTGTAGGAGGCCTGGGCCCACTCTAGGTAGTATTCCTCCCCTATTTTTCTATTGTCATTATTTATTTTATTGTTCTTTATTTCTGCAAGTGTGTTTCCTATTTTATTTATTTCTACATAGTGTATTTAATGTTACATTTTCCTTATTTATTCAATTTTGCAAGAGTTTTTGCTTAACTAAAATTTACTTTTTTATACATCTCCTTTCAATCATGTGTTTGATAATGATAGTTTAAATTAATTTTCCTACAATTTCCTATAGAAATTACTTTCTTACAATTTAATTCTTCTGGTTTGGCTAAACTCCAACTACACAAACAACCACCTCCCACAAAACCAAAGTGACACATAGGACTCATATCTAGTTTACTACAGGCATATGCTTTGCACAGGTACTCATCAAGTTTATAAACACCCGGATTGATAAAATTAAATGAAAGTAAAATTAACTATTTTTAGAAACATATTTTTTTCTCACCACAAAACATCAAAATTTTTATGCATATCTAGCCTAGCTTTATATTTATTACATTCATAATTCTTAAGCATAAAATAGGGAAACGAATTATTGTTATCAAGTGCAAAAAGGCTTATATCTAGTTTATCACCACTATCATCCAAAATAGAAAATTTTATTGAACCTACTTGATAATGCCCCACACCCACATTAGAAATAAGAGTATTCTTAGTTATGATGTTAAATGTTTGATTAAAATAATTTTCTGTATCACTATTAGTTTCCTCCACATGATATCATTATCTACACAAAATATTACTTGTTTTAATTTGGTAACATCCTCATGAGTTTTATGTAATTTGGACAACCATTGATAAAAAAAAATATGATCTTCTCTCTGTTTATGTTTCAATAATGGTAATTCATATATTATATCTTGAGTAAAGGAAGTAATGGCATCCATGTTTGGTTGATCATCTTCATATTCATACTTGTCTTGAGGGCATTTCAAGCAAAATTCAAGATACCTTTTGTATAACTTGTTTCTAGAAGTCTATTGAGGCTCATGTTCATAAGTGGGAAATATTCATATTTTTTCCATAAAATGAACAAGAAAACTACCATGGCTTAGAGGGAGAGGCCCTCAAGGATCTAGATCTCCCCTAAGGTGAAAAATTTATCATTATAGGCATACCTAACCAAATCACAAGAAGAGGAAGCTATGGTTGTCATATTATTATTATAGGGTCTACCTAATAACATCTTATAATTTGTCTAAAAATTAAAAAAAAAAAACATAAAATTTTCTATGTGCTTCTTTAGGCCTAGTTAAAATTGGAAACCTAATTTAACCCACAAGATCTTGATGTTTACCATTATAAGCATAGCAATGACTTCTAGTAGAAAGGGTGTTCTCTCTTGATATCTTTAGTTTATCTATCAAGGACAACAACATAATACATGTACCACTCCATTCATCAATAAAATCCCTATGGAATACCATATTATTATAAACAATGATTATCAATAATGGCAGGTCATCGACACTTGCTAAATAATCAACAACAATCATTTTCAAAGGAAATTGATAACCAAATCAAGGCTAGTATGTGCATTAAAACAAATATTTCTTTATGTGATTGAATATATTACACTTAATAAGGAGGTGGACATAATATTATAAATCCTTATTCTAGGCATCTCCATCTCATTGAGTAAGTCTCTTAATCTTTATATTTCATAAGAAGATGTCCTAAGCAATTCTATGTATATGACCTTGTAGAGGGTTGTATGTAACTCTTCAATGATTTCCCACTATTTCATCTTACTAATGGCTACTTTTAGAAATAATGATTTGTGTTGGGTGATATCCTATCACGTTCCTATTATGGGCATCAATATTTCCACTTTAAGCAATGGTTTTCATCATTCACTATTTTTATAAATGACAAGTTCCATCAATTGGGATGAGGTCTTATTAGGAATATTTTCTATAGTTTTAGATGTTTCTATGTTTATAATAGGTTCCTATATGACCAAGGGAGGGTTTGTAATTTTATCTATAATAGCAAGACTAACTATTTTTTGAATAGGTTTTTTTCCTTAATCCTTCTTTTCTTTTTCTTCTTTAGAAATTTTTATTTTTTTGTGTTGAGGTGTATTCCTAGTAACAACAATAATTTGTTGTTCCAAATATTCAATCATTTATCTTTGCATATCTAGAGTATTGAAATAATGAGGCATATTTGGTTAACTATAGATATATTCTTTATTTGGGTTAGGTTGGGAAAATATTTCATTAACTTGAGAAATATTTTGAGAAATTACTAGCTCTAGGGTTTTGATTTTGAGAATAATTACCATTTTTATTCTAACCCCATCCTTGGTTTTCTTGATTATAATTGTATCCGTGATTTTGATAAATTTTTTGGCCACCTTTATTGAATCCCAAACCCTAATTTTAATTCACTCCTTACCCTTGATTGGGAGCTAGTTGTTCATGGTTGGGAAATTGGGTGTTATAGATAGCTAACCTTTCGTTTTGAGGGTGATTAAATCTATTTTAGATATTATTTTTCTCTTAATAAAATAAATCAATCCTATCAATATTAACCTAATCAGTATTGAAATTAGGACCAAAGGCTTTCCAAAGATAGAATTTTTTTAAATTTGTGCAAGTGGAATATCATGACCATGGATTTCATGCCAAAATCATAACATGTTAGCATAATTATATATAAGAGCTTCAAAACTATCATTAATAGGATAGTTTTTCAACTTAAGAGGTGGGAATATTTTAACAATATTTTCATGTGTTCATTGAGGCATCATATTCTCCAATTTTGGACCACCCCCAGATTTAGTTAGTATGTGGATATGATCTCCATATATTTATTTTTCATGGGAGGTATCTTGGACATAAAGTATAAACCCCATCTCCTACAACATTGTTATTATATTTTTTAGGTTTTTGGGTCTTTTAGGCTTTCTTGTTTTTCTAGTGTTCAAGGATTTTTACAAAATGAATAATGTTATAAAGGAAATGTAAACTACAAGGGTTATATTTCCAAATCTTAGCTTTAAAGGAGGGTTTAAGATTATTTACAAACATTAAAGTAATAGAATATTCAATTAAATTCATATTCACATAATATTTGAGTCTTTTCCACATTTTGCAGAAATTAGTACAAATTCACTAGGGCTTTGTTTTGTGTTTACAAAAACATCCATTGCTTCCATAATTTTCATATCATCAATAAAATATTATTTTAATTTTTTAACAAAATTATCTAGGTAATCAATGGAATGTTTAGATAAGAATTCAAACCAATCAAGAGCATTTTATACCAAATCCTTGGTTATTAATTTTAGTAAAGTTTTCTCATTGTGAAGACAATCCTTGTAATATGTCATAAAATTGTCTATAAATGTTTGAGATTTATTATTCCCTTCATAAAAGAACCTAGGCACAATGCCAGATATGTCAATAACTTCCACATGGTCAAATAGATCAATAACTTCCATATCATGGACTAGAGATTGACTTTTATAGTTTCTAAAATTTGGATTAGTTGATGCAGGTAAAGCCTCCCCATGGTTAGCTAGGGGAGAAGGAGTAGGAGGAGAATTGGAATTCAATATTTAAGGAGGGATAATAACTTGCACTACAAGGTTTCTATTTGAACTCAATTTTTTAGTAAGCTTGGTCATCAAGTCTTGTATTTGTTTGTTCATTTCTCTCCTAGAAGCCTCCATTTACCATTCAATATCAATCCTATGACTATCTAGATAGTAAGCTAAAGACTCTCTAAAGCTCCAAAAACCATGCATCTACTTGTAACAAATGTAAAAAAATTGATAAATAAACTAACTTACCATTATGATCTAAAAACTAAAAGAAATAAGATGCTCTTTTATTGATAATTTGTAATAGCGGTTACGATAAACCCTCTTAGGGATATACCAAATTTGATACAATATTACAATGAGTAGCCCCACAAAGGGGAAAGATGCACTCCACAAGGTCTTTGCTCTTCCACTATTCTGATTATAGAGGGTTTACTTGCAACCTCTGCTTTTGATGCCAAGAAAATGGATCTTGGTGATGTATAACTCTTGAAAAATACCTGTCACCTGCACACAAAGAAACTAAAAAAGGATCAATAGCATTGGAAGCCTCTCAAGATGAGGCTAGTTTCTTGATTAGTGCAAAAAGAAAGCAAATGCATGTAAATTGCTAAAAACATGAAATAAATGTGTAAAGTTTGAATGTAAATGCTACTAATCTATGTTAGAAATCCAAATTAAAGCATCTAAGACTAAATCTAATGACTAAAATAGAAGAAATGATACATCATCCCGAGGCCATTGTTGATAAGGTTGGTAGGCTCTGCTTGTCGTTGATGACATCGGTGATGGTGCCTATGGGCCACTATTAAAAATAGTGGCCATCGGATAGAGGCTTTGTTCTCTATGTTCTAGGCCTGGTGATGATCAATTCCACTATTGAATTGATGTGCAAGGGTCGATGTGTCCTAAAACATAGTTGGATTGCATGATTGGGCTCAAATCTATGGCAAATTGGTGTTGAACAACAAGGTGGTTGATCTTCAAGCTTTAGCAAACTCCATTGATGAATGTGCCAACATCATGATGTGAATTGGGTAGCACTTCATTGCACCTCAAGGGATATCACTTCTCTCCTTAGTTTGGCAGTGCTTCGCTATGGCAATTGCTCATCAAAATCTCTAGACTTCTCTCTTATTTTTGGGGCCTTAAGTAGACTCCCAAAATTTTCATCCTAGCTTGCCCATGAAGCCAAGAACAAGATTTAGTTGGGCTAGGGCAGTTGAGGTGAAGCTTCTAGAAGCTTCTAATGGATAACCATTCAAGAATTTATTGCATTCCAATGGATTTTACTTAGCTCGGGTAGCCCGAGTTTGTTACAGACTCGACCATATTCGATAGGCATGGCTCGGTCTATGGCCGCTATCGATAGGCATGACTCACCCACAATAGCTATCAACATCAATGATGGTGAGCCAAAAAACCATTTAGAGAAATCAATGATCCAGGCTAAATAGGACTAAGCTACCCTGATTGAGTGGTTAGAACCATTGTTAGGTCTTGGAAAGGTCCAAGGTGAGTCATATGGCCT
The DNA here is from genome assembly GCA_028583015.1 of Wollemia nobilis. NCBI lineage: Eukaryota > Viridiplantae > Streptophyta > Pinopsida > Araucariales > Araucariaceae > Wollemia > Wollemia nobilis. Next base: position 8,849,987 of record JAQPPZ010002554.1, read on the forward strand.
GAAAAGGTGTCCACATGAGTAGCCTCCTCAACATGATGTATTTTAGGTGTCTACAGATGCCCCTTTTTGGGATGCATTGTGGGAAAACACAACACTGAGCAAAAATAGACAACCTAACGCCACATTGTAGGTTGATTGATGTTCATTGATCTGGTCAACTTTAGATGCCCCAATCATGGAAAGAGCATGCATCTCTGAATCATTACCTCCAATAGAATGGTGGCTTAAATTTGATTAAAACTTTGATGAATCTGAAGGTATTCGGGTAGCATTGTCAAGCTATCAGGACCGTTAGTTTAGACCAACAAAGGTTTAGTTCAGTATTTTTGCTTTTTGCCCTTGCAAATGGGGAAGCTTATGATAGTTGTTAGCAATGATTCATGGATGAACACAATTTGCATGATTAAGTGTTTAATTGTTGATTTTGATTATGAATGTTATGATTATGACTACCCCCTCAAGTGATGAGTCGATGAGGAAAATGGCAAGTGATGAAAGCGATGAGTCACTTGACCAAGATGACTGATTTGGATAGTGCAAGATGATAACTATTGTTTAGGGAAAGTCCTATTATAGCTATGATTTCAACCATTAATAGTAATTGTACATCTCTATCCCATGGAGCAGTCTAGCCACAATGGCCTTCTTAGGGAATCAAGATGATAGCAATTCAATTAAAGCATGTGATGAATCACTATGTTCGATGATTTGATGAAAATTTCATAGAAGAATGAAATGAACGCCTCATTCCTGTGGAGCAGTCTGACCGCAATGGCCTTCTTGGGGAGTGAAGTGAAGACATTTCAATTCATCAATGAATAATTTGGTTCAAATGGCCTTATGGTAATTTACTCATCTTACCGGATTGCATGGAGTGCAAGTCGCTGCAACCACCAAGTGTATAGGGTAAATAACTAGGTATGAGGTGCATTTGAGATTGTGATTTATTTGATTTTTTTGTGATTTTGAGTTTTATGATGATTATGGACCGGTAGATGTGATTTAATGTCCAATATGAAGCTCATGATGGTGAAAATTAGTGCATTTATTGTTGTTTGGTGATCATCATGAACATTGGTGATGATAATTTGCCAATCCCATGGCCATAAACAACGCCAGTGATTAGGTTGTACTATGACCGTTCTCAAGATGGACGATGACCAAATTTGAAAAATATAAAAGGATTTTTGGTATTTTTAATTCTCATTATTTCCAGTTGGTAGTTGAGAATAGTGAGCTCTGAGGGAGAGGAGAGAAAACTTGATAAGGAATGCTATCAAAAACTAAACCAATCGACATGGATGATCACCTTGAGGCATCAAATAGTGGTGGAGTCAGAGCTCCTAAGGTAGACTCTCCATATCACTCTCATGATTTGTGCATTTTAAAATGAACTTCACTAATTAATGGGTTAAATGAACCACATTAAACTATAAGTAATGAACTTCACCCCTTAGTGTAGGATTTAGCTTAGGTTAGCTTAAGGGTAGCTAGGATTTTAATTTTTGTATTGATGGGGTAGGAAATGAACCCATGTGGGGGCCACTTCAGGGTTGTCTTCGATAGGAGTGGCACTCAATTGGCCAAATAGGGGTTGTCAATGCTGGTGGTGGTAAGATTTGAATCCCAACAGTCAAAAATTTGATCGTTGGTAGTGGCCATGGTAGTCATTGTGACCGTGAGCAACGGTGAACTTTAGGTTTAATTTTTTTGGGTTGCTTTTTCAATTTTTTTGTTGTTTTGAGTGATTTTTTTTATTTGGATTGATTATTGAATTATGATGATGATTGATTGTGTGCTTTGAATTATGTGCTGCTGCATGTTAGACTTTGACAGCTTAGGCTCGAGAGCCCAATCTATTCTTGGACTTACGACCATTGTTGGATGAGGATGATTGGAAGTGGTTTGAGGTGATTGGCCTCAAATAGGTTGTGCGATTATCGACTATGATGTCGGACCAATCTTACCTTATGGCCCTAGCTCATCGTTGGGATAATAGGACCAATACTTTCCATCTCCCCACTGGAGAGATGATGGTGATATTAGAGGATATCTACCATATATTTAGGATCCTGATAGATGGCTTAGCTATCACTTCTTCTCCTACTATGGTGAAGGAGATAATGTTTGAGTTTTTTTATGATAGAGCTACTGAGGTATTGGGGAACATAGATCATGGTGGGGTTCTAATCTAGTATTGGTATGAGTAGCATATATTCTCTCATCACTAGGTAGTACTGATGCACATCATATCGAATGTGCTACTACCTAACTCATCAAGAGTGAGGTTCCCTTGGAACCTCCTAGATATGGTACAGGACCTGCTAGAGTGTGACCTGGAGCATCCAGTTATTATGGCATGGGGGAGCACATTGCTAGCGCAGTTGTATGATGAGTTATATGAGATTACATAGTAGGGATGAGTGGGTATGGGATGCAATCTACTACTATAGATCTGGGACTAGGAGCATATCTAAATAGATTGACCTGGTAGATTACCATTGGCTCTAGCTGACCTAGAGGAGGATGAATGCTATGCAGCGTGGTGGCCATAGGAGGTAGAGACTAGCTAGAGCCATCCACATGTAGGTGAGCTAGCACACTATATTGCATCACTAGAGGGGCTACAACCTAGTCAGATCATATGGAGGCCCTACCTAGACTATCCTAATTAGCTTGAGGTAGGGAGATACTTAGCTAGGGTGAGGCATGGTAGATGGCTCATGGGGCACCACAGGAAGGAGAGGGAGTACTTCCATTACTCTCGAGTCACTAGATAGTTTGGCATAGCACAAGATATGCTAGAGGAGCCAATCCTCTATCACCATCGAAAGGTAGAGATACAACTTGTAGCACCATAGATGATAGGTTTGGTAGAGGAGGTGGACCCTCCTATTGATGAGATAGGCTCAGAGGACCCAAGGACCACTATGGAGTATGACACTTGGTGGGTCTCTCAACTATGGTAGGGTGGTGATAGTCTAGGTAGACCTAGAGATGAGGTGGTTGATGAGGGTGGTGATGAGGATGAGTGATGAGTGCATCATAGGATAGAGGGTGAGTGGGGATAGGTAGTAGGATATATGGATGAGCCCTAGGATGAGGAGGAGGATGAGGGGGATGCCCCAAGTGATGAGGTAGCATAGCTATGGGTATAGGTATAGAGTCTACAAGTAGATATAGATTTCTTATATGTGGCTTGTAGAGTGGGATACTAGTATCGCACTTGCTTAGAGTCAGCTCAATACAGGGCAGTAGTAGTGGTAAGGCTATGCTGAGGAGAGGACTACTCTCTAGACTCAGGTTGACACAACTCAGATAATGATAGATACACTATGGGCCCAACTAGTAGCCAAGACCATCAAGGTAGATGCTCTTAGGGTACAGATAGCGATAGCTTCTATAGTTCAAGTTACACCAACCACTCTAGTCACTCAGGGACTGATAGCCTCAAGTGGGGATATAGATATTAGGAGACTAAGAGGCATCATAGCAAAGGATTTAATATGGTGTACAATAGATTTAACATACATTGTTACTCTAGAGACTAAGATTAGGCTATGTGGTGGTACTATGCCAACTAGGTCTAAAGTAGGGGGCTCACAATAAAGCAAGTAGAGTGAGTCTAGGTAGTCATCAATGTAGCCTAATCACAAATCAGGTGCATGATCTAAGAGATCGGTAGGTGTTAGCTTTAGAGAGCCTCATAGAGATGGAGCTGAGGGTGGAGGTGACTTAGGGGTGTAGGCCCCATTTGATATGTCATGATGACTATATCATTTTTGAGTGTAAGGTCTGAGGACCTACACAGTTGTAGCCTACGAGTATTTTTGTACCTTGATGTACTCTATGACACACATATATATATGATATCTCTTTATGACTCATTATGTGTCTTTATTTAATTTATGTTTATGGATGCATTAATGGATGTAATGCTTATGATGATGTGATGTAATAATGACATGCAATATTTAGATGATAGATGTATGATTAGATGTTATGATCTAGATGTGTAGATGTACTACTATGTATGCATATATGGATGCAATGGTGAATGTTAAATGCATGTTTAAATTTGTTTCAATTATTTATGCATTTAATCTATGTTTATATGATATGGTGAATGTAATGCATTAATTTCATGAGGATGGTCTAATGCAAATGAACCTGTATGCTTTAATCACTTAAAACATAAGGAATGAATCTAATATGTGTTTAAAAAACTAATGGAAGACACCATAGAATGTATGAAAATCATGAATGAAAATGGTAACTCTTATCATAAGAATTAATCATTTAAACATCCATATGTGAGATGAGATGATGTGAGATGTAGGGGCTTTCCCTATAAGCTTATGTAAACTAAAATATATGCATAAAATAGTCAGTGGTCATCTAAATATCATTGTTGATATCCATCCGGTATCTATCCTATTCTATGAACACCCCTTAATAAACAAAATTTCATAAGGAAAATTGTGAATGATTGATGAGATGATTTGTTGCTATAGGGGAATTTTTGAGGTTTTCCATGAGACTCAAACACCCTAGTTGATTAATCAAAAGTTGTATAATGACTACACAAGACTCCTGAAAGATACAAGCCTATTAAGAAGACCAAGATATTCACTATCCCTATGTGTGCAAAGTGAATATATTAGATGAGGCATAAGACTACCTCATTGCTAGGTGGGTTTCATTCAACCCATTGCTGTAATGAGGATCACCATATGGTCATCATGATCCTAAGTTTGGATGTAGTTAGACTAGACTACTAGGCAATACAAGCCACCTAAAGCTAGCTCATCCATAAGCTGACATTGGTCTGTACAAAATAAGGTCGCTAATGTGATAGACATATCACCATGCATAAGGATACTCCATTGCCAGGTGGGTTTCATTCAACCCATTGCTGTAATGGAGATCACCCCATGGTGGTTGAATACTGAATATTCTAGGGATTCAAGCTCATTACCCCCTTCTTTTATTTTGATTGCTTGGGATACTTGCTCATGCTTAGTGATGAAAATCACTATTTATTTTACATTTTGTTTTATTTTGGAGCAAGGGATTTGCTTAGTGATGAAAATCACTATTTATTTTGCTTTGCTTTGGGAATTTTGCTCATTTTGTATAAAAGCAAGGGATTTCTTGGGTAGGGGGGAGCTTGTCCTTTTGTCAATGATCAACATTCTAGACCATGCGCATAATAATATGAGCAAGGAAAACCTTTCGCTTAAGGTGACCAGGACCACTTTGTAGTGTCATCCTTCCTTGTTCAAACTAGGATTATTAATGTTTAAAATTGTGATGGGATTTTGAGATATACAAGGTACTATCAAAACTAGACCTCATCTTCGAAAGCCAAGATAGATTTCTACAAAATTTGAAAATATAACTAGGGATGGCTGAATGACCAAAAACCCTAGTATACACCTGATAGCAACTTCATAAGTTGTGTTGAAAAACACATTTACTCACAAGGAATATGAATGATAATGATTTGAGGATGCATGATTGGCATACAAACATGGTGTCATTCGTAAGAATGTAAACATAACCTATCCTAATGCAAGTGCAATGGATGAATATGCCTAATGCAATGCAACTAATGGATGCATATAATGGAATGCAAAATGTAAATGTTTTTGTGTTTTTGATGTTTTGAATTGTTTTTGGATTTTATTATTTTTTGTTTTTTATTTATGATTTTTATTGTTTTTGTGATTTTATGTATAAAATTCCCTTAGATGAAGAATTTTGAGAGGTTCAGGCTCTTCAACACCTTCTAGCGATGTTAGGTGATAAGTACCAGGTCCTATCTTCTCAGTTATGATGAAGGGACCTAACCAATTGGCCATAAATTTATCTCGCAGATGAGGTGGTAGGTTTGAGTTTTGTTGGTTCTCTTTTAGCACAAGATCCCCAACCTTAAAGTCTCTTGGATGGAATTTAATATTGTAAGCTCATTTAATATGATCTTGGTAAATATGGAGATGCTCAAGAGCATTCACTCGACATTCATCAAGAAGGGTCAATTGATCTAGGTGAGCTTGTCGCATAGTGTCATCATCGATGAACTCTTTCAATGAGATGTGCAATGATGGAATTTCTAATTCCAAGGGCATAATGGCCTCAATGCCATATACTAGCAAAAATGGGGTTGCCCTAGTGGGTGTCTGTATGCTAGTTTGATAAGCCCACAAAGCTAGAGGTAATTGAAGGTGCCAATCCTTATGATTATCCTTAACTATTTTCTTTAGTATGGCAACTATTATCTTGTTAGAGGCCTCTGCTTGCCCATTAGCTTATGGATAATAGGGTGTTGCAAAGTTATGCTGAATATTGTATTTGGATATTAAAGCCCACACATATTTGTTCTTAAATGAAGTTCCATTATCCAAAATGATTTTGGATGGGATCCCAAAATGACATATGATATTATGGAGTATGAACTCCGTAATACGAGCTCCAGTCATAGAGGTTAAAGGGATTGCTTCCACCCACTTGGTAAAATACTCAATGGTCATTATAATGAATGTGTGTCAACCCAAATATGGAGGAGAGATCTTACCAATTAGATCAAATCCCCACTAAGAAAATGGCCAAGCCGATTGAATCGATTGTAAGGCCTACGATGGTAGGTGCATAAGATTAGCATGATGCTGACATTTGATGCACTTCCTGACATACACACAACAATCCTTCTCCATTATGGGCCAATAATAACCCATTCTAAGGATGCACTTAATGATAGCCATGCCACTAAAATGGCCATCACAAGTACCATCATGAGCTTACAAAATCACCCAAGCTGATTCTTGGAGCTCGAGACAATGAAGGAGGATTCCATCATAGCTCCATCGATACAAAATATCTCCTAACAAGACATATCTAGTCACTTTTTGTTTGAATGCTCATTTTATAGCATGCGACAATCCCTATGGGATGATACCAAGCTTTAGGTAATCTTGTAATTGGGTAAGCCAATCTTGATAAGCTATAGCATCGACTAACTGAATGACTTGTTCCCATTGTGATTTGATTTGCACAAATGCAGATTGGGAAACAACCTTATGGTGAATGGTAGTACCATTCTTCGAAGGACCCTACGAGATCAAGGACCCCCAGGATACCTTTGTCAGAAAGTCTCATGCTTTATAGAACCATTCATGGTTTGGTTCTATATGAATCATGTGGACTGATTCATGATTATTTTGAGCCTCATGCAACATCATGGATTGTGAGAGCATCTTGACCTGGATGGTAGTGAAATCAATAGAAGGATTCTAAGGGATTAAGGATCCCAAATATGCCATAGTATCCACAAATCTATTTGATGTACGAGGGACTACCTCGATGTCATACCAATCCAATTGGGCTAGATAAGTGTCCACAAGTTCCTTATATACTTTCAAGATAGGACACCTACATTGATAGATTCCTTTGACTTGGTTGACTATGAGCAAGGAGTCACCAAAGATATTTAGCTTTTTGATATTCATGGTGAGAGTTGTTTGGAGACCCAATATTAGGGCCTCATATTCAACATTATTATTGGTGCAAGGGAAGTCAAGTTTAAAATACAAGGGCATTGGAGCTCCTTATGGCATGAAAAACATGATCCCTACACCACCCCCTTGCTCACATTTTGAACCATCAAAGAACAAAGTCATGTCAACTTTATTATCCGATTCTTCGAGTTTGGGTGACTTCAATAATGCAAAGACTACATCATCAAGAAGTTCTATGACAAGAGGCCTATCATCCTGAAGAGGTGCCTCTACCAGTTGATCTACTATTACCTAACCTTTGATTGACTTTTGACTTATGAATTCAAGATCAAATTCTATCAGTAGCATGATCCACTTTGTAGTACATGTATTATGATATGTTCGACTCATCATATACTACAAAGGATTTTGTTTAGATATGACATACGTAGTATGACTTAGCATATAGTGGTGCAACTTCTTAGTTGCAAAAACCACTGCTAAACAGAGCTTTTTGATGTATGCATATTTTAGCTCGTAGCTGACCAGGGTTCGACTAATGTAATATATCACATGTTCTTTGTCTTCTTTGTTCTTCTAGGCTAACATGGTTCCTAGAGCAAAGTCCATGGTGGATATATAAAGCAGAAAAGGTACATCTAGTCTAGGTGGAGCTAACACTGGCAATGATGCTAGGTATTATTTGATCTCAGCAAAATCTTGTTGATAATCTTCATCCCAATTGAATGGGACCCCCTTATGTAGTAGTTGATTCATGGGTCGATATTTATCTGATAACTATGTGATGAAGTACTTTATGGATGCTACTTTGCCCTGTAGGCTTCTAAGTTCTTTGATATTTGTGGGGGAAGCATTTCTAATATTGCTTTGAATTTTGTTGGATCGACTTTGATCCCTCATTTTGAAATGATGAATCCCAAGAGTTTTCTAGATGTAACATCAAAAATGCATTTCTTGGGGTTCAACCTGATATTGTGCTCAATCAAGTGATCGAAGACCTTTCTTAGGACCTCTGCATGCTCTTCACACAATAATGACTTGGCTAGCAAGTCATCAATGTAATCTTCCAAGATTTTGTGCATGTAGTCATGGAAAATATATGTCATAGCCCATTGGTATGTGGCACCAATATTTTTGAGGCCAAATGGCATAACCTTGTAGCAAAATGTTCCCCATGGAGTGGTAAAGGTTATTTTATGTTGATCCTCAGGTTTGACCCAAATCTGATTATAGCCAAAAAATCCATCCATGAGAGATAACATCTCATGACCAGCTGTAGCATCTACAAAAACATACATATTGGGCAATAAAAATGCATCCTTTGGTGTTGCCTTGTTAAGGTCCCTAAAATCCATACAGATACAGATCCTTCCATCAAGTTTTCCTATAGGTACCATGTTTGATACCCATTCTAGATAGTCGATGGGAATGATGAATTCTACATCCAATAGTTTTTGCAATTCATATTTTACCATCAGAGTGATGGTTGGATGCATCTTCCTAAGTTTTTGCTTGATCGATTTCTTGGTAGGGTCCAATGAAAGGTTATGAGTAACCAATTTTGGATCCAGACCCGACATATATTTATACATCCAAGCAAAAATATTAGGTCTATCTTTCAATAGAGGTATGAGGATGGCTCATTCCTTAGGAGATAAGCTTTCTCCAAACTTGAATTTCTTAGGATTCATGGGATCTAAGCTGATATCCACTTTGAAAGTCTCCTCTATCGACATATGTGACCCCTCCTCAAGCTGGTGAGGTGTAGGGATCAAATGGATATCATCTATTAGGTTCAAATGATCTACCATATCAGGTTCAACCTCAGAATTATAGACATCATGAGCACAACCTAGGGTAAAATGGAATGGTTGTAACATTTCTTCATTAGGGAAGAAATCCTTAGGTGATGGGGGTGAAGTGACATGATCAAAATCAATGGCCTCAAGGTTGAGGTGCAATGGTTTTGAAAGGTCGTATGGGTTATGGAGGGGTGTGGTTAAATCAATGGAGATCATATTTATGGATGGAAGGTAATATCCATGACCATGTGGGTAGGACTCATCAACTACTTGTTGCTCTAAATATTCCTAGTCTAGACTAGGAGGCTTTGGGATTTTAGGATCCACTTCAGGAGGAGGTAGGACAATTGGGTCCTCTAGTAGAAGCAACTACGCTAGAATAGGTAGTTGAGGGAATACCCCATGATGAATATCATCTTGATTAGCAAGGGGTATTTTAGGCTCAATGGCCTCTACATGATTATTTATGGGATGAAGGTGTCTAGGACCTAGATATGCCATCTTAGTTTCATCCACATATTCATCATTGATATTGACCCAATCAATTCTAAGAATGTTCTCTGAGTCAACCTCGATAGAGATGTTCTCATGATAAACCAAAGGAGGTTCTATAGAAACCATAGTTACTGGATGATCATCCCTCCATAGATGTGAAGGGTTGGGGTATGCATAAGGATTCCAATCAATATCTTCCCCAAAACCTAGACTTAGGTGCTCTAAGGATATGGCTAGTAACTCATCCTACCTATGGATAGAGTATCCTAATCCAAACTTGTCAATGGGTAATTGATATTAAGGCTGATAAGGTGTCTTACGACCTTGTTCATATAAGCCCAAGCCATTACCATGCCAATGGCAATGGTCAAAATACCTAAGCGCAAACTCAAGGTTTGATAGATAATACATATTCCCTATGAAAGGTTCATCATCATCATCATCAATAGGAGAATGATCCATGGCTTGGTCAAAGCCCTCATAAATGAAATTGGTTTGATTAGGTGGTATCCCAAGAGGTACCACCATCCCAATAGGTAATGGAGGAACATGAGGTCTCCCCATGTCTTGAGTGGATTCGATTATTGGTGTAAACATGATGTTTTAAACCAAATACTCTGCTAGCCTAGGATTCACTAAGTGGATTATCACCTATGTGTAGATGATGTAGTGGATGATGTAGGTGAAGTAGGTTGAGGCATATCCTCTTCTAGATTAGGTGAATCATCCTCCTCCATGGGAGTCAAAATATCCATTATAGCCACATTAGGAATGACTCTAGGCTCTTCTTCTACCATGGGTGCCTTAAGCTTCTATTTATCCTTTAGTTTTGATGATGTTGAAGGCTTGTCAGAAGTGACAACTAGCCTAGGAGATTGTGGTGGTATTGATGTGGATGGATCAGCCCACACTAACTTGGACTTATGCTTTGGATGCTTAGTTGGTGATGTGGGTCGAATATCCAGATGTGTGGATGGGAGGACAAACTCCCTCGACATATCAACCTGATTCACATACTTGAATGGTTCTTCATCCGAGGGGATGACATGGACTTGTCCCTCATAGATATATTTGATACACTGATGCAAAATAGAGGGAACACATCTCATATCCTAGATCCAAGGATGCTCGAGTAAGATGTTGTACTGCATTGCACCTTCCAGCACATGGCACATAACTGATATGGTCTTAAGCCCTACCTGAATAGGTAGAACTATGGTACCAACTATGGAGCATAACGCATCATTAAATGCTCATAATGTGAAAGTTGAGGTAACTATGTGTGACTCAAGAAGACTCAAGTGTCCTAAGGCTTTTTTGTAATGATGTTAATTGAAGAGCCTATGTCAATTAACACTCACTTGAAAGGTATGTGATTAATGCAAGTGATAATATGTAGTGGAGGATCTGCTACATTAGTCGAAACTATCTTGATTTCATGATCATAGAATGTGATCATAGGCTCTTTACACTTTTGGATATGCCCCATGAAATTGGTAAAAGCATTCGGGTTCTAGGGCTGGAGCTCAATGGACTTAAGAATTTCCATGAGGGTCTCCCTATGCCTAGGGGACTATTCTATGAGCTCATATATGGATAACTTGGTCGAGGCCATTTGTAGACTTTGAGTAAGCCTAGTTCGGATAGTGATCATCGATCTTATCGATGGGCCTAGCAACTAATTTTGAGCTAGCCTTTGCTGAGGCATAATAGGTATACAGATAGGAGCCATAGGTGGCTCAGGTTGATTGTATCTCTTATTATGAGTGATAATATTGATCATGCCAACAAATCCTTATGTGGGTGGATCTATGTGTATTTCATTGACATGTCCTATCTGATTTCCCTTAGCCTCATGATGGGGTAAGGGTTCCTTGAATATACCCAATTTTTGGTTATCGAGAGCCAAAGGATTATCAATCTATAATTGATCCCTATCTAGCATGTTTTGTACTAGGTTCTTAAAACCATAGCAATTTTCAATGTCATGACCTTTTTATCTATGATAGGGACAATATTGGTCCTCTCTATACCCCTTTGGCTTAGGGTGGTTTGGATCCAACAAGTGAACTTCAAGCAAGATGAACACATTGGCCTCGCATAGTCTATTGGATAATGATGCCAAAAACTCAGGCAATGGTGTGTATTGATGAGGTGGACGATGTTTCTTATCCTTACATAGATTTTTATTGTATTGATTATAGTGCATTGTGGGAGGTTGAGCCTGATAATTTGGTTATTGATTGGACTTCTCCACCTTTGGAATGTTCAAGACAACTTGATTCATAGGTGCTAGTTTCTCTTGATGAGGGTGGTTGTGCATGTTCTTATTCCAATATTTCTTGTAGAGTTTCAACTCTCCCTCTTGGACCTTGATGTCCTCTATTACTTTGGCTTGCACCAAAGCTTCCTCAAATGTTTGATACTATTGCAATTGTAGTAGCAATGAGATATGTTTAGCATAAATTTTTGTGAACATTCAAGTTAATTCAGAAGTGGGAATGGCAAATGGTAATTTTGACATGATTTTTTGCCATCTATTCCCATAATCCATAACCGGCTCATCATCATATTGATGTAGGTTTGATAAGTCGGATAGATTAGCTTTCTTCTTGATGCTGAAAGAAAAGTGTTCAAGGAAAGCATTTGCTAGTTATTCAAAGCTAGATATATTATGCCTTGGGAGATGATTATACCACTCAAGGGTAGCACCCAAGAGTGTGATCATGAAAGTTTATAGTAATAAGGCATCATTATTCTACAACTAGAAGCACAAGTTCATAAAACTCATAACATGTTCCTATGCATCATCATCCCCCTTGAATTTATCCAACTTAGGCATTTCAAAATGTTTAGGATAAGTTGGACTAGGCACTGATGGATGAAGGGGTTGGTTATATATTTTTCTCAAAGTGGATTTTTGATAAACCACACCTTGTTTCTCGAGCGATTTGATTCACTCGATGAGCACTTTGTATGCTTGAGATGAGATGATCTCATCCTCCTAAAGAGGTCTTCAAGGAGCAAGTGGTGGAATGTTTCTATGTGATCGAGTTGGTTGATTGTAATCATCAACCAAGTCTACTAAGGATGGTTCAGGATACATCTGATCCTATTCATCTTGTTCTATCTCCTCATATTATTCATACTCTGATCAATTTGGTACTAGGCATTATTGTTACCAAGAAGCATGTAGTGAAGTATGATGAGGATGAGTGTCTATTTGCCTACCAAGTAGCTCCTGATGAAACGTATTACATCTCGAGGTATGTTACTACCTATAAGCACTAGGTGTAGGTAATTCTTCTTGAGCTAACCTATTTGATCATTCTTCACATTCCTTTTGCTCAAGAATCCTTTGTTCATACAAACGGTGCTCATACAGATGTTGGTGATGTAACCTCTATGTTTCTTCATGCTCATGTTCTAGGTGCTCATGCTCATTATGCAAATCCTCCAATTGGGCTTGGAGTAATTGCTCTCTTTGGTTTACATCAGGCCTAGGTAACCGATCTATTTGATCTACTATGTATGGTCATTGGCTTTGCAACTCTATGCAAGGAGATTTAGTAATTTTAGTTCTAGTTAAAGGTATAGCTACCCTCTTACCTCTATCTATTAAGGCTACATTAACACCATGTTCAACCCTATGTGTAGTGCCCTCATGTGTGGATGGGGTAGGTGTATTACATGCTCACCTAGAGCACTCACCTTGGGCATACGTATGATGCACTATCCCTTCACTACATGCACTCTCTAAATGAGAATGAGAAGATGAAGGGGCCCTATGGGTTGAATTTCTACCATACTTGTCTAAGAAATCTAATTTATGGGTTTTCCAAGGTTGGTTAAGAGGTGTACCTCTTTCACCAATGTTAAGAAGTGGTATGTATTCCACTCCATGCTCGAAGGGATTTGAAGATCGATTGGGTATGTGAATGTGTGCAACCCCTCTAGTTTACCCCTCATTGGGTGGATTTTGTCTATCAACATGATGGGATGACTGAGGTCTAGAAGGAAGCTCCTCATAGTCATGACGAGTCCCAATAGAAGTCCTCCTAGGTGGGGTTTCTCGATGAGATCCCCCATGAGTGGAATTGTCTCCATGGAGACTACCTGAACATCATTCAGGTATGGCTTGGTCAAGTGGACTGACTCTAAGGTGGTTTGTACCTTCTTGTGCATTGGATACCACCTCAATTGTCAACTGAGTGTGGCTCCATGTGGTGACCATTCATTTTTGTATTATCTCGTATGTGATTTAAGAAACAAATAATGTATACAGATGATTATCTCTTTTAAAGTTTGATTGTGTTTCCTAAAAAGTTGGCTTGTGTGTTTTGATGTGTTGTATATCATGCCACTTTCTCATACGAGTTTGAAAATAGTTGATGTAACTCTCAATTTTTTAAAGGATTTCACCTATACGCTCTCACATGCTAACCTGGTGATGAAGTCCAGATTATGAAACCCACCAGGGTATGGAGATGAAACCCATACCCGATGAGGGAGCATAGGTCCTATCGATACTCACCCAATCAATTGTAGCGAGTGATACACTCTTAGAAGATAAATGGATGCTATTTTCCATGAGTTTTTATGGTTCTTGGAGTCATCCTTGGCCACGGTCATGTTCAAAAAATCACAATATCCAAGCCAAATAGGTGGTGATGAAGGCCACCATTGGTCTTGATCAGTGGTTGGATGTCACTTCCAACTCAGCTGATGTTAAATTTAGAGTGTGAAGTGTGTGTGGTTCATTTTAATTTATGCAAAAGCAAAGATGCAAAATACAACACGCCATGATTTTTCACTACATGCATGAAAATAATATTTAAAATTTAGAAATATGCATGTAAAAAATATTTTTCTTTCAAAAATATGCAATGTAGAGCTAAATGAGATAGCCTTTAAGTAGGCTACAAGCATGTAAACCCTAACACTCAATCTAATAGAGGTCATCTCTATGAAAAATGGTCAACAACAGTGGCCATCAGACACAGAGTCGATCAAAAATATAGCAATTTGATTTTGGGGTGACGAGCAGCAAAGGCCATTGTTCCCAGTAATGGTGGCCAATAAACAAATAGAGACTAAAAATTTTACCTTTAAAATTTCTCTATGTTGTTTAATTAACTACTATTCTATAATTTTTAGAAAAATACAATAGAAAATAGTTTAGGGCCACTTACAGGTGCAGCCTTAGTTCGAAGAAGCTATTGCAAATTAGGTTTTCTATGTCTATCCTAAGGCCATCAATGATTAGAATGGTGGTGGTGTTGGCCATTAGAGCTGATGGTGATGGCCACTATTAGCCATACCTGCTCAGAATGATGGTACCTACAATGAACAAACAACAAAAAACTCAAGTTAGCAACCAAATAAGGAAGGGTCCCGCACGTGATCACCACTTGTAAAGCAACAAAAACCATACATCTAACTATGTAACAATGTAAACAAATTGATAAATTAAATTAAGTAACCATCAAGATAACAAGATAAAATAAATAGGATGCTCTTCTTATTAATAATTTATAATAGCGATTACAATAAATCCCTCTTAGGGATATACCAATTTGATACAAAATTACAATGAGTAACCCCACAAAGGGGAAATATGCACTCCACAAGGTCTTTGCTCTTCCACTAACTGATTATAGAGGGTTTCCTTGCAACCTCTACTTTATGATGCCAAGAAGATGGATCTTGATGATGTATAGCTCCTGAATAGCCCTATAACCTACACACAAAGAAACTACAAGAAAGATCAATAGCATAGAAAGCCTCTCAAGATGAGGCTAGTTTCTTGAATAATGCAAAAAGAAAGCAAATGCATGTAAATTGCTGAAAACATGAAAGAAATGCATAAATATTGAATGTAAATGTTGCTAATCTATGTTAGAAATCCAAATTGAAAGCATCTAAGACTAATATAATGACTAAAATAGAAGAAATGATACATCATCCCGAGGTCGTTGTTGATCAGATCGGTGGGCTCTATTAGCCATTGATGACATTGGTGGTGGCGCCTATGGGCCACTATTGAAAATAGTGGCCACTGGATAGAGGCTCTGTTCTCTATGTTCTAGGCCTAGTGATGATCAATTCCACTATTGAATTGATGTGCAAGGGTTGGTCGTGTCTCAAGACACAGTTGGATTGCATGATTGGGCTCAAATCCATGGTAAATTGATGTTGAACAACAAGGTGGTTGATCTTCAAGCTTTAGAAAACTCCATTGATGAATGTGCCAATGTCATGATGTAAATTGGGCAGCACTTCATTGCACCTCAAGGGATATCACTTCTCTCCTTAGTTTGGCAATGCTTCGCTATGGCAATTGCTCATCAAAATCTCTAGACTTCTCTCTTATTTTTGGGGCCTTAAGTAGACTCCCAAAATTCTCATCCTAGCTTGCCCATGAAGCCAAGAACAAGATTTAGTTGGGCTAGGGTAGTTGGGGTGAAGCTTCTAGAAGCTTCTAATGGATAACCATTCAAGAATTTGTTGCATTCCAATGGATTTTACTCAGCTCGGGTAGCTCGAGTTTGTTATAGACTCGATCATCTTTGATAATAATGACTCGGTCTATGGCTACTATAGATAGGTGTGGCCCACCTATGGTCACTATCAACATCAGTGGTAGTGATCTACCCACTAGAGAAATCAATGGTCTAGGCTGAATAGGACTAAGCTACCCTATTTGAGTGGTTAGAACCACTGTTGGATCTTGGAAAGGTCCAAGGTGAGTCATATGGCCTAAAAATGTGTCCACATGAGTAGCCTCCTCAACATGATATATTTTAGGTGTCTACACCTTTCAATATCATTCCTATGACTGTCTAGATGGTAAGTTAAATACTCTCTAAGGCTCACCATTTATGCAACTAGATTTTAGTCATACGGCTTATAAAGAGTATTGGATTTAGGGGACTATCATTCATCATGCATCATTCATGCATTTATGCCTCACCATTATTACCCCATGTTAGGGTAATCATGGTTGTGTCATGAATACCTTCTTTTACGGTTGTATCATTCATGTCATGAACACCTCATTAAAGGGCGGTCCAATTTCATTGCAATACTCATATATTTTTCCTAAAACCAAAGTTCCTATATCTCTTTGGGACCCTCTGGTAGATCCATATGGTTCATCAAAGTCAATATTAAAATACTTTTCTTCCTCTAAATAAAAATTCTTATCAAGCCAATCCTTAATGTGCGATTCATCATTGCACATTATCAAAGGAGGATGGTTGATGTAATTTTGAATGGTAATAGGAGGAAGATCCTCTTCTATTTCTACAATTTTTGGAATAAAATTCTTCTTAGACCTAGTAATAATTATAATGCCATTGTAAGAAGATGTAGGAGCCATAAGAAAATGATAAAAATCTACTTTAGAGCAGCTAGGGTTATAAAATACAATAAGCCTTTATAGCAAATAAAGTTTTGATTTTTGGACACTCCCTAAGAGGAGGAAAACTATGATAATTTTTATTCAGCACATAGTAAAATATTATGGTTAACACGAACCCTATAATACCTAAGACACCAAACCTTAGGGCCTAAAAATGGGAAGAAAGACTCAAAACATGTATTTTATGTTTGGTTAACCAAAATATTTATGATAAAAAGGGATATCTTGTACAATTATTGAAATTAATACCAAATAAAACAAGATACTAAAACTAAGATAGCAAAGCAGGTCTAAGGATTTTGTTGGCTGTTAAAGTGCCTCATTTGGCATATGTAACTATGGTTCAAATATCAAGACCTCGTAGTATCGAAGGGTGTGTCATGCTAGTGCCATCAATTATGTTAAAAATTGTACCCGATGTAACTAGAGGGTATAGTGGCAATAAGGAGTAAGATTCGAATGACAAAGAGGAAATAAAAAATGTAACGAGTTATCGATTCTTCTAGTATATGAAAAAAAACTAAGATAGTAAAACAATAAATTAATAGTAAATGTCAAAATCTATCCTACTTCAAGCATAAATAAAATTAAAACATTCAAGAATAACCATACTAAAACCATCCACAAAATGCTAGCAAGCCAATGTTAATCCTAATGCAAATAAAATGACTACTTGATAGTTAGGGCATCAAGGACCAAAACATTCAAAAAATAAAGATCATTCCTACACTATAGTACTGGCAATATAAGCATAGTAAATAAGGAGAGATCACATCTAAGATGTTTGTAGAGGATTTGACCTACCTTAAAATATGCTCTTTAAGTGGTAATGAGTGACATTTAGCTGCAAATCCTACTAGAGCATCCCATCCTCCTCCATTGAAGATAGTGAAATAAAAATTGATGTCTTTGGTTGTACCTATAGGGATAATCTAGAGAGAGAGAGTGAAATAGGGTGTGTGATATGGAAGCAACTGAGGCAAATAGTATAAAAGTAGTATAGTAGTAAAATTACACTACACCAAAAAAGGGCTTTAACGACACTTATAAACCACCCTTAAAGACCTTTAAAGGATATTTTTCAGCCGCCATCTATGAGGGTATCGTAAAAATTCTACGATATACGGATATGGCTAAAAACTACCTCAAAGAACCACCCTCTTAGGGACTATGAGGGAGTTTTAAACTTTCATATTAGGACTAAGAGGACGGTTATTAACCACCCTCTTAGGGTGACCTAAGAGGGTGGTTTATAACCACCCTCTTATGGTCCCACCCTAAAAAAATATAAAGGAGATGATCCATGTTGGAGGGACTATGCCATCAGATCTAAGTTATGCCATCGATTATAAAGAGCCTATGACCTCAACTTAATTCTGTTAGTGCATGTTTTAACTCCATGATCAAGGCCCAAGAGTTTACAAACTTTACAAAGCTACTTGATAATAAACAAGATCTCACACATATTACCAATTCTTTGAGAATCAATCAATTTATACTCATCAATAGAAAACAATTCTCTTTGTGGTCTCAGCTTGCAAAACACCACCCACGGTGCCTACGACATCAATGTATTGATATGAACTCATCCTCCTGATCAAAGCTCAGAAGCTGCCAAGAAGACACTGTAACATGATTATCAATGAGATCTTGCATGTACTGTCAACACCTTGTCTTCCTTATCCAATGGTATTTTATTATCACAATCAATCAACTAAGATGGACTGAGAGTAAATCATAATGACAATGATGAACGTAGCTTTTTAAATTAAATGTCACTCCTTGTATCTTTAAAAAAAGTATATTGAGAAAATTTAAACTTTACAAAGCTACTTGATAATAAACAAGATCTCACACATACTACCAGTTCTTTGAGAATCAATCAATTTATACTCAACAATAGAAAACAATTCTCTTTGTGGTCTTGGCTTGCAAAACACCACCCATGGTGCCTACAACATCAATGTATTGATATGAACTCATCCTCCTGATCAAAGCTCAAAAGCTACCAAGCAGACACTATAACATGATTATCAATGAGATCTTGCATGTACTATCAACACCTTGTCTTCCTTATCCAATGGTATTTTATTATCACAATCAATCAACTAAGATGGACTGAGAGTAAATCATAATGATAGTGATGAATGTAGCTTTTTAAATTAAATTTCACTCCTTGTATCTTTTAAAAAATATATATTGAGAAAATTCAAACTTTACAAAGCTACTTGATAATAAACAAGATCTCACACATACTACCAGTTCTTTGAGAATCAATCAATTTATACTCAGCAACAAAAAAATAATTCTCTTTGTGGTCTCAACTTGCAAAACACCACCCATGGTGCCTATGACATCAATGTATTGATATGAACTCATCCTCCTGATCAAAGCTCAGAAGATGCCAAGTAGACACTGTAACATGATTATCAATGAGATCTTGCATGTACTATCAACACCTTGTCTTCCTTATCCAATGGTATTTTATTATCACAATCAATCAACTAAGATGGACTGAGAGTAAATCATAATGACAGTGATGAAAGGTAGCTTTTTAAATTAAATGTCACTCCTTTTATCTTTAAAAAATGTATATTGAGAAAATTCAAACTTTACAGATCCTATGCCCTAAAGAACACCCCTATGAGTTAGTAGCCTATTACCCACATATCGTCAAAACCACTTACCATTCATTTCCATGTTAATCACCTCAATCACTTGTCCTAAGATTTTAAGTATATATATCTTTTCCTAGCAGTACGAAACAACTTAGTGTTCATGCTACCCCAACTTCAAGAAATTTTTATAGAATAACTCTGCAATAGGATTATTGAATTGAGGTCCATCATGATGTGGTGTTGTAGGAAGGTGAGACACTTACCATAACAATCACCCAGGTTCAAAATGTGACAAGCATCCCCCCATGTTCAACTGGTTGTCCAACTAATACAGTCAGGTATATGTGGTAAAAAAGTTGACATTTCCATGATTCGAAGATCCTATGGATGTATAAAGAGATGGTTGATTTCTTAACTAATAGTAACAGTGCAAAGATAGAGTAGCCCACCTCCATGGGCATTAACTTTTACAATTAAGGAACTAAACAAAAAAATATCATTCAATAAAAATATTCATAAAGTTTGTATATATGTATATAAAGAAAATGTTGGGGAAGGCCATTGTGGGAATGAAAAGTATGAATAGCTTACCTGTAAGGAGCATTCTCATCCTCAGATGGCACTGTATCTCATGTTGGGCCCTTACTTCCTCCCTATTGTTGAATGCTCCTTCTTCAACCACTTATCCTTTTCAGGTTTGTAAACTCATACATGAAGTACAAACTGGAGTGTGAGGTGAAAGTCCATTACACATCTAATGAGTGCTACCTCAACAATTTCAATATTGTAACCATAAGTTTGCAGGACCTGCTTATGGACATATACTTGTAAAACCTAAAAATATAAAGACTATTATGAAGGGAATGTGAACTAGTCATGTGGAACAAGAACCTACATTGAACAAACACAATTTTACATGATGCAAGGACTTTGCAGTCTAGTTTGACTACATCAAAATGGGACTTAGCAAAAGAGTGGAGAAGATTATTGTGTCCAAAAGTTGCTAAGAATTGAAATTGATGCCAGTGTTGTGATGATTTTGTATTTATGGCTTGTGTTGGCAAACAAAATGATTGTCTATTGCAAAGTTGAATAAAGAGTCATAGGTTCTATTCCTGCCACCTCCACCTGGTTGTATTCAAACTTCAAACTTCAATATTTTACGTGCAGAAAATTTATAATGTAGAAGAATTTAATAGTTTATTCTCTTTTTCAATTAATAGAATAGCTGACATAATTCCCACATAATTGGCTAATAGCCAAAGACAAGAAATTAACAAAATCATGACAATTCCAAGCAATGTTCAATAACTCAAGATATTTTTATGATGTACCTTGGACTATTGTTTGATTCCTCTACATCAATTAGCATTATCATAAACTCCTTCAATGCAAAAGGTAGAGCCCCAATAGTGTACAAACTCTTTCGACCATCATAAGAAGGTAGTCTCTTACCCAAAAGGGTCTCTCTATAAATGGAACATAGACATTAGTTCTTCAAAAATTTAGAAAACAACACATGCAACATACTATCCTGTTCCAAGATAGAAGTAGCCTGACGAACATCAGTTTCTCAAGCCTTTGATTCCCATGAGCCATAATAGTAGTACCATATCCTGACATATGGTCTGCAAGAAGTCCTAAATAAGCAGTAAGCAACCATTGTTCATGTTACCTCAAAGTATATTGACTAGCAGATAGCAAAACAACACATACCTGCAATTGGAAAAAATATAAAGGAGATGATCCATGTTGGAGGGACTAGAAGTTAGGCCAAACAGTAATGTAATTTACAATTATACCACAAATGAGAACATAATAACAAGTCCACAGGCAAGTTTATCAAAAATATAAAAGATAAAAAAGATACACTTACAGGGTTTGTTCAATCCATCTAACATAGAACATGATAAATTCTTCTTATGCAAATGCAAAAACATGTCAAAGTTCTTCAAGCCTAAAAACAAATATCTTAAAATTCTGAAATTCTTTGCAAAATTAAATTCTTCTTGCTTCTCATCATTCCATCACCTTGTATGTAGCAGTAAATAAATTTCCATGCCACAATGAAACAATAGCAGTAAATAAATTTCCATGCCACAAATTTCCATGAAACAATGATAACCCATGTGTTCCATTCTTTGGTTAAATTTATGCCCAAAATATCTTCCCTCAAATAGAACTAAAAGAGGTAACATCAAATATGTCACTCATAAAGATAGATGTCAACAACTAAAAGAGGTAACATCAAATATAGAGTAGAAGTGATTTTATCAATAAATAGAATATAAACCCTTTTGAAAAGGGAAGAACAAAACAATAATAAACAACTACATAAACCAAAATCAACTACAAAAACACTTAGTTCAATGCAAGCTTAAATGGACAACCTGAGCCCTCCATATAACGGGTAGATGTCTAAACACCCCTACCCACCCCAACCATCAGAGATGAGGTGAGAGGGTATCCTAAGACTTCCATCAGATACATAAATATCCATCTATACAAATCAAGTACTGCTGCTAATTAAGGACTAGGACTAAGAGTCAACCATGAAATATCAATTTCATAACTAACACACACTCAACACAATAAACCTTCATTTCAACACATTACAACATGCATGCATGATTAGACTCTTAATCCTATGCCCTAGCAACACTTGTATTCTCTATCTTTTTTTTTACCAAATTACCTTCTTGTATCTGATTGGCCAACCTCATGCTCAGGATACCTACTCGCCTCACTCCTAGCTTGGTTGTCCATTAATTATCTACTAGCATTTTCTAAAAATAGAACAAAAAATTTCTAACAACACTCATTAATTATTTCCATTAATTATAACTACTTTTGAAGTACAATAATTAGGCTTCCAACCATGTACCCTCACATTCTTCATAGACATATTGAATGTTGTCATCATTTGCATTTTCATCTTGTGTAATTTTAGGTCCAACGAAATCTATTGCTCCAAAGACACTAACATATTCTACCTTGTATGCTTCAATATCTTTGATCCTTCTTGGAGGTGATGTAGAACCACATACCAGTTGGTATCAAGTGGATCATTTACATAAAAGACTTGTCTAGCTTGCGATGCTAGGATAAATGGATCATCTTGTAGTCTATCCCAACCAAGTAATCTGTTCATGTTGACTAGTGTGAAGCCCATTTCATCCTTTCTACATCCATTCCTCATATCAAGAATATTTACCCAATCACATTTGAATAGGGGGTATCAAAACTGATAGTAATCCAACAAGATTATTTCCCTAATAACACCATAATATGTGACTATTTGAAGCACTAGGTTTGTGTCTTTTGTGCTTGCTCTGCACCAAGTAGTAGCATCGACACACACATCATTATTTTGAGTTGTTCTTTGGTCTTCTTTGTCTTTGATATGAAATCTATAATCATTGATCAAATAGCCTGAATGTTTGGTTGTAACTTTCCTCGAACCACATGCCAACCATTTTATTGTGTTGGAGTCATCATTATGTTGCATTTCATCTCCATGAAACTGAAACAAAGTAGAATAGTTTAAAGATGATTGTAGAACATTACATGATGTTCAGTACATGACAATCAATATAAATATCAAAGATCATATTCAAGAGAGCACACAATAACCTGATCTCGTAGCCAAGTGATGAATGTTTGATTATGGATTTTTTGCAACACCCCTTCATCTCTCACTACATGAGGGTTGGATTCCTTGATACTCTTCAAGTGCTTCCTGATTTGGCCCAAATTTTGTCAAGCTTAGTTGGATCTAATTAATATTCTGCCATATATAACAACAACAAATAAACATCTACTTACTCTACCCAAGGCTGAACTTCATCCATGTTAAAGAGAACCCATCGATGGGCTTGCTTGTAAGAAGTTTCATCTAAATCAAAGTCTTCACCACTGGACAAAGGCCTCCCATCGATTATAGTTTCTTCATCCTCATCACTCCATACCTCATTGCGACCAAGGTGATCGCCAATTGCTTTTGTACCTCTCATGTAGTCCGCACAGAATGAAATAAATTCCTCGACAAGATAATGTTCGACAATACAACCTTTGGGCCTAGCTCGGTTCTTTACATACCCCTTAAAAATCTTCATAGTTCTAAGAAAGGAAACAAACAATTTGGATTAGATGAGACACTACAAAAAATAGAAAAATGGTGGTTTATGAAACTGATGAATGCATACAAACCTCTCGAAAGGGTACATCCATCGATATTGTATAGGTCCACATAGACGTACCTCCCACACCAAGTGAACAGTCAGGTGCACCATGATATCAAAAAATGAAAGGGGGAAGTACTTTTCAAGCAAACATAATGTCTCCATGACCTCTACCGATAATTTCTCTATTTTTATGGGATCCACCACTTTAGTGCATATATCCCTGTAGAACATGCACAACCGACAAATGGTTTGTCACACTGGCTTATCAAGCAAATGTCGTAGCGCTATCGAAAGAAGTTGTTGCATGAGAACATGGCAGTCATGTGATTTCAAGCCCTGGATCTTAAGTTCTTTCATAGAGACACGTTTTCTAATATTCAAACTATATCCATACGATACTTTCATATTGTATAGTGTACGACATAACCTTTCTTTCTCAACCTTTGATATATTGTAGGGTGTTGGTGGAAGATATGTCTTGTTTCCATCCATTACTAGCCACAATGTGTTCTTGATACCCATATTTTTTAAATCCTCATGGGAGTTTTTGCCATCCTTTGAATTTTCGTCGATACCTAGCAGTGTTTCGAATAGGCTTTCACAAATATTTTTCTCCACATGCATCACATCCAAGTTGTGATGAACTAGAAGATGTTGTTCATAGATAGCAACATCAAACAAAAATTACTCGACATTGAGAGACATAACAATAGATACAAAAATAAAGTTGCATGTCATACCTCCCAATACGGTAGATTGAAGAATATAGATTTCTTCTTCCATCCTACTATAGGAACAAACACGCTATCCTCATCCATGTTGCATTTCCTTTTATTTGAGTTGCTCTTTCCCCAATTTGGTGGGATTCCCTATACTATTTTTAGTATTTCTATCCCATTTAAAGGTTTGGGTGGTTTATCGAGCTCTTGTTTACCATTGAAATATGCCCTCTGATGATGAAACAAATGATCTGGAGGAAGGAATCTCTTGTGGCCCATGTAAGCCATATTTCTACTGCATTTAAGATATTTTGCATAGGTGTTCTCCCCACATATTGGACATGCTACCTTTCCCTTTGTCATACATCCTGATAGGTTTCCATAAGCAGGAAATTCATGGATGGCCCACATCATTATTGCTCTCATATTGAACATAGTATTGGAAAATGCATCATATATTTTTGCTCCTTTAGTCCATAGTTCATGCAAGTCATCAACCAACGATTGTAGATAAACATCAATATCATTGCCTAGTTGCTTGGGGCTAGGTATTAACAAGGTGAGCATTGAATGTTTCCTCTTCATCCACATCCATGGTGGGAGGTTGTAAGTGACCAACACAATGGGCCAACAATTATAAGCAGTAGTACTAAAGTTAGCAAAAGGGTTGAACCCATCGGTTGCCATTGCAAGTCGTACACTACGTGGATCCTTGGAAAAATATTTCCACCTAAAATCTATAGTTTTCCATGTCGAGGAGTCAACTAGATGTCGCATATTTCCATATAAACTCTTGTGCTGGGAATGCCACCTCATATTCTTTGTAACCTTTGTAGAGCTACAGGAAGAAAGCAACTCACTTTAGTTGCATCTAACAATGTTGAAAGTCAAAACAAACACAACAAAGCTAATGATATAATAAAATCCCTTACCTATACATTCTCTTCAACCTCGGTATAATGGGGAAATACCTCAACACCTTCGCAGGAACATTAATGCATACCTTTTGTGAATGAGGGTCAACTTTCCATCGAGATGCACCACATGTTGGGCAAGCTTACTTCTTTTTATGATCTTTCCAATATAAAATATAGTCATTGATGCATGCATGTATCATTACATAATCTAATCCCAATGGCCTCATCATTTTCTTTGCTACATATGTGGACTCTAGAATTGTATTATCAATTGGGAGCATATCTTTCAACAACTCCAGTAAGTCACCAAAGCTTTTGTCTGACCAACCATGTTTTGCTTTGAGATTATACAATTTAGTG
The DNA here is from genome assembly GCA_028583015.1 of Wollemia nobilis. Taxonomy (NCBI): domain Eukaryota; kingdom Viridiplantae; phylum Streptophyta; class Pinopsida; order Araucariales; family Araucariaceae; genus Wollemia; species Wollemia nobilis. Next base: position 8,876,022 of record JAQPPZ010002554.1, read on the forward strand.
ATCGTCGATAGCTTTGTGTACTTTGTACAACCTAGGTATAATGGTCATTTGGCATCTTTGAGCAAGCTATGATATTCATCAATAAGAACTGCTCCATAAGATGATTGGAACTCAACATCATTATCTAGCAGTTTTGGTCCACTCTCTAGGCAATTGACATTGAACAATCCATATGCATCATTGACCATTCCAATGATGTCATCTTGTACATCTTCGGTAATTGGACCCTCATCAGTGGTAGATCTAGAGGATGATGCATATTTATCAAAACTAGAGGGTTCTTCTCCATGCAAGACAAACTTAGTATATGTCTTGTCAATCCCATGATAAATCAGGTGGTCACAAACCTTCGAAAAACCAAGAGTTTCCATATTTGAGCACTTTCAACATGGACATCTAGTTCTTTCAGGGTCCGTTGAATTATTTCTTGTGAAATCCAAGAATTGGTGAACCCCACGATAATAGTCCTCGCTATTTCTACAAACAAACCCCCCAAAAAATAAGAAAGTATAGTTATACAGGTAGATCGCATCGAAAGCACAACTTTTCTTTGTTAATGGAGATAACATAGTTGACATACCTAGCTGATCCTAGCCAAGCTTTATCCATGATACTTGATGGACAAAAAATATTGACCCAATTGACCTGACTAGAGTTGGTGCTCTTAGTCTTGAGGATGATCCAACTATTAAAAGTAAAGACAATAATCTTGTTGCCCAAGCACAACCTGCACAAGGTAAGTGGAGTTTCTTGTGTAACTTATTACTACATAGTACACTCCAAGGAAAGCTTTCCACCTTTACTAAAGTTGATGATGTAATAGAAAGATTTAATATGATTTAAAGGAGCAAGATTCAAATAATTTTACAGTCACTTTGTGCATGGGATCCAAACAAGAGGCCAACCATAACTGAAGCACTCAAGCATCCAATGAGTCTCAAAACACATGTAACTATAATATTAAATAAAATAATGGTATAATTGTGTTGAAGGTGGTGTACATGTTACTCTACTAATGCTAAATAGAAAATGTAGGAAAATGATATATTACTTAAAGAAATATTATTTATAGCTTATTTTCATAAATAAGATTTATTTTTTGTAGTTGATATATTACTTGTATAAATTGTATATATTACTTGTATATCCAAAGAGGATTACCAAACATGCATAAGCCTCAAAAAAATAAATTGGTACCTTATTATTAAAAATTCATTTCCAAAAATGGTGTATACCCAACCTTGATCATATTCTGAAGGTCAAATATGCTACACAGGCCCTATACAAAAATATTGATGTTTTGAGTGTCACACATCACTGTCACAAATGTGTATTGCATATCTGTAGAGCATCTGGAGACAATAGTATGACTGATAAATGTCAACTATTATTTCTATGAATTTTCCCTCTATGGATACCTATGAATATTTTCTCTTTTTTACTTGCCACAAAATCCTTGCTTCTAAGGAAGATTTAGAAACCTAAATAATTATTGCACTTATCTTGATCTTATTCACTTGTGTTGAGGTTAACCTTTTAGCATGAGATTATAATATAAAATAACTATGGCTTCTTTCTCAAAAATTGAAGTTTGTGATGTTTTAAAGGTCCTAGTTAAAGAATAATTTTTGATAACATAACCAACTATAAAATGATTCATGCATGGCCTTTGTAAATTGTAGCAAGCAAAGAAAATTGATTTCCAACTAACAAGAAGAGAGGTCATATACAATGGACAACTTAAATAATATACCACTACCAACAACAAAGCATATTGTATTGCTCTTGTGTAGGGATTGGAAGTAGTAAAATATTTTATTGTGTAGGTGAAAATATAAGGGTTGTGTCTAGCACATATTTCTTCTTTTTTGGGAAGATATCTAGTGCAAATCATGAGTGCTAATAATTCCCCTGTTTTCATTTTGTTGATGAAGGCACTTGAGAGTTAGCTTAAATAATATACCACTACCAACAATAAAGCATATTGTATTGCTCTTGTGTAGGGATTGGAAGTAGTAAAATATTTTATTGTGTAGGTGAAAATGTAAGGGTTGTGTCTAGCACATATTACTACTTTTTTAGAAGTTCTCTAGTGAAAATCATGAGTGCTAATAATTCCCCTGTTGTCATTTTTTTGATGAAGATACTTGAGAGTATGTTAGGATGGATTCTAGCATGGAAAGAGAAATATGAGCCTAAACACCACAAACAATATCCATTAAAATATGAGGGGAAGTGTCAATGCAGGGAGAGGAATCTGTTGGTTTGGAATTTGATAGATTCAATTGCACCAAAATATAAATGATAAAACAAAGTTCATGTCTCACTCTTTATTTTCTCTGTCAATATGTTAGAATTTTCTTCAAGTATTTCTCATATCACAAGTCTTGGAAGGGTTGGATGTAATGACAAGAGTAGTGGTTTTGAAAATAGTATGTGGATCCTGCATATAAAATGTTAGTGTGTTTACTATATATTACAGTATATATAATCTAATGGAAGGTTATACCCATATGTTGAGGATGTATAATTGTAGCATTGGCAATTTTGACATTATGCCACATAGAAATTTTTGATGGATTTTTTATTGTAATGCGGAAAAATATATTAATATTATGATACAGTATTTTGACCGATATAATATGTTGCAGTTTATATTTTATTTTTCCTTCTTTGTTTTCATGCATCCTTTTTTGGCTTGAAAATAATGGGTGTTTTAAGGGAAAAAATGGTTGGGAGAACTGATTGGTGACTTCGGTAAAAATCACCCATAAATAGTTGCAGAAAATGGTGCTCAAAGATTAAGTGCATAAATTATGGGAGCTTCATCGAAAGGGAAAATCGCATTCGCCTCAAACATTGGGTGAAAGGCTCATTCGCCTCACTTCGGGGCGAACGTAAAAGAAAAGAGAAAAGGATAAATTATGGCAAACATGTTCACCCCAATTGAGGGGCGAAAGTCCTTTGCGCCCCTCATTGGGGTGAAAGAAGAAATTTAAAAATGAAGTTTTGAAGTTGGCTAAGTGTTGAAGTCAAAAAGTAGTTATAAACTTGTTCGCCCCAAAGTGGGAGCAAACGAGTCATTCGTACCACTTTAAGGTGAACGTACTTGAAAATTTGAAGAAACGTGCTCGCCCTATGCATTGGTCAAATATATAATCAGCAAAGCTCCTTTGAGGTGCCTTTAGGAGGTGCATTCACCCAAAATTGGGGTGAACGTCATTAAGAGAAAACTGTTGAAAAGTCAACAACACATTCACCCTAGTTGAGGGGCGAAAGCTCCATTCGCCTCTCCCGGGGGTGAACGCGCTATGGATGGTGAAGTGGGTGAAAGTCATGAAGTTCGGAGTGACTTTGAATAGTCAACTCTACGTTCACCCCAAGAGGAGGGTGATGGCTCCTTTCACCTCTTTTGGGGGTGAACGTAGATTTTAAAGAGAACAAGGTAGCTATTAAAGGTGCTTTCACCTAAGATAAAAGGATGATTGTTATTATGATCGGGAAATGAATACAATCCATTAAATTGATAAAGGTGCCCTCTCCACCAATGAACATGATTGAAAGAGTAAATATGCATTCACTTATTGCTAAGTTCGGGTGAATTTTGTTATCAATGACGTCAAAGAATTTCAAGAGTGCCCAAGATAGGTGAATGGAGAGCATTGAATGATTGGGGCAAGGAGTAATTCAGATTGTGGATCTTGAGCAAAGGGAGCAACAGTATTAAAAGCACCAGGTGATTTTCATGATTTCCAAGCAGAAGCGTATTTTTGAGGATGGTGAACGTATCAAGTCAATGACCAAGCCTTATAGTTTTCCATGCACCGACACCCAAAGATGCTAATTTCCTAGAGGAATTTCCTTAAAAGCTAGATCATTATCTCAAAAGGATGAATGTTCAATATTTTTGAGAAGGAATTTTCTTACTATGGTTCTTGATCTATAAATATTTTGTCTCTATGTGCATTTAATGAAAGAGGTGAAATCCTCTATAAATACTAAGCATTTTGATGTAATAAGGAGGTTAGACATTCTACAGAAAAACTATTCAAGTTCTCTGCATCAATAGAAGATACTTGGCTTCTAAATTTGCAAGTGATCTTGTGTGTGATTTCCTTCTATTTTATGCATTTCTATTTTATGCTCATATTCATTGTCTATTGTTAAGTTTAAATTTTGCATCTAAATTTGAACATTGTTGGTGAGGGAGTGAGTTCTGGAATGCGATCCTAGAGGTTGTCTCTACAAGGTTGTAAGTAAATCTTGTTGCCTTTATTTTATTACATGTTGCTTCAATGCTTGGGTGGAATTCCTACTGCTAGTCTATCCCCAATCCTACACCTTTGACCTGTGGCCATATTTCCCATTTCTTTCTATTATTTCCAATTTCTTTCCTGCAACTCTAGTCTTAAACCAGTGTAGGATTTAGTAAGGGAGCCAACCCTCTCTAGAGATTGGCATGGAGGACATTTCTTTCCTTCGACCTTTCAATGTTGGCCATGTCTAGGGTGCACAAACGCATGTTTGTATAATTAGGCAGATATTTGACCAATAATTTTTGGCACACCTGGTGGGACCCCGAAAGTTCCACTTTCAATAGTATTGAGGTTTGATGTTCACCTTCATGTTGTATAGTTAGAACATCTGGTGACTCAATTATACCCAGAAGCCTCCGAACATGAAGGCAACGAAAGTTGTGCTTCATGATTACAAGATCGAAGGCCAAAAATCCTGAAGATCCCATTGAGTTTTATGAACTTGATACCAAAATATTAGGTGAACACCCCAGGTTAGTTCCTTCACCTTATACATCATCCACAACATCCTCATAGATAGTTGGTGTATTTTCTGTTCCATCAAGTCCAGCTAGTACTGCTACTAGCATCCCACCTCCACAACCTCATACACCAGTTCAAATGGCTCAGAACCCACCACCACAATAGCCACAACCACCAAGGTAGTTCCTAACATGGAATAGCTCAAGAGCCTTAAATTTACAAGCACAAAATCTAGTCCCCCAAGCAGCTTTGAAGGCTTTGCCTACCTATGATGGTACTGGTAAGACCGCTTATGAGCATATTCAAGATGTGGCTTCTTTGGCAACTATCCATGGCATCACGGATGAAGACATTATGGTAAGGTTACTAGTGTTATCTCTTAGAGGAAAGTTGTTATACTGGTACCGATCATTGCCACCTACCACTATCACCACATGGGATCAGTTGGTAGAATTACTAATCAAGAATTTTCATGAGCAAGCTGATCCATTCTCCTTACTACATCAATTTACAATGATCCAAAGACATCCATAGGAGGAGATAGTGGACTTCAATATCAGATTCACCCAAAGTTGGCAAAGAGTTCCTGATGGTCTTCGACCCATGCATGAACAAGCTATATTTTACTATCTCAGAGCATTCAACTCTGACATTGGCATGGTTGTTCGATAGGCCAATGTGAATACATTCCTAGATCTGTACACGTAGGCGTAGAAGGCCGAATCAGACTTGATCACCATAGGTAAGCTTCCCCCAAAAGTGACCATGCCTATCCTTCTTGACCTTCCACAACATTTATATTCAAGTGCATTCTCATAGCCCATGCCTTCTATGTACCTAGTTCCCTCATGGAGCTTGGGTCCACCTCAAGTCGCTCTGATTCCTATCCCACAACTTCCTACTCCAAGATTTCCATAGTTACCCGCACTAGTAACACCATAGTTGCCAGCACCTATTCCTTTCCCAGCATTACCAGTGCCACCAGTTCCACTACCATTGCCTACCCCATCAATACCTCTACCTTTACCGACACCTCCTACACCCTCGAATCTTGATCCTTATATGAAGTTGTTACAAGAGGTGCAATATGTTAATTCAGTCATAAGAACGATGTCAAATGAAATCACCATAGTAAGGAAGAAATAAGTAGAAGCTGATTTTTGATCAAGGAGATTTCAAACACCATCGATTACCCGAGAGCAAGCAACCACTAGCAAGGGCCCTAAAAGGAACACAACTATGTTGACAAATGAAGAAACCAGTACATCAGAGAGAGCATACTGGTGCTCCACCTGTAATGATCCTCATGGAGAAGACACATGTATGGTGCATTTGAACTATGTACAGACTTTAGCAGAAAGTTCTACTGGTGGACAAGTTAATATGATAATGGAAGCTGATCATAATTTGATGGTCCCATATTTGGAGCAAGTTTCAGTTCTTACGAGGATCGAAAAGAAGCCAGTGACTATAGATCCAATGGAATTGGAACCCCTGAAGGTCCCCATTGAGTAGAAGGTACAGAATGAAAAAGTGCAACCACCAGTGAAAGCATCTAGTGCGACAACAAAGCAATAGGATTCTATCCTGTTGAAAGATCTACTACCCAAGCAAGCTCAGGAGAAATTGAAGATGAAGGCATCAACTTCACAACCTGTAGTTGCTCAAGAACAAAATGAAGTGAAAGAGCAAGCCAAAGAGTACCTCAAGTATCCATCATTGACAAAGAGACAAAGGGTGGAGGCTACTCAACAATACCGAAATAAGTATGAGCAGGTTGTAGAAGAAAAGGTTCCTGGTACCTCCAGTTATAACATTGTGGAGGAGATGAAGAAGATACCAACAAAAGTGAGCTTATACGATGCACTACAGTTACCAGGGCAAGTTGACCTGCTATAGGAGTCTCTCAAGACTGCAAAAGACCAAAAGAAAAGTCATTCCTAGACTGTGCTAGCACAGACATTGCCTACCTCAACCATCGATAAGAATAGACCACCCCCATTCTATTTGTCTCTCAGGATGGAAGGGTGGGTAGTGCATAATTGTATGATTGACTCTAGTGTCGCAACTACTATCATGCCAAAGGTAGTATGCGAAGTCATGGGAATGGAATACACAAGAAGTAGTCCAGGAGTATTGCAGTTGGATGGGACCCCAGTCAAGATAGTGGGAGTAATCAAAGATATTCCTATTGTTCTACATAGTATACCATAGATCACTATTATTCAAGAAGTAGTGGTGGTTGACTTGGAACCATACTTCAACATGTGTCTCTCAAGGGAATTCATAATGAAGTTAGGAGGGTACCTTTCCTTGGACTATTCACATTTGGAGATTCCATTCAAGGGAAGAAGAATCCACATCTATAATGAGAAGCCCTCTACTTTTCATATAGAGAAATTGGAAGAAGAGGAAGAAAAATCCATAGGTGCAGTCAACATGATGACTGAAGAATTACAAGAAGTTGATTTGATGGAAGAAGCGCTTGGTGAGCTCCACCTTGAAGATGAATTTTCACTCATGGATTTCAATGCAATGGTCGAAACTGACATTGGTTGTTACACTATAACCAAACCTGAGAAGATTGAAGAAAAGGTCCTTGATTCCCCAGACCCTATTGCAGATCAATTATGGAAGTTGTATTTTGATGGTGCAAGGTGCAAAAATGGTGTAGGGGCTGGTATTGTTCTTGTTTCTCCTACTAGGTTGCAGAAGACCTATTCATATAGATTAACTTGGAGTTGCACAAATAATACCATCGAATATGAAGCATTGTGTCTTGGTTTAAAAAAAGCTAAAAATTGGGCATAAAATAGCTATAAATATTTGGAGATTCTGAGCTCATTGTCAACTAGACTACAAACAAGTGTGTGTCAAAGCAACACTACTTGAAGGCCTATCGCAACAAGGTATGGGATTTGTTTGAGTCATTTACAACCTTGAATATCCAAGCAATTTCATGGGAGCAGAATAAGCATGCAGATATTTTAGCTTCCCTTGGTGCTAATTACTCTCTTATGGAGCAAGTAGTCAGGAAACCCAAGACTGTCAGGGTAATTTATAGACCCTCAGTCCTTGATAAGAATCTCTATTGGCAAGTGTTCGACAATGATGAGAAAATAGTCAATTTTTTGATTAAGGAAGCTATGAGTGCAGATGATAGAGTACTTGTCGAAGAGGAAATGGAAGGAATGATTCAATTGAAGAATAATCACATTCCTAGGGGGTTGATTTCATTGGAAAGTCTATTTGACCAAAATGATAGGGCTGAGAAGCATAAAATCAAGGTAGATGCGAAGGAATATAAGGAGTTGCAATTGGAGCCTGAGAAGATCATCAAAATCGAAATCGATTGTACTTCAACAGAATTGGAAGATATCAAGAGCCTGTGTTACGAATTTCTTGATATCATTGCATGGAGCTATCATGATTTGAAGGGATATGACAAGAATATAATCCAGCATACCATTGAACTGCAGGAGGGAGTAAAACCTTTTTGATAGAAACAACGACCTATCAATCCCAAAATTGAGGTGCTCATGAAGGCAGAACTATTAAAGATGTTGGAAGCAAAGATAATATATCCAATTAAGCATTCAACATGGGTGGTGAACCTAGTGCCAGTTCGGAAGAAGAATGGAGATATCCGTCTATGCATAGATTTTTAGAATCTAAACCAGGCATCATTAAAATATCACTACCCCCTACCATAGATTGATCAAATCCTCCATGTAGTTGTTGGAGCACAATGATTTTCATTGCTAGATGGTTTCTCTAGTTATAATCAGATTTGGGTAAAATATGAGGACCAACACAAAATGACGTTCACTACCAAGTGGGGCATGTTCGCCTATCAAAGAATGTCATTCGGTCTTTCAAATGTTGGTGCTACCTTTTAGAGAGCCATGGACATCACTTTTGGTGAGTTATTAAATAGAGTTATTGTGATTTACCTTGATGATATGACTATGTTTTCACATCGTAGAGAAGAGCATATTTCTCATTTGAGGTAGGTGTTCAAAAAATATCAAGAGTTTGGGATTTCCATTAACCCAAAAAAGTCCATATTCATTATCAAAGAGGGGAAATTGTTAGGTCATGTGATCTCACAAGAAGGACTAGTGATTGATCCCACAAGGGCCGAAGCACTCTTGAAACTACCACTACCAGTTAACAAGAAGGACCTACAATCATTCTTTGGTCAGATAAATTTCATTCGAAAGTTCATAGCTGATTTTGCTCAGGTAGTGAAACCCATGACCGAGCTCTTGAAAAAGAATGCAGATTTCAAATGGACCGAGGAGAGAAGATAGACTTTTTAGGAAATCAAGGAAAGAATCACTCAAGCACTAGTATTAATTAACCCAGATTATTCAAAAGACTTCATTCTCTATGCAGTAGGTGAACAAGAGAGTTATGTTGTTATTCTCACGTAGAAACAAGAAGATGGAGATGAAAAGTTGATTGCCTTTTTGAGCCAAGTTATTGTGCTACACCAAGAGAAGTATAATTTCATTGAAAAATAGGTGTATGCAATGATGAAATCCCTGAAGAAATTTTAGCACTTTGTCTCACAAAGCAAAACAATCATTTATGTTATACACCCAGATGTCAGAAACTTCATTCTTCAAGGGGAGTTAGGTGACAAAAGAGCAGGTTGGGTCTCAAAGATTCAAGAGTATGATGTGGAGATCTGACCAACTAAGCTAATCCATGGATGAGCTCTTTTCCAAGAATTAGCCAAAAGTGCAACATCCGAATCATTGGCTACAGTATAGAAAGAGGATATCTACGAAAGCATTTGTGCAAATCATGCTATAAGTGATCATGACTGGATAGAGGACCTTGTCGAATTCTTTACCTCAGGGAAATGTCCATCACATCTTGATGCTTCACAGCATCAGAGGTTCAGGATGCAAGCACTTAAATATGTCTTATTGCCAAGTGGATTATTCCATAAGAATATAGATGGAGTGCTCCTCAGGTGTGTGAAGGGGTCAAAAAAGGAGAAAATATTGGAAGAGTTTCATTTTGGTCTATCCGATGGCCATTATGTAGGAAGGCCTATGGCCTTGAAGATCATTCGAGTTGGCTACTTTTGGCCTACCCTTTTTGTAGATGCACATAGGGTGAGCCAAAACTATGATAGTTGTCAATGGTATGTTGGTAGGACTAGGAAAGGATCATTGCCCCTGCACCCGATTCAAGTGGAAGCACCATTTTAGCAATGGGGTTTGGACTTCATTGGAGTCATAGACCCTCACTCATCAGCTGAGCATAAATACATCCTAACTACAATAGATTATTTCACTAGGTGGGTAGAGGCCATCCCTACAAAAAAAGTAGATCAAGCTACGGTCATCTCTTTCCTTGAGGGATTGATCACCCATTTTGGTGTTCCAGATGCTATTGTAATAGATAATGGGACTCCATTTATTGGGGCTAAGATCACCGAATTTGCAAGAAAGTATGGGATCTATCTCAAGACATCATCCAATTATTACCCATAAGGGAATGGCTTGGCCGAATCCACCAATAAAAACTTGTTGCAAATCTTAAAAAGGACACTAGGAAGCAATAAAAGGAGTTGGCACTTATTGTTGAATCAGGATTTGTGGGTAGATCGGATATCAGTGAAGAAGTCTATTAAAGCCTCTCCTTACTCCCTCATGTATGGGAAAGAAGCAGTTCTACCCACTCACATTGAGCTACATGTCCTTCAGACCTTACAGATGTTTCAAGGAGAAGATGATGAGTTTGATCCTATGAGCGCAAGGTTGGCTCAATTATTGCAGTTGGAGGAAGAAAGAGAAAAGGTGTATCAAGATTTCATTGAACATACAAAAATGATGCAGAAGTGGTTTGGAAAAAAGACAACAGAGCGCAAGTTTCAGGTGGGAGATTTAGTCCTCAAATGGAACGAGAACAAAGCCAAGCCGAGGAAGCACCACAAGTTTGATGTGATCTGGGAAGGTCCATTTTAGATCTCTGTAGTGAATTCGGCAAATGCATATCATCTTCGGGATATGGATGGTTGGGATCTTCCAATTCCAGTGAATGGTCTTCATCTGAAGGCCTATGTTCAATGATGAACTCAAGAGGTACCAATTTGTAAATATGTACATATTTCTATTTGCAAGCAATTTGAAAAAAAAAAAAAAAAAAAAAATTTATAAATATATATATATGCTCCATCTCTATTACAAAATCGGTTTCACCCCAAAATGGTTCAATGAAGACATATTATGATTTCGGGTAGAATTAATTGTTATACTACAAACAGGAAGTTGTGAGAAATATAGAAGGCTCCAAAATTTTTAATGGGTTGCTTTATGAATTTGTAAGTTTATATGTTTTGAGGAAGCAAGACATCAATGTTGAGAAGCAGCAAGTAAATCAGAAAATCAAATATGGAGCTCAACTTCGAAACTATGGAAAAATAGTTAATTGAAAGTGCTTTCACCTCGGAGAAAGGGTGAAAGCCCCGTTCACCTTCAGGCGAATGCATTCTAAAACTAAAGAATGCCAAAGCTCATGATTAATAATCGAAAGAATGCTCATTGCAGTCAAAAGGTGAAAACCAAAGTCATAAATGGTCAACAGTTCTTTCGCTTGACAAAAGGGGTGAAAGCCCCATTCACCTATAAGGGGAGGTGAACGCATCTTGCAGTGAAGAAAACCAAAAAGCAAAGTCAAGAGAATGAAAATTCAAAAAGGGAGTCAAAGGAAGTTTCACCCCAAATGAGGGGTGAAACTCTCGTTCGCCCCTCATTAGGGCGAAGACCCATATTTAATTTAAAAAGCGCACCGAGAGATTCAAAGGGGATTTAAAAGAGCTTTCACCCCGAAAGAGGGGTGAAACTCCCATTCGCCCCTCATGGGGGCGAAGAAGTAGATGATATTTTTAACTTGCTCCAAAAGTGCTTTCGCTTTATTTTTAAAATAAGGAGTGCTTTACAATGGGAAAGGTGCACGTGCTGGCCCTTTTGGACGAATGCATTAAAATTTTCATGCAAGGTGTGAGCAAAATTATTAAAAGGAGAAAAGGAAAAGAAAAAAAATAGGAAAATGCAAAAAGCACAAATTGTATAGTTTTGTCTTTGGCATGCGGGAAAATTTAAAAGAAAGGAAAATCTAAAAAAAGAAAAAGCCATAAAACCAATTTTTTTTAGAAAAAGATAAAATCCATGCTTTTCCTAAATTTGGGCTAAATGAGAAGCAAGAGATGGTTTTAAAAGAGAGAGACATTCACCTCGAATCTCAGCAAGTAGGTAAAGAGTACTTTTGGAGAAAAAGAGAAGTATATCAAGCATGTTTCAGTGGTGTTTTCACCCTCATTGTCCTTCGAAGTGTGACAATTTTTTGAAGGCAAAAGAAGATTAAGAGCGCCCTTAGAGTGGTTTCACTTAGAACCTGATAAAGTTTAGGAAAGAAGTGGGTGCATTAAATGATGCATTTTTATGGCAGTTAATGTAAAACGTGCGTCCATATTGCATTGGGATGCATTTTTTCTTTCTCAAGAGCTATAATTTCATCATGTTAGAGGTAAAGGGAGGTAAAGGGACCCATTAAATCCATAGGTGGCAAGTTTATTGTTTCCTAAGAATTTTAAACAACCAAGACATGTTTTCAGGGCATTTAATTCAAAATATGCACCTGGATTTGTATTAGAAGGCAATTTGGTGTTCCCAAGGAGTGAGAATTCACATCATTGGTTCTCGAGCGATTGATTTATTTTTCCAAGATAATTTCAATAACTAGGGAACATTTTTCAAAGGTGCAACGTAGTGAGTAAGGCATAATTCCCTAAGGAGATTTTGTGATGAATTCCATTTAGTTACCTTTTAGATTTGGGATCAGTGCCAATTATGGGAAATAATGCACACACCCTTCCAAATTAACCAGGAGCATTTTTTGCATTTACTTCGGTGGGTGGCACACATTATATAAATAAGCACAGGTAATTTTATGCTAAAGTTAAAGTTCTTTAAAATTTTCTCCGCTAGTGGTTTTCAATTTGTTGCTGTAGAAATTACAGAGAGATTTTAGGGTAACCACCAAAAGGATATAATGGGAAAAAGAAGTAAAGAAGCACAAGAGGCTACAAATCCCAAGAAGTCTAGAAAGAAAGAAGATGGGTCAAAGTCCAAGAAGACCCAAAGAAATGAGAATGTGGATTTAGACTTGTACTCTGACACCATGTCAGAGGTTGGAGACTATGTGATTACGAAAAAGGCCGTGGAGAAACTACGATAGGATGTGGAGTTCATTGTAAATCAGGGATTAACAACAAAAAACCCTTTAATTGTATTATATCACGCATATTTATCTTGGTATTTGTGTATGCCCGTACACCCTTGTCCGGAGCTAGTGAAGATAATTGCTCAATTTTATAATTCAATTACTAGGATGGTGAGGAAGGCAAATAGAGAACCACTTTTTTCTATTTCGTTGATGAAGTACGAGAAGCATTTGCTTGTGGCTTGAAACTTCCTTCATATATGATCAACAAGAAGCTACATACAAATGAGTAGGAAGATAGATATGTGTCTATCGTGACCTGTTGAGGTGTGATTTTGTCTGATTACAAATATCACCCGAAAATTATGATCGTAATCCTCTCTTGCAAATAAAATATGTTTGTCCAAGGTTCTTTTACGTAATATGTTATGAATTTATGTCAATTAAGTACACAGAACATCTTAGGGATTAACAATCAACTGTTAACAAGGGACCTAGTATAACAAATATTTTGATCTTGAAATCATTACTTGCATTTTCATCAATATAATTTACTTCCTCAAAATGAATAAACTTACCTTTTAAAGCTAATATTTGAGAATGCAAATCTATTTTAAAATACGAACTTTGATTAAAAATGCTTTTAACCTTATATTAAACTTGCATGAATGTTTTAAAGCATTTTAATTCAAAACTTACATTTATTTCATGAATGAAGCTTAAAATAATATCTAATAAATGATGAATAAAATAAAAAATCTAATTATAAAATGTGAAACACTTTATAATCCCTATGTTTGGGATTTTAGAATATTCTAAGCTTTATAATCCTTACTTCTTTTCATAGAATATGAATAATTAATGTGTATGAATTCTAATTATAAAGTTTTGTACTTTATAATATAAAAATTAGAATTCATATAACCTTTTAAACCAAATATTTATTTATTCAAATATTTATTAATTCAAATATTTGAAATAAATAAATATAAATAATTAATATGTATGAATTCTAATTATAAATTTTTGTACTTTATAATATGAAAATTAGAATTCACGTAATCTTCCTGATGTTTATTTATTTTAAAATATTTATTAAACTAAATATTTGAAGTAAATAAATTTAATCCTTTCAATAGTATGCTTTGGACTTTATGATTTGAGATTGAAAATTTTAATAAATCAAACTTTCAAAAACATAAATAAATCTCAAATTATGGATTTTAAAATTCTATGATATTAAAATCAATAATCCATATAATCCTTCTCTGTCTCGAAATTTATTTGTCAAATATTTATTAACTTAAATATTTGACCTAAATAAATTTTACAACCCTTTCTATAAATTTGAATCATTGAAATTCAACTTAGGGTTTTAATAAAACAAATTCAATGAACTTTATAAACTTTATGAAATTTAAAATCAAAAGCTCATTGATTCCCTACTCTGTGAAATTTATTCACCTGAAATATTTATAGAATTAAATATTTGAGTGATAATTTCAAGCTTTAACCTAGTTGTAAGATTTAAATCTTTTATAAAATAAACTAGGTTTTATCTTAAATCTTAATGTATCAAATAAATTAAAAAAGGTCTTAGGGTGAAGAAACAAATTTGAATAAAACGTTCGGACAAACTTGCTACAACACAAAAAAACACAACTTTGAAAACCAAACTCAGGCATACCAGATTTTGCACAATCCTACCACAAATTTGGTGCTATCTTCTACAGAAAAATTAATTCAAAAATTATATCAATCAAATTATAAATTAAAAACATCACAATAGTGTTTTCTTTTAACAAAAATTGAATTTGACACAAAATATTAGATCTTATAATAAATCCAACAAAGTCTTTGTATTCATGTGCAAATGTAGCTTCCTCTACAACTTGGTCTTCTATTTGGCTCCTTTCAATCTTTCCTCTTTTTCTCCAACATGTTCGACCCTTCTCTTTGGTTTCTAATTCTCCATTCTTAACTTAAGAAATTCGTTCCTCTTTATTAGTTTGCTCCGTTCTGTCAGTTTTAAAAAATGAATTCTTGAAACCCTAATATCAATAAACCCTTTTCAAAGGATTAATATTTCTCCTCATTGACATTCAAAAATTAAAATTAAGATATGCCCATGAAATAACAATAACCTTTATTAAAACAAAACAAAATATAAATACATGCCAACAAAATAACCTTTATAAATATTAAGACAAAACAAATATTAATTAGAATATAAAACATTTATAAAATAACATTTTTAAATATAATTAAATTACAAAATTATAAAACTTTATAATTTAATTAATTTAAAACAAGTTTATAAAATAACAATTTTAAGTATATTAAATTAAAAAGTTATAAAACTTTAGAATTTAATTAATTTAAAACAAGACATAACTAAACATAACATACGAACATGCAACCTATTTGACCACCACTATAATAAATGAAAATATATTAAAATAACACAAAAAAATATATACTAAATAACAAACATATAATTTAAATACAACATAAAACTAAAACAACATAACATAAAACAACTACAAAAACAAAACACACATTATAACATAAAATAACAATCTAAAATAAAACCATAAAAAACATTATAACATTAAACTTTTAACATAATAAAAATAACATAACACAAACAATATTTATACAACCTAAAAGAATAACAAAATAAAGAATAACATAAAGACACCTATAAACAAATAGAACACAACATAAAAGAACAACATAAAACAAAACTTGACAAAACACAATATAACAACACCAAACAAGAAAATCACCATTTTAACATGAAATCAAATCCGCCAGTGAAACCAACCATAATACAACATTCCTAGAGATCGATTTTTTCAACACCAGATGATGAAGACAATCAACAACGAGCAAAGGCACAAATTAAAACAATTTTGGAGTCGTTGTGGAGTCACAACATGACCATGCACTGGTTCACGGAGATGCAGTTGATTAAAGAGCCACATCTAGGACAACTTCTGAACTTGCCTAAGTTTCTTATAGAGGTCAAAAGCATAGACAATTACTAGATGTTAGTGTGGGTTGTTGGTTTACCGATAGACTCCACAGTTCATAAGTGGCAAGTAGCCCTAGCACAGTGCATATGCCAGGGGGAGTTTTACACTCCGTTAGCCATGAAGCAGGGCACCAATCCAATTTAATTTTATTGGGCCAATTTTATATCCCAAAAATTGTATTTGTAGCTTGAGAGGTTACAAACTGGAGAAGAAACATCATTCAAGCATATTTCCTTTCTGGTTTGGTATTTATTTTTTCATCTACACCAACATTTTTTGTTCATTGTAGTAAGATAAATGGATGAGAAATATGAGCTTTTGCTAGTATATATGTGGACTTCCACTCTATCCAAACGAGAGTCATTTTATAGTCTCAACCATTTGTTTCTAGGACCTACAATAGAGCTTCTTTGTGGTCCGTGTGAAAGAGTGCCACGAAAGATGAGAGAAGCAGTCACTACAGCCAAAAAGGGAAACATATTTTGTTAACTCAAGGTGTTGTTATAAGAATATGTGGCTTCATGGGTAAGCCATTCTTGTTCCCATACTTTACCACAGAACATATTTTTTCCATGGAGGTGGTGCACCAAACAGACTATGCTAATGATGTGTATGAAGCAGGGCACAACAAGAGGACGACTTGCAATATGTCTTTCATGTTTGGTAGTATAGAGGTGAACCAGGTTGGGTAAAATAGGCTACTCACATTGGTACTTCAGGACCTAGGTTTAATAGAACTACTACAATGGTGGAGGTACGATCCATTGGAAAACATTATAAAAATAATCAAGGCCAAGACATTGCACTATTACCCGTGGCTCAACATTGAAAAAAGGTATAATAATTTTGATGGGTGGCACATCAAAAATATGATGTCACTCCCACCCTGGCACGACTAATACAAACAGGAGGCTGAATACAATTCAAAAGTATATAAAAATCATATTCCTCTACTAGGTTTATTCAACCAGTTGAAGGAACAAATACCTTGGGCCAAAGAGAAAATTATGAATTGGTGGATAATATGGGTCCATAGAGGAAAAATAACATCTCCTTATGGGTTGAATATGGATGAGATATTTTTGGAGGCCTATGATGAATATGTTAACGCCTATCTACCTATATTTTTCACCAATAATTTGCCCCAAAGTTTTCAATATTTTGACAGTGGCGAAAGCGTGTCCAAGATAGGGCGCCCAACAATTGAGGAGGATACCCCTGAGGAAGAGGAACAAGAGTATGTGTTTCAGTTAAGGTCCTAGTGGACGAAGCATAAAGTTGACGAGGCAAATTTGATGGAGAAGCAAACCATTTGAGATGCGCCCCCATTCCTGAAAGCTAAAACAAAGCTAAGGACTGGTACTACTTTCTCATCTACTATTATAGTTTTGGTCATTACAGTTCCCACAATTGTAGTTGTTTTAGTGACTGTTATTTCCCCTTCGCTAGTGACAGAGGCTTCGATGAAGGTTGCACAAATATTTTTTATGATTTATGAATAGGAGGACCAACAAATGGAGGACTCGTAGGTGGACATCATTAACATTGAAGATTAAGTAGAGGAGTGATAGGAATAAATTATTTTACAGCCACTTCCATCACTAGAACACATGGTGACTACGTCGGAAGGTACATATTTATTTCCCCCTCTTTCTTCTTTGAAGCATGTAGTGACTGTCAGTTTATTTCTATCAGTTTCTACATCAGTATCTCCCCCCTTAAATATGCCCTCAGTGTCCATTTTGCTCCCTTCCTATTTTCTTTCACAAGTCACTACTGCTCCTTCTATTCCCCTTTCTTTGACCTCCCTTTATTTTAGTTCATTTGTGTCGGGGGCTGAATCCATTTTTGTGTCCTTCCCCTTCCATTGCTACTACCACTTTCACTAAGTCTGTAAGTACGCAAGCTTCTCCCAGAGTGAGCGTAACTGTAGTTGAACTTGGTTCCTCCACCCACTCCACTATTTTGGTCCCTCCTCTTTTAGCCATCTCTTTCACTTCCTTTGAGCTCAATCGCTCACAAATTTTGATATCTTCCACACCATTTTTGGAGTTACAAGTACTACCAAAATTTGAGGTGGCATCGAAGCAGCCCGACACAGAGAAAATCAATTGGGTGCACCTCAATTCATTGCAATGGTTGAAAAGCGACAAATAAAAAAAAGCACTGGCTCCAGTCCGACCGCTCAAGAAGGTTGCTTTTGATCCAGTTTCCATGGAGGTTCATACAACCAAGCTCACTCCCCTAGTCAAGAAGCCACAAGAAGAAAATATGCCAAACGATTTTTCTTGTGAGACTGTGATAGAGGACATGACCAGGATTGATCCCACAAAGAAAATGGATAACATAAAGGTTGATATGAGTTTGATATACTTGCATGGTGAATATTATAAGAAGAGATATTTTGACAATGAAAATAAAATTATCGAACTCAAAAATGCCTTGGCCGCAAGTAGAGCACAAGAAGAGAAGACAACCATGGAGAATGAATACTTGTGCCAACAAGTAGGAGTGCACTTGAAATAAAGGAATGTAGCAAGAATAGAGATGCAATCACTCAGAATGCAACTGGAGGCCATACATAATCAATTGATTGAAAAAGCCACACAGGCTGCAGGCTTCTCTCAAAAAACAACCAAATAGGATCACCTTCGCTTTGCCCAAAGTTGTGAAAATTTTATGGCTAAAGTAGTGCAAGTTTTGCATTATCTATGGGCATCCTGAATACAAATTTAGATGAGTTAGCAGTTGATTAAAACCACAAATAAAATGCTATAACCCCACATGGAAATGGTTGTAAATATCTAAGCTTTGGCTCAATATAGCATGCACATTTTTCCCCTTAGTGAAATGGATCACGCATGGTCTACTTCCAAGGTCATGTTGTGAAGCTATTTTTAGAGAATATACCTGGTGAGAGAGGGTAGGAAGATCCTCAATGATATAGAGTGGGAGCATATTGTTTCCATGATTCATTTTGATGCTCTTGTTGACATGGGTTTTCTCATATTTACTGATTAATGGGGTGAACCTCTGCCAAAAGAATAATTGTAAGTGGCTTGGAAGAAGTTCATGGAGGACACCTCATGGAAGGAGCCCATAACAGAAGCACAAGTGTTGTTGCTTATGCATAAGTTCACCCACATGGAGATGGCATTGTTTGAGTTAGCCCAATGAGCAAAGTGGCTTATCCTGGAGGATGTCCAGAACCTATGATATGTGTGTGAATCATTGAGTGTCCCTTGCATATTTACTACATATTCTTGGGAGGAGGTGGTTACAATCTATGAGGTTACTTGCAAGAGTTTGAAAGAGCAGGAGGAGCGAGCAACAGTAGAGCGAGCAACAACAGAAAAGGTAGAAGATTAAGCAAAATGAGTAGAGGTTCTATGAGTAGCTATAGAAGCAGAGGTGGTTGAGAATGCTGAATAAAATCAGGCACATAAAAATACTTCCACTTTAAGAGTGCTAGCCAAATCCATCGATAAAAAGACTCTATAGAAACCCAATAGATAAAGGCTTGGGATCGCTTGCATCCATGAGAGCTAGATACCCCGTGAGTCACCAAAAATATTGGTAGTTTTGACATTATGCCACATAGATATTTTTTATTGTAGCACGACAAAATATATTAATATTATATTACAGTATTTTTACCGACGTAATATGTTGCAGTTTATGTTTTATTTTTCCTTCTTTATTTTCATGCATCCTTTTTTGGCTTGGAAATAATGGGTGTTTTAAGGAAAAAATGGCTAGGAGAACTCATTGGTGACTTTGGTAAAATTCACCCATAAATAGTTGTAAGAAATGATTCTTAAAGTCTAAGTACATAAATTATGGAAACTTCACCAAAGGTTGAAATCGCTTTCGCCCCAAATAATGGGCGATCGGTCTGTTCGCCTCATTTCAATGTGAACATAGAAGAAAAGAGAAAAGAATAAATTATGGCATACATGTTCACCACAATTGAGGGGCAAAAGCCCTTTGCACACTTCATTGGGGTGAAATTAAAATTTAAATAGTGAAGTGTTGAAGTCAGCTCAAAGTCAAAAAGCAGTTAAATTTTTTTTTGCCCCAGAGTGGGAGCAAACGAATCGTTCACCCCACTTTAGGGTGAATGTCCTCAAAAATTTTAAGAAACGTGCCCACCCTATGCATTAGTCAAATACGTAATAGGTGAAGCTCCTTTGAAGCACATTGAGGAGGTGTGTTCGCCCCAAATATGGGGCGAACGCTTTGTTCACCCCAAGTTGGGGCGAACATATTTGAGAACAAAGTGTTGAAAAGTCAACAATGCATTCACCCTGGTTGAGGGGCAAAAGCTCCACTCACCTCTCTATGGGGTGAATGCCCTATAGAACGTGAAGTTCGAGCAAAATTTATGAAGTAGAAAAATTGCCTGAGTGACTTTGAATAGTCATATCTATGTTCACCCCAAGAGGAAGGCGACAACCCCTTTTGCCTCTTTTGAGGGTGAACATAGATTATAAAGAAGATAAGGCAACTGTTAGAGGCACTTTCGCCCTAAGATAAAAGGTTGATTACTATTGTGATCAGAGAATGCATATAATATATTGAATTAACAGGGACACCCTCTCCACCAAGGAATACGATGAAAAGAGTAAATATGTATTTGCTTATTGTTCAGTTCGAGAAAATTTTTGTTATCAACAATGTCAAGGATTTTTAAAAATTCCAAAGATAAGCGAATTGAGAGCATTAAAATATTGTGGTGAAGAGTTACTCAGGTTGTGAATTTTGAGCAAAAAGAGTTGTAGTATTAAAAGTACCAAGTGATTTTTATGATTTCCAAGAAAAATCATATTTTCAAGGATGGCGAACGTATCAAGTCAATGACCAAACCTTGTAGTTTTCCATGCACTGACACCCAAAGTTGTTGATTTCCTAGAGGAATTTCCTTAAAATTTGGATCATTGTCTCAAAAGGATGAATTTTCAGTATTTTTGAGAAGGAATTTTCTCGATGTGGTTCCTGATCTGTAAAAATTTTGTCTTTATGTGCATTTAATAAAAGAGGCAAAATCCTCTATAAATACTAAGCATTCCGATGTAATAAAAAAGGTTAGACATTCTGCAAAAAAACTATTCAAGTTCTCTGCATCAATTGAATATCCTTGAATTATGAATTAGCAAGTGATCTTGTGTGTGATTTCCTTCTATTTTATGCATTTCTATTTAATGCTCATATTCATTATCTACTGTTAAGTTTAAATTTTGCATTTGAATTTGAGCATTGCTAGTGAGGGAGTGAGTTTTGGAATGCAATCCTAGAGATTGTCTCTACAAAGTTATAATTAAATCCTGTTGGCTTCGTTTATTACATGTTGCTTCAATGCTTGGGTGGAATTCCTATTGCTAGTCTATCCTCAATCCTACACCTTCGGCCTATGGCCATATTTCCCATTTCTTTATGTTAATTCCAATTTCTTTCCAACAACTCTAAATTGTAACCAGTGTAGCATTAGTAAGGGAGCCAACCCTCTCTGGATATTGGCATGGAGGACATCTCTTTCCTCTATAATTTAAATATTGGCTATGTCTAAGGAGCATAAATGCAGGTTCGTATAATTAGGCAGATATTTGACCAACATGTAGGCTTTTGATCAAGGGTATTGTAAATATGCAAAGAGTGGGGGTGGTTGTGTTCCTGTATGGGAGTGTTTTATTTTGGCTAAGTAGTAGTGTTCCCCTGGTGGCCTCTTGAGATATAAAGGTTCAGTTTGTATCATTCTCTACATCGCAAAAAACCTCCCTAATTATTAAAATATCAATTATCGGTCCTTCCTCTGACTAACCAACCAAGATCAAATATAGCTAGTTTTTTGTGATGGTGTTTCCCCCTCCAACCCCATGGGATTTGTTTAAAAAATTTTAGGCTTGGAATATTATAATGAGCAATATATATATACTGTCATAGTAGTATGCCATCATGGCAAATTTTGGAAAAAAATCTGAATGTAATATCCTTTGAATATATTAGGGGTACGCCCTAGTGGATAGGTACATGTTTTATCAATCCCAAAAATAACATCGAGTGATGAAATTTCGAAGAGACCTCATGTATAAACACAAAATTAGGGTTTAAATTTTAAATCTAAGGTTTAATATAGGGTTTAAATTTTACAAATATCATGCATAAACACAACATTACAAGCTAAAAAATTCCAAACCCTAATCACAAAAATACCTAAAATAATGCAAAATTTACTGAACCTAACTAACCTCATCTTCGTATTCATACCTCATTCTATGCCTTTGGATTTAGCCCTCATATCTTACCATTTCAAGTAATTAGTAGAAGTTTAAAAAAACATTCAAGGTAAACCCTAGCCAAAAAGAAACAACACGAATCGAAGCTCGAGAGCCCTCGAAGTTTCAAGGTAAACCCCAACAAAAAAAATAACAACAAAAATTGAAGCTTGGGAGCCTTAGGTTGTGTGCATGGTGTGGAGATTACAGTAGCTAAGGCATGGCATGGAGGTTGCGGTAACTAAGGAACATCGGTTGTAGTAGCTAAGGAACAAAGGTTGCAGTAGCTAAGGCACGATAGTTACAGTAGCTAAGGTGAGGCATGAGGCATGGAGGTTAGAGTAGCTAAGGTATGGAATGGAGGTTTCTAAGGCATTGTGGACTAGTTGCAGTAGCTAAGGTCTAGTGGAGGACTAGTTGCAGTATCTCAGGCACAATGGACTGTCTAAAACTTTGAAGAAAAATGATGTCATCGCATGAGTTTTAAGCCCGTGTAGTCAAAAAACTAAACTACCTCTACGAAGGTGGTTTATAACCGCACTCATAGGGGCATCCAAAAAAATTTGGGTTCCCATAATATGGTAGATATAAACTACCCTTTTATCCCTAAGAGGGCGGTTATAAACCGCCCTCTTAGATCACCCTAAGATGATGGTTTATAACCACCGTCTTAGTTTGACCCCTAAGACGATGATTTATAACCATCATCTTAGTCCTACAAGGGTGGTTTATAGCCACCCTCTTAGGGTGATCCTAAGAGGATGGTTATTCTAAGAGGGCGATTATAAACCACCCTCTTATGATCTATTAGGGCAATTTTTTATCACCGTAAAAAATTGCCTTAATTTAGCCATCGTTAAATCCTTTTTTTGGTGTAGTGTTATCAAGAAGTGAACATATGATATTTTATAGTTGAGAAAATAGTGAATGTATGATCACTAAAGGAAGGGTGAGAAAATGAGAGGATAAAAGTGGTATTTATAGCAAATTTAGTGAAATGACTTTCCATTTGGAATCAATAACTAATTTTTATCCTCTTTATGGTTATAAAATCATAATTGTTAGTTCAAATGATGTGTTGTTTGAACCCTATGTGTAGAAGCATGCTATAAACATGATCATGCATAAAAAATCCTAAGAATAATAGAGTGATCGTGATCATCACTTAGAATCATCAATTAATAGGAAGCACACTTTTTGGAACACATGTCATGACATCCCTTAATCCCATATCTATCCTTATTTTTAGGTTTCAAAAAAGTTAGAAGACAAAAACGTCATGAAAGTGGTAGAAAAATGGCAATTAAGTGAAGAAAAGGAACCAAAACCACTGGCCAACATGGCTTTCTATTTTCCTACCATAGGACTAACAAATTTAGTCCACCCCTATCTCATAAACAAGAGGATATGACTCTCCACCACTTGCAAAGTTAGTTGTTAGTAGTTTTTTTATAAATACACCTACTTAAAAGAAGACCTATAACAAAATTCCAAGAGTAACTAGATAAGAAATATAATAAGAAGATCATATAAGATTAGATCTTCATGATTAAGCTAAATTAATTACTCAAATGATAAAAAGAGTGACAAAAACTCATCTTTATTCATTTTTCTACAAGCCTCTAAAAGACTCAAAATTTACTGTATATCATAAGTCTATCCACATTTGCCAAAACATTAGGCCTAAGATTTTGATTACATAACATATTATAAATTTTCCCTTTAGAAATAGGGCAATAGTATTTGAATACAATTCACATAATAAGACTTCCCTCCATATGTATTATATCCTTCAACAAATACACCAATGTAAAGAGATCAAAAAATCATGTGATTAAAAATAAAGGGCTCAAAACGCTTTTGTATGTAAAAGTTATGACCCCTAGTCCTCTAGAATTTTGCCCTCCAAAATAGACCTAGATTGACATTTCTGAAAATCAACAATGTTTGAAAATTCCTTCTATTTTTTCTTCAAAGAAATTATAATCTAGAGGGGGCATAAATTCTCAAAAAAAAGATGGAGAACGAAAAATATTGGATGTTCCCTTTGCCTCTTTTATCGAAGGTGCTTATAAAGATCTAAGAAGTAGTTTTTCCTATAAGTCACATAAAATATTGGAGGCTCTATAAAACCTTTTGCATGACCAAGTGGTGAAGCTCCATATCTACTTTGATACCATGTCAAATTTCACAATATTTTCCATAAATGAATAGAAGTAATCTATCAACTCAAATATTAGATAGAAAGTGTAAAATGTTGAAAGAAATAAATATGGACATAGAGATTTGGGGAACCAATAAGCACCATAAATAATCATTGCATTATATATATAAGATTTGCAACACTGATAATTAAAATGAGTGGGGGGTATTTATACCAATACCAAAACTCTAATTACACAAAATAGTTTAACCTAAGTCGATATAAAAAAAGGAATTAATGTTAATTACAAGTTATAAAGTAAGTATATCCATAATAAGGTTAATCATAGCCCATAGGGATTATATAATAAAATATTATAATAAATTCAATACATTGCATAATGAATACC
The DNA here is from genome assembly GCA_028583015.1 of Wollemia nobilis. Classification (NCBI taxonomy): domain Eukaryota; kingdom Viridiplantae; phylum Streptophyta; class Pinopsida; order Araucariales; family Araucariaceae; genus Wollemia; species Wollemia nobilis. The sequence continues at coordinate 8,900,903 of JAQPPZ010002554.1, forward strand.
CTTAGGCCTAACTATGGGCCAATGCAAACTTCCCACATAGATAGATCCTCGTAAATTTTGTTATACTATAAATTTTTTAGAGTGTTGCTACTTAAATGCAAGGAAACCTTGTTGGACATGAAAATTCTTGCTTATAATTAATCGAAAGCCAAAATGCATCTTGTCAGGCTCAAAATTTGCTAAGTCAAAGAAGTCTAGTCACTTTTTCCTAGATCTCTCCATTAGCAAGGCTTAAGGTGGCTGGAAATTTCAAGTCATGACATAAGCAAAGCATTCCAAATGTTTTGGCTATAGGGAGCTCGATGCAAAGTGTGGCCAAGTATTTTCAATGATAATGTTAGAAAGTGTCCCAAAATTTCTAGCCAATTAAGAGTATGAAAAGCAAATAGTGGCCAAGGTTTTCAAATGAAGACATCAGCTAAATTTCTTAAAATTCTTGGATAGGTCTACTAAGACTCAACAATGAATAAGCAAAAGCATCTTGAAAGGCTAGAGTGGCAAAAAAATTTCAATAATAATATCATCCAAAGTTATTAATATTCCTAACCAAGTTTTGAGCAAGAGAGAGCCTAAAGGGTGATAATGGCTGGGGAGTTTTCATGATGGCATCAAAGTAAATTTTCCAAGTCTCATCCAGTCAAGAGTTTATATAAATAGTGGTTGAGGCTCCTTAAAATGTGATGTAAGCATAAGTTTTCAAAACTCTCGACTAGTCTAAATTCCATAAAGTAATACTAGTTGGGGTTTCTCAAATATTGCATTAGCATGAATGCTCAATTATCTCAACCATATTTATTAGCATGCAACATAGTAGAGGTATCCTAGAGAGCATAAGTGGCTAAATTTTTTTAATGATAATGTCAACAATGCCTCACAAAATTCATGGCTAGGTCTCTAAGACCCCAACAAGATCATTTTTAGTAGATATCTTACATGTCAAACACTTGGACCTTTCGATCACTCCTCAACCATCTATATCAAAGCAATCAGGTTGAGTCTACAACTACTAACACTAGAAAATGATAGCCAGTATTCTAGAATGTAAAAAGAGTGGCACGTGCCTCTTCTCATTATGATTGAGAGAACCTACAAATTAGGATTGAGTCCAAATTTGACAACTGGAAAGATAATAAGGCACGATGACATAGTGGTGAAAATCTAAGCATACTAAATATGCCCAAGCCAATTGAAGATACGAGGTTGCCTAAACTCTGAGTGGATACATCAACAACCTAGAGCAAGATAGACTAGCAAACTGACAACTAGTTGTGACAAGAAAAGAAAGCAACTCCCATTCTTCTCAAACATGTTGATTGCACATAAGCCCTAGATTGGGTCAGGTTGTACTTATTCACGTCAAGCCTATGATAGGCCATCCATGTAATTTTTAAGCCAGATTGAAAGCATTGAAAATAATTATTGATAACTCAAGTTTCCTCAGTAAGAGGGTCAACAATTTTAGGATTTTCTTGTTGTAAGTTGTGTGTATGCTTTCTATTACTAATACAATCAAATATTGTTTGGCCTCTACCAGAAAATGTGTTGTAGATTATAAGGTGTATGTTGTCTTTGTATTCCTAAAAAAAATTGTTTATGCTTTTTATAAGGTAAATTTTGTTAAGTAAATTATATTATGGTTTATATTGTTGTTTGAATTATTTGATGCAGAGTTCTTGGAATGTTAGAAATGTAATCTAGATGAATATTATGGACTAATTTACTTGGTAGTTGGTTTGTTAGGCTCTGCTTGTAGTTAGGTTGTAGGACATTCAAACAACAAACATCATTATTGTTGCTTAATATTTGGCCACTATTAAATCAACTTGTATCCCTCTCTCTCTCTCTCTAATCCTTATATTTTTATATTTAGTCTTTTATTTTTTAGCACAAACAAGGAACTAGCCTTCTCTAGAGGTTGACTCAAAAGCAATTATGAGCCATCTAATCTTGGTTTGAAGTCTAGGGTGCAAACACACACTAGGTGGATCATGCACCAAGACTAAAACTATTATGTCATACAATGATAGCATTGGTCATGTATCATATTACACCTTCAACATTGAAATCCCTTAGATACATATATGCTTTTAGAATTCAACGTATTTATGGCGATCAATTTTGAACAAATAAAATAGCTTATTTTAAATCCTCTCAAAAGAACTTGTTAAACTGAATACCTATTTTTAATGTCACACCAATACTGAATTTTAAATGATAAATGCCTACAATATGTTTTCTTAACTATTGAATATTTTAGTATTTTTATGATGGCATTCCAATTTAGAAATAGAGTACAAACATTAGCAAAGGAGCATCTATTAAACACAAGGTATAGATATTCTATTGTAAAAATGATTTTAATCATATTATTCCATATTTAAGCTATCAATATGTACTGTAAACAAGTTGTATAAGTCATCAATGAGACAAGATCATTGATAATAAATAGTGTTGTAATACCATTCAACTAATGTAAGATAATAAAATTACTAATTTTACTTACTTGATTGAATATAATATACCATCAAAGCACAAACACATATTTATGAATTATTTTTTATAACCCATAACCTTTTAGACTACTAGAAATTCATATTAGATCATTTAGCTTTTGACTATTCTAATATAGGATGTAAATTTATCATTTAAAGGATCACTTAAAATAAATGAAATATAAATGGAATTAATCTACATTTTAAACCTCAATATGAATAGTCAACCATGATCTTGGATATTTATAAAATTTGACAAACATATTTTGCTTTGTAATTGTTCAGGCTCTTTAGTTGCATTTTTTCTAATAAATCAAACAATAATATAAATGCATGAGGTAAAAAATATCCTATATTAAATAATAAAATATTGTGCACAAATATCCATGGACAAAAGAACAATAACAGAATGGCATGATGCCAAAAATATTCTATACCAAAAAACACAATGTTGTACACTAAATTTTGTATATATAAAATGAGTAGGGGCCTCTATGGGATAGATGTGCCTCCAAGTTTTTAATTTTTTACAACTTTGACTCTAGCAACTAACAAATCCTACTAATCAATATGCATACCAACTATATATACACAAAATGAATGTGAAAATATGGTAGATAAGACGAAGCCATTCATTTTGTAGTGGTTACAAAAACATGTGATAATTACAAAAAATATCAATGATTCACATATTGGCTAGCACTAAAGTGTTGGCATTGCTTCTATTAATGCTTATGATTTTATGCCTACTGATGATATCCTTGGTGTCTAGTTTCATAGATAATAGTGATGGTTGCTAGAATTTAACACTAGTGCATATTAATATTAGAAAATATAAAGTGCAATTCTAAATTTAAGAAATTCTAAGGAGCGCTAGCACTAGGTTTGTAGATAGCTAAGGGTTATAGTAATTGGTTATAGGGTAATTTCAAATTAATCATCCTCCCTTGAAAATAAATGGACTCCATTTCTTGAGTACTTCAAACTAAGTGAGTAAATATTTTCTCTATTTATCTATAACTTATCCAACTCCCTTGATGGATAACATGAACTAATTTTACAACTCAAAGAAGGGTGACCTATTAGAATTTTATGTATATAATCTAAGTATGCACAGTCTAATTTATAACACCTAGAATAGCGTAATCATGATTCAACTTTTAAGGATAAATTTTTGCTACCAATATCGAGTTTTTTATAAAGTTTGAATATAGGAGGAAGAAGTTTCAAGATCAAAATTGGATGAAGGTCTCATATGGTGATATACCTAGATCAAAGGCTTTATAGCCTACTTACTTATGAATGGTGTACAATCCATAATGAAAAGTTTTTCTTGTGGAATGTGAACCTTGGATTTAATATTTCTAAATATAAAGTTAGTATTTGTAACTAACATGGTTTTAGTGTGGCACTCGATGCTTAATATGACACTATTTGTACTTGAAAATAGTTTGTTAAACAATGTCATGAACTTGGAACTAAATCAACTAAATTCATTAATCAATTATTCTTGTTTTGTCATCCTCTTTTTGGGCATATTGGGTGTTCCTTATCATCATTGAATGGAAATCAAGACATATTGTTAATGGTTGTTATAATTTTAGGAATACTTAAATTAAGTTGAGTATTATAGAGTTGTGAAGACCCACATTTTAGCTAATTTAAACCTAGCATAGGTATGCATCCAAATAATCATGCAATTCACCACCTCTATATTTTCATACATCTAAGTATGAAAGGTAATTGGATGGATAAATCATGTATTCATTATGATGTTATAGATGTTTGAAAAATCATTCTCTTGTTGATTTTACTAAATTGAGATTGGAATAGAACTTATATTGTTGCATATGTTGAACTCAAGGTCAAACACCTTTTTCACTTGTGTCCACTAATACATTTGGATTATACTAATCATAATAGACTAAATACCCAACTATTTAGGCAATGAGGTGGACCACTAACCCCAAAGGTAATCAAGGGAAGGTTTCCCATTGACAAGCACTTAGTTGTAACCAATTGACCTATTTTAAGGGATAAGAGTAGTCCCCATCTTACTTACACACAACCAAACATTGTTTTCATATAAATATTTATTGTAGATAGATGTAAAAACCTTAAAATCACTTAAATATTTTATATTAATAATATTCTAAGAAAATTTATCTATATATCTATCTATCTATTTGTCTATATATCTATATATCTATAGATATATAGCTATAATGGAAACATCATAAACAACACAACATAAAAAGTGGTTGATTTATTTTATTTATGTTACTTAACTAATAAAAAAATTAAACGCATTAAATATAAGTAAATATAAAATTAAATCAAATTCCTCAATTTTTCAAGAAAACTTATTTTTAAATCTTGCTAAGTAATACATGCATAATTGAGAAGTTGTCATAATATTACAATATAATTATGATGTAATACTACAGTATAGACATGATATATAGTACCAATAAGACTAATTCAATCCATATAATTGATTTTTAAAAAATATTCCTTAAGAGAAAGTCATAATTTTATATTAATCAAATATGAAATTACATTCTTCATATGCCATTTTGACATTTCTTCAAGGCTTCAATAATAATCTTGAAATCATGTTTCTTATACATCATAGCTAGCTATCTCTATTAGGCTAAGTTCTATCCTTAGACACCTTTCCAAATTGTTAACCAATATTCTTTAAATCATTGATTTTTGAGTTTTTTAAAAATATATTGCTTTAACTAAAGTAGATTAATCCCCTCAGATAGAGATACATACTTTTTGTAGTGCATTACCCTCACAAAATTCTTGTAATAAGCATGTACCTAGTTCAATCTAAAGCCCCTCCTTTGAGAGTTCATCTACATTCCTATTAAGTTCTCTATAAATATGCCAAAAAGTAAAAGCTTCACTTTAGTTCACAAAATTTTTTATTTGAGAGAAGATGGGTTGTAGAACCATGTTTTCCATCCTAAAAAAATTAACTATCCAATTTATTACCAGTTGTGAGTCTCTGTAAATTTAGACTTTTTGTATTCCTTTTGATTATACCAATTGAACCAACAATTTGAATGTCATTATTTCAACATAATTATTGGAACCTTCTCCCAGTCCAATCTTGAATTTGAAATAATGAGAATAAAAAATTTATAGTAATCATATTGCTCCACAAACTTTAGGGACACCCTATCTAGGCCCATCAAAAAATCCCTAGACCTCTAATTTATTGATCTTTGGAGGGATGATTTGTTTGATTACCTTTGTTGCTATCAAAACCTTATAGTTATTAAAACTTTTGATGATTTGGGAGGAGACCTACCAAGTAGGCTTATCCTAATCCTGAAATATTTTTGTGCTCCTAGATAACCATAATCCACCTAACACAAATAGCAAGAGATCTATAAAACATTTGTATGACCTATTTTCAAACCAAGATTTCAAGCACTCTCTTAGGGAATCTTCTTACCATCCAATAGAAAGTTTTAATTGCGTTATAACCTCACTCCAAACCTATTTAGTAAAGGAGCAAGCTACTAATAAATGATCAATTATTTCATTGTCTAACTTATATAAATAGCATCTTCCTAGACCATTCCAACTCCTCTTTTGTAATACCTACCATGTTAGAACCTTATTTTTCATGGAAAACCATAGGAATAGTATTATCTTCAATGGGGCATTCTACTTCTAAAGTGACTTCCACCACCATGCTGAATCATTATTTCTATCTTGCAATAGAGTCTTATACCCCAACTTTAGAGTGTATTCTATCGTAGCTCCATTCATTGTCCAGACTAATTGATCAGTTTCCTCTCACAACTTGATATGTGTAACTTTAATTCTCCTACATACTCTTCCCACTCATGTGCCTCCTTACCCTAAAGCTCTAATATTGCCACTTCCTTCCATCCATATCTCTAGTTTGTAGATGATTTTGGATCAATTGCTTGGATGATAGTTCCAATATCCTAATCTCTTAGGGTCTTAATTACATTATTTGGTAGCCTATGCATACCACCACAACCAATCCAAGGGTCTAATCCTACTCTTATCCTTGAACCATCCCAAGCAAGCCAATCACCTACAATATAAAAGGTTTGAATCATTGTCTTCCAACAAATTGAAACATTATGGGTTTGCTTCATTGGGGCTCTTATCCACTCCTCAACTATGAGTGGTTCTAAATTATTTTCCTATATGATCTTATTTCATAAGCTTACCTTTGATATTATCTCTCAAAACACACTTGGATACTGGAGCCTTGCTAAACAAAAAGATGTTTTTAAATCCCCATCCTCTATTTTCCTAAGACTTGGCTAAAGATTGACCTTTAATTAAGGGAATACCTTCCCTTTCCCTTTCCCTTTTTCCTATCCATAAAAAAACTATAGCCAAACTCCTTTCCCTATATGAGCCAAAAAAATTATTGCCTCCAATTGACCAAATCAATCTCCAAATAAAATCATTTGTTGCACTATATATTAATTCTTCCTTCCACCTTTTTATATTGAAATGATAAAAATTAATTCTTCCTTTCACCTTCTCATAATAAAAAAATAATAGTTCAGACTTTGAAATTTATTCGAAACTTCTCATAATAAAAAAATAATAGTTCAGACTTTGAAATTTATTCGAAACTATTAATACTTCAAAGAATTCGGTTAGAGGCTTGCTATAAACTTCCAAGAAGATAGATAATAGATAAGTATTACGGTGAAAGAAAATTCCAATAAGAAGATGCTGGATAGCCCAACTGGATAGCCAACGCCGTTTCACATCACCTGCAAATAAACGACAGCTTTTATTAAGCGGTGAATCTCAGCCAGCAACTTATGGAAGACGACAAAGGCGACGCCGACATCTTTTGTATTACCTCTGTGCTGATTCCGTGGTACTAGTATTACAGCACCAGGTTCCTGATTGCAAGTTTGCAACACAACAGACCGTAGTATCACGCAGTTTATCGAGAAGCCCCAGCCATATTCCCGACCGATATTCAATGCCATTCTGCAACAGCCTGCTTGCTTCCACTACAGTTTTCTGTCAAATTTTGCAGGGACATGATAAGAGATGAAAGCCCCAGGGCCCAAAAACTTCTCAGCAAGCACTAACGTCATGGTCGTTCTCTTACAACGGCCGCGTCGGTTTGACGACAAAATCTTCTCGAACAAAGCTGAGATTCAGATGAAAAAGACAAACCGTGCAACTAAAATAATCCCTGCGACTGAGATTTAGTCTAATCGAATCCCAACTGTAAAATTGGAAGTTCGGACGTCTTGTTTCCAAAATTTAGAATAAATCTCTTTCTAAGCAGCTTTGTGGTTAGAGTTTTAGAATCGCTTATAAACGATGACAGTATAGTGATTAGAACTTTAAAAAATTTATAAATTATAATAGCATAATAATTAGAGCTTTAAAATTTTTATAAATGAGGACAGTATAATGGTTAGAACATAAAATCTTTATAAAGGACAACAGCATAGTGGTTAGAGCATAAAATCTTTATAAACCACGATAACATAGTGGTTAGAGTTTTAGAATCTCTTATAAAAGATGACAGCATACTGATTAGAGCTCTAGAAAGAGCATTAGTAGTTTGAGTTTTATAATCTTTTATAAACTATGACAGCATAGTGATTAGAGCTTTAGAAAGAGCATTAGTGATTAGAGTTTTAGAATCTCTTATAAACGATGATACATAGTGATTAGAGCGTCAAAATCTTTATAAGACAACATAGTGATTAGAACTTTAAAATATATAAATAACGACACTATAGTGATTAGAGCTTTAATTTTTTTTTGAAATTTTATATGTTAAGCAAGTCTTTAGTTCTTAGAATGGGGATTCAACAGAAATTGGAATGGATAAGTATCAAAGGCAAGTTGCTAATATTGTGATCTCCAGTGGAAGTTGAAGGGACGTCTCCATCCGTTACCCTAAACTGTCGTTGGGTAGGGTGGGACAAAAATTCACGTGGTCGTGTTCGCAGGCGTTACGGTTCGTATCCCATGTGAAATTCTGCCGTGGACTTATCATGAAGGACAACGTAACAGTCCGTATCCCATGTGAAAAACTGCCGCTGAGTTATCGTGAGTGACAACATTGGGTAGGGTTACGGCTCCTTTGATAGTGCTATTACATCATCATCATCATGGAAACTTTAATCAGCGGATTCTACGACTATGTGTCGCGTAGCGAATAAAGTGTGGAGCAGTGACACAGCGCATGTGCAAGTAGCACGTACCTTAAATTTGGTAGTGTTATCGGTATTATAATGGTAAAAGTTATTGAATTTTTTAATGGAAATTTAAGTTTAATATAGGGGAAGAGTAGTCTTTAATATGTTTTCATTTTTCAACCTCTTTCAAAAAAAAAAAATTACAATAATAATAACTTTTATTTTTATTAAGTAATAAAATACAATTTTTTTTTTTTTTAAATGCTCCCTTAAGAATTGAATTTGTGAGATGTCAATAAGCATATTTATGTGAGTACCAATAAAGGCTATATCAATATTATCTTCTTGAATTTTTTTTTTTTTTTTTTGGTTCAACTCAACTAACATATCTTCAAGTAGATGAATACAAAATTGAAATTGAAATATAATTCACATACCATGCAAATTTGGGTCTTCAGTTTGTCATTCCTTCAATAGTGTTAGAATAATTCTCACCAGTCTTTCCATCACTTGTCCTTTAGATAGATAATGCACATGATGTATTTGAAGAACCTTAATGGACCTAATGTCAAATGCTTCATCTAATCCTCTCAAATCTCTATGTTGTTGATGATTTTCTAAGCTATGCATAAGTTTTTTTCAATAAAGATAAAATATGAAAAATTTCATGAAAGTATCTTTATATCCTACACAATGAACTGCTACCAAATATGATATGTTATAAGATATTTTAATTGTTACCCTCTACACCTCTCATACATGTTCCATTTAAACCAAAATCAATTATTTTGAATTTTGGTAAATTAATCTTTATTAAGAAACTTGATATTTCAAGATATATAGATTATGTTACACTGTAAGAAAATGCACAACCTTTATTATAGCTTATCCTTAGTAAAGTAAATGACATAAACAATAAGATATTAGTTTTAAAAATTCTTGTAGAAAAATAACCTCTAACAAATTATTATTATTTATTTTATTATACTAAGGAATCGCAACTCGTTACAATTTTTTACATATTTTTATGGGTTTGAATCAAGATTTTTGTCCCCACTATAACCTCTAGTTGCATCAGGTAAACCTTTTATGTAGTCGACTACGTTGATGGGACACACCCACTGATACTACGAGGCCATGTCCACTCATACTACGGAACCTAAGGGATACAATTTTCTACATCTCTTTGTGGGTTCAAATTTAGTTCCTTGTTGTCACTATAACCTCTAGTTGCATCGGGTAAACTTTTTACGTAGTTGACTATGCTGATGGGACACGCTCACCAATACTATGGGGCCATACCCACTCATACTACGGGGTCTAAGGGATACAATTTTCTACATATTTTCGTGGGTTTGAATCTAGCTCATTGTTGCGACTATAACCTCTAGTTACATCAGATAAACTTTTTAATAATCGACTACGTTGGACACACCCGCTGGTACTACAGGAGCATGCCCACTCATACTACGGGGCCATGCCCACTAGTACTAGGGGACCCGAAGGATTAAAACCTGATCTCCCCTCCTACAAAAGAGTTTTGACAATTGAACCAAAACCCTAAAACCTTAATAACAAATTATTAATACCCACAAATTACATCATTTTCATAATAAAAAAATATAACCTTTTATACATCTAACTGTGATTTTTTTTACATGCCTTGTAACGGGCACTTTCTTTGAATCATTTTGTTTCGCATTAATACAGTTTTAGAGGCTTCATTTTTAATTCTGGAAGCATCTTTCCTTGTGCGTCAAGTAAAGGCGGGAGTTCAGTTATCATGGATTCTCTAAAAATAAAGGCAAGCTGAAGTAGACCTTTAAGTGTGGATGCCCCTTTAATGCCAACTGAGGTAACTTCTGCAAAGGCTTTTCTCCTTTTCTAGTTATAAAATCCGTCAGACAACATTAATCATACCATGCTCTCGCTCTTCTTCAATTTTTTTTGTTGTGTTGTAAGAGCGTGGTTCTTGCCTTTGCAAATGGTCTAATTAACCACATTTCTATACAAAAGACAAACTAGTAGACAAAAGACAAACTAGTAGATCTCAAATTACTGTCATTGTAGATATTGTAATGATTTGGATCTTACAAATTCTTTAAGTAAATCAAAATTCAAACTACAACAAATGAATTGGTTTAAAAAATTAGTTTTTTTTGCTAGGTCATATTCACACCTGGCTGTATGAAGTTGGTGGCTGAAAAATCTAGAGCAATCCTGCTGAAAATGAGTGCATTTGAATGTTAGGGTCAATTTAGGTTCTAAAGAGGATTTAATTCTTTTGGACGTGATGATCTCATGAAAGGTCCATAATGTTATTAGCGTCAATACCAAACCATCGTTAATGTCATTATTGAAAGGTCCATAATGTTATTAGTGTCAATGCGTCAGGTAAAAACGCTGGTACAACATGGTAGGGAAAGCACCGTTTACATGATCGTTCTATTTCATAACCAATCCAACGGCCCAAGCCCAGGTGAGTAATGTCTGGAGGTCCCATTAATTCAACTCTTGAATGAAGAAATGCATTGAAATATGAGTAAAGCTTCATCGAAATTCAACTTCTATTGTAGAGTTTAAGGGCTTGGAAAGGCAATACAGGCTGCAAATCTAGGGCCTGGACGAGGTGATCTCAACGACTCTACCTACCATTAGATAACGATGGAATGTTGGGCCCATTCAAACCTACCCTCCATGTAATTTTGATATCTGGTATAATTAAATCATATTTTTAAAAGTTAAATATTTTTTTTCCCTACTATAACAAGTATAATGGGTAGAAGCCTGTCTTGAAACAACCAAAATAAAAGACCAATAATACAGATGTTCTAACACAAACCAATTCAATTAACTTTATTTTTAAAGACCATTTTATTTTATTTTTTTTAATTTTAAAATTTTTATTTAAAAAATTTAAACTTACACTATCAAACCCACTCAGAGTATCCAATCCTTCACGTGAAACCCACTCATACTATAAATGGACTCTTGGTGTGGTCTATTATCCTCCAAAAGTACCGTTGAAAGTATGTTGAAAGTATGTCATGTGTGCGGTATGTTAATCATAAAATGATAGAAAGAATTATTCAATTATTGACTATTTTAACCACGTAAAACAATTGTACACAAAACACACAAGATACTACGTGGTACTACTTTAATAAGGGTGTTTATGGTGCAACACCAAGGAGAATGGGAACAATAGTAAGCAGCTTGAGAGTTGAGATTCGTGTTCGCGTGGAGAATGTAGAATTGTTTTTTTTTTTAAATTTACATGATGGAATTGGTAGTTGTTATAGTTGTTAAGATGATGTGAGTGTATTCTTCTCCTTTAGTCGGCTTTGGAAGCCATCACACAATACCTAGTGCAGTTCATCCCTATAATCACTATGTCGCATTCATTTTAAAACCGCCATGTTGCAATCAACATTAGAAAAGGCACAAGCGTTCAATCCGACGAAACTTGAGATTTGAATCTTAGGCATCCATCCCCTTACAAGGTTTCACCTCACCAATTGATCTACACCTCAAACCTAAATTGTAAAATTGTTCAAGTAAAAGTATTTTGATATTTTCTATCTTTATGTACGAGGATAGGGAAAAATAAGAGAAGGAAGATATAGTTCTATCATAGTTATCATGATGATAAAGGACGTGGAATGAAATAAAATTATTTTTAGAGTAGTAAATTCAAAAATGTATTAAAAAAGATTTATTGAAAGGTAAATCAAATTAATTTTATAGAAGAAAATTAAATATTTTAAATAATAAAATTTAGATTTCAAATTAGTATAAATATTAGTTATTTAGAAAATAAATTTTTATAGTTGTTTAAAGAAAGTAAACTCTTTTGCATACTAGAAGTGACTTATATAACAAGTGTGAATCATATCTCAACTACATCATATTTTCTTTATTTATAGACAAAAACAAATTATAACACTAACTCTAATACTCAAGGGTTGACTATCCTAATTCTAGGACCCAAGCTAACAATATTGTAGATAATCAATGTGGCTATATTAAATTAATTACATGGCACCTTCAAGAAAGATATCCTTAAAAATAAAAATGATTGGATAATGCTCAAAGGTTTCTACATAGCATCTTCTTCTAGTAGATATTACCACTTGATGAGGAACTTTTAAACATGATGAAGTTGCTAATTACAAATTTGGGACTACAACACAACTTTTGACAAGAAATTGATACACCCTTCCTCATCGAGTATGAGAATGTTTGTCTTGGATTGCAGCTTTTGATCAATAACCTACTTAAAACAAGAAGCATGAAAAATAGGGTGGATGCAAGAACTCGAAGGAAAAAATTCAACTTATAAGTCCCTTCCTCAATACAATTACCCACCTTGTATGGGCCATAAAACTAAGGGGTTAACTTCCAATTGGTCTTTAGAGATAACTATTTATAAAGATAAATTTGCAAAAGACCATATCTCTTATGAATTACCTGTTGAGTGTTAATTTTACCAATTGTTAAATTACACTCTCCCTTAGGGTTTGGATCTCCAAAACCCTCTCTTGCAAAGAAATTAAACAAACAATTTCTCCAAGGCCTCCGTTATATTAGCATTTGCATATGTGTATTAGTAATCTCAAATAAAAATATATCAATTTAAATGCTTGGAACACCTTAGTGATTGCAAGTAACTGTAAACAAGGGGCAATGTTGGTTTATTTTACCATGCTACCTTAATGATTGTTCATGAAACCAAAATAAAAAATAAATGGGAATTGGCCCTCATATGACCACGATGTAATGCCTTAGTTATTTTTATCTTAAGGATTTTAAAGTAGATTTTATCTTCCTTATTAAGTGGGTTTTAAACAAGTTTTATCTTGCATTAAATCCTACTTTAAGCATGGAAATGAAGATTAAATCTATCTATGAATGTGAATCTAAAATGATGAATAGGCTCCTCAAATGTAGCTTCTTATCATGAAGATTAAGATAGCCTTTAATGTGATTGATAAATTATCCCTCTTTGGTGAAATTAATTTTCACAAAGAGCTAATAATTTATTGCCTTTGAAGTAAGGACTTTAGAATGTCATTTAATTATCCCTCTTTTATGAAATAATTTTCATAAGAAAAATAATTTAATTCTTTGAAATAACCCTTTAATGTAACATATAAAATCACCTCTCTTTAATGAAATTGAAATTTTCATAAAGATAGGTGCACTTATGGCCCCGAAAAAGATACCTTATGAAATACCATAAAATTAACCCACTTCGATGAAATTGAAATTTTCATGAAGGAAAGTTTATTATATGCTTGCAAGTAAAAAAATATGAAGCTGAAAAAATATGATTTTACTTCAAAATGTGAAAAAATGAAATTCCGAAATTGTAAAATCTGCATCAAACAACCATTTTCAAAAATTTATATAAAATTGAAATTACCTCGGAATGAATCTGAATCTATTGCGTATGATAGATTTTACATCATTCTTCACAACCATGTAATTATTTTTATCATTTTAATTTTTTTTTTTTTTAATCTCTGAAAATTTAAAAAAAAAAATAGCAAAAAGAAAGTTAGAAATAAAAAAAAAAGGAAAAACAGAAATGCTACAACCCCAAATTTCTCCACAGACCCTGCAAGCATTAGTATTATGCATAAAACTAGTATTAGAGTGACCCAAATTCGTGCAATCAACATCTAATATAGTGCGAGCTTCAAAGGAAAAGGGCGCAATAAACTGAAAACGAAATCAAGTTAACCATAAAAAATGCATAAAACTTGATACATTTCCAATTAATTGCTGCAAAAAGATATTCAATATTCCATTACAATGCAGAAAAAAATGCCCAAAGTTGGCATCCAAATGGTGAAAATCGGTCCAGCGGTATGCCTTCCTCCTCTGGAAAAATCCCCAAAAGATCTAGCCCTTTTTTTGTGCATCCATCTGGTTTTTAAGTTCTTCTCTCATGACCATTTGTTTCAAGTTTCCAAACCCATGGTTTCTCATTCCAACGCTGTTGTTTGGTTTTCCTTTTCTTGTTTTCAATTTTTTTTTCTCAAAACCCTTCGTTGGCTTTCCATAACGTCTTTCTTTCCTTTCCTTTATTCTCCTTCCACCTTACCTATATAACACACATGAATTAACTTTTAACATTTCAAAGAAAAGAAAAATACTAATAAAATAATATACTAAAAATGTTTAAAGAAGTTTTTGACGTTTTCTTTTCTATCTACCTGTATATGCATCAAAAAGCTTGAGTTAGATTTTTTATTAAAAATAAAATAACAAAATAAACTATATTAAAAGCATAAAGTTAAACTATTTAAAAAATAAAAAGAAAAAGAAAAAGAAAAAAAACATTAAATTTAAACTATTTTAAAAAATGAACTAAAACGTGGTAAATGAAGCACCATGGCTTCATTCACTACTTTTCTTTTTATTTATACTTTTATTGTTTTTATTTTTTTTTTTTTTACTTATATATATATATATATATATATATATATATATATATATATATATAATATTTTCACTTTTTAAATTTTTTTATTTGTTTATATATAAAATATATATATAAACTTGTTTTTTTTTTTTTTTAAATTCAAAAAGCTTTATAATTTTTATTTTTTATTTTTTACTTGCTTTCTCTTTTATATTAAATTTGATTTAATTAATTTTAAATGTTTGAATTGATTTAATCCAAAACATTAAAATTAACCAAAATAACAAAAAACAAGGAGGAACCTAACCAATCCACTAGACACTCAAAATGAAACAAAAACACCCAAAAACAAAATTTAAAAAGTGGGTCCCCAATTATTGGGGCTAGTTGTGGAATGGCCACAACATTACATCTTTGACCAATGGATGTTATGTTGTTGCCTCATTTGATTTTGGCTTGATACAAATTATCTTTAATGAATTAAGCTCAAGTTCATATTCCTACAACAAATAATCTTCTTGAGCCAATGTAGCCATTGAATTTTGACACACCTTAAAATTCCCTTTTCCTAATAAAACATGTTAATCATCCTAACAATGTAAAATTCACCCTTAAATACCCTTGCCTCGATATTTGTGCAAAAAAAATTGAAAAAATGATTTAATTTCCCTCTTTCCTGCAAATTCGGGCCAACTCAATGAAATCATACCTGTTAGACAATTTCGGTTGACCCAAAATCATCCAAATCACACGTGCATCTAATTTCGGCACTCATTTGAGATTTTAAATCTAATCTAGACAAATCCATTTTCCCAAAAATATTGGCTGAATCGAATTTGTCCAAATCAAGAAAAAACCCAATTTGGCTTAACAACCTGGCCTATTCTCGCCCACCTCCCTGATTCCTCGACCTGCATCAAGCATTTAAACCTCAAGAACCCCCTTAAATGAACTAATGGTGATAATTTGCAAGAAAGCTTGATTGAAGAAGGAGATTTAAGAGCTTTGTTGCAGGTTGTAGGAATATTCTAACCATTTGATCACTGTTCCAGGAGCCCACAGACATGGTGACACATACTATATACTCAGATCTGGTTTATACTTAGTAGCAATTTTATTTTTTGCATTATTTTTATGAATTCAGCTCAGTCGAATTCGTCATAAGCTTACGATTTTAACCATTATTTTTGTAGAATTAATCATTAGATTATTTTGGCTCAGCCAAAATCATACATAGCATCTAAAATCATACATAGCATCTGAAATCATACATAGCATACAAAATCATACTAGTTTCACATTGGGGTTAAAATTATTATAGTTGCATTATTAGTTTGATTCATATTTGCATTGTACTTTTTCAGTACTTCATTGCATATTACTGTTGCTACTATGTTTATTGCATTTAATCCTACATGTTTTGCATTAGATTAATTGATCCTTTATTTTTTTTTATGGTTTTCTAAAGGAACCGAGGGGATTTGATTGTTACAAATCACAATCTACTGTGACCTATGTAGATCCCCCATCCTTAATTCTAAATTTTAGTGTTGCATTGTGAAATTGTAGGTTTTAGATAGATTTGGCTAACTCAAATTTGTTTGATAAATTCGGACATACGAATTCATCCTACATATGCCCAATTTCATCCTCTCAACCCGAATTCATTTGAAAGCAAACATCTGAAGAAGGTAAGAATATAATCCTATTTTCTTATACTTTAGATTTATAATCCTCTATCTTATATGCATCTACATTTAATCAAATAATATAAAAGATAAAAAATATAGACTTCACCTCATTTTTCCATATTTAGTCAAAATATAAAACACAAAAGAAAAATAAAAACATGTTATCATAGATCCTCATATCTTGCTTCTTATAATACCATTGCATCTTAGTTGAACCTTACAAAGCTTTTCAACTATATCTGTATACTTTGTTCTTATTTGAAATTGAATTACATATAGCTAGGTAGAAATTGCATTTTGGCCAAACCCTAGGTGTGTGCTTTTAAAAGGAATAACATAAAACATCCACTTTACCTAGGCGTGGAAACCACCAGAAAAAGTGTTTCCTGGTGAACCCCACCCCATTCATCAATAAACACCAAAGAGAGTGCAACTCACGTGCTTCTCGTCTGAGATGCAGATCCATTATTTTTCCTCCACTTTTTAGGCACGGATCCATTAGTTTGGGAGAAAGGGGTGCAAAAAAATTGGGCCTACATTTTTTGGTGAACCCGATGTGAACCACGTTATCATTGAAAACTTTATTGTTTTTCCTTTTTTTTTTATGAACACACACCCACCCCCTCACACACTCACCCACACCATGGTTTGAACCTTGGACCTCCCTAAGAAGAGCCAAAGCCCAAACTGTTGCGTTGTCCCCCCTGGGACTATTTTTCCTTTTTCAAAACAAAACAAAACAAAAACAAAAATATTTTTAAATGGTAGAAAATATTCTTAACAAGTCTTTCTTTATAGACCTTATAAAAATGCTCATAGAGCAAGAAGTTGACCTCTTCTATAAAAATCATCATCTAGAACGTCAAGTGGACTTGTGGAAAAACTTTGGTATCATTGAGAATAGATCTAAAGAAATAAGAAAAATTAAAAGAATTGATGTTACTAAATCCTTAGGGCCAAGTTATTATTCTCCTTATTTTGAAATCAAAATAAGTTGTGAACATTGGCTTGCAAACAAACAAGCTAGTATTCATTCAAACATCTATCCTTGGGATAACTATCTAGAAGAAGCATTAAAAATCCATCAATTCTTAGCATACTTAGAGGACAACGAGGTAACCCTAGAAAAAAAAAGATATCACAAAGCACCTAGGGCAGTCCTCTTTTGAGACTATTGTTATGAACTGCAAGCTCAACCTTCTACCTCAGATACTAAGAAACTTACCCTTGTCCACTTCATCAACCTTCTAGTACGTGATTTATCTTTTGAGGAAGAACACTACATGAATCTTGAATATTTAGAGCCCATTAATGACATTCACAAGATTTTCAATGAAGATTAAACTATTTAGCATTTTTATCAAAATTTTGTAAATATTTGAGTTAAAGCATAGTAGATTGTTTTCTTTTTCAAGAACAAAAATAAACAAAAACAAACAAAAAATCAAAAAATAAAAACTAAAATAACAAAAAATAAAAAATAAACAAAAATATTTTAATTAGCATTGCTAGGAAATATACCTAAAAATTTGAGTGGTAAACAAGTGGCTAGTGGCTCCGAAGATGAGTCAAGAAATTACAAACCCTAATGTTGAAGCATAAATAGAAGAAATTCTAGGAGAACAAAAATTATAAATAGAAGATGAAGAAAATAAAATAATTAACAATATTGAACCAAATTTGGGACCTCAAGGGGACGTTCAGTTTCAATCCATGCAATACTTTTATGATTTTTAAACCAAAATCGAGGTACCATCACTAATGTGTTGGAAATTAAAGAACAACTTGCAAAGGGTGACTTCTCGATGGAAGCAGCCTTAGAAGCAACTTTCAAAATTAACCCAAAACCTGAGACATATATAAATGCATCATTGTAACATGACACTTATAATGATCATTCTTTAGATAATACCCAAAATATACCTCCTCAAGAAGATGATGTTTAAATGACACTACAAACCTTTTTTTGCAACTACCACAACCACTTCCACTCAAAAAAACCTTCTCCATCTAATTATAATATTTTTCTTTCTCAATATTTCCAACATATATTCACTCAAAATGCTACTTCTCAAAAAAATAAAAATATGCAACTTTCCAATTCTCCTCGACAAAATACTCAACAGAATGTAACCCCTTATAAACATAAAAACCCTCACACTTCAAACACTGGGCACAATCATGTCTCCATTTATACTCCTTATATGGCAGCACAACAGAAATATTACCCTCCACATAGCAACATAGTAGCACAAAAAAAACATGATGAGCAACCACATCATCTTGAAACTATAGTAAAATAATTAGCTTCAATATTGGATCAGATAGACCCTTATCGCCCTACATACAGCTATAAGGAAATGTGCAACCAACCATTAGATCCTATTGTTGCTACTAGACCATACCCTAAACACTTTCCCATACCAATTTTACCAATTTATAAGGGTGTCGAAGATCCAAACGATTATATTTGTATGTTTAGGATAGCCTATCATGACATTGCATGGCATTGGAATGGTACTATCATTTGCCAAATATGTTCCCAAATATTTTAGGAGTCATGGCATTGGAATGGTACTATCAATTGCCAACACACTCTTTAATAAACTTTGAAGGAACTATAGAATTGTTTGTACATCAATTTGGTGCTTACACAGAGAGACATGTCACCATTAAAAACTTATACAACCTTAAACAAGGAAAATAAGAGAGCTTTGCTAAAATTTTAACTCAATGGAGGAAACTTCTAGTAAAACTACATTTTACTCTACTACCAAGAAAAATGTTAGATATTCTCATTGGGAATTTACAAGAGCAATTATCCTATGAGTTGGCTATGGCTACTATAACATACTTTGATCAAGCTATAGACTTGTCTAGAAGGGTAGAAGAAGCCCTAACCATAAGGGGACAATTTAAAAAGAAGTATGAAGACACATTTTCTAAAACTCAATACAAGAACAAACACGTGGTAGGAGATGGTGTTACAGATAATAGACCCACTCCAAATGTTAATACCACAGAAACTACAAATAACTTTGTGTTAAAAGCACCTCAAAGACCTCCACTACGAAAATTCACAAGACTAAATCAAACTTTGACAACGGTCTTACCACAATTGGTAGAAATATGTTAGATAAAACTGCCAGAGATACGACAACCTGATCCCTCTCAACCTTGGTATATACCAAACCAACATTATGATTTTCATCAAGTTGACAAACATCCAACAAACACTTTTAAAAGATTAAAATATTTTGTGCAAGACTTAATTGATGATGGAAACTAGAAGTGGAAATTCCTCCACCAAATAAAAATCCTCTAGTAGAAAATACACAAAAACAACAGGCACAAAATACCAATCAAGATTTAGACATATTTCAAAAACCTTTGCCAAATTGTAGTAAGGAAGTCATAAATCAACTAGACTATAAGAATGTTCCTCATCCAACACTTTATGTGAGAATGATTAGTGGTCACTTACCATCACAACCTTCGCAAACTCCCTTTGTGCCTACTCAATCCGTTGTCACAATTGAGCCAATTCTTGGAAAGACAATACAATTCTCATCATTGAATCATATAGAAAGTGAAACTGAATCTGAGCTAGACATTAGTTCTTTGCACTCTAATAGTTTAGAAGATGAATCAGAACCAATATTACCCATCACAGATTCATTAGTTCTATAAGAACTGGAAGGGTACAACTACCCTTGCCTTCCATTGCCTTCCAGGAACACGTATAATTAAATCTCATATTTATACAATTACAACTAATACAAATAAACCCAATTGCACATAAACCAAAATGGAAAAAGTGAATGCAAATATAAATTTATAAGTGAATCAATACCTCTTAAGGAGGGTTGGTCCTCACCACTAGGAGGGCACAGTCCTTCTGCAACTTGCAAATGAATATTGATGATAAAGATGATAAAACTAATTGGATAGCTAACCTATAAATAATAATTAAAATACATTTGCAACATAGTCGATGGCTATTATGTTTGGAGTGTAACATGGCTCCCCTCCTCGAAAAGCTTTGTCCTCAAAGCTGGAAATGTCTGGAAAATACTTTCAGGTTCCCATGTAGCATCTTCTTCAGGTAGGTCCTACCATTTGATGAGAAATTCTTGGATGTGATGAGATCTCAACATGCGTGTTCTGCTTTGTAAAATTGCTTCAGGTTGGAGATATATACGCCCTTCTTCATCGAGTACTGGTAATTCTGACTGAGATTGTACTTTCTGGCTGATCACCTTCTTGAGATAGGAAACATGAAATACTGGATGTATACGAGATGAGGGAGGAAGCTCTAGTTGATATGCCACTTCTCCAATGCGATGCATAATTTTGTAAGGGCCATAAAATCGTGGAGCCAACTTTTGACTGGTCTTGATCTTCAATGACAATTGTTTGTAGGGTTGCAAACGCAGGAACACCATATCACCAATATTGAATTGTCTTTTCGAATGGTGTGTGTCTTGTTGCTGCTTCATACGATTTTGTGCTTGGGCCAAATTATCTTTGAGAATGGTGAGCATTGACTGTCGGTGTTGAAACCAATCATCTACTTGGGCCACTTTGGAAGATCCTGGTACATAATCTGCTATTGTTGGTGGCTTAATTCCATACAATGCTTCAAAGGGAGACATCTTAATGGAATAATGGTACGAAGTGTTGTACCACCATTCTACCAAGGAAAGCCAATGACTCCATTGATATTGTTTATCCTGAACAAAACATCTTAGGTAGGTACCCAAACATTTGTTAACTACCTCAGTTTGGCCATCTGTTTGTGGATGGTATGCAGAGGACATATTTAATTTGGTACCACTAAGTCAAAATAATTCTTTCCAAAAATTGCTAGTAAATATGGGATCACGATCACTTACAATATTTTTTGGCATTCCATGCAATTTGAAAATTGAGTCCATAAATACCTTAGCCACTTTGCTTGCTGAAAATGGATGTTGTAGAGCCTGGAAGTGAGCATATTTGGAGAGGCGATCTACTACCACAAAAATTACTGTTTTGCCTTCTGATTTAGGAAGACCTTCAATAAAATCCATTGAAATATGTTCCCACTGATGATCTGGAATGGGTAATGGTTGAAGCAACCCTGGTGATTTGACTATTTCGCCCTTATTGCATTGGCATACTTCACATTCAGCCACCCATTGTTTGACCTCTACTTTTAATCCTTTCCAACAAAAGGATTGTTTAACCCGCATATAAGTTTTCAAAAAACCTGAATGTCCTACTGATGGAGAAGCATGTGACTCATCTAGAATCCTTGATTTGATTGTAGAAGTGTGTGGAATGTAAATGTGATTCTTCCTTCTTAACACCTTGTCTTCATAGGAAAAAAGAGGATGCTTGGATGAACCCAACAACAAATCTTGAATTATTTGAGTAGTTTCTATATTGGACAACCATTCTTCCTGTAGCTGAGATACCCATTGAGAACAAGGACCTGAAATAGCATTAATAACAACTTCATCTTCATATTTTCGTGATAATGCATCTGCTGCCACATTTTCTTTCCCTTTCTTGTACTCGATAACGAAATCATATCCCAACAATTTTGTTAACCACTTGTTTTGTTCTGGATAAGAAAATCGTTGTTCTAGAAAGTGCTTGAGACTACTATGATCGGTTTTTATAATGAAGCGACTACTGATTAAGTAGTGTCTCCATTTCTCCACTGCATGTAGAATAGCCAACATTTCTTTCTCATATGTGGATCTTCCCAAAAATTTCTTGAAAGTTGTTTACTTTTGAATGCCAAGGGATGACCTTCCTGCATTAATACTGCCCCAATACCCATTCCTGAAGCATCACATTCGATCACAAATGGTTTGTGAAAATTCGGAGTTGCCAATACTGGAGTAGTACACATTGCTTCTTTGAGAGCCTCGAAGGCTTGAGTGGCTGCTTTCGACCAATGAAAAGCATCCTTTTTTGTAAGAGCTGTGAGAGGAGCTGCAATTTTTCCATAGTTACGCACAAACTTGTGATAGTAGCCCGTGAGACCCAAAAAACCATGAAGTTTCTTGATAGTTTTAGGTAAGGGCCAATCCTGAATTACCTTTATCTTATTGGGATCCACTTTAACACCTTCTTGAGAAACTATATGACCCAGGTACTCAACTTCTTGAACACCAAAAGAGCATTTAGAGCATTTGACAAATAATTTTTCCTTGTGTAGTATATGAAGAACCCTTCCCACATGCAACAAATGATCATTCCATGATTTACTATATATGAGTATGTCATCGAAGAAGACTAGGACAAATTTGTGAAGGAATGGATGAAACACATGGTTCATGAGACTTTGGAATGTGGATGGGGCATTAGTGAGACCAAAAGGCATGACCAAGAATTCATAGTGACCTTCATGGGTACGAAAAGCTATTTTGGGAATATCTTCTTCCCTAACTCTAATTTGGTGAAACCCCGAACGTAAGTCCAATTTTGTAAAAAAATTTACACCATGTAGTTCATCTAATAAATCATCAATGACAGGTATAGGGAATTTATCTTTGATGGTGATTTTGTTAAGGGGACGAAAATCTGGACACATACGCCAAGAATTGTCTTTGCGATGGGCCAAAACTACTGGTGAAGAATAGGGGCTAGTGTTGTGACGGATGACTCCATGTTCTAATAGTTCTTGGACAATCTTCTCAATTTCTATTTTTTGAGGTTGGGGATATCGATAAGGATGACCATTAGGAGGAAGACTTCCTGGAACAAGGTGTATGGCATGGTCATGGGATCTTTTGGGAGGTAGTCCCTTTGGTTCTTGGAAGACCTCATCATAGTTGGCCACAATATTTTGTAGATCTTCTGATTGGATTTCTGGCGTATCTTGTGCTTGCATTTCCATACAATTAATTTGAGCAATGAATCCATAACTACCTTTTCTTAATATTTTTTCCATGTTGTGCGAACTTACTATCTTTGATGGAGGTGTTGGAATTCCTTGGAGGTGAATGGTCTTCCCATTTTCTTTCCATTCAACAAAGCGCTACTTGTAATTAAAACCGACCATGGTTTCCATTTGTTCTAACCATGCGACTCCCAAGATAACTTCTGAATTCCCTAAATTCATAACAAAAAGAGGACCATGCCAAGTATAACTTCCCATTTGTAATGAAATTGAAGATGTTCTACCTATACATTGAGCACTTCCCCCGTTTGTAGTTATAACTTGAAATTTATCTTGATTGGAGGAGTTGATGTGCAAGTTTAATGCCCTGGCAATCTTTGTGTCAATAAAGTTATGAGTACTTCCTGAATCAATTAATACAATTACCTTCCTTTGTCGAATGAACCCTGATACCTTGATTGTATGGTGAGCTGATAAACCCATAAGAGCATGTACTAAAATTGCCATAGTATCTTCCTCAACTATGGCCTCCTCAAGTTCAATTTGGTCTTCGTTTATGGGAAAATCAGGTGAGTTGGTATCCTCTATTTCTTCATCTTCCTTGTCAACATATTCGATTTGAAAGTTCTATCATGGTACACATGCCTGATATTTTGGATGGTGATTGCGACATTTATAGCAGAAATATCTTGATGGTTGATCATTTCTATGAAAAGAGTTGTTGTGGTATTGAGGTCGACCATAGGAATCACGTCGTATAGATGTCCCCATTTGCACCTTCTTCTCAGCCAACTTGGCAATCCTTATACAGGTATCTAAAGAGGATGGATCTTGTAGGTCAACTTCAACTTGAATATTCTCTTTCAACCCATTTCTAAAAGCAGATACCACCACATCGGATTGTAAGTTTCTTGCATAGGAAAGCAGACTAGTGAATTCTGAAATATAATCCATTACCGATCCTGTTTGCTTAAGTGATAACAACCGCACCATGTAAGAAGATGAGGATCCTTCATCAAATATTTTAAGAAAATATTTGGTGAAATCATCCCAGTAGATGGTATTTCCCTTCTCACGTTTGAGCCATACAAACCATTGATAAGCTTCAGTACCTAGTTTGGAGGTAGCAAAAGGAACTTTTTCTGAATCTCGAATTCGGTATAAGTCTAAAATGCCTTCCATTTTAGCTATCCAACCACATGGATCATGACCCTCAAAGGTGGGCATATCAATGCATGGAAAATTGACCCCATTAGGACCTCTTGGTTGTTGGTAAACTTCATCTCTATCTTGGTCCTCATTATGCCTATGTCTATGGAAGCGATTTTGGGTATTATCATTATGACCTCTTTGTTGTTCATAGACTTCTTCTCCATCCTGATCCTCATTGTTCCATTGTCTATGGTAGCGATTTGGGTTAGGAGGGGTTGGTTGGCTTTGTTTTTCCACTAGTTGGTTCACTAATGTGGTCAATATGTTCATGTTGTCTACTAATGTTTGCATAGTCGAGGTGTTGGTATTGGGGTTTCCTATTTCCTCATGTGTGAGGTTCTCATGGGAAGAAGTAGGAGAAGGATTGGATGCCATGGTGTTAAGCAATGGATGATCAGGATCAAAACTATTAATGCGTAAAGGAGAAGAATAATGTGTACCTTTGTTTCTTGGAGGTCTTCTTTGTGACTTTAAGATCCCTTCGTTTGAATTCTCCGAGCTTGTTAATCGACCGTTTGGTCCTTTGGTCCACCTTCCACTCATGCACTTGTCAATAAGTCCCTTCTAACCAATTTCACCTTTGAATTTCTGCAAAAAAATTGGTGAATTTGGGCAAAAATTTGGTTTATTTTTCGCTTCAACTATCGCTCCAACTACGATGTGGATTTGAATTTGTATTTTCAATGGCTAGTTTTGAATTTGAATCATAATCTTCAATGGCTAGTAGCTCCAACTGCTACTTTGAATTCAAACTCCAATGGCTAGTTTCCAATAGCTAAGCGGTAGCGACAGGAGAGCCTATAGAAGATGTTGAGTCATTACCTGACACCAAACTACTAGACGATAACCCTTGACATGACAGGGAAACTCAACATGGTTACTACTGATAATACTTGACACAGTTGGTACTAGATAACAAGTAAAACACCATGATCATGAGATTGAAATGTTAGTGAAACAAGACTCGAAGGACACATGACAATGAAACATGATACTGGACACGATAGCGAAGATGATTGACACACTAGCACTGGTCACAAAGGACAACTCCTAACATGACATGAAAATAGACCTGAACGTGGGACATAAGACCCAACACTAGACCCGAATGTGGGACATAATACCCAACACTAGACCCTTAGGGGAAGACACGACTCAAGACTATAAAGGACATGCATAGGATGCAACCAAAGACCACCTAAACCTACAAGAATCAAACACAGAGGTGACAATGAGAGGACATAGAGACAATAGATAGTTGGGTAAGGGGAGATAACATGTACACAATTTTATCCATGTGTCCTAAGTCACACCTTGCTATCTGCAAGCTCCACGTTATAAATTTTTACTCACCCAAAACACCTCGAATGTGGGATATTAGACCTGCAACAAAAATAAAAAAAATTATAAAATTTTGGTACCTTATAATATGGCATGAATTAATTTTTGTTCACGTGTTGTGATTGGTTGAAAGGTGGTTGTTGTGGTGCATAGCTTCGTTCATCATATATCTATGTTTTAACTAGCAGTTGAGCCTCTGAGTCAGATCTCCCAAATGGATTGGGTTGTTTGGCATTTAATCTCCCACCGCGATGACTATTGACAACCCTGCACGATGATGGCTCCCTCTCGAACCAGCATGCATCTTCCTATGATGCACAGTGGCATGTTGAGTCTTTTTTATACTATTATTTGGTTGGGAATAACATAAATTTAAAATACTTGGAGATGCACTGGCCATGCATTCATGACCTGTAAATTGAGAAGATTCCTTTCGACGACGGTTTACTTGTGATTAGTTGTGATCTTCTACTGTGGAGTGTGCTGGGCAGAAGAAATTTTTTTATTGTATTTATCCGTAATCGTTTGTATCTTAATACCACTTGAAAGGGTACAAGTACCCTTGCCTTCCTTTGCCTTCCTGGAACACGTATAATTAAATCTCAGATTTATACAATTACAATGAATACAGATAAAACCAATTGCACATAAAAAAAAATGGAAACAGTGAACGTAGATATAAATTTATAAGTGAATCAATACCTCTTAAGGAGGGCTGGTCCTCACCACTAGGAGGGCACAATCCTTCTGCAACTTGCAAATGAATATTGATGAAAAAAGATAATGAAACTAGTTGGAAAGCTACCCTATAAATAATAATTAAAATACATTTGCACATAGCCTACGGCTATTATATTTGGAATGTAAAAAGAAATTCTTCCAAAAGAACAAACATCAAATGCTAGAACACAACTTGTTCAAGATAATCCTTCCATTACCCATCAATAAAACAACATTGTGGCTATAGTCGGAGCCATTACTAGGCAAAAAACTCAAAACCAAAATCCTCAATCATAATTACCTACAACTCAACCAAATAATGAGGGTCAACCACCATTTGTTTTGAAACAACCTTATAAGAGAAATAATGTAATTCAACCTCAACCAAAAGCTCCCATTAATATTAATGAACAACTAGCTAATATAACAACTAGGATTTCTCTCCTAGATCTTCTTAGAACTTGATCAGTTCATAAAGAATAATTAATGAATACCTTGAGCCAAATTATGGTACCTCAGGACATAGAACCAACTACTATAGTGAATGTTGTAGCCTCTTAGGGAGTTGACTACATTGACTTTCACGACAAAGATATACCTCCCCATAGTATGCATAGGGATAATACCTTATACATAACAACATTAATTGGAGCTGTAGGTGTGAATAGATTGTTAATTGACAATGGTTCATCCTTAAATATTTGTACCTATAACTTTTTCAAAAGGTTTAAATTCAAAAATAAAAATTTATGAAGAACTGAAATGATTATAAAAGCTTGTAATGATGAAACCCAAGAGGCTTGTGGTGTTCTATATATCCCATTGCAATTTGGCCCTAGAATATTGGACACATCTATCTTTTTTGTATCTTGTCCTGCACCATACAACATCCTTCTAGGACGCCCTTGTACTAATGCAATGAGGGCAGTTCCCTCTACACTACATCAATGTGTTAAATTTGAATTTAAAAACTAATTGATCATCATCCATGGAGATCCTAGACCTTTTGACATGTGTGTAATGGTGGAGCCTATTGATGTTCCATTTTATCCAACCTTATCATTATCAATACCCTTTCCCTCTAAATCTTCTTCCCCATAAATTGAATCTTTACATTATTCTAACACAAATACACCATCTAAAACTAATAATCCTTCTACCTCATATCCCCTCATAGATAAAACTTTACCAGACCTATATAAAATATTAGCACCTACAGAACATGTAAATTTTGTTGTACAAGATTCCATTTTTTTTCCCAATTATCGCCATCCTTGTGTACGAAAGGTTTACCTCTTAAAAGGGAAAACATATATCATGTTGGAAGTTGTACCTTTATTTTCGTAGGATGTTCTCCTGATAAAATTAACATCAAGAAAATGAGATTTACATTCAATGAGAATAGTTTTGCTCAATGTTACTTTTCCAACAAATATATAAAATCAAAAAAAATGATGTGTGATATGGGTTATAGAGATGAATGCTTGGGTCCTTATAAAAATGGCATATGCAAGCCATTTGAAATTGAGGAATGGCATACCCAATGTGGTATAGGCTATATCCCTACAAAACCCAAACCTTTCCCTTTTGATGACGATGATCATCTCATCACCTATGATGAATATTTAGAAAATCAAAAACATTTGATGAATAATAAGAAGAAAAGACAAACTCGTTTTTCATGCAATATGATTTCAATAGTCCATCCAGAAATGATTGCCACTCCGAAAGAATGTATAGAAGAAGATGTCTTTTTTGACACCTCTTTTGAAGAAGTCATGAGGAATTGTTTCTTCTTCTATGGGTCTATCCCATGTTTATCCCATTTTCACACAATAACCCCACAAGAACGATTAGAAAAATTATCCCTAGAAGAACTTTAATAAATGGGCATTTCACCTGCCCCTCCTAACATCGAAAGAGATTTAAATATTTTGGTAGAATATATATTAAAAATCAATATTGGAACAGAAATTAATACTCACATGGTCAAAATTGGAGCTACCTTGGTAAAGAAGAATAAATAAAATACACAAAACTTCTTGTGGAATACCTTGATATCTTTGCATGGACATATGCAGATATGTCTGGCTTAGATCCTTCTATTCGCATGCACCATTTAGTGGTGTGTCCTGATGCTAAACTAGTGAAATAAAAACTTATGAAAATGCACACCAAAGTAGCCTTGCTCGTTAAAGACGAGTTGCAAAAATTACTAGATGTTGTTTTCATTTAGGCCATAGATTATTTTGATTGGATATCCAACATCGTCCCAATAACTAAAAAAGAGGCTACTAAAATCAGAGTATATACTGATTTGGGGACATCAATTTTGCATGTTGCAAAGATGATTTTCCCCTTCCTAATATGGATCAAATCATTGATTTCATAGAAGGAAGTGGAATGTTATCCCTAATGGATGGTTTTTTTGGATATAACCAAATCTGTATAGCATAATAAGATCAACCAAAAACTACCTTCATTACACCTTTGGGGACTTTCTATTGGAAAGTAATGCCCTTTAGTTTAAATAATGTATGAGAAACTTATCCATGAGCTATGACTTACGTGTTCCATGATATGATGTATGACATCTTACATGATTATGTAGATGATATCATAGCTTGATCTATTAATAAAGAGGATCATATTCTCAACCTGTGATGAGTCTTTAACAGACTCCACAAATATAAAGTCTGCTTAATTCAGACAAATGTGTTTTTGGATTAAAATCATGTAAATTATTTATTGTGTCCATGAGAGGAATAGAGATAGATCCTATAAAAATTAAGGCAATCATTGATATGCCACCACCAAAAACCTTGACAAAACTTTGAAGCTTACAGGGTAAGCTCCAATCTATCTATTGTTTCTTTGACAAATTGGCATATAAAATTCAACCCTTTCTTAAGTTACTTAAGAAAGAGACTTTTTTTAAATGGGATGAAGAATGTCAAGAAACCTTTAAAGCTCTTAAAACATATTGCTTACATCACTAGTACTCGTTCCTCCTAGGCCTGAGCATCCTTTTATTCTATGCATTTCTACCTCAAAACTTGTGTTAGGAGCAAGGCTAGCACAACATGATGAGGATAAGAAAGAAAGAGCTATTTACTACATAAGCAAAACCTTAAAAAGCTATGAAATTCGTTATACTCCTTTAGAAAAAATCTTCTTAGATGTTGTATTTTCAACATAGAAACTACGCCACTATATGCTTAGCCATAAAACTTATGTCATTGTAAAATTTGATCCATTGTGATACTTGATGAGTAGACCTTATCTATCAGGATGCATAGTGAAATGGGTTCTCGCTTTGAGTGAGTTTGATCTCACCTTTATTGGGCAAAAATCCATTAAAGGGTAAGTCATAGTAGATCAACTCGTCACTACCGCTCTTGAGTCTACCCATCCATTGACAATAGAATTTCCTGATGAATACCTTAATATAGAAGGTGATTCTTTCGAATCATGGTATCTATTTTTTTACGGAACCCAGTGCATAAGTGGCATAGGTGCAAGCATAATACTAGTATCTCCCCATAAACAACTTATTCCACTATCTTTTAAACTCTAGTTTTCTTGCACAAATAACATAACGGAATATGAAGCTTTAATTTTGGGGTTACGAGCAACTTTAGCCTTAGCTATTAAAGTCTTATTAGTTTTTGGAGATTCGTAACTCGTAGTAAATCAAATTAATGGTATTTATCAAACCTGATATGAGAAACTCTGGCCTTATAAAGAGTATGTTTTAAAACTTATCTCTTTATTTGAGAAACTTACTATCAAAGCTATCCCTCATACTAGTAATCATTCTATGGATGCTATGGTAGCAGCTGCTTTCCTTATCTCTTTGGAGATGAATGATGATCATGCTACTATAATTATTCACCAAATTTGGAAACTTGCATCATTAGAGTCATGTCTAGCACCCTTAGACATATTCACAATTGAAGTATTTTTAGAACCATGGTATGGGGATATTTTAAATTTTCTCCAAAAGGGGTCATAACCTGAGGCCTAGATAGGAATAAACAATGGTCATTGCATAAGCAGGATACTCATTTCATAATCATTGGAAGTACTTTGTACAAAATATCCTTTGAAGGTATTCTCTTAAGATGCCTCAATGTCAATGAGTCTAAAAAAGCATTAAGAGAGGTCCATGATGGATCTTGCGAAGGTCATTTTAGTGGAGGTACCATAGCCAAAAATCTCCTACGAATAGGATATTTTTGGCCCTCCATGGAAAAATATGCCAATGAATATGTACATAAATGTGAAAAAATTCGAAGCACATGAATCTCATCCATGCTCCTACCCAAGATCTTCAAGCTATCTCTTCAACCTGACCTTTTTAAAAATGGGGCCGCAACATTATTGGGAAGATCAACCCAATATCATCAGATGGTCACAAATTTTTCATAACAAAAATCAAATATTTTACAAAATGGGTATAAGCCATGCCACTAGCTTCTTACACAGGGATCCAAGTCTCTAAATCCATATTTAATCAAATCATCTGTAGATTTGGGATTCCATCTACACTTGTTTCAGATAATGGAAGTTGTTTAAAAAATAAAGATATTCAAAAACTTTGTGCTAAGTATAAAATACAACATAGATGGTCCACTCCTTACTATCTGCAAGAAAATGACCAAGTTGAAGAATCCAATAAAACTCTAATTAAAATACTAAAAATAATGATTAATAAATCACAACGATATTGGCATACTCAATTATATCCTGCCTTCTTTAGGTATTTTACTTCAAGATACCAAAGTAGGAGATGAATATCATGATGGACGACTAATTCAATTAGAATTACTAGATGAAAAGCGTATAAATACCTTAGAGCACCTTCACTCATATCAAGAAAAACTCAAAATATCATACTCTAAGAAATTTCATACTCGATATTTTGATATTGGTGATCTAGTTCTTAAAGAAAATTAGAAAAATATAACTGCTCAAACTCATTTAAAAGAAAAATATCAACCAAACTAACTAGGTCCATTCATCATCATTGCAAAATTGGGATCAGGTGCATACCAATTGGTATCTTTAGATGGAAAATATCTTAAATAACCCATGAACATTATGCATCTTAAAAGATACTATGCATAACATCAAGAAGTCTCATCATTGTACATAGTTGTAAATAACTTGTACATACATTTCTTTCATCTACTTCAATCATCGTATTTAAATTATCTTTCACTTAGTTGCATTTATCTATGAATTTATCAAAATAAAAATAGGATTCAATTATATATTCCTTATGATCACATCCAATTATTATCCTACTTATATAAATTAGATCAATATTGTCAAAATTCATAGTTAATTTTGATAAAACTTCGGAGGAATTAAAAAATTATCTTGAACCATTCACCAAAATTCACATTTTAATAAAATATTGATTCTTAGTATTGATTATAAATCTCTCTTGAACCAAAATCACTACTGCTTCACTAAATAAATTTTAAAGCTTTGGAAACTGATCTTGCCACTTATAAACCAAAACACACCTATACATCATAAAATGATTTGCACTAAGGAATATGATGCTACATAGTAAACCTAGCTCCTTAAGCAAAAGGTTTCCCTTGCTATCCTATTATGTGCATGATCTATAATATTGAGAATTGCCAAAAGGACAATCTCCTCCCTACCCAAAAAAAATCCCTTGCTCTTTGTCTAGTTTGAGCAAGTATCCCTTGAAAAAAAAAAGCAAAAGCAAAATGTCTTCTACTACAAAGCAATAAAATCCCCTTTTTCAAAAAAAAATTAACAAGAATCCCTACTCAAAGAAATTAAAAGAAAAGAAGGGGGTAATGAGTTTGAATCCTTGGAATTCCTCAGTTATTTGAACACCATGGGGTGATCCCTATTATAGTAATGGGCTGAATGAATTCCACTTGGAAATAGGGTAGTTTTACGCATGGTGACATGGATGTCACATTAGCAAGATTATTTTGTACAGACCAATGTCAGCTTGTGGATTAGCTAGCTTTTGGTATCTTGTACTACATAGTAGTTCAGTCTAACTGAATGCATACAATCATGGTAAATAAACTCATCATTTGCACACACATTGGTTATTAAAGTCGGTTTGTATCATTACATTACTCAAAATCAGTAAATGAACTTCATAAGTACACACATTTGATCCTTGATATATTTTGTATCATAATTAAGGTCAAGACAGAAAATGAATACACAAATCACACACTGGTTCTTGATAAATTTAAGTTCATCATAGAAATGACCAAAATTCTCCTTGAAGGTTGATTAGCAAACATCATTATTTCATCATGGATTTGTATGATTGATGATTGTTAGCATATGCAATTGGTCCTAAAAAATAGTTAATCTTGCATTTTCATACCTATCACTTGGTATAAATTCTTCAATTTTACTTTATTGCATAATTGCTTATCATTAATCAAAAGTTGCATTTGATCATACATAATAACTTTCTCATACAACTACATATTGACTTCGCAATAGTGTCATGAGACAACCCTAATAAAATCTTTCTATTTACTTCACACTAGAAATCTTATGCCTAGCACAAGTCCTCTACCCAATTTTCATGCTTAGTCATCTTCATCTTATTCCTTTTAATATTAACATAGAATTAATCTTAAAAATCATAAAATATTTTCATCAAGATTATCACTTTTAAATCAAAAAAAATTCAAAATTATTTTGTTGACTACAACCGTTTGATGTTAAAAATATGATACAATATCATACAAGATTTGCTTAATGACCAACACAAGGGGCATCCTCCATAGACGGTCATATACAAGCATACATCCTCGAGATATATTTTTAAATGATCAAAATCAATATGGTTCATATTTCAAAATACTTTTCTTCAACAAAACATTCCAATTACACTACATTACAAAATTTCAATTTCATCAAATCACATCGTACTTTTTCCACATATTGATTAAGCATGATAAAAATCATATTGAAAATCAAAACATGATTGAAAGTATGATTATGTAGATCATCCAAAAACAAATCATATTATGCATACACATCAAAATAAAAATATCAAAAAGAGAATAGAAATAGTCATATGTATATATATCTCATCAAAATACATAGGATATTTACTACATATTCTTGGGAGGAGGTTACTACAATCTATGAGGTTACTTGCAAGAGTTTGAAAGAGCAGGAGGAGCGAGCAACAGTAGAGCGAGCAACAACAGAAAAGGTAGAAGATTAAGCAAAATGAGTAGAGGTTCTATGAGTAGCTATAGAAGCAGAGGTGGTTGAGAATGCTGAATAAAATCAGGCACATAAAAATACTTCCACTTTAAGAGTGCTAGCCAAATCCATCGATAAAAAGACTCTATAGAAACCCAATAGATAAAGGCTTGGGATCGCTTGCATCCATGAGAGCTAGATACCCCGTGAGTCACCAAAAATATTGGTAGTTTTGACATTATGCCACATAGATATTTTTTATTGTAGCACGACAAAATATATTAATATTATATTACAGTATTTTTACCGACGTAATATGTTGCAGTTTATGTTTTATTTTTCCTTCTTTATTTTCATGCATCCTTTTTTGGCTTGGAAATAATGGGTGTTTTAAGGAAAAAATGGCTAGGAGAACTCATTGGTGACTTTGGTAAAATTCACCCATAAATA
Source organism: Wollemia nobilis (assembly GCA_028583015.1). Classification (NCBI taxonomy): domain Eukaryota; kingdom Viridiplantae; phylum Streptophyta; class Pinopsida; order Araucariales; family Araucariaceae; genus Wollemia; species Wollemia nobilis. The sequence continues at coordinate 8,935,549 of JAQPPZ010002554.1, forward strand.
GTTGTAAGAAATGATTCTTAAAGTCTAAGTACATAAATTATGGAAACTTCACCAAAGGTTGAAATCGCTTTCGCCCCAAATAATGGCTAGTTTTGAATTTGAATCAGAATCTTCAATGGCTAGTAGCTCCAACTGCTACTTTGAATTAGAAATCCAATGGCTAGTTTCCAATAGCTAAGCGGTAGCGACAGGAGAGCCTATAGAAGATGTTGAGTCATTACCTGACACCAAACTACTAGACAATAACCCTTGACATGACAGGGAAACTCAACATGGTTACTACTGATAATACTTGACACAGTTGGTACTAGATAACAAGGAAAACACCATGATCATGAGATTGAAACGTCAGTGAAACAAGACTCGAAGGACACATGACAATGAAACATGATACTGGACACGATAGCGAAGATGATTGACACACTAGCACTGGTCACAAAGGACAACTCCTAACATGAAATGAAACTAGACCTGAACGTGGGACATAAGACCCAACACTAGACCCTTAGGGGAAGACACGACTCAAGACTATAAAGGACATGCATAGGATGCAACCAAAGACCACCTAAACCTACAAGAAGCAAACACAGAGGTGACAATGAGAGGACATAGAGACAATAGATAGTTGGGTAAGGGGAGATAACATGTACACAATTTTATCCATGTGTCCTAAGTCACACCTTGCTATGTGCAAGCTCCATGTTATAAATTTTTACTCACCCAAAACACCTCGAATGTGGGATATTAGACCTGCAACAAAAATAAAAAAGTTATAAAATTTTGGTACCTTATAATATGGCATGAATTAATTTTTGTTCACGTGTTGTGATTGGTTGAAAGGTGGTTGTTGTGGTGCATAGCTTCGTTCATCATATATCTATGTTTTAACTAGCAGTTGAGCCTCTGAGTCAGATCTCCCAAATGGATTGGGTTGTTTGGCATTTAATCTCCCACCGCAATGACTATTGACAACCCTGCACGATGATGGCTCCCTCTCGAACCAGCATGCATCTTCCTATGATGCATAGTGGCATGTTGAGTCTTGTTTATACTATTATTTGGTTGGGAATAACATAAATTTAAAATACTTGGAGATGCACTGGCCATGCATTCACGACCTGTAAATTGAGAAGATTCCTTTCGACGACGGTTTACTTGTGATTAGTTGTGATCTTCTACTGTGGAGTGTGCTGGGCAGAAGAAAATTTTTTATTGTATTTATCCATAACCGTTTGTATCTTAATACCACTTAGAAGGGTACAAGTACCCTTGCCTTCTTTTGCCTTCCAGGAACACGTATAATTAAATCTCAAATTTATACAATTACAATGAATACAGATAAACCCAATTGCACATAAAAAAAAATGGAAAAAGTGAACGCAGATATAAATTTATAAGTGAATCAATACCTCTTAAGGAGAGATGGTCCTCACCACTAGGAGGGCACAATCCTTTTGCAACTTGCAAATGAATATTGATGAAAAAAGATAATGAAACTAGTTGGAAAGCTACCCTATAAATAATAATTAAAATACATTTGCACATAGCCGATGGCTATTATATTTGGAATGTAAAAAGAAATTCTTCCAAAATAACAAACATCAAATGCTATAACACAACTTGTTCAAGATAATCCTTCCATTACCCATCAATAAAACAACATTGTGGCTATAGTCGGAGCCATTACTAGGCAAAAAACTCAAAACCAAAATCCTCAATCATAATTACCTACAACTCAACCAAATAATGAGGGTCAACCACCATTTGTTTTGAAACAACCTTATAAGAGAAATAATGTAATTCAACCTCAACCAAAAGCTCCCATTAATATTAATGAACAACTAGCTAATATAATAGCTAGGATTTCTCTCCTAGATCTTCTTAGAACTTGATCAGTTCATAAAGAATAATTAATGAATACCTTGAGCCAAATTATGGTACCTCAGGACATAGAACCAACTACTATAGTGAATGTTGTAGCCTCTTAGGGAGTTGACTACATTGACTTTCACGACAAAGATATACCTCCCCATAGTATGCATAGGGATAATACCTTATACATAACAACATTAATTGGAGCTGTAGGTGTGAATAGATTGTTAATTGACAATGGTTCATCCTTAAATATTTGTACCTATAACTTTTTCAAAAGGTTTAAATTCAAAAATAAAAATTTATGAAGAACTGAAATGATTATAAAAGCTTGTAATGATGAAACCCAAGAGGCTTGTGGTGTTCTATATATCCCATTACAATTTGGCCCTAGAATATTGGACACATCTATCTTTTTTGTATCTTGTCCTGCACCATACAACATCCTTCTAGGACGCCCTTGTACTAATGCAATGAGGGCAGTTCCCTCTACACTACATCAATGTGTTAAATTTGAATTTAAAAACTAATTGATCATCATCCATGGAGATCCTAGACCTTTTGACATGTGTGTAATGGTGGAGCCTATTGATGTTCCATTTTATCCAACCTTATCATTATCAATACCCTTTCCCTCTAAATCTTCTTCCCCATAAATTGAATCTTTACATTATTCTAACACAAATACACCATCTAAAACTAATAATCCTTCTACCTCATATCCCCTCATAGATAAAACTTTACCAGACCTATATAAAATATTAGCACCTACAGAACATGTAAATTTTGTTGTACAAGATTCCATTTTTTTTCCCAATTATCGCCATCCTTGTGTACGAAAGGTTTACCTCTTAAAAGGGAAAACATATATCATGTTGGAAGTTGTACCTTTATTTTCGTAGGATGTTCTCCTGATAAAATTAACATCAAGAAAATGAGATTTACATTCAATGAGAATAGTTTTGCTCAATGTTACTTTTCCAACAAATATATAAAATCAAAAAAAATGATGTGTGATATGGGTTATAGAGATGAATGCTTGGGTCCTTATAAAAATGGCATATGCAAGCCATTTGAAATTGAGGAATGGCATACCCAATGTGGTATAGGCTATATCCCTACAAAACCCAAACCTTTCCCTTTTGATGACGATGATCATCTCATCACCTATGATGAATATTTAGAAAATCAAAAACATTTGATGAATAATAAGAAGAAAAGACAAACTCGTTTTTCATGCAATATGATTTCAATAGTCCATCCAGAAATGATTGCCACTCCGAAAGAATGTATAGAAGAAGATGTCTTTTTTGACACCTCTTTTGAAGAAGTCATGAGGAATTGTTTCTTCTTCTATGGGTCTATCCCATGTTTATCCCATTTTCACACAATAACCCCACAAGAACGATTAGAAAAATTATCCCTAGAAGAACTTTAATAAATGGGCATTTCACCTGCCCCTCCTAACATCGAAAGAGATTTAAATATTTTGGTAGAATATATATTAAAAATCAATATTGGAACAGAAATTAATACTCACATGGTCAAAATTGGAGCTACCTTGGTAAAGAAGAATAAATAAAATACACAAAACTTCTTGTGGAATACCTTGATATCTTTGCATGGACTTATGCAGATATGTCTGGCTTAGATCCTTCTATTCGCATGCACCATTTAGTGGTGTGTCCTGATGCTAAACTAGTGAAATAAAAACTTATGAAAATGCACACCAAAGTAGCCTTGCTCGTTAAAGACGAGTTGAAAAAATTACTAGATGTTGTTTTCATTTAGGCCATAGATTATTTTGATTGGATATCCAACATCGTCCCAATAACTAAAAAAGAGGCTACTAAAATCAGAGTATATACTGATTTGGGGACATCAATTTTGCATGTTGCAAAGATGATTTTCCCCTTCCTAATATGGATCAAATCATTGATTTCATAGAAGGAAGTGGAATGTTATCCCTAATGGATGGTTTTTTTGGATATAACCAAATCCGTATAGCATAATAAGATCAACCAAAAACTACCTTCATTACACCTTGGGGGACTTTCTATTGGAAAGTAATGCCCTTCAGATTAAATAATGTATGAGAAACTTATCCATGAGCTATGACTTACGTGTTCCATGATATGATGTATGACATCTTACATGATTATGTAGATGATATCATAGCTTGATCTATTAATAAAGAGGATCATATTCTCAACCTGTGATGAGTCTTTAACAGACTCCACAAATATAAAGTCTGCTTAATTCAGACAAATGTGTTTTTGGATTAAAATCATGTAAATTATTTATTGTGTCCATGCGAGGAATAGATATAGATCCTATAAAAATTAAGGCAATCATTGATATGCCACCACCAAAAACCTTGACAAAACTTTGAAGCTTACAGGGTAAGCTCCAATCTATCTATTGTTTCTTTGACAAATTGGCATATAAAATTCAACCCTTTCTTAAGTTACTTAAGAAAGAGACTTTTTTTAAATGGGATGAAGAATGTCAAGAAACCTTTAAATCTCTTAAAACATATTGCTTACATCACTAGTACTCGTTCCTCCTAGGCCTGAGCATCCTTTTATTCTATGCATTTCTACCTCAAAACTTGTGTTAGGAGCAAGGCTAGCACAACATGATGAGGATAAGAAAGAAAGAGCTATTTACTACATAAGAAAAACCTTAAAAAGCTATGAAATTCGTTATACTCCTTTAGAAAAAATCTTCTTAGATGTTGTATTTTCAACATAGAAACTACGCCACTATATGCTTAGCCATAAAACTTATGTCATTGCAAAATTTGATCCATTGTGATACTTGATGAGTAGACCTTATCTATCAGGATGCATAGTGAAATGGGTTCTCGCTTTGAGTGAGTTTGATCTCACCTTTATTGGGCAAAAATCCATTAAAGGGTAAGTCATAGTAGATCAACTCGTCACTACCGCTCTTGAGTCTACCCATCCATTGACAATAGAATTTCCTGATGAATACCTTAATATAGAAGGTGATTCTTTCGAATCATGGTATCTATTTTTTTACGGAACCCAGTGCATAAGTGGCATAGGTGCAGGCATCATACTAGTGTCTCCTCATAAATAACTTATCCCACTATCTTTTAAACTCTAGTTTGCTTGCACAAATAACATAACAGAATATGAAGCTTTAATTTTGGGGTTACGAGCAACTTTAGCCTTAGCTATTAAAGTCTTATTAGTTTTTGGAGATTCGTAACTCGTAGTAAATCAAATTAATGGTATTTATCAAACCTGATATGAGAAACTCTGGCCTTATAAAGAGTATGTTTTAAAACTTATCTCTTTATTTGAGAAACTTACTATCAAAGCTATCCCTCATACTAGTAATCATTCTATGGATGCTATGGTAGCAGCTGCTTTCCTTATCTCTTTGGAGATGAATGATGATCATGCTACTATAATTATTCACCAAATTTGGAAACTTGCATCATTAGAGTCATGTCTAGCACCCTTAGACATATTCACAATTGAAGTATTTTTAGAACCATGGTATGGGGATATTTTAAATTTTCTCCAAAAGGGGTCATAACCTGAGGCCTAGATAGGAATAAACAATGGTCATTGCATAAGCAGGATACTCATTTCATAATCATTGGAAGTACTTTGCACAAAATATCCTTTGAAGGTATTCTCTTAAGATGCCTCAATGTCAATGAATCTAAAAAAGCATTAAGTGAGGTCCATGATGGATCTTGCAGAGGTCATTTTAGTGGAGGTACCATAGCCAAAAATCTCCTATGAATAGGATATTTTTGGCCCACCATGGAAAAATATGCCAATGAATATGTACATAAATGTGAAAAAATTCAGAAGCACATGAATCTCATCCATGCTCCTACCCAAGATCTTCAAGCTATCTCTTCAACCTGACCTTTTTAAAAATGGGGCCGCAACATTATTGGGAAGATCAACCCAATATCATCAGATGGTCACAAATTTTTCATAACAAAAATCAAATATTTTACAAAATGGGTATAAGCCATGCCACTAGCTTCTTACACAGGGATCCAAGTCTCTAAATCCATATTTAATCAAATCATCTGTAGATTTGGGATTCCATCTACACTTGTTTCAGATAATGGAAGTTGTTTAAAAAATAAAGATATTCAAAAACTTTGTGCTAAGTATAAAATACAACATAGATGGTCCACTCCTTACTATCTGCAAGAAAATGACCAAGTTGAAGAATCCAATAAAACTCTAATTAAAATACTAAAAATAATGATTAATAAATCACAACGATATTGGCATACTCAATTATATCCTGCCTTCTTTAGGTATTTTACTTCAAGATACCAAAGTAGGAGATGAATATCATGATGGACGACTAATTCAATTAGAATTACTAGATGAAAAGCTTATAAATACCTTAGAGCACCTTCACTCATATCAAGAAAAACTCAAAATATCATACTCTAAGAAAGTTCATACTCGATATTTTGATATTGGTGATCTAGTTCTTAAAGAAAATTAGAAAAATATAACTGCTCAAACTCATTTAAAAGAAAAATATCAACCAAACTAACTAGGTCCATTCATCATCATTGCAAAATTGGGATCAGGTGCATACCAATTGGTATCTTTAGATGGAAAATATCTTAAATAACCCATGAACATTATGCATCTTAAAAGATACTATGCATAACATCAAGAAGTCTCATCATTGTACATAGTTGTAAATAACTTGTACATACATTTCTTTCATCTACTTCAATCATCGTATTTAAATTATCTTTCACTTAGTTGCATTTATCTATGAATTTATCAAAATAAAAATAGGATTCAATTATATATTCCTTATGATCACATCCAATTATTATCCTACTTATATAAATTAGATCAATATTGTCAAAATTCATAGTTAATTTTGATAAAACTTCGGAGGAATTAAAAAATTATCTTGAACCATTCACAAAAATTCACATTTTAATAAAATATTGATTCTTAGTATTGATTATAAATCTCTCTTGAACCAAAATCACTATTGCTTCACTAAATAAATTTTAAAGCTTTGGAACTGATCTTGCCACTTATAAACCAAAACACACCTATACATCATAAAATGATTTGCACTAAGGAATATGATGCTACATAGTAAACCTAGCTCCTTAAGCAAAAGGTTTCCCTTGCTATCCTATTATGTGCATGATCTATAATATTGAGAATTGCCAAAAGGACAATCTCCTCCCTACCCAAAAAAAATCCCTTGCTCTTTGTCTAGTTTGAGCAAGTATCCCTTGAAAAAAAAAAGCAAAAGCAAAATGTCTTCTACTACAAAGCAATAAAATCCCCTTTTTCAAAAAAAAATTAACAAGAATCCCTACTCAAAGAAATTAAAATAAAATAAGGGGGTAATGAGTTTGAATCCTTGGAATTCCTCAGTTATTTGAACACCATGGGGTGATCCCTATTATAGTAATGGGCTGAATGAATTCCACTTGGAAATAGGGTAGTTTTACGCATGGTGACATGGATGTCACATTAGAAAGATTATTTTGTACAGACCAATGTCAGCTTGTGGATTAGCTAGCTTTTGGTATCTTGTACTACATAGTAGTTCAGTCTAACTGAATGCATACAATCATGGTAAATAAACTCATCATTTGCACACACATTGGTTATTAAATTCGGTTTGTATCATTACATTACTCAAAATCAGTAAATGAACTTCATAAGTACACACATTTGATCCTTGATATATTTTGTATCATAATTAAGGTCAAGATAGAAAATGAATACACAAATCACACACTGGTTCTTGATAAATTTAAGTTCATCATAGAAATGACCAAAATTCTCCGTGAAGGTTGATTAGCAAACATCATTATTTCATCATGGATTTGTATGATTGATGATTGTTAGCATATGCAATTGGTCCTAAAAAATAGTTAATCTTGCATTTTCATACCTATCACTTGGTATAAATTCTTCAATTTTACTATATTGCATAATTGCTTATCATTAATCAAAAGTTGCATTTGATCATACATAATAACTTTCTCATACAACTACATATTGACTTCGCAATAGTGTCATGAGACAACCCTAATACAATCTTTCTATTTACTTCACACTAGAAATCTTATGCCTAGCACAAGTCCTCTACCCAATTTTCATGCTTAGTCATCTTCATCTTATTCCTTTTAATATTAACATAGAATTAATCTTAAAAATCATAAAATATTTTCATCAAGATTATCACTTTTAAATCAAAAAAAATTCAAAATTATTTTGTTGACTACAACCCTTTGATGTTAACAATATGATACAATATCATACAAGATTTTCTTAATGACCAACACAAGGGGCATCCTCCATAGACGGTCATATACAAGCATACATCCTCGAGATATATTTTTAAATGATCAAAATCAATAGGGTTCATATTTCAAAATACTTTTCTTCAACAAAACATTCCAATTACACTACATTACAAAATTTCAATTTCATCAAATCACATCGTACTTTTTCCACATATTGATTAAGCATGATAAAAATCATATTGAAAATCAAAACATGATTGAAAGTATGATTATGTAGATCATCCAAAAACAAATCATATTATGCATACACATCAAAATAAAAATATCAAAAAGAGAATAGAAATAGTCATATGTATATATATCTCATCAAAATACATAGGATACAAAATTCGATTGGCATACCATAATCATAAAATAGGTATACTCAGTCACTAGGGGATATACCACAAAATCCAACCTGGTGTATCATCCCCTAGAACCCTAGGAAATCTAGGCCTCATCACCCAAAGGTATTATGGACTCTCAAAATGGAGTAGCCCCAAACATTACCCTATATCCTAACCTAGAATGACTCGGAGGAGCACACTCTAGGGGTAAAGCAACCCTCTAATCCTATGGAACTAGTTGATAGTACAAAGCTTGATAGAAATATCCTCATTGTGATGTCACAAATAACTCTTCCATTACTGCCTAGATCCCTAAGGATTAGCCTAAAGTAACACTCCTTGATTTATGGGACTGTGACTATGTCTGGCATGACAACCCATGTCCCTACACCTGAGCTATCTGAGCCTGAGCTTGACTCATGAGAGTCTATACCTATGAGAGTTGTCCCTTCAATGACTAGATATGACCCACCTGAAAGGTGATTTGACTCCTTAAACCATCATTATTTGCCCTTAGAGTAGCTACCTCTCTTGTGTTGCTTGACTCTCCCACCTCTGTAGCAATTCCCTTTTCAATAAAATCCTATCCTAGAGCAGTGTGGGTCTCCCACTATGGATATGGTGCAGTCTACTATGGCGAAGGTAGATCCTACTGAGAGCCTCCTGTCTACTGTAACTCTCCTCTCCCATTCCTAATATGAAGAGCCCTATATTTTTGAGAGGATCTCTATGGCAATCATCCACATCTTGTTTGATGCCCCTCTCTCATTGGTGGTCTTTGTCCCTCTTTTTATATAGAGAAGCATCATTTTGATACCTCTTGAAGTGCCTATTGTACCTAACTAGCTCTATTTCTCTCTCTCGAGTGATCCTCATAGGATAGATGATAGCATACCAAGAAAAATATCAATCTAAAACCCTTGCATCATATCCCTCTAAAAGGGAAACCACTGCATCATCCTTATTTACCTCTACAAATATGATGAGATCTAGTGCCCCACTAGTGGTCGACGAATCTCGTACTACTTGTGAATATGTAAAATCATGAACCCCAATATTCACCTAAACCAAACCAAACTAACGGAGCACTCAATTTTCTTGATGTTGTGTTATCTCTCATTTCTCTATACAAAGCCATCACACTCACCTCACACGAGCTAGGTCTACTCTATCGTCCTCCCATCCATGGTACCCTCACCAAGGTATCCAATAAATCTGTGATGCAATCAATCATAAATCGCCTGCCTAGCCTCCTATAGACCACTCCTTCGACGACTACCTATAGGACCCCAAAAAATATTACAGGATATCCATACTCTATATCCTAAAGAGGAAACCCCATCGGCCTTATCACTGCAATGTGCTTCTAGAACTAGACCTATAGAAATATCGTCAACACTAAACTCATACCTTTCAAAAGTATGCTCACTCAAATGGGTGAATTAGAGTATAATTAGCAAATGGGTATTTCAAATAAAGAGAGAAAAAATAATCTTACCCTACTAGAGTTAGCATGAGGTCATGCTTTGATTGATGAGTTTAGAAAGTAACCTCATTGTGTTAGAAATATATAAAGCAAAAGGTATCGATGAAAGGGATACTCCTTGAAATCATTAGAAAAGCATGACAAGTAAAAATAATGACATGCAATTTGTACAATCTATAATAAAAGGTCTATGTTGATCAATGTCTTTAACAAAAAAAAAATAGTTGTGTACTAAAGAGTTAAGAGAGAAGACATATAATGATAAGAGAAATACATGTGTATCAAAATATTGGACATCATATTTTTATCTCCTAAAAACACCTACAATGCTAACAAAGAACCAATGAGATAATCATAATATAGTGCTAAAGGAATATACATAAAAGAGTTATAATAAGCAAAACATTTGACTATGAAGCAATAAATATAATGTGAAAGAGACTAGCAAAGAAAGAGACATCTTAAATATTTGGAAATCTAGAAGTAGAGACTGGGGTGTTCTAATATGTCCATGTGTTTAACAATAGGTATAGTTGGAAAATAGTAACAACAAGACCTCAACCCCACCCCTATATTTTAAAAGGTTTAGAGGATGAACCAAGATGTCAATAAACAAAGTCGTATCCCTCATATAGTGTGGAATCTAGAATAATAAGCTAAGGTTTTCAAATATGTTTGTTTCTCTATAAAGAAGAATTGAAGATAATGTTATTAAGGCCTTAGCCCCTCCTCTAGATTCCATAATATCTAGAGGATCACTCATGAAAGTAGCGAAAATAATCTTCAAAGAATCCATAATGTACACAAACCAGTGGGCCAAATGACTCTCATGGTAAAATGAAATATTAAAGAAGAAGAAGCCAAGGAATAGAAATGAAACTTTGTTGTATCATGATATCGAAAACGGTCCTTCTCCAAATTCCAAAGAGCAAGAGAATCACACTCAAAGAAAAATAAAAAACCATAAAGGAGGTCTGATAGACAAGTTATCTAGTGCAAAATATGCCATGCAAGTGTTGTGATGTGCTAGCTAGAATCATTATCGCCTGATTGTGAAACCTCTAGGAAATTTAATAGATGAACAAGAAAACTAGGAAATCATGCAAGATAACATATGAAAGTAAGAAAAACATATATAATTAAAGAAATAAGTAAATAGACAATCATGTAAATAGTCACATGAGTAATAAATCATGCACAACCAAACATAAGGTAAACATAATAAAGCATAATATCATTTAAGATGCATTATATTCATGGGTTCTTTTAGTTCAACAATGTCATCAAAGGTAGATAAACAATATACTCCTAAGCCAAAGGTTGTAGTAATAACAAAGGGACCAAGCCAATTAGGTTTAAATTTACCTTTAAGGTCATATTTAGCATGGTTGTTCTTTTGGATTTTCTTAAGAACCAAGTCACCAACCATAAAAGAGTTGCATCATACCATCTTATGATAAGCTTAGTGAAAGCAATTGTAATAGACTCTAATGTATTCTAAGGTATTGACACAATCCTCATTAAGAAATTCTAGCTAGGTGAGATGACCAACATGGTACTTATAACTAGTTATGGAGTCCTATAGAAGAACCTGAAGGGACAAGACATCAATCTCAAAGAGAAAACTACTTTAGAGTCTTATACCAAAGCATAAGGGGTTGCACCAATCAATATACAAACATTGATATGATAGGCCCAAAGAGCAAGGTAAAGTTGGATATGCCAATCACATCCATTCTTATTGATAAGCTTATTGATAATCTTAATTAAGGTTTTATTGAACATTACCTTGTGGGTAATAAGGTGTAGACAAATTATGTTGGATCTTATATTTAGCGTAAATTTTTTATATATTTATTCCTAAAAAGGGTACCATTGTTTGGGAGGATCGTGGAATGGATACCATATTGATAAGGGATCTAGTTAAAAATAAATTTAGACACATGTACACCAATTATAGAGGATAAAGGCATGACTCCAACCTATTTAGTGAAATATTTAGTAGCAACGATAATTAACTTATACCCATTGAAACAAGGTGGGTTGATATTACCAATGATGTTGACACCCCATACAGATAAGGGTGAGGCAAAATTGATGGGTTGTAGATCTTAAGAAGGGGTATGGACCAAATGATCATGATTTTATCATTTCTCACACTTTCTAATATAGTCATAGGAATCCTTCTCCATTCTAGGCTAGTAATAACCCATCCAAAGAAGCTTATGGGAAATAATAATACCACTAAAATGTATGTCATAGGAGCCATCATGAATGTCCCAGATAGCCTCCTAGGATTTTTCTAAGGCTAAACAATAAAGCAAGATATTATCTGAGTACAGGTACAAAATTTCACTTATGATAACAGAGAGACACTCTCATTAGAGGAATTCCCTACATTTATGATGATCAATACCTTCAAGTATGGAACCATCCCAATGAAATACAAGGAAGAGCATGTACCATGGATCTTCAAGGGTAGTGTCATCAACTTAAAGAACCTCAAGGGGAGTTATATTGGTAGAAGCAATAGCAAGCATTTTAATTTGAAAAATAACAATGGCAACCTGTTTGTCTTCAAGATCCAAGGGTATTAAATATCCTGTGATAGCCATAGCATTCATATGTCAATTACTAGAACAAGGGACAACCTCAATTATTATCTAATCAAAAGAATACATGATATTCTTAATAATGACCTTATAAGGTTTTAGTTTATTTTCTTTCGTCTAGTAGATATCATTGCCTTGGTTAATGACCTGATTTTTAAGGCAAGTGTTTCACAAAGACCTAGGATGAAAGATTCATATTTAGTGGTGTTGTTAGTATAGGATAACTAAAGTATAAATGATAGTGAAATGAGTTGCTACTATGGAGTTTTCAAGACAATGTCGACTCCTACACCTTTGACACAAGGAGCACCATCAAAGAACAAGGTCCAAGTTTTGGGTGGGTCAGCCTCAATGGAGAATATGGATTCATCTAAAAATGTGATAACCAAAGGATGACTATATTCCAATATGGATTTTTAATTAGTGAATTCTAGGTCAAACTTGTTAAGAGATAACACCCATTTGGAAATTTGTCTAGACAAGTGAGGTTTGGACATTAAGTATTATAGAGGATATAATTTACTAATTACATAGATTCTTTGACTAAGCATGTAGTTTTAGAGCTTTTGAGTAGCAAAGATGATAAGATAAAGCTTCTCTATAGAAGTATAATCGGTTTCATAGCTAAATAAGGTGCAATTGATGAAATATATGGCACATTCATGACATTGATCATCATTTTGAGCCAAGATAGCACCTAATGCATGAAAAAAAAGTAGTCAGCATGAATGGTTTGAGAGGCTCAACTAGAATTAAGATAAGTGAGGATATAAAATAGTTCTTTAAAGCCTCGAATACCACTTGGAATTTTCTATCCTAAATAAAATTATTGTTCTTGCCGAGAATCTTAGGGAATAGATGACACTTGTCTATAAGCTTAGAAATAAATCTCCTAAGAGCTTAGATATTACCTTGAAAATTATGCAACTAGATTAAATTTTTTTGAGGAGGTATATCAGTAATGGCTTTAATCTTGTATGGATTGATCTTAATGTCTTCATAGGAGATAATAAAACCCAATAATTTTTTGAGGTGACATTGAAGACACATTTTTATGGATTTAAGCAGGTGTTATAGGCTCTTAGGCATTCAAAAATGCATTGTAGATCATGGGTATGATCTTTACAATGAGCTAAGTGATCTAAGAGGTCAAGGTCTTAATCCTCAATGATGTTTTGCATTATATCATGAAAAATGGACATCATGGTCCACTAAAATGTGGCACCAACATTCTTAAGACCAAAAGGCATGAATTTCAATCCAAAGATACCCCAAGGAGTAGTAAAGGTAGTTTTGGGTTGATCCTCGAGAGTGATCAAAATATGACTATATCCAAAAATTCCATCCATAAAGGATAGCATTCCATAGTTAATAGTAAAATTGACTATCATATCAATTCTAGGTAAGGGAAATTCATCCTTTAGATTGGATGTATTAATGTCTCAAAAGTTAGTGTAAACTTGAATAACTCCTTTCTTAATGATATGTACAATGTTAGAAATCCAATTAGAATAATCAATAATTTTGATGAAGTGAATGTCTTGGAGTTTCTATAGCTCATCCTTGACAAGGAGGGTGAACTTAGAGTGCATCTTACATAACTTCTTCTTCAGTAGTTTGGATTTGGGATGGACAACTAAGTGATAAAAAACCAAGTATGGATTCATCTCAGGCATATTGATATAATTCCACACAAAAATATCAAGGAACTAATAGATAATGGATGTATATTCTCGATGTTCATCGAGTGTCACAATAGAATCTAAATTAAGGATTTTCATGTCAACATCATTCACTATGTTATTATTCATGATATATTTGATGAGAATATGAGAGTCATCTTTGAGTTGAGGAGGGGCAGGTAAGATCCCCAAGTCCTAGAGGTTTGTGGGATTGAAAGAAGAGGGTGTAGGCACATGCAAGGTAAAAGAACTAGTCATCACAAAAATAAAGTTATCCATATGTGAACTCAAAATGGATGAATAATAAGGGTAAGCTTCCATCTTAGAAGAGTACAAACTGATAACAATTGCAAAAGAGATCATAGTGGCACAATATATGACAACAAGATGACAAAGGTAAATTTTTTTAGGTGTAAGAAGATACTAGAGCTCTTCTCATACTCCTTACCCTATTAGGAACCATGAAGGAATATATTATCCATGTAAAGAAATGATGGAGGATTAACAACATCTCTAGAGATAGATTATGGGAGAAAATATAATGGCTTATTTTTGTTAGGGATGTAGTTGATACCATAATGACCAAACCAAGTGTCAACTTCTAAATTCTCCTTCATGCCTTATTTGTGTTGACAAAGGCCCTTCTTGAGATACCCATGTTAACAAGAATTTTCTTAGGAATGGGGTAATCAGGGGATAAATAACAGGATGTAAATTATCTCTCATATAGAAAGGTATTCTCACCACATATTTGTTTGTCATTAGACATGCTAGCACACACAAAAGAATAACTTTTGATTTGTATAGTCAAACCCTTAGTGGTGGGTCAATAATAGTCATGAAGGGAAGTAAAAAAAATGATAAAGTTGGATACAAGGTTGATATGAGTCTCAATAGGACCTAGCATAGGAGGAGTAGATGATGAAGGAGTGTGGGTGGTTGCAATAGGTTGATCTAGTAAGGAAAATTTTGAGGTTGTAGTTCAAGGTGTGGTTGAAGGCACAAGTTGTAGAGAAGGATAAAAGGTCTCAAGAACTAAGGTAATTTGGTAGTAAGATACATGTTCTAAGTTAGTAGGGATATATTATTTTACCTTAATACTCATACTTGAGATATTGATGATAGGTGGAAGGCACACCTTGCATGGCATGAATTCATGGTCACTCTAAGAGAATTTTATAAGAGGTTTCACATGGGATAACATAGATCAAAGTATCAAGCATGTGGGGACCAACTTTCAAAGGTAAAAAAATAGTACCACAAGACCTACATTAACCACCATAAAAGGCTTAAATGATCAATTCCATCTTCTATAAATCACGTGTTAGTAAATGCAATATAGAAATAATATGCGTGAACCATTAGCTTGATATTGATATTGAATAGTATTTAAATAACAATAGGAATAGGCTATGAATAGCCTAATAGGTAGTCCCCCCTTAAAGGTAGCTACCAGCTAGGATTAAGTGCTAACAACTAACAATATATTAATCACTAACAATATGATTAATATATCACATCTAAATAATAGTGTGTGATAACCATAAGATATTCGACATGAATATCTTCATGGTTAAGTAGAAAGATAAAATAATTAATCTAACCTACTAGGGTAATAATGTAATAACCTAATGGTAAAAAGGTAAATACTACTTTTTACCATGCAGTAAATTAAATCTACCTAGGAGAATCTACTAATTACCAAATGAGGTAATAATCATAGTTACTGTAGCATAGTAACTCTAGCATCCCCCCTCATTACATTATTTGGGTAATGTATATAATGACCCTAATACAGTGAAAAAATATGTTGATATGTTGGCTCTTGCTCTAGCTCGGGCTCTATCACAGTGCTCTGGCTGCTCTAAGAAAAAAATGGATCATTCCTCACTTTGTTTTTCACATCAACGAATGTCCTTATTGTAATCTTTTCATCCAACTAGATTGCATGGGTAACCAACCACTGCAATTGCTAGGTGTACTAGAGTAGATTACTAAATACGAGGTTCATTCGGTTATAATATGATTTTGCAAAAGTTTTTATAAGGTAGCTAAGGTATCATTTGCTGCCAAAAATGCACCCTTATAAGATTTCCCCTTGTTGCAAAACATGTAATGGAATTTCTGCAAGAAGTGTGACTAAGGTGTCGGTCATTGTCGAAAATGCACCCTTATAAGTCTTCCTCCTTTTTTACAAAAAAAATGTGTGAAGTAGGAAAGAAATGTTTATCCCCCTTAATTGTAAAAGATATGCAACTCATGAAGCTTTGTTAAGGCTTTTACAAAGATTGCCTCCTAGGAAAATTTTACACCAAAAAATCCCTCCTTTTATTACAAGTACTTCAAACAAAAAGAGTTTGCTATTTATGAAGCCTAAAAGAGGTACAATCACCCCTTTATTGCAAGTACTTCAAACAAAAACTTATGTTATTTATGAAGCCTAAAAAGAGGGTTGGAATGGTGCTTGCCTAGGGTGACAAATTTATTTTCCCTTTACAATGTTGTATGAACCATGAGCACTTTGTGTGCTCTTTCTAAACCAGAATCAGAATCAGACACTTCACTAGCAACATTACCTCTTTGTTTATTTTACCTTTGTGATGTGCCTTTGCCATTTTTGTTTTACTTTTTTTTAAACCAACACCGATTGGTGTCATGGTTGTCATTTTTACAATTTGTGCAAAACTTCTTTTGAGGTTGCTTTCCCTTATCTTTTGAAGATGATCCTCTATTTTGAAAGTTTCCTTTCTTCTTTCCACCTTGATTGTTTGAGTAAAGTGCATTGTTTGACACTTCATCACTTTGGATCTAATTTGCTTCCTCCGTTTGAAGCAAATTGACTAACTCCACAAAGGTGATTGTTCTTTGAGATACATTAAGGGATGTTATTAACATCTTTTAAAATTTTGGAAGAGCCCTCAATATTACTGAAGTTAGGAGAGTATCTTCTACTTTTAACCCTAAAGCATTCATCTTTGACTTCAGTTATGCCACTCTAAAGAGGAATAGCTCTACTGATTCTCCTGACTTCATATGGAGTGTATGAAGTTGTATTTTAAGGTTTAGAATAGTGACCAGGGTTATGCATAAGGGGTTAGACTCAAAATATATTTGTACAAATATGGTGAATCCTAATGAAAATCAAGGTGAATCACAGATAATCCTAAGCAAATAAAATCAAGCATCTCCACACCAAAATTTGGGGCATTTAAAGCCCTAAAATGTAAGGTCATCTTTGGGGTCACTTTTGACCTATTAAATCATATTATAACTTCATAAAAACACCACCATTATATCAAGCTTGAAAAGAGATTTCCAACAAGTATAAATATTCCTATGTTTGGATATATATTATGGTGAATTGATCCTAATAAAAAATTGATCTTGAAAATTCTAGGCGAATGGGCCAACATCGAGGGTCCTCATATTCACCAATTTCCAATTTTAAAAATCATAATATTTTTCTAATTTGTGAATATTCACCACTGTGCATAATCCTAGAGTAGTCGATTGATTCTTACCTTCAAAAATGGTACAAAGTGCATCCCATGCATCTTTACCATTTTTAGCTTCACTTATGTGAGGTTGGATCTCATCAGTAGTAGCTAGGAGAATCAATATGAGAAGATGATTGTTCTTTTTATCCCATGATTTTTGATATGCTTTTGTTTATGTGGATCTTATTTTAGTGCCATCCACTAAATTCCATATTTCCTCTACAATAAGGATGACTTTCATATTGGTTTTCCATGTTGAATAGTTAGGACCTTTAAGCAATTGTGTATCATTTAGGTATTTGTTGATAGTTGCCATGATGAAGGTTCTAGAATTTGCACCAAGATGATATTTCTTTCACTCTTAATTGGTATTTAATGGAACCTGCCTAAAATACTCTCTTTGAAGAAATATGATTAGTTTGAGGATATTTAAGCCAAAAAAAAAATGAAAGAGAATTCACTCAAAAAGATATTTAATGGCACCTGCCTGAAAATCCTCCTGAAGAGGGATAATCAGTTTGAGGAAATTGAGCCAAACAAATAAGAGTGAATTTTAGGGTTGTATGGAGAGAATATCAATTTTAAAAATGGCTTATACTTGTGCAATGAATTACACAAATTATTGTGAAATTTTAGGGTTTTGAGTGCTCTTGATTTTGATGACTTATAATTGCAAAAACAAGAAATTAAATGCAATAATCAATCAAAGAGTGCCCACAAAATTTTTATCACTTAGGTGTTGGATGCAACCGAAAATGCACCTAATTTGCCAATTTGTAATAAAGGTGTCGAGTAATATAAAAAATGCACCTTATTACCAAATTTTGCAACAAAATTTTGATTTGTGTTGTGCAAAAATTTGATATTCAAAGTCTCCTCTTGTTTTTCAATTTTGCAAA
Organism: Wollemia nobilis; assembly: GCA_028583015.1. Taxonomy (NCBI): domain Eukaryota; kingdom Viridiplantae; phylum Streptophyta; class Pinopsida; order Araucariales; family Araucariaceae; genus Wollemia; species Wollemia nobilis. The sequence continues at coordinate 8,954,287 of JAQPPZ010002554.1, forward strand.
GAATGTGGCATAAAACAATTACCTTTCCTTTTTGTGTTGCAAAATAAACAAGTTTTGATTTTTAAGTGCTCCTCACTTTGTGTTACAATTTTGCAAAGAAATATAATTTCTTGTCTTCCCCCCTTTGTTTTGCAAAATTAACAAAGTAGCACTCCTTTCAAGTCAAGTCGACACATGACCAGCGTTTGAAAGGCTTTCCAGAACTAGTCGACACACGACTTGGTTTTTATGGACCCAAGGTCTTTAATCTCTTCTCATTTTTAAAAAAAATAAAATGTGCAATTTCTTTTGTTATATTCCTCCTTGGAGAAAACAAATGCACACTTTGCCTTTGAATTTTACAAAATTTTGTGTCTCCTTGTGTTACAATTTTGCAATAAAGAATCAAATTTCTTGATTTTTTCCCCCTTTGATTGTGCAAATTAAACAAGGTTTAAAGAAGAAGGTAGGGCTCCCTAATTTTGCAAAAAATAGGTGCTATTTATTTATCTTATATTACCCTTTTGGAGAAAAACAAAAACACTCTTTTGTATAAGGTTTTGCAAAAAAAAATAGGTCTTCCTTTTTTTTAATTTTTAATTTGCAAAATTTTTAAACAAAAATTTTAATCATATAATTTGAATTAATAATAAAAATAAACTAATGTCTTATTAAAAAAATCAATTTATACAAAAATAATTTTTAAAAAACATAAATTATATTTAAATTATTAAAAATATATATATAAGAAAAACTTTTAATTTAAAACAAAAAAAACAAATTAAAAAAAATAAATTGTAAAAACTCTTGTGACCTTACCTTGGCAATTGTCCCTTTTAGCAAAATAGAGGGGGGTGGCCCCGATGGGATTCAAACTCCTGATCTCCTATCAGGCAGCACCTTAGTGCTGGCCTAGTCTCTGATCGGGCTAGCTAGCCCGACAGAGATAATAGGGAGCCGCATTATTTATGAAGACAATTTCCACCCTTAAAAATTAAAGCTTAAAAGGCTTTGGGACAAATTGTCCCACATGCATCCTACAACTGCATTTTTATTACTTAAAAGTAATGGTGCTCCCTTTGTTTGTCGACTGCCTGTGAGTAGTTAGAGACCTTGTTTTGCCAATGAAGACATAGACAAGTGAACTAGCAAATCGAAACTTGCCACTTGTCTAGTCAACCTCGCAAAGTAGGATGTTGCATCAACAAAGGAGAGCCAATCGGATCACACTAGCCACATTACTGATAGATCAACATCATGCCATGTCAACACTAGCTCAGCGTCATGCCACATTAGCATTAGTTCAGCATCATGCCATGTTAGTTCCTCAATTCATGTGCCATCCACCAGCTCAGAACCTAGCTCTATGCCATGTATCCACCAAGTGGCCCTAAATAATTGCACCTACCACATCAACCTTACCTCAAAGGTCATGCTAGATTAGTTGCATCAGATTTCTTGGTTATTCGTGCCCTCGATATCCACATACATCAGCTGTTATCAAGGTTTTTTGTCAAATTTCTAATGTGCATGTCAAGATTTCAGGCATTAGACTAAATATTTAGCATTTAGACCACTTTGGGTTTTAGAACCCACTATCTCAACGTGCACCTATGGTCAATAAGTTTGAACGACCCACATTAGATCATGAGCACAAACTACCAGGGTAGATCTAGGTGTTGGGCAGCGTCACGCGTGTCTAGTTGTTAGGATCTTTCTATCATATAGGTAGCATCTAGGTATTTTAGTTTGTTTTCTAGCCGATCATGTGGCTAGGACTGGTAGCTAGGGCTATCTAGCCCATGGTCAGTCTGCTATATAGTTGATCATGCGGATAGGGTTTTTTAACCCATGATTTATCTGTTGTCTACATAGGTGTTAGTCTGCTTCTCCTTAGCATCCAGGTCTTGTCCACCAATGGGGTGGAACCTGGACCAGATCACTCGGAGCGGAGCAAGTCTAAAAACCTTATTTTTTGCCCCACTATGCTTCAATCATCCATGAGCTTATCTTGAAATATCGCTTCAATCACCTATGAGATGATCTTGATGGCTCTGATACCAATGTTAGTAAATACAATATAGAAAATAATATGCGTGAACCATTAGCATGATATTGATATTAAATAGTATTTAAATAACAACAGTAATAGACTATGAATAGCCTAATAGGTAGTCCCCCCTTAAAGGTAACTACCAACTAGGATTAAGTGCTAACAACTAACAATATGATTAATATATCACATCTAAATAATAGTGTGTGATAATTATAAGATATTCGACATGAATATCTTCATGGTTAAGTAGAAAAAATTAATCTAACCTACTAGGGTAATAATGTAATAACCTCATGGTGAAAAGGTAAATACTACTTTTTACCATACGGTAAATTAAATCTATCTAGGAGAATCTACTAATTACCAAATGAGGTAATAATCATAGTTACTACAGCATAGTAACTCTAACATCATGTTGTGTTAGGCCAAGGTGATGGATAAAGTCCAAATTACAAATATTAAGGCTAGATCCATTATCCACTAATACCTGCTTAATGTATTTTTATTTGATATGGCATATAATATATAGAGGATGATCACTAGGAAGAGCTAATGGGGGAACATTGATTTCCTAAAATGATATAATATGATGGCCTCCCAGGGTATCGATAATATTGGAGATGTCATCAAATGACAAGTCTTGAGGGACCATCCACTCATTAAGAAGTTGGAGGAGCATGACATGGTGAGTAGGAGATGTTCTAAATAATTTGATGAGGGAAATCTTAGAACTCTAGATATTGACAAAGATCAAAGGAGCTACTTGGAGCAACAAAGATGACAACAAGAGGCCTATTTGACATAGAATTCTTATTTTTCTTTTAGAGAACTATGGAACATCAAGAGGACAAACTAGAATGTTGATCTCTCTATTATTGTTAGGTGACTGCATGTACAGAACCATATTGACCATATTATAATAAGTCACATTGTTGGAATCCCTTTGGTTATGATCAGGTAGGGGATTCTAGAAAATCCCAAGGTCTTGGTTCTAGGTAGAGGGTTGAGCATTAGACTCATTGACACTAATTTGACCTTTATCTATTAGATTCCAAATAATATTATGCAAGGTATTACATCTATCTATCTTGTGACCCACCACTCAATGGAATTCAAAATGATCATCCAGATTGTACTAGTTAGGTGTATCTTGCGATAATTTAATCAATCTTGGTTGGGTAAGGTTGATTAACTTGGCATCAATAGTTGACCATGTATGGTAGATTGAGGCAACTCTAGTATAGTGAACTTTCTAATGGACTTATATTGCTTAGCTAAGGTGATTATTTGGGTTGTAGGAGAAATCACATTTATGTTATTCTCCTTGTGAGTGTCAATAAATCCATTTTCCACAACATGCTTATTCTTATATTGGATCTTGGGATTATCTTCTTCTTTAAGGAGTTTGACCTAACCTCTGTAGATAAGAACATTTGGCATGCCTAGCAAGATCAACTACAACCTCAAAAGTGGAAATGGATACAATTTATAAATGGTAAGATAGTTGTTCATGTAGACTATATATAAAGACTTTAAGAAGATATTTAGGTAAAGAAATACATTGAAGCTTATCTACAAGAGCTCACCACCTGTTAGGAATTCTATGAGAGGTTCATCCTTAGCTTGTTTAATCTGATAAATTTCATCAATAGAAATACGTGCTTTCATATAGATAATAAAATACTAGATAAATAGTTCTACTAATTGGTGAAAGCACTTTATGGAGTGATAGGGTAAGGGAAAATATCATTCTTGAGCCATATCTCTAAGGCTAGTAGGGAAACATGATAGGAAGATAGACTCATCATGGGTAATAGGGACATAGACAATCTTGAAAGTTGAATATGACTAATTGGGTCATCTATTCCTCTATACAAATAAAATCAAGGTGCCTAAAGGTTTTTATATAAGTTGACTAGTGATGGATGGGTCCAAAGGCTCATTGGAAAACTCATCAAAAAATATTGCCAGCTCAAATAAATTCCTTGGATTGTAGTAAGTTGTTTTTTTATTTGATCTAGCTTGGCCTCAAATCTTGAGTTAGGTTGAGAGGAATCTAGAGGAGGGACATTTGCAAAATGTTGAGGAGTAGTCAAATAAGTTAGAGGGACCTGAGGGAATAAGACTATAGTGGAATAGAAACCATGTTGTATCCACTACGAATGGTAAAAGTGATTGGTGGGATAAATAAAGGTATGTTTTGAGTGTGATTGGAGTTATATGACAAAGTTGTAGGTACATGTAGTCAAGGAACACTAGATTAGGATATAGGTGATTTATATTCAAAGAATATAATGCCAACATGGCTAGTATACATGCTATAGTGATGAGAAAAATAATGGATTGGTCTTGGTCAGTGGATACAAACATAGTAGGAGAGGAAGTAGAGTCAACATACTAGGAAACAAATGTACTTGGACTAGTGATAGCAACTTGGTTAACATTTCCTTTGAGAGGGTTGTTATCATGAGGTTGATCATGAGAGTGAACAATAATATTGGTGGATATTTATTATTGGGATTGCTCTTGGGGTAGGCCCTAGTATTGCTCCTTGTCGTGAATGATATCCATGAAGGGATAGTGCTCCATATTCATGAACTCATGTTGGTGATCTATAAACATGAAAGCCATTCCATTAAGAATTTTATCATCAATATAAGTTTGGTTTTCTTCCTCATATTCATTATAGATAGGATTCTCCAAAGGATCCTCTTCCTCATGAATATTTTTAAAGGAGACCAAAGAGAGGAGTCAGCATTGGCTCCACTATGCAAAAAATAGTCGTAGTCGACCATATATTCTAATCTTGAGAAAGGTTTTATCATGAAATATATAGGTATGACTGAGTAAAGGTATTCAAGGGGATTATGAATAACTCATGGAGGTGTTCACATTGAGTTCACCAAAATGTAGATACGACAAAATGACAAGGAAGGAATGATGATCGTTTGCCTATTATCTACCTCAACATGGATACAATGTACATACAATAACAAAGGATGGGGAAAATTATGAAATTCAACAACAAACAATTAATGCATAAATAGTAAAGCAATAAGATATCAAAGTGAATTTATACCTACATGCATTTGCAATCTACATAGAAAAGAAGACATAAGTAGTGAAAGTGCAAGTAAGAGAACTGAGTTTACCGATGTATCTATTCTATAGTTGGTCAACTTTAGCTCATTGGTTTGATAAATATTAGACCACCACTAGCATATAAAATTCAACTTGAACCTTTACAAGGAAACAAAAAATAGCATTAGTGTTAATGGGGACTATTATGATTCAGACACATAGGATACGTCCTTAGCCAAACATCTAGTCTCTAGTTCCTTTTAAGCTAAGTGAAAAATAAGCAAAATATAACCAAATCTGATAGCATACAATCTAAAATATGCAAAGAGATATAAAAATAGTTAGTAATGAGAATATTATACACAAAAGAAATAAATAATACATAACAAAATAATCATATTACAACATAATGTGAATTGTCAAAGACCTAACACCAAATATTTATCTTAAATTTATACAATGATAAGCATACTTATGGACTCCAGGAATTACTTGATAAAGTTGTTATGATGAATTTATTATTAGTTAAACAACTCATTCATCATTAGTTATTAACTCCTTCTTCCTTAAAAGCGGTATTTAGAAAGGAGATTCAAGCCTTGCTCATTTTGGACCATTGCAGGGGGTACATCGCTAGACTGAGATGTCACCTACCTAAGATCATGACAACGTTTTTAAGATGGTGAAGAATGACAATTGTTTTAGGCTTGTCACTATGACTTGACATGGTTGACTGGGACGAGCTTATCTGGCCGATCATGCTAACTTCCTAAACAAGTAAGTCATTTAAATATCTTAGGGAAGCATTCTAGTATCTTTTCCATAATGGCTAGGCAAGAAAATTTTGGTTGATATTATGATTAAATTACATGCACTAAGGTGGAGGGACATTAACTTCTTGTGATGTAGTACACCAACTCATAAAGTAAGTCATCCTTTGCTATTATTGATCTTCACTGTCCCCTATCAACTATCAATCTAGAAGGTGTGAAACAGAAACAAGATGCACGCATTGTAGAGAAGGTTGACAAAAAACATGATAAGTAAGCTTGGTTTAATAATCTACACCACGTTAGTAGATCAAACATCATGGCACAAATTTACTTTGTTTATTACAGGAATAACTCCATTCCCCAGAGACCTTTTCGTGCCTCAAAGATCTATTCGAGGTACGAAAAGCATAAATTAATGCAAATAGGCCTATCAATGGGGATTAGTGAACACAAGCCAAACAAACATGGATATGGTGTAGGTAGATTGCCAATTTAACGAAAGGAAATAATTTTTTTTGTGCCCATTATTAATTAAGGTCTAGGGTGTGCGGAATTGAATATCCACAAGTGAATTATATAGAGAGACCAATGAACCTCTAGTTGGTGCACATTGAATACTATATAATATGATGGTCTATAGGTGCAACTGAAACATATAGACATGGAAGGTAACAATTCTTTATTTAGCACATGGATTATGGATCATATATATATATATGAAGACTTGTTTTAATTAATCTTCTCTTTCAAAAGGGTAGAAATTGATATTGATATAGATTAGAATGCCTTCTTTATATCAATTTAGCTAGCAACACATTCTTCTATTTTATTTCGAAAAAGAAAAGGGCTGAAAATGACTGAATTTTGGTTGGCAACCATGACCTTTTTAAAAAAAAAAACACTCTGCCCTAGGCTGTTTTGGCCTGAAAACCTCCTATTATGTTGTTTTGGCCTGAATACTTCCTTTTCTATGGCAAGCAGTGTCATATAACCTGCAGAAAAACTACAGCCTTTGTTTCGTGGCGAATCGCAGCCAACAACTTACGGAAGAGACAACAACAACGGCCAAGACATTTTCTGTATTGCCTCTCTGTTGGTACGCGTACTACACAGTCTCCCACATGACATTTTTCAGCACAAGAGTGATGATTGCAACACAACAGACCAATATATCACGCACTTATTGAGAAACCCCAACCATATTCCGACTAACATTCATTATGCCACTGTTTTTTTTGGCTTCCATTTGGGTTTGCATGCTCTAGCGTTGTCATAAGTGACAAAATTTGACAGGGTTACGGCTCTTCTGATAGTGCAATTACAGTACGAGGGTAATTGTAAGCAGCGGATTCTATGACAGTGTGTCGCGTAGCGAACAAAACGTGGAGCAGTGAGAAAGCACATATGCACAGGACCGCCGATCTGTGTAGAAAACTATGAATAGAGCCGACATTTGTGCCGTGTATTATGGGTCGACACAATTGTTGATAGAACTATGCCACACGACTATTTTACTTTGTGAAACTGTTATAACCATTGATCCAAGTTATAAACAATTAAATGTTTTGATGAAAATTTTGAAAACCATTGTGGTAAAATAGGATTTTTGAAAGTGTCCCAATTCAATTCTTTAGTTTGAATTGGTTTAGTTTTATATTTTATTTTTTCTCTTACAATAAATTTTAATACATATTAAAATCTTTATATATATATGTGGATGTATCTCATTTAGCAGTATTTATATTTTATCTTTTTATCTAAGAGTTTCCTAATTGACTAGTCAATCAGTTATCTTATTTTCCTTTCTATACACATAGACTACTTGAAATTCTTTTAGTGAATTTAGGTATCTTAATGTATCTATTACTATGTCTCCTATTCACCAACTTTCCAATGACCTTTTTATTGAGGTAATAAACCATATTCAATGAGTCTTCCTCAATTATTAATCTCTTAGATTTACCAACTCTCCAATGACCTTTTTATTGAGGTAATAAACAATATTCAATGAGTCTTCCTTAATTATTAATCTCTTAGCCCTTAATTGAACCACCATTTTTACTCTTGCCAGCACTGCTCTAGCTTCAACTTGATGACTAGTCACAATGCCCAAGTACTCACTTATAGCTTTGATCACCATTCCCTAGCTATCTTTTAGCACTGCTCCTCCTCTAGTCTTCCCTATATTACCTTTAGAAGCTCCATAAAAATTTAGTTTTAGCCATCACTTGGTCATGCTCCTCAAACCTCCTTAAATATTGTCATTACCCCCAACTAGACTTAGGTTCCAATTTTCACTTATATTAACCTCCTCCAATGACCCAAGACTCTCATACACTTTGAATGCTTTAAGATTCTCCACTATGGATGCTATGATTTATTCCCTATTTCTACCTGTAGATCTCTTCTCCCCTTAAAAAGCCCTTCTATTTTTCTCCAACCAAACTCCCCAAGCATAATGAAAAGAAATCAAATTTTAAATTTGATTCCTTTTCGTTATGCTAAATTTAGCTATTAAATTTTGGAACTCATCCTCATAAAAATTGTAGATTTTCAGCTCCTTCTATCTTACCTCACCTCCTTCTAGATCCTTACAATCACTTACTGTATTCCCATAGTAAGTATTCTACTCTAATACCTACTGAATTTTGAAAACCATTGTTTCCTTTCATTCAAAAAATCATAAACTTTTTGTAACATAATAAAATAAAAACTATGATTGTTGTTTTTTAAAGAGTAATCATAAAATATATATGGTTTTCTAAATTTATTTAAAAATTTTACAATATTAGATTTATTATAAAACTTCCTTACACTCAATTAATTAAATAGAATATCAACCACAAAGAGAGTCCTATAAAAGATCAATTGCATGCATATAAAGTCATTTAACACTAAATTTAGCCCATTCACCATTTTCTGCATGCATATAAAGCCATTTAACACTAAATTTAGCCCATTCACCATATTGGTGCAACTTCTTCCAAAAGCTATTAAAATTGGCTAGTCTTTACAATGTTACAAATACCACTAAAAATAAAAATAAAAAGCATGAAAAAAATAAGGAAACTACCTCTTGTAAGCTAGTCTTTACAATGTTACAAATATTGTTAAAAATAAAAATAAATAAACATGAAAAAAAAAAAAACTACCTCTTGTAAGCTTTCATATTATTTATGTGAGCATGCAAATGTTCCTCACTAGTTGTTTTCCATAAAAAAAAATTGCACCAAAACTCAAACTCTATACTACTTTAAATGGAACATAGCGAAAATAATATAAAGTTAAAAAGGGTTTCAAACTGTGTTGAAAATGAATGTATTATATATGGTAAGGGTGATGAAAAGAAGTATTAATATAAATCAGAATATATGTGTAGCTCCACAAAGGAGGAATAACATTTTTTTTCTATTTACTAAGAAAATGAGTAGAGTCATTGTGACACTTACCATAGATGGTAGTGGTATTAATGAATAATGTGGTATGACACCCATGTCTATTTATCTGCACATATTAGTGATTCATTTATGTTTTGACACACAAGTAAATGTACCCACTTCCTTCTTTAATGCCTTTTTTTTTTGTTCCCAATTACATATTCATATGTAAGTGGAGGGAATTGCCAAATTTACGTATATGGTGTGGTTTTACCTAGTGATAAGATAATAATTTCAAGATATATACTCTTTTAGATTATGTAAAAATTACAGATGTCACAACATGTTTGACAAGAAGACAATTTTTAATATCTCATTTTATTGGAAAGTGGACTTTTGCAACTATTAAAATTTAGAACTGGTGAATTTCTTTAGATCTTCATTGAAGGATAAACTAAGAATTAATGATATATTTCATTGTTGAAGGGTAAATTTTATTACTATTTTTAATTTCACAAACTAAATTTACATTTTCTTTCTTTTGTAGGTTATAAGATGTTTAAAGTGCACTCCAAGTTATAAATTTAGAGGCTGGCTATAACCAAAGCACATAAGGTACTAAGTGTCACTAGAAAAGGAGTTGAGATTTGTGTTTGCATGGATAAATGTTAAAATAAAGATATTTTAGATCTCTACACTAGTCAAAAATGTGAATCTTATTTCTTTGAGCATTGTGCATCTTCTCCCTCTCCTAAAATAGGGGATAATTTAATCTTATTTTAGGAATGTTTTTAATAAAGATATATAATAAAATTTTCAACATTTGTTTATGTGTGTATATATGTATAAGACTAGCAATATTGTTTGTGATGTGTAAATTGATAAAAATTTGGAATTTCATAAGTATGATGTTTTGTGAAATCTCTCTATCTATCTATCTATCTATCTACCTACCTACCTACCTACCTACCTACCTACCTACCTATATATATATATATATATATATATATATATATATATATATATATATATATATATATATATATATATATATATATATATAATTATATGCTAAGCACATAAGTGTTCTTACATGTATGTTTTATCCGTTAAGAAATTTATATATTAAATCAATATTATAACATATTTCTCTAATAATTATGATGTGGTTTAAATGATTATCTAAGCATTAAAAAAAATGTTTTGATGTTTACAAAGTAGATAGAGAGCTTAAAGTGTGAAGATATATGGGGTTGTAAGTTTAACTTAGGGAGCTAAATGAGCCTCATGCATGGCTCTTAATTGCATATCATATAGAGTATTTAATTAAAAAGGGAATGAATTGTCTTCATTGATAGAGATTTATTTATGGTTTTGTGATTCATATGCATACAAAACAACTAATAAAGCTAAATAAGTATGGATCAAACTTTGGCATGAGCATTGAATATTTTTAAAATATAAAATATTTTAAAAATATTCAATGCTCATGCCAAAGTTTGATCCATACTTATTTAGCTTTATTAGTTGTTTTGTATGCATATGAATCACAAAACCATATCCTATTATGTGGTTTAAAAAAATGTTTTCATGTTTACAAAGTAGATAGAGAGCTTAAAGTGTGAAGATATATGGGGTTGTAAGTCTATCTTTTATTTTGTACTTAGGGAGCTAAATGAGCCTCATTCATGGCTCTTAATTACATAGCCAAAAAAATGTTTTCATGTTTACAAAGTAGATAGAGAGCTTAAAGTGTGAAGATATATGGGGTTGTAAGTCTATATTTTATTTTGTACTTAGGGAGCTAATTGAGCCTCATTCATGGCTCTTAATTACATAGCCTCATGCATGGCTCTTAATTACATTTCATATGGAGTATTTAATTAAAAATGGAATAAATTGTCTTCATTGATAGATATTTCTTTATGGTTTTGTGATTCATATGCATACAAAACAACTAATAAATCTAAATAAGTTACATTTCAAAGTTATTTAATAGAACAAATATGGGCTATAATGCCAAAATTTAGCCTATACAAACCATATGGGGCACTATATACGTGTTGTTCTCTATTTTTGGCCAATTGTGAATACCTATAAAGTTGAAGACTCAATACATTTATGAGAATATTGTATAAAAAGGAGATAGTTAATCTTTTAATAGTTACAAAAAAGAAGTTAAGATATTTATTAATGTTTTTTTATTTATATTCTTGCATTTAAGGATTGTATCTGCTTAAAGCTAATATTCATAAGTAGTTCTAGAATTTGGAAAATTGTACCAAATGCCAATGATTGACATTGGTGGTTGGTACTTGATTGGAGTTATGACTAGTGTGTGATTTTGAAGAAATAAATTACAACTGATATTCCTTGGTGCTAAGCATTAACTTTTCGTTAGTGATCAACACATATTATATCATGATTAAATTTATATAGGTGTTAACTGCAATGTTCAATTTAATATTTTGATAATGATCAAACTGTTTCTCCCTCTTTGAGGGAAAATGGTCTCTATTATATATAATTATAACTATTATTTTGTTTAGTTATTTGTTAAATTTTCTACAACTTATATTGGATAGAAAACTAAACTAACTTCAAAATGACTAACAAAGTGTGATGTATTAGAAGTATTGTTGTGCTACAAATATAATTAACTAGTCCAAAGTTGGATGCAAATATTTATAGTTGAGTTTTACAAGTGCTAAATTATTGAAGGATCAAGTAGAGTTGAAGAATATAAGTTGAGAAACATGATGTTAAATATGTAATGGATTTCCAAGTATGGTGGTAAGTGAAAAACAAAGGCATTCTCTCATGTTGTGTGCAATATGGCATATAGACTATAACATAGAGGCTAAATATTTTGATGCAACCCTAATAAATGTTCTTGATAGAGTCAAAATCAAATTTGATATCCAAATTAGAAGTTGTAAGAGGTGAGGTGTTAATCATAAAGCTCCTAATACTTCTATTTTTGATAGACAAGCATTTGCTAAACTTGTTGATATACATGATACTTATGTATTTACAAAAATAATAATTATTTCTACATTCTTGTACTAACTTGGCATGTGGTAAGAAGCAGAAACTTGATAGACAATGTCCAAGGGAGAGCTAAATTAAAATATAACATAATATTCAAAGATATTGTGACATGTGGATTTATATAAGAATCTACTGTAAGATTTTTAAATGTATGGTATGTTGATATATCAAATATATAGATGATTTTGGTTCTACATACATAAAAAGTGCACAAGCCCATAGTTGACCACCTTGACATGTCATCATTCCTGAATAAAAATACTTGAGCAAATTATATGAATATAAATCAAACTCCATAAATGTGATAACATTTTAATAATCTAAAGTCATGGTCTAATATAATAGATTCCAAGAAGAGAAAGTGAACCTAATACATGCTTAAATAAAAATTGATTTTTTTTAATGGCATTAAAATTCTTGCAAAGCTACCATGATCACTATCTTTGAGAATATATTGACCATGAGAAATATCTAGTAGTTTTTTTTCTTGATTATAGTTATGCTTGAGATATAATGTATGGTAATGGATTCCTAACATTGAGAACATATGAGTATAGAGGCATGTAAATTATAAGTTTTATATTTGTTAGTATGATAATGTTACATAGGACTTAATATGATCTTTTATAGCATGTTGCATATGAGTCTAATAAAAGTGTTGGTATAGAACTACAAGTATTTAGATAATTCTAAAGTGTCCTACTATATTTAAATTATACACATCCTAAACGAGTTATTAACAAGATACACAAAATAAAATATAGAGATTTACTAAGCAATAAATAATTTAATCAATAAGTTAATAATAAATGATTGCCTTCCCTTAAAATATTTATAGTACATCTAGGTAAAGTTATTGTTGTCTTATTAGAGTAAAATTTAGTTGTTGGAACACATCAGTATGATGGGTATTGGACTAGTGAGTGAGTGTGACAAATACTTGTTTGATTATCCTTATATTTGTGATGTCTACTTATAATAAGGATCCATTACATGTAGATCATCCTATTTACATGATATGTATTTTCTATCTTGATTTGAATAAGTCAAATAATAGAGGTATATAAGTTGAATAAGTTATTACCCTCTTAGATATTATGTAGTGATACCATCATCATAAAAATTGCATTATTGTATATTTGATCTTATTCATAAGTGTATTAGCATCATTATATAGTGGTAGTAAAAGTATTTAAATAATCCAAATGATATAATTTCCATGCCAAGTGAGTATTCATATAAGTGCATAATTGAATAAATAAATCTTAATTCAAAGGATGATGATGCTTGACATGGATAACATTTACAACAATGAATGAAATTTATTGAATTTTTCAAAATAATGTTGCTAGATAAAATTCTATCTAAAATAATTTCTATTATGTATTATTTGATTTGAAGGTTGTGATTTAGAATAGAGCTATATAAAATTGCTAACACTATGAAGCTTTTAATCTCAATCATGTTGGTCGAGACATGCTAATTTATGTGTCTTTGATGTTTTTTTGACCTATATGAATTCCATTGTACTTGGAAACATAGACCTAGTATTATATTTTACATTTTTAATGAACACGTTTCTATATTGGTTTACATCATACGTTGGGTCAAATTTTATAGAACTTGCTTCAAATGTTCAACATGATTTTACCATGTCTTATTATACATAAAAATGTCATATAAGAAAGCTAAAAAAAAAAACTAGTGAATTATGTCATTATGTTAGTAATCAATGATAAGAATGTTTTTGTTGCATTGGAAAAGTACATATATTTCACCAACCACTCATATATTTCTAGCTTTATCTTAAAATTTAATTTTCAGATGTATTAGAATTGAATGGATTGATGGTAAACCTAAGTTAAATTTTGATCAACTATTGCATATCTTAGAGTTAGTTTAAAAGATCATTTATATGAGGTTATAATTACATATTTCTCATAGGTATAATATTGAGGTACAAACTAAAATTATTATTTGTTTCAAAGGTAATCAAGATTGTGTACATAGATATTTCACTTGGATGGATTTCTTCTCAATTACTTTTTTTTTTATATAATGTTTTATTTCATCTTCCCAGATTAATTTATGATAAAAGGTATAGTTGATAGATATTACCTATATATTTAATTTGATACTTCATAAAATAGTAGAGATAACATATATAAATCCTAGAAAATATTAGAATATTTAAAAAATGATAGAGGGGAATGATATGAAGGTATGCCTCTTTAGTACTTTTCTAGGTGTTTAGTCTAAACCATATAGAGAACAAACCCTCAAGTATGAGAAATGAATTTCTTACACTACTTGGATAAGATGATCATAATCCTAATTTTGGAAAAGTAATTAGGAATGTAATATTTTATTATTAATGCACATTAACTATTATTGAAAATAACCTTTTTTTAGGATTCCTTGTGTTAAAAAATATGGGGTCTTCTAGGAAGGATGTCACAGATCTCCATAGGCATAACAGTACAAGTTATTAAGTTACATATGTGTATTATTAAATGCTTAAGAATTCTATTATTGACTAATCTTAGTCACCTTTTTAGTTTCAACCATCCCATAGAATAAGATTGAGGATGTCCTCCTATTTTGAAACCAAGTTGCTTAACATTCTCATATGGTATAATGTTCTTTTATATCCTTGAGGATTTCAACACCATAATTGTGAAAGGTGAGTGTGGAGATAAAATGATAAATTGCATTAACCAAAATCATAAGGTTACACAGATTAAATAAACAGTAAATAACCATTTTGAGAGAAAAGGGGGGAAAGGAGAAATTGGGGGAAAAGAAAGTAAACTTGAGTTCTCTTGCCGCCCAAATGCTGTCGTCCACTGCCGTCCAGGTAAGGTAAAAGGTAAGTTACCTTTACCCAAGGTAAAATCAAATTTTTAACCTTTTTACTAATGGTAACTTTCCAACATTCTCCCCCTTAAAGTTGAGAGGACTGACTATATAGTCTCTCAGCTTTATAAATTGAGCTTTAGCCATGCCTTTGGTGAAGATGTCTGCTGTATTATCCAAAGTGCTACAATATTGAAGCTCAACTGTCTCTGTTCCACCATATCTCTTATGAAGTGATACTTCATATCAAAATGTTTTGACCTTTTGTGGTGGATCAGATTATATGCCAACTGTATGGCACTGATATTATCACAATTCAGCTTTGGTTGGACCAATTTGTTTTTCGCCAATCTCTTCAAGGATTTTCCTCAACCAGAGGATTTGAGTACTAGCATGAGTAATGGCTATGTACTCAGCTTCTGTAGATGATAATGCTACAACAGATTGCTTCTTGGAACTCCAAGTTATTAGTCCTGAACCTAGACTAAAACAGTTTCCCGATGTAGATTTTCTGTCATCTATATTATCGCCCCAATCGTTGTCACTATAACCAATTAACTTCACAGAGTTAGACTTGTGGTAATGGATTCCAAAATCCAATGTACCTTTTACATATCGTAAAATTCGTTTGGTTGCTTGAAGATGCAGCTCGGATGGGCATGCCATAAAACGTGATACAAGAGAAACAACATACTGTATATCTGGCCTAGTGTTGGTGAGAAACATTAAACTCCCAACCATGCTTCTGAAATTGGTCAAGTCAACTTTTGGTGCTCCATCTTCTTTGCTTAGCTGGATTCCATGTCCGGTTGGTGTTGCAACTGATTTGCACTGCTGCATAGCAAATTTCTTGATCATGTCATGAGCATATTTCTGTTGACATATGAAGATCCCATTCTTTGATTGATGTACTTCCATTCCTAGGAAGTATCTCATTAATCCGAGATCCTTCATCTCAAACCGATTCATCATGGAGTTTTTGAACTCCATATTCATTTTATTATTACTACCCATAAATATTAGATCATCCACATATAAACAAACTATGAGGATATCTACTCCATTCTTCAGGTAGTATAGAGTTGGTTCACTCTTGCTTTTTGTGAAACCATATTTGCTGAAATAGCCATCAATTCGTGAGTACCATGCTCGTGGTGCTTGCTTGAGGCCATAAAGTGCTTTTTTCAATTTATAAACAAGGTTCTCTTTTCCTGGTTCTTGGAAACCTTGAGGTTGTTGAACATACACCTCTTCTGTCAGGTATCCATTTAAAAATGCACTTTTCACATCCATGTGTTGAATGTTCCATCCTTTATGAGCTGCCAAGGAAAGAACAGTTCTGATTGTTTCTTGTCGAGCAACTGGAGCAAAGGTTTCCTCATAATCTATTCCATATTTCTGAGTAAAACCCTTAGCTACTAATCTTGCCTTGTGCCTCTCAATGCTTCCATCAGCATTGAATTTGGTCTTATAGACCCATTTACATCCAACACATTTTTTTCCCTTGGGAAGCTTCACAAGCTCCCAAGTATCATTCTTTTTAATTGAGGATATTTCCTCTTCCATGGCATCTTGCCATATACTTTCAGTGCAAGCTTTTTCATAGCTAGATGGTTCTAGCTGTGCAGCAGCCAACAAAGCATAATTGACTACATCACCCCTTGGTTCATGAGACTCATCATCTCCTGACATTTGAAGATTTTTGAGTCTTGACAAAATGTCGTCCATCTCACTAGCTTGACTCCTAGTGTATCTTTGTTGGAAATTCCTATCCAACATTTGAGAAGATGGATGACTTTGTAGTATGCGCTTTCCTCTATTTGTCTCTTTCCTTTGAGAAACTGGATCAATATCCATCGGACTTGGAGCGCTTACAGATCTCTGAAATCATTTTGGAGAATTTGGGGGTGCCAACAAAGAAGTCCCTCTTGGACTTGGTGTACCACTTGATGTACTTGATGAAGTTTCCTGATGTGGAATTTGTGGAGAAGGATTTTTTCCACTGCTTTTCTTGGGTTGTACCAATGTGGGAGGTACTAATGTGGAACTGTCCGAATTAGAGTCAAAATCAACAAATTTTTTATGACCCCATTCTCCCCCTTCATCAAAAATTACATCCCTGGAGATAATGATTTTATGTGTCTTGGGATTGTACAATCTATACCCTTTGGTTGAATCACAATACCCTACAAAAACACATGCTTGACTCTTTGGATCAAGCTTCTTTCTCTTCTCCTCAGGAATGTGTGCATAAGCTAAAGAACCAAATACTCAGAAATGTTTGACATTTGGTTTCTTACCGTACCATCCTTCATAAGGAGTGATACCATCTAAACTAGAAGTCGGACTTCTATTTAGAATATATGCACTTGTTCTCACTGCATCTGCCCAATAGCTGTTTGTGAGATGCTTTGCTTGAAGCATTGTTCGTGCCATTTCAACAAGGGTGCGGTTCTTTCTCTCGGCCACACCGTTCTATTGTGGGGTATAGGCAGTGGTGAACTGCCTTTTTATCCCATTTTGCTTACAATAATGTAAAAATTCATTTGAGGAGTACTCTCCTCCTTTATCAGTGCGAAGACATTTGACATAGTAGTCACTTTGCTTTTCTACATTATTTTTGAAGTCTATGAAGCAATCAAATGCTTCATCTTTGTGTTTCAGAAAATAGATCCAACACATTCTAGAATAATCATCTATGAATGTTAGAAAATAAGAATTGTTTCCAAGGCTTTTTGTTTGCATTGGACCACCGATGTCCGAATGTACTAGCTGAAGAGGATAGCTTGCTCTCCACGCTCGGCCTCTTGGAAACTTCGTTCTGGAGTGCTTTCCCAAAGCACATGCTTCGCATACCTTTTTATGTTCTGGAATTTTTGGTAGTCCTGTCACCATAGCTTGTGATGTTAACATTTTCAAGCTAGCGGAATTGAGGTGACCATATCTCAAGTGCCACAATTCACTTGGATTTGTAATAGCAATGTTTGCAAGTTGAGCTCCCCTTGGCTCACCAAATTTTAGAGGGAACAACCTATTTTTTGTCATAGGTACTTCTGTGATGACTCGGTTACAATTGTTTTTATCAAAGATTGTACATTTTCTTTCATCAAAAACTAATTTGTAATGCTTCTCCATCATTTGGCCAACACTCAACAAATTGTGTTGTAGTCGTGGAGTATAGTATATGTCATTCACATTTTTAAGGCCTTCTTTTGTTGGAACTTCCATAGCTCCTATGCCTTCAACTTGCAAGGATTTATTATCCCCTAACTTAACATGTGATTTGTAATTTGTATCTAATGTAGCAAAGAGATTTTCTTTGCCACTCATGTGGTTGGAGCAACCAGTATCTAAAATCCATGTATCATTTAGATTTTGATCTGGCTGTCCATAAGAGAGAAAAATATTTGGTGGACCTTCTTCTTCTCCGTAGAATGAGCCATATTGACTGCTTTGATCTTTTGAAGTCTTTGACCAGCAGTCACGAGCGAAGTGTCCTTGTTTCCCACAATTGAAACAAGTTGTTTTAGTCTTGTTACTTCCTCGTCCTTGATTTCCACGGCCTGCATTGCCGCTTTGGTTCTGATTGGCTCCTCTATTTTGATTTCCACCTCTGTTTTGATTACCTCCTCTGTAGGAGTTGCTTTGGCCTTTGCCTCTTTGTTGTTGTCCTCTGCCTCGGCCTCTTCCTTGTCCTCGTCTTGCAGTTTCATTCGAAGTGAAGGCTTTGTCATCACCTCCATAGCTTGGTGAAGGTGCTCCTTGAAGTCTCTCTTCATGTGATGTTAATGATCCAATCAAACTATCAAATGTAAGAGTAGAAAGGTCTTTGGATTCTTCAATTATGATGGCAATGTGATTCCACTTAGGAAGAAGTGTTCTCAACACTTTCTTCACAATTGTTTCATTTTTTGTGTCATCACCTAAAGTTTGCATCATATCAACTACTGCTTTGACTCGTACACAGTAGTCTCCGACTCTTTCATTTTCCTTCATTCTGAGATTTTCAAAATCTCTTTTTAAGGTCTGAAGCCTAACTTGCTTTACTTTATCACTTCCTTGGAATCCTTCTTTCAAGGCATTCCATGCATCTGTAGCAGTTAAGTAAGATGCAATTCTAGGAAAGATACTTGGATCTAATGCTGATTGAAGATGGTATAAGGCAAAAGAATTATTTTTCTGTGCATCTTTGTAGATCTTCTTATCATTTGCACTTAAAGTAGTCCAATCTGTTGGAGCAATGTATCCATCTTCAATAATATCCCATAGTCCTTTTTCGATGAGTAATGTCCTCATCTTGATGGACCAATACTCATAATTATCCCCACTGAATTCGGGAATTGGTAGATTATTATGTGATCCCATTATTATCTACTAAAACAAGAAACCTCTCTCTTATATAGTCTTATTTCAAAAAAGACTTTACAAACTATCAAGCCTTGCTTGATTTACAATCATAAACAACTCACTCTTGTTGTTCAAGCAATTACAAAATTGTCAACGACTTGTTCATCATCGTCACTGATCAATATTATTTCAGGAGAAGGAGTTTGAAGGATTTCAACTGAATTACTATAATGAGTATATTCAGATCCTTGTGAAACAATTGCCACTGTGTCGGATTGTTCAAACCTGCTGCCAAAGGAGTTATCTTCTGAATCTGCTTCGTATCCTAGATCAGGATTTCTCTGGTGTGCAATAACCGCGTTTTGCAACTGTGAAAAAACTGTATTAAGTCCTAGTGTTTTCACGTGCCTATCAAAGTTTTCAGCGTTTGTTCTCAGTAATAACTTGCAGAGGGCATGATAACATCCTTCCGATCTTATCATTTAAGAAAATTTCCCAGAAATTTTCTTTTACAAAGATTTCCTCTTAGGAATTTTTTAAAAAAAGAATTTCAACTTTCAAAGTTTTTTTTTTTAAAAACTTTACAATTATTTCCTCTTAGGAAATGTCTTTGATCAACTTTTAAATGATAAATAAAACTTTGCTAAATTTTTTTTTTTTTAAATTGTACAGTTATTTCCTCTCAGGAAATTACAATAAATAAAAAACAATTTTAACAAAATTAAAAAATTTCCTTATAGTTTTTTCTTAAATTTAAAAAAAAAAAATTGACCCCGCCGAGGATCGATCGTGCGACCTCGCGGGCGTCAAGGCAGAGGGTAGCCGCTGTGCTACCGGGCAGATCCGGGAGCTAAGCGGTCTCCCTGGCCTATAGCTTTCGCTTGATCACGCGAAGCTTTTAAAAAAAATGACCCCGCCGAGGATCGAACGTTCGACCTCGCGGGAGTCAAGGCTTAGGGTAGCCGCTGTGCTACCGGGCTGATCCGGGAGCTAAGCGGGCTCCCTGGCCTATAGCCTTCGCGTCGAGCGCGAAGCTATTATTGGCTTCGCGCTTCGGCGTGAAGCTCAATTTATTTTCTTGGGACTTTAGTCCCACATCGCCCGTGAGGCGATGTTTTAGCTCTTTAAGAAGAGCTAAGCACAGATAGTGCTTTGATTGCCTGCGGGCAGTCTCTGACAGTGCAGACCACCTTTTGCCTCGGGCCGCGTGCGGGTCGCACCTCGCCACGTCACACCACGCCACGTCGCCATGCCACGTCACCAGCGCCTCGGGCTGCATGCTGCCGGTCGCCACGTCACACCATGCCACGTCACCAGCGCCTCGGGCTGCGTGCTGCAGGTCGCCACGCCACGTCAACAGTGCCTCGAGAATCATGCCGATCTGTTGCTCCTACGGGCCGCCTCGTCCAGCTCCACCAGCGCCTCGAGAATCATGTCGATCTGCACCTATGGGCCGCCTCGAGATCCGTGTCGCCTCGGCTCCTACGGGCTGCCTCGGGATCCGTGTCGTCACCTTGAACTACGGGCCCCACCGCCTCGGGATTCGGGCCGGTCTCGGCTCTCCGCTCTGATACCAAATGTGAAAGGTGAGTGTGGAGATAAAACGATAAATTGCATTAACCAAAATCATAAGGTTACACAGATTAAATAAACAGTAAATAACCATTTTGAGAGAAAAGGGGGGAAAGGAGAAATTGGGGGAAAAGAAAGTAAACTTGAGTTCTCTTGCCGCCCAAATGCTGCCGTCCACTGCCGTCCAGGTAAGGTAAAAGGTAAGTTACCTTTACCCAAGGTAAAATCAAATTTTTAACCTTTTTACTAATGGTAACTTTCCAACAATAATGAGATCAACTAGGGAGGCTAGTTAGGATCATTATGAGAATAAAAAAAGGTATTCATTTCCCTAGGAAAATTAGTCATGGTTCTCCACAAATTTCCATATTAAGTGTTATATAATATCTTGTATTATTATAATGATATAAGTTTTAATAGGTTTTGGTTTACATATAGATGGGAACTTTAATCCATAATGAAAGATTTATGAAGCATATGATTGTACAAGTATTATGCTCTAATATTGTTTTATATATATATATATATATATATATATATATATATATATATATATATATATATATATATATATATATATATATATATATATATTAGTTATATGCATGATGTACTAGAAAATGTGTGGATTCATATCAAAGACAATACTTTTCATTCTCCTAATAACTTTATTTTACCCTTATAGTCATTGGATGTAAAATAAGATGATGGATAAGCTTTGTATATAAGAAAAGAAGTTGATAGAAGGAAGAGAAAATGTAAAAAGATCTAGGATTTAAATAAAAGGAGAGATTTAAGTTAGAGGATAAGAAAATAAGGATGAAAGGAAAAGAAGATGGAGTAGGAAGAGAATAAAGATGAGGGCAAGTGAATGTCATCTATGGAAACAAGGGAAAATAAATAGTGATAAATTATTTGGAGACATTTTATAAATAGAAATTCAGCTTTTAGTTATAAATTTAAAGTTCATAAAATAATGATAATTATAGTCTCATAACAATTTTTATTTTCTTTATGGTAAACAATTTTAATGGTGCATATCCAAAGATAATATTTCTCCATAATTTCTATTTTATATAGCATTTGGGAATATCATTCGGAGGAGGAAAAGAAAAGTTCATATGAAGATATTTGATAGGATAAAAGATAGTGTGTAAGTATACTTGTTGCACTTGTTAGAAAAAATATTATGTATATGACGTCTATGCTCACCTTATATGTCCTCAAAATATGGAGTTCAATAATAATGTTGTGGCATCACCAAAGAGGATATAGAAACAATCTAGGTAGATATGTGCAAGAAATTAGGTCCAAAAAGTGCCTATTAAGTGGATTCCAAGACCTTGAAAAACAAGGTTATTTTTAATTGGAAGAGTTATTCAAGTTAGTTGGGCTTCAGATTTGGAGATAGTACAAAATAATTAGTCATAAAATTGTGAGGCTAGTTTTTAGATATATAATATTATTTACAACCTTTTATAATGAGAAGTACAAAATAATTAGTCATAAAATTGTGAGGCTAGTTTTTAGATATATAATATTATTTGCAACCTTTTAGAATGAGAAAATATAAATAGTAATATATTGTTATTGATATGAAATATAAGTTATATGCTAATTAAATTGAGAAATATTAAGATGGTATTTTTATACAAGAAAAACATCTCATAGTATGATGTGTAAATTTATAATTATTTATTAAACTAATTTAGTTATTATAATTTCATAAAGAAATAAAACATCATGTCTCTAACCATTTTAATGTAAAAAATATTAAAACATTATTTTCTTATGTTTAGTTTGCAATGTGTAGAATTGCATTGTATAAAGTTTTTAAACCAGAAAAACACTTCTAATGACTTTTTATAGTAATTTGGGAATATATTTGTTGATGGGTTTGGAAAAAATAATTGGGAGTGAGGAGTTTCACATTGTAGACAAAAACTCCATAACAAGTGTGAACCTTAACATTCATAAAATGACATGACATGATCTTGAGTGGCTACAATTGAAAGTTCTTGAGGTGGAGAGATAAAAACAAAACAACAATAAAACAATTCTAATCTAAGACAAAATGAACATTAATGGAGCATGAATATCACCCAAAAATGGTCTAGGAGTGTTTAGTGATTAGGCTAAACCAATTCTAAATATCAAATGATGAAATATTAATAAAAAATCTCCAATTTCAGCAAACTATGTTGCTGGTTTAAACCAAAAAATTAGATCTAGAATTGAAAAAAACATAGAAAAAAAACTTTTAAAAGTCTCCACAATAGTGCATACAATGTGTGCTCTGAAAAATGTTGATTATTATATGTTCAAAATGAGTCCAATTACAATGTATATAATGATCAATCAAAAAATCTAAAATTTCTAGAAAAGTAGGTTTTGTCATGGCCACCTTCCATGGTGTTTTTAGATAACTGAAATTCTTAATTGGCATAAAATAAAGCACCAATTTTGAGATATTTTTGCATGTGATTTATTTTTATTTTTTTGATGAAAAGACATTTTAATTATAAAAATAAAAATCCTTTATAGCCAAAACAAAGTGTAGGTGGAGAAAAAATCACACACTAAATGCCACTAACTTATCCTAATAGCGGATAAAGAAAAACAAACCGCACCACATGGGCACCACGACCATTAACAACAAAATAGAGAAATTCTATAGCCAAAAATGTTTTTAAATAAGGGGACCTATGGTATACAGGGCCTTATCCATTTGAAGTGGGTGGTTCCCCCCACCCATCAAAGCACTCCTCACCCCAGCCTGAAGCATGAGTAATTGGAGAAGGACGAGACCAGCTAAAAATATGCTCGTGGTTACCTAAAGCTCCCCAAACATCATTAGGCATAGGCACAAATTGTGGAGTGATCACAGGCATAGAATTTTGGGAGATGTACATATCTGGCTATTGAAACATGACTCTATAGTCATGATATCTACTTTGAGGAGGATGACACCATACACAATTAGGGTGTCAATGTGAACGAGATTTGGCTGGGTGAGGAGGTGAATAATCGAGGGCCTCCCTATTGAAATTATAAGGGATGTCACCCCAGTATTTTAGTAGAGCCTACAAATGGTTCAGCTCCATATCCACATTTCTAGCCCGATCATAGATATGAAACCACACATCATGAAAAGCTATGAGCTTGTCAGCAAATGAAAAAATCCTGAGACGGGTCAACCTACTTGAAAATAATCTTGTTTCTAGATTTCCAAATGTGAAATAGAATATTGACTTTGAATATTTGCCACACTTCAGTGGGAGAAAAAATTGAATGGGATCACCTAGAATGACATGATGCCAGGAAAGTTGAAGGGACATAAACGGGGTAAAGAAAGAACCCACCTAACTCCAAGAGAGACTGGCCTGTCTACATGCCCAAAAATGATGCATACAATACTTTGGTTCTTGAAAAAATAAGCATCGAGGCTCAGGCACCCCCATATAAGAAAGTTTGCGGCCAAGGGGTAAACCTTGATAAAGTCAGGTCTAGGTGAAAAAATTTCTTTGGCTATAGATAAGACATCCAAGCTGAATGAAATCTGGTTTTCCACCTAGAGGGTGATGAGAGAAGGTCCCATTTGATATTGAGTTTGGGCACCATGGATGCAGTTGGTGTAATCCAATCATAACCCTGCCTGGATCTGTAGCTGAGCAAGGAACTGCTCTTATACTAGGACCATTATTTCCACTAGGGTTTTTGGGATCTAAAACCTAATTTCTACCATAAGGAGAAAGGTGTATAGTCCATAATAGCATCATACGTAGCCTTATTAACATTAGACAAGCAAAACCTCCTTTTAAAAATCATTCCAAGGAATCCAATCTCTGTTTTCTCTGGAGTAAAAATCTGTAATGGCGGCAAAGCCCTGCTTAAAAAAAAATTGGGCATGGACCCAGGGAACTTTGCCCAACTGCTTACCCTGAAGCTTGAATACAGGGGACCACTGGACTGAGAATATTAATGAAAATGCCTTTATGTGAATGGACCCCCTTCCAAATAATCCAAGGGTTTAATTATTGTCAAGCCTTCCATATGCTTTTGATGACAAAGGAGTCAGGGATTTTAATGAAAACTTGGACTAGTACTAGAGAGGGCAAATCAATTCCTACCCAGGATCGACGGTTGAGGGGAAGCCTAGACGAGATGCAATTTCTAATAATAACTTTCCATGCTTTAGGTCCTTTGAGATCCCGAACAATCCATTTAGCATAGAGGGCTAACCCTTGATGCTTACAGTCCAACAAACCCATATTTCCTGCTTGTCGTGGGAGATAGCAAATATCCCAAGCCACTGAAAGCCCTTCCGCTCAGCCCCATTAGACCACATAAAATCCCACAGTAATTTTTCATGTCGTTTTTAACAATCCTAAGAAATAACCTAGCAAGACGAGTAATAAACATGCGTAGAAGCCAACACTTTCGAGCAAATTTGAAATTTTCTAGCAAGAGACAACTTCTTAGCATTTATATATTCAACTTGCTTTCTACGTTGTTGATGACATAAGAACATAATTGGGACAGAGAGCCTTGAAAGGCAAAAGGAATGCCTAAGAATTTGAAGACTTCTCCAGGCTGAATCCAACTCCACCGCACATGTTGAAGCTAGTGGGTAATAGGTTATAGGGATTACCTGTAATATGATGTTTTTCTCCATTGGATATTAGACCCTAAGGCTTTGAAAAAAATATCAAGACAAGATAGATCTTCAGAAAGGGATTTTTCATCCTCATTCAGAGTAAGAAAGGAATCATCAGCAAAATGGTCGTTAATGAGTTGACCAACATTCCCAAGAATGAAAATAACCCGAAGCAACCCAAGAGAAGCACGATGAGCCAAAAGATAACCAAATGCTTCTGCTACTAAAATGAATAGCGAGGGGGCCAAAGGACAGCCCTGCCTTATTGACCTATGCAATCAAATAGCGTCAGTTTGAAACTTGTTGAGAGAAAGAACAGCTGATGCATCCTAAAAAAGTATTTTAGCAAAGGAAATAAACTACGGACCAAAGCCAAGAGATTCCAACATGGAAAGAATGAAAAACCACTCAATTTGATCATAAGCCTTTTCAAAGTTAATCTTGAGTAATAGGGCATGTTGACTGGACCTGCAAGCCCATTCCATCCCTTCCAAAATAATGAGAATGTTGTCCAAAATATATCGATTCTAGATAAATCCAGTTTGCTCATGCCTCACAATATAGGGAAGCAAGGGCCTAATTTACAAAGCAAGCACTTTGGAAATGGTCTTGTAGCTGACATTAAGCAAATTTATTGGCCTCCAATTTATAATTATTTCTAGATCCCCAAACTTTGGGATAAAATTTATATTGCCCTTATTGATAATAGCACCTAAGGAGCTAGACTGCATGGCTTCTAAATATACTTTATGCAAGTCAGAACCAACAAACTCCCAACAAGTTTTGTAAAATTTGTAGGGAAAGCCATCAAGCCCTGGGGCCTTCGTGTCTGCCATTTGAAATAGGGCATCTGCAAGATCCTACTCCATGGTTATGCATAGTGGTTATTTTCACAAAATTGGCTAAAATTAGGATTTTAAAAATTTGGAATTGGCTAATATTTGGGACCCTTGACCAAGGTCCATTAGCCAGAAATTTATAGATGTATTTTTTTGGGGGGGTCGATTTGCCCCAATTTTATAATAATTTGACCATTTTAAGTTTAAATTTTTAACATTATCCCTAATAATAATGAACCTTCTACATGTGTTTCGAAACTATTCACCTGGATTTTGAAATTGGTTCACCAAATTTTTATAAATATAGTTTGGGGCTGACCCCTTATACATAACCCTATCATACTCTAATAGGAGTCATTCAAATTCATTTTGTTGCACTAGGGAGAGGCAAGTTAGGATAACCTTTTTGCAATATTGAAGGGCTAATTCTCGTTCAGGGGTGTACGGCTGAGTAGCAAAAACATGAGAATAATGTCGTGTAAATTAAGTTGTTATCTTAGGGAAAGAGGTGGCACGAACCCCATTAACCAATAAAGCTTTGAATTGAGTGGAGTGATGCCAAGGCCGAAGCCTTTAGAAAAAAATTTTAGAAACACGGTCACCCACTTTGAGCCAATGCAGTCTGGCTTTAATCTGAACCCCTCTAGCCTCATACACTTCAGCCACTTTGAGCTCATGCTGGATGTGAGCGACATGGTCTTGAATGGTGAAGTCAAAAGGAAAGACCTCAAGATGGAAGGAGGCTCGTGTAAGCTCATTAAGTAGAGCATTATTAGAGCGATGATGCAGTTGTACCACCTTCTTCCCTAGGCTTCTAAGCAGAGTAGTGGTATGAAAAATAACATCATTCCACCACCCAATCCATCCTAAATCTCCATTGGGTCTGATGCGGGCCAAACAAGGTTAACTTCTTTCCTACTTTTGTCACATGCCCGTGCATTTAATTTATCAACCCGGGGAGCTTCGTAAACTTGCGAAGGGTCTTGAACAAGATTGCTTACAATACCACTTGAGATGAGTCCGCTAGTTCTACTATTGGGGGGTGTTTCAAACGGTTGTCAATCATTCATACACTCCTCAATAATTTACGTAAAAACAATTAAATCTACAGAAAGGAAATATTCACACATTCCTGGAAATGAACCTACTGCAAATACTGGAAATAGCAATGCGATAAACAATCTTATAAAAGCGGTAAACTAATCTAGAAAACACAAGAAAAATAGGGGAAGAAATACTGGCTTGGAGTGGGCCCAGGCTCCAGCAGCTTCCTCCCAGCTGAACACGCACTTAGAAACTCTTAGAACTGTATTATAATTATCAAAGTATTACAATGCTTCTTCTATATATCTCTCTATAATTACTATCAAAATATTATATATCCTATATATTCTCAGAGAGGTCTACATGTGTTTATATAGCACACCCATAGAACTTCTATTACAAAGAAGTTATAACAGTCGATTCATTCCAGACTAAACTAAGACAGTCTAGTAAATGTGATCGACGTCTGCTAAAACTGGCATTCGGTTCTAATGGTGGCATGTTCACTGATTGGTTTGTGCTTCACCTGGCATTGGTAGGACATTCTCATACATCGGTGTGATCCCCAATTTAGCTCTACATGATGTAGAGTTGGAACTGCACCAGTCATTGTTGTCCACGTCATGCTTGTCTGGTCAACGGGTGAAGAACAGGGGCGCCTTCCCTATGAGGAAGGTGCCTAAGTATGTTGGGTGCCTTCTCTATGCGGAAGGTGCCTTACTACCATTGGTGCCTTCCTAGAAGAGGAAGGTGCTTATCTTCTATTGGTGCCTTCCTATGAGAGGAAGGTGCTTGCCTTCTAGTGGCACCTTCTATGATGCCTTCCTTATGAGAGGAAGGCACTTGCCTTCTAGTGGCACCTTCCCATCGATGCCTTCCTTATGAGAGGAAGGCGCTTCTTTTCCTTTGGCGCCTTCCTAGAAGAGGAAGGCGCTGGCCTTCTATTGGCACCTTCCTAGGAGAGGAAGGTGCTTGTCTTTCCTTGGTGCCTTCCTGGAAGAGGAAGGTGCCTACTTACGTTGGTGCCTTCCTAGAAGAGGAAGGCACCTACCTTCTCTACATTGATTCCGAAAGAAACAAAGTGCCAGGTCCATAAAAAGACCTCGACTGATCCAAATCTAACTAAATCAACTACAATTCCACAAAAACACACTGAAAACACATGAATTAGATAACACGCATAATTTCATCAAATAATTATATAATCATTCATAAACATATGCAATCCTTATTATACAACCGCATAATAATCAAGAAAATGTATACAAAATATGAGCATTTTTGATGCTCATCATCCCCCCATGCCTAACATATGCCATGCCCTCATGGCATCAAAACTATAGGTAGCCCTATTGACCCCTCATCATTGTCATTTCTTGGTGGATCCGACTGTACCTACGGCTCGTGTCTACCTCTTCTACATGTTGGCATCTGGAGGTGTGGCTCTTATTTTTCTATGTGAAGTTGAGGGTGCTATTGTCGATTGTCCTTTCCTCATTCTAGCCGCTATCGATGATGATCTAGCCAACATCATCTCTACTGACTAGAATGCAGCTTCTGCAGCTTGCCATAGGTCAGCGTCCGAAGGTCTGACCGCTGCAAGAGGGATATCTGAATTATCCCTCCTAGAATGAACTACTTGGGCTTTGTACAATCGAGCTGCTTTAGGAGTAAGCCCTACGTTCTCCTTTGCAATGGTAGTGGCCTCCAATTCGGGGCCATATACCCCCCACCATTCAAAATACCTTCTTATCATGGAGGGTCATCCCCGGGATGACCCATAAATATCCCAGAACTGGTTGTCCTCTATCGGATTGATGTAGATACCAGAGTCCCCCTGCATCCTCGAGGTTGCCTTCCTAGTCTCCTTAGCTGCTGTCATCTCTTTGAGCAGTCGTTCGAACTATTTTTGCCTCTCCATGAATGGCTGCATATCCCACTCATCTTCCTCTAGCTCGATGAAGGTCACCTTCACCTTCTTTCGAGCCATCCTGGGCCCTTTTCCTCTGGCCTCTACAGAAAATGTGGTGGCTCGAATAGGGGTTTTCCCTTTCTCCCTAGCGGACATCTTCTCACTCCGAGGGGCCTGCTCTACGGTCCCTGGAGCATTCTCTTCACTCTATGTTGCCATCCCTGGGGGTGCTTCTTCATCCCCCTGTCTATCCTGTGCCGACCCCTCAGGTTCTTCTCTTCCTTCCTCAGGTCCGGGGAGTTCTTCCTTATCCCCGTCCTGTCTACTGTTGTTGGCCCTCGTCCTACTTTGTATCACTCAGGACGATGATAGGGGATGTTGTGGGACTTCTTTCCCTTTCACTCCCAAAAATAGAGGAATTCTCCCCTACCTTCGGGCTGCTCTGTCGGGCGTCCGATCAAAATTCTCTCAAAGAAAATACTCATTCTGTAGATGTGGGAGAATTCATCGAGACTTCTGTTGCCCATCAGTTTGGGTCGATGCATCCCTTCACTCTGTTCCCCTATCCTGGAGTAGCTGGTTCTCCTCCCGCAACTGGACCAGCTGCTCGAGTTGGGTGATTCATCTTTCTCGCTCTTTCAATTCCCCTCTATGCTTGTTCTGGTAGTCCTCCAAAATTTTTGGGCCATCCAACAATTGGTTTGCCACTCCAACGCTTCCTCCAAGGCTGCGTCGACCTGATCATTGCTCCCAGAAGTCCCTGCATCTTGTGGGCTCCAGTTTGTCAATTCTCAGAGGGTTTGGGCTGCAACGTCGACTTCCGAGTCGCTCTATTCTTCTTCTATCAAGAGGAGGAGTCACCATAGGTGTTTCCTCCTAGGGACTAGTTCGATCGAAACTCGGCCTCACTGCTAATAAGTGGTGCTCCTTCCTCTTCATACTCGGGCACTAGGGAATGCCCTCTTTCCTCTATGCATTCGGGCACTAGTGAATGCCCTCTTTCTTCCATGAAATAGGGCAATGCCAATTGCCTGATACTCACCATTTCCTCTGTAGGGCTTCCCTCTTCTTGCCCTATTTTGGCAACAACATCCTGTTGCCTTTCTTGGCCGCCATCTCCCTCTACATCGGGGTTCTGCCTCTGCACTTCTGCATGGCGGACCAGTGTTGATATCAGCCCATGGTGGGCCAAGGTGGATGGTGCTCCCTTTTGGTACCTAGCCACTTCATCCTTCAAAGCATTTTCTAGGTAGAAGGGCACGTTCAACTTCCTTCCATGCACCAGGTGATTCAGAAACTGCACATGGTTAGCGTGCAGATGGGTATACTTCCCGATGCATGTAAAGAATCGAGCAACCTGCTCGAATATCTTCCATAGATTCATGGGAAGGCTACTTTTGGGTAGCCCTTCCTTATCTATCTACATAGTTTCTCTTGGCAGTAGCACTTCGATGTACGGCTTCAGCAGTCCACCTTTGTATATGCATTCCCCTATGAGGGGCAATCCAGTCGCCTACGAGATGTATTCGGGGGTGACTAGAATTTCTACCCCTCGCACCTGAGCTACGTCACCCCTCAAGGAGGCAATGAATTCCTTGGCTACCTCCATATCCTAGCCCTGACTGACCAGGGTACAGTATTCGAGCCATCCTTCGGCCTCGAACTATGTTTTTACCGCCCCCCTGATTCCTTCCATATCACTCGGCTCATTCTTCTTCACTACATGATTCTTCGACCTTCCTCCCATGGCGCCTTCCTTCACTACTACATTTTTTTTATCCTTACTTCTTCAGGAAGGTGCCTTCTTATAGGGAAGGTGCCTAACCTTAGCATTTATTTCTAGGGTACACCTTTCGAGCCATATCATTGGCACGCGGTTTTAGCTATGGGGGGATATGATTTTTATGACGATGATATTTTTTGGTACTGCATAATTTATAAATAATTATATAAAAATTTGAGTTAGTATGCGCATACCTTATTCGGTGTTTCATGCATTGTGAAGAGCATTGATTCACTGATTTGTGACATGGGGGAGGGGTATGGTCATCTGATGCCGCTCATTCATGTGGTGATTTCATTCCGATCGAGGCATCTAGGAGACTTAAGTGCTGGTTGTATGTGAAAGGCGCTCTTTGGTACCTTCCCAATGTGGAAGGTGCTTATGTGGCACCTTCCCAATGTGGAAGGCGCTTATATGGTACCTTCTCGATGTTGTCGATGCTCTTTGAATGGATGCACCTTCCGATGGTGGAAGGCATCTCTTATTGGATGCACCTTTCGATGGTGGAAGGCACCTTTTTGATGATGGTACCTTCCTACTATGGAAGGTGCTTCTGAATGGGTGCACCTTCCTGATGTGGAAGGCACCTCGGTCTGTATGCACCTTCCCAATGTGGAAGGCACCTCGAGTTTTTTTTTTTTGTGGCGCCTTCCAACCATGGAAGGCGCCTATATATATATATATTTTTTTTTTTTTTTTTTTTTTAGGAAGACCTTCTTCTGGTGGGGTGCCTTCTTTATAAGGAAGGCACCTTCTTCTGTGGGCACCTTCTTTATAAGGAAGGCGCCTTCTTCTGGGCCCTTCTTTATAAGGAAGGCACCTTCTTCTATGCCTTCTCGATGTGGAAGGCACCTTATTCTTAGCAATCATGTTGTGATTGACTGGGAAAGGGTGATCAAGCCTTCTCAGTCTCGCTTCACGCTGCCTCAGCTTCTACCTACGAGTGTCGGTGTCGGAATGCTGAGCCGAATCAGGCCTGGTTTCCCAGATACCTATTCCTCATGCTGTCAGGTCCTCCACCTACAAAAAGCAAATGAAAAGAAAGAAAAATAAAGGCAGTTAGATGCATTCCATGCCTATTAGGCCCTGGATTAGGATGCTTGCAGCTTGCATGCGGGCGTCATCCCTACAAAACACACTGTAAGAAAAAAACTAAATTAACTAATTTTGGTGAGCACCTCCATGCCCACCATTTTACCTGTTAAGAGTTTGGTCCAGATCTAACAAGATGGGGTCTCCCCCATGTCTATTCTGGATTCCACCTATAAGGTTTTGGATGTGTTATAGGGGCGTAGTCGGTGGCCATTGACCATTAACATGGTGTTGCTACCATCAATTGTTCTAACATGCACTACCCCATTCTTGATGAGCTCTACCACCTCATACGGTCCCATCCATATTTGCATTAATTTACCTTTTCTTTCCTGGAACCGAGAATCATACAACAACACCCATTCTCCTTCTTGGAACTGCTTCAGTTTAATGTGGCGATCATGCCACCACTTTCTTTGCTTTTGTATGATTTCTGTTCTCTACAGAGCATCCATTCAGATTTCGTCCAGCTGATCTAGCTATCGAATCCTTTCTTCTTGAGCGTCATCCAAGCTCAAGTTCAATTCTGAAGTCATCATCAATGTCTTGATTTCAAATTCAATGGGCATCATCGCACTCTTCCCATAGACCAGTTGGAAGGGTGTGAAGCCTGTGGTGGATTTCCACATGGTATTATATGCCCAGACTACCTTCGACAACCGTGTAGCCCAATACTTTCTATGTTGTTGCATGGTCTTCGTCAGGATGTTCTCTATTTCTCTATTCATCACTTCCACTTGCCCATTTGCCTACGGATGGTAGGGTGTAGTTTTATTGTGCCAAACTCTGTATTGATCCATCAGCTCCTTGATCAACCTGGAGGTAAATTGAGGCCCCTGGTCTATTGTTATCTCTCTAGGGACCCCAAATCATGTAAAAATGTGGGCAAATAAGAAATCGATGACTGTTCTTTCTTTTGAATCTCTCAACGCTTGAACTTCAACCCATTTGGTGACGTAATCTATACAGACCAAAATAAACCTCCTCCCTATTGAAGGTGGATTAATTGGTCCCATGAAGTCCATGCCCCACTTATCGAAGGGTTCTAGGTGTACCTGAGGCTGGAGGGGCATTTCGTCTCGATGGGTTGGTCTGCCCATTCTTTGGCATTCATCGCACTTGCTGGCGTACGCAGCCGCATCCTTGAACAGAGTGGGCCAAAAGTACCCAACCTATAGGATTTTGTAGGTAGTTCATTTCCCTACAAAGTGTCCTCCGCATGGTTCATCGTGACATGCTTTGAGTACTTCTGAGAACTCCTGCTCTGCTATGCATCTCCTTATAATCTGGTCACGTCCTATTTTGAATAGGAGGCCATCAATCCATAGGAATGATGCACTTTTCTCTATGACCACCTACTTTTCTTGAAAAGAGAGAGCAGGTGAGGTTCTTTCGATGGCCAAGTAATTGGCTATATCTACGTACCATGGGATTTTCTCACTAATGGTGAACAAATGTTCATCCAAAAATTGGTCTTCCACTATTGTATGGTCTGTCGGTATCAATCTGGATAGAAAATCTGCTACGACGTTGTCCTTGCCTGGTTTGTCGACTATTGTGATGTCGAATTCCTGTAGTAACAAGAGCCACCTGATAATTCTTCCACCAATGGCCGGCTTGCTCATCAAGTATCTGATAGCCGCATGGTCCGTGTGGACAAATACCTTATACCCGATGATATAATGGTAGAATTTGTTTATGGCATGCACAACTGCAAGGAACTCCTTCTCCATCACCATGTAGTTGAGCTCGGCTCCTGCCAAGTTTTTGTTGACATAGTAGATGGCATAAAATTCTTTGCCATCCTTCTATCCGAGGACTGCTCCAATCGCACCGTTGGATGTATCACAGTAGATATGGAATGGTATGGCCCAATTTGGTCCTCTTAAAATTGGTGTGGATATCAGTTTCTCTTTAAGCAACTGAAATGCTTCTTCGCAGTCTTCCATCCAATTGAACTCCACATCTTTAGATAATAGAGTGTGCAGTGGTTTTGCAATTTTGCTGAATTCGATGATAAATCGTCGGTAGTACCCGAATGATCCAAGAAAACTCCTCACCTCTCTCTACATTCTAGGGTTGGGTAGGTCTTTGATGACCTCAATTTTCCTTTTATCAACCTTTATTCCTTCTACGGAGAGGTGGTGTCCCAGTACGATGCCTTCTTGCATCATCATAAAGCATTTCTCGTTGCTCAGGGACAAATTGTTTTCCTTGCTTCTTTCGAGCACTCTTTCCAAGTTCGTCATTGCCTCATCAAAGGTTTCTCCATAGACGGTGAAGTCATCCATGTATACTTCGACCGCGTCTCCCATCATGTCTAAAAATATGCTAAGCACCACCCTTTGAAAGGTGGCAGGTGCGTTGCACAATCCGAAAGGTAATACCCGATAGGCAAACGTTCCCCATGGGTAGGTGAACGTTGTCTTGTCTTGATCCTCTTCTCCTATCTGGATCTGGTTGTATCCACTGAATCCATCCAGGAAGGAGAAATACTTCCTCCCTGAGAGTGTATCCAAGACTTGATCAATGAACGGGAGCGGGAAGTGGTCCTTCTTGGTCGCTTTGTTTAATGCTCTGTAGTCCACACAGATTCACCATTTCCCATTCTTTTTAGGGACTACCACTAACGGTGATACCCACTCACTATCAAAAATTGGATAGATGAATCCGATAGTCAAGAGTTTTTGCAGTTCTTCCTTGACAATGTCTTTCATTTCCGGATTCATTCTTCTCTATGGTTGCCTGCTTGGAGTTGCTTGATCATCTAGGTATATACGATGGGTACAGATCTCTAGGCTGATACCCTTCATATCTGAGTAATCCCATGCAAATGCCTATTGGTGTCTAACCAGGAGCTCTTCTACTTTCATCAATTGTGTGGGAGTCAACCCACTACTGACATTCAACGTTCTTCCTGGCCCGACGTGTATCTGCTGAATGTGGTGATCTTGGGTGCCAACCAATGGTGATCCAGGTGCGGAGATGGAGGACTCCCCATGGAGGAACTCCACAATAGCACCATCTTCATCTTCTTCTGCCAACTCATCCAACGTCATCACCGGCTGGATCATGGATAGCTCAAGATTTTCATGCTCGATCAACATGGGTTCTCCTACTGAGTCGACGGACTACGCTAGGGGTGAAATAGTCAACCTTTTAACATTTCGTCCATCGAAGATGGTCATCAGCCCATCTCGATAGCTGATGTAAGCATCAGCTATTGCTAGCCATGGCCTTCCCAAGATGAGCGGGTAACCGCCCAACCTAGTTTTAGATTGCAGGACTAAAAAGTTGGTTGGGTATTCCCATGCGCTGACTGTCACTATTATGTCTTCCAACATTCCTTTCGATGCCATGGTCGATCGATCGGCCAGCTGTAGCACTATCATAGTGGGTTTCAGGTTCATGAGTTGTAGCCTCTGCATGGTCTCCTGAGGCATTACGTTGATGGCTGCTTCGAGATCGACCAACGTATTGGACAGGGAATGTCCCTCAATTTTTATAGTCAGCATCGGGCTGCCTGGGTCTGCATACTTTGGATGGCACATTTTTCCCATCATCAAATCTGCTAGTTTACCCATGACATTGATAGTCTGGGTTGCTCTTCATCCTGGCTTCCTTAGACACATCTCTCTTATCACCTTGGTATATATCGAAACATCTCGGATGGCTTGAAATAATGGAATTGTCACGATGAGGTTCTTCAAGCTAGACAAGATATCAAACTTCAACTACGTTACTTTCCTCTATTCTTGCAACCGATTGGGAAATGGAGCCTTTGCTCTCTCAAGCATTTCTTCTATCACCTCTTCTACAAGAGGTGTTTCTCCTACCTCTTCCTCCTCTTCTACCAGTGGAGGCGTTCCTACTCCTAGCTGTCTACCAGACCTAAGCTGAATATGGTACATCGGATACATCTCACCCTCCATGTTGTATGCTGGCTGGTTCACCCTATTATTCAGATTTGTCATCGGTTGTGCAGGTATCTATGCAGGTCTCACTACTGGCAACGTCGATAAATTCTATTGGGGGTGAGCTGGTGCTACATTCTATGGAGCCTGATTCCATGGAGTGTGGCCTCTCCACTATTGCCCAGGATATGGATATGGCATCCATGGTTGCTAGTTTGGGAATGTTGTTGGGGGTGCGTTGGACCAGGGTGATGGCCCCCACCACCCCATGTTAGGTGGTTGAGGTGGGCCTTGGTGCATGTATGGTCCTCCCCCATATGATGACATTTCGGTTGGCATATTCCCCATAGGGGGTTGTGGCCAACTCTTTCGATTGCCTATGAAATAGGCATCCATGCTTTCAACATCCTCCTGATTACTGGGCAGTTGTGGGCACAATCGAGTTTTATGGTTCAGCCTACAAACTATGCATACTCTGACTTTGTTCTTCGGGCATGCATTCTTTGCATGCTTCCCTCTACATTTTGGATAGAAATAAGCCAATGTTGCTTCATTTTCTTGCTTCTTTTTCTCTAACAATAGCGTATCCATCTGCAATGCTAGAGATGAGAGCATTTCGCTCTTTAAATCTTCCAGCATGTTACCTATTTCTGTCTTCATGACTGAAGCAGTCACTTTCATGGTTCTAGAAGTGGTCTTGCCTCTCCTTCTTGAGTAGTTCTGGCATAGTTGTCGGATGTCTTCCATAGCATGTTGGTAGACATCACCTCCAGAGATCATGTTAAGAGCCTCCAATGATTCATTGGTAAGTCCTCTCAAAAATATGCTTTTGAGGGACTTATCAGATAGTTTCATGTGAGGAGATCATTGAAGATTGAAGTTGAATCTCTCCCAGTATTCCTCGAGAGACTCATATTCTTTCTGCGTCATGCTTAGGACCTCTTCTCTGGAGTCTCTTGCTCTCCCAAAATCTTGGTATTGCTCTAAAAAGAGCTTCTTCATTTGATCCCAAGTGGCAATGTGTTTGTCTCCCAGACCGATGAACCACCATAGAGCTGCATCATCCAACATGGAAGGGAAGAGTTTCAGCTTCTACGTATCAGATTTGTAGTCCACAGACCTGCATAAGACATCAAACTTAAATAAAAATAGGTCAGGGTCCTCAGTTGGGTATCCTCTGAAGGTCGAAAGGTGAGCAGGGGATATGTTTTTCATTTTGGTATCTCCTACTCCTTCATCAATCGAGAAACTAAAGCCAGATGAGACTTCTTCATTGTCAGCCATTTTTTTAGGAAATGTGGTCTCTAATGCAGTATTTATGGCCTTACGATCATTTAAGACTTTCTGAGTCAAGGCTCTAAGGTTGTCTGGTGTTATCATCCGATCTTCTACAAGCTTTCCACAATAGGGCTTCCTCTAAGGGTGTCCTATTAAACAGGGGATTTATGATGATTCGTTCTTCCCCACATTGATGGGATGAGGAGGCACTTTGCACAAAGTGTGGCTCCTCACTCCAATGGATTGTTGGAGGTGGGTCGGGTGAGTCTAATTCAAATTTAGAATGTTCGACTGACTCAGGTTCTGATGGATTGGTTTTTATAAACCGACCGTCAGGTCCTCTTCTTCTCGAAGAACTCATACAAGGTCAGATGGAAGGTTTCCAGGTATTGTAAATAATCTAGTTGAGACGCTTCCCGACAACGATGCCAAAATGTTGTGGGCCAAACAAGGTTAACTTCTTTCCTACTT
This sequence comes from Wollemia nobilis, assembly GCA_028583015.1. Lineage (NCBI taxonomy): Eukaryota > Viridiplantae > Streptophyta > Pinopsida > Araucariales > Araucariaceae > Wollemia > Wollemia nobilis. The sequence continues at coordinate 8,992,369 of JAQPPZ010002554.1, forward strand.
TTGTCACATGCCCATGCATTTAATTTATCAACCCAGGGAGCTTCGTAAACTTGCGAAGGGTCTTGAACAAGATTGCTTACAATACCACTTGAGATGAGTCCGCTAGTTCTACTATTGGGGGGTGTTTCAAATGGTTGTCAATCATTCATACACTCCTCAATAATTTACGTAAAAATAATTAAATCTACAGAAAGGAAATATTCACACATTCCTGGAAATGAACCTACTACAAATACTAGAAATAACAATGCGATAAACAATCTTATAAAAGTGGTAAACTAATCTAGAAAACATAGGAAAAATAGGGGAAGAAATACTGGCTTGGAGTGGGCCCAGGCTCCAATAGCTTCCTCCCAGCTGAACACGCACTTAGAAACTCTTAGAACTGTATTATGATTATCAAAGTATTACAATGCTTCTTCTGTATATCTCTCTATAATTACTATCAAAATATTCTATATCCTATATATTCTCAGAGAGGTCTGCATGTGTTTATATAGCACACCCATAGAACTTCTATTACAAAGAAGTTATAATAGTCGATTCATTCTAGACTAAACTAAGACAGTCTAGTAAATGTGATCGACGTCTGCTAAAACTGGCATTCGGTTCTAATGGTGGCATGTTCACTGATTGGTTTGTGCTTCACCTAGCATTGGTAGGACATTCTCATACATCGGTGTGATCCCCAATTTAGCTCTACATGACGTAGAGTTGGAACTGCACCAGTCGTTGTTGTCCATGTCATGCTTGTCTGGTCAACGGGTGAAGAATAAGGGTGCCTTCCCTATGAGGAAGGTGCCTAAGTATGTCGGGTGCCTTCTCTATGCGGAAGGTGCCTTATCTTACTATTGGCACCTTCCTAGAAGAGGAAGGCGCTTATCTTCTATTGGTGCCTTCCTTATGAGAGGAAGGCGCTTGCCTTCTAGTGGCACCTTCCTTATGAGAGGAAGGTGCTTGCCTTCTAGTGGCGCCTTCCCGTCGGTGCCTTCCTTATGAGAGGAAGGCGCTTCTTTTCCTTTGGCGCCTTCCTGGAAGAGGAAGGCGCTGGCCTTCTATTGGCGCCTTCCTGGGAGAGGAAGGCGCTTGTCTTTCCTTGGCGCCTTCCTGGAAGAGGAAGGCGCCTACTTACGCTTGGCGCCTTCCTGGAAGAGGAAGGCGCCTACCTTCTCTGCGTTGATTCCGAAAGAAACAAAGTGCCAGGTCCATAAAAAGACCTCGACTGATCCAAATCTAACTAAATCAACTGCAATTCCACAAAAACACACTGAAAACACATGAATTAGATAACACGCATAATTTCATCAAATAATTATATAATCATTCATAAACATATGCAATCCTTATTATACAACCGCATAATAATCAAGAAATTGTATACAAAATATGAGCATTTCTGATGCTCATTAGGGTCTGTGTACAATATTTTAGATCCTTTGGATGTGATAAACAGTGGTTTCATGTTGCAAGAAATAAGTGTGAAAAAAAAATTGAAAATGAGTAGGCCATTGATGGGTGGAGGAAACATGAACAGAGAACATTATGGGGGAATGATTGAATGATACCATACCAGGAATGGTTTCATCAAAAGGGACTAAAGGGAGCTGATGAGAGAAATAAAAATTATGATGGTCTGACAACAAAGCCCTGTCCAAAATTTTTAAAACTCTTGTGAGGTCTGACTAAAAATTAGACCACGTGAAATACAAATGCTCAAGAAACTAACCTGTAGAGAAACAACCATTGGGATCAAAGACCCCTAGTTTATTTTTCATAAAATACCAAGCATGTCGCTCTCCCGAGGCCCACCTATTGGGGAGCTAACCCATTTTATCATAAGGCTTCTTGACCATATTGAAATCACCACACATTAGCCATACTATGATAGGTAAGGACAAAGCACACCATCTCCATAGTGCACATCTATCTTTGACCTCATTAGAGGCATAAATATTAATAATTCTAAATAAAATACTGCCAACTTCGAGTAGAATCCAAACTACGTGGTGAGAGGGGTTAGAATCCCATGTGACAAAATTGCTCGTCCACCTATTATTAAGCAAAATGACAACACCTTCGCTGTCATGATTGTGGTTGGTAGTATACATCTGACTTCAAAGCCATAACATAGAACAAGTAGATTGCAAATTGAAACCTGCCACTTTGACTTCTTATAAACACACAAAATCTGGACAACCATAGATACTGGAACAGGTACTGAGCTCATCCTGAACAATGTAATGATGAAAAATATCCATCAACCCACACACATTCCAGGAGAGAAAAAACATTAAAAAGAGTCAAGTTGCATACCCCCACTAGCCTCAGTTGCATTATCCAAAAATATGTGATAGGGGTTATTCTCGAAGGTATCCATGGTGGTGGAGAAGAGAGAAGTTTACCGTCACTTATCTAAATGAGCAAGCCGCTCACCTCACAGGGGGCTACGGGACCACCATCCTAAATTTTGAGAGAAACTTTATTTAGCCCTTGCCTCATATGGAACCCAAGGGTATAGTGGACCGAATCCTTTCATTATGGTCTACAAACTCAACATCCATAGGAGGAGAGTAGACAGGGATTGACTCCATAATCGGTGGCTACATGGGAGGCTTAGGTGCTAGGGCCTGAGCATATGTGGCCACTATGTGCCCCGCCTGAGTGGGCTTGCTACCTTTCCCTTTCTTACGTGAAACCTCATTCCATTCACCATATTTTTATGGAGGGTACGGGGTAGTGGGAGGTAATACAACATCAGCTACCGGGGTAGCCACCTTAGCCTTGAATTTTTTAGCCATTAAGAGGTAATCCTTAATGTGGTGGGAGGCTGACTGGCAGTGATAACATATATTATGGAGGTTGATATACACCATTCGTTGATGAATACGGGTAGAACCAACCTGAATATCGATATACTCCTTAAGGGTTTTAGCTAAATCAACCTTGATACACATTCTCCTGCTAGGGTGGACCGACATGAACCGAGATGGTTCATCACAGACAAATTCACCAAGTATGGACACCAAGTTTTTAGAAAGGGCCAACATGCATTGGGGAGGTCCGGGAGTTCTATCCAAATAGGCACAACCAGGGAAACAGAATTAGAAATCGTGAAATCTCAACTCCATGACTGAAAAATGAGCAGTGAACTATTAATGTAACTAGGACCCTTATTGAGGACCTTCTGGGCTTGGTCAGGACTACCAAATTGGAAATGAAAAAACCCTTAGAGATATTTTGGACATGGTCGACTTGAATCCCATATGGATGCCAATACTACTCAATCCAATTCCTAAGGACATGCTATGGGGAATTCGATCCAAAAAATACCCTATAAGAGTATTTTTTTCAAACCAAGAACATGCCTGATTGAATTCATGCAAAGGAATCATAAAATCATGTTCAAAAATACCTCATGGTACCCCTTGGGAACAAATTTCCTAGGCCATTTTTTCACCTTCGAAGCCATTCCTCTCGCTACCAGCTTCAGACGAAGCCGGGGAAGGAGAAGCTGACATAATAACACCCACAAAGCAAGTACAGCATAGAGGTCGGTACAAGCTTCCATAGAATGAACAGAAACTACTAGAATCCCTATGATTTATTGCATTTACAACTCACTTAACTGGCCTTGATTTGAGGTGCCCTCTTCATGAAGATAACTTGCCTAGAAATTAACTCCTTGTTGGCCCTATTTTCTAGGAATAAATCTAGAACTTGAATTTAACTCAATCTAACTATCCAATGTGATATAGATTGAATTATTAATTGATTATAGATAAAAATAATATCTCCTAAAAAAATATAACACTAATTTTAAAAGTTATAGGTGAATTTTGACATCACCCTCAACAAAAATGTGAGTTATATATATGGATATCTAGGTACAAATATTGTTAAACTATATATGCATACTTAGTAGTTGCAATACCAATACATGATTTATTAAATAGCATGGTTATATGGTCATGACATAATATGGGTGGACCTCTTTTAAATCCATATTAATGATCTAAACAGTAATTTATATACACCAAAAAATTATAAATATGGAAGACTTAAATTTTTGTCTCTTTTTGTAGGCCTATAAGTACAATTTATCACTAGGCTTGAATTTATTGAGTCTAAACTCATCTTTCATTAAAGGAAAGAATGCATAGCATTATTTTAAGTTAAAAATATGTCCATTTTAAAACATGTTTTATTTTCTAATTATTTGTGTGCTTTGCTTCATAATGGTTTGCATGCATCAATAATTCAATATGTGTGTCTTTCCATAACATGTGTGTCTTTAATAAATGCAATTTTCATAACATGCATCCATTTATTAAAATACCCATATATTTATTTTTACTATAAATTTGACGTATTACTATAACATGATGTTAAATGGGGTATAATTAATATTAAATAATTACTTTAAAATGAAATTTTAGAAATATATTTTTTTAGGAAAAAAGTAAAGGTAAATATGGTTCCTTATAGCTAGTGATTATGGAATCCAGTTTTTTCTTGAGGTTGGTAATCATGAGAATCCCACTCTTCAAATAGTGTTCACTATATTTTCATAGAAAACTCATTGACATTAATCCTAGAGATCAAATCATTGATATTCATCCTCAAGTTGTTATAATTATGAACATAGAAATTGCTAAAAAAATTATAAAATTTATGATATTTGAAGTATTGTTTCTCTCATATCTATTTGGTTATGGAGAATCCTACTCTTCAAATGGTCCTTTTTATTATTCCTCCTAGAGAGAATCTCATTGACATTCATCCTGAGTATTATACACATGATATGCCTACATTATACACATTATAATAATGAATATGTATATCTCTAATTATTATTTATTGAAATTGTATACCATTTAATAGAATACAACACATTTGAGTCATTGTATCTTTTGCGTTTGAAGGTGATGGAGAATTATGTGGAATAGAAAAATAAGAGGCTAAAGCCTAACGATCTTGAAGAATAACACTCTTCAAATGAATTTTTATTATTCCTCTTATAGCTAGCAATCATAATAAATTTCACTTTATACCATTGGGTGATATATTAAAATATGAACATTCTCTATTCATTTTATAACTGATGTTCATGGAATATCCCATTATTCATTTGACTTGTGATTGTTTTTCTTGTTCTTAGATATTTATATTATACATATTACATGAAGATGAACGTTGTGTAGCATTACTCTACTCTAATTACTAAGAAAATAATATCATCATCATTTTTGAGGTACTACCTATATGGTTTCTTAAGGTCATGGGTGTTGTCAACACTCTACACTCATCTAGAGACAATACACTAGCTCTTGTAATTTGCTTAAAATTATTCTCAACTTTTAGCATCTTGTAACTTTCTAATCATGGACTATATAATAAAATAAAAATACATGTTATTCCTTTGTTCAATGGAAATTGAGAGAACACAACTATTTAAATATATTTTAAATATTTCTCCTATATGTGGGCAATTTCATCATAAATTTATCATGATGAACGAGCACACCTATAGTATTACTACTAAATTTGTCAAACAAATAATGGGAGCCACCATATTCAAGAATATTACTTCATAAGGTATAATTTCAAAGCTAAATTACTACCATAGAAGTAGTGATGTATATTTATTATCTAAATACAATATCATGTGAATCATCTCCTTTATTAAGTAAGGAGGACATTTCACTTGGTCAAAGTATATCCTTAATGAAGTTATACATATTCATTACGTTGTACAATTCTTGTGCCATATAAAAAGTAAATAGTGTTTTTGCACTATGAATGCTCCATCATAATATACCTTTATATGGTTCATCATCAACATCAATTATATAGGTTTCTCTTATATATCCTAGGATTACATTGTAACTCAAGTACATGGGAGATATTATTATAGAATTTCTATGAGAGTATATTACATTATTTGGTATATGCTAATGTACCTCCTTGGTACAACCTTCTAAATATTAGAAGAGGATTTTGTCCTATATTAGAGTGTGAATAAATATTTTATGTAATGTAATAATGTGTAGGAAATGCACAAGTGTCATGTAAATGAGTGTGCAAGTGTTATGTGTGTAAATGTGCACAAGTGTCTTATATGTAAGTGTACACATGTGTTCTTATATTAGAATGTGTTATGTGAAGAGTCATGTCCAAGTGTGCATACAAGATAGAGCCATGAGACTTGGCATAAGCAAAAGGAAGAGTCAAGTAACCAAAGAGTCATCCTACAATGGTTATATATTACTCCATAGTGTACATCACCTACATAGTCTATATTGTCTACATAGTGAGCATTGTTATTGTATGAGAGTTTCATGATACATTTGTAAGAGAAAGAGGAGTAATAAATATTGCATACATTTGAGAAATTAATATTGTAAGTCTTGCTACATGCTTTTACATGTATGATTTAGGTTATTTATGAATTCATATTGCTTTTGTAACACCCCAAATTCTAATCAACCCAAGAGAGAGTAATTTTTTTATATCTCCACAAATAAATATCTCAATTAAGGTTCTCATAAGATGTTCCCTTTTTAATTCAAAGTTGATAAAGCATATCTACATTTCAAGGCTTTGTTGCTATAAATAACCCTTAAGTGGACAAGAGTGTTCAAACTCTCGTAAGTTCTAGGGTTCACCTTATATACCTCCATGGTATAAGGGATGCTTTAATGGTCCCCCCACCATTCCTTAAATTCTCCATGAATGCAAGACCATTTAACCACAGTGTAGGGATTATACCTTCTCAATATTTAGAGATGAGGATGTCAATTCCCTTACCAAACATAATTTATTCTATGATGGTGCTCACAAGCATAATGACTTAATATTTAGGCATTGCACCTCCATGATGGAATTACTAAATGTTAGCACTTAATTATCACATCTTTGTGATGGGCTAATTAAGGTGATTATCATTCTACATAATAATTTTGCATGGTTAATCGAGCCTTCCCGTTCAAGATTCCATCACTTAACTCAACTGCACATGGGTTTCTAACCTCCATGACAAGAAATAAGATTCAAGCTTCACCACTTAAAATCTATCCAAAAATTCTTATTTTTGGAAAACATGTGAGTTCTCCACTCTATATGTGCCCATTGCAAATAACCTAATCATTACCTCCCCGTAACTCCCTTATATTTGTATTCATCTTAATAAGGGTTCTAATATGGTCACTTAAAATATCCCCTTCCAAACCCTCCATAACCCAAAATCATAACCTTTATTTACCTTAACTCTCTCTTTATTAATCAATAGTAAAACATGCTTACTTTGCTTATTTAAGAGCAGATTTAGAACAATCCTAATGCATATTTTTAAAGCATTAAACTATCACATTAAGGTTTACATTTATATTATAAGAAAGAACATGTCTTATAATAAAATTCAAATCTATTTTCAACTCATTTAACCAAATCATAATCAATCACCTTTTTTTGGTTCTTCAATAAGAATAACTTTATTCTTTCAACATGGATTGAAAACAATAATAGTAAATACTTAAAGCATCAAATATTCAAATTATCTCATTATAAAGAGATATTATTAACAATCTTCCTCAATAATATAATATTTCCATACTCATAGAATCAATTTATGACTAGTCATTATAAACTCTTTCTACATTACATCTCTTTTTAAATAAGAGATTCCAATTACATCATATTCTTAAACAATATGAAACCATGGTAAATACATGATAGAATACTATCCATCCATATCATTGTTTGGTGATTTTCCTTGAGCTCCATTGAGATATGGTTGGAGTAAGGAATCAGGACAATTTTATTTCATGATAATGCATTCCTAAATGCTCTTTTGATTTCCAATGCAACAAATATAGAAAAAATATTTACATTTCTATATCCTTTATTCAATACATAAAATAAACCATATAAAAATATCCAATTACATTCCTATTTTATTTTTCTTTCAATAATGTGAGAAAACCCCATAATTCCCTCATTCAAAAGGACTACATACCCCTTTGAATATTCCTTATTTTAAAAAATATATATAATACATACAAGGAAACCCCATAATTTCCTTTGAAATAAATGGTCTCCATACCCATTAAAATTTTCAATAACTCAATACAAAAACATACTTTATAATTACCATTAATAAATAAAGCATCTTAGTATTATTATCAAATTAAAATAAATAAATTTTTACTTTAACAAGAAGCTTCCATCATATCAAATATTCTTGAAGGTCATTAAATATTTCATTTTCTTTTAAAGTGAGACAAAAATAATCACTATATTATCACCAAACAAAAGTAATCACCTTCATACCAATTTTTAATTTAATTAAATAAACATTTCCCTTACTAATGGTAAATCCAAACATGATAAACCCATTCAAAGAACAATTGATTTGTTTAGACAAAGTCAAACTTTTATCTTCAGCCATACTAAGGCAAAATTCATGGCTCAACATATTCTAAACCTTAATCACATGATATATGGTTGGTATTAAACTCATAAAGTTTAGAATTAGAAAGATTTTTTTTAAAGTTACATAAAGGTTTTAATCGTAACTAATTCCTTTGCTAATTTTATACAAATTAAATAATACTCCTAATCTCACAAAACCAAATATAATCCTTGCCATGCTTGGGTTGAACTATAGAAGTGTGTGTTTGAGTTTTAAAGCATAGGAACAACTAAAAGGAAGGTCAGATTTCTTTATTTCTTCTTTCTCCTTCCCTTATTCTATAATGAATGTTGTATGGTCACGCTTCGAGTGACTACATACCTTTCATTCCCCTTCTTCTCTTCATTCTTTTCTTCTCCTTTCTTTTCTTTTCTCATTATTATCCATCAATGTTGTATGGTCATGCTTAGAGTGACTACATACATTTGATTGGTTTCATTTCTTCTCTTCTCTTCTTCTTCTTATTTTTTTTCTCCTTCTCTCATTCTTTTCTTCTATAATTCTTTCTCTTCTTTCCCCTTCATCTCTCCATACACTTTATTGCATCATTTCATTGCACATAATACTGGGGCAACCTTATACATATTTTTTTCTATTTTCATTAACTTGCAGCATTGCATAATTTGCTTCACACTTTACCCCACCTGCACGTATTTTTACATAATCATAACTAGCATTCATACATGCATTTGTACATAGTCATTGTGAATACCATACTTGGATAATTAAATATGCACACGCTAGCATAACAATTTTGGTACCCAATCCCATTTTCATGAGACAGGATTATTGAAATGTTTTGAGTGCTTCACCCATAAACAGTCATGTTAATCAACCACCATCCAAAGTTGGTAATTTCTAAAAACATTTCAAGACTTCCCTTGGTTGACTTGCTCTCATTCATGGATTAAACTACACATCCTACACACTAAGCAAATTTTGAGAATAGGATTGGAAACATTGTATGCATATTGATCACCTAGCAAAATTCACCTTACTCATCATATCATTTACATGATCTATCTGAAACCTGAGGATTTAAAAAATGACAAACTCACAAGAAAAATGAAAAAGGGCAAAAAAAAAAATCCAATGCCTACAAAAAAAATAAAGAGAACGATAATACAGGGGTAAAAAACAAAAGGAAAAGCCTCGAGAGTACTATCAAAAAGCTTGAATCCCTACGATCCTCAGGTCCATATTGATGAGCTAGCTTACAGGATAATCTACCATGCAGTTGAAACCATCCTTTTTTAAAATGGTTAAATGAGCATCACTTTACACTCTAATCCGTGCTTGAGCTCTTGTTTACCAAGATAGCCTATATTTTTCAAAGAAATTTTGCTCAGTTATTTAATGGGTTTGATTACTTAAGACTGTAATGTTTGAATCTCTTTAATAACATATTCATAGACAACTTCTTCAAAAAAACAAAACAAATTACACTATCTCATTTTTGCAAAGATGCACACGCTTTCTCCAAGCATTACCTTTCGTCACTTGCATTTTCATGTCATGCATATTCATTTCACATTATTTCATACATGATGTCCTATTTGCTTATTCATTCAAATATTCCATGCATATACACAGCTATACACTACCACACTCACATCACTAATATTCATACATAATCAACAGAAGAAGAAAACATACACATCAATGCAATCTCGTAAAAATACCACAAAATATGTATATATCTATATATATCTCAAAAAGCACCATTAGGCTACAATAAAGTGTGTGTGCCCTTGTGGGCACATCACCACATGTCCATATCATGTATATATATCTCTATCAAAAATACCATACGAATAAAATAAGATGGATAACCCTACAGGTACCTCACCACCAAAAAAGTCAACTCTTCATCTGTACATCCATCAAAATACAAAACGAAAGGTTGATCCTCAATTGCTACCCTTACAGCTCCCTCACGTGCATTACCCCATGGGAGTATCTCCACTCCCCTCATATACTAGCACTCGCTCTACTACCCCCTGATTGTGCATCCCCTATCTCTAGTGTCATTGGTACCTCCATTCGCACCACTGGTGCCAACCCCACTGCCTATGGTATTGTAGGTGCCACCATCTACTGAATCCTCCCCACTACTGATGGTAAACTCCACTGAGTTTGATGTGAGTGAGCCTATGATAATGACACTGATCCTAAGTATGAAGGCATAGGTATCCCATGCATCTGCACTCGCCCTCACACTTAGCCCTCTTTGCAGTCTCCTTCATATGGACTACTACTAATCCTACATTTACCTATTGCAAACACCCCACCTCTGCCCATGCCTACTCTAGTTGTATGACTGTCACTCGCAAACCCTCAATATCCATTTCCACCCACCTCTTAGTAGCCTACACATCACGCACAAATTGCTCTAGCTTTACAATCCTCACCAGATGACTGGCCTTCATGGTCTCTGTCTCTTCCCTCATTGCATCCAAAAGCCCCTACATCCACTCAGCAAACTCAATAATCTCATCCCTCTCCATCATCATAGCATCTCACTAACCTCTGAGTGCATCTCACTCCCCAATGAGTGCATCTTGATCACTCCATAGTGCATCCCTCTCCTCGATCACCTGTCACACTCTCATCTTCACCTCATCTTGCTCCCCTAGGGTGACCGTCAGGTCTGCCTCCACCTAATGCTTCTCCTCCTTTAACAGTGATCCATCATCCAATCCAAATCTATTTCTAGAAGCTTATCCTTAAGCTTCTTCACCTTTGCTCGTAGCTACTACATCTCATCCTCTGCTACCATCATCTCTTACAGCTCTACCATGAAGTCAAAATTTATTGGCTCTGCCATAGTATCACCACCAGCATTGCTTACCTCCATTAGAGGTGACTCATCTAACCCTATTATACCCTCATCATCTAATGAATCATTAGCAATATCCATCACTACCACATCCTCCATTACTATTGCACTCGTTGTTATCCCCTCATCACCCTCCATCGATGATCCCATGTCGCTATCACTCACCAAGTGATTATGATCATCATGACACAACCTAACTCGCCTAATAATTTGATCCAACTCTACATCCTCCTCCTCACTAGGCTCAGGTTATCCCTCATCCTTATGGCCTCCCACAAGTCCTAGTGATGCTACCCTCTCCCCACCTAAAAATTCCCTAACTAGCAACACTCCTGCCATGTCACCCCATCCATCCACCATCTTGAGCATAGGCTCCCATCATTGATTGGACCACCATACATCATAATCTTGCATGGTCCCCATATTATCCACATCCAAAACAACTAATGGCTCATCAGGTATCAAGTCAAGTGGTGGCACTACTAGCTTTGGCCCTGGATCACCTACCACTCTATAGATCACCCCAGGTAGACCTAGTCGCCCCTATCGTAATCCAAACTATTGCAACCCATGAGAATGAAAATTACTCTATCTACCATAGGTATTTTCCCACCATCCATCATCCTTGCCTGATGTGAACTAGTTGTTCTACATCCTCCACCTAATCAGGTGCTCCTTTCCATGATCTCCATCTCACCTAATCCATCCTCAAGACCGCTAGCTCCTTTCGGTGATACATCAAATCACCCTCATGCACCCTCTTCACCTTCTTCTCCATATCTACCCTCCATCTCATCACATAAGGTACATCACGACCATATACTCCATGTGCATCATGTGGTAACTTTGATGGTTACAAAATTGTGATTTACTTCCAAGCCCATACCTGTAGCAGTGGACTAACATTGATGCCCATCCACTCTGTCCTCACTACTCGATGAAGCTCCCTATACACCTGTGCCAGTAACATGGGTATCAATTCATATACAATCTTCCACTCAACCATATCACACACTATCCCCATCATATTCCAGGGGAATCTCACCCCTAAAGTATATGGTAAAGCATGGCTGGCTATCATAAACATTTCCATTGCATGGCAATTAGACAAGAACTTATTCAGCCAATACTTTGCATAATCCACTCTGCCCTTCGCATCCACTCTCCTCCACCTATGCCCAAACACCTACTATAATATGCCATCTTGTGCATCTTTCTATGCTATCATAACTGTAATCCCTTCTATTGATAGTCGTTAGATGTGGTATATATCCTCCAGGGTCACTGTCATCTCCCCTATCGATATGTGAAAGGTGTTCCTATCAGTATTCTACCTCTCACATAGCACAAAAATATACGTGTGGTTCACATACACCTCGCGCATCTCCAACACACCATACAACCCCACAATGCACAACCAATTCCCATCCTCTACACACCATGCATCCTGTAGTATAGTTCTAAATTTTTGTAATCAATGTCGATCAAATATCTTCTTCACCTGCCATAGATTGCATTCCACATGTCAAATACCACTCATAGGTTCTAAAAATAATATTGCAAATAGCATAAATTTAGGCATTTTATTTTCTAATTTACATATGCAAATTTTATCATTTATACATTTTTTACATCACATCGTAAATACATTCATTCCATAAATTGCATGTTACTTTTCAAATTGTACAAATTTGCAAAAAAAAAATGGAAAACACGTGTTTGCATGACCCAGTGCGAACCGGTCCATTCGCATGCCCCCGTACGAACCACTCTGTTCGCATGACCCCATGCGAACCTTCCATTTCCAAAAATTTCAACACATGTGATTTCACCCCTCATCACACAATCCAAAAATGTATTTCACATGCACAAAAAACACCAAAAACATGCCAAATTACACAAAAAAATGCACAACTCCATTCACACATGCATGTAAAACAAGATCATCAACCGTAATTCAAAAAGGTCAAACAAACATAGATCTGGATACCCATTTGGTCCAATAGTATTATTCACCCCTCATTTCCACATGAATGTACTCTTACATCAAAAAACCACACATCACATCTCATTCATGTTTTTCAATAGTCAAAAATACATGCATACAAAAATAAGCATCATATCGGGATACCCATTTGGATTTTTTTGTCACGAAGTACACGTATATTACTCCTATCTCACATACATGCCTAATCTATTCCATTTCAAGCACATACAACATTCATTTACCCTAGGAATTCACACACATTTCGATAAAGTATAATTCGCTTATCTCTAGCATCATTTCCCCTGCACTGGTACTCGCTGACGTACTCGCCATTCTATATAGTCTGCTCCTTTCTTCCACTTTATTTCTCCATAGCCACTTTTATTCTATCCTTTGCATGCAAATGATGTCAACAAGTCATTTTCATAATTTAAAATGTGCTTTATGCAGATTCACACCCCACACGTGCGAACCGACAGATTCGCATGCCCCCGTGCGAACCACCCCCGTTCGTACAACCCCATGCAAACTACTTTTTCTTAGTCAAATTCGTCACCCCTGCATCAAATTCCTTTTGGATACTTCCCAATTCTCATTTTTTTCTAGTTTGCCATTTAAATTTTTGCCCTTTCTTCTTCATCATTATCAATCGTTTGCCAATTTTCATTTCCTCCATCGCCAACTCATCACTTGAGGGGGTAGTCATCCAAACACATCAAAATCTACCTTGCACATGATCAAACAACCAAATATCTAATCATGGATACAACAAATACCTAAGAATTTTTTTGTTGAAGATTATCTCAAGTCTTCATGCTAGGACAAATACAAAAGTGAAATTTCTCTTCTCAATCAAAACTTCAATCCAAAACAAGTCAATGTTTGATAAAATCTCAAAATGCCTCTGAATGTAGATATCTCATGGATTTCTCTCTTCATTGTGGTATTTGTAATACCATTTTTGAATGAAGCTCCTAAAATTTCTACCCTACGGCTCTAACGGTTTGTCAAATATTGTCAAAAATAGCTCATCAATCAATCAAAATAAAAAATTAGCAAAGGCATTTGTTTCTTCCACAATTGAAACATTTCAAGTTGATCATAATGTAAGGCAATCTTACACCTTCCCTCGAAAGCAATCATTACAATATTGCAAAGTGTTGTATCCAATCACAAACCATTTTTATCAATGTGTCTCTCTCGCAATCATCCACAAGTCATCAAATCACAAATTCTTTGCCTTCAATTATTCCATCAATTTATATTATCAGTTTTTTGTACTAAACCTTATTTCCACACAATTGAGTACAAAAAGAGGTGAAATGTAGACACCCAAAATTTGCACATTGTCCCTCTCATCATCTTCATGGTAAATCAATTTGGAAAACCCTCAAAAATTGCATAAATTAGTTAAAAACACTATTCATTTATCAAAAACACTATTCACCATCCTTAGACCCCTTGGGATAGCTAAGCCCCTTCCTTAGATTAAATCTAGCCTCATGCGACCTCATTCCTAACTCAACCAAGGTTAAATTCTTCACCATGGTCAAAAAACACTTTATGGTCAAAAGTCAACATTCTTGGTCAAATTATGCTTTATGGCTAATCACATGCTTAATTAGATCTAATTTTGATTTAATCTAACCCTTTCATCTCACCTAGTCTACTTTGACTAGCCTAGCCTAGCCTTGTCACCTCTCACCAGATATTTCTCCACCTCACATTCCCCTGGGTCGTAAATGAAAGATGGAGACTTTTACTCATAAAAAAAAAAAATTAATTAAGAGATATTTCCAAAAATGTGCTAATAAATGCCAAATGGATATTTTTATTTAGGTCACCATGACTTGTGGATGGGTGAGGGATTCTCTCACCCAACTTCATTTATGATCCAGGACACCTCAGGGGACACCTCTTAGGTGGACACCTCACCACACACACCTCACAGGGGATACCTCATCCCCTCCCCCTCACCTTGGCCAAGTCTATAAGTAGAAGGTCATTTCCACCATTTTAGAGAGACCAACTTTAGCTTACAGAATCTCTATAGAAATTACTCCAGACATAGCATCCATCACCCACCCATCACACATCCATCATATTTTTATTACAATAGTAACTTAGTTGTGTTCATAATATTCCTTGTGATTGAGACAAGTTATCAACCTCAAAAGGATAATTTCTGAAGGTGACCCGTTGAAAAATCGAAGAAGCAGCAGTACTAGGACAACTCAAAATTACATATTGTAGATTAGATCAGGTTCACATGTCCCTATGCAAACCTCTTGGTTCAAGCCAGGTTCGTACCCCCCATGCGAACCTCTGCTACAACAAACAAAGATTACAGGATAGGTAAATATGGCATAGTTTAGAGTTTTATACTATTTTTATTAGTTTTTATCATGTTTTAAGCTTATTTAGAGAGTCTTTTGTCTTTATAAACATGGGGTTTGATTGAGGCAAGCCCCCAAATGCTCTAACCACATTTTGTAGGCCAACAGGTACATAAAACACATCAATCCAACGGTGGCCCACGTGCAAGAATCCCATCAACACTAAGGAACACCAAGAAGATAGATCGTGTTGCCTTTGTACACATCTAAAAGGGCTTCCTTAGGGAAGACCCAATTGTAGCCTTCAGGGCAAGAATTGTAAAAGGATATTGCTTTGTAACCTCCTTTTAATTCTCAATAACAAAAGTAGCAAGATTCTACAATTTTTGAATGAAGGATTGTAGTGTCATTTTGGTTGGTTTCACTCCCCTTGTATTTTTTATCTAGTTGTACCAAATTCATGCTTTATCCATATTGGGCATAATTTTAGC
Organism: Wollemia nobilis; assembly: GCA_028583015.1. Lineage (NCBI taxonomy): Eukaryota > Viridiplantae > Streptophyta > Pinopsida > Araucariales > Araucariaceae > Wollemia > Wollemia nobilis. The sequence continues at coordinate 9,008,492 of JAQPPZ010002554.1, forward strand.
TTGCTATATTCATACCCTATATGGAGGGGGAGCAAATTTGGCTTTTTAGGGGTTTTTCTTACTTAAACCCCTCTCGTGATCATCCAATTTTAAGGTCAGCTTTACCCAAAGTAAAATTTCACTTTCCCATCCATTTTTCCCTCCAAACCTCTTATAAATAAGGTTTTGGATCCCCTTAGTTATCCATAATAATTTTTGTGGTGGTTCTAATTCTTGACTCGCTCACATGCTCATACATTCAAGTGGATTTCTATTGTAATTTATTATTTTGACTGTTTTGGTGCTTAGTGATTGCTACCCTTGGGGATTGAGTGAAGGAGTATTGAAAATTGGATAGATCAACCATTTTGGAGTGCTTCTTCCACCTCTTCATTGCTTCTTTCTTGATCCATCAGCTCATTAGGTTTTACATTTGTTTTGTTAGCATTTAACACTATTTTTTGCATTTTGCACCTTATTTTTTGTTGTTTCAGGCCCTAAAAATGGCATCTAAATCATATTCATGCCCAGCATATACAGGGCATAAATTTGGTCAACCATATTCATACCTCCTAGATACAAGACATGAATTTTGTAAAATTATGGTTTTGGGGGTAATATTTACACTTTAAAATCCTAATTTACATCATATTTTGAAGCTTTCTATTGTGTCCATCTTCGTTGTATTTCACATTGTTGTTGCATATTTATTTTGCTATATTTGTACATGTCCCAAAGGTCAAATATCATTTTACTTTCAAATAGGTCAGCTAAAAGGACCAAGGGGTCTTGACTATTACACCTTCAAGCTCAACTATATAGTGGCCTAAGCAGACCCCCAACCATTGATCAAATTTTCTAGGATTTGTGAAGCTATTTTGCAGGTTTGAAGCTATTGGATACTCTAGATGCAAGATAAATATTGGATCGACCACCGGATAAGATAAGTGTTCTAATAGATCTTTACGTTGATTGTTGTTTACTTTCTACTCACTTTTGTGAAAAACCTAGATAATAAATAAGGGTAAATAAATATTTAAAATTCTAGGCATTTGAAAGAGAAAAAGCATATAGTGTGCATCTAGGGTTTAATATTTTTTGTGCATTCCCTTAAACCCTTGCTCAAAAACCTCTTATTTGCAACCTAGGGTTAGATATCATTGAACTAAATAATCATACTAGGCTTAGCTCTTGTATTCTTGCATCTTGTATCTTGCATTGTTCTTTTATTTTCATAGCTTAGTATAGAAAGACAAAACATAGGTGTATGCTTAATTGAACACCTTCAAACACATTTCAACCCAAGACTTGGAGCGAATCCTTAAGCCTCTCCTGGTGAATGTGTTCCTCCCCCACATCGAGTGTAGAGTTATAACAGCCCGTTATCACCTCAATGATTCCCTGTAGATCTAACCTTGAGAACCGTACATCAGTGCACAGTTTCCCCCCTCTACAATTTCTTTATAGTGGTCAAATCAACTAACATTTCATCCTATGGATAAAACAGAGGTTGGGATTGATAAAAATGTTATCTTACATTCAATATTTATGTTTAGCAATGATCATCACATTTAAGTGTTGATTGCGATAAAGAATTATGCTCTTCTATAGTAGCAAATAAAAATGCTCTTGGGGCACCTTAGGACCTTATGGTATATTGATATAGGCTTGTCATAATCCTTGGTTAGATCCCTATTTCATCATCAAAATCCTCTTCCCTATTTTTTAAATCTTCAATATGCATTTTTTAATGACAAAAAGGAGAATGGAAATGGAGAATATAGTTGTTTAGAGGAATGGAATAACTCATATCCTCCTCAATTTCTTGAACTTATTTATTCTTAGATTTGGTAACTATACCCAGAGAAGTAGTAGAAGCCATAAGAGTAGATAGAAAACAATTGAGAAGTAACTAGGGTTTAGAAAAAATACCAAGCCTCAAGCAAAGCTACCAAGAAATAAACCTATTAGAACACTCATTTAAAACAAGACTATTTTATTAGAATAAACCACAAGAGAAAGAGGAAAGCTATATAAAATGCTAAGCAACCTACAATAAAAGCAGTAATATCTACGAGCACTAACTCACTAAGCTCTATTCATTAGAAAATGGAAGATAAATTCCTCGAAAGTACGGATTCATATTGAATTCACCAAAATAATGTGGGAAAATTTGGCATAACTCATAGAATCACTACAACTCATATAAGTAATGTTAAATAATCTAATCAAAACAATACAACAAAAGAAAGATAAGCAAAAATGCAATAACTGAGCTAATATTATTTCAATCAAAGCGAGTGCAATATTGTAGAAATAAGTTTATTCTCTATATTAAAATCATTAACAAAAAATGTGTCGAAATTCTAATGCATAAAATAGTACTCAACATTGTAAGGCATCAAGGATCAAATCACCAAATGACAATATTGAAAGTAGTAGCTACTCAAATCTTAATCTTACTTACGCACTACAATAATAAGGAATGGTCACACCTAGGATCAATGCCTAGGATCAATGTAGAGGATTCAATATGCTTTGTAATCGATCTTTGAGTGGCAACTTCGATCTTTCACTGTGAAGACTAGTAAAGTACCCCATCCTTCTCCATGGAAGATAACAAACCAGTGTTCAATGGTTTTGGATATACTTCTAAGAATAAGAGAGATAAATTGAGCAAAAACTTCATGTGTTGCTACAATGACAATAAATATATATATATATATATAAAGTGAGATTATATTGAAGAGTCAATGCAATAATAAAAGATTTGACGAAGAAATGATAAAATGAAATAATTATTTAATGAAAGAGAATTTTTTTCCTTATGAGTCTAATGTCCAGATTATGTCCTTGTTGAAGCTATGAAATCATAATCATGAATCATAACAATACACCAGTTGAACCCTGCATATAAAAACATACTAAATTTTGGACTAGAAATCAAAAATTCAAAAAATATGATCGATGTTTATGATTGCCACGTAAAGTGGTGATTGCCACACCCTCGATCTTAAGGACACACTTGAAAAAACAAGTATAAACACGTCACTTAGCCACACGTACATCCTTGTATTAGTATTTAGAAAAGTTGGTAAACGAAAGGACAAAGAAAATCCAAGAAAAAGAAGACAAATTGAATGTTAGAAAATAACCAAAACCATTCAGCAATATAACTCGTCATTCTTCAATTCAAAGACTAATAAAGTTAATCTATCCGTCTCGTTTTAAAAAAAAAATAAAGCTCCTTCAAAACAATAATGATTAATACTCTTTTTAAATATATATTATTATTTTATTTTTATTTTTAAAAAAATTAAAAAATTAAACAAACAGATGTATCCACAATATAGACTTATGCCGTCAATCTCACACACAAAGGTGTGGGTCATATATACACACTCTTCGTCAATATGGAAAAGACTTCACGTGGATCTTAAAAAGATGAGTGTGAGATAATTATGTCTTCTTACAATCTGTGGGTCTTATACGTACACTCTTCGTCATTGTAGAAAAGTCTCTTCATATTTATCTTATCAAAATAAGTGTGAGGTAGTTGTATTTTCTTGCAATTCCCTCAAGTGTACGTAAACTTTGGTATATATTTGAAGTTAGGAAGGAAAAAGGAGAACACAAAAAGTTTGAATGAACTAAAAAAAATCTGTTTAAAACAACAGCATCCTGCATATCCCTATAAAACTTTAAAAAAGAAAAGTAGAAACGATTCCCACACTCCATTTAATATTAAAAACAATACATCCCAACATATGACTGACTGAGTACAATTTATTCCCAAACATGTGACTGACATTCTTATAAGTTTTAGTTCTACTTTATTACTGATTTTAGAAAATGCCAGGTACAGAGTATATCCATCATTTACGTGTAACATTTGATTTGAACATCTTACACCCCATTTTCTGTGGTGTGAATCTTCACGTCAGATTTCCGCCCCCGTGCACTCACATTATAGTCCACATTTAAGATTCACCATATCACATTCTGCTAATATCTGTCCTCTATTGCAGACAGATGCTAAGAGTAAGTGAGAGTAAGCAAGTTAATATCGTCTACCTTCTTCTTTTACACCAGACATGACAGGGCCCAAATAGAGTCCTTTGGAATAAAGCTCAATTTTTAACTTTTTATCAACTTGACAAAACCAAATAAATCAAATCCTAATGCAATTTGGATCATCAGGCATAGTTGATAATAATTAAGAAGCAAGTTGTTAAATTTGTATTGCATCTCTCATTTTCAGATTTTATTTTTATCCTTTTTAAGGACCACACTTTTTTAAAGCATAATCGGCCTTCTTCCTCTTAAATAGGTCTTCTTCCTCTCAAATTAAACTTGGGTAATTTGATAACAGTTTAATTGCATCTATCAGTTTTAAATTTTATTTTTATTCTCATAGTTTTACTAATTTTTTTTAAGGGATCACATTTCTTGAGAGCATAATTAAACTTAAATAACAATCCAATAACATACTACTAAAATATCTTAAATTTTATTTTTATTTTTATAGTTTTACTAATTTTTTTAAGGGATCACATTTCTTCAGAGCATATTGGAACTTTAGTTCTCTTAAATTAAACTTAAGTAATTAACAATCCAACAACATACCACTAAAATATCTTAAAACGTTTTTCAAATCTACGCTTTTTAAATGTAAGATAACTACCCGACCCGTTTTATTGGTATGAAGTGGTTGAAATTATAGTTGTAAGTTGACTAACACTAATGTTTTTAGTAACCCTTTCCTCGAAAGAATCGTGTAAAGTAGACCATCAACCTTTTCATACATTCAAACCAGTTCACACTCAGACTGGAATCGAACTCAACGATCTCAAAAAGTACATAGGACAGACCGAAGTTCACGTGGTGGTGCTTGTAGGCGTTACAGTATGTAAATCACGTGTAATCTTTGTCGAATTCATGTATTCATAATAAGCAGGATTGTGCATTTTCTTGTTTGATTTCCCATTTTGCTATTCATGTCGTTGACTGGAGACGTTTTTTAATCTTTTCGACTGTGAAAATTGTGGATATTGTTAGCTTGAAAATGGTCCATCGTATCTGTCTCCAGAGCATTCAAACTGTGTTTTGTATAGTGCCGTTGAGTCCTAACGTTTGTTTTTTTTATTTGAATTCAAACCAATATTGGGGTTCTTTTATTTGAATTCAACCCTTCAACAGTGGGTTTTTTATTTGAATTCCAGTGATTAAGATGTGCTGGTTTCCTTTAAGAAAACTTAAGTTTAAAAGTGGATGTTCAATTTAAAGTAAACTGAACTGATTTTATTGTGGTAAAATACTCATGTATTAGAACCTGCCGGGGTTCGACTCACCTGTTTGATTTAGTGTTTTCTAAGAAAATAGCTATTCAATTGCAAAAATGTAATATTTATTCGACTAACATATCACTCTTCAATCACTTCCCCAAAAATATGTAATAAAATTGTAAGAAATCCATCGGGGCCAGATGCCTTGTTAGGATGGAAAGACAAAACTGTTTCATGGAGCTCCTCCATAGATATCTTCTTCATCAAGATTTCATTTTGTCCTCAAGTGATAATTGATGGAATATTTTGTAGAAGTTTTTCTTGTGCCTCCTTATCTTGCCTAGTATTTGACAAAATATTTTTGAAATAATTAATTGCTTCCTTCCTTATATCTTCTTTATCCTCAATATTTCTTCCATCTGGAGTTAAAATATTTTTTATGTGACAAAAAAAAATTGTTTTTGTTGTAGCATGAATTTTTTTGTATTTCTATCTCCTTCCTTGAGTCATTTCTCTCTAGATTTTTGGAACCAATATGACTCCTCCTTTTTCAATGCATTATGATAATTAGAAAGTAATTGTTTTTCTTTCACATAAGAATCTTGATCCATTCCATTAATTTCTACTATCTCTTGTAAATTTTTGAGCTTGGATTCAATTTATTTTTTTTTCTTTAAAAATGTTACCAAAATATTTGGCATTCCAAATCTTCATTTGCTCCTTTAAATATTTCAACTTTTGAACAAAATTGTACATACATGATCCTTCAAATTTTGATTCATCCCACCATAACATAACCATCTGGAAAAAATCAAGGTCTTGGAGCCACATAGAATGGAAGCAAAATGGACTTTGGATGACCATTATTAGGTAACTCACAAGTCAAAAGAATGGGTTTGTGATCCGATCTTGCTCATAATAAAATATTTGAAGAGATTGTATACTTTGTTTGCAACCATTTATTGGATAACAAAAATCTATCTAGTATTTCTACTATATGATTTTTCCCAATGCATCTATTATCCCATGTATATTGAAATCTTGAGGGACTAACATCCCAAAGGTCATTTGAATTGACAAATGAAGCAAAATCTTGCATTGATTTAGACCATCCTAGAATACCACCCTTTTTTCCAAAGGAGATAGAACAATGTTAAAATCACCCCCAAGAATCCATAGATCACAATGAATCATCATTGTATTTGATAAAAATATGCTAAGGTCCTTCCAACATCTTTCATGAGGAGTAACTATAGTTGGAGCATATACATTTATAACCCCAACTTTGATGTTTTCCTCTTTCCTACAAAATAATCCAGCAACCCAATTACTTTTTGCTTCTAATAATTGCCCATCCCATTTGCATTTGTCCCATATTATTGCAATACCACCTGAAGCTCCTATAGAAGAAACTACTAAACAATCACCCATCTTCCAAATCTTCTTAAAAGCATCCTTACATTCCTCACTGCTTAATTTTATTTCTTGTATTAAAATAAACTTAGGACTATAACAACCTATTAATTCCTTAATAACTATTTTTTAGGGGTTTTATTCATACCCCTAATATTCCATGATATCATTTTCATCATCAACACTTTTTATTTTTATTAGTGGGCTTAGCCCCACTTCTTGTTAACACCTGTGATATTTTTATTTGGCTTCCTAGATCAATATCCTTTTGAGTTTCTTTTTCTCTTTATTCCTACTTTGATGACCTTCCTCTCCTTCTTCCATTCCCACCAACACTCTCATCTTCATCAATCTCTTCTATTTTTTCTATTTTTTCATATTGTTCATAATGAGACTTATCTTCTAAAGATTTATGTTGCCCTAAAGAATCAAAAGTGCAAGGAATAGCCTCATTAGCATTTTCTTCTTTATGTTTCCCTAAAAACTCTAAACTGCATAGATGATCCTCCATAGTCATTACTTTCTTATGTTGGCCTGGAAACCCTAAATTTCCTTGGATATCCTCCATAATATTTTCTTTATTGTATTGCTCTTGAAACCCTAAAGTGCAAGGAATACACTTTGTACTACTTTCATTTTTATTGTAAGGAGAATATTTTATGCTACTTGAGGAAAATAAAGGTGATTTACTTGGATTAAGCTTGACCTCCTTCACCTCATTTGCTTTAAAATTTGCTTCCCCATATTCCTTTGCTTTAAAATTTGCCTTCCCCTCTTCCTTCGCACATTTAGCTCCTTCTATATTTGAACTTGTGCATTGTACTTCCTCATCCCTCATATAATTTTTTTCTTCTAATGGTTGATTTGAGTGAACTGTAATGGCCTTTGCCATTTGATGATGTAGAGGGGTTTTTCTTGCCACTTTCTTAGGAGTGGAAAATCCTTGATTTGACCTAGCTTCTCCTATGATATGATCTCCTTATTTCAAATTGAAGCTACCCTCATGCCCAAAAATTTCCATCTCTTCCTCCATCATTTTCACTTTGCAATCTCTTGCCATGTGCCCAGTTTCATGACATTTGCGACATCGGAATGCAATATTTTCATAATCCACTTGTTGATCCCATTCTCTTGATTCAGATTTAATCTTAATCGACTATGGTAAAGGTTTTGAAATATCCATGGCAACACATATTCGAGTGTATACAGCATGCCTTCTCTCCTTAGTAGTTGGTCCCTCTTGGATGAATTCACCTAGAGTATTACCAATATTCTTCAAAACCTCCTTATTGATGAGTTGATAAGGAAGTCCAAAAAGCCTAATCTATATCAGAAGCCTTTTAATAGTTTCTGTGTCCACAAAAAAATTCTCACTCCAAGGTCTTAAATATAATGCATCTTTACCCCTAAACCATGGGCCTCCATCCATTATTTTATCCCTTATTTATGAACTAGAAAAAATAATGAGGAAAAATCCTTTTGGAAGAAAAGTCATGGAGTAATTTGAATTCAATCCCCACTTCCACTTGATCCAATTTTGAATCTCAGAAAAAACCTGGCCAATATCCATGGAACTTACATATTAACCCTTTGGTTTTAAGAACCAAAGGTGAGTTACAAATCTCTATTTATCCAAATGGTTATTTTCTTGTTTTATTTTCTAATAATGAAGATAGAGAGAAAACTTTTCAAGGGGGTCCCTGGTTTTTTGGAAGGGCAGGGCTTTTCATGAAGCCTTGGCATACTAAATTTAAATCCAAAGAAGAGATGCCTTCTATAGCTCCCGTGTGGGTTAGACTCTTTGGCCTCCCTATTGAATTTTGGAATCCTACTATTTTTTCTTCAATTGGAAACTCTTTAGGAACTTTTATGATGACTTTTGATTGTACTCAAAATTTTGAACATATTATTTATGCTCAAATTTGTGTTTTAATGGATTTTGACAAACCCCTACCTAAAAAGATCACTTTACAATTTGGGGAAGACACTTGGGAGCAAGTAGTGGACTATGAGAACATTCCTTTTCATTGTAGAATTTGCCATGAATATGGTCATTTGGCTAGTGCTTGCCCAAATAAAATTCCTGATCAAAAGAAAGAAGATATAAACTCAACAGGTTTCCAAATGCCTAAGAAGAAGAACACTTAGAAAAAACAGTTATGAAGGATCAATCAAAGTCATCTCGCTAATATGTTTGAAATCCTTTCCACAAATGATGTCCCAAGTGAGGAAGAGGAAATAATGGAAACATAAATCTTAGAAACACAATTTAAATATGAAGGGAAGAACTCAGAGACAAACCAACAAATCAAAGGTTTTCAACAGAAAAAAAGGGAGAAAATTTACACAAGAAAAACAATCTTTTAAATGTCAAAACTTCAAATAATACAGGTCCCAATATAGACTATGTTGAACCCTCTAGTAAAATTTTGGCTGTGTACGAGCATTCTTCAAGGTTAGAAGCCATCTCAGATTCAATTGGAGTAAGTCAAGAAATAGGGAAAAAAAATTGAAGATGGATTCTAATCAAAAAGCAGGTCGCAAGACCAATCAATATCATATGGTAAAAGAAGGTGAAAAGCTTGTAGAGGAAGGTAAGATTAATGCCCTTCCCAAATTTTTTAGCCCTGGTGTTAATGAAGATCATCACTTGGAATATTAGAGGACTCAAAGGGAGTCTTTCAAAACAAAATGAAATTAGAAGAATGATTCAGATAAATCATCCACATCTTGTTTTCCTTCAAGAAACGAAGATGTCAATGGAGGATATGGACTCAATTTCCAGTAAAATTTGGCCAACTAGAAAAGTGGTTTCCCTCAGTTCCCAGGGGACTTCTGGTGGCATTGCTTGTCTTTGGGACCCAAAAGAGGTAGTTATTCACCATATGGTTGGCAGTTGGGGTCTATTGGCTATAGTTATTCAAAGTAGACATTCCAACCAAATTATGCTCTACATTACTATTTATGCTCTGACTGCTTTGGAAGAAAAAAGAAGATAGTGGAAGGATATAACTCATATTATCTCTCATTTTCCTGAAGCTTGGATCTTGATCGGAGGAGATTTCAATACCATCCTCTCTCTGGATGAGAAAATGGGGGGAAATAGAAATTTGGATAAAAGCACTGACCTCATGAGCGAATATATTGCAAACCTCCATCTTGTGGACATCCAACTAGATAATGGCCTTATGACTTGGTCTAACAGAAGGCAAGGCTTAGCTTGTATAATGGAGAGATTGGATAGGTTTTTGCTCTCTGAAAATTTCTTAATCCATGGTCACATTCCTAAAGTGAAGACTCTTAACAATGTTGGTTCGGATCACTGGCCAATCATGGTGGAAATGTGGAAAACCAATGTGAGTTTCTCTCCTTTTCATTTTCAATTAATGTGGCTCAGAGATAGTTCCTTTAGACCTCGTGTGCAACAATGGTGGAAGGAAGGTAAGCCTAGGCATGGGACTAAGATGTTCTATTTTGCCAAAATACTGCAATACATTAAATCCAAAATCAAGACTTGGAACTGGAAGGAGTTTGGGGATGTTCATAAAAAAAACATGAAGTTATTGCTCAACTTGAAAATTTGAATAAGAAAATCCATTTAGATGGCCTCACAGAGAATAGAAGTGCAGATGAAATTAAACTCACAACTCGGTTAGAGGAATGGGAAAAAAGAAGAACTCTTATGGAAGCAAAAATCTAGAATTCAATGGCTCAAAGAAGGAGATCGAAACACAAATTTCTTCCACAAATCTCTTCTAGCTCGAAGATCTCACAACTTTATTTCTTCCCTGAAATCAGATTCTGGAGATGTTGTCTATACTTGGGATGGCATGAACTCTATTGTTGTCGATTACTTTTCCAATATTTTTGTTGCTACTCCTCTTGACTCAACTTCTCAACAAAATGTTCTTCAAGCAATCCCTTCTCTTATCACTTCTGAGGAGAACTCTATTTTGACTACTCTTGTTACTATCAATGAGCTTCAACAGGTAGTTTTTAAAATGCAAAAAGGGAAAACCCCAAGTCCTGATGGTTTTCCCATTGAGTTCTACCAAGAGTTCTGGGATATCCTTCATGTTGATTTATTAGAGGTGGTGGAAGAAGCCAGGAAAGCCAAAGAAATTTTGAAGGTTATCAATAAAACTTATATTACTCTTGTTCCAAAAGCTCAAGAGGTTGATCATATCTCAACTTTTAGACCTATTGCTTTATGTAATGTTCTTCTCAAAATCATTACTAAAATCATGGCTGAAAGGTTGAAGCCTCTTTTGCATAAGATTATTTCCCCTGAGCAAGGGGGTTATGTGAAAGGGCATCAAATAGTAGATGAGATAGTTCTTGCTCAGGAAGCCATCCATTCCATGGATATGCAAAAATCTCCTTCCATGTTCATTCGGTTAGACTTATCCAAAGCTTATGACAGAGTGGATTGGCACTTCCTTATCAAAGTTTTGAGGCAATTTGGTTTCTCTAAGGATTGGATGGATTGGATTATGGGATGTATCTCTTTAGTTTCCTACTTAGTTCTTATCAATGGCAGGCCTTCTCAGTCATTCCCTGCTTCCAGAGGTATTAGGCAAGGTGACCCGCTATCCCCTTATTTATTCATCATTCTTGTTGAATGCTTGGGTAGGACTATAACCAAAAAGAGGGAAAACAAAACCCTTGAGGGAGTTACCATTGCTCATGGAGCTAGACCTATCTCTCATCTTCAATTTGTGGATGACTCTACTCTTTTAGGTAAAGCTACAGTTAAGGAAGCTTCTAATATTAAGCAAATCATTAGCTATTTTTCTAAGGCTATTGGGCGGTTCATCAATGAAGACAAATCTAAAGTTATTTTCTTTCACTGCTTCTGCCAGACAAGAATCCATGGTCTTGGATAAATTAAGATATAAGAAGACCTCCCTTCCGATCACTTATTTAGGTATTCCCATCAATATTCAAAGGCAGAAAAATAAATATTGGAATTGGTTGTTGGACAAAGTCAAGAAGAAAATTGGAAAGTGGACCAACAGGTGGCTTTCTTCTGGGGGTAGAATCACCTTGGTAAAATCAGTCCTTCAAGCTATTCCTATTTATGTATCTTCCATGTTGAATATCCCAAAGGTTGTTCTTCGAGAACTAGATCAAATCAGTCATCGATTCCTTTGGAGTGGTACTAAGGAGAAAAGAAAATGGGCCTTGGTGAAATGGGACACTTTATGTCTTCCTAAGAATGAAGGGGGGTTAGGATTCCGGTCTTCTATTAATAACAACAAAGCTTTAGCTGCTAAATTATATTGGAGGATGTTGCATAACCCCAATGCTCTTTGGGCCAATAATCTCCATGCTAAATATGCTGAGAACAAAAGTCCTGAAGACCTTGTTCGCTATCAACTTCCCACCAAAGGTTCTCCCATTTTAGCAGTTCTTAAGACTGGTGAGGATTTGATAAAGAAAAATTTATTTTGGATCATTCATAATGGTCAACAGGTAAATTTTTGGATAGATTCTTGGGATGGTCACAAGCCTTTGATAACTCAGTTTCCCGATTGGAGGCCTTGGATGGAGGAGCTTCACCGAGCTAACTCGGATAAAGGTGGCTAATTACTATCGGTACCATACTGGTAATTCAAAGGTTGGTAGATATTGGATCCCTATTGAGGACTGGCCTATTCAAATCCCAGAAAGGCAAAGACAAGATATCCAAGGCATCCTTCATATGAGATCTCTCTCTTGGTCCCATGAAAAAGATTGTTTTGGATGGAACAACACTACTAAGGGTGAGTATTCAGTTGCTCAAGGTTATTTGACCTTATGCCATAATAATCCCAACCAATCTTCTGACATATTTTCTCAGTTGTGGGCTCAAAAGCTCTGGCCTAAGGTGAGGTTCTTTACTTGGATTTTATTGCATCGTAGGGTGCTTACTGGTGAGCAACTTATGAAGCGTGGTTTTCATGGCCCTTTTAGATGTGAAATGTGTGAAGAGAATGTAGAAACTCTCAACCATATTTTTATTGAGTGTACTTTAGCCTCTGAGCTATGGAGGAGAATGGCCACTTTACTTGGCTTACAGTGGTCCAATTTTTTTACTTTTGAACAACTTTGGAGGGATTGGCCTAAACAAGAGGGTGTTGATCATTTTATTAGGCAATTAGTTTGGATGGGTTCTACCATTCTTCTTTGGAATATCTGGAATGAAAGGAACAACCATATTTTTAATCAAGATAGGAAGGATATTCACTATATTTGGCAAAATACCATAGCCAACTTAGTTGAATCAGTCCATCAACTCCTTAATCACCCCCAAAACTCCCACCAAAGATGGGATCAAGTGATGCAAATATTGAAGATTAAATCTTCTAAGGGCAACCAACTTAAAGGGAATGTGAGTATTTGTAAGATGGATAGGACAAGAAATTGGCAACCTCCTCCTAAGGATTTTGGAAAATTCAATACTGATGGAGCCTCTAGAGGGAACCCTGGAAAAGCCAGTGCGGGAGGAATTGGTAGACTTTCATATGGCTCCCTGGTTTTTACTTTTGTTGAGAATTTGGGTATTCTTTCCAATAACCTTGCTGAGGGGTATGGTATCCTCAGAGGCCTTCAAGAGGCTACTAAGGTTGGATGGGAAAAGGTGTTAGTTGAGTCTGACTCTCAACTCATGATTAATCTTTTGAAGACTCCTTCTAAGAATCATAAGGTTGATTGGAGAATAAAAAGAATTATTGAGAAGATTCAATTAATCCAGATGGGATTTTTGAAAGTTGATTACAATCATGTGGTCAGAGATCAAAACAAGAGTGTTGATGCTTTAGCTAATTGGGCTTTGGACAAAGGTGATCTTACTTGTTATGGCCACCCTCCTAGATGGTGGGCTTCACAAATTAGGGAAGCTCTTCTTTCTATCATTTCTTTGGATGGCTCCAGTTTTGAAGGTACCTAGTTTCTTCTTGCTTTATTTTTTGCTTCTCTTTGGTTCGATCAGGTTATTTTAGTTCCCTAGCTCAAACTATTCTTTCTTTTGTTTCCTCTGTTGATTCTTGCCTTAAAAGTCTTCTGGTCTAGAAAGGTCATTGTTATGTTCAATTTTTTTTTCTTTTTTCTTTTTTTTTTTTTGTTTAGTTTTTTAAGGTGTGTGTGTTCTTTTGTTTTGTTTTGTTTTTGTGTTCTTTGTGTTGTTTTTTGTTGTTCTTGTGATTTTGTTGTGTTGTGTTTTTTTATATTTTTTGTTATTGTTCTTCTGTTTTTGTCGTTCTTGTTCTTGTGTTTCTGTTTGTTTGAGTTAATTCGTGTTTTTATGTGTGAGTGTTTTCTATGTTTTTTGTTTTTGTTTATTGTCTGTTGTTGGTTGTTTTTTATTTTTATTTTTATTTTTTTTAATTTTTTAGGTTTTGGTTGTGTTTATTTTTCATGTTTTTTTTTGTTATGTCTTTGTAGTGTTTTGTTGTTTTTGTCTTGTTTGTGTTTTGTTATGTTGTTCTTGTGTTTTTTCTATGTGGTTCGTGTTGTGGTTTTTTTTATCTTATTGTGTGTGTGTTTGGTTGTGCTTTTCTTTTTGACACACTCAAGGAGCATGTTTTTTATTTTATTTTATTATTTTTATTGTTATTTATTTATTTATTTTTTAAATTATTTTTGTGTGTTTGTTTGCTCCTTGAGTATGTCAAAGGTGGTAGGCCAGGTCCGAGTCCTGGGCATTTTTGGCGGAATGGATACCCCTGCCTCCTTGGGTCTTACCCGAAAGTGGCATCCCTTCTGGGATGTTTTCCACAAATAAAAAAAAAAATCATCTCAATTTGATAATCACTTTTGGTGTAGTATCTACTACCTGAATAGGGTTTGTCATAGATTCACTCTTCCTTTTATTGCTAGCTATGGTATTCATAATTCCAACTAGGTCATTCTTAATTTCAATAACGGCTTTCAAAAATGACTTTATTTCCATGTTACCTAAATTTTCTTTAACGAAATCCTTTAAATTCTCCTAATATCTAGAACAAGAAGAGATAATTATTCCGTGATCGCAATTTGCTTTCTACTTCTTGCTTCATGCTCACATTTCCTCCTTGTTCTTGGTTTGCACTCACACTTGCATCTAGTTGCACTCACTTCTATCTCACACTTATACTCACTTCTGGATACACTCAACCCTAGCTCATGCTTGCACTTGCTTCCAACTACACTCACTCTCGGCTACACTCACTTTTGGTTGCACTCACTTTTGGTTGGGTTGCACTCACTTCCTCCTCACTACCAACTCATGCTCGTACTCACTTTTGGCTGCACTCACTCCCATGATGCATTAAAAAATGAAACATATGCACTAAAAAATGAGGTAATAAGAAAAATGGAAAAAATGCATAAAAATATAAAGCACATGAACCAACAAGAAAAATTAATACATAGCTCAAAAAATGATGCAAGATATATATAAGTTGTTGAAACATCAATATATATAAATAGATAGGTATATAGATTAATTATTGCATTGGTAAACTAAAAATATGGTGGAATAGTAACAACTAAAGATAGCATATTGACCTCAAGACATGTAAGGCCCAAAGCAATGAGGTCTCTCCATTCATCAAAGGTGGATATATGTTACATTTCATTTCTTAGCATGATATTGTAGCATTCCAAAATATTTTGAGTGCATCCTCTTTACCAAAAGTAGTATTGGCCCTCTAAGGATTTTAGATCATTTATTTTATCAATGAATTCCAAAGGGATTATGGTGAATGTCAAACTAAGACATTCAATTTGAGCATAGAAGATGTGACTCAAACATAGTATGTTCACTTATTGAGGTTTAAATGGTATGACCTCTAGAAGTCATGATGGAAAAGACAAGGTAAAGCTACCATAATGGATTCTTGGTATTGAACAAACGAGCATCAAAGGATAATTATATGAACCCATATGGATGAAAGAATTAAAATAGAGGATGTAATTCCATCCTTTTTATTTTTATATAATTATGATAGCTAAATAAATCATTTAATGAATGCTAGATATTAGGATTACAATATCAAAAAAATATTAAGGTTTCATAAAAGTATATAGCAAAATAAACATAAAAAAACATATAAACAATGTTATGGGTATAGTTATCTTAAGAAAACTTGGTAATGAGAAACTATCTTCAATGGAATAAATTTTAAAATTATAAAGTAAAAATATAAATAAGAAAAAAATATCATAATTTTCTAAATAATACAAATGGCTAAAATATTTCAAAGTCATAAGATTAAGGAACTTCATGCTTACGTGGATTGAATTAAATCAACCATAAAAATTTTAAGATAATATGATACAAAAGAAGATATTACAATTATTTATACATTACCCTAGTACATATCATGTTACATAGGCCAATACTACAAGGAGGGCTAGGATTAATAAGTATAAAGATTATGAACAAAGTATTGGTAGCAAAACTAGGATGGAGAATAATGCAGGAGAGTGAGGCATTATGAGTGAATATTTTAAAGAGTAAATATATGGACAACAATGAAAGAGATAGAATCCTAACAATTGAAGATCCCTATGGTGGCTTAGTAATCGAGAATCATATAGTACAAGGTAGAGAGGTCCTATGGAGAGGAAAAAAATGGAATATTGGAAAAGGAGATAAAGTGCATATTTGGGAGGATCCATTACTGGAGAATGTCCCATTAGTCAAGGATACCATAATTATAGTAATTAGATATGAAAGAAGCAAGGTATAGGAATTGATAAAGAGGAAAGAAGGAAACATGGGATGGAAGAAGCTGGAGGGTAATTCTCAAAATGAATAAGTGTACAAGATTTTCAATATCAAACGAAGATCCTACTTTTTGAGTAATATTATTAAGGAAGATACCACAAAATGTAAAATAGTGAAGAGAGTAAATTTAATGTCAGGTCAACTTATAAAGTATGGATAGCAAAACCAGAAGATGAATTTCCATGGAAAAAATATGGAATAAAGGAGAAATACCAAATTTGACAATATTTTTGTGGTTGGCTGTTGAAAATAGAATATTAATGATGGATAACCTTAGAAAGAGAGGATTCCAAAAAAATAATATATGTTCACTATGGAAGGAGGAAAATTCAGTAAGTCACGTCATCCTACAATGCAAGTACTCAATGGAAAATTTCTCAAGGATAATGCAAGAATTAGGCATTTGCTAGATGATGCCAAAAAAAAAATTGGACTCAATCTAACAATAGGAGAGACCATTCAAAGGTAAGAAACTAAATACCATTCCACTTTACTTTGGGAATATGGCTAGAAATGAATAGAAGATTTTTTAGGAATGAAAGAAGATTAATATATAAAAATATGCAAGGTATTAATGGTAGCATTAGTGAAAATGTATTTGTAATAAAAATAGCAAGTAGTAAAAAGAACAAAATAGAAGATAATATAAAAAAGAAATTATGGAGATGTACAAGACAATGTAGAAATTCACTACAAGAGATAAGTAGAAAAGAAGTAAGATGGAAAAAGAAAAGGAGAAATGAAATTATATTTTGATGGTGCATAAAAGGGTAAACTAGGAAAATTAGGAGGGGGTTATCATTAGGAATTCAAAGGGATTTATAATGGGAGCATATGCTAGGTTATATGGAACACTAACTAATCATGTAGTAGAAGCTAGAGCAATACATGAAGAAATCAAGTTAACAAAAGATATGGAAATCAAGAAGTGGGTAGTGGAAGGTAATTCATTGAATATAATAAATAGTCTTAAAGGAAAGAATAGGCTAAGTTGGCAAGTAAGTGAAATTATCTAGGAGGTTGATAATATGCTTAGAATGTAGGCAGCAAATCCACATCCTAGCAGAAGAAAAAGTAATCCATGGATTTGCATAGTTTTGTTGAATTTTGCTCAGTTTTGATGAAAGAGTACAAATGTCAAATCATAAAATCAAAAATAAAAAATAAAAATGTACAAGGGTGCACATGTACGATGTGAAAGGAAATGAAATGAATTTGGAATGTGCATTTAGGGTTAATTTGATTAAAAAACGAATTAGACCTTAATAAACCTTGTAAAAAGAATTATTTTGGAAATTCACTAGGAACAACAGTTGTAAATGATGTGATGCTTCAGTGAAGAAAAATTACAGAAACATATTCTAGAAATAATGCAAAAATGATAACTAAGGAAATAATGACACCATTCAATGCACATATAACACACAAGATTTACCCTGGTTCACCCAAATTGGGCTAGTCCAACAAACAAGAGTCTATCCTCCTTGATATATTATTCTCTCTCCTCCCTAAAATGGGACATTACAATAATTATATAAGGAAACTCATACAACCCTAAACCACCAAGTGGTATTAGGGTACCATGGATACAACACCATGGGCTAAACCACCCACACCCACTCACCACCCACCAACCGTGGGAATCCCGAGGGTCACTCCAAAAGTAGTGATAAAAGTAGGTGAAAATTTCGGTGCCTGGTTCGCAGACTTCTCTCGGTCGGCTTTGTCGGCATCTATCACTTTCATCGTATCTAAGGGCGTCCCCCTACACACCCCGAGCCATCACCTATTACGTAATCACCTTTACCGTAGTCGGGGGTCCTTGGGGGCCTCCGGCCCCCAGACCCCCCCTACCTGTAGTCTTTTGCACTGTAGTGCCGTACAATTCATTTTTGACAAAGAATGAGACACATCCAACATTCAAAAACCGCTTTGGAACGGTCTAGGCATGCATTATATAGCCCCTCTTATTCATTTTTTTTTGGTTCATTATGGTTCACTATTATTCATTAATTGTTTATTATTGTAATATCAATATAGAATTCATGGAGTATGGATTATGGAATAGAATTGTTGTTCAATGAGTGATATGTTGTTGAATGATGAAATGCTATTTTTAATATGAATATAACAGTTATTTTCCTTAGTTCCTTATCCTTGTGAATTTCTCCATTCTTTTTGGTTGTTGCAGGTTGTGTAGTTAATGTTTAGCACATAACTTGGCATGTATATGGATGGAATTGCATTGTGAATGATCTTGTTACTCTACAGATTTGGTGTGAATCATGGAGTGGATTATGAGATGAGTTACAGCCATAATTTAATGTTTTCCCATAGTGTACGATTTTTGTAATCATCCATGGTGAATATAATTCATTACTAATGAATTAGGGTTTGCATGTGATGGAGAATTGGAGCAATTGATGCTTAGAACCTTTCCAAAATATGTCTTGGAAGAATTGGTTGTATCAAGTGATAAATATGGAAGATAGTTGCAACAAGATTTCGTACGAAAAGTACAATTTTTTCTATAAAATTGTAAAAATTATCGTTTTACTCGATTTTGTGATTAAGGCTACAACCCAATTCTGCCAAATAAGGAAAGAATGCTAGTTTGAGGAAATAAATTACAAAACTGATCGATTTAACTTATAAATTTATTCCAATTAGTTTTTTGTGTACCAAATCATACAAGATATAGGGTTGTACAATTTGGATCATAAAAATGTACAATTTGGTGACCGTACAAGCTGTTTTGGCGAGTTGAACTAGTGTACGATGAAGATCGTACATGTTGTACGATTTGTACAAGTTGGGGTTTGAGATCTTGGGAATCATTTCCATAGCTTCTAAACTACCTCCCCATTGAGAATACTACATCGCTAGCATCTACATTTGGAACTTTTGCCTTATCAAAACTTTGGCATTTTTGTTAAAACGGGTCAATAAGTGTTGTAGTCAAGAAGTGTTGCAGTCAAGAAGATCGTACAAGTGATAAATTTTAGTACATAAATTGGAGGTGAATAATAGACACCAGTCTACAAAGGCATAGAATATGGGATCAAGGAGAGGAAATACCAGTTAGAAGGAGCATGAGAATTTATCAAAGGAGGAACGGGAACAACGTTGAACACAATATAGATGAACCAATAATAGAAAAAGTGTGGACATCTGATGAAGCAGAGATTGAGAGGTTGGATATACTGCTAATTGATATGAAATATTAGGAATAAGAAGCACCTAGATTCAAGATGAGCATTGATGTAAGAGAAGGTATTAACGAGGAAACTGTGCAAGAGTGAAGGGAGTGGATGGTAACACCTAAGAAAGTGATGGATTGATTGTAAAGGAGTGCAAGGAATGAGAGTCAGCCACTAGAGCAACAACACATGATGTCTTAGGAGGAAGGACCAAGGCCATGACCTACACACCAACTAAGGAGGTCATGAAGTGAAGACACATGGGATATCTATAGAAGACTATTTTGTGAATATAATATTTCTTGAGTAGATGATTTCAATGAATACCAACAGAGTGAATCACCTATAAGGTGAAATCAATCAAAAATTCTAGGTGATACTTTGTCAAGTGAAGAAGAAGAAACACCACTAATGGCTCATGTAGGCAATCACACAGAGAAATAAATATGCCTACACTTTATGGGTGAAGGCAATGAGGACCCGATAAGACACATTGGGACATGTATAACCATCTGGAGAGCAAATGTCGTAGATCAACTGGATGAATAGTTACAACTATTTCCTATGATATTACGAGGATTGGCCATAGATTGGTACCTGAAAAAGCAAAACATACCAAACTTCAAAGCATGGAATATGATGAAAGATGAATTCATTGAGGTGTTTCACCCCTTGAAGGATGATGGAGATATTATCATTGAACTTTGCACCACTAAGCATAAAGCTAATGAGGATGTGAAGTCATACAACCGTCAACTGGAGTAGTTGGTGGAAAATATGCAAATGTATTTGGTGGATGTGTTAGTAAAGCGATGGTTTGTAGATGGGTTGCTACCCAGATACAAGAATAAGATGAAGGTAGTACCATCAACTACATACGAGGAAGCCTTAAAAAGATGTAAATAATTTTGAGAGTGAGGTCAAAAAAACAATTATGCGGATGATAACACATGTAATATGTGATGATTCAGAGAGTGAGGAATATGATACAATCCATCAGACAGTGCAGTCATTTCAAAAGGAATTTGACAAAATAATTAAGGAGGCGAAAGGTAAAGTTAAGCAATATCATAAGGACATCTAGTGTATAGATTGTAATATTGAGGGTCACACAAACGTGACTTGTCCTCATAATGATTGTTACCACATTTAAAATATGCTTGGACATGAAGTGATACAATATCCATTTAATGTAAAGGTGCGTCCACAGGTTCTCTCTATCCAAGATCATGAGGAGAAACCAAAACCTCAAGAGAGTGGCCAGAAAGCCACTAGTGGTATTTATAGGAATAACGGGGGAATACAGTATCAAGGCAATCAATAAGGAGGATAGAGCCACTTACAGTATGATTAGGAAGGGCGACCAATCATACAATATTGCAATTACCAAGAGTAGGCACACTTTACGAAGAACTATCCTTTACCCCAAAAAATAGGAGATATAGCAAACAAAAACTACACATATGTGTATATGGTGTGTGTTGCGGGCCAAACAAGGTGAATGGTTTCCTATTTTTGTCACATGCCCGTGCATTTAATTATCAACCCAGGGAGCTTCGTAAACTTGCGAAGAGTCGGAATTAGGTTACTACAATACCACTGGAGGTGAATCTGCTAATCCTACATTTTGGGGGGTGTTCTTGAAATGGTTGTCAATCATTCCCGCACTCCTCAATAAATTACGTAAGAAGAACAGAATTAAATCTACAGAAAATAAATCATGTACACATTCCTGAAAATAAATCTACTGCAAATACTTGGAACTAGCAAACTAATGAACGTTCTTATGAAAGCAATAAACTAATTAAAATAAATAAACAAAAAGGAAATGGGGAAGAAATACTGGCTTGGAGTGGGCCCAGGCTCCAGCAGCTTCTTCCCGATCGAACACGTGCTTTAGAACTTCTGGAACTGTAATATATTTATCAACGTATTACAATCTATCTTCTATAACTCTAAATGGATCTTTATTAATTATTTCTATATATTCCTCAGAACGATCTGCGTGTGTTTATATAACACACCCGTAGAACTTCTATTACAGAAGTGGTTACAACAGTCGATTCTTCCCAGACTAAATTAGAACAGTCTGGCGAATGCAATCGACGTACGGCATTCTGTTCTGATGGCGGCGTGTTCATTTTGGTTCGTGCTTTGCCTGGCATCAGTAAGACATTTTGATACGTTGGTGCTATCTCCAATTTAGCTCTGCATGATGCAGAGCTGGAACTGCACCAGCCGCTGCCGTCCACGTCGTTCAAATCTGGTCAACGGGCAAAGAATCAGTGGCGCCTTCCTTATGAGGAAGGTACCTTGTTATCATGGTGCCTTATGGTTGTAGGGAGGCGCTTGCCTTCTATTAGCGCCTTTCGGTTGTGGGGAGGTGCTTGCCTTCTATTAGCGCCTTTCGGCTGTGGGGAGGTGCTTGCCTTTTGTTGGTGCCTTTCGACTGTGGGGAGGCGCTTGTCTTTGGTTGGCGCCTTTCGATTGCAGGGAGGCGCTCGCATTCAGTTGGCGCCTTTCGACTGCAGGGAGGCGCTCGTATTCAGTTGGTGCCTTCCGACTGTAGGGAGGCGCTCGTATTCAGTTGGCGCCTTTCGATTGCAGGGAGGCGCTCGTATTTGGTTGGCGCCTTTCGATTGCGAGGAGGCGCTCGTATTTGGTTTGGTGCCTTTCGATTGCAAGGAGGCCTTTTTATTGGCGCCTATGTTCTCTACATTGACCCCCGATGAAATAAAGTGCGAGGTCCATCAAAAGGACCTCGACCATTCCAAATCTAACTAAATCAACTGCAATTCCACAAAACATACTAAAAACACACAAATTAGATAACATGCATAATTATATCAAATATCTATATAATCATTCATAAAAGTATGCAATCCTTATTATACAGCCGCATATTGATCAAAGAAATATGTACAAAATATGAGCATTTCTGGTGCTCATCATCCCCCCACGCCTAACATATGCCACGCCCTCGTGGCATCCAAGCTGCAGGTAGCCCTCTGACTTTTCATCGTCGCCATCTCTTGGAGGATTCTGCTGCCCCTACGGCCCGAGTCTGTCTTTTTGTGTCGGCATTTGAAGGTGTGGTTCGCCTTTGCCTATGGGAAACTACGGCTGTCAATTGTCCTCTTCTTGTTCTGGCCGCTACTGGTGGTGGTCTAGCCAGCGTTGTTCCTGCCGATTGAAATGCAGCTTCGACAGCTTGCCAGAGGTCGGCGTCTGGAGGTCTGACCACTTGCTAGAGGGATATCCGAGTTATCCCCTCTGGAAGGCACTACTTGGGCCTTGTATAATCCGGTCGCTTCAGGGGTAAGCCCTGCATTCTCCTTTGCAATCGTAGTGGCCTCCAATTGTGGGCCATATACTCCCCACCATTCCAAGTACCTCCTCATCATGGAAGGCCGCCCTCGGGATGAACCATAGATGTCCCAAAATTGGTTGTCTTCTATCGGATTGACGTAGATGCCAGAATCTCCTTTTACCCTCGAGGATGCCTTCCTGGCCTCCTTGGCTGCTTTCATTTCGTTGCACGCTGCTCAAAATATTTTTGCCTTTCGACGAATGGCTGCATGTCCCATTCGTCCTCTTCGAAGTCGACGAAGGTCACTTTCGCCTTCTGTCGAGCCGTCCTGGGCCTCTTTGCCTTGGCCTCTGCAGAAAATGTGGTGGCTCGGACAGGGGTCTCTTCTTTCTCCTTCGGGGACTTCTCCTTGCTCTGAAGGATCGGTTGTGCTGCTATCTCCGGGGGTGATCCTTCGTTCTCCTGTCTACCTGGTGTCGACCCCTCAAGCTCTTCTCCTTCTTTAGGCCTGGGGAGGTCCTCCTTATCCTCTGGTCTTATCTATTGTTGGAGACCTTCGTCCTGCTCTGTGTCACTCAGGACAATGATAGGGGGCATGGTAGGACTTCTTTCCTTTTCACCCCTAAAAATAGAGGAATCCTCCCCTGCCTCCGGGCTGCTCTGTCGGGCGTCCGATCGAATCTCCCCTGAAGAGAATACTCGTTCGACGGATGTGGGAGAGTTCGTCGGCACTTCTTCTGCCCAATCAGTCTGAGTGGATGCCTCCTGTCTTGTTGTTCCTCTGTCCTGGAGCATTTGATTTTCCTCCTGCAACTGCCGAACCAGTTGCTCGAGCTGAGCAATTCGCCTATCTCTTTCCTCCAATTCCCTTTTATGCTGGTTCTGGCAATCTTCCAGAATCTGTTGTGCCATCCAGCAATCGGTTTGCCATTCGAGCGCCTCCTCCAAGGCCGCATCGATCTGGTCGTTACTCCCGAAAGTTCCTTCATTCCGTGGGCTCCGGTTCATTAATTCTCGGAGGGTTTGGGTGGCAACGTCTATCTTCGGGTCACTCTGTCCTTCCTCTATCGAGAGGAATCACCGTAGATGTTTCCTCCTAGGGATTGGTTCGTCCTCACCACCAGCGAGTGGCGCTCCTTCCTCCTCATACTCGGGCACTGGGGAATGCCCTCTGTCCTCTATGTCTTCGGGCATCGGTGACTGCTCTGCTCCTCCTAGAAAATAGGGCAATGCCAATTGCCCGATGTTTGTTATCTCCTCTGCAGGGGATGCTTCGTCTTGCCCTAATTCGGCAACCGCATTGTGTTGCTCTATTTGGCCGCCATCTCCCTCTGCGTCGCGGTTCTGTCCTTGTGCTTCTGTGTGGCGGACCAATGCCGATATCAGCCCATGGTGGGCTAAGGCGGACGGTGCCCCTTTCGGTACCGAGCCGCTTCATCTTTCAGAGCATTCGCCGGGTAGAAAGGTATGTTTAATTTCCTCCCATGCACTAGGTGATTGAGGAAGTGCACATGATTAATGTGCATGTGAAGAATCGAGCAATCTGCTCGAACATCTTTCGCATATTCATGGGGAGACTATTTTTGAGTAACCCCTCCCTGTCTATCTGCACATTTCCTCCTGGCAGCAGTATTTCGGCGTATAGTTTTAACACTCCGCCCTTGTATGTACATTCCCCCGTGAGAGGCAATCCAGTCGCCTGTGAGATGAACTCAGGGGTGACTGGAATTTCCACCCCTCGTACTTGGGCCGCATCGCCCCTCAAAGAGGTGGTGAATTCTCTAGCTGCCTCCATGTCCTGGCCCTGACTGACCAGGGTGCAGTATTCGAGCCACCCCTCGGCTTCGAATTGGGTCTTCACTGCCCCTATGATCCCATCAGTATCACTGGGTTCATTCTTCTTGATCGCGTGGTTCTTGGACCTTCCTCCCATGGCGCCTTCTGCTGCTGTATATTTTTTTGTCCTTCCTTCTTCAGGAAGGTGCCTTCTTATAGAAAAGATGCCTAACCCTAGCAGTTATGGAAGATGCCCTATCATTGGCACGTGATTCCGGCTATGGGGGGATACGATCTCTATGACGACGGTATCTTTTTTGGTACTGCGTATTTATAAATAATTATATAAATGATTTGATTTAGTATGCGCGTACCTGATTCGTCATTCCAGTCATCGTGGTAGCCGCTGATTTGCTGACTTGTGACACGAGGGAGGGGTATGGTCCTTTGATGTCGCTCATTCGTGCGATGCTTCGTTCCGCTCGAGGCATCCGGTAGATGTAAATGTTGCACGCGGGAGGCATTCTTTGGTACCTTTCCCATGTGGATGGTGTCCTTGTAGCACCTTTTCGACGTTGTCGGTGCTCTTCTTCGAACGAATGCGCCTTTCGATGCTACGAGGTGCCTCTGATTGGTGGGAGGCGCTTTTGCCTGCATGCGTCTTCCCAATGTGGGAGGCGCCTCCTTATGGTTCGTGCCTTCCCGATGTTGGAAGGCGTTCGTCTTGATGAATGTGCCTTCTGATGTTGGAAGGCGTATTCGACTGGATGAATGCGCCTTCTTGATGTTGGAAGGCATCTCGGTTGGATGAATGCGCCTTCTTGATGTTGGAAGGCGTCTCGGCTGGATGAATGCACCTTCTTGATGTTGGAAGGCATATTTTTTTTTTTTTAAGACTTGGTGCCTTCCTACCACGGAAGGCGCCTACATATATATATATATATTTTTTTAATAGAACTTTTGAATGGATGGAAGGCGTTGTCTTCCGATTTGGCGCCTTTCGGATGCAGTAAGGTGCCTTCTTCTAGATGGGCGCCTTTCGGGTGTAGTAAGGCACCTTCTTCTGGACTTGGCACCTTCTTCTGGATGCAGTAAGGCACCTTCTTCTAGATGGGCTGCCTTTCGGGTGTAGTAAGGCGCCTTCTTATGGACTTGGCGCCTTCTTGGATGCATTAAGGCACCTTCTTGGACTTGGCACCTTTTGGATGTAGTAAGGCGCCTTCTTATGGATGGCGATTTGACTGGAAAAAGGGTGATCAAGCCTTCCCAGTTTTTCATGCTGCCTAGATTCTACCTACGAGCCGGTGTCGGAATGTTGAGCCGAATCAAGCCTGGTTTCCTAGATACCTATCCCTCATCTTTATCGGGTCCTCCACCTACAAAAAGCAACCAAAAAAGAAAGGAAAATAAAGGCGGTTAGATGCGTTCCATGCTGTTAGGCCCTGGATTAGGATGCCTATAGCTTGCATGCGGGCGTCGTCCCTACAAAAACACACATTACAAAAAAAAACTATATTAACTAAAAAAATTTGGGTGAGCACTTTCATGCCCACCATTTCACCTATGAGAGTTCGGTCCAGATCTAGCAAGATGGGGTCTCCCCCATGCCTACTCTGGATTCCACCTGTAACATTTTGGACGTATTATAGGGGCGTAGTCGGTGGCCATTGACTGTGAACATGGTGTTGCTACCGTCAATTGTCTTAACGTGCACCGCCCCATTCCTAATGAGCTCTGCCACCTCATACGGCCCCATCCACCTCTGCATAAGTTTGCCCTTCCTTTCTTGGAACCGAGAATCGTACAACAGTACCCATTCCCCTACCTGGAACTTCTTTACCTTGATGTGGTTATCATGCCACTTCTTTCTCTACTTATGTATAATCTCTGTCCTCTGCAAAGCATCCAGTCGGATTTCGTCCAGCTGATCTAGCTGGCGAATCCTCTATTTTTGAGCTTCGTCCAAGCTCAAATTTAATTCTGAAGCCGTCCTCAGAGTTTTGATTTCGAACTCGATGGGCATCATCGCATTTTTTCCATAGACCAGTTGGAAAGGTGTGCATCCTATGGTGGATTTCCATGTGGTGTTGTATGCCCAAACTGCCTCCGGAAACCGTGTGGCCCAATATTTCTTGTGTTGCTGCACGGTTTTGGTCAGGATGTTTTCTATCTCCCTGTTTGTCACTTCTACTTGCCCGTTCGCCTGCGGATGGTAGGGCATGGTTTTATTGTGCCGAACTCTATCTTGCTCCATCGGCTCCTCAATCAATTTGGAGGTGAATTGGGGCCCTTGGTCTATTGTTATCTCTCGAGGAACCCCAAATCATGTGAAAATATGGGCAAATAAGAAATCGATGACCGTTCTTTCCTTTGAGTCCCTTAATGCCTGCACTTCCACCCATTTGGTGACGTAATCCGTGCAGACCAGAATAAACCTCCTTCCCATCGAAGGTGGATTAAATGGTCCCACGAAGTCCATGCCCCATTTATCGAAAGGTTCCAGGTGTACTCAGGGCTGCAAGGGCATTTCATCTCGGTGGGTTGGTCTACCCATCCTCTGGCACTCGTCACACTTGCTGGTATATGTTGTCGCGTCCTTGAACAGAGTGGGCCAAAAATACCCAACCTGCAGGATTTTGTAGGCAGTTCATTTCCCTGCAAAGTGTCCTCCGCATGGCTCATCGTGACATGCCTTGAGCACTTCTGAAAACTCCTGTTCTGCTACGCATCTTCTTATAATTTGGTCCCATCCTATTTTAAATAGGAGACCATCCATCCAAAGGAATGATGCGCTCTTCTCTATGACCGCCTGCTTTTCTCGGTAGGAGAGAGCAGGTGAGGTCCTTCCGATGGCCAAGTAATTGGCTATGTCTACATACCACGGAGTTTGTTCACTAATAGCGAATAGATGTTCATCCAAAAACTGATCTTCCATTGCTTGATGATCTGCTGGTATCAATCTGGACAGAAAATCTGCCACGACGTTGTCCTTGCCCGGTTTATCGACTATAGTGATGTCGAATTCCTGCAATAGCAACAACCATCTGATAATTCTGCCACCAATGGCCGGCTTGCTCATCAGATACACGATAGCCGCGTGGTCCGTATGGATGAAGACCTTGTATCCCATTATATAGTGGCAGAATTTGTTTATTGCATGGACAACTACGAGGAATTCTTTTTCTATCACTGTATAGTTGAGCTCTGCTCTCGCCAAGTTTTTATTGACATAATAGATGGCATAAAATTCTTCATCGTCTTTCTACCCGAGGACTGCTCCGATCGCACCGTTAGATGCATCGCAGTAAATATGGAATGGTATGGCCCAATTCGGTCCTCTCAAGACCGGTGCAGATATCAAATTTTCTTTCAGCAATTGGAACGCTTCTTCGCAATCTCCCGTCCAATTGAACTCTACGTCCTTAGAAAGTAGGGTGTGCAGTGGTTTGGCAATCTTACTAAATTTGATGATAAATCATCGGTAGTACCCGGATGATCCAAGGAAACTTCTTACCTCCTTCTGCATTCTGGGGCTAGGTAGGTCTCTGATGACCTCGATCTTCCTCTTGTCTACTTTTATTCCTTCCGTAGAGAGGTGGTGTCCCAACACGATGCCTTCCTGCATCATCATAAAACATTTTTCATTACTTAGGGACAAATGATTTTCCTTGCTCCTATCGAGCACTCTTTCCAGATTTGTCATTGCCTCCTCGAAGGTTTCTCCATAGGTGGTGAAGTCGTCCATGTATACTTCCACCCCGTCTCCTATCATATCAGAGAATATGCTAAGCACCGCCCTTTGAAAGGTGGTCGGTGCGTTGCACAATCCAAAAGGCAATACCTTATAGGCAAACGTTCCCCATGGACAGGTGAACGTTGTTTTATCTTGATCTTCTTCCCCTATCTGGATCTGGTTGTAACCACTGAAACCATCCAGAAAGGAGAAGTATTTTCTTCCTGAGAGTGTGTCCAAGACCTGATCGATGAACGGGAGTGGGAAGTGGTCTTTCTTAGTCGCCTTGTTCAATGCCCGGTAGTCCATGTAGATCCACCATTTCTCATTCTTTTTGGGGACCACCACTAATGGTGATACCCATTCACTATCAAAAATTGGATATATGAATTCGGCAGCCAGAAGTTTGTGCAGTTCTTCTCTGACAATGTCTTTCATTGTTGGGTTCATCCTTCTCTATGGCTGTCGACTAGGAGTTGCCTGGTCATCTAAATAAATCCGATGGGTACATATTTTTGGGCTGATGTCATGCATATCTACGTAGTCCCATGCAAATGCTTGTTGGTGTTTTACCGAAGCTCTTCCAATTTTTCTAGCTGTGTGGGCGTCAACTTTGCTATTGACGTTTAATATCCTCCCTGGCCCAACGTGTATTTGTCGGATGTGCTTGATCTTGGGTGCCAGTCAACGGTGATCCAGGTGTGGGGGTGGATGATTCTCCATGGAGAAACTCCATGATAGCACCATCCTCATCCTCTTCTGCCACCTCCTCCAAGGTCATCATCAGCTGGATTATGGACAACTCCGTAGTTCCATGCTCGGTGATCCTGGGTTCTTCTACCGAGTCCATAGACTGAGTTGGCGGTGAAATGGTCAGCCTTTTGACATTTTTCCCATTGGAGATGGTCATTAGCCCATCCCGACAGCTGATGTAAGCATCAGCTATTGCCAGCCATGGCCTCCCCAAAATGAGTGGGTAACCGCCTAGCCTGGTCTTGGTTTGCAAAACTAAAAAATCGGTTGGATATTCCCATGCACTGACTGTTACGATCACATCTTCCAGCATCCCTTTCGGTGACACGGTTGATCGATCGGCTAACTGTAACACTATCATGGTTGGCTTCAGGTTCATGAGCTACAGCCTCTGCATGGTCTCTTGAGGCATCACGTTGATGGCTGCCCCGAGGTCAACCAATGTGTTGGACAGGGAATGTCCTCCAATTTTTATGGTCAACATTGGGCTACCTGGATCTGCATACTTCGGATGACGTGTTCCACCCATCATTAGATCTGCCAGTTTACCCATGACGTTGATAGTCTGGGTAGCTTTTCATCTCGGTCTCCTTAGACACATTTCTCTAATTGCCTTGGTGTAAATGGGGACATCTCGAATTGCTTGAAATAATGGGATTGTCATCATGAGATTCTTCAAGCTCGACAAGATGTCAAATTCTAGTTGTGTTGTTTTTCTTTGTTCCTGTAGTCGGCTAGGAAATGGAGCCTCCGCTCTCTCAAGTGCTTTTCCCTCTTCTACCAGAGGTGTCTCCTCTATTTCTTCCTCCTCTTCTACCAGTGGAGGTGTCTCTACTATTTCTTCCTCCTCTTCTACCAGAGGTGGTGTCTCTACTCCTAGTTGCCTACCTGATCTAAGCTGAATATTGTACATATGATACATCTCACCTTCTACGTTGTATGTCGGATGATTTACTCTATTGTTCGGGTTTGCTGTCGGTTGTGTTGGTAGCTACGTAGGTCTCGCTGCTAGCAATGCTGGTAAGTTCTATTGGATGTGAGCAGGTGCTACACTCTATGGAGTCTGATTCCATGCATTGTGGCCTCTCCACTGCTGCCCAGGATATGGATATGGCATCCATGGCTGCTGATTCGAAAATGTTGCTGGGGGTGCGTTAGTCGAGGGTGATGGTCCCCACCACCCCATATTAGGTGGTTGAGGGGGTCCTTGGTGCATGTATGGCCCTCCCCCATATGATGGCATTCCGGTTGGTATATTCCCCATGGGGGCTATGGCCAACTCTTCCTATTGCCTATGAAGTAGGCCTCCGTGCTCTCAGTCGCTTCCTGGTTACTGGGAAGTTGTGGGCACAATCGAGTTTTATGATTCAGCCTACAAACTATGCATACTATGACCTTGTTTTCTGGACATGCATTCTTTGCATGCCTTCCTCTACATTTTGGGCAGAAATAGGCTAATTTTGCATCATTTTCTTGTTTCTTCTTTTCTAACGACGAGCGTATCCATCTGCGAGTGCTAGAGATGAGAGCATTTCGCTCTTCAAATCCTCCAGACATGTTGCCTATTTCTATTTTGGTGACTGAAGCAGTCGCCTTCATGGTCCTGGCGGTGATTTTGCCTCGCCTTCTCGAGTAGTTCCGGCATAATTTTTGGATGTCATCCATAGCATGTTGATAGACATCACCTCCAGAGATCATGTTGAGAGCCTCCAGTGACTCATTGGTAAGTCCCCTCAAGAAGATGCTTTTGAGGGACTTATCAGATAGCTTCGAGTGAGGGGACCATTGAAGATTAAAGTTGAATCTCTCCCAATACTCCTCGAGAGACTCATATTCTCTTTGTGTCATGCTCAGGACCTCCTCCCTGGAGTCTCTTGCTCTCCCAAAATCTTGATATTGCTCTAGAAAGAGCTTCTTCATCTAGTCCCAGGTGGTGATGTGTTTGTCTCCCAGACCGATGAACCATCGTAGAGCTGCATCATCTAATGTAGAAGGAAATAATTTCAACTTCTGCGTGTTTGATTTGTAATCCATAGACCTGCACAAAACATCAAACTTGAATAAAAATAGGTCAGGGTCCTCAATCGGGTGTCCTCTGAAGGACGGAAGGTGAGCAGGGGATATGTTTTTCATTTTGGTATCTCCTACTCCCTCCTCTATTGGGAAACTAAAGCCAGATGAGACTTCATCGTTATCTACCATTTTTTTGGGAAATGTGGTTTCTAATGCAGCGTTTATGGCCTTTCGATCATTTAAAACTTTATGAGTCAATGCTCTAAGGTTGTCTGGCGAGATCGTATGATCCTCCATAGCCTTCCACAATAGGGCTTCCTCTAGAGGAGTCCTATTAAACAGGGGATTTATGATGATTCGTTCATCCCCTTGTTGATGGGATGAGGTGGCACTTTGCACAAAGTGTGGTTCCTCACTCCAATGGACTGCTGGTAGGTCGGGCGAGTCTAACTCAAATCCAAAATGCTCGGCTGACTCAAGTCCTGATGGATTAGTTCTTATAAAGTGACCGTCAGGTCCTCTTCTTCTCGAAGAACTCATACAAGGTCAGATGGAAGGTTTCAGGGTATTGTAAGTAATCTAATTAAGACGCTTCCTCGACAATGGTGCCAAAATGTTGCGGGCCAAACAAGGTGAATGGTTTCCTATTTTTGTCACATGCCCGTGCATTTAATTATCAACCCAGGGAGCTTCGTAAACTTGCGAAGAGTCGGAATTAGGTTACTACAATACCACTGGAGGTGAATCTGCTAATCCTACATTTTGGGGGTGTTCTTGAAATGGTTGTCAATCATTCCCGCACTCCTCAATAAATTACGTAAGAAGAACATAATTAAATCTATAGAAAATAAATCATGTACACATTCCTGAAAATAAATCTACTACAAATACTGGAACTAGCAAACTAATGAACATTCTTATGAAAGCAATAAACTAATTAAAATAAATAAACAAAAAGGAAATGGGGAAGAAATACTGGCTTGGAGTGGGCCCAGGCTCCAGCAGCTTCTTCCCGATCGAACACGCGCTTTAGAACTTTTGGAACTGTAATATATTTATCAACGTATTACAATCTATCTTCTATAACTCTAAATGGATCTTTATTAATTATTTCTATATATTTCTCAGAATGATCTGCGTGTGTTTATATAACACACCCGTAGAACTTCTATTACAGAAGTGGTTACAACAGTCGATTCTTCCCAGACTAAATTAGAACAGTCTGGCGAATGCAATCGACGTCTGGCATTCTGTTCTGATGGCGGCATGTTCATTTTGGTTCATGCTTTGCCTGGCATCGATAAGACATTTTGATACATTGGTGCTATCTCCAATTTAGCTCTGCATGATGCAGAGCTAGAACTGCACCAGTCGCTATCATCCACATCATTCAAATCTGGTCAACGGGCAAAGAATCAATGGCACCTTCCTTATGAGGAAGGTACCTTGTTATCACGGTGCCTTCTGGTTGTAGGGAGGCGCTTGCCTTCTATTAGCGCCTTTCGAATATGGGGAGGCGCTTGCCTTCTATTAGCGCCTTTCGGCTATGGGGAGGCGCTTGCCTTCTATTGGCGCCTTTCGACTATAGGGAGGCGCTTGTCTTTGGTTGGCACCTTTCGGTTGTAGGGAGGCGCTCGCATTCAGTTGGTGCCTTCCAACTGCAGGGAGGCGCTCGCATTCAGTTGGTGCCTTTCGACTGCAGGGAGGCGCTCGTATTCAGTTGGCGCCTTTCGACTGTAGGGAGGCACTCGTATTCAGTTGGTGCCTTTCGACTGTAGGGAGGCGCTCGTATTTGGTTTGGCGCCTTTCGATTGCAGGGAGGCGCTTGTTCCCTTGGCGCCTTTCGGTTGCAGGGAGGCGCCTATGTTCTCTACATTGACCCCCGATGAAATAAAGTGCCAGGTCCATCAAAAGGACCTCGACCATTCCAAATCTAACTAAATCAACTGCAATTCCACAAAACATACTAAAAGCACACAAATTAGATAACACGCATAATTATATCAAATATCTATATAATCATTCATAAAAGTATGCAATCCTTATTATACAGCCGCATATTGATCAAAGAAATATGTACAAAATATGAGCATTTCTGGTGCTCATCAGTGTGGTCCAGGGAACCACAAGGAAGCGAATTGTCCAAATTAGGCGAGTTCCAGTAACCCACAATATGTAAATTTTTTGTATATAGAGGTACCTTCAGTTAGTGAGGAGACCAAAGAAGTGCTAGCCATAACAAGGAATCAGGCTAGGAAATACAAGTACCTGAAACCTGCCAAAGAAAAGAAATGATGGCAAGTGGCAAAGAAGGTACTTGACGAAGAAGCAAAGAAGGCAAGAGAATTGAGAATAGTAGAAGAAAAAGAGTTGAAGAAACCATTGGAAGGCATAGTGGTAGATTAAAATATGGTAGCACAAGTTTTAAATACGATTTTTGAAATTAATATGGCAAGCTTGCTAGAAGCCATCCCATCATTGCATAAAGCGATGGCAAAATATTTGAAACCTCATAAGGTGATGGAGGTAGAACCAGCCAATCAAAGAAGAGGAACAAAATAACTATTTTATGGACCCTACCATATTTATGATTGATTTTGGGAAGAAACCCACATTGGTCCATATGGAAATCTTAGAGCACAAATTGATGCAAGTCATAGTAGATGGATGATCTAGGGTTAATGTGCTACCTGAGAAGACTTGGCAAGAACTTTGCGCTCCAGCCTTATGGACACCTAGCTTTTGATTATATGGTGTTCACCAGTATGGAATAGAGACAAAAGGAGTCTTAACCATATAACAATTCAAAATAGTTGACCAAGAGTTTGTCTTGGATTTCATTGTGATTACAATACAAAATCCAGCATACGATGCTTTGCTGGGGAGGGGATGGCTAAGAATAGCCAAAGTTAATCACAACTGGGGAAAATATCAGATCACTTTTAAGAAAGGACAACACAAATATATGATAAATTTGAATAATCAAAGTATTAGTGAGGATATGGCCACGACTGATGAATCAAGTAGTTCTCTAGTGATGAAGGTTACGGACCTAATGAAGAGGGTATGTTGTACCTAGAAGACTTTAGCGAAGATGAAGCCCGATCTGATAGTGGACTGCTCCACTAGAAAATGGAGTGCAAGCTTTCTCAATCCACTTACCTCTATATTAACATAGAGGAGACCATGAAAAAACAAGATGATACAAAGGTCATCTCGAAACCTCAAAAAGAGGAGGAGGAGAAATGGTCATTTCCTAAGAGATTTGCAGAATACACAGTAGGAGATGTTAAAATTGATGTGAGACCAATGCATCCTATGAATGTGGAAAATGCAGTGATGAAACCTACAAATATTAAATATAAAGGACCTCATATGGTGGATGTAAACCTAGGATTGGAAGTAGAACCTAGGATGATCCACTATGGTGACGATTGAGACCCAGTACTGAAAGTAGGAGCCTTTCTTCTCTTCTTGGAATACAAGGATATCTTTGCATGGACGTATAAGGACCTAAAGGGGGTACCACATGAGTTGTGCATCCATGATATTACGCTAATTCCTAGGGCACAACCAGTCATAAGAAGACCATATAGGATGAATCCTAAGTATGCAGCATTGGTAAACACAGAAATTAAAAATATGTTGGAGGCAGACATCATTTTCAGAGTCATTACCAGTGAATGGGTTTCACCTATTATGGTTACCCTGAAGAAGGAAGTGGATAAAATCTGAATATGGATAAAATTTAGGAGTCTAAATGTAGTCACAATTAAAGATCCCTTCCCTATTCCCTTCACAGACTCCATTCTAGAAGAGGTCATAGGACATGAAATCTATTCATTCCTGGATGGGTTTTTTGGGTATAACCAAATAAGCATCACTGAGGAGGATAAAATAAAGACCACATTCATCATGGAGAATGACATCTATGCATATAATAGAATACCATTTGGGTTGTGTAACACCCTTTCTACATTTCAGCGTATTATTCTATACATCTTTGATCAACTAGCCACAAGAAATTTCAAGGTATTCCTAGATAGTTGGTCCATCTATAGAAATATCAAAGATCATATACTTTATTTTAGCGAGTGTGCATGAGTAGGTTTAGGAATGCATAAATCTCCCTAAATCTAGCAAAGTGTTTTCTTATGGTACCATACGAGAAACTATTGGGACATATAATGTGCAACGAAGGGTTGAAGACTGATCCTGACAAAATTTGTGTCATACTACACATGAAGGAGCCATATGATGTGAGCTCTTTAAAAACCTTCGTGAGATCCACATGATACTATCGAAGTTTTATCAAGAATTATGCACACTTGTCCTACCCACTAGATTTTTTAACTAAGAAGAATATTCTCTTCAAATGGGTGAAGGAGAACCAAGGAGCCTTTGAGGAGTTAAAGGCTAAGCTGGTTAGTAGTCCTATTTTGGTGTCTTCAAATTGGGATAAAGAATTCCATGTCCATATTGATACCTCGAACTTTGCAATCGTATGTGCTTTGGCACAAGAACAACATTTTAGGCTATATTAGCCTATATTCTTTGCAAGTCACCTATTGTCAAGGGTAGAGAGAAACTATAGTACAATGGAATGAGAAGCTCTAGGGATGGTATATGCAGTATAGAATTTTAGGCATTACCTATTGGTAAACCCTTTTACCTTCTACGTGGACCACCAGGCCTTATTGTAATTGATCAATAAGTTATTTATACATGGACAAGTCAATAGGTGGCTCATCACCTTACAAGAGTTCATATTTCGAGTAGTTGTGCGACCTAGCAAGAAGTATGTAATTGTAGATCAGCTATCTCAGATATGATCAGGAGAACCTATAGGAGTAGGAATTCCATGAGTTGATGCCCAGTTATTCACGATTAACATTGTGCTATCATGGTACAATTTGATTGGACAATACCTATCCATAGGGGAGTTGCCACAAGAGTTGACAACAATAAAGAAAAAGAAGGTGATCATAAAGTCAACACCATTCTAGTTGATAGTGAGATTTTTGTACAAATTAGGAATTGATGGTATCTTGAGAAGATGTGTAATGGATGAAGAAATTAAAGTCACTCTAAAATAAGCTCATGAAGGATTAGCAGGTGGACACATGGGGCCCGATGCCACTACTCGAAAAGTACTCTTAGTAGGACTATGGTGGCCCATAGTATATAATGATGTAAAGGAATATGTGAAAGCATGTGATACTTTCCAGAGAGCAATAAATCCAATGCGAAGATATTTTATGCCATTACACCCATCACAACCCCAAGAACTATTTGAGAGGTGGGGGTTGGACTTTGTGGGACCACTGAGAACAACTCGTAGGAGGAAGTATCGGTATATCGTGGTAGCCATTAAATACCTAACAAAATGGGTTGAATCATGGGAACTACTAGATAACTCAACAAAACGTACAACACAATTCTTGTATGAGCAAGTAATTACAAGATTCAACATCCCACTACAAATAACGAGTGATTGCAGAGGTCACTTTGTAAATGAGATCATCAAGATGCTGATGATAAAATTTCAAATTTGGCACTCTTTTTCTAGTCCATATTACCCAAGAGCTAATGGACAGGTGGAAGCAACTAATAAAGTATTAGTGTCAACATTATACAAAACATGTGGAATAGAGGGAGCAGATTGGGAGGAAAGGTTACCATCTGTTCTTTGGGTATATCAAACTACCTTTAAGCCAAAAATAAACCATACGTTATTTTAGCTAATGTATGGTCAGGAGGTAGTAGTTCCAATCGAATTCTTGGTACCAAGTCTATGGATAGTGGTAGAGCATTGCTTAGGGTACCAAGAGAGTATGGAGGAATGACTAACAAAACTGATTAATTTGTATGAGAGAAGATTCATGGCATAATGGGTGATCAAAGTGGCCTAGAAGAGAAGAAAGTTGTGGTATGATAGACATCTTAAAAAATTAGAATTCAATCGAGGTGACTTAGTTCTAAAGTTTAATTAAAAACAAGAAATCAAGCCATGTAAGAAAAACCTTGCGGCTTGGTCCCTTTTGATTTGTGGAAGTAAGGGGCAATAGCATAGTGAAATTATAGAACTTGAATGGGACGAAAGTTCCAGATACTGTAAATGGTTTAAAGTTAAAATATTACAAAGTACAGTGTCTATTTATCATCGTAGAGGAAGTGGAACGAAGGCAACAAGCCCAGTCTAAATACAAGCAAAGTAGAATTCAAGGCCTACCATGGGAGGACCTTGACATGGGACTCACTCACATATTCATAGAAGGGGAAGAGATAGGACCAATTATTGAACAAGAAGAATTGGTACCTTGAATCGGTGAGAGAAGGAGAATACAAGTTCATGTAAGCTTTGTAGATGGTATTGGAAGGCTTGAGAAAGATAATGAAAGAGGGATTTCTCCAAGAGAAGGAAGGAATCCAAAGAATCAAGGGATGATGTATCCACAATTGGAGTATAGCAAGTTACCCCGACCATCATAAGATCGAAGAAGAATGATACTAACGGTCTGATATGCAGATAAGATAGATAAATTTGATATGGAAGCTCTAAAAGAGATAGGAGGTGACACCATGGAAGAAGAACTTACCGAACTCTCTCCATTGGCTCAAATAGGAAAATTTCAACAGAGGATGCAATACCAGGTCCAGTTGTTGCAAGAGGAATATGAAATATTTCAAGGTCACACTACAAGACTTTGAGAACAAAATATTCAATACTTGGATGATACGATGCAAATGATGGAGGAGAAAAGAACAATGAGGTCACAGGAAGTAGAAGATAAGAGGATAGGACATGAGATGACACCACAAATGAGTAGTTAATGAAATGAAGGTGCAAGTACGAGTAAAGGAGAACCATAGAGAGACAGGAACAGAACAAAATAGAAGAATATGAGGATATAGCTTGGTGAGACATTGAAGAAGACATTCCACCACCTAGACCTCAAGGCAGTATCCACGAGGATTCAAGAAAATCTAGTGATGGGGGGTTGCCTTGGCTAGTAAGAGAAGAAATTTCTGATAGTGGTGATGATGACTTCTTAGAACTACCGATACCTCATGTGTGACCTAATATTGAGACCTACACAATCACCTATTAGTAGTTGAGGAAAAAAAGGAGAGAAGTACAAAGACTCCAAAGATTAATGTCCTTGCCAGTAAATTGGTCAGAATAGAGAGATGATGATCATAATGATTCTAGTTTTGAGTCTAATTTCTCATAACCATATAGGGAGACTCTAGCAAATGTGTCTCCACAATGACATTGGGATCAAATATTATGGACACGATAACTAATATGTGCAGATCGAAGAGTGAAAGCACTACAATAGTTGTCATATACAACACAAGGAAATGAAGGTCACTTGGCCAATATAGAATTGGTGGACATAACCCCATTAAGAAACCAACAAGAACCCCCAAGATAGCATCAAGGCTATAGAGGGGGAGTACATCCATTAAATACTGGAAGGAGTAGAGGAGATTTTCCACTTAGAGGAGGTAGAGTACGAGGAAGGATTTAACCCCCTAATCCTAGATGATCGAGAGAGACACCATTAGCCTATTTAAATTGGACCAGGAACCTACAAGGCATTCCCTAGTTGAGAGGGATTGTACCCAACTTGAGAGGAAGACAACCATGGGGATGACCTCCATTAAATCAACCTGGACCAAGAAGGGTGGAATCCAGAAGAGGATGGGGCCAGGAAAGGGAAGTTCCATGGAATTTTCATAGAGGTCCTATAGCAAGAGGATGTGGTCGAGGAAGACCTAGGCAAGGAAGAGGTATTTTTTGTAGAGGAAGAGTATGCTTTACCAATGAAAAGAGTCAAGGACTATAAAGAACTCTTTCACCAAGATTAGAAGCTAAATTGATATGAGGAGACAAGCAGATAAGTCGCTCCAATGATAGTAAATTAGTGAGCACAGCCCTACCTCACGATCAATTAATAGAATGATGAGAAGAAGTATTGCCAAGAGGGAGTCCCACACATTGTAATTTCATGATTCCAAACTGTACACATGACAATCAAAGAGAAGGAGATCGAATAAAAGGTCAGTTGGCACCTAGTGACGTGATCACCCACAATGTAGAAGTGGGGAACCCAACTAATGAGTCAACATATGGCATCGTACAAGTGAATGTCATTATACAATTTCCATGATGATAAGCATCAAAATAGTTATTGAAAAAAAACAAAACAAAAAAAATAGAAAAGTTCTTAATTGTGAAAATCCTCCGGGACGCAATTAAGACGGAAGGGGTTGAAAACTAGAAAAGATGGCCCCTTATGGTAAAAAAAAGAGAAATTATCTTAATTGTTAAAATCCTTTGGGATGTAATTAATATGGAGGGTGGTTCAAAATTGGTGATAGCTACCCCCTCTGGGAAAAGAAAAGAAAAGAAAAAGAAAAAGAAATAAAACAGGCAAGAAAATGACAAAATAGGGAAAATAAAAAATCGCATGCACCAAGGTGATGAGTTGTCAATCATCAACATGCAAAGGAGCTAAGGTGGTAGAATTTATGAATTAAGATGTTAGGGTTTGAAAATATATATAAAGTTAGCACCATGCAAAAATTTCCTTTCTTGCTCGTAGATCATACAAGGCAACATTGGAATTTTGAAGGATTGAAGACAAAAAGGGTGCAGCTGAAGAAATTTTCTATATGGGCAGGGGAAATTCACCAACTTACTTAATGATTTCATGACACATTTTCATTGTGCACCATAGCAATTTTTATTTTCAAAAAAGCAACCCATTGGTAGGAAAAAGTTGTCGCATTTAGGGTTTTACTTCGGAGAAAATAAGTATTTTTTTAGAAAATGAGTTGCAGGTAACAATAAGTAGTGGTACGAGTGAGGGTTTGAGGAAAGGAAATGCCCAGTAAACCCTTAATATAGAACAATGGAGCTAGGGTTTTATTTTCCAAGAATAAAGAAGGGAAAGTTGCAAGAAGGGAAAAATAAGCAAACCCTCGAGCAGGAATTCACCATTAAAAACATGGAAATTATTTTTTAAATATGCATGTGTGAGAATTTTTAAGGGACGATCGTACAACACTTCCATACTATGGGAAAAATACATTTTGGGAGAAGATTGTGCCAAAGGAAGGAAAAACGACATACTTTACCCTAAAATTACATTAAACAAGGAGATTGAAGGATTCCAGCAATTGGGGAAGAAAAACAAGTATTTTTGACCAAGTGATGATTTTTAAAGCTGTATGTATGATTTGGAGCAGTCGTGGTATGATTTTGAGATATATTATACGGATTTCAGGCTCTCGGTAACCCATTTTATGTAATTTTAAAGGTTGTTATATGAAATTTTTTGCAATGGTACGGGCCCTGGAGAGATTGTACAAAAGGGAGGTACCCCTGTACAATTTGAAATTAGTTGGTATGATTTTGGATCATGCTTGTATGATTTTGAGCGCCAGTTGTGCGATTTGCTACAAGTGTACGAAATTGGGTGCAATTGAACAGATCCAGTTGGAGTTGTACGATCTGGGTGGAATTGTATGGTTTGAAAGCATACATGTACAACTTGGTTGAGGCCTTGTATGACCTTGATGGTTTTTGTACATTTTGGAGGCAGCCATATAGACTTTTGTAATGATTTTGTGCAGTATTGTCCTAAATTGATGAATCAAGAAAAGATGTGCAAACGAGGGTTTCACTCTGTGATGGCATAAGTATGATCTTGCGATAGGAATCTCGGGCTCATGTTGATCGTTTTATGGAATCTAGGGCTAATATATCACCAAGACCATTGCACTAGAGAGAATCATGACCTAGGCGATCTCCCCTAGTTTACACCATTCAATATCAAGAGCAACAATTTCAATCACCTAGAAGGTGTGGTAACTATTCTTAAAGAGGAAGAGGAGGAAGACTATGGAGGGGTCAGAGGCATTGCAGTGGTGGTAGGAGAAGAACATCGACGTAATACATGAGGGAAGATATGGAACCACCTAGGGAATCTAGAATAGAACTTCGTAGTGAAGTTTACCGAAAAAAGACCCCAAAATAACATGTGGATCTGCTCAGTGAAGCAGAGAAGGAGCAAGTGGACATTAAGGATGTCACTTTTGAGAATCCAATGGGATAATTTTGTAGGAAGTGGTGGGTGAGTGCTGACAACAAACATCCATTGAAGGAGGTGCTAAAGAAGGCTGGAGTGAGTATTTTAGTACATATCCCACCCCAAGACAAGGTATTTTTCAATGAATACTTGTTACAGATTATCTAGTCATATGAACCTACTAAGAATCGTGTAGTCGTATGAGTGGGTAACAGATATGTTAAGGTGGAATTTAAGATAGCAACATTCTGACAGATATTCGGATTACCCACGAAAGGAGAGCCAGTTGTGAAGAAAATAGATGATCCCATTGAGACGCACAGTTTGATCACGATACTCACATCGGTGAAGTCATCTATGGCAGCCAATATTTTTAGGTACTGGCACCCGTGGGATTAAATAAAGTCAGTTAAATATGGATGAGTTGGATTGTGTGATGAATGTAGTTATGGCCCAATTTTTTTGAGAATAACAAAATTCAAAGATGTCAATCTAGATGGCACAATATGTAGAAGGTGTTTACAAGGGCATGAAGTATGATTAGGAAGCATTCTTGCAGGAATGGATGCAACAATCATTGACAGTGAGAAGAAAGAAGTTCACCATGACCTTTCATGCCATTGCACTATTATTGGATGTAGTTTTCGTATTGGGAATTCACTTTCCAGGGAGATCCCAACCAAGGGAAATAGCACCTGGTCAGCTGACCATACTGCAATGGGTAAAGATTGTACCTTTATCGAAAGCCACTCCAGATAACAAGAAGGCTAAGAAAAGTATAAAGCAACCAACACTATCGATGTAGGACGAGTCTGATACTGCATTTGATGAAGACGTCCATCCAAAGAGAAATAAAATGTGACAATTGGAACCGAACTTTGAATAGTAGGTCCAAGTCCATAAGTTGTGGAAACAACCTAGCTCTTTTGTAGAGGAGAAGAAAGTAGAGCAACAACCTAGCCCTGTACGAATTCATACGTGATGACAAAGGGAGAAACAAGTAAAGTTGGCATAGAAAGTACAACACGAGTCAGCATTAGAGGAAGGGTACTCTGATTTAGAGGGGTTAGATCTACTAAATTTGAATTTACCAGGTCTAGAAGGAATGGGAAAAATAATGGGATCCCCAAAATTACTCCAAACCTATGATTTTGAACTTTTGAATTCATCCAGATACTTGAACAGAAAGGTGATAGTACCACAAGTTGCAAAATAAAAGGTCATACTAGAGGTGCCATTGGAAGCACCTAAGGAGATAAAGAAAATAAAAACTATGATGAGAGGCGATCACAGCCAACGGGAGCAGACAAACGTATAAATACCACAGGAAGATCCTGCTCTTGACCAGATGATTGCAACTCAAAGGGGAGTGCACCCGAAATCATAAGAGGAAGGAGTGATAGCCCAACAACAAGAGGACTTGCCTAATTTTTAGGAGGAAGTCCAAGTATTGATGGAAGAGTAGCAATTTAAAAAGAAGTCATTAATGTCGAGGAGATGCAATCACTGATAAAAGAAGATACGAGTAAGGTGGTAGTATATAGTCCGTCACCAAAGGGAACAATAACCAGCTTGATGAAAGAAGTCGGTGGAAGTTCTCATCCATAGGGAGAAGAAGAAGGATAAACCCCACCACAGGATAACATTGAGGATACCATTGGGAGCATTACAAACCATTGCAGAAGAGAAGGCTAATGAGTATAGGTTGAAAGCCCTAGAAGTTAGTCAGTACGTAGCTCACTTGAAGGATGAGCGTATCGCCTTGCAACTTTTTCTTGCTGATTACCGTAAATAGGCCTTAGAATAGACAAAGCAGACTTAGATGGTTAGGACACCACTTGATTTAAAGGGGAGGGCAAATGTAAGCAGCAAATCAACCTCCCAAAAGAAGAAAAAGTAATCCATGGATTTGCATAGTTTTGTTGAATTTTGCTCAGTTTTTATGAAAGTGTACGAATGTCAAATCGTACAAGCAAAGAGAAAAATGTACAAGGGTGCACATGTATGATGTGAAATGAAATTAAATGAAGTTGGAATGTGCATTTGGGGTTAATTTGATAAAAATCGAATTAGACCTTAATAAACCTTGTAAAAATAATTGTTTTGGAAATCCATTGGGAATGGTAGTTGTAAATTATGTGATGCTTCAGAAACCACTTTAGAATGGTTTGGGCATGCATTATATAGCCCCCATTATTCATTTTTTATGGTTTGTTATGGTTCACTATTATTCATTAATTTTTTATTATTGCAATATCAATATTGAATTCATGGAGTATGGATTGTGGAGTAGAATTGTTGTTCAATGAGTGATATGTTGTTGAATGATGAAATGATATTGATAATCTGAATATGACAACTATTTTTCTTGATTCCTTATCCTTACGAATTTCTCCATTCATTCTGGTTGTTGCAGGTCATGTAGTTAATGTTTAGCACATAACTTGGCATGTATATGAATGGAATTGCATTGTGAATGATATTGTT
This sequence comes from Wollemia nobilis, assembly GCA_028583015.1. Lineage (NCBI taxonomy): Eukaryota > Viridiplantae > Streptophyta > Pinopsida > Araucariales > Araucariaceae > Wollemia > Wollemia nobilis. Next base: position 9,052,295 of record JAQPPZ010002554.1, read on the forward strand.
ACTCTACAAATTTGGTGTGAAGCTTGGAGTAGATTATGAGATGATTTATAGTCGTAATTTGATGTTTTCCCACAGTTGTAGGATTTTTTGAATTGTCCATGGTGAATATAATTCATTACTAATGAATTAGGGTTTGCATGTGATGGAGAATTGGAGCAATTGATGCTTAGAACCTTCCCAAAATATCTTGGAAGAATTGGTTGTATCAAGTGATAGATCTGGAATATAGTTGCAACAAGATTTTGTACGAACCGTACAAGGTTTTTTACCAAATCATACAAACTATCGTTTTACCCGATTTGGTAATTAAGGTTGTAATCCAATTATGCCAAATAAGGAAAGAATGTTAGTTTGAGAAAATCGATTACAAAACTGATCAATTTAACTTACAAAACTTGTTACAATTAGTTGGTTGTGTAAAAAATCATACCAGGTACAAGGTTGTATGATTTGGATCAACAACTGTACTATTTGGTGACTGTACAAGTTGTTTTGGCAAGTTGAACTAGTGTACGATGAAGACCGTACAGACTGTACGATTTGTACAAGTTGCGGTTTGATATCTTGGGAATCATTTCCATAGCTTCTAAACTACCTCCTCATCAGGAATACTAGCATCTACATAAACAATTTAAGGAAGTCAAAATAATTCATATATATAAAGAAAAAAATTGAGTAGTTGATTGGTTAGCCAATTAGGGAACACTGAGAGAAAAGGATAATAGATGGATCCCACCAAATCTTCTTCCTTAATATTTGGTCAATTTATGGGTAAAAAAATAAATACTAAATTAATAACATGGGTTATGCGTAAGGGGTCGACCCCAAAATATATTTATAAAAAATTGGCGAATCGGTTTCAAAATCCAGGTGAATAGTTTCGAAACACATGTAGAAGGTTCACTATTAATGGGGTTAATGTTGAAAATTTAAACTTAAAATGGTCAAATTATTATAATATTGAGGCGAATTTACCCCAAAAAAAAAATTGCACCCATAAATTTTTGGCTAATGGACCCCGGTCAAGGATCCCAAATATTAGTCAATTCCAAATTTTGAAAATCCTAATTTTAGCCAATTTTGCAAAAATAGCCACTATGCATAACCTTGGTAATAACGAAAGAGATAGATAAGGACTACATAGACAATAAAAGCATTGAGAATCTGGAGTCTCACAACATGCATTTTCTTTTGTTTCCTTTAATATTAAAGAGATAAAATTGCTATAGTCTCTTTGCAACAACACTCTAATCTCTATGAAGAGGTTTTTCTTAGAGATTTTGAGCTAGGTTTACAAATCAAGTGATTATGTTTACTGTATAGAGGATTTTGTAAAAGAATTTAAGGTGGGTTTGATGTTTGAGTGATGTTTGTTGTGAAGAGGTTTTATTAGAGATTTTGAGCTAGGTTTGTAGTTCGAGTGATATTGTTTGCTATATAGAGGTTTTTGTCAAAGATTTTGTATTAGGGTTGTAGATCAAATTATGTTGTTTGTTGTGAAAAGGTCACCGTAAGAGATTTTGAGCTAAGTTTACAAATTGAGTGATGTTGTTTGTTGTATAGAGGTTTTTATAAAATATTTTTGAGTTATATTTGTAGATCAAGTGATGTTTTTTTAAGAGGTTTTTTTTAGAAATTTTGAAATAGGTTTAAAGATTGATGGTTTTTATTGTGAAGAGGTTTTTGTCAGAGATTTTGGGTTGGGTGTGGATATCAAGTGATGTTTATTGTATATAGGTTTTTGTTAGTGATTTTGAGTTAGGTTTGTAGCTCAAGTGAAATATTTTGTTGTGTAATGTTTCTATCAAAGATTTTATTTTGGGTTTGTAGATTAAGTGACATTGTTTATTGTGTAGAAATTTTTATTATAGATTTTAAGTCGGGTTTGTAGATCAAATATTGTTGTTTGCTATGTAAAGGTTTCTGTTAGAGATTTTGAGGTGGGTTTGTAGATCGAGTATTGTCATTTGTTTTGTAAAGTTTTTGTCATAGATTTTGAGTAGGTTTTGTAGATTAAGTGATGTTGTTTGTGTTGTAGAGGTTTTTGTCAGAGATTTTGAGTTAGGTTTGCAGATCGAGTGATGTTGGTTGCTACGTAGAGGTTTATATCAAAGATTTTTAGTTATGTTTGCAGATTGAATGATGTTTGTTGTGTAGAGGTTTTTATCAAATATTTAAGCCAGGTTTACATCAAGTGATGTTGTTTATTGTGTAAAGGAATTATTCCATGCATGACAATGAGTTCTTTAAATACTGCTAGAATTGGAATTTGAAGCCCTTGTTATTTTCATTTTTTTAGGATAATGTTGGATCTATTTTTTTCAATGAGTTTACACAAGTTTTTATGAGGGGTCCCGGTCCCCTCATACTAAGTTGGGTTTGAACCTTAGACCTCTCAAAGAGAGGCCAAAGCCCTCTTGTAGATCGACTATTGTCATTTTTTTTGTAAAGATTTTGTCATAGATTTTGAGTAGGTTTTGTATATTAAGTGATGTTGTTTGTGTTGTAGAGGTTTTTGTCAGAGGTTTTGAGTTAGGTTTGTAGATAGAGTGATGTTGGTTGCTACGTAGAGGTTTATATCAAATATTTCGAGTTATGTTTTTAGATTGAATGATGTTTTTTGTGTAGAGGTTTTTATCAAATATTTTAAGCCAGGTTTACATCAAGTGATGTTGTTTGTTGTATAAAGGAATTATTCCATGCATGACAATGAGTTCTTTAAATACTACTAGAACTGGAATTTGAAGCCCTTGTTATTTTCAATTTTTTAGGACAATGTTGGATCTATTTTTTTCAATGAGTTTACACAAGTTTTTATGAGGGGTCTCATTCCCCTCATACTAAGTGGGGTTTGAACCTTAGACCTCTCAAAGAGAGGCCAAAGCCCTTACCACTGCAGTAAGCTTGCAACTATCAAAATTTCAATGAGTTTACACAAGTTTTTATGAGGGGTCTTGGTCCCCTCATACTAAGTGGGTTTTGAACCTTTGACCTCTCAAAGAGAGGCCAAAGCCCTTACCACTACAGTAAGCTTACAACTATTCAATGAGTTTACACAAGTTTTTATGAAGGGTCTTGGTCCCCTCATACTTAGTGGGGTTTGAACCTTGGACCTCTCAAAGAAAGGCCAAGACCCTTACCATTACAGTAAGCTTGAAGCTATGACAATGTTGGATATATTGACTCAGGGTTGTTATTTAGATATAGAAACTTATGATAGTTAACATATGGCTATGTGTGGTTGAATTTAGTAATGATAATTCTGGTTAGGTTTAGATTTGATTTGAAGCTTACATTTTGTATATTATTTTAAGTTTTTAAATAAGTTTATCAAGTTGTAAAAGAAAGCAAATCTTTTAAAACCGATATTAAATAAAAAATGGTTTAAATTTTTTGTGACGTAAAATTTATCAATGTGACTATTTTGAAAAAAAAGTACAAACCCCTTTCAAAACCCAAAAACCCCGCTTTTATTATTAAAAAAAATATTAATATTAAAAATATAAATTTGCATGTGCATTCAACAATACAACAAAGAGGTTCTATAATCATAGTTGATAAAAAATATAGTTTAAATTTTTTGTGATGTAAAATTTATCAGTGTGACTATTTTGAACAAAAAGTACAAAACCCTTTCAAAACCCAAAAACCCCGCTTTTATTATTTAAAAAAAAAGACATTGTTATTAAAAATATAAATTTGCCTCTTTCCTTAAAAATGTGCATTCAACAATACAACTAAGAGGTTCTATAATCATGGTTGAAGACTTGGATGAGGCTAAAAAGTATATATATAATATGAATACACACTCACTCCCTCGCACATTTATCCACGCCACGATTTGAACCTTGGATCTCTCGAAGAAGAGCCAAAGCACAACCCCAAGAGCCAAAGCATAACCCGTCGTGTTGTCCCCTCAATGTAGTGATATTTTTTTTATTGAGGTTAGTGTGAGAAAGCCTTACCACCTACACTCAGGGCTGGGCATCCTCATCCTAATTAATTAATTAATTAATTAATATATATATATATATATATATATATATATATATATATATATATATATATATATATATATATATATATATATATATATATATATATATATATATATATATATATATATATATTATTTATGAATACACACTCACTCCCTCACGTATTTATTCATGCCACAGTTTGAACCTTGGATCTCTCGAAGAAGAGCCAAAGCTCAAACCGTCGTGTTGTCCCCTCGGATGTAGTGATAGTTTTTTTATTGAGGTTAGTGTGAGAAAGCCTTTCCTCATCCCAACTATGACCTTTGAAACTAAAAGATAGTGATATTTTTTTTATTGAGGTTAGTGTGAGAATGCCTTACCACCAACACTTGGGCATCTTCATTCCAACTATGGATGAGAGTTGAGTTTATCAATAAAGGCCAAACACACAACCATACACACACCCCCTCACACACTCAAGGTTGGGCATCATCATCTCAACTATGACCTTTGATAAGGGTGAGAGCTAAGCTTATCAATAGAGACCAAACACACAACTATACACACCCACACACGTTGCAATTTAAACCTAAAAAACCAAAATCCAAATTATTACGTTGTACCTAGTAATATTGGTAGGTAATCCCCGTGAGTGTACCAAAATCCAAATTATTACGTTGTACCTAGTAATATTGCTAGATAATCCCCGTGAGTGTGGTCTACCGACAAGGACGCCACTTACATTATTGATGATGTTACTCAGGTTCAATTCCTATAATAAATATGTATAAAAAATATTATTTAAAAAAATAAAAATATTACTAGGTAATAAACTATATTAACTTTAAATGCTTTAAGCATGCACTAAAGTTCATACATCTATATCGAGACTCGTTATAGGATATATGTTTATTAAGGGATTGACCTCACCGTGGGAATACATATAAAAATATTGGTATGATGCATATAAATTTTTTGTATTTATATAGTTAAACGAAGGTGCCCATCGGTTTACCTGTGTATGCCTATGATTTTATTATGATTATTTCCCCGCCTCTAAGGCCACATATTCGTGCGATATTACGCGTGCCGACGATAAAGCATTCGACATCGTGTTTATACATTCAGCAATCCATAAACCTACGGTTTTTTTTTTTTAACTTCTGAGTGGGATATTAAAAAAGTGAAGTCACCAAATATATATTTTTTTACATGGTGAAATCCTTAACATTTTAAATTATTATAATTCATAAATTTCGGAGTAGCTTGTTTGTAAAGTAGTAGTCTGATTTAAATCCTCTCAGTAAAAACTAGATGGACGATACGAATCCCGAACGGTGGTGGTCTCTCCAATGACCAGTGGTCCCTTCCATGCCGGATTAATAACTAAAACGAAATAGATTTGGTGAAATGTAATTTGAACCATCTTTGGTAACCAATTTTCATGTGAAACTGAAAAAAAACATTTACAAGTGAGTTATATTTATAACCCGAGTCCTGCCTTTACTAATATTCATAATTTAATTCCCGCGGCAAAAACTGGTTCGCAGCAAATGAAGTGGGACGTCTGTGGCTCCGAGTCACTTCTATCTTGTCAACAATAATAATGTGTGGTCAATTCTTGCCCTTGGATTTTCCTTAAAAAAATTATTTATAGTGCAATTCAAAGCTGTGCAACGTACCACGTCCATGCAAGTTATGCTTCTTCCAAAAGAAAGGAAAAAGCAAAGGCGCACCAACGGGCAAAATGCCGGCCCACTCGTAGTATAGAGGTACCCTAATTGTACCATTCCAAACCAAGCCATCCGATTCTTTCCCTTTTTATAAAAACAACAACTGTCAAACGTTGTACGGACAATTTTTTTGTCCCTCCAATAAGATCCAAGATGTGTGCATGGGGCGGTCCAATGGAATTCCGTCTCTTTGCAAAGAATGTGCCAGCTTAACTTTTCACCTGGCGTTCTCATTTTTCCAAATTAAATGATCAGTCCAAACTTTATGAGTTTAGTCCTAGTCCTAGGGATAGGTAGTTGGCATTTTATTTGGGTTAATTTCATTTTAAGAAGAAAAATATTATTTTTATTGTTTTCTTTTTAATATGGGTTATCTGATGGTTAAAGTTTGAATCTTTAGGTTATGTTATTTAATGGTTAGAGTTTTTTTTTGTTTAACATTTTAATAAGAATGTTATTTTGGAATAAAAAATTCATGTTTTTTTTTAAAACATTTCAGACCCCTCTTCCGTCAAAATCGTTGAGAGCTTGTATTTGGTCTATTATCTTTGACGTATTCAAAGAGCAAACATGAAACAACAAAAAAAACAAGAACACACGAACACACAAGAAGATTAAAAAATTAAAAAACCTACTGCTTGAGGATGTAAAAAAAAAATCCCATGATCAGAGTTCGAATTTGGAAAGCTACCACTATAACCTTTGCCTTTCAAGTGGGAGGACCCCAAAAAAACGGATTGGAGCTCAAAGGAAACTTGTCCGTCTACTACCTCCCCCCAAAACTCTAAGGTAAAGAGAAACCTCTATAATCGCTTTTAGGTGGCCATTTGAATATACCACTATCTAAAAAACCACAAAAAATTTATGTACAATCTTCCATCTATATAATAATTTAGATTTAAAACTTCAAAAATAAAAAAAAATTATTACAATCACCAATACACTATACTTATAAATACTATCTTATTATTATACCTTCGAAAATGAGGCCACGATTATACCACTTTACATCACTTCACTTCAGCAACTTTGTAAGTTTGTTTTTTTTTTTTTTCTTTTCTAAGTAGGTTCTCCCGAATTGGATTGTGAAGTCTTATGTCTGTTTAAACCTGCCGTTTGACCGGTCATTGGCGGTTTAGTCTTTTCATATGTTTTCTACGGAATTTTTCAAAGCCCCAGCACCATCCAGTTTGGAAAGTGGTCAATTTAATGATCACAAATCTACATGGCTGATTTACTTTACACGTCAAAAAAACTAAGGGATTTATGTTTTTTTAGCCTTGTTATTGGATTCAAAGTCAGGTTTTCACAATTAATATTTAACAATTTCTATGTTTAGAGTAGAGGTAGTAGAGCTGTCCGATAATTTTGGTGAGAATCGACAGTTCTAAATTTGAATTCTAAGCTTCAAGTAGTAAAAATTTACGGAAATAGATATAATGGTAATCTTGGGATAATTATAAATTTACGGAAATAGATATAATGGTAATCTTGGGATAATTATAGCCTTCCGGTTGCCGGTTCCCCTGTGTAACAAAGTAAAAAACAATTTCTATTTAAAACGAAACACACGACACCTAACGTCGCCCCCACCCCGCAACAACCACTAAAGTAAACAGGGTAAATAATGATAAGTAATAATGATAACTTTTGTTATACTATTTTTTTAAGTTTAAAGTTATTTCCTCTGATTACGCTTGTCCTATTTTATATTTGAAAATTTCTAAACGTGTCTTTTAATCAATTAAAAATAATTTTGTTAGCTTTATATATATACTTTTTATTTTTTTTAATGTATTACTAACGCCATCAATGAAGTGATTTCTTTTCCGCTCCGTACAGAGACCTTTATTGAAATGCAAGATTAAAATATTACAATGTTTTTTTTAAATTATATTATAAGAGTAGGTAATTTGTTACCATTTTTTATTTTTTTTTGGGTTTAAATCCAGATCTTTGTTATCATTATAATTTCTAATTACATCTAGTAAACTTTTTAACATAACCAGCTAGTGCGATACCCCTCTATACTATGATCTCCAGCCTTCCAAAAATGTTAAAATGTTTTTCCTTCTAATTTTTTTGGGATATATATAAGAGAGTTTGTTACAACCACACTATTAAGCTTAGGGTTTAAACTATAGAGGTTGTTTCTTTCAAAACCTATTCCATCTTGTTGTTGTCTTGGTGTGAAGAGGACCACTGGTCGTTAAAGATTCATACTGTGTTAGAGATTCATACTTTGTTGTTGTCGGTCTAGCGCACTAGCGCACACTTAAGATTCAAATTAGACTATTACCATTGCACAGAAGCTACCTCTAAGGTTTGAACTTGGATGTCTTCTTATTAAATTAACTACCAATCCACCTAGCCCTTGGGAGTCTTAGCTACTATTAATTTGCCTATCTCTTTTTAAATCAGGGTTATTAACCTCCCTAGCTCTTTCCCCTATCTCTTTTTAAGTCAGGGTTAAGTAATTTTATATCATACCATTTGTGGTGCCATAGAGAAGGAAAGCCAACCCAAATAATTTTTTTGGGTTACATAGGAGAGTTGATCACAACCACACTATTTTAGTAATTGAGAAGCTTAGGATTCAAACCCCTATGGTTGCTTCCACCAAACTATTCCGCTTTGTTATTGAACGGCGTGAAAGGACCACCGACCAACCACTCGGATTCGTATCATCATGTTATTGTTGAACCGATGTGAAGGGACTACTGGTCACTCGAAATTCGTACCATCATCATCAGAAGATTCAAAAGTCAAGTTCAAAAAATTTATATCAAAACACTTACCCTATCAAGTTCAAAGAATTTAAACTAAGTATCTTCTTGATAAATGCTAACTAAACACTTACCTCCGCCACTAATCCAAATAATTTACTAGAAGTCAAGTTCAAAGAATTTATATCAAAATAATCCACCGGAAATAACGTTGAAAGTTTTTCGCCTGATGGGTCTATAATTGGGTCTATAATTGCGTAAGAACCAGACCTTAGAGATTCCAAGTGAAAATTTGTTCAGCCGTCATCGATCATATTTGCCAAGGTCGGACGTGAAACCACATCAAAATGTGAACCCTGGTTAGGGGCAGGTGGGAATGGGGTTCGGGTGAAAACGACCGCCCGTGGGAGGATTACTGTTATAAATATTCGAGTCCGGCGCTCAACCCATTCCCCCTCTCTTTTCTTGTTTCTGTATTTTCCCCTCACCTGCCCCGCCGCACGTCGATTCCCGTTGGTTACATATTTCCACGCTTTCTCACCCACCAGGCGTCTGTACAACACATGTGGCGGAGATCAAGCGATCGAGTCTCTCCCATCGTAATAATATATAGATAAACACTCTGTTTTTTTTCCCTTGGGATCAGTTGTTTCGTATTTTGTTTGTATCGAAGGCGGTGAAGATGAAGAAGGTTAACAAAATACACCAGATCGTGAGACTGCGACAATTTGTGCAGAAATGGCACGCCAAGGCGGAGGCTCGCCAAGAGCGGAGCGGCGGCACGATCGGCTGCAGCCTGTCGCCCAGATTTAAGCACCGGTCGCCCTTCGTCTACGATTCCGACGACGAGGCGTGCTACCGGATGCGCCCGGTGTCGCCGCCCCCGGACGTGCCGAAGGGCTGCCTGGCCGTCTACGTCGGGCGGGAGCGGCGGCGCTTCATCATTCCGATGAGCTATCTGAGCCGCCCGGCGTTTCGAACCCTGCTCGACAAGGCCGAGGAGGAGTTCGGCTTCGACCACAAAGGCGGCCTCACCATACCCTGCGAGGTCACCGTTTTCCGGCACGTCCTGCGTGTTCTGGAGGGAAACGACCCGGCGGGACAGAACTTGAGCCTCGACGAGCTCTTGAAGTTTTATTCCGCCGAGAGGGACTGTGGATCGCAGGCCCTCAACTCCACCATAACCTTGGAGTCCTTTCCCGTGGCGGCCGCGGCCGTGCAGTACAACTTTGGTTTGAGAAAATTGTTGTGACCGCCGGGGTTTGGCTCAATTTTCCCGGAAGTTCCTTCGGCAGCAGCGTCATCCCGTAAAGCAAACGAATATTTTGCATTTGCTTTACAGGAGATGGATTATACATAAAGTCTTTATTGTTAGTTACGATTTTTTTCCTTTTCTTTAAAATTATTATGAGCTCGTTCTACTGCTGTCTAGATCTGTAAATTCTTTCGCAGTTTTCCTGTAACAATTCTGCCATTGTTTCCTTTTTAAGCTTTCCTTTGACGATGCGTTTAAAAATAACAAAGTTTTCTCGTTACATTCTTACCCTAGGGAAGTATTTAATTTCATATATTTACCAAATCTGTTTCTGAACCTTGATTAATGAATGGCGATCCCCAGATTTAGCAGACAACTAAATGATTTTATATTTAGAAACTAGAGAAAGTAATTTATGGCCATAATCTTCGAATAGTGTACCAAATCCGGCTGAAATTCAAAACAGCATGAGATAGCAAGATTGTAACTAAACAAACAACAGTCTAATTAATTAACTTAATTAAGCCGAAACATATGCTGTTACAGACAGATCAAACTGCTAGTGTCATGTTGCCCTCCAAAAATAGCGGCCATGGCTTCATAAACTGAAACCTTCTGTGCGAGAGTATTAAGTGAAACTAAGAAGGCGGTCATATCCAGCCATGCCGATGTCTGCAATGACTTAACGAAGCCATGGCGTTATGCTTCATTTTCATAATGTGGGAGGAAACAGGTCTCCCTGGCCTCTGTCCACGTCTTTCTTAAAGTTGTCACCATGTTTTGCATAGCCATGGCTTTCAGTCAGAGACCGGCTCCACCTATTTCTTCAACCTTGTCATCATATTATCTATAAAGAGCCGAAAGCCGTGCTTCAGTCAGAGTTCGTACAAATTTTGAACGACTATTCATGACTACTTCATTGTGCATGTACTCATCTTAGTTCATACGTAACCTTTTTGAAAAATTATTATTTTAAACATTTTAGTAACATATTGTTGGATTTGTGGGTTGTAATCAACTAGGTTATATAACCAAAAAAATATTATTGAATTTTATCAAATTATTTAAAAATATTTAAATTAAAATTATTAAAAAATATATTATTAAATTTTATCAAACTATTTAAAAATATTTAAATTAAAATCCTTAAAAAAAATATTATTAAATTTTATCAAACTATTTAAAAATATTTAAATTAAAATCATTAATAAAAATCCCTTTGGTTTTAATTATATTACCGTTATATTTTAACATTACTTTAATACATATATAAATTTTCTGAGCAAATTTAGCACCATGTTGGCAAAAAAGAAATATAATTACAATTTTAAGTTTATAGTCTTTCACAATGTCCGCCTTTTAAGGAAAGTAGGAAGGTAGCAAGAGAGTTGGTTAAGTTTATAGTCTATAACAGTGTCCGCCTTTTAAGGAAAGTATGGAAGGTAGCAAGAGAGTTGGTTAGAATGTTACTTTAGAATGGAGAGAAATGTGGAGTTTAATGGATTTATTAAAAAGATACAATTAGAACCGGTAAGTTAATACGATATTTATAAGAATATTGGAAGGTTGACTTAAGTGTAAAGTCCTGCTTATATATATAAATAATATGGGTTTTAAAATAATTATATGAATAAAAGTTTGGTTGATGGATTTAATAAAAATCAATCTCCACAGTGGATATGTATATGTATAGAAGTATTTACTCAATAAAAAATATATATTTAATTATTAAAATATATATATATATATATATATATATATATATATATATATATATATATTTATTTAAAAATTATGGAAATAAATATATTTTAATAAGTTAATAATTAGAATGTTTTTCATATAATTTATTTTGAAATTAAATTTAATGTTGGTTTATACAATTAAATGTATATATCATCCTATTTATTTAAAAAAAACAAGTATAATAATTATATTAACAATTTTAAAGTGATACGGGTTAACAATTTTATACATATCACATAAACCAATTTGTATAATGTAGATTACTTGAAATTCTAAATTCTCTTACAATTAATTTTTTAGGGTCACTCTACCTTTGCAAGTAAGTCATATTCGTCTAATTTATTACTTTCCTATATATGAAATTGCCCCTTGAATCATAATGATTTCATCTTCTATTCATTGACTTTTGTGGTGAGTTTATCATTTTTATAGATGACCATTATTTATTGTAATTGGTTTGAGATGAATAAGAGAATTATGAGAGCTACTATTTGTCATTGCAACAACAAAACATTTGATACATGAATAAAAAGTTAAACGCAAAGTAATTTTTAACGTTCACAAGTCATATGGGACAATCCTCATGGAGGGTTTTGTTTACCCAATATATGGTTATACAACCATACTTCGATCATCAAAGCTCATCAAAGCTCGGAGTACAATCCTACCTCCTATAGGATTCAAATCTTGGACCTCTTATTTAGAGTTTCATATTCTGCACCATTACACACCATTACACCCACTTAGGTTGTAAATAAAAATATTTAATTAAAACAAAGAATATCCAACAATGATAAGGTTGAGAACACCTTGTTCTTTGAATTTAATGAAGGGAATGCACATAAAGGATTTGAGGGGAAGAGCATAATCTAGAAAAGCGTAAAAACTAATTGAAGTTGAATGAGGGTAAATGGTGATAAGAATCAAGAAGGTTGAATACCAATGGTCATAAACTAACCATAAGGAGATAGATAATGGAGAATATAAAAGTGCTCAATACACATGATACCACGTAAGGAGTTAAAAAAATAAGGAGATAGGTAATGGAGAAGATAAAAGTGCTCAATACACATGATAGCATGTAAGGAGTTAAAAAAATATGCATGCAAGAAGTGAACTTACATAATTGGTTGACATAAGTACACTTGCGAACCATAATATTTACTCAAAGATGTGTTCGCAATTGAAATTAAAGATTTAAATGGACATAAATAGTGAGGAGTTGCATAAAGAAAATCAAATTGAAAGTTATTAATTGTATCTATGCATATTTGAAAAAAAATATTACAAACATTGTTAATAAAAACTAAATATGGTGGCATATCCAACTCATATCACATGGAGACTTCTATTCACCATCACGTCACAAGGGCTAGGATGGAGACTTCTATGAAAAGAAAACTATGCAATGAGAGAAAAGAAAGGATAACGAAGAAGAGAAGAAACCAAAGTCTACAACATTAATATTATAAAATATAGGAGAAAACAAGTTATGAAAACTAGCAAAAGAGAAAAAAAGAAGTGGATAGAAAATTAAAAGGACAGGAGAAACAATATTAATGAATTCAAATGTAATGTTAACATTTTTAGACTTTTAAAGACTTCAAAATCGATCGATGCTAATGCTTGACATGAATAATACTTATGTGGTGTTTGGAGGTAGTTATAAAAGTTAGAGAAGGTACCTTTAATAGATAAGTTATTTAAATTTACAGTATGAGAATATTGTAATCATGTATGAGATCATGATGAATAGTGATTGATAGTTACTATGTTGATAGATATTTAAATCATGTTAGTATACTTTAGTGTATGAAATTATGTGATTCAATGTATATGATAGAATGCAAAATAATATGAAAATAAGAAATAGTATTTCAGAAAAGAAAATCTATAAATTTATGATTACAAAAATATTATTTGTTAAACTATGTTGGAAACTACAAGCAAAATATTTTGTGCAAACAAAATGACAACCTCAAAATAAGAATTAAATTTTCTAAAGGTCATGATATTCAAAGCACCAAGGCATAAATGTCTTGTTTTGCTTATTGTTTGTTATTTGTTCTTGTAAATTGAGTTGTATGGTTTTGTGAATTGAGTTGCATGGTTCATTAAAGTCTTGGATATGATAGGACTAAACCACAATTAAATAATTCTTCAAATTAATTAAAATATAAGACATTGATCACACCAAAGCCTTGGACAAGTTGTAATCTTTGGAAAGAATTGCATTGATTAAAACTTTAGGAGTTTATCCTTAGACATATCATGTTACCTTATTTATTGGTAATTTATATCATCAAACTTAAACACCATAAAATATTCAAATACGTATTAAAATAATAAACCCCTCCTTGACCTTAAAAACTAACAACTATATTTACATGAAAGACCTATTTTTCAGGTAAGATTGAAGAGAAAAGGTGGTTAAAAGGGGTGAGTGAAAATATGATTATCTCGATAGCCATCTTAACCCCACTAGAGATAAGCCTTGAGTTGAGGGGAGATGAAGTGTGGTGTTGAAAGGCATGGATGTGATTGAAGTTGATTGTAGGGAAATAACAGAGGAAAAAGGTAGGGCAATAATGTAAATCCTAGAAGGTACAACTAGAGGAATGTAGGGAAAGGAGAAAAGAAGGAAAATGATGATGTTTAATAAATATAATTTATTATATTCAACTTAGACATGAATAGTCTACATATAGAGAAAGCATTATAATCCAAATATTCCACTATTGAAAATTTAAACCAAAATCCAAAGGATCCCTATCTATATTGCATCTACAATCAAGGAAAAAGGAAAGAAATTATCTCGAAGAATACATATTCACCAAACTCATTAATTAAAGAGAACAAGAAGAATAAGATTATGAAGGAAATAAACATATCTTGTCTTAATTGTATTCCTATACCAAACCTTAAAGGAAAAATATGAAACTAAATATCTTTCTGAAAGGCCATAGTTCATCCATAATGTGTGATCTTATATTGGTAAACATGCATGGTGATATCGTATACCTTTATATCACTCATGCCATCTATTGGGTATATGGTTATGTTGATGATATTATCTTCGTAATTGAGGTTGAGGTCTAACTATGTCTACAGATCTAATGCACTTTGTAAGTGTTTGCAACTTTATCAAGTTTATAAATAGTATTTTGGTCAAGTAGATTGAGGAATGCACCTTGGTTTCAAGTATGGATATGGAATGAGATTGTAGTATAGGTTATCAAAGGATCAAACACAAATTAAGTGATAACTTATCCATGATAGGAGATAAGAGACATTCTCCTATTGATGGAAGCAAGTTTAGTAGATAGAGGTAAAAAAATTTTGGTCACAAATTTGCCTAAGTATAAAATATTATTTGTGCGCCCTAGACCTGTCAACATTGAAAGGTTGGAGGAAAGAAATGTCTTCCAGGCCAAACTCCAGAGAGGGTTGGTTCCCATACTAAAACTACTGATCGGTTTAAAGATTAAGTTTATAGGAAAGAAATGGGAAATAACAGAAAGGGATGGGAAATGTGGTTGTATTCCAGATATAAAAAGTGGAGATAAACTAACAACAAAAATTCACAAAAAGTATTAGTTAGCATATAACAAAAATAAAGGTACAGGAACCACTCATGGTTTGCCAAGATAACCTCCAAAACAACATTCAAGTATTCACTCCCTCATAAGTAGTAACTAAATCCAGATGTAAAATTTAAAATCAAAAAATAATGGACATGAGTGTAATCAGAAATAATGAGCAGAATGAGATCAAAACAATATTACTCAAGGAACCAGAAACCGAATGTCTTTCTATTAATGCAGAAAACTCAAAAGTATTTTTTTGCAAAGTGTCTATCCTCTTTCATTACATTGAAATGCTTAGTATTTATAGAGGATTTGACCTCTAAAATTAAATACGAATTAAAAAAAAATGTTGGCTAGTCAAAGACCAGCCAAAGCAATTCTCTCGGTAATGGCAGTGCTCAAATCAAAAAATTCTTCAGAAAGTGACAATCTGGTTTTCATGGAATGCACCTAGGAAATCAATAGAGATGGACGATGGTAAAAACATTCCAAGCATCAATGCATCGAAACTTAACAGCATCGCACGATAATCATGAGCTTGGATATTAAATTTTGGACACCATTTCATCATTTTATGCCTTAAAATATTACCCTCACCAGTGGGGACCCAACGGACATTAACTTTATTTTGAGAAGGAACAAAATTAGCAGAGGGTGCCTAAAAAATAAACAGGATCACACCAGAATCTGATATGTAGCATTTAATATTGGTATCTCTTTAGCAAGAATTATGGAAATATTTATTTCATTGCTCCAAGAATTAAATTCCACCAGTTTTCAATCTTTACCAAAAAATATCAGCAACAATGATGCTTTCGAAAGAAAAATTTGCTAAAGGGAGGGAGCAAGAATTGATTTCACCCAGACAATTTTGGTGTTTTTGCCCATCAATATGCTTTCGCCCTTCACCTAAATAATTTTGCTCAAAAATAGAGAATTTCATCCAAAAATGGAATGAAAACATCTTCTACCAAGAAAATGGGTGAAAATGATTGATTTCACTCCTAATAGGGGCAAAAATAATTTTCACCCCAACCCAGGGGCGACTTTGACTTTGAATGGAGCTTGAAGATGCTATTTCAGGACTTTTGCTCCAACCTAGGTGAAATTACTATTTCTGCCCAAAATGGGGTGAAATTACATTGGCATACACCTTCATTAAATTCTCTTTGACTTTCTTGAGCAGCCTTCACTTGGATGATGTCACTTCATCATTTTCACCCCGAAAAGCATCCTCAACTTGGATTTCACCCCAAAGAAGGGAAAAAATCATTTTTACCCCTTCCCAAGGGTGACTTTGACTTCACAAGGCCCACATTTCACTTGATTTTCACCCCATGACATCTTCAATTTGGAGATTCACCCTAAAGAAGGGAAAAAATGATTTTCGCCCCCCCTAGGACCGAATTTGAATTTGACCAGTTCCTCATTTATTATTTTCGTCCCAAAAGTGCCCGAAAATGGATTTTCGATGGGGACCCATAACTTGTGATTCGTTGACCCAATTTTCTATTGTAATATATCATTGGAAAGCTTAGTAAGAGATATACAAAAACAAAATTGATGGTACATCCATTTCATCCATTTTAATCCCTCTATGAGGCCTCCAAAGTCTTCATATTGTATTTTTAAGCTATGCTGGAGAAATTTCTTGGGATGAAAACTTTAATATCTCTCAATCCATTCAGGATATTGGGGTGATTCTTTCACCATAAGTCTAATTTTTCAATTCCCCTCCTTTGGGTAAATTTTGAAGTCCATAGGTGTCCGTTTAGGCTAATTTCCCAAAATGGTTGCTTCCCGATTTTCACCTTTTTTGACTTTTGACTGCAGTGTGGTAAAAATACCAAAACTTTTGGCGGCTCGTGGGGTATTCAGCTCGTCTAGATGCAATCGACCCCAGGGCCTTTATCCATTAGGTAACAAAGTCATAATCGCTTGTTGCATCAAATTTTTTACTGCTTGCACTAGCTTCTTCCTATGCTACCTGATATTGTTTGACTACCTCTTTGTATTTTTCACCCAACATGAGGAACTTTTCTAAGCTTGACTGATTTTATTCGCTTCAGGGTGCTCTAGAAATATTTTGATCTCCGATGCCAATGGTTCCTATAATCCAAAAATTGGAAAAAAAAGGAACAAAGGTTGTTGAGGGTTTGGCTCAACGTAATGAGCAAAAATGGACGGGGTCATAGTTATGCTCACCCTTGACAGAGTTTGTGTACTTACAATGATGATGAGATTAATGGGGGTGGAAGATGAGGCAGATGATAGTGGAATAGAAAATGGGTTAGGGGTAGAGGTAAACAAATTGAAATATGGAGGAATGGAAGAAATGAGAATGGCAAAAGGAGCATTGGTGATTAATGACTATGAAATGGGGATGGGAACAGAAGTGGTGGGTACAACAAATAAAAGCGAAGTGGAAGGAGGTACTTTGGAATGAATGGAAATGGTCACCAAATGCTCATGATCAAGAGAAGAGAAAATAAAATGCGTACAGGTGGGATCTAACACCATTTGAGCCAATGACGTGGGTGGTTGCAATGTTATATTTTTTTGATGCCACCATTTAGTGCCCTCAGCACATTATTTATTAGTAGGCATATTTACAATATTTACACAAAATTTTATGATATGGTTGGCATGTTGCCACCATAAACCTGGCTTTGGGTGCTTATCTGGTGAATTAGTAGTGTCCAGATCATATCTGATTGTACTTCAGTTGATCTTTGAATTTTGGCTAGCTTCTTCCCAAACTTTGTCAAGTTGCGAACAAGATGCAATGTGGTAGGTTATCATGAATACCAATACTCATACAATTAATGAATAATATGGTGAAGAGATTTACCATATGGGAGCCTTCTTTGAGTATTGGTTGTGGTGATGGCTAGAGCCAATGCCACCACTTTAGAGAGTCCACTGGTTGCGGGCTCTTGGGTACGGGTTCCTCTAACTCCTTGATGTGACAACATGATTTTTTTGGTGATAGAACTTCTACCAGGATCTCCTCAGGACCAGCCTCTTGATGAGGTATGCTTATTGGATTTTGGCTAAACACTTATGTGTTATACCCTAGGACACAAAAAGAATGCAAAAATGTGCCCTCTTTGCTCTCAAAGCCCGTTCCCCTTCTTAGTCCATCTCTTGATGGAAACTGCAAGCAACCAATTGGTTCATTGTTGGAGAAGTGCTTGCATATTCCCTTCATTGGCCTTGGATGAGATCCACCTATTGTTCTCTACACAGTTGCGTTTTAGGTCTTTATACAATTTGAGGGATTTGCCATTGTGAATATTGTGCAAGAAATATGGGAGCAACAACTACCAAAGAGTGATGGAAAGGTAGTTTCTTTCCATTGTATTTTTCCTAATTGGAGCAAGAGCTGCTCTACTTGTACTACTTCCTAAAAGACATGAGGGAATATTTATTCCTCATATTGCAGTAGGAGGAGGCTTATGTCCGGGTGGAAATCCCAAATATAGTAGAGGTGGGCCTGGTTGGGTGTTGGTCGGATCTTCTCTAGAATTCTCCTCCAACTTCTCCAAAATTGAACATTGAAGTCTGTGATGCTCTCTAGAGGTGCTTTTGTGATGGTAGAGAGGTGCATCAAGAGTTGAAAGGGATCAAAAGAGCAATCAAATGTGCTGAATAGTACTCTTGCCAAGTTCGTCCATGAGTATATGCTCTTACACCCAAGTAGTTTGTACCACTATAGCGCCTTCCCTCTAGAGACAGGAACAGAAGTTTGATCATGACATCTTCGTGGGTTATGCCATGGATGTTCACTAGAGTAGCAACATCTTCAAGGTGCTCTAGGGACATTCCCTCAGTGCCATTGTATTTTGTTAGGGTATTTAGGGTATTTTTGGGAATATCATGTCGAATTTAGAGATTTAGAGGGCCAGAATCATCCTAGCTGGGAAAGCATACTTGAGCAATTATAGCGATGGTCCTCAGATATCATGGTTAGTGTTGTTGATTCGGAGTCGCCAGGTGAACATTATTTCTTTGCGTGTGAGGTCAATGCTACTCACCAAACCTTGATTACTCTAGGGTGATTTCTTCAGCATAAAAGGCATCCACTTGTCATGAGATCCGGATCTTCAATGTTGGAAATTTGAGCAGGTTTTTTTGTCATTGATGTCAAGAATCAGTTTCAGTGAGCAGGACAAAAGGAAGGATGTCAAGAGTCAGTTTCAGTGAGTAGTGCAAGAAAAATATTGCTTATAGACCTAAGGAAAATAATATTATAATGTCCCTAATAATAGTATTCAAGGTGGTCAGATGAGGTCTAAAGAGTAACAGGAAGGCCAAATAAAAATAATATTTTATTATAATATTAAAGGTCTAAGGTTAAGACCAAAAGATTACATTAATTATAAATTAATTATAATAATTTCATTATAAATTAATTTATAATTTAATTTGATTAACTCTAAGAGTTATTAAATTAATTATAATTTAATTATAAGTTAGTTTATAATTTAATTTAATAAACCCTAAAGGTTAGGGTTATAAGGGCATCAAATATTAAATAATTCGAATTAAAAATCGAATTGAAAAAGTCATCGATGTTTTGAGCACATGACATGATGCATATAAGAAGGAGCAAGTTTCATTCAAATTATTATCCATGCGATTGATCGAAAGCTATAGACACTTGTGCACAAAGAGGAGAGAAATAATTGCATGTGTTTTAAAAGGTTTAAGGAAACAAAGCAAAGGACAAATAAGTGGGGAGCCCACTTCACATTGTAAAACGTTGGGTAGCACGGTTGGCAGTCGGTGGCTATGCTAAGACGTTGCAGGCGCAAGGTTAGGGGTTTGAGTCTCGTGGTCTTCGTTTTTGCAAGCGAAGAGGATTTTGATTGCATTGTCAAGGAAGGAACAAAGGGAAGATGCATGCCTTTTCCTTTGTGTGGAGGAACATAGCCCACTTGGTGGGCGCACGCTGTGCAAAGGCACTTGGGAGGAATGATTTGCGTGTTCAAAACCCGCAAAGGCCTTTTTGGTAGTTAGACAAGGTATGCGCTCACATTGCTAAGGTTTGATTGTTGCATTCGAAAATTGCAAAGGTGGAAATTAATTTTTTAATTTCTCAAGGTTTGGTTAGTTGGAAATTGCATATTAAATGGGATTAAAGAGTTATACAAGGGAGGTAAAAGGGTATGAAATTTTTTATTTTTTTGTTTGATTTTTGAGTGGTTAAAGTTAATAAAAGGATAAATAAGGTGTGCCAAGGGTGTTAGATATTTTGTTGAAATAAAGTTATATTATAAAGTTTGTTTTGAAAGGAGAGATAAGGCATAGTTGATTTTTGATATTTTGACTTGGTGAAATATTTTTGAAAGGAAATATTAAGGACATATTTTTGTTATCTAACCCTTGAGATTGGCAAAGAGAGTGATTGTGATTGAGACAGGTTTTGAGGTCATAACTTCATCAAACAAAAGGTATGGGCATATCTTCCTTGTGAATGAAATCCTATTGGATGTTGTGAATGCTAAGTTGGTGTGAAAAGGATTTTTTGATAAGCATTCTTGAGTTTGGTTTTTTAGAATGCAAGTTGATACTAGAAACCTTGTTTGATAAGCATTATTGGAAATATTGAAGTAAGCTTTCATATGATTGAACTAGGGTTTGTGAAATATTATGAGTATCATTGTTATGTGAAGTTGAGAACTATCTTGAACTAGGATTTGTGAAAGATCATGAGTATCATTGTTATGTGAAGTTGAGAACTATCTTGAACTAGGGTTTGTGAGAGATCATGAGTATCATTGTTATGTGAGGTTTGTTTTATAAGTATTGTTGACTAAGCTTTCATTGAGTGATTGGTTGAGTGGAGTTATGGTAAGGTCTTCCTTACCTTCCCACGCTCAACACACGATTAAGCACACCGAACGTAAATATAACAGCAAATATAGAAGACAATGGAAATATAAACACAATTCAACGATGAATGATTTTACTGTAAAAGAATATAGCCACTAGGAGGCAGATCCTGCCTTTAAGGCACAGTGTGAATACGCAGTGAAAGAAAATAAAAATGATAAGGTGATTTTCAATAAAATATCTACTCTAATGAATATGAAATATTTGCACACGGAGAACCTAGTCGACGGCTAGGTTTGGTATGTAACATGAATCCCCTCCTCGGAAAGCTTTGTCCTCAAAGTTAGAAATGTCTAGAAAATACTGTCAGGTTCCCATGTGGCATCCTCCTCTGGTAGGTCTTGCCATTTGATGAGAAATTCTTGAATCTGGTGTGGCCGTAGTCTCCGTATTCTGTGTTGTAATATTTCTTCAGGTTGGAGATATATGCGTCCTTCCTCATCGAGCACTAGTAAATCTGATTGACCTTGCACTTTCTGACCAATTACTTTTTTGAGACATGAAACATGAAATACTAGGTGTATTCTTGATGATGAGGGTAGCTCTAACTGATAGGCTACTTCTCCAATGCGGCACACAATTTTATAAGGACCATAGAATTGTGGAGCCAACTTTTGACTGGAATTTATCCTTAACGATGATTGTTTGTAGGGTTGCAACCTTAGGAAAACCCAGTCCCCAATATTAAAATTTCTCTCTGATCGGTGCGAGTCTTGTTGTTGTTTCATATGGTTTTGTGCTTGGACTAAATTCTCTTTGATGATGGTGAGTGTAGACTGCCTTTTTTGGAACCAATCATCCACTTTGGCTACTTTGGATGACCCTTGTACGTAATCCGCTACTATTGGAGGATTGGTTCCATACAATGCTTCAAAGGGAGACATCTTAATTGAGTAATGGTAAGAAGTGTTGTACCACCATTCTACCAATGCTAGCCATTGGCTCCATTGATATCGTTTATCTTGAACGAAACATCTTAAGTATGTACCCAAACATTTTTTAACTACTTCTGTTTGATCATCTGTCTGTGGGTGGTAAGCCGAAGACATTCAATTTGGTACCACTAAGTCGAAATAATTCCTGCCAAAATTTACTAGTGAAGATGGGATCTCTATCACTTACAATATTTTTTGGCATACCATGTAATTTGAAGATGGAATCCATAAATACCTTTGCCACCTTGCTTGCGGAAAATGGATGTTGTAAAGCCTAAAAATGAGCATATTTGGATAAGCGATCGACGACTGCGAAGATTACTGTCTTGCCTTCTGATTTAGGAAGACCTTCAATAAAATTCATGGATATATGTTCCCACTGACGCTCAAGGATGGGTAATGGTTGTAACAACCCTGGTGATTTGACTGTTTCTCCTTTATTGCGCTGGCAAACTTCACATTCTTCTACCCATTGTTTGACTTCTGCTTTTAATCCTTTCCAAAAAAATGATTGTTTGACCCTTAAATATGTCTTCAAAAATCTTGAATGTCCCGCTGATGGAGAAGCGTGCGATTCGTCGAGGATCTTTGATTTGAGTTCTGAATTGTGTGGAATATAAATGCGGTTCTTCTTCCTGAGGATCTTATCTTCATAAGAGAATAAAGGATATTTAGAGGACCCTATAGATAATTCTTGAATTATCTGAGTAGTTTCGCTATTGGATAACCATTCATTTTGTAATTGATTCACCCATTTGGAGCAAGGGCCCGAAATAGTGTTAATGACTACTTCGTCTTCATATTTCCTAGATAATGCATCAGCGGCTACATTTTCCTTCCCCTTCTTATACTCGATAACAAAATCATAACCCAATAGTTTGGTTAACCACTTATTTTGTTCTAGATAGGAAAACCTTTGCTCAAGAAAATGTTTGAGACTACTATGATCTATTTTTATAATGAAGTGGCTGCTGATTAGGTAGTGTCTCCATTTTTCTATCGCGTGAAGTATTGCCAACATTTCTTTTTCGTATGTTGATCTTCCCAAAATTTTTCCCGATAGCTGTTTACTTTCGAATGCCAACGGATGACCTTCTTACATTAATATAGCCCTAATTCCTGTGCCTGATGCATCACATTCAATAACAAATGGTTTGTGAAAATTTGGAGTTGCTAAAACTAGAGTTGTACACATGGCCTCCTTAAGCTCTTTGAAGGCTTGAGTGGCCTCTTCTGACCAATGAAAAGCGTCCTTCTTTGTGAGTGTTATGAGAGGTGTTGCAATCTTACCATAATTCCGTACAAACTTGCGATAGTAGCCCATGAGACCCAAAAAACCATGAAGTTTCTTGATGGTTTTAGGTAAAGGCCACTCTTGAATTGCCTTAATCTTATTGGGGTCGACTTTGACGCCTTCATGGGAAACTATATGACCAAGATACTCTACTTCTTGGACCCCAAATGAACATTTGGAATGCTTGACAAATAACTTTTCTCTGTGTAAAATGTGAAGGACCTTATCCACATGATTTAAATGATCCTTCCATGTTTTGCTATATATGAGAATGTCATCAAAAAAAACTAACACAAACTTATGGAGGAGTGGATGAAACACTTGGTTCATGAGACTTTGGAATGTGGATGGTGCATTAGTGAGACCAAAAGGCATGACCAAAAATTCGTAATGACCTTCATGAGTACGAAAAGCAGTTTTGGGAATATCTTCTTCTCTGACACGGATTTGGTGAAATCTCGGTACCTTGATTGTATGGTGGGCTGTTAACCCCATGAGGGCATGCACGAAAATAGCCATTGTATCCTCCTCCTTCTCTTCTAGAACACTTGATAGTTCTTCTTGCATAGGTTCTTCCTGGTGGTATGCTTCTTCCTCTTCTCCTTCATATTGATCGCATTCAATATGAAAGTTTTGTTTCTGTGCACATACTTGTTCCCTGGGATGGTGATTGCGACATTTATAGCAAAAGTATCTTGATGGTTGATCATTTCTACGAAAGGAGTTGTTGTGATACGAAGGATGACTATAAGTTTCATTCCGTGTAAACATTTGAACTCTCTTCTCATCCAGCTTGGCTATTCTTATGCAATCATTCAACGAGGTTGGATTTTGAATTTCCACCTCAACCTTAATATTTTCTTTCAATCCATTGCGAAAATATCCTACCACAGTGTCTGGACTGAGGTGTAATGTATACGGTAGTAAACTGGTGAATTCCAAGATGAACTCACTAACCGATCCTTCTTGTTTAAGAGATAACAGTCTTACTGTGTATGATGATGTAGCTCCTTCATCAAATCTTTCTAAAAAATAGGTAGTGAAATTATTCCAGTAAATAGTAGCTCCTTTCTCACGTTTAAGCCATATGAACCATTGGTAGGCCTCAGTGCCTAATTTTGATGCAGTGAAAGGGACTTTATCAGAATCCCTAATTTGGTATAAGTCCGGAATGCCTTCCATATTTGCTATCCAACCACGAGGATCATGACCTTCAAAAGTGGGCATATCAATGCGTGGAAAATTATTAGGACCTCTCGGTTGGTGATAACCCATATCCCTATCCTGATCTTGGTTATATCTTTGTTGATGAAAGCGATTCCTATAATTATCCGAATTGCCTCTTTGCTGCTCCCAATTTTCATTCTGGTCATTATTTTCCTCATTCCTTTGTTCGTGATAGTGATTATGGGAATTAGCGTTGGGATTAGGTCAATTTTGTGTGTTCAACAATTTAGATATGTTGATATTAAGTTGGACCATACCATCTAGTAAGTTTCGAAGAGCTTCATCAGTGGTAATGGCAGAGTTGCCTGATTCTCCTTGTGTGACGTTGTCCTGAGTTGGGGAAGGGTTAGCAGCCATGGGATCAACCAGTGGATGACTCAGATTATAACTGCCAATTTTGAAAGGAGAAGGAGAATTTTTTGTACCTTGGATTTGATGAGGTCTTCTTATGTCTTTGTTGGGTGTATTCGAGCTTGATAGTCGACCGTCAAGTCCTTTGGTCCACCTGTTGCTCATGCACCTTCCAGAATTGCCTGCTTAAAAGTTCTTGAGCTTGGAGTGATATACATGACAGTGACTAAGACCGATGATGTGTCACGACTGATCAAGACATGAGCGACATGACACGACATAATATAGACTAGACCGACCAGCGACATCGTGAAATTGACACGACCGATGAGACCCTGACATGACAGTACACGAAGGACCAGACACAAAAAGACATGCGAGAAGATCGAACATGATAGGACACACGAGTAGATCAGACACGACAGGACATGAAGGACCGAGACACGAGCAGATCAGACAAGACACGACAGCTGGACCGCAAATTGACGCAAAAGACTGGACAGGAGACCATGACCCGATGTAAAACCACTAGACAAAAGACATGGAGGATTGGCTAACGGAGAATCCCGCCAGACTACGCATGAAGGAATTCCCAACGTATGACCGAAGTCACACCGTAGAAGGTGTGACTTATGCTTTTTAAACCCCTATACAAACTTTATACACTAAATGTGGGATAAATATTTAAACCCAACGCAACGGAATTTTTTTTTTTTAATCTGACGTCAGCAAATTAAATTAAACGAACGACCTTAGCTTTGCCCGAATTATTGAATATTTTTGCGAATTATGATTGGTTAACGGCTTCCCTCACGATTTAATGGAACATTGATCAGGTAAAAGTAATTTTTGGTACGTGAATGGCGACTGCGACTGTGTTATGCTCAGCAGAAGTTGTTTAAGCGAACCACTAAAAGACCTATTCCGAAACCTGCGTTCTCCCAAGGTTTGGCTGGCTAGCCTACGATAATCCGAGTTGCTAAAGACGTGTTTGGCACCTGCTGTGTCTTGCGATTGGAAGATCCGTCGCTCTTGAAATTGTCTAAATTTTCCTGAGGCCTTGCTTGGATCGAAGGCAAACTAATACCACTTGGTAAGGTCTTCCTTACCTTCCCACACTCAACACATGATTAAGCACACCGAACGTAAATATAACAACAAATATAGAAGACAATGGAAATATAAACACAATTCAGTGATGAATGATTTTACTGTAAAAGAATATAGCCACTAGGAGGGCATATCTTGCCTTTAAGGCACAGTGTGAATACGCAGTGAAAGAAAATAAAAACGATAAGGTGATTTTCAATAAAATATCTACTCTAATAAATATGAAATATTTGCACATGGAGAACCTAGCCGACGGCTAGGTTTGGTATGTAACAAGTTAATTGAGCCTATTTGATTGGAATTGTTGGAGTGATAGTTCAAGTTCTATGAAACAAATTATTCCGTACTAATTTGAGAAAGATTGAAAGTGATTAAGTATGAAACATATTGAGTCTCTAACCATTCTCAATATGTTTTGTGAGATTAAACAAGATTATGTGTGAAGCTTATTAGTGTGATTGAAGAGGCTTTCTGTGATAGTTTGATTTGAATTGTATAGATCTTTTGTGAAAGCTAGTGGACATATTTGAATTAGTCCTAGAGTGTACTTAAGGACTGAGTTGAGTAAGATTTTGTGGAAACTTACAATATAGATTTGAGGTAAGTCTTGGTGAAGACTTGTTGAGCAAATTTAAGGTAAGTCTTGGCAAAGACTTGTTGAGCAGATTGGACAAGTTCTGGTGAGGACTTGTTGATAAGATTTATGCTAGACTGAAGGACTGTGTTTAGTTCAGATTTGAGGATAGAGATTGAGCAGATTTGTGCTAGACCAAAGGAATATGTTTAGTGCAGATTTGAGGATAAATATTGAGCAGATTTATGCTAGACTGAAGGATCGTGTTTAGTGTAGATTTGAGGATAGAGATTGAGCAGATTTATTATGACCCTACAAGTTAGTAAATGAATAAAACAGAATCGCAGTTTGATTGAATCGCTTTTATCTTGATGAGATGCTCTCAATCAATGTATATAAGATAAATTATTCGATGATGATATTTGCAATCGTATGATTGCATTAAAATACCTACTCTAAAGGTGAGAGTGAAGGGTTGTAACCCTTCAAAATATAATTAATAAATAAATATAATTAGTAGACTATGTTAGGAGGGTCCTAACATGCCACCCTTCTTAAAAAGAGCTTTGTCCTCAAAGCTGGAATTGTGGAAATTTTTGTTGGATATCGTGAAGAGTCTCCCAAGTAGCATCTTCTAAAGGTAGACCTTTCCAATGGATCAAAATTTCTGTGATATCTCAATTATGAAGGTGGCGAGAGCGATATTCTATGATAGAATTAGGTTCAACCAAAATTACTCCACCATTGGTAAATTTAGGAAGGTTAGTTTGTATAGTGATGTTGGCTCCCACCACTGGCTTAAGGCAAGATACATGAAATACGGGATGGATTTTGGAAGTTTGTGGTAACTCCAGTTTGTAAGCAATGACCCCAATACGTTGGAGAATCTTATAAGGTCCGTAGAACTTGGGTGCTAACTTCTGTGAACCCTTTTGTTTGAGAGAGGATTGACGGTAAGGTTGGAGGCATAGAAAAACCTTATCACCCTCCTGAAAACTATGCTCACTTCTATGTTGATCGGCTTGTTGCTTCATGCGATTTTGGGCGATGTGTAAGTTATATTTTAGGATCCGCAGAATGTCATCTCAAGTAGAGAGTTTCGTCTCCACTGCTTGTACCTTTGTACTTCCTATAATGTAATAAGTGAGTGATGGCGATGTTTGGCCATATAATGCTTCATAAGGAGTCATTTTGATGGATGTATGGTAGGACGTGTTATACCACCATTCTACTAATGGAATCCACTTTACCCAATGGAGTGGTTGAGTAGAGACGAAACAAAGAAGGTAATTTTCTAAGAATTTATTAACAACTTCCAAATGGCCATCGGTTTGAGGATGGTAAGCAGTGCTCATACGAAGTTGAGTACCTTGTAATTTGAACAATTCCTTCCAAAAAGCACTAGTGAACGTTGGGTCATGATCACTAACAATCGTTGATGGCATACCATGTAATTTAAAGATGTTATCAAGGAAATTATGGGCTATAGTACTAGCGGTGTAGGGATGAGCCACTGGACAAAAATGGGCATATTTGTATAAACAGTCTACTACTACAAAAATTG
This sequence comes from Wollemia nobilis, assembly GCA_028583015.1. Lineage (NCBI taxonomy): Eukaryota > Viridiplantae > Streptophyta > Pinopsida > Araucariales > Araucariaceae > Wollemia > Wollemia nobilis. The sequence goes on from JAQPPZ010002554.1 coordinate 9,080,275, forward strand.
TTGTTTTTCTACCTAATTTTGGTAAACCTTCAAGAAAATCCATAGAAATATCCACCCATGTTTTGGTTGGTATAGGAAGAGGTTGAAGTAATCTTGGCATAGCAATTGTCTCTCATTTATGTCTTTGGCAAGTTTCACATGCTTTTACAAATGTTTTGATGAAGTTTTTCATACCTACCCAATAAAAAGATCTAGTTGCTCTTTTATATGTTTTTAAGAACCCTGAGTGTCCGGCAGTGGGTGAGGTATGTAATTCATGGAGAATTTTTTCATGATAAGAGGAATTTGGGGTGAGGACCATCCTTCCTTTGTACCTTAATATATTGTTCGTCCAAGTGTATGGAGGTTTGCTATTAGGATTATGTTGGAGTTTTTGAATTAGGGCGTGGGTAGTAGGGTCATTAATCCATTCTTCGTATACCTCATCTAGCCATTTGGGGATAAGGGAGGAAAGGGCATGGACTTGAGGTGTGTCTTCAAATTTTCTAGAAAGTGCATCGGCCGCCATGTTGTCCTTTCCCTTTTTATATGTAATTTTTTAATCATAGCCAAGTATTTTTGTAACCCACTTTTGTTGTTCTGGGGTATTAGTACGTTGTTCCAAGAAGTATTTTAAGCTATGATGGTCAGTGCGTCTAATGAAATGCTGTCCAATAAGGTAAGGTCTCCAATGCTGAATAGCGTAAACAATTGCCAACATTTCTTTTTCATAGGTAGAATGGGCTAGATTATTTTTAGAAAACGTCTGGCTTGTAAAATCTAGAGGTCTTTCATCCTACATGAGTACCGCTCCTATACATACCCCCGAGGCATCACTTTCAATGATGAATGATTTAGAAAAGTTGGACATGGCTAAGACAGGAGTGGTACACATGGAATTTTTCAATGTATTGAAGGCTTCATCCGCTTGAGATAACCACTTGAAGGTATTTTTATTAAGCAATATTGTTAGAGGAGCTGCAATTTTTCCATAATTTTTGACAATTTTTTGATAATATCCTATTAGCCCCAGAAACCCTCGTAGACATTTTAAGGTTTTTGTAATAAGCCAACTTTTCACATCCTCAATTTTGTGAGGATCTACCTTAATCCCATATTTAGAGATAATGTGTCCTAAGTATTCGATTTCTTTCTTTCCAAAGGAACACTTTGATTTCTTTGCATAGAGTTGATTTTCCTTCAATATTTTCAATGCTTGGCTAATATGGTTCAAATGATCTTCCCATGTTTTGCTATAAATCAAGATGTCATCAAAGAAAACTATGATAAATTTGTGAAGGAAAGGGTGGAATACCTTATTCATTAAACTTTGAAAAGTGGAAGGAGCATTGGTAAGGCCAAATGACATCACCAAGAATTCATAGTGTCCTTCATAAGTGCGAAATGCGGTCTTTGGAATGTCCTTTTCGTTAACTATGATTTGGTGATAGCCCGATCGTAAGTCTAGTTTGGAAAAATAGGCAGCGTCGTGTAGTTCATCTAGTAGCTTGTCTATGACTGGATAGGAAATTTATTCTTGATGGTCATTTTGTTAAGTGCTCTAAAATCAACACATAAATGCCATGACCCATCCTTCTTCCTCACTAATATAACTAGAGAGGAGTAGGGACTTCTGCTAGGTCTAATGACCCCTACTTTAAGAAGCTCTTGTACTAGCTTCTCTATCTCGGTCTTTTGCAGATATGGATAACGATAAGGTCTAATATTAGGGGGTGGATATCCTAGAAGTAGTTTAATAGAGTGATCATGAATTCATTGTGGAGGCAGTACTTTTGGTTCATTGAATACTTCTTTATGGTGTTCTAAAATCTTCTGTAACTTTGGTGCCTCCTGTTCTTCATGAGTGGGTTGGATTGAAAATAATTGGGCTACCATTCCTTTGCTTCCTTTAAGGATAATTTTCTCCATTCTATGAGAACTAATTATTTGTGAGGGTCTAGATTTTAATCCCTTGATAGTATAAGTTTGATTCTTCTCTATGAACTTCATCCATAATCCATCAAATTCCCATTGAACTATGCCCAATGTTCGTAGCCATTGTACTCCTACTACGATATCACAACCTCCTAGGGATAGTACATACATGTCTCCTTTCATATTACAATCTCCCATAATTAGTTTAATATTTCAGCATTTACCTTTACATGCAATTTTTCCTCTATTTCCAATCATCACTTCGAAATTATTACAAGGATATATAAAACAATTAGCTTGTTTAGCCACCCTTGGATCAATAAAATTATGCATGTTACCTGAGTCTAGGAGAACAATGAGGGTCCTAACAAGATTTGTGCTAGACCAAAGGACTATGTTTAGTGCATATTTGAGGAAAGATATTGAGCAGATTTGTGCTATACCGAAGGACTGTGTTTTGTGCAAATTTGAGGACAAAGATTGAGCATATTTGTGCTATACTGAAGGATTGTGTTTAGTGTAGATTTAAGGATAGAGATTGAACAGATTTATGCTAGACCAAAGGACTGTGTTTAGTTCAAATTTGAGATAGAGCTAAGAGCAAGCTTTGGAGGGTAGTGAAGACAAGTCTTCTGAGTGAGGGTAGGAGTCTTCAGTGGATAGAGATCCATAAGCCAGTGCAATGGAGGCAACGGTTCTTCTAGAAGATCACCAACAAGAGTATAGAAGGAGTTCTCCTATGGATAGATATCCATGAACTTGATTAGGGTATTGGTGTCTCCTTTGGATAGAGGTCCATAAATATTGTAATAGGGAAAGGTTTCCCAAGAGATTGATTGAGAAAATATTAGTGAAATATTTTCTTCGTGGAGTATCCCACATTTGGTGAACCACATTAAATTGATATCTCTATTGTGTGTGGTGATTTGTGCATTGCTTTAATTCCTACTATTGATATTGCCATTGATATATTGCATAATATTGATTAGAAAAGAAACGTAAAAAGTGGTCTTATACTGTTCACCTCCCCTCTCAGTATAAGCTTGTGTTCTTCAATTGGTATCATAATGGGTTCCTTCGGAAGAGTTTAAAAGCTTGAAGGAAAATATTACAAGAACACATATGGATTCTCAGAATGGATATTTAGGGAATTCAACACCATTTTTAGATGGGAATAATTATACACTATGGAGCACAAGGATGAAGTTTCATCTAATGGAACTTGGAAATGAAATATGGGAAGAAGTTGAAAATGGATACACACCACCAGTAACTCCACCTATAGATAAATATGGTAAGCTTCTACATCATTACAATTCAAAATTAATGAATGCAATTCAAAAGGGCTTGCATGAAATAGAGTTTATTAAAATTATGCATTGCAAATCAGCAAAGGAAATTTGAGATAAGTTGCAAGGCATATATGAATGAGATAAAATGGTTAGAATGGTAAAGTTGTAAAACTTTAAGAGAGCATTTGAAGGCCTAAAAATGAATGATGAGGAAAACATTACTGAATATCTACTTCATGTGGATGAGGTTGTTAACTCCATGCAAGAACTTGGGCTTGAAGTTCAAGAACCTGATGTATGTGATAAGATTCTAAGGTCACTCCCAAAAATATTTAGTGAAAATATTTTAGCTATAGAAGAGTCAAAATATATTGATATTTTGACAAGGTATGAATTACATGGCATTCTCACAACATTTGAGATAAGAATAAAAGAGGAACCTATTCCCCAAAAAGAAGCAACATTTAAAGCCACTAAGAAGACTAAGGGTAAGAAGTCAGATTCAAGCAATGAGTTATCTAGTGATGAAGAAGCAAATTATGGCATAAGGAACAAGGACTCAAGAAATTATAAAGGTACAAAATCAGTTAGATGTTTTAAATATGAAAAATATGGTCACTATGCATCTGATTGTCCATAAGCTAGAAATAGTAGTGGTGATGAGAAACAAGATCATAAGAACAGGGATACATGAAAGCACAGGTACCAAAAGAAAAATAGGGATGGACAAGATACACAAGGAAAGAAGTTTTTCCAAAGGTATAATAAGAGTTTCTATGCAGAAAATATAGGTAAGGGCTCAAGTGATAGTGATGATAGTTCCTAAGATAATGATAAAAATGAAGTTCTATTTCTAGAAAAAGAAAAATAAGTGGTTAAGAAAAGGTCACCAATAATCCTCAAGTGTTTTAAATGGGGTAACTTCATCTTGAATATATTTGTACAAGGAATGGATTTAGTTTCAGTGATCATGAATATGAAGATACACTTGAAGGACCAGAAGAGAATCTACTCTTGGCATTAGAGGAAGAAGGAGGTGATCCTATAGAAGACGATTCATAAAATAATGAAGGTGTTTTCAAAGGTAAACAAATAAAGGAAGAATCAAAGAAAGGAGAAGTTGACCTTGAGGGTGAGATTATTCATGCCCTTGATGCATTAAGGGAGGTAAGAAAGCAAAACTCAAAACTCAAGCTTAAATTTTAGGAATGTGATGAAGAGAAATGAAAGCTTATAGAGGATCTAACCAACTCAATGGCTAAGATAGAGATATTAAAAGAGAAGTTGGAAGCAAAGGTTTTAGAGTGTGAAAGGTTAGAGCATGAGGTAGCTTCACTAAGAAAAGAGGTAAAATATTCTAAGGGCAGGTTACACAAGTCTGGGAGAAGCTCAAATAAATTAGATAAGATTATCAAGACATAGAAATCAACATCAAACAAGACAAGTCTTAGTTTTGAACAGGTACAAAAGAAACAAGGAAAAGAGTCAATCTCAAGTTCTGAAGAAGAATAAACTTTAGAAGAAGAGATTGTAAGAGAGAGTGAGACTTTTGAGGATGATTTGGATAGCATAAATTTAAACAAGGAAAGGAACAATGCACAAATGAGGAACATATGGAACAAGAAGCAACATAGGGTAGAAGAGACTAAGAGGCCAATGAGGCCAAGGCAAGGCAGTTTCAATGGATGATGGTTCTCATGTCATAGGTTTGGGCACAAAGATACATAGTGCAGGACACATGGAAAATAGGAATATGGAAGTTTTAGAAACAAGTAACTTTTTCAAGGGTATTGCTACTCTTGTAATCGGTTTGGTCATAAGGCAGTGAATTGCAGGTTTCATGATAGGAATAGATATGGCTTCACTAGGAGAAATCCCAAGACATTTGCACCTCCAAGGAATAACAAAATTAAGTGTTATAAGTGTAATAATAATGGACATATAACAAAGTGGTGTAGAGCAAAAATTCCAGAGACAAGCAAGAACAAGAATAGTCAGAGGAATCAGAAGGATCATATGAAGAGGAAAGTGGACAAAGGTAAATATCAGTGCTTGCTAGAAGTAGAAATACTCCCACCCCATAATTAATCACCTCAATAGGAGGAGGGTTAGAGGCTAAGAAAAGAATTTCATTCTTAGACTTGAGCCCCAAAGGTGGCCCTTTACCAATGATGACAAATGGGAAGAGATTTGAGTTAGAGGGAGAGAATTCAGTCAAGGGGAGCAACTTCTCAAGGGGAAAAAAATAGAAAAAGGTAAAAGAAATGGTAAAAGTAAAATGGGTTACCATCAATGAAAAATGGGGAGATTGTTGGAAATATGAGCAGGTTTTGTTGTCATTGATGTCAAGAGTCAATTTTAGTGAGCAGGACAAAAGGAAGGATGTCAAGAGTCAGTTTCAGTGAGCAGTGCAAGAAAAATATTGCTTATAGACCTAAGGAAAATAATATTATAATGTCCCTAATTATAATATTCAAGGTGGTCATATGAGGTCTAAAGAGCAACAGGAAGGCCCAAGAAAAATAATATTATAATATTTTATTATAATTTAAAGGTCTAAGGTTAAGACCTAAATATTAAATTAATTATAAATTAATTATAATAATTTCAATATAAATTAATTTATAATTTAATTTGATTAACTCTAATAGTTACTAAATTAATTATAAGTTAATTATAATTTAATTATAAGTTAGTTTATAATTTACTTTAATAAACCCTAAAGGTTAAGGTTATAAGGGCATCAAATATTAAAAAATTTGAATTAAAAATTGAATTGAAAAAGTCACCGATGTTTTGAGCACATGACATAATGCATATAAGAAGGAGCAAGTTTCATTCAAATTATTATCCATGTGATCGATCGAAAGCTATAGGTACTTGTACGCAAAGAGGAGAGAAAGAATCGCATGTGTTTTGAAAGGTTTAAGAAAACAGAGCAAAGGACAAATAAGTGGGGAGCCCACTTCACATTGCAAAGTGTTGGGTAGCATGGTTGGCAGTCGACGACTGCGCTAAGATGTTGCAGGTGAAATGTCAAGGGTTCAAGTATCGTGGTCTTCATTTTTACAAGCAGAGAGGATTTTGACTGCACCGTTAGGGAAGGAACAAAGGGAAGGCGTGTGCCTTTCTCTTTGTGTGGAGGCACGTAGCCCACTTGGTGGGTGCGCGTTGTGCAAAGGCACTTGGGAGGAAGGGTTTGCATGTTTGAAACCCATCGAGGCCTTTTTTGGTAGTTGGACAAGGTATGCGCTCACATTGCTAAGGTTTAATTGTTGCATCCAAAAATTGCAAAGGTGGAAATTAATTTTTAATTTCTTAAGGTTTGGTTAATTGGAAATTGCATATTTAAAAGGGATTAAAAAGTTATACAAGGGAGATAAAAGGGTATGCAAAGTTTTATTTTTGTGTTTGATTTTTGAGTGGTTAAAGTTCATAAAAGGAGAAATAAGGTGTGCCAAGGGTGTTAGATATTTTGTTGAAATAAAGTTATATTATAAAGTTTATTTTGAAAGGAGAGATAAGGCATAGTTGATTTTTGATATTTTGACTTGGTGAAATATTTTTGAAAGGAAATATTAAGGACAAATTTTTGTTATCTAACCCTTGATATTGACAAAGAGAGTGATTGTGATTGAGACAGGTTTTGAGGTCAAAACTTCATCAAAAAAAGGTATGGGCATATCTTCCTTGTGAGTGAAATATTATTGGATGTTGTGAATGCTAAGTTGGAGTGAAAAGGATTGTTTGATAAGCATTCTTGAGTTTGGTTTTATGGAATGAAAGTTGATACTAGAAACCTTGTTTGATTTCATTGTTGGAAATATTGAAGTAAGCTTTCATATTCTTGAACTAGGGTTTGTGAAAGATCATGAGTATCATTGTTATGTGAAGTTAAGAACTATCTTGAACTAAGGTTTGTGAAATATCATGAGTATCATTGTTATGTGAGGTTTGTTTGATAAGCATTATTGACTAAGCTTTCATTGAGTGAGGTTGAGTGGATTTGATTGAGCCTATTTGATTGGAAGTGTTGGAGTGATAGTTCAAGTTTTGTGAAACAAATTTTTCCTTACTAATTTGAGAAATATTGAAAGTGATTGAGTATGAAACATATTGAGTCTCTAACCATTTTCCATATGTTTATGTGATATTAAACATAATTCTATGTGAAGCTTGTTAGTGTGATTGAAGAGGTTTTTTGTGATAGATTGAGTTAAGTTATATAAAGCTTTTGTGAAAGCTAGTGGATAGATTTGAGTTAGTCCTAGAGTGGACTTAAGGACTAAGTTGAGTAAGCTTTTGTGGAAGCTTACAATGCAAATTTGAGGTAAGTCTTGGTGAAGACTTGTTGAGCAGATTGGACAATTTTTGGTGAGGACTTGTTGAGTAGATCTGAGGTAAGTCTTGGTGAAGACTTGTTGAGCATATTGGACAAGTTCTGGTGAGGACTTGTTGAGCAGATTTGTGCTAGACCGAAGGACTATGTTTAGTGCAAAATTGAGGATAGAGATTGAGCAGATTTGTGCTAGACAAGAGGACTATGTTTAGTGCATATTTGAGGACAGAGTTTGAGCAAATTTGTGCTAGACCGAAGGACTATGTTTAGTGCAGATTTGAGGATAGAGATTGAGCAGATTTGTGCTAGACCGAAGGACTGTGTTTAGTGCATATTTGAGGATAGAGATTGAGCATATTTGTGCTAGACCAAAGGACTGTGTTTAGTGCAAATTTGAGGATAGAGATTGAGAAGATTTGTGCTAGATCAAAGGATCATGTTTAGTGTAGATTTAAGGATAGAGATTGAACATATTTATGCTAGACCTAAGGACTGTGTTTAGTACAAATTTGAGATAGAACTGAGAGCAAGCTTTGGAGGTGACAGAGTATAGAGGATAATAGTCTCCAGTAGATAGAGGTCCATTAGCTAGGGTAGTGAAGACATGTCTTCTGAGTGAGGGCAAGAGTCTTCAGTGGATAGAGATCCATAATCCAATGTAGTGGAGGCAGTAGTTCTTCTAGAAGATCACCAACCAAAGTAGAGGATAAGGAGTTATCCTATGGATAGAGATCCATGAACTTGATTAGGGGATTAGTGTCTCCTTTGGACAAAGGTCCATAAACATTGTAATAGGGAAAGGTTTCCCAAGAGATTGATTGAGAAAATATTAGTAAAATATTTTCTTCATAGAGTAGCCCACATTGGGTGAACCACGTTAAATTAGTGTCTCTATTGTGTGTGGTGATTTATGAATTGCTTTTATTACTGCTATTGATATTGCCATTGATACATTGTATAATATTGATTGGGAAAGAAAAGTAAAAAGTGGTATTATACTGTTCACCCCCTCTTAGTATAATCTTGTGTTCTTCATTTAGCTCAACATAGTTTCCAGGTGATTTTTCTAGATTAAGTTAAACTAGAGATTCACCAAACTCAAGCTCCCTTAAAATATGGAGACTGTTCATCCCACCGGGCATGCCAAAATCTACTGGTCATTGTTAGCATATGGCATATACTATTGTATTTCATTTCTTGGCAAAAGTATCGCTCGTAGGCGATCTCTAATTCGTTGATTAACCAACTAGTTGGTTAATCAACTGCTTTGTATTCTTTATATTCAAATCAATGAGAATGAATCAAGTGCTTCGCCGAATTCTTCATGGCATCAGAGCTACGGACAGAACGATTGGCAGGACCCTGACTCGGACAGCTACGGACAGAACGACTGAGCAGACCGAAGACAGGCGACAGGCGAAACGACCGAAGACAGACCTTGACGGACCAAGCAGACCGAAGACAGGAGACAACGCAGACAGAAGCGCGACAGACCCTGACAGACTCTGACGGACCGAGCAGACCGAAGACAGGAGACAACGCAGACAGAAGCGAGTGATTCGTGGCTCGGGGACGGTTCGGCGGTAGGGAGGCAAAAGGACGGGGACGGGGTGGTTGCCCGAAGGCAACCGAAAGCATTAAGCGCTTTCGACATTTTTTAAACCCCCCCACATTGGCCGCACAGGCCATGTGGGATTATTTTTTTTCCCTGATTCTATCGCCCTCGCGTTTACAATACAAACAGCATGCCTACTCCTTCTCGTCGGGCTCTCTGGCTCAGGCGGTAAGTCAGGTTCTTGTTTGGCGGAAGGTTCCCGGTTCCAATCCCTCCGGGGAATTTTTTTGACGCCCTTCCTGTTCCTGTGACGACGGAACACGCAGTTGACGCCCAGTGAGTCCCAGTGACGGCGGGCTTGTTTTTTTGACGCTTCGAATGGTACAGTGACGGCGGACAGAACAGTTGATGGCTGTTTTTGACGCTCCGAATGGTACAGTGACGGCGGATAGAACAGTTGACGTCGGCAGAATGCAGTTGACGCCTGTTCATGCATTTTTGATGGCTGCAATCCTGGTTTGACGGCTGCATACCTTGTTTTTAGGTATTTTTTTCCACTTTCTTGTCTCATTTGCAACTTGAAAGGGGGGAAATCCATATATACCTTTACAAAATTGTCAGACAAAGGGGGGAAATCAAGCTATTTGGCAGACAAAATTTTTGCTAGAATAAAATAGGTGCTAAAATTTGTGGGCATTTATGATTGTTATTTTTTGCATTTAAATATTCTGTTTTCTTGCATTATCAATCATAAATTACAAATATAAGACCCCAAATTTATACCCTATTTGTGCAATTTATTGCACAATAGCGTTCGGTATTTGAGATACCTCTGGTCCACACTTACAGGTAATGTTGTCGTGCTTTGGACTACTGTATTCGCCGCCTAATATAGCTGCAACAACGACGTCTGAGCTTGTTCTCTATAAATCGTCGGGGAGAAATAAGGCAAACCAATTTTTTTTATTTCTCATTTCATACCCACATCGTGATTGTTGTTAGGCGTAAATCCTGACGAAAGCTCTTTCTTCCAAAGTGTTTAGGGGAAGTTACGCCCCACGCATGCGGAATAAAACTTTCTATGGTAGGTGTCATTAACAACACGATGCCCTTTCAATATCGCCTATGTTCAATATATTGTGCTTCTCATATGTACTTATAGTCTCCCTCTCGTAAGGGCGAGTACATATTGAGTAGTATATTGTTCCTATATACCTATAGTTTCCCTCACGTAAGGGCGGGTGTATATTGAATGGTTACAATATAACGATCTGCGGGTATAAAGAAAGGGAGACCAATTGGTGATATAAGGAACCTTCATAATGGCCACAATTCATAAGTATCTCTCAGATTCCCAATTGTTGAAAGGTCCTAACTTTGTTCCATGGAAGACAAAGATGAAAGCCATACTTCAGTTGGAAGATTTATGGGACGTAGTGATCGGCACTGAAAAACGTCCTCAATCAACGAGAACAGATCAAGATGACCGGGATAAGAAAGACCGGAAGAGTCTTGTATTTATCTTACTTGCTACCACGGATGAGGTGCAGCCTCATATTTGTGATGCAAAAACTAGTAAGATAGCCCGGGATGCTTTGCTCACAGTATATGAAGGGAAGAATCAATCCACTATTCTCCATCTTCAAACTCAACTACATAATCTCGGTATGAGTTCCGGAGAAACAGATTGACATATTCCTATGCGAGTGGCAGATTTGAAAGCAAAGCCGAATGCTATGGGAAAACCCGTGGATGATGATGTCTTGAATTCCGTTATCTTGAGAGCATTACCAAGTTCCTACAAGATGTTGATCACCTCTCTCAATGTTTCTGGTAGGCAAGTCTCTTTTGTGGAACTGGTAAACTTGCTTCAGACTGAGGAGGCAACTCAGGTCCAGAACAGGTCCAGAAAGATGACATGCCAGATAATGCTCTCTCCACACAACAGAGTGGTAAACAACAAGGCCAGTTTCAAAAAGGAGGTGCTTCTTCCAAAGGAAAAGGAAAGCAATCTCAGCAAAAAGATACAAAATATTGCAAAATTTGTGATATGAATAACCATGACACCAACAGATGTTGGTTCAAAAACAAGCAACCAAATGAAAGAGGTTCCCAAAAGAAGGGCAAGCACAAGAAAAAATACAATAAGCATAAGCAGTCTAAAGGCCATGTTGCTTATGTTGAATCCAACTCAGACTCACATTCTCCTGAGTCCGATTCAGACTCTGACTCTGAACGAGCACACAAGGTGCTCATGACTCATACTTCGTCTTCCCAGATAGATGCAGTATGGTATATTGATTCAGGAGCTAGCAAACACATGACTGGGGATAAATCCTGGTTTGATACGTTTGTGGAAAAAGAGGGTAAGCCAGTCACAATTGCTGACAATCAGGTATATCAAGTAAAAGGAGAAGGGGATATTTCTGTGTCTCTTCCTGATGGTAATTGTCAAATTGAAAAGGTTCTCTATGTTCCAGGCTTAGCCAATAATCTGCTTTCAGTCACCCAAATGTTGGATAGAAACATGGAAGTCGTGTTTCGAGTTGTCAATGGCCAGAAGAGATGTTTTATCACACATAGTGGTAGACATGTAGCAACTGGATCTTACCAACATGGCTTGTTTATTCTCGATGCTATATCCTCTTCCCATGTTGCTTTGGCTGCAACTACAAAAGAGGCCACCTCTCTCTGGCATCGACGTTATGGGCATCTCGATTCCGGATATTTGCTTGAATTACACAAATATGGGATGGTGACAGGTCTTTCGCCCCTCTCATCTATCTTACCGGTTTGCTCAGATTGCTTAGCGGGGAAGCAACATCGAGTGCCTTTTGAAGCCAGCTCCTCTCGAGCTCCAAAACCTTTAGAGCTGGTCCATACCGATCTGTGTGGACCTATGCCAACCAGCTATGGTGGGAAAAAATATTTTCAACTATTTGTTGATGATTACTCACGAAGGATGTGGGTTTTCTTTCTTCAGTTGAAATCAGAAGCGTTTCTCTACTTTCAACAGTTCAAGAAACTTGTTGAGAAAGAGTCGGGATGTTTGATCAAAACCCTCCGCTCAGATCGAGGGGGGGAATACACCTCTGACGAGTTTTCAGAGTTTCTTAAGAAACATGGGATCAAAAGACAACTGACTACAGCCTATACACCTCAGTAGAATGGAGTTGCAGAAAGAAGAAATCGTTCCATTATGGAAATGGCTCGATGTATGCTAAAAGGAGCACATCTTGAGGATCAATATTGGGCAGAAGCAGTAAATACAACATCATATCTCCTAAATAGAGCACCCACTAGAGCTCTACAAGGGAAGACTCCACAAGGAGCATGGAGTGGTAGGAAACCTTCCATTGCTCATCTGAAGGTGTTTGGATGTAAAGCATTCATGCACATTCCAAAAGAAAAAAGGAGAAAGCTGGATGAGAAAACCTTGCAGTGTATCTTTCTTGGCTATGATGAGTACTCAAAAGGTTATCGATTGATTGATCCTAAGACCAAGAAGACACATGTAAGTAGAGATGTTATATTTGATGAAGCTCTCACATCAAAAGACACATCCACAACTTTATACCTAGATGAAGAAGAACCTAAGAAGGAGGTTCAACTTCCACAACAAAAACAGAAAGTTCCAAAATGGTATACTAGCACTTTGAGAGATGCTAAGTTGAAATCCCTTCCAGATCTATCTCTTGATAGGCCATGTACTCGCAGTATGACTCAACAGATGAAAGCAGAAGAATCTACTTCAGAGGTTGATGAACTTTGTCAACACTTTGATGATTTGTCAGTGGGTACAGAAAATGATAGAGAGGAAGATAAGGATGGAGAAAAAATTTATATGTCTACATTGAATACAAACGAACCCACAACGGTTCAATCTGCACTTGATGAACCACGGTGGAAAGAGGCCATGGATGTAGAACATCAATCTCTCCTTAAAAATAATACTTGGAAGTTAGTCGATCCGCAAAAGGGAAGAAACCCATAGGCTGCAAATGGGTGTTCAAAGTGAAGTATAAGGCGAGATGGATCTATTGATAAGCATAAAGCCCGGCTTGTTGCAAAGGGATATGCTCGAGAAAGAAGGCATAGATTATGAAGAGACTTTTGCCCCTACTGCAAAAATGACTACCATTCGTGTACTTTGTGCCATGGGAGCTCAGTTTGGGTGGAAATTACATCAGATGGATGTTAAAAGTGCCTTCTTGAATGGTGACTTAGAAGAAGAAGTATATATGACTCAACCAGAAGGATTTGTGGAAAAGGGACAAGAACAAAAAGTATGCAAATTGATTAAATCCTTGTATGGGTTAAAACAAGCTCCTCGAGCTTGGTATATCAAGATAGACAGTCACCTTGTGCAGCATGGATTCGAAAGAAGTCCTTCAGATGCAAATCTCTATATCAAAAGAAATGGTTCTGATATAGTGATTCTTGTACTTTATGTAGACGATCTGATCATCACAGGAAGCTCAGAAAGTATGATTGGCTTAGTGAAAAATGACTTGAAGCAATCATTTGAAATGACAGATCTAGGACTTCTGCACTATTGTCTTGGTTTAGAATTTACTCAAGAACAGTTTCATATTCGAGTAACACAAAAGAAATATGCCAAGACTTTAGTAGAAAAATATCGGATGACTAATTGTAAGTCCAAAGCAACTCCAATGGAGCAAGGACTTAAGTTATCTCGATATGATAAGTCACCTCAGGTAGATGGAACTCGCTATCGCCAGTTGATTGGGAGTCTCCTATATCTGACAAATACCAGGCCAGATCTCAGTTTTGCTGTGGGATATCTTTCACGATTCATGCAAGAGCCTAAGATGAGTCACTGGAAAGCAACAAAAAGAGTTCTTCATTATGTTTGTGGTAGTTCAAATTATGGTCTGGAATATAGAAAGAATAATAGTTTTTTCTTACTTGGATACACAGACTCAGATTATGCTGGATCTCTTGATGATCGTAAATCCACTTTTGGATATGTTTTTCATCTCGGGTCTGGACCAATCTCATGGCATAGTAAGAAATAGCATGTGGTTGCTCTATCTTCAACAGAAGCAGAATATCGTGCAGCCAGTGAAGCAGTCTACGAGATAATGTGGTTAAGTCGCATTCTTACAAACATGGGCCTTCCAAAGAATCTTCCACTTCATTTGCTTTGCGACAATCAAGGTGTTTTGAATCTTGTCAAAAATCCAATTTTTCATGAACGTACCAAACATGTTGATACCAGATGTCATTTTATTCGAGATGAAGTTCCAAAGCACCATATACAACTTCGATACATTTCCACTGATGCGCAGGTTGCAGATATCTTCACCAAAGCACTTGGCCGTATCAAATATGAAAAATTTCGAGATACGATTGGAATTTGCCAATAATGTAATACGGGGGGATGTTAGCATATGGCATATACTATTGTATTTCATTTCTTGGCAAAAGTATCGCTCGTAGGCGATCTCTAATTCGTTGATTAACCAACTAGTTGGTTAATCAACTGCTTTGTATTCTTTATATTCAAATCAATGAGAATGAATCAAGTGCTTCATCGAATTCTTCAGTCATGAATATTCCTAAGCACAAAATATCATTTGTGCACCCTAGACCTGGCTACCATTGAAAGGTTAGAGGAAATAAATGTCCTCCAGGCCAATATCTAGAGAGAGCTAGTTCTTGTACTAAAACTACTGATCAGTTTAAAGATTAATTTTACATGAAACAAATGTGAAATAATAGAAAGGAATGGGAAATATGGTTGTATTCCAAATATAAAAAGTGGGGGTAAAATAACAACAAAAATTCATAGAAAGTATTAGTTAGCATGTAACCGAAAGTATAGACACTAAAATATGGTAAACCTGATTAAGCATCCACAAACATTGATCAAATTAACATCATATGGCTCCTTGGGCAGCCCTTAGAAGGCTCACAGTGGTTCTAGCCACTCCGAAAGAGGTTTTGGAGGCTTTTGGCCTAATTTTTGGAGGTTTTGACCCAAAATTCACCACCATCCCACCTTGGTATGGTGGCAGATTCCCATCGTCCCACCCTAGGATAGTGGTGAGCCATCCTCCCAGGGTGAGATGGTGAGAAATTTTGACCCAAAAAAAGTCAAATCTGGGACAAATGGCACCCAAAAACTGCCATTTACCTCGCCAAATGAAGCATGCGGGTCAGAGGGCACTGAATTATTATGACACACTTATTAATGGAGGCCCAAATTGTATATTTTCTTCCACATCCATTGCATGCCTCCCGTTTTACAAGTGGCACTTCTTGCCATGCATGCCCTCGCATGCCTTTTTGCACATGAGCCCCTTTGGCCTATAAAATGGATTCAATATCCATTAAAAAACATATATAGGAGTTCTAGGATATGCAACAGAGTGCTTATGAGATTTACCCTCACTTTATTGTGCCTTCTTGCCCTCGAAATATCTCTTTTGCGAAGGAGGTTACCAGGTGGCTTCAAGAGGGTCCTTTGATCATAACTTTTCCATCCGGGTGAATTTATTCACCAAATTCAATAAAAAAACCCCTTATACTATTTATAACATTCCCTAGTTGTATTGGTAGCAAAATGTGGGCAGAATTGGTGGTTATCCCCTCCTAGGGTGCCCCCCAATTCGTTGTAGTCACCATTGGCCCCTGGTATGAGGATAAATACTTGCATAATTTTATTACTATTTTTTAATGATATTATTCTAGACTATCATATGATTCTTTGGTTTAAATTTCATACAATTTGGAGTTAAATTGGCCGAGATATTGCATTTTTAAGTTTTTGTAGGTTCGTAGGGCCCATCCGGGAACCCCAGTTGCATGCAGGTGGATATGCACCTCATTTTTGAAATATAATCATATGGGTTGTCTTAAAATGTTTATTTATGCATTATTTATAAATTTCATATGTTTTAGACATGTCTAGGTGCGATATTTTCTTATCTTGGTCTTCATAGGTTACAGGCGGGCGACACAAAATCTAGGGGTCCACTGATGCAATTTTCAAATTTTTTTCAGTGATATCCCCCCAAAAAATCTTATTAAACATCCCTATAAATTTTCATAGCATTCTGAGTTTATTTTATATATTTTTAATATATGTGCCATTTTGTGTCTATGGGGATTGCATGTTTCCCTCCACACACCCTTGCTATTTGACTCTTTTTGCTTCCTTGTGTGCAGGTGCAGGTTCTTTAGAGTCATTGGGAAGGAATATCATACATAAAATATTGAAGATACAAGCAGCGGTGGCATTGGCCCGCCCACCTCGATTGTGGGTACGAGGAAAGGCACTGGATGTGCACCCAAATTTCTTGGAGGATTTGATCCTTGGGCATCCCAAACTTTGTAAAAATTGTATAAAATTTGATCCCTCTATGGTACTACTACGTAACATTGGATATGATCCACAAAATTAATAAAGAAAAGACTCGTTTCATTTCATTCCTTATTGTTTGGTTTTGCTTCATTTTCATATGCATGCTTTCGTTTGATGCTCATAAGTGAGATAGGATAGATACACATATTTTTGCTCATCATTAGGTGCACCTATTTCCCTAATTCAGTGGAAATCATGGTGGGACCCTTATCCCTTATGCTTTGGGTGAAAATTTGACTTCATTTCTGCCAATTTTACCCTTTTTGTGTTGCAGGTGCTCCCCTCCCCACCCTGGAATGGTGGCAGAGCCTTTATCTAGCACACCCTAGGATTGTCGCTTCACCGTCCCACCATAGGATGGTGGTGAGGCTTCTAATCATCCCACCCTGGAGTGGTGAGGAAACAAATATATTTCTGCCCAAAAATTCAAAATTTGGAGGTCTCAAAATGGACAAAGTAAGTGCCTAAATCCTCTGTTTTTCTGCTACATTTTTAGAGACTGTCAAAAATCAGTTTTATTGTTGCTTGCATATAAAGGTTAAAACTTACATTTTTAATTTTATTATAACATCACATAGCAAAAATAAGAAAAAAAACCGAAATAAATTTGAAGTAGCAATGCATCTTTGTGGCTTGATTGCTTGTGGCTTACCCTATGGGTAAGCTAGCATTTAGGATTTGCATTCATAAGTTACATTTGTAGGTTATTTATCCTAACTTTATGAAAGTAAAACACACTTATTTGCATGCATTTAGTGAATGATCATTGATTGCTTCTTTGCTTACTTTCTTGGATAATAAAGAACCACACACACCACGATTCATGTAAACGCTAGTGAGGTGGACTTCATTACCATCCACTAGTAGAGCGCAAGTGACGGTGGGTTTCATCTCCATCCACTTGGCTCAAATCCCATGAACCTGATCCATATTGCCAAGGCTAGTTCCAATATCCATCATAGCCCGTGGGTTATAGCATGCATCACCCTTTAGGGAGGTGTATCGCAGATTACAGGTGAACTGGGTGAGGAACTAGTAGGACCTGTTCTTCCTAGTCATGTGTGGACCTCATCACCACATATTATAGGCAGTATAACACAACTTGGAGTTCATAGCCAGGTTTTCAAGCTATGAGTATATAGGTGAAATCCAATTAAACATTTGAGTGCATCATCCAACAATATTTCAAACACGTGACACAAGGTCATCCTTTGCAAACAACACATCTGAAACACACAAAATAGTTTAGGGACTCACATCTAAAACTTAAAAGAGATAATCATATATCTATTGAGTGTTTCCTTTTCTACTTGCTGTTTCATTAAAATTTGTAAAGAAGATAATCACTTGAGGTATTGATAGAGGAGTGTGATGGTGCGCATCCGCAGCCAAGCCAAAACACAAGTGAAAGCTACAGAGAGTGGATTAGGAGACACGAATCATCTCCGATATAGCCCTAGGAACTTGGTTATACCTCCTTGGTGAGCTTCTACTCCATCTAGCCCCAAGACAGCAGGGCATGAGCCTCATCTTCGAAGGGATCCTCTCCGGGACACCTCGAGGGATGATGAGCATTACTTGGGAGAGTGTTCCCGATATGTAGATATTTCATAGGCCTTCCTTTGTGAAAGGTGACTGTGCGTTGAGGCATTAATAGATAGATTTATGCCATGCATCTGCATACCCGTCAGGGCTGACACACCTAATAATAGGCAAGAGTACAACTTCACACACTGGTCGGTGCAAGTCGACATGACTCTACCTCCACGCTGCCTTGATAGGATATAGCAGCTCATGCAGCCCGACGGGAAGGACACTCATCGATTGGGGTGAGCCAATTCTACCCTAAATTTCCATGTTTAGGAGGGAAGACATGAGGAGATCCCAAATTTTCCTCATGAACAATATTCTGCGCATGCTCGATGTGCCTCTATGCTAGATGAGTATAATGAACATATGTTCCAGCCTGAACCTCAATTCAATGTGGTGAACCTCGAAAGAGGCAAGCACCCTATGGAGATCACAAAGTATCTTGAACGAGGTCAGCCCTAAGGTGAGATGCCTAGAACCCCTAGGCCTCGTACTACAGATCAAATTAGGCAAGCAATCGCAAGATATATAGAATGCCAAGCTCAGTTCAAGCAGCTTCGATGATATAAAGAACAATTAGACCGTTTGCACTAGCTTGAGAAAGAAAGGATTGAACAACAGACCAACGAGCTGTTCCAAAATACTTTACAAGAGAGGGTCCCTACCCCTAAGACACATAGGTAGGAAGTCCATCCGAGGCAACCCATGCTCATTCGAGATAGGTCCCCAAGACCTTATCCAATGTTGCCTTTGTGACCTCCTAGGCCAGATCGGGAGATGCCTCCCAAGCCAAACATAGGGCACCCACTACGGGTGGATACTCTTATTTATAGACCGGCTCAAGAGATGCCTTACAGGGCTTATACTGAGCATGAGCCAGAGATAGAGTATGTGGAGATGCCTTATAGAGTATAGAGGATAATAGTCTCTAGTGAGATGCTCTATACTCTATAGTCACCATAAATGCTCTCCCTTATGGATGGCTTCTCTGGGTATAATCATAATTGTATCAACCCTGAAGACCAACTCAAAATGATGTTCACAATGCCCTGGAGAAAATTTTGTTACAAGGTCATGCCCTTTGGCCTTAAAAATGTTGGTGCCACCTACCAGCGTGCCATGACATTTATATTCCATGACTACATGCACAAGATTTTGGAAGATTACATGGATGACTTACTGGCTAAATCTTTATTACGTCATGAGCACCTAGATGTCTTGTGCAAAGTCCTCGATCGCCTTAATGAAAATATTGTGAGACTGAACCCCAAGAAGTGTCTTTGGTGTCACATCTGGAAAGCTCTTAGGATTTATAGTTTCCAAATGAGGCATCAAAGTGGACCCTAAAAAGTTTAAAGAAATCCTTGAAATGCGTCCCCCGACTACCATCAAGCAGCTTCGTAGCTTGTAGGGGAGGATTGCATCTATCAAACGCTTCATAGCACAATTGTCGAACAAGTGTTGATCCATGAAAAAACTCTTGCACAAGAGGGTCACATTCCATTGGGATGATGAGTGTCAGGATGCCTTTGATGCAATTAACCAATACCTGGATTCACTACCAGTTTTAGCTCCACCCAGACCAGAGGTGTCGTTTTGATTATATATCTCAGCTATTGAGACTGCATTGGGGGCCATGTTAGCCCAAAACAATGAATTTCATAAGGAAAAGGCCACATACTATCTCAGTCGCACCCTGGTAAGCTATTATATCAAGTACACATACATTGAAAAGTTATGTCTAGTGGTGGTTTTTGCTACCAAGAAGCTACGACACTATATGCTCAACCACACTACGTATGTTGTATCTAAAGAGAATCTATTGCGATACATGATGAGTCATACTTATCATAGTAGTCGCATGGTGAAATGGATCATGTTGTTGATAGAATTCAACCTAGAATTCGTAGGACAAAAGTCGATCAAGGGCCAGGTCATTGCTAATCAACTTGTAGAGGCTCCCCTCTAGGATGATAAACCTCTTAGCATGAAGCTTCCCGATGATGGAGTCTTCCAAATATGAGAATCGCCCAATTATGATGAGCCTGAGTCACAGGTAGATATGACTCTTTTCTTCGATGGCTCCAAATGCAAGCAAGGGGGTGGCACAGAGATCATGTTTTTCACATCGCATGGGGCTCCCATACCTCTGTCATTTAAACTCGATTTCTCGTGTACCAATAACAATGTTGAGTATGAAGCCTTGCTCATAGGTCTTCAAACGGCTATCGCCATGAAAATAAACAAACTCAATATCTTTGGTGACTCCTTGCTTATAGTGAACCAGGTCAAAGGAATTTACTAGTGTAAGTACCCAGTTCTGCAAGCCTACAAAGCCCTTGTGGATAAAATCCTGGCAAATTTTGAATGGTATGACATCGAGGCACTCCCTTGATCATCTAATCATTTTGTAGATATAATGACCTCCTTAGGGTCTTTGATCCCGCAAGATCCCATATACGAGGTGACAACCATTCAAGTCAAGATACTATTGCAATCAACGGTTGAGCGTGAGAGCACTCAATCCATGCTAGAAGTCCACTTGATTCAAATAGAACCTCATCAAGAGAGATTCTCACACATTCATGAGAACCTAAATCATGCCGCTTGGGGGACTTTGTTCCCCTAAACCCCTTTTGATAGTAGCACAGTACTATTTTTACAAGTTGTTTTCCAATAAGAATTTGCTTGGAATGAACTTCATGAGGGATAGAAAATTCATGCAATCGAGGCTTCCACATAGTAGGACTGGTCCACACAAATTAGAGAGTACCTAAAGCTTGGTAATCTCCCTCCTGTATTATCGCACGCTGCCAAAAGGAAATTTAAATAGAATGCTGCAAATTTTGTCTTGTTAGGAGACATCCTATACCGTCGGAGCTATGAAGGAATCCTCATTCGTTGCTTAGAGTATCCCCAAGCAAATGGACAAGCAGAAGCATCAAATAAGACATTAATTACCATATTAAAGAAAATATTCAAAGAGAATCATACTGATTGGCACATGCAAATGTCGCTTGCCCTATGGGCTTATCGAACTAGCATTCGGATGCCCACTGGGGCAACCCCATTTTCACTAGTGTATGGTGTTGAGGCAGTCATGCCTCTAGAGCTGGAAATCCCATCATTATGCATATCCATGTAGGAGTTTATCGATGATGATACTGTGCGACAAGCTCACCTAGATCAACTTACATTATTGGATGAATATCGCATTAATGCTCTTGAGCATCTACGTGTGTATCAAGAGCAGCTTAAAATATCCTACAATATGAAAGTCCATATGAGAGACTTTCAGGTTGGTGATCTCATCCTAAAGGAGAACCAATAGAACTCCAGCTTGTCGCCCCACCTACGAGACAAATTTATGGCAAACTGGTTAGGTTCCTTTGTCATCACTAGTCAAATCGAGCTTGGAACTTATCGCCTGGCCTCTGTTTAAGGTGTCGAGGATCCTAAACCCTTGAACATCCTTCACTTGTGACCATTTCATGCTTAGAGAGTACCACCCAAAAGGCTCCTAGCGGGTTTCCACCGTCTAGGTCAAATAAAAATGCTCCTAGACTATCTACGATCATCTAGGTCAATGCTAAAAATCCTAAAGGCACCCATAAGCCCTTTGGACACAACAAAATATCCCTAGGTATCGTAGATACTTTTTAAGTGTCACTATCTGTCTAGGTCAACCAAAAGGCTCCTAGTGGGTTTTCACCATCTAGGTCAAATAAAAATGCTCCTAGACTATCTACGATCATCTAGGTCAATCCTAAAAGCCCCAAAGGCACCCATAAGCCCTTTGGTCACAACCAAATACCCTTAGGAAATCATAGATACTTTTTAGGTGTCGTTGCCCATCTAGGTCATCCAAAAGACTCCTAGCAGGTTTTCACCATCTATGTTAAGTAAAAACACTCCCAGACTATCTACGATCATCTAGGTCAACCCTAAAATCCCTAAAGGCATCCATAAGCCCTTTGTTAACAACCAAATACCCCTAGGCAGTTGTAGACACCTTTTAAGTGTCGCTGCCCTTCTAGGTCACCCAAAAGGCTCCTAGCAGGTTTTCATTGTCTAGGTGAAATAAAAATGCTCATAGACTATCTACAATCATCTAGGTCAACCCTAAAATCTCCAAAGGCATCCATAAGCCCTTTGGTCACAACAAAATGCACGTAGGCATTCATAGACACTTTTTAAGTGTCATTGAACATCTAGGTCACCCAAAAGGCTCCTAGTGGGTTTCCACCATCTAGGTCAAATAAAAATGCTTCTAGACTATCTATGATCATCTATGTCAATCCTAAAAGTCCCAAAGGCACCCATAATCCCTTTGGTCATAGCCAAATGCACCTAGGTAGTCGTAGACACTTTTTAAGTGTTGTTGAACGTCTAGGTCACCCAAAAGGCTCCTAACGGGTTTCCACCATCTAGGTCAAATAAAAACACTCCTAGACTATCTACGATTATCTAAGTCAATCCTAAAAGCCCCAAAGGCACCCATAAGCCCTTTTGTCACAACCAAATATCCCTAGGCAGTCGTAGAAACTTTTTAAGTGTTGTTGCCTGTCGAGGTCACCCGAAAGGCTCCTAGCGAGTTTTCACCATTTAGGTCAAATAAAAATTCTCCTAGACTATCTACGATCATCTAGGTCAACCCTAAAATTCCCAAAGGCACCCATAAGCCCTTTGGTCATAACCAAATTCCCCTAGGTAGTCGTAGACACTTTTTAAGTGTTGTCGCCTATCTAGGTCACCCAAAAGACTCCTGGCGGGTTTTCACCATCTAGGTCAAGTAAAAATGCTCCTAGACTATTTACGATCATCTAGGTCAACCCTAAAATCCTCAAAGGCATCCATAAGCCCTTTGGTCACAACCAAATGCCCCTAGGCAGTCGTGGACACTTTTTAAGTGCCGCTGCCCGTTTAGGTCACCCAAAAGACTCCTAGCAGGTTTTCATCATCTAGGTCAAATAAAAATGCTCTTGGACTATCTACGATCATCTAGGTCAACCCTAAAAGCCCCAAATGCACCCATAAGCCCTTCAGTCACATACAAATACCCCTAGGTAGTCGTAGAGACTTTTTAAGTGTTGTTACCCGTCTAGGTCACCCAAAAGGCTCCTAGCGGGTTTTCACCGTCTAGGTCAAGTAAAAATATTCCTAGACTATCTACGATCGTCTAGGTCAACCCTAAAATCCCAAAAGGCATACATAAGCCCTTTTGTCCCCCCAAAAATCCCAATGGCCCCCAAATAAGCCCGTTGGTCACATGTTTATACATATCAATAAAAATTTCAAACAAAAATATTATCAAAATTTCAAAAATTCAAAAATATTGCATCACATCACATTGCATCCAATTGCATTTTATTGTCGCTTGCATTTAGGCATATTCATAATTAGAACTTTACATTTTATATTTGCTCATACATATCTAGAACCATGATGGTACACTACTTACTACTCAAAATCAATGTTGTGAAAGTACTCATAGTTCAATACCACAATTATCATTTTCACCCGTATTTTTCACGTTTCCATAGTCATGTTTATTCCCTTAACTTAGCCATTTGTTTTAGAATGTCAGTAGAGTTTTGGTAACTCAGCAACATCTAGTCTCTACTCAAATTTTGTAGAAGGCTAGCTTGATTTTTAGGAGGTAGAGTCTTGCAATTATTATACCTTGTGTACATGATATCCCAAATACAATTAATCATTAACAATCCAAGTTTTGCACAAAGATAGATGAAACCCATGAAGTGGTCTAGGTTACCTTACGTGAAAAGGTCATCCTGTTCATCCCCCTGTGCGAATGGTTCAAGAATATTGAGAGTTGTCAAAATAACAATTTTTCCCCTACCCAAGTCCCCCCACAACAATAAGTGGTTTTTCCCCCTTTTTTGTCATCAAAATCCCACATTGTCACATGTTTGCAATAGTCTAAATTTGCAAACCCCCACAAAGCAAAAATTCAAAGTACAAAAATACAAAAATCAAAAAGTGCATACGTCAAAAAGCACAAGAAACAGTGATCCCCATCGCTCAAAATTCAAATCCCTTGCTCAAGAGAAAAAATAAAAAACTCAAAATAAACAGTGATTATTATCACTAAAAATAGAAAAATAAATAGTGATTCTTATCACTCTGTATGAGAGCAAGTATCCCAATACAATTTGAATAAAGTAAGGATTCAAACCTGAATCCCTAGAACTCTCAGCATTTGGAAAACCATCAGGTGATCCTCATTACGGGTTTTGTGGATAGCCTATCCGTCAATGGCGGTAGCCTCCCGCATGATGATATTTCTACCATATTAGCTTTTGGGCGTATGTGTAGACCAATGTTTGCATGTGGATGAGCTAGATGTGGTAACCTAGTTTACCTATTGGTCTAGTCATACTTAGTACAAACCCTAGGATGGTGGCATTCATTGGCTGATCCTCAGTATAGGTTTGGTTGAGAGTCTGGTTGGCACTGGTGGTATCCTTATGCATCTCACAAGAATAAACTCACTTGCACACACAGGGATATGAAGTATCTTGGTTGTCCTAGCAGATTCATACCTTGTCAAAAAGTCCTGCATAGTTAGTATACAACTTTTGATCAGTCGACTAGAGTGTTTGAGTCTCATGAAAACCTAATGGGCATTCCCTAAACAACATGTCATTCATATCACTTCACCTCATTCATTTTAGTTACATTATTCACAAATCCATTATATAAGTCTCATGACAACATTACATATGAGTTGGTGCAATATACATCGTCTATGGTGCTAGCATAATATGGCATATAGTCTACACATTGCATCCTCTAAATAAAATAAATCATCCATCTCACCATACATCTATGCATGTAAAAAATCAAAGCAAATTAAATTACAAAATATGCATACAGGGTAGACATCCATCATCATCTCATACATCAAATTGCATACATTTGCATACATTTCATAAAACAATAAACACATGATGATAAACCACATAAAAAGCTCATATATATATATATATATGTGTGTGTGTGTGTGTGTGTATGTATGGGACAAAAAGATACATCATGTTGCCCGTAGGCTATAATAAAAGGAGTCCTCAGAATTCACACTGCTAAAACATCCAAAAATACAAAAAGAGTCATGTGAGCCACTACCATGGTCACGCAGGACCGGTACTACGACTCGCACTCCCACCTGCAGTCGGAGTCCTTTGTGAACTCCCATACCTGCTACCACCTGCCCTATCAACTCTTTGCCTAGACCCTAGTGCCTCTAGCCTAGAGGAGGACTACCCTATCATACTGTGGAAACTCTGGTATGACCCATCGACAACTGCATCATCTCATAGATGCCCTCCAAGGTGCACTACCTTCGTCTCTAGCTCATCTGCATAGGCCTGTCCTTGTCGGCACCATTCCTGGTAAGTCTCTACCACAAAATGGAGTCATGTCACCTCTACTTGTATCCTAGTCACCTCCCCACTACTGGAATCCTCCTATTTAGGGCTCCAAGATCACAACTGTACCTGAAGAGATGCTATCTCGGCCTGAGCCACCTATACCTCAACTCGTTGTACTACTAGCTTCCCCTGTATATCATGCACCTGTGTCCATAGGAGATATCTCTCCTGCCTAACCTTGAGTAGCTCATCCTGTATCTCTACCTCTGTCTCACCATGTTCCTTAGGTGGTGCCTGCACCTCCTCATCCCAAATAACGTCATCCCTAGAGTCACCTCAATCTCCTAATTCTAGGAGATCCACATGCTCACTGGTCATGTGTCCCTGCCAATCACCTGCCTTGTCCTAGTCCTCATAAAAAACCTCCTGATGTGCCTCCCTAGATGCACCCCTCCCTAGTGGCATCTCTCCATACCACTGGCCTATCACCCACCAAGCGTCATACTCCATTGTAGTCCCGAAATAGTCCACATCTAGAATTTCTACTATAGGATCCGTATCCCATGTCATTGCCTCTACCACTGGCCATGATAATATCCTCTCATCCCCATGATTCTGATAAGGCACTAACTCACTAGGCACCCCCTGGTGTAGCCCAAACTATCGCATCACCCGAGAAAAATGGAAGTACTCCCACTCCATGCCATGTTGTCCAACTAGCCACCTACCTTGTCACACCCTACAAAGTTGTATAGTAGCATCTGCCTAGTTTAGGCAATCTCTATATGGCCTCTAGAACACCTCGCCTACACTGAGTCATGCGAACAAATCTGCATAGTGACCCACCTCACCTGTGAATTATCGACTCTGTCCCCTCTCCTGATCCCTCTGCTATAGGATGTCATATCCTATCTCCCTGTCTGCCAGCTATGCCCGAGTCATCCAGGGTATCCCCTATGGTCATCCCACAACTATGTGTTGCCATCCCCAGCACTATAGAAAAAACCTACATCCAACACCCTTCCATCGATGATAGCGGATCTCATACAACTCGTCGTATAGTTGTGCCAGTAGTGTAGTACCCCATGCCATCACCAGTGTCTCCGCCATAGTGCACCTCACCAGTGCAAACACTATCTCCACCAGGTTCCATGGGAACCTCACTCCAAAAGAGTTAGGTAATAGCATATTGAATATGAGCATCATGAGTAGTGTATACCTCAATCCTAATACCTTCACATCATGCCATAATCCTATCAGCATACCCCCTTCAAGTAGTCCAGCTCTGTTGTCTCTAGATCATGACTGAAGTACCTCTCGAGCACTGCATGTCTTTGATATTGTACCATTATATAAATCGACCGCCCTTCTATCAAAATCCTAAGAATATAATAGACGTCCTCGATAATCACCAGCATCTCCCTCGTAGGTAGGTTGGAGGTATTGGTGCACATATCCCACATATCAATCAGGGCAGTCAAATATGCACGGTCTCCTATCATAGGCTTTAATTGTGTCACCTGCTTGAGGTCGATGGCATCCAGCCATTCCCAGTACTTCATGGTCAAGGCATACCTCATGGAATCAAAGAGAGTAGGTACTCGATACCGAATCCTCACCACCTGATAGGGATAAGCAACTCAATAATACAACTCCAAAATGGCCTCAAATGGCCCCAAAAACATTCACAAGAAAAGACTCAAAATGGCCCCTCTTTGAGGCTGGTTTTTGATCGTTTCCCATAGGAATGACTCCCAACACTATGGCCAGACCATCAATGGTTGGCCTATGATCAGCCCACACTAGCCATCCCACCTAGGGATGACTCCAAAAAATTGGGCTCAAAAATGCATTTTAGGCCATCAAAAATAGCAAAAAGAATGCAAAATTGGACCTATAAAATGCAATCTAATTACACAAAAACATGGATAAAAAATAAAATTTGGTACATATCTCATAAACTAGGTATAATTACCTACAATATAGTTTTATATGGTTCCAAGCCAAAAACATGTCATAAAAGCAAGAAAATCAACTCCTAACACTAGGAAAATGCAATAAGAGAGACATGGCATACCTGTCTCGCACCAGATACTCCATTGGATGAGTCTACCTGCTCGCTCATGGTGATCGTGGAATGAATTTGACAGTGCTCTACTACTCAGAATCACTCTCCTACTCCTCACCTCTCAAAATTGCAAAAAGAAGCATGCACAAATGAGCCTAACCCTCATATTTTGGGTTTATATAGAGATACAAGGGTCACCACCATCCCAGGGTGGGACGAGCACACATTTGGCCACCTATCCCACCCTAGGATGGTGTTAGAGCATGCCCTCATCCCACCCTAGGATGGTGGTAGCAAAAATAGGCCAAAACAACCCAAAATGACCCAAAACAGGTCCAAAACTGCACCAAAATAGCTCAAATTGGGTCCAAATTTCACATGGATAAAAATGCAACCCTGAGGATCCTAGGAGGGATAGAAACATTATTCATTAATGCCCTACTAAGGCCATTGTGTCTGGACCACCCCTCAGACATGCAATTCTCAGCTCCTTTCCTTCAGGAAAAATCAACAAAGTCACCAAAATCCTTTCCAAATTGCCTTATTTTTCATAGGATAAAACTGAAGGTAAGCATAAACACAAGTCAATTGGGTCAAGTGACCCATCACTTTTCTCACTGGTCATTCCCACATCGACTCGTCACTTGAGGGGGTAGTCATACTCACTCCAAATCAACAAGCACACACTCAATTATGCAAATAGCGGTCGTTCAACGAATATTTGAGAAAGACAATCACACCCCTGCTTGGGGCAGCAAACAAGCACACAATATCACATCATAACGCTTGAAATTACTGGCATCATGAAGTCATGGGCCCTATCCCTTCATGACGGACAATGTTCAAGCATAGGCACGCTCATTTAGCGAGTCAGAAACAAGGACTCAAGAACGCACACCCTTTCCATGATTAGGGCATCTAAAGTTGGTTAGGTTATTGAGTAACCTTATCATTCAACATTTTAGTCATCTATTTTTGCTCAACGTTGTACTACACACAATGCATCTCAAAAAGGGGCATATGTAGAAACTAAAATATGGTAAACCTGATTAAGCATCCACAAACATTGATCAAAATGACATCATATGGCCCCTTGGGCAGCCCTTAGAAGGCTCACAGTGGTTCTAGCACTTTGGAATAGGTTTTGGAGGCTTTTGGCCTAATTTTTGGAGTTTTTGGCCCAAAATTCACCATTGTCCCACCCTGGGATGGTGGAATATTCCCATTATCCCACCTTGGGATGGTGAGCAAGTTTGACCTAGAAAAAGTTAAATATGGGACAAATGGCACCCATAAACTACCATTTACCCCACCAAATGAATCATACGGGTCAGAGGGCACTGAATCCTTAACACACTCCTTAATGGAGGCCCAAATTGGATATTCTCTTCCACATCCATTGCATTCCTCCCATTTGACAAGTGGCACCTCCTGCCATGCATGCCCTTGCATGCCTTTTTGCACATGAGCCCATTTGGGCTATAAAATGGATTTAATATCCACACAAAAATATAGAGAGGAGTTATAGAATATGCAATGGAGTGCTTCTGAGATTTCCCCTCACTTTATTGTGCCTTCTTGCCCTCAAAATCTCTCTTTTGCAAAGGAGGTTACCGGGTGACTTCAAGAGGGTCCTTTGAGCATAAATTTTTCATCCGGGTGAATTTCTTCACCAAATTCAATGACAACACCCCTTAGACTATTTAGGAACATTCCCTAGAGGTATTTGTAGCAAAAGGTGGGCAGAATTTGTGGGTATCCCCTCCCAGTGTGCCCTCTAATTAGTTGCAGTCACCACCCTCCCCCCGAGATGAGGACAAATCCTTGCATAATTTTATTACTATTTTTTAATGATCTTATTCTAGACTATCATATGATGTTGTGGTTTAAATTTCATACAATTTGGAGTTAAATTTTCCGAGATATTGTATTTTTAAGTTTTTACAGGTTCGTAGGGCCTATCCGGGCACCCCAGTTGCATGCAGGTGGATCTGCGTCTCAATTTGGAAATCTAATAATATGGGTTGTCTGTTTATTTATGCATTATTTCCAAATTTCATATTTTTTGGATATGTCTAGGTGCGGGATTCTTGTCTTGGTCTTCATAGGTTGCAGGCGGGCGATGCAAAATCGAGGGGTCCACGAATGCAATTTTCGATCTGTTTTTGGTGATATTATCTCAAAACCACTTATTCAACATCCCCATAAAGTTTCATAGCATTCTGAGTTGATTTGATATATTTTTAATATATGTGTCATTTTGTGCCTATGAGGATTGCATGTTTCCCTCCACACACCCTTGCTATTTGACCCCTTTTGCTTCCTTGTGTGCAAGTGCAAGTTCTTGAGAGGCATTGGTAAGAAATATCAGACATCAAATATTGAAGATACAAGCAGTGGCGGCATTGGCCCACCCACCTTGATTGTGGGTACGAAGAAAGGCACTGGATGTGCACCCAAATTTCTTGGAGGATTTGATCCTTGGGCACCTCAAACTTTGTAACAATCATATCACATTTGAGCCCTTAAGGGGACTGCTATGTAACCTTGGATCTGATCCACCAAATTAATAAAGAAGAGACTCATTTCATTTCATTCCTTATTGTTTGGTTTTGCTTCATTTTCATATGCATGCTTCCGTTTGATGCTCATAAGCGAGATATGATAGATACATATATTGTTGCTCATAATTAGGTGCACCGCTTTTCCCTAATTCAGAAAGAAAGGTACATGAACCACTCATATTTTGCCAAGATAACCTCCAAAATATCATTCCAGTATTCACTCCCTCACAAGCAGTAGTTAAATCCAGATGCAGAATTTAAAATTAGCAAATAATGGACATGAATATAATCAGAAATGACAAGTAGAAAGAGATCAAACACAATACTACTCAAGGAACCAAAAGTCGAATGTCTTTCTATTTATGCAGAAAAATTAAAGTGTTTTTTTGCAGAGTGTCTATCCTCCTTCATTACATCAAAATGCTTAGTATTTATAGAGGATTTCACCTCTGAAATTAAATGTGAATTAAAACAAAATGTTAGCTAGTCAAAGACCAACTAGAGCAATTCTCTCCTCGGTAATGGCAATGCTCAAATTAGAACATTCTTCAGGAAGTGACAATCCAATTTTCATGGAGTGCACCTGGGAAATCAGTAGAGATGGATGATGGAAAAAATGTTCCAAGCATCGGTGCATCGAAACTCAACATCATCGCACAACAATCAGGAGCTTGGATATTAAATTTTGGACACCATTTCATCACTTTACGCCTCGAAATCTTACCCTCGCTAGTGGAGACCCAACAAAAATTAACTTTATCTTGAAAAGGGACAAGATCAATGGAGGGCACCTCGAAAATAAATAGGATCGCACCAAAATTCAGGACGTAGCATTTAATCTTGGCATCTCTTCAGCAGGAATTATGGAAATATCAATTTCATTGCTCCAAGAATTAAATTCCACCAGTCTTCGATCTTTCCCAAAAAATATCAGCAACAGTGATGCCTTTGAAAGAAAACTTTGTTGAAGGGAGGGGGCAAGAATTGATTTCTCCCAGGAAATTTGGTGTTTTTTCCCATCAATATGCTTTCACCCTTCACCTAAGTAATTTCACCCAAAAATAGAGAATTTCACCCAAAAATGGAATGAAAACATCTTCTACAAGAAAATGGGTGAAAATGATTGATTTCGCCCTCAAGAGGGGTGAAAATGATTTTCCCCCACCCTAGGGGCGACTTTGACTTTGACTGGAGCTTAAAGATGCTATTTTGGGACTTTCGCTCCAACCTAGGTGAAATTACTGTTTCTGCCCAAAATGGGGCGAAATTACATTGGCAGGCACCTTCATTAAATTTGCTTTGACTTTGACTTGAGCAACCTTCACTTGGATGACGTCACTTCATCATTTTTACCCTGAAAAGCATCCTCAACTTGGATTTCACCCCAAAGAAGGGCGAAAGTGATTTTCGCCCCTTCCCAAGGGCGACTTTGACTTTGACTTCACAAGGCACACATTTCACTTGATTTTCGCCCCAGGACATCTTCAATTTGGAAATTCACCCTGAAGAAGGGCAAAAATGATTTTCCCCTCCCTAGGGGCGACTTTGACTTTGACCAATTCCCCATTTATTATTTTCACCCCAAAAGTGCCCGAAAATGGATTTTCGCCCCAAAAGTGCCCAAAAATAGATTTTCACCCGAAAATAGATTTTTGGTGGTACATCTTCCCGGAGCCATAACTTTTGATTCGTTGACCCGATTGTCTATTGTAATATATCGTTGGAAATCTTGGGAAGAGATCTACAGCAATGAAATTTATGGAACATCCATTTTATCCATTTTCATCCCTCTACGGGGCCTCCAAAGTCTTCATATTGTATTTTTAAGCTATGTTGGAGAAATTTCTTGAGATGAAAACTTTAATATCTCTCAATCCATTCAGGATATTGGGGTGATTCTTTCACCATAAGTCTAATTTTTCAATTCCCCTCCTTTGGGTAAATTTTCAAGTCCATAGGTGTCCATTTAGGTTAATTTCCCAAAAATGGTCGCTTCCCAATTTTTGCCTTTTTTGACTTCTGAATGTAGTGTGGCAAAAATACCAACACTTTTGGTGGCTCACGGGGTATTCAACTCATCTGGATGCAATCAACCCCAAGGCCTTTATCCATTGGGAAACAGAGTCATAACCACTTATTGCATCAAATCGTTTACTGCTTGCACTAGCTTCTTCCTACGCTACTTGATATTATTTGATTGCATATTTGTATTTTTCACCCAACATGAGGAACTTCACCGAGCTCGACTGATTTTCTCCGCTTTAGGGTGCTCTAGAAAGACTTCGATCTCTAACACCAATGGCTCCTGTAATCCAAAAATGGGAAAAAAGGGAACAAAGGTTGTTGAGGGTTTGGCTCAATGGAAGGAGCAGAAATGGATGGGGCCATAGTTACGCTCACCCTTGATGGGGTTGGTGTACTTACAATGATGATGGGATTAATGAGGGTGGAAGATGAGGTAGATGATAGTGGAATAGAAAATGGGTTAGGGGTAGAGGCAAACAAACTAAAATATGGAGGAATGGAAGAAATGGGAATGGCGAAAGGAGCATTGGTGACTGATGACTATGAAATGGGGAGGGGAACAGAAGTGGTGGGTACAACGAATGAAAGCGAAGTGGAAGGAGGTACTATAGAATGAAGGGAAATGGTCACCAAATGCTCATGATCAAGAGAAGAGAAAATAAAATGCGTACCTATGGGCTTCGACACCATTTGAGCCAATGACGTGGGTGGTTGCAATGTTAGATTTTTTTTGATGCCACCATTTAGTGCCCTCGACACTTTATTTATCAATTGACCTATTTACACTATTTACACAAAATTTTACGACATGATTGGCATGTTGCCACCACAAACCTAGCTTTGGGTGCTTATCCGATGAATCTATAGTGTTCGAACCAGATCTGATTGTACTTCAGTCGATATTTGAAGTTTGATTGGCCTCTTCCCAAAGTTTTCTAGGTTGCGAACAAGATGCAACGTGGTAGGTTATCATGCATGCCAGTACTCATACAATTAATGAATAATGTGGCGAAGATATTTACCACATGGGAGCCTTCTTCGAGTACTAGTTGTGGTGATGGCTGGAGCCAATGCCACCACTTTAGAGAGTCCACTAGCTGCGGGCTCTTGAGTACGGGTTCCTCTAACTCCTTAATGTGATAGCAAGATTTTTCTGGTGATAGCCCTTCTATCAGGATCTCCTCAGGATCAACCTCCTGATGAGGTATGCTTATTGGGTTTTGGCTAAATACTTGCGTGCTATACCCTGGGACACAAAAAGGGTGCAAAATTATGCCCTCTTTGCTCTCAGAATATCCTTGCCACTTAAGTCTGTTCTCCTTCTTGGTCCATCTCCTGATGGAAACTACAAGCAACCATATTGTTCATTGTTGGAGTAGTGCTTGCATATTCCCTTCGTTGGCCTTGGATGAGATCCACCTCTTGTGCTCCACATAGCTATGTTCTAGGTCTCTGCACAGTTTGAGGGATCTA
The DNA here is from genome assembly GCA_028583015.1 of Wollemia nobilis. Classification (NCBI taxonomy): domain Eukaryota; kingdom Viridiplantae; phylum Streptophyta; class Pinopsida; order Araucariales; family Araucariaceae; genus Wollemia; species Wollemia nobilis. The sequence goes on from JAQPPZ010002554.1 coordinate 9,113,876, forward strand.
CCATTGTGAATATTGTGCAAGATAGACGGGAGCAACAACTACCGGAGAGAGTGATGGAAAGGTAGTTTCTCTCCACTGTATTTTTCCTGATTGGAGCAGGAGTCGCTCTACTTGTACTACTTCCTGAAATACTTGAGGGAATCTCTATTCCCTAGATTTCAGTAGGAGGAGGCCTATATCCAGGTGGAAATCCCAAATATAGTAGAGGTGGGCCTAGTCGGGTGTTGGTCAGATCTTCTCTAGAATTCTCCTCCAACTCCTCCAAAATCGGACATTGAAGTCTATGATGCTCTCTAGAGGTGCTCTCATGATGGTGGAGAGGTGCATCAAGAGTTGAAAGGGATCCTGAGAGCCATCAAATGTGTCGACTAGTGCTCCTGCCAAGTCCACCCATGAGCAGATGCTCTTACGCCCGAGTAGTCTGTACCACTATAGCGCCTTTCCCTCTAGAGATAGGACCAAAAGTCTGATCATGACATCTTCATGGGTTATGCCATGGAGGCTCCTAGAGCAAAAACATCTTCAAGGGCCCTCGGCCCCCCCCCCTGTTCTTTTTTTTTTTTGTGGGGGTTTTGGGGTTTTTGGGGGGGTTTTTTTTGTGGTGGGGGGGGGGGGGGGGGGGGATCCCCCGCGGGGGGGGGCTCTCTTTTTTTTTGGTGGGGGGGGGTCGCGTGGGCTCTCTTCTCTCTTGTGGGGGTGGGGCGGGGGGTTTCAGGGAGGAGGTTTCACTTGTGAGGTCAAGGCTGCTCACCAAACCTTGATTCCTCTGGGGTGTCTTCTTTCAGCATAAAATGCATCCACCGGTCATGAGATCCGAATCTTCAGCTCAACAAAGTCGCTAGGTGATTTTTCTAGATGAAGGCAAGCCAGAGATTCACCAAACTTGAGCTCCCTTAAAATATGGAGACTGTTCATCCCATCGGACATGCCAAAAATTATTGGTCACGAATCTACCTAAGTACAAAATATTATTTGTGTGCCCTAGACCTGACCAACATTGAAAGGCCGAAGGAGAGAGATGTCCTTTGGGCCAATCTCCAGAGAGGGTTGGTTCCCTTACTAAAACTAATGATCGGTTTAAATCTTAGGGTAATAGGAAAGAGATGGGAAATGACAGAAAGGAATGGGAAATATGGCTATATGCTAGATATGAAAGGTGGGGATAAACTAATAACAAAAATTCATAGCAAGTATTAATTAGCATATAACAGAAAGAAAGGCACAAGAACCACTCATAGTTTTCTAGAGATAACCTCCAAAAAAGCATTCTAGTATTCACTCCCTCACAAGCAGTAATTAAATCCAGATGCAGAATTTAAAATTAGCAAATAATGGACATGAACGTAATCAAAAATGACAAGCAGAAAGAGATCAAACACAATACTACTCAAGGAACCAGAAGCCAAATATCTTTCTATTTATGCAAAAAACTTAAAGTATTTTTCTATAGAGTGTCTATCCTCTTTCATTACATCAAAATGCTTAGTATTTATAGAGGATTTTACCTCTAAAATTAAATGCAAATTAAAACAAAATGTTAGCTAGTCAAAGACCAGCAAGAGCAATTCTCTCCTCGATAATGGCAATGCTCAAATCAAAACATTCTTCAGGAAGTGATGATCTAGTTTTCATGGAGTGCACCTAGGAAATCAACAGAGATGGATGATAGGAAAATCATTTCAGATATTGATGCATTGAAACTCAGCAATATCACATGAAAATCAGGAGCTTGGATATTAAATTTTGGACACCATTTCATCACTTTACGCCTCGAAATCTTATCTTCGCTAGGGGAGACCCAACGAAAATTAAATTTATCTTGAAAAGGAATAAAATCAGTGGAGGGCACCTTGAAAATAAATAGGATCGCACCAGAATCTGGGATATAGCATTTAATCTTGGCATCTCTTCAACAGGAATTATGGAAATATCAATTTCATTGCTCCAAGAATTAAATTCCACCAATCTTTGATCTTTCCCAAAAAAATATCAACAACAATGATGCCTTCGAAAGAAAAATTTGCTAAAGGAGGGGGCAAGAATTGATTTCACCCAAGCAATTTTGGTGTTTTCGCCCATCAATATGCTTTCACCCTTCACCTAAGTAATTTCACCCAAAAATAGAGAATTTCACCCAAAAATGGAATGAAAATGACTTAAGAAAATGGGTGAAAATGATTGATTTCACCCTCAAGAGGGGTAAAAATGATTTTCACCCCACCCTAAGGGTGACTTTGAATTTGAATAGAGCTTAAAGATGCTATTTTGGGACTTTCGCTCCAACCTAGGCGAAATTACTATTTCTGCCCAAAATGGGGTGAAATTACATTGGTAGACACCTTCATTAAATTCTCTTTGACTTTGACTTGAGCAACCTTCACTTGGATGATGTCACTTCATCATTTTCACCCCAAAAAGCATCCTCAACTTGGATTTCACCCCAAAGAAGGGTGAAAGTGATTTTCGCCCCTCCTCAAGGGCAACTTTGACTTTGACTTCACAAGGCACACATTTCACTTGATTTTCACCCCAAGACATCTTCAATTTGGAAATTCACCCTGAAGAAGGGCGAAAATGATTTTTGCACCTCCCCTAGGGGTGACTTTGACTTTGACCAATTCCCATTTATTATTTTCACCCCAAAAGTGCCCGAAAATGGATTTTCGATGGTACATCTTCCCGGAGCCATAACTTTTGATTCGTTGACCCGATTGTCTATTGTAATATATCATTGGAAATCTTGGGAAGAGATCTACAATGGAGAAATTGATGGAACATCCATTTCATCCATTTTCATCCCTCTATAGGGCCTCCAAAGTCTTCATATTATATTTTTAAGTTATGTTGGAGAAATTTCTCAGGATGAAAACTTTAATATCTCTCAATCCGTTTAGGATATTGGGGTGATTATTTCACCATAAGTCTAATTTTTCAATTCCCCTCCTTTGGGTAAATTTTCAAGTCCATAGGTGTCTATTTAGGCTGATTTCCCAAAAATGGTCGCTTCTTGATTTTTGCCTTTTTTGACTTCTGACTGTAGTGTGGCAAAAATGCCAACACTTTTGGTGGCTCATGGGGTATTCAGCTCATCTGGATGCAATCGACCCCAGGGCCTTTATCCATTGGGCAATAGAGTCATAACCACCTACTGCATCAAATCATTTACTGCTTGCACTAGCTTCTTCCTACATTGCCTGATATTGTTCGACTGCCTGTTTGTATTTTTCACCCAATGCGAGGAACTTCGTCGAGCTCGATTGATTTTCTCCGCTTTAGGGTGCTCTAGAAAGACTTCGATCTCTGACACCAATGGCTCCTGTAATCCAAAAATTGGAAAAAAAGGAACAAAGGCTATTGAGGGTTTGGCTCAATGGAAGGAGCATAAATGGATGGGGCCATAGTTACGCTCACCCTTGATGGGGTTGGTGTACTTACAGTGATGATGGGATTAATGGGGGTGGAAGATGAGGTAGATGATAGTGGAATAGAAAATGGGTTAGGGACAGAGGCCAACAAACTAAAATATGGAGGAATGGAAGAAATGGGAATGGAGAAGGAGCATTGGTGACTGATGACTATGAAACGGGGAGGGGAACAGAAGTGGTGGGTACAATGAATGAAAGCAAAGTGGAAGGAGGTACTGTAGAATGAAGGGAAATGGTCACCAAATGCTCATGATCAAGAGAAGAGAAAATAAAATGCGTACCTATAGGCTTTGACACCATTTGAGCCAATGATGTGGGTGGTTGCAATGTTAGATTTTTTTTAGGATCACACCATTTAGTGCCCTCAACACTTTATTTATCAGTCGACCTATTTACACTATTTACACAAAATTTTACGACATGATTGGCATGCCACCACCACAAACCTAGCTTTGGGTGCTTATCCGATGAATCTGTAGTGTCCGAACCAGATATGATTGTACTTCAGTCGATCTTTGAAGTTTGGCTAGCCTCTTCCCAAAGTTTTCTAGGTTGCGAACAAGATGCAATGTGGCAGGTTATCATGCATGCCAGTACTCATACAATTAATGAATAATGTGGCGAAGATATTTACCACATGGGAGCCTTCTTCGAGTACTGGTTGTGGTGATGGTTGGAGCCAATGCCGCTACTTGAGAGAGTCCACTAGCTATGGGCTCTTGAGTACAGGTTCCTCTAACTCCTTAATGTGATAGCAAGATTTTTTTGGTGATAGCCCTTCTATCAAGATCTCCTCAGGATCAACCTCCTGATGAGGTATGCTTATTGGGTTTTGGCTAAATACTTGCGTGCTATGCCCTGGGACACAAAAAGGGTGTAAAATTGTGCCCTCTTTGCTCTCAACCACTTGAGCCTATTCCCCTTCTTGGTCCATCTCCTGATGGAAACTACAAGCAACCATATTGTTCATTGTTGGAGTAGTGCTTGCATATTCCCTTCATTGGCCTTGGATGAGATCCACCTCTTGTGCTCCACACAACTGCATTCCAGGTCTCTACACAATTTGAGGGATCTACCATTGTGAATATTGCGCAAGACAAACGAGAGCAACAACTACCAAAGAGAGTGATGGTGCTTCCTGAAAGACTTGAGGGAATCTCTATTCCCTAGATTGCAATAGGAGGAGGCCTATGTCCGGGTGGAAAGCCCAAATATAGTAGAGGTGGGCCTGGTCGGGTGTTGGTCGGATCTTCTCTGGAATTCTCCTCCAACTCCTCCAAAATCAAACATTGAAGTCTGTGATGCTCTCTAGAGGTGCTCTCATGATGGTGGAGAGGTGCATCAAGAGTTGAAAGGGATCTTGAGAGCCATCAAATGTGTCGACTAGTGCTCCTACCAAGTCCACCCATGAGCAGATGCTCTTACGCCCGAGTAGTCTGTACCACTATAGCGCCTTTCCCTCTAGAGATAGGACCAAAATTTTGATCATGACATCTTCATGGGTTATGCCATGGATGATTTGCTAGAGTAGCAACATCTTCAAGGTGCTCTAGGGCCATTCCCTCAGTGCCATTGTATTTTGTTAGGGTCTTCAGGGTATTTTTGGGAATATCATGCCGACTTTGGAGATTCAGAGGGCCAAGATCATCCCAGCTGGGATAGCATACCTGTGCCATTATAGTAGTGGTCCTCAGAGATCACGGTCCTTGCTACTGAGTCGGAGTCACTAGGTGAACATTCTTTCTCCACTTGTGAGGTCAAGGCTACTCACCAAACCTTGATTCCTCCGGGGTGTCTTCTTTTAGCATAAAAGGCATCCACCGATCATGAGATCTGGATCTTCAACTCAACAGAGTCACCAGGTGATTTTTCTAGATGAAGGTAAGCCAGAGATTCACCAAACTTGGGCTCCCTTAAAATATGGAGACTATTCGTCCCATCGGGCGTGCCAAAAACTATTGGTCATGAATCTACCTAAGTACAAAATATCATTTGTGCACCCTAGACCCGACCAATATTGAAAGGCTGGAGGAAAGAGATGTCCTTTGGGCCAATATCTAGAGAGGGTTGGTTCCCATACTAAAACTAATGATCGGTTTAAAGCTTAGGGTAATAGGAAAGAAATGGGAAATGACAGAAAGGAATGGGAAATATGGCTATAAGCTAGATATGAAAAGTGGGGATAAACTAACAGTAAAAATTCATAGCAAGTATTAATTAGCATATAATAGAAAGAAAGGCACAGGAACCACTCATAGTTTGCCAAGATAACCTCCAAAAAAGCATTCCAGTATTCACTCCCTCACAAGCAGTAATTAAATCCAGATGCAAAATTTAAAATTAGCAAATAATGGACATGAATGTAATAAAAAATGATAAGTAGAAAGAGATCAAACACAATACTACTCAAGGAACCAGAAGTTGAATATCTTTCTATTTATGCAGAAAACTTAAAGTGTTTTTTTGTAGAGTGTCTATCCTCCTTCATTACATCAAAATGCTTAGTATTTATAGAGGATTTCACCTCTAAAATTAAATGCAAATAAAAACAAAATGTTAGCTAGTCAAAGACCAGCCAGAGCAATTCTCTCCTTGGTAATGGCAATGCTCAAATCTAAGAGAGTAGCAACTACCGAAGAGAGTGATGGAAAGGAAGTTTCTCTCCACTATATTTTCTTGATTGGAGCAGGATCCACTTTGCTTGTACTACTTAAAAGACTTGAGGGAATCTATGTTCCCAAGAATACAATAGGAGTCTTATGTCCAGGTGGAAAGCCTGAATATAGTAGAGGTGGCTTGGCCGGGTGTTGGTCAAATATTCTCTGGAATTCTCCTCCAAATTCTCTAAAGTTGAATATTGAATTTTGTGATGCTCTTTAGAGGTGCTCTCATGATGGTGGAGAGGTGCATCAAGAGTTGAAAAGGATCTTGAGAGCCATCAAATGTGTCGACTAGTGCTCCTACCAAGTTTACCTATGAGAATATGCTCTTATGCCTGAGTAGTTTGTACCACTATAGCACCTTTCCCTCTAGATACAAGACCAAAAGTCTGATCATGACATCTTCGTGGGTTATGACATGGATGTTCACTAGAGTAGCAACATATTCAAGGTGCTCTAAGGACATTCCCTCAGTGCCATTATATTTTGTTAGGGTCTTCAAGGTATTTTTGGGAATATCATGCTAACTTTGGAGATTTCGAGGGCCAAGATCATCCCAGCTAGGATAGCATACCTGTGCCATTATAGGAGTGGTCCTCAAAGATCATGGTATGTGCTACTGAGTCAAAGTCGCCAGGTGAACATTCTTTCTTCGCTTTTGAGGTCAATGCTGCTCACCACACCTTGATTCCTTTGAGGTGTCTTCTTTCAGCATAAAAGGCATCCACTAGTTATGAGATCCAGATCTTCAGCTCAACAGAGTCGCTAGGTGATTTTTCCATATGAAGGTAAGCCAAAGATTCACCAAACATAGCCTCCCTTAAAATATGAATACTATTTATCCCACAATGTGTGTCAAAAACTATTAGTCACGAATCTGCCTAAGTACAACATATCATTTGTGCACCTTAGACCCATCCAACATTGAAAGATCAGAGGAAAGGAATGTCCTCCGGGATAATCTCTAAAGATTAAGATTATAGGAAAGAAATGGGAAATAATAGAAAGGAATGGGAAATATGGTTGTATTATAGATATAAAAAGTGGGGGTAAACTAATAGCAAAAATTTGTAGCAAGTATTAGTTAGCATATAAAAGAAAGAAAGGTACAGGAACCAATCATAGTTTGGCAAGATAACCTCCAAAACAACATTCCAGTATTCACTCCCTCACAAGTAGTAGCTAAATCCAGATGCGGAATTTAAAATAAGAAAATAATGGACATGATTGTAATTAGAAATAACAAGCAAAATGAGATCAAAGCAATACTACTCAAGGAACCAGAAACCGAATGTATTTCTATTTATGTAGAAAACTCAAAAGTGTTTTTCTGCAATGTCTATCCTCTTTCATTACATTGAAATGCTTAGTATTTACAGATGATTTTACCTCTAAAATTAAATACGAATTAAAACAAAATGTTGGCTAGTCAAATACCAGCTAGAGCAATTCTCTCCTCGGTAATGGCAATGCTTAAATCAAAAAATTCTTCAGGAAGTGACAATTTGGTTTTCATGGAATGCGCCTAGGAAATCAGTAGATATGGACAATGGAAAAATGTTCCAAGATTCAGTGCATCAAAACTCAGTAGCATCGTGCAACAATCAGGGGCTTGGATATTAAATTTTGGACACCATTTCATCATTTTACACCTCGGAATCTTACCCTCATCAATGGAGACCCAACGAACATTAACTTTGTTTCAAGAAGGAACAAAACCATGGAGGGCACCTCAAAAATAAATAGGACCATACCAGAATCTAGGATGTAGCATTTAATATTGGTATCTCTTCAGTAGGAATTATGGAAATATTAATTTCATTGCTTCAAGAATTAAATTACACCAGTCTTTGATCTTTCCCAAAAAATATCAGCAACAGTGATGCCTTCAGAAGAAAAACACTAGTCTTTGATCTTTCCCAAAAAAATATCAGCAACAATGATGCCTTCGAAAGAAAAATTTGCTGAAGGAAAGGAGCAAGAATTGATTTTGCCCATGCAATTTTGGTGTTTTCACCCATCAATATGCTTCCACCCTTCACCTGAATAATTTCATCCAAAAATAGAGAATTTCACCCAAAAATGAAATTAAAGCGTCTTGTACCAATAAAACGGGTGAAAATGATTGATTTCACCCCCAAGATGGGCGAAAACCCTAGGGGCGACTTTAACTTTTAATGGAGCTTGAATATGCTATTTTGAGACTTTCGCTACAACTTGGGGGAAATTACTGTTTCTGCCCAAAATGGGGTAAAATTACATTGGCACCTTCATTAATCTCTTTGACTTTGACTTAAGCAACCTTCACTTGGATGACATCACTTCATCATTTTCATCCCGAAAAGTGTCCTTAACTTGGATTTTACCCTAAAGAAGGGCGAAAATCATTTTCACCCTTCCTAGGGGCGACATTGACTTTGACTTCACAAGGCACACATTTCACTTGATTTTCACCCCAGGACATCTTCAATTTGGAAATTCACCCTAAAGAAGGGCGAAAATAATTTTTTCCCCCCTCAAGGGGCAACTTTGACTTTGACCAATTCCCCATTTATTATTTTTACCCCAAAAGTGCTCGAAAAGAATTTTTGCCCCAAAAATGGATTTTCGGTGGTACATCTTCTCAGAGCCATAACTTTTGATTTGTTGAACCGGCTTTCTATTGCAATGTATCATTGGAAATATTGGAAAGAGATCTATAGTACTAAAATTGATAGAACATCCATTTCATCTATATTCACCCCTCTACAGGGCCTCCAAAGTCTTCATATTTTATTTTTAAGTTGTGCTAGAGAAATTTCTCGGGATGAAAACTTTAATGTCTCTCAAACCATTTCGGATATTGGGGTGATTCTTTCACCACAAGTCTAATTTTTCAATTCCCTTCCTTTAGGTGAATTTTCAAGTCCATATGTATCCATTTATGCTGATTTCCAAAAATGGTTGCTTCTCGATTTTTGCCTCTTTTGACTTCTGACTGCAGTGTGGTAAAAATACCAACACTTTTGGTGGCTCGTAGGGTATTAGCTAGTCTAGATGCAATCGACCCTAGGACTTTATCCATTGGGCAATGAAGTCATAACCTCCTACTACATCAAATTGTATACTGCTTGCACTAGCTTCTTCCTATGTTGTCTGATATTGTTCGGCTGCTTGTTTGTATTTTTTACCCAACACGAGGAAATTTGACGAGCTCGACTGATTTTCTCTACCTATTTTTTCATTTTTGGAGTAGTGCTTGCATATTCTCTTCATTGGCCTTGGATGAGATCCACCTCTTATGCTCCACACAACTAGGTTTGAGGTCTCTGCATAGTTTGAGGGATATACCATTGTGAATATTTTGCAAGACAAACGGGAGCAGTAACTACTGGAGAGAGTGATGAAAAGGTAGTTTATCTCCACTGTATTTTTCCTAATTGGAGTAGGATCCACTTTGCTTGTACAACTTCTTGAAATAATTGAGGGAATATCTATTCCCCAGATTACAGTAGGAGGCTTATGTCTGGGTGGAAAGCCCAAATATATTAGAGGCTTATGTCAAATCCTCTCTGGAATTCTCCTCCAACTTATCCAAAATCGGATATTGAAGTCTGTGATGCTCTCTAGATGTGCTCTCATGATGGTTAAGAGGCACATCAAGATTTGAAAGGGATCTTGAGAGCCATCAAATATGTTGACTAGTGCTCCTACCAAGTCTACCCATGAGCTGAAGCTCTTACGCTCGACTAGTCTGTACTACTGTAGCACCTTTCCCTCTAGAGATAGGACCAAAAGTCTGATCATGACATCTTCATAGGTTATGCCATGGATGTTTGCTAGAGCAACAACATCTTCAAGGTGCTCTATGGTCATTCCCTCAGTGCCATTATATTTTGTTAAGGTCGTTAGGGTATTTTTTGGAATATCATATTGATTTTGGATATTCAAAGGGCCAGGATCATCCTAGTTGGGATAGCATACCTATGCCATTATAGAAGAGGTCCTCAAATATCACGGTCCATGCTGTTAAATTGGAATAACTAGGTGAACATTCTTTCTCTGCTTGTGAGGTTAAGGCTGCTCACCAAACCTTAATTCCTCTGAGGTGTCTTTTTCAGCATAAAAGGCATCCACTAATCATGAGATCCAGATCTTCATCTCAACAGATTCACCAGGTGATTTTTGTAGATGAACGTAATCTAGAGATTCACCAAACTCGAGCTCCCTTAAAATACAAGGACTGTTCATCCCATTGGGCGCGCCAAAAATTGTTGGTTAGAAATATGTCTAAGTATAAAATATCATTTGTGCGCCCTAGACCCAGCCAAAATTGAAATATTGGAGGAAATAAATGTCCTACAGGCCAATCTCTAGAGAGTGTTGGTTCCTATACTAAAACTACTGATCGGTTTAAAGATTAATGTTACAGGAAAGAAATGGGAAATAACATAAAGAAATGGAAAATATGGTTGCATTCCAGATATAAAAAGTGAGGAAAAACTCACAACAAAAATTTGCAACAAGTATTAGAAAGCATATAATAGAAATAAATGTATAGGAACCACTCATATTTTGCCAAGATAACCTCCAAAATAGCATTCTAGTATTCACTCCCTCACAAGCAGTAGCTAAATCCAGATGCAAAATTTAAAATCAACAAATAATGTACATGAGTGTAATCAGAAATAACAAGTATAATGAGATCAAAGCAATACTACTCAAGGAACCAGAAATCGAATGTCTTTCTATTTATGCAGAAAAATCAAAAGCATTTTTGTGCAGAGTGTCTATCCTCTTTCATTACATTTAAATGCTTAGTATTTATAAAGGATTTTGCCTCTAAAATTAAATATAAATTAAAACAAAATGTCCAGAGCAATTCTCTCGATAATGGCAGTGCTCAAATAAACAAATTCTTCAAGAAGTGTTGATCCAATTTTCATGGAATGTGCCTGGGAAATCAGTAGAGATGGACGATGGAAAAAACATTTCAAGAATTGGTGCATCAGAACTCAGCAACATCACACAGCAATGAGGAGCTTGGATATTAAATTTTGGACACCATTTCATCATTTTATGCCTTGAAATCTTACCCTCGCCAGTGGAGACCCAACGAACATAAACATTATTTTGAGAAGGAATAAAATCGATGGAGGGCACCTCAAAAATAAATAGGATCACACCTAAATCCAGGATGTAGCATTTAATCTTAGTATCTCTTTAGCAAGAATTATGGAAATATTAATTTCATTACTCCAAGAATTAAATTCCACCAGTCTTACCCAGGTGTTGTAGATGAGTTGGAGAGGAGAGGGCAATCCTCCAAGGGAGGTCCTAGGTTCGAATATCCACCCTACCAAAAAGTTGAACTGGTACCCAAAATCCAATTGATAATGTTGGTGCAGGCAGGGCTGGGTGCGACCCCTAGGTGACTTTGACGGTGTAGAACCCCCTGTTCATGGTCTCTTAGACCAAGACGGCCCCACAAGGGTTTTTTCGTTTAAAAAAAAAATTCCACCAGTCTTCGATCTTTCATGAAAAAAAATCAACAATAGTGACACCTTCGAAAGAAAACTTTGCTGAAGGGAGGGAGAAAAATTTGGTTTCACCCAGGCAATTTTGGTGTTTTCTCCCATCAATATGCTTTCACCCTTCACCTGAATACTTTCACCTAAAAATAGAGAATTTTTCCCAAAAATAGAATGAAAACATCTTCTACCAATAAAATGGGCAAAAATGATTGATTTCACCCCCAAGAGGGGCAAAAATGATTGATTTCACCCCCAAGAGGGGCAAAAATGATTTTTTCCCATCCCATGGGTGACTTTGAATTTGACTGGAGCTTGAAGATGCTATTGTGGAACTTTCGCTCCAACCTAGGCAAAATTACTATTTTTTCTCAAAATGGGGTAAAATTACATTGGCAGATGCCTTCATTAAATTATCTTTGACTTTGACTTGAGCAACCTTCACTTGGATGATGTTACTTCATCATTTTCATCCCGAAAAGCATCCTCAACTTGAATTTCATCCCAAAGAGGGGCGAAAATTATTTTCACCCCTTCCTAGGGGCAACTTTGACTTTGACTTCACAAGACACACATTTCACTTGATTTTCGCCCTAGGAAGTCTTCAATTTGGAAATTCACCCTGAAGAAGGGTGAAAATCAACCCCCCTCCAAGGGGCGAATTTGACTTTGACCAATTCCCCAAAATGGATTTTTGCCCCAAAAGTGCCCGAAAATGGATTTTTGCCCCAAAAGTGCCCGAAAATGGATTTTCATCCCAAAAATGGATTTTCGATGGTACATCTTCTCGGAGCCATAACTTTTGATTCGTTGACCCGATTGTCTATTGTAATATATCATTGGAAAGCTTAGGAAGATATCTACAACAAAAAAAAATTGATGGAACATATATTTCATCCATTTTTTTCCCTCTACGAGACCTCAAAAGTATTCATATTGTATTTTTAAGCTATGTTAGAGAAATTTATCGTGACAAAAACTTTAATATCTCTCAATATTTTTAGTATATTGGGGTGATTCTTTCACCATAAGTCTAATTTTTCAATTTTTCTCCTTTGAGTAAATTTTCAAGTCCATAGGTGTCCATTTAGACCAATTTTCCAAAATAGCTGCTTTCCGATTTTTACCTCTTTTGACTTCTGACTGTAGTGTGAAAAAATACCAACACTTTTGGTAGCTCGTGCGGTATTCAACTCGTCTGGATGCAATCGACCCCAGGGCCTTTATCCATTAGGAAACAGAGTCATAACCGCCTGCTACATCAAATTGTTTATTGCTTGCACTAGCTTCTTCCTACACTGCCTAATATTGTTCGACTACCTATTTGTATTTTTCACCCAATGCGAGGAACTTCATCGAGCTTGGCTGATTTTCTCTGCTTCAAGGTGTTCTAGCAAGACTTCGATATTTGACACCAACGGCTCTTGTAATCCAAAAATTGGAAAAAAAGGGAACAGAGACTGTTGAGGATTTGGCTCAACGAAATAAGCAGAAATGGATAGGGCCATAGTTACGCTCACCCTTCATGGGGTTGGTGTACTGACAACGAGAATGGGATTAACAAGGATGGAAGATGAGGTAGATGATAGTGGAATAGAAAATGGGTTAGGTGTAGAAGCAAACAAACTGAAAGATGGAGAAATGGAAGAATGGGAATGGCGAAAGGAGCATTGGTGACTAATGACTATAAAATGGGGAGTGGAACAAAAGTGGTGGGTACAAAAAATAAAAGCAAAGTGGAAGGATGTACTATGGAATGAAGGTAAACAGTCACCAAATGCTCATGATCAAGAGAAAATAAAATAAAATGCATACCTACGGGCTCCAACATCATTTAAGCCAATGGCATGGGTGGTTGCAATGTTAATTTTTTTTTTTGATGCCATCATTTAGTGCCCTCAACACTTTATTTAACAATTGACCTATTTACACTATTTATACAAAATTTTATGATATGGTTGGCATGCCGCCACCACAAACCTAGCTTTGGGTACTTATCCAGTAAATATGCAGTGTCCAAACCATATCTTATTGTACTTCAATAGATATTTGAAGTTCGGTTGGCCTCTTCCCAAAGTTTTCCAAGTTGCAAACAAGATGCAACGTGGTAGGTTATCATGCATGCCAATACTCATACAATTAATGAATAATGTGGTAAAGATATTTACCACATGGGAGCCTTAATCGAGTATTGGTTATGGTGATGGCTAGATCCAATGCCACCACTTTAGAGAGTCCATTGGATGTGGGCTCTTGGGTACGGGTTCCTCTAACTCCTTGATGTGATAGCATGATTTTTCTAGTGATAGCCCTTCTATCAGGATCTCCTTAATATTAGCCTCTTGATGAGGTATGCTTATGGGGTTTTGGCTAAATACTTGCACGCTATGCCTTGGGACACAAAAAAGGTACAAAAATGTGCCCTCTTTGTTCTCAAAGCCTATTCCCCTTCTTGGTCCATCTCCTGATGGAAAGTGCAAGCAACCATATTGTTCATTGCTAAAGCAATGCTTACATATTCTCTTTGTTGGGCTTGGATGAGATATACCTCTTGTGCTCCACACAACTGCATTCTAGGTCTTCACACAGTTTGAGGGATCTGCCATTGTGAATACTGCACAAGACATATGGGAGCAACAACTACCAGAGAGTGATGGAAAGGTAGTTTCTCTCCACTGTATTTTTCTTGATTGGAGTAGGAGCCACTCTGCTTGTATTGCTTCCTAAAATATTTGAGGGAATATATATTCCATATATTTCAATAGGAGGAGGCTTATGTCAAGGTGGAAATCTCAAATATAGTAGAAGTGGGCCTGGTTGGGTGTTGGTCGGATCTTCTTTGGAATTCTCCTCCAACTCCTCCAAAATCGGACATTGAAGTCTATGATGATCTCTAGAGGTGCTCTCATGATGGTGGAGAGGTGCATTAAGAGTTGAAAGGGATCTTGAGATCCATAAAATGTGTCGACTAGTGCTCCTACCAAGTTCACCCATGAGCAGATGCTCGTACGCCCAAGAATTTTGTACCACTATAGCGCCTTTCCATCTAGATACAAGACCAAAATTCTGATCAAGACATCTTCGTAGGTTATGCCATGGATGTTCGCTAGAGCAAAAACATCTTCAAGGTGCTCTATGGTCATTCCCTCAGTGCCATTGTATTTTTTTAGGGTCTTCAAGGTATTTTTTGGAATATCATGCCAACTTTGGAGATTCAGAGGTCCAAGATCATCCTAGCTGGGATACCATACCTGTGTTATTATAGCAGTGGTCCTTAGATATCATAGTCTGTGGTGTTGAGTTAGAGTCATTAGGTGAACATTTTTTCTCCACTTATGAGGTCAAGGATGCTCACCAAACCTTGATTCCTCTTAGGTGTCTTATTTTAGCATTTAAGGCATCCACTAGTCATGAGATCTGGATCTTTCGCTCAATAGAGTTACCATGTGATTTTACCGTATGAAGGTAAGCCAAAGATTCACCAAACTCGAGCTCCCTTAAAATACGGATACTGGTCATCCCACTGGGCATGCCAAAAAACTGTTTGTCATGAATCTACCTAAGTACAAGATATCATTTTTAAGCCCTAGACCTAACCAAAATTGAAATGCTAAAGGAAAGAAATGTCCTTCGAGCTAATCTCCAGAGAGGGTTGGTTCTTGTACTAAAACTACTAATTGATTTAAATATTAAGGTTACAGGAAATAAATAGGAAATAATAGAAAGGAATGGGAAATATGGTTGTATTCCAGATATAAAAAGTAGGGATAAACTAATAGCAAAAATTTACAGTAAGTATTAGTTAGCGTATAAAAGAAAGAAAGGTACAGGAACCACTCATAGTTTGCCAAGATAACCTTCAAAATAGCATTCCAGTATTCACTCCCTCACAAGTAGTAGCTAAATCTAGATGTAAAATTTAAAATCAGCAAATAATGGACATGAGTGTAATCATAAATAATAAGTAGAATGAGATCAAAGAAATACTGCTCAAGGAACCAAAAACTGAATGTCTTTCTATTTATGCAGAAAACTCAAAAGTGTTTTTTTGTAGAGTCTCTATCCTCTTTCATTTCAATGAAATGCTTAGTATTTATAGAGGATTTCACCTCTAAAATTAAATATGAATTAAAACAAAATGTTGGCTAGTCAAAGACCATCCAGAGCAATTCTCTCCATAATAATGGAAGTGCTCAAATAAAAAAAATCTTTAGGAAGTGACGATTCGGTTTTCATGGAATGCATCTAGGAAATCAGTAGATATGGATTATGGAAAAACATTCCAAGGTTCGGTGCATCAAAACTAAGTAGCATCGCGCGGTAATCAAGAGCTTGGATATTAAATTCAAGACACCATTTCATCATTTTATGCCTCAAAATCTTACCCTCGCCAGTGGAGATCCAACGAACATTAACTTTGTTTTGATAAGGAACAAAATTAGTGGAGTGCGCCTCAAAAATAAATAATATCACACTAGAATCATGGATGTAGCATTTAATCTTGGTATCTCTTAGCAAAAATTATGGAAATAATAATTTCATTGCTCCAAGAATTAAATTCCACCAGTATTCGATATTTCCCGAAAAATATCAGCAACAATGATGCCTCTGGAAGAAAAATTTGCTGAAGGGAGGGAGCAAGAATTGATTTTACCTAGGCAATTTTGTTGTTTTCGCCCATCAATATGATTTTGCCCTTCACCTAAATAATTTTACCCAAAAATAGAGAATTTCGCCTAAAAATGGAATGAAAACATCTTCTACCAAGAAAATGGGAAAAAATGATTGATTTTACCCCCAATAGGGGTGAAAATTATTTTCGCCCCACCCTAGGGGAAATTTTGACTTTGATTAGAGCTTGAAGATGCTATTTTGGGACTTTCGCTCCAACCTGGGCAAAATTATTATTTCTACCCAAAATAGGGCAAAATTACATTGGTAGACGCCTTCATTAAATTCTCTTTGACTTTGACTTGAGCAATCTTCACTTGGATGATGTCACTTAATCATTTTCACCCCAAAAAGTGTCCTCAACTTGGATTTTGCTTCAAATAAGGGAAAAATCATTTTTGCCCCTTCCCAAGGGCGACTTTGACTTTGACTTCACAAGGCACACATTTCACTTGATTTTTGCCCCAGGACGTCTTCAACTTGGAAATTCACCCTGAAGAAGTGCAAAAATGATTTTCGCCCTCCCTAGGGGTGACTTTGACTTTGACTAATTTCCCATTTATTATTTTCGTCCCGAAAATGGATTTTCGCCCCGAAAATGGTTTTTTAGTGGTACATCTTCCTAGAGCCATAACTTTTGATTCGTTGACTCGATTGTCTATTGTAATATATCATTGGAAATCTTGGGAAGATACCTACAGAAGTGAAATTTGTAGAACATCTATTTCATCCATTTTCATCCCTCTATGGGGCCTCCAAAGTATTCATATTATATTTTTAAGTTGTGTTGGAGAAATTTCTCGGGATGAAAACTTTAATATCTCTCAATCCGTTTAGGATATTGGGGTGATTCTTTCACCATAAGTCTAATTTTTTTATTCCCCTTCTTTGGGTAAATTTTCAAGTCCATGGGTATACATTTAGATCAATTACCAAAATGGTTGTATTATGGTTTTCACCTCTTTTGACTTCTGACTGCAGTGTGGAAAAAATGCCAACACTTTTGGTGGCTCGTGGGGTATTCAACTTGTCTAGATGCAATCAACCCCAGGGTATTTATCAATTGGGCAATAGAGTCATAACTTCATATTGCATAAAATTATTTATTGCTTGCACTAGCTTCTTCCTGTGCTACCTGATATTGTTCGATTTCATGTTTATATTTTTTATCCAATGCGAGGAACTTTGTCAAGCTCGACTGATTTTCTCTGCTTCAGGGTGCTCTATTAAGACTTTGATCTTTGATGCCAATGACTCCTGTAATATAAAAATTGGAAAAAAATATAACAGAGGTTGCTGAGGGTTTGGCTTGATGGAAGGAGAAAAAATGGACAGGACCATAGTTACGCTCACCCTTTATAGGGTTGGTGTACTTACAACGACGATGGGATTAACGGGGGTGGAAGATGAGGCAGATGATAGTGGAATAGAAAATAGGTTAGGGGAAAATGCAAACAAACTAAAATATGGAGGAATTGAATAAATAGGAATTACGAAAGGAGCATTGGTGAATGATGACTATGAAACAAGGAAGGGAACAGAAGTGGTGGGTACAATGAATGAAAGCAAAGTGGAAGGAAGTACTATGGAATGAAGGGAAATGCTCACCAAATGCTCATGATCAAGATAAGAGAAAATAAAATGCGTATCTATGTGCTTTGACACCATTTGAGCCAATGAGGCGGGTGGTTGCTATAGCACCCTAAAATTGGCGCAGTAAAATTGGAATAATTACATTCACCTTAGTAAATAAATTTAAATTCAAATTTAACCTCCCAAACCGCCCGTTAACCGTCGAGAAACCCGTTTCCTCCTTTTTCGCGCCATTTTTAGCAGTTGTTTTGACCGTTTGACGATATCGTCTCCGATCAGACGATATCGCCCCCATTTGACGATTTCGTCTGGACTAGAACGTCCAGACGATTTCGTCGCAAAACTGAATTTGCATAGTTGGAATCCATTCCAACGGGTCTCCAATCCAGGCGAAGCGTGTCTGCGCCGTTGGGACCCTTCCCCGTTGGAGATCTCCCAAATTGGGATGATCTCCAACCTCCCAACAACTATCCTATGCCTATTTAACTCTAAGACTTTTCCCTCCCCAACCCCTGGCTGAATTTTTATGCAAATTGAACCCTTATGCTCTAAAACATCGTAATTCATATTTTGCATTAGTCCTATAGTCATTTCATTGCAGGTACACCACTGGTTTTCAGCTGGAGCCAGCACCTATCGCAGTCGACGAACCTGTCAAGATCGGAGGCGATCTCGTCAAATTCGGGACGATCTCGTATCGATGCGAGACGATTTCTATCGCAACACACATCGAGGCAATCAGTGCTCGGAGTTTGCTCTTCTGTCTTTTTTTTATCTGTCATTTTATACTATAAATTAGATTGTTTATTCAATTTTTATACTATATTGCATTTGGAGTTCACCCATTTTGTCTAGTTTGCATATTAAGATCATATTCTGCTATCTAAACACAGTGATTTGCATTTACTTCTGTTCTTGTATATTGTTCAACACTCATATTACTGTTTCACATAGTTTGCCCCTGTTTGCAAAATAGAATTTCTTGTATTTCGCATCTGTTTGTTGTTTTGCAGGTCTCTGATGAATTCGTCTGACGAATTCGTCAGATTGCAGACGATCCTGTCAGTTTAGACGATTTTATCAAATTGAAGGCGATTCTGTTGAATTGCGGATGATCCAGACTGCTTCAAGCTTCAGAAACTCCATCAGACTTCCGGATCAGGTAATCTTCATTGGCCTCCTGCAAATTCTCTCGTTTCTGTTTTCCTTTCTGTTTGCTGTATGCATTTAAATTGCATTTTCATGTAGTTTAAGTTAGAATCATTCGGCCAAACCTAGGATGAATGTTTAAAAATAAAACGAACTCATCAAAACTCATTCCCAAAACCTAGGCGTGGAAACCGCCATCAAATGTTTCCTGGTGAACCCACCATCCGTCAAAAAATCACCAAAATGCACCTCCCTTGAGAGGCGGGACCTTCGCAAAGTCCTCTCGTCCGAGGTACCGCACCATCCTTTTCCCATCCTCCTTCCGGGCGCGGATCCAATAGCCTGAAGGTAGGGGTGCGAAAAATTTGGAGCGATACATTTTGGTGAACCCGACGTGAATGCATCATAACCTTTTGAACAAAAACAAACAAAGACAAAAAAAAAAAAAATTAGAACAACTAAAACTTAGATGCATTTTAAAAAACATTTAAGGTTCAAAATCATGTTTAGATGGTAGCTCCTAAAAAGAGGTTAGCAGTTACTATAAACGTAGTAAACCAATTAGCGGCCATAGAAGTTAATTTTGTCCTTAGTGTCCCTGAAGCAAGTAGAAATCAATCCTTGTGGGACGAGCTTATCAGGAGACTTAGTATCATTTCATCTAGGTCCACACAACTTAAACAGATTAAGAGGCTAGTCTTGGATAGAATCCTGGATCCTCATCAATTAGTGTTCTATCATGAACTTCGGAGAGCTTGCCATAGGTGGTTAGCCTATAGGAGAGCTCTTGTATCTCGCAAAAGTTTTAACTTTCAAGGAAGATCTTGAAAGCACCGTTATAGTGCGCCCATTTCTAGTTCATATAGATTCCTTAGAAGATGATCTTATAGTTAGGAGAAGATGGAACAAAACTCCTAGAGCTATGTTATATTGTAAATATTGTCATGAGAATTATTATTTCCAACCAGAGATCTGAGATAGACAATATCACCATAGCCCTTTTCATCAAATTCTTAAAAGAAAACTTTCAATTTGAAGAAGAACATTTCATGACCCCTGAACAGCTTGAACCTATTAATGATATTCATAAATTATTCATAGAAGATTAGTTCATCTACTTTCAGCCTTATTATTATTGTGTGCATTTATTGTTTCATTTGCTGTCTTTATTATATTGTTTCAAAGAAAAACTAAAAATCAAAATCAAAAAATCAAAAAACATAGTAAAAAACTTAAACATTTCATTTACAATATTGCATTAGGTATATATAAATATATACCTTTTAATTTGTTGCATATATATATATATATATATATAAAAAAATATATATATATATATATATATATATATATATATTTGCTGAAATCAAAACTTAGCACCATGACTAAACTTAGGAATGGTAAAGAAATTTTAGGAGAAGGAGAAGATTGGCTACAAAATACAACTCGAAAACCCAAATGTCCTTCTTGGAGATACAAATCCGGAAGGTGAAACTCTAGGTCAATCGGATGAAGACTTAGGTGAAGATAAGGAACAAGAAGGAAGTGTTAAAGAATCTTCGTCCCCTAGAATAGCTCCAAATGGAGGCATCACTTTTGACAACGCAGAACATTTTCAAAAATTTCTTAATCAACATATCGACGTCCTTAATGTGGCAGTCCGTATTGATAAAGGGGAAATTGGTGATGCTGTAAAAAGCCTTAGAACGGGCGCTTGATATGCAAACTAATCCCTTGTCTTTCATTGATCAAGAAAGTGATAAGGGTGGACCATCTAATGCGAATATGGTCACTATAGCCCAAGCCATGACCAAACAACAGATCACCCAACCTCCTAAGCAACCTCTTACTCAACCTAAAATCACTCCCGCACAAAAGAAAATTCCCTTCACTACTTCCTTCCTCCAAACTATTGAGCAAAATGCTTTAAATAGACAAAAATCTAAAACAAAGCCAAATACAAACTTTCAACAATCTACAATACAACACAATCCAACTTCAAAACTCCTCCATAATATTTTTCCTACCAATGTTTTACACAATAGTAACATGGCATCTAATCTGCATGTTCCTCCATCCTACGCCCATAACACTTATGGCAATGCCCCACCGAATCAATATGGGGGGCAAACTAGTAGTTTGGAAGCTATGGTGAAACAATTGGCTTCACGTATGGACCAGATAGATCCCTACCGTCCCTCGTATAATTATCGAGAGATTTGTAGCCAACCATTGGATCCCATAGTGGTAGCTCAACCATACCCTAAACATTTTCCCATGCCCGTCCTGCCTATCTATAAAGGAACCGAAGATCCCATAGAACATCTTCGCATGTTTAGGATAGCATGTCACGACATATCGCATAACGACTTGCTATTACTAAAAATGTTCCCCAAAAGTTTAGGTGGAATGGCGTTAGAGTGGTATTATCAATTGCCCACTCATTCCTTAAGAAACTTTGAAGAAACAACTGAGTCATTTGTTCATCAATTTAGTGCCTACATCGAGAGGCATGTAACTATTAAAGACCTATACAATTTAAAACAAGATAAAGACGAATGTTTTGCTGATTTCTTAGCAAGATGGAGACAATTGACAGGAAAACTGCACTTTGTGCTACCCTATAGGGAAATGTTAGACATTTTCATTAACAATTTACAAGAACAACTTTCTTATGAGCTATCAACGACTACTTTGACTACCTTCGATCAAGCTATAGACTTAGCTCGAAGAGTAGAAGATGCCCTCATTAGGAGAGGCCAACTTAGAAAGAAGGATGATGAGAAAACATCTAGAAATCAATATAAAAACAAACAAAGTTGTCGGTGATGGAGTCATCGACAAAGTAAATGTTGCTAATGTCAATGCAACAAAAACAACAAAAAATTCATCTTGAAACCTCCCTGATAAGCCTCCTCGAGAGTTCACTAGATTAAACCAACCTTTATCAACTATTTTACCTCAACTTCTTGAAAGAGGTTTAATCCAACCGCCGACTATCCGGGAACCCGACCCAAGCATACCCGGATATAGAGCTGATTTGCACTCGTGATTTTCATAGAGGTCCTGGACATTCTACCAACGCTTGTAAGAGATTGAAACATAAAATACAAGATTTGATTGACAATAATGAAATGGAAGTGCAAGCCTTCCAACCTAAACAAAACCCTCCTAATAATACCCAAAATACTGTTCCCCAAAATCAAAATCAGAATGCCAATCAAACTTTAGACATATTTCAACACCCTTTACCAAGACATGGTAAAGAGGTAGCCAATCAAATTGAACATCACAATGTTCCCCCTCCTACCCGATATGTAGGAACCATTAGCGGGCAATTACCTGTTCAGGACTCTCACACATTCGACACAACCTTATCCCTGGTTACAACCAGGCCCTTACATAATTTTCAAACTTCGATTCTAGCGATATAGAGTCAGATAGTGAGAGTGAAGTAGACACCATTCAATCGAATAGTTCTGAAAACGAATCAGATCCTATTCAACCTATCACAGATGCTAATGTTCCAGAAGAACCATTTCCCAGAAGAGTCACTACTCGACCTTCTTCTAATGAAGTCCTTCCTTATGAACAAGCCATAAACTCTCAACCGAGACCGTTTCAACGTCGTCACTATAACATTGTAGGTACCATCGGAGTCGTCACCCGACAACAAGCTCAAAATCCCCAACAAGAACCAAACCGAACGATGGATCAGCTCCATTTGTTCTGAAAAATCCTAATAAAGGAAATCATGCTCCTATTGTTCAAACTAAACCCCCTTACCGCATTAATGAGCAATTGTCTAATACCACCGCCATAATCTCCCTTTTAGATTTATTAAGATCCTCCCCCACCCATAGGGATGAATTGATGCTTACTTTGAGCCAGATGATGGTACCTCAAAACATCCAACCCGAAGCTATGGCCAATACTATCATCACGCGAGAGATTGATTGTATTGACTTTCGGGATAAAGATATCCCACAACACATTTTACACAAGGATAATCCCTTGTATATTACAGCTTTAATTGGGGATGTAGCTGTCAAACGAGTCCTGATTGATAATGGCTCATCTCTAAACATCTGCACCTTTGACTTCTACCAACGATTTGGTTTTAGAAGTGATGAAATGAAGAAGACCGATATGATTATCAAAGCCTTTAATGACGAAACACAAGAAACGTGTGGAGTCATTACCCTCCCATTGCAAGTTGGTCCTAGAACCCTTGAGACAACTGTGTTTATTGTACATTGCCCAAACATCGTACAATATACTTTTGGGTCGCCCTTGGATTAACGCCATGCGAGCAGTCCCATCAACTTTACACCAATGTGTTAAGTTTGAGTTTAAAAATCAGTTGGTCACTATTCATGGTGACCCTAGACCTTTTGATATGTGCGCATTGGCAGAACCAGTTGGAGTGCAATTTTGCCCTCGCTCTGTCATCCACATATCCTAGTTCTTCTTCATCTAAAACTGTGAAATATAAACCCATCATTTCATCTATTCCTCCTCCATTAACTTCATCTTCCCATATAGATCAACCACCTTCTAAACAAATTACTGTAGAACTTCAAAAAGCTCTTAAAACTACAACCAATTCTTCAAGTTCTAATCCCATAAATTCAAAACCTTCAGACACATCTATCATACCTTCCACATCTCAAGACATAGGTAATAAGCCTTCTACATCTTATGCCCTTTCGATGATCTTTTACCGGATTTATCTACAACCTTAATATCAGAAAAAATGAATGCTTTCATGCAAGATTCAGACCTTTTAAATCAATTGCCGCCATCTCCTCGTACTTTGGGCCTCCCACAACCTATGGGAAGTACTTACCAAGTCGGGAGTTGCGCCTTCATGTACAAAGGATATGACTGGGGAAGAATCCCTCATAATATCAAAACCCATCATGATGGATATGCTCGGTGCTATTTTACCAACGATTATATTAAAGCTAAACCCATGATGCTTAAAATGGGATATAAAGGGAAAGGCTTAGGACCTTTCCAAAATGGCATGAAAGAACCTTTCGAGGTAGAACCATGGCCTCCCCGATGTGGTGTGGGCCTATTACCTAGTAAGGGTCAACCCTTTCCTTTTGAGGATGATGATCATCTCATATGCTATCAAGACTATTTGGATAGACATGTTGATTTACCTCTTAAAAATCCGTCATTTTCATGCAACATGCTATCCATAGCATACCCCGAAATGATTGTCTGACCCCGATGAAGAGTTGGAAGGAGATATCTTCCATGATGTCTCTGTTGAAGAGATGTTGTACAACGGGTTTTATTTTGATGGTTCTATACCAACCATAGCTCAACTTGAGGCCATCGACCCTCGTAACGAATTATCTAAATTAACTTTACAAGAGTTACAAGAGTTGGGCGTTTCACCTGCCCCACCTAATTTTGAAAGAGATCTACACATGGAGGTAGAAAATGTCATTAAAATTAATATTGGAACTGAGGACAACCCTCACATAATCAACATTGGAGCAGAACTAAGTCAAGAAAAACAAGAACAATACATTGCATTTCTTAAAGAGTATGAAGATGTCTTCGCTTGGACATATGAAGATATGCCGGGTCTAGACCCTTCGTAGTCATGCACCATCTAGTGGTCCATCCGGATGCTAAACCTCGTTAAACAAAAACTTAGAAAAATGCATCCCAAAGTGGCTCTGCTAGTCAAAGGGGAGTTAGAAAAACTCCTGAATGTTATCTTCATACAAGCTATTGATTATGCTGAATGGATCTCCAATGTAGTTCCAGTCACCAAGAAAGAAGCCACCAAAGTTAGGGTTTGCACAGATTTCAGAGATATTAACGCTGCATGCCCTAAAGACGACTTTCCTCTTCCAAATATGGATCAAATTATTGATTTTACTACCGGAAGTGGGATGATGTCCTTAATGGATGGATTCTCCGGCTATAATCAGATCAGGATAGCTCCTGAAGACCAGGCTAAAACAGCCTTCATTACCCCCTGGGGTACCTTTTGCTGGAAAGTGATGCCCTTTGGCCTAAAGAATGCCGGGGCAACTTATCAACGGGCTATGACCTACATCTTTCATGATATGATGCATGATATCCTACATGATTATGTAGATGATATTATAGCGCGCTCTCTTATTGAAGATCATCATTTAGACGATTTAAGAAAAGTTTTTAATCGATTACGAGAATATCTCATTCGATTAAATCCAACAAAATGTATATTCGGAGTTAAATCCGGCAAGTTATTAGGGGTTTTAGTTTCTTTACGTGGTATCGAAATTGACCCTCTCAAAATTGCGGCTATCACTGATATGCCCGCACCCACTAATATATCTGAATTACGAAGTTTACAAGGTAAACTTCAAGCTATCCGTCGCTTCATTGATAAGCTGGCGGACAAAACTGGTCCCTTTCTTAAACTCCTTAAGAAGGACGTCCCCTTTAATTGGGACACAGAATGTAGAGAAGCTTTTGAACTTCTCAAGCAATATCTCCTTAACCCTCCGGTGCTTTCACCGCCTAAATCGGATCGCCCATTTCTTCTATATATTTCGCTTCGGATTCTCGCCTTAGGAGCTATGTTAGCTCAGCTTGATGATGAAAAACGAGAACGTGCTAATTATTACATTAGCCGCACCTTCATCGGTTATGAAACCCGCTATACAGCGTTAGAGAAGTTATGTCTAGCAGTCGTGTTTGCTACGCAAAAATTATGACATTACATGCTTAGCCAAAAAACGTATGTCATTGCCAAATATGATCCTTTAAGATATCTCATGAGTCGACCTTATTTATCGGGTCGCACAGCCAAGTGGGTTCTTGCTCTAAGCGAGTTTGATCTCACCTTCATAGGACAGAAGTCTGTTAAGGGTCAAATCATAGCAGATCAATTAGTCGCTGCACCCTTAGAGTCTACTCATCCCCTCATTATCGAGTTTCCTGATGAATGCCTTCAATTAGAGGCGAGACCTTGTTGAACAATGGTCCTTATACTTTGATGGAGCCCGATGCATGAGTGGGGTCAAGGTGCGGGTATTATTTTAATATCTCCGCAAAAACATCTTATTCCTCTCGTCCTTCAAACTAACCTTTGCTTGCACCAACAATACTGCTGAGTATGAAGCTCTAATCCTTGGATTACGAGCCGCTTTAGCGCTTAAAATTAAAAACCTCTTAGTTTTTGGGGATTCCCAATTGGTTATAAACCAAATTAATGAAGTTTATCGAACTAGAGATGATAAACTTCGCCCATATAAGGCCTATGTTTTACAACTAATGGCCTTGTTTGATCAAGTTACCTTGGAAGCCATTCCTCGAACTAGCAACCGTGCAACCGACGCCATGGCCGCCGCTGCATCTCTCTTGCCCTTGGAGTTAGACGACGAATATGCTACTATCATCATTCGTCGACTCCAGGAACCCGCTTCACATAAGTCATGCTTAGAGCCTTTGGATGTGTTTCTAATCAAGGAAACCACTCCCGAACTCGGTATAATAGACATATTTGATTTCCTCCAAAATGGGACTTTCCTTGCTAATTCTAATCGCAACCAGCGTCGGTTATTACGTCGACGAGCAAGTCGATTTGTAATCATTGGCAATACTTTATATAGGAGATCTTTTGAAGGTATCCTATTAAGATGTTTAAATTTAGAAGAGTCTAAATCAGCTTTGAGTGAAGCCCACGATGGATCTTGTGGAGGACACTTTAGTGGTAGCGTCATTGCTAAAAAGCTCCTTCGGATAGGATACTTTTGGCCTACCATGGAAACGGATGCACATGAATATGTGCGCCATTGCGACAAGTGTCAAAAACATGCTGACCTTGTCCATGCGCCTGCACAAGAGCTGCAGGCTATTTCTTCTCCTTGGCCCTTTTCTAAATGGGGCTTGGATATTATTGGTAAAATTAATCCTGTGTCTTCTGATGGACATAAGTTCATCATAACCGCCACTGAGTATTTCACGAAGTGGGTTGAAGCTATGCCTTTAGCTTCCTGCACTGGTTCACAAGTCTCTAAATTCATTTTTAATCAAATCATCTGCAGGTTCGAAATTCCTGCAAATCTCATCTCTGACAATGGAACTCCATTCAAAAATAAAGATGTTAAAAAATTATGTCAAAAATATAAGATTCAACATCGCTGGTCTACTCCCTATTATCCTCAGGGTAATGGTCAAGCAGAAGCTTCTAACAAAACTCTAATCAAAATTCTCAAAAGACTAGTCAATAAACCTGGCCGTGACTGGCATATTCAA
The DNA here is from genome assembly GCA_028583015.1 of Wollemia nobilis. Lineage (NCBI taxonomy): Eukaryota > Viridiplantae > Streptophyta > Pinopsida > Araucariales > Araucariaceae > Wollemia > Wollemia nobilis. The sequence goes on from JAQPPZ010002554.1 coordinate 9,141,158, forward strand.
TTATATCCAGCCTTGTGGGCTTATCGAACTAGTGTTCGAACCCCCACGAGCACTTCACCATTTGTTTTGGTATATGGTGCCGAAGCAGTTTTTCCATTTGAATTAGAAGTTCCTTCTTTGGCTCTGCTACTTCAAGACACCGAAGTAGGAGATGAATATCGCGTAGACTCAGTTAGCTGGAACTCCTAGACGAAAAATGCATCAATGCTTTAGAGCATCTCCGTGCATACCAAAACAAGCTTAAAAGAGCATATAATAAGAAAGTTCGTCATCGATCCTTTGAGATTGGCGATCTTGTTCTAAAAGAAAATCAAAAAAATACAAATGCAACCAAAGAACTGAAAGGTAAATTTGAGCCCAACTGGCTCGGACCATACATCATTACCGCAAAATTTGAATCAGGAGCATATAAATTATCTACCTTAGATGGTAAAGAACTTAAAGAACCCATGAATATTTTACATCTCAAACGTTATTATGCATAAATTTGATTATTTCATCCATGTATATATTTGTTCAAAATCATTATCTTGTATTTCTTTCAATTTATTCAAAAACCTCAAAAACATTCATAAAATCTTCAAAAATCTTCAAAAATATTTATTGCATTTATTTTGTAAAGTTCCTTTTGCTTTAAAACAAAAATCAACATAAAAATCCAAAAACAGCTATATGCTTGACTCTTTCGAAACCAAAACAATATACAGAATAAAGAGAGAGTCAACATTCTCAAAACTTTCTCAAAATCATTATTTTCTTACAATTATTGCAATTATATGTTTCAACTTATTTTGGATAAAACTAGCATTTATTTGGCATCCCTCACTTGCACACTCACACAATAAATATCTTGATTTTATCTCGCATGATTACTAATCTCTCTTATATCAAAGTTCACAAAAATCAATTAAATAAAGTTTGAGCATAGAGAATTGATCTTGGTATTTACTTAAACCAAGCACATCTTTTCACAATAAAATGATTATATTTGTAATTTCCATGTTTTGCTACATAGTAGAACTGATTTCTTGAGTGAAAAGTTTCCCTTGCTATCCTATCATGCACATGGTCTAGAATCTTTGAGAATTGGCAAAAGGACAAGCTCACCCCTACCCAGAATAAAAATCCCTTGCTCTACAGCTAATCCGAGCAAGTATCCCTAGAAAAAGAAAAAGAAAAAGAAAAAGAAAAGAAAAATTCAAGAAAAAGAGAAAAGAAAAATGTTATGTCAACAATGTTCCAAGCATTATCAAGCAAAAGAAAAATAAGCAAAGTTCAAAAGAAAGCAAGAAAAGCAATAAAATCCCTTTCCCTACCCTTTGAAAAGAAAAGAAGGGTGAATGAGCTTGAATCCCTGGAATTCTCAATTATTCGAAAACTGTGAGGTAAGCCCCATAACAAGTGGTTTGTGCCCAACCTTGCTTGGCCTTGGGTAACTCCTAGCGTGGCGATATGTCTGTCACATTAGCGACCTTCTTTTGTACAGACCTATGTCTGCTCATGGATTAGCTAGCTCTTGATAATCCGATCTACATAGTAGCCTAGTATGGTTATATGCATCTACATCATGGTTAATGAACACTTAGTTGGTTTATTCAAATCACTTGTATCATAGTATCTTGCTCAAAATCGGTAACCGAACCATACAATTGCACACACATTTGTATTTGAGAGATTTTGTCTATCATTATGATAAATCAAGATTGGCAATGAATTCACTTATGCACATGGGATTCCTTATAAATCTAATTTTTGTCTTCAAAATACTTTGAAATATTATTTTGCAACTTGTTTGGAATAATCAAGTACAATTATTTAACGCCAAAAACATATCATATATATCTTATCGACTTTCGCAACGATGGTATAATTCCAAAACCAAAATTGGAATTTTATGCTTAGCGCAAGTCCTCATTTTCATCTTTTCTGTTCATAAAAAATCAATCATGTAATAAAACTATCTATTTTCTTTGATCTTCGCGATGATGGTATAAGTCTATACCTACATATTCTATGCCTAGCGCAAACCATTGTAACAATATTTTTTTCCCAATTTATCAAAATTCATAAAAACCATATGACTTCATTTTATTACACAAATTATGCTTTTCAAAAGCAAACACATTTTTATTATTTCATATCATTATGTCAACCTTTGCATTTTGCAATGATGGTATAATTCTTAAGGAATTATTCAACAAATTTTATCACACTTAGGAATTTATGCCTAGCAAAAAATCATTTTACAATATTTCATGCATAATATTTTCATGGAAATCTGAAAACAAACCATCATCATCATCATTTGCATCATCACAACAAAGTCTTAAGACAGTCTCTTAAGCACTCTTTTCTTTTAACAATATTTCTATCCTGGGACTAGCTTGACGACCGAGTGAGCAACGACTCCATGAAATGGTCTATAATAGCGACAATGTCCTTTGAAATTATTGTTAGAAATCTCTTTTTATTTTTTATCACATTTTCATTACAACCAATCAATTTGTTACATCAGATTATTTCATTTAAAATATTTAAAGCATGACATCCAAGTTATAATTTTTTCCAAAACGACATAATTACATGAATCATCAATAAAATCATTACATCAATCAACTCAATCAATCAATCAAACATAAAAAGCATCATAAGCATACACATAACACAAGTCATATGATCAAAAACATATCATATATCAAACATAATTTCATTCAAAAATAATTCTCAATAATTTTGCCTCCCCCCCTCCACCCCCCGGGAAGGGAAAAAGCGGGGGGGGCCCCCCTCGCCTCCCCACCCCACCCCCCCTCTGATTTGTTTTTCTTCTTTCCGGGACGCATTTTCTTGAAATTTCGCTAAAGAGGGGGCAAAATGTAGCACCCTAAAATTGGCGCGATAAAATTGGAATAATTACATTCACCTTAGTAAATAAATTTAAATTCAAATTTAACCTCCCAAACCGCCCGTTAACCGCCGAGAAACCCGTTTCCTCCTTTTTCGTGCCATTTTTAGCAGCTTGTTTTGACCGTTTGACGATATTGTCTCCGATCAGACGATATCGCCCTGGATTTGACGATTTCGTCTGGACTAGAACGTCCAGACGATTTCGTCGCAAAACTGAATTTGCATAGTTGGAATCCATTCCAACGGGTCTCCAATCCGGGCAGAAGCGTGTCTGCGCCGTTGGGACCCTTTCCCCGTTGGAGATCTCCCAAATTGGGATGATCTCCAACCTCCCAACAACTATCCTATGCCTATTTAACTCTAAGACTTTTCCCTCCCCAACCCCTGGCTGAATTTTTATGCAAATTGAACCCTTATGCTCTAAAACATCGTAATTCATATTTTGCATTAGTCCTATAGTCATTTCATTGTAGGTACACCACTGGTTTTCAGCCGGAGCCAGCACCTATCGCAGCCGACGAACCTGTCAAGATCGGAGGCGATCTCGTCAAATTCGGGACGATCTCGTACTGATGCGAGACGATTTCGACTGCAGCACACATCGAGGCAATCAGTGCCTGGAGTTTGCTCTTCTATCTTTTTTTATCTGTCATTTTATGCTATAAATTAGATTGTTTATTCAATTTTTATACTATATTGCATTTGGAGTTCACCCATTTTGTCTAGTTTGCATATTAAGATCATATTCTGCTATCTAAACACAGTGATTTGCATTTACTTCGTTCTTGTATATTGTTCAACACTCATATTACTGTTTCACATAGTTTGCCCCTGTTTGCAAAATAGAATTTCTTGTATTTCGCATCTGTTTGTTGTTTTGCAGGTCTCTGATGAATTCGTCTGACGAATTCGTCAGATTGCAGACGATCCTGTCAGTTTAGACGATTTTATCAAATTGAAGGCGATTCTGTTGAATTGCGGACGATCCAGACTGCTTCAAGCTTCAAAAACTCCATCAGACTTCCGGATCAGGTAATCTTCATTGGCCTCCTGCAAATTCTCTGTTTCTGTTTTCCTTTCTGTTTGTTGTATGCATTTAAATTGCATTTTCATGTAGTTTAAGTTAGAATCATTCGGCCAAACCTAGGATGAATGTTTAAAAATAAAACGAACTCATCAAAACTCATTCCCAAAACCTAGGCGTGGAAACCGCCGTCAAATGTTTCCCTGGTGAACCCACCATCCATCGAAAAATCACCAAAATGCACCTCCCTTGAGAGGCGGGACCTTCGCAAAGTCCTCTCGTCCGAGGTACCGCACCATCCTTTTCCCATCCTCCTTTCGGGCGCGGATCCAATAGCCTGAAGGTAGGGGTGCAAAAAATTTGGAGCGATACAGTTGCAATGTTAGATTTCTTTTTGATGCCACCATTTAGTGCCCTCAACACTTTATTTATCAGTTAGCCTATTTACACTATTTACACAAAATTTTATGACATGATTGGCATGCCACCACCACAAACCTAGATTTGGGTGCTTATCCGATGAATCTATAGTGTTCGAACCAGATCTGATTGTACTTCAATCAATATTTGAAGTTTGGCTGGCCTCTTTCCAAAGTTTGCTAGGTTACGAACAAGATGCAACGTGGTAGGTTATCATGCATGCTAGTACTCATAAAATTAATAAATAATATGGCGAATATATTTACCACATGGGATCCTTCTTTGAGTAATGATTGTGGTGATCGTTGGAGCCAATACCACCACTTTAAAGAGTCCACTAGCTACAGGCTCTTGGTATAGGTTCCTCTAACTCATTGATGTGTCAGCATAATTTTTTTAGCGATAACCCTTTTGTCAGTATCTCCTCAGGATCAGCCTCCATATGAGGCATTCTTATTGGTTTTTGGCTAAATACTTGTGTGCTATGACTTGGGAAACAAAAAGGGTGCAAAATATACCCTCTTTGCTCTCAAAGCATTTTCCCCTTCTTGGTCCATCTCCTGATAGAAACTACAATCAACCATATTGTTCATTGTTGGAGCAGTGATTGCATATTCCCTTCATTGGCCTTGGATGATATCTACCTCTTGTGCTACACATAGCTACATTCTAGGCCTCCACATAGTTTGAGGGACTACCATTGTTAATACTGCGCAAGACAGATGGGAGCAGCAACTACCAGAGAGAGTGATGGAAAGGTATTTTCTCTCCACTGTATTTGTTCTAATTAGAGAAGGATCCACTCTACTTGTACTACTTCCTGGAAGACTTGAGGGAATATCTATTCCTAAAATTGCAGTAGGAGGAGGCTTATGTTCGAGTATAAAGTCTAAATATATTAGAGGTGGGCCTGGCTAGGTGTTGGTCGAATCTTCTATGAAATTATCCTCCAACTTCTCCAAAATAGAACATTGAAATTTGTGATATTCTCTAGAGGTGCTCTCGTGATACTAAGCCTCTATCCATTGGGTAATAGATTCATAACCTCCTACTGCATCAAATAATTTACTACTTGCATAGCTTCTTCCTACTCTTCCTGATATTGTTCGGTTGCCTATTTGTATTTTTCATCCAACGCAAGAAACTTCATCGAGCTCGACTAATTTTCTCCACTTTAGGGTGCTCTAGCAAGACTTTGATCTTTGATGCCAATGGATCCTATAATACAAAAATTGTTAAAAAAAAGGAACAGAGGTTGCTGAGGATTTGGCTCAATGAAAGGAGCAGAAATGGATGGGGCCATAGTTACGCTCACCCTTGATGGGGTTGGTGTACTTATAGTGATGATCATATTAACGAGGGTGGAAGATGAGGTATATGATAGTGGAATAGAAAAAATCTTAGGGGTAAATGCAAACAAACTAAAATATGAAGGAACGGAAGAAATGGGAATGCCAAAAGGAGCATTGGTGACTAATGACTATGAAACAGGGATGGGAATAGAAGTGGTGGATATAGGGAATGAAAACTAAGTGGAAGGAGGTACTATGAAATGAAGAGAAACAATCACTAAATTCTCATGATCAAGAGAAGAGAAAAGAAAATGTGTACTTGTAGGCTTCGACACCATTTGAGCTAATAACGTGGGTGGTTGCAGTGTTAGATTTTTTTGATGTCATCATTTAGTGCTCTCAACACTTTATTTATCAACCAAACTATTTACACAAAAATTTATGATATGTTTGGCATACCGCCACCACAAACCTAGCTTTGGGTGCTTATTCAATGAATATGTAGTGTTCGAACCAGATATGATTGTACTTTAGTCAATATTTGAAGTTTGGTTGGCCTCTTGTCAAATTTTACCAGGTTGCGAACAAGATGCAACGTGGTAGGTTATCATGCATGCCAATACTCATACAATTAATGAATAATGTGGCAAAGATATTTACCAAATGGGAGCCTTCTTCGAGTACTGGTTGTGGTGATGGCTGCAGTCAATGCCACCACTTTTGAGAATCCACTAGTTGTGGGCTCTTAGGTACGGGTTCCTCTAACTTCTTGATGTGCTAGCATGATTTTTATGATAATAGCCCTTTTCTCAAGATCTCCTTAGGATCAACCTCTTGATGAGATATGCTTATTGGGTTTTGGTTAAATACTTGTGTGTTATACCCTGGGACATAAAAAGGGTGCAAAAATGTACCCTCTTTGATCTCAAAGCATGTTCCTCTTCTTTGTCCATATCCTGATGGAAACTACAAGCAACCATATTGTTCATTGCTGGAGCAATGCTTGCATATTCCCTTCATTGGCCTTGGATGAGATCTACCTCTTGTGCTCCACACAACTACATTCTAGGTCTTCGCACAATTTGAGGGATCTACCTTTATGAATATTGTGCAAGACAGACGAGCAAAAACTTTCGAAGAGAGTTATGGAAAGGCAGTTTCTCTCCATTGTATTTTTCCTTATTGGAGCAAGAGCTTCTCTACTTGTACTACTTCCTAAAAGACTTGATGGAATATTTGTTCCCCATTTACAGTAGGAGGAGGCTTATATCTGGGTGAAAATCCTGAATATAGTAAAGGTGGGCCTGGCAGGGTGTTGGTTGGATCTTCTCTAGAATTCTTCTTCAACTTCTCCAAAATTAGACATTGAATTTTGTGATGCTCTTTAGAGGTGCTCTCATGATGGTGGAGAGGTGCATCAAGAGTTGAAAGGGATCTTGAGAGCCATCAAATGTGTCGAATAGTGCTCTTACCAAGTCCACCTATGAGTAGATGCTCTTACGCCTGAGCAATCTGTACCACTGTAGCACCTTTTCCTCTAGATACATGACCAAATTTCTGATCATGAAATCTTTGTGGTTTATGCCATGGATGTTTGCTAGAGAAAAAACATCTTCAAGGTGCTTTAGGGCCATTCCCTCAATGCCATTGTATTTTGTTAGGGTCTTCAGGGCATTTTTATAATATCATGCCGACTTTGGAGATTCAGAGAGCCAGGATCATCCCAGCTGGGATAGCATACATATGCCATTATAGTAGTGGTCCTTAGAGATCACGGTCTATGTTGTTGAGTTGGAGTCACCAGGTGAACATTCTTTCTTCGCTTTTGAGGTCAAGGCTGCTCACCAAACCTTTATTCCTCTGATGTGTCTTATTTCAACATAAAAGGCATCCATTGGTCATGAGATCCAGATCTTTAGCTCAATAGAGTCACTAGGTAATTTTACCAGATGAATGTAAACTAGATATTCACCAACTCGAGCTTCCTTAAAATACGAAGACTATTCGTCCCACCGAGCATGCCAAAAACTATTGGTCACAAATTTGCCTAAGTACAAAATATCATTTGTGTGCCCTAGACCCAACCAACATTGAAATGTCAGACGAAAGAAATGTCCTTTAGGCCAATCTCTAGAGAGGGATGGTTCCTATACTAAAACTACTAATTAGTTTAAAGATTAAGGTTATAGAAAATAAATGGGAAATAATAGAAAGAAATGGGAAATATGGTTGTATTCTAGATATAAAAAGCGAGGATAAACTAATAGTAAAAATTTGCAACAAGTATTAGTTAGCATATAATTGAAAGAAAGGTACATGAACCACTCATAGTTTGCATAGATAACCTCCAAAACAACATTCCAATATTCACTCCCTCACAAGTAGTAGCTAAATCTAGATATAAAATTTAAAATCAGCAAATAATGGACATGAGTGTAATCATAAATAACAAGTAGAATGAGATCAAAGCAATACTACTCAAGGAACCAGAAAGCGAATGTCTTTCTATTTATGCATAAAATTCAAAAGTATCTTTTTGGAGTGTCTATCCTCTTTCATTACATTGAAATGCTTAGTATTTATAGAGGATTTTTCCTCTAAAATTAAATACGAATTAAAACAAAATGTTGGCTAGTCAAAGACCAACCAGAGCAATTCTCTCCTCAGTAATGGTAGTGCTTAAATCAAAAACTTCTTCAGAAAGTGATGATCCAATTTTCATTGAATGCGCCTGGGAAATCAACAGAGATGGACGATGGAAAAAATGTTCCAAGTGTCGATGCATCCGAGCTCATTAGCATCGCACGACAAGCAAGAGCTTGGATATTAAATTCTGGAAACAATTTCATCATTTTACACCTCAAAATCTTACCTTCGCTAGTGGAGACCCAACAAACATTAACTTTATTTTGAGAAGGAAAAAATTAGTGGAGGGCACCTCAAAAATAAACAAGATCACACCAGAATCTGGGATGTATAATTTAATCTTTGTATTTATTTAGAAGGAATTATGGAAATATTAATTTCATTACTCCAAGAATTAAATTCTACTAGTATTTGATCTTTCTCTAAAAATATCAACAATAGTGACGCTTACAAAAGAAAGCTTTGTTGAAGGGAGGGAGCAAGAATTGATTTCACCTAGGCAATTTTGGTGTTTTCACCCATCAATATGCTTTCACCCTTCACCTAAATAATTTCGCCCGAAAATAGAAAATTTCACCCCAAAATGGAATGAAAATGTCTTCTACCAAGAAAATGTGCGAAAAATGATTTATTTTGCTCCTAAGAGGGGCGAAAATGATTTTCGCACCACCCTAAGGGCGACTTTGACTTTGACTAGAGCTTGAAGATGCTATTTCGGGACTTTCACTCCAACCTGGCCAAAATTACTATTTTTTCCCAAAATGGGGCGAAATTACATTAGCAGATGCCTTCATTAAATTCTCTTTGACTTTGACTTGAGCAACCTTCACTTGGATGACATCACTTCATCATTTTACCTTGAAAAGCGTCCTCAACTTAGATTTCACCCCAAAGAAGGGCAAAAATCATTTTCGCCCCTTCCCAGGGGCGACTTTGACTTTGACTTCACAAGGCACACATTTCACTTGATTTTTTCCACATGACGTCTTCAATTTGGAAATTCACTCTAAAGAAGGGAAAAAATAATTTTCGCCTCCCCCAAGGGGTGACTTTGACTTTGACCAATTTCCTTTTTATTATTTTTGCCCAAAAAGTGGCCGAAAATGGATTTTTGCCCCAAAAGTGCTCAAAAATGGATTTTCACCTCAAAAATGGATTTTCGATGGTACATCTTCCCAAAGCCACAACTTTTGATTCGTTGACCCAATTGTCTATTATAATATATCATTGGAAATATTGGGAAGATATCTAAAGCTATGAAATTGATGGAACATCCATTTTGTCAATTTTCATCCCTCATCGAGGCCTCCAATGTCTTCATATTGTATTTTTAAGCTATGCTGGAGAAATTTCTCGGGATGAAAACTTTAATATCTCTCAATCTGTTCAGGATATTGGGGTGATTCTTTCACCATAAGTCTAATTTTTCAATTCCTCTCCTTTGGATAAATTTTCAAGTCCATAGGTGTTCGTTTAGGTCAATTTCCCAAAATGGTTGCTTCTCGATTTTCACCTCTTTTGACTTCTGACTACAATGCGACAAAAATCCCAACACTTTTGGCAGCTCGCGAGGTATTCAACCCACCTGGATGTAATCAACCCTAGGGCCTTTATCCATTGGGTAATGGAGTCATAAATACCTCCTACATAAAAAAATTTACTGCTTGCACTAGCTTCTTCCTGTGTTGCCTGATATTTTTCAACTACATGTTTGTATTTTTTACCCAATGCAAGGAACTTCGTCGAGCTCAACTAATATTATTCACTTTAAGGTGCTTTGAAAATATTTTGATCTTTGATGCCAACAATTCCTATAATCCAAAAAATTTAAAAGAAGGTAACAAAGGTTGTTGAGGGTTTGGCTCAATGGAAGGATCAGAAATGGGCAGGGCCATAGTTACGCTCACCCATGACGGGGTTGGTGTACTTATAGTGACAATGAGATTAACAGGGTGGAAGATGAGGCAGATGATAGTGGAATAGAAAATGGGTTAGAGGCAGAGGCAAACAAACTAAAAGATGAAGGAATGGAAGAAATGGGAATGGCAAAAGGAGCTGAAGTAGGAAAAAATGGTGCACCAAATTATGATAAACAATATATGTATCTATGTCCTATTGAATGTGAGCATCGAGCGAAAGCATGCAAGTAAGATGCAAAATATAGTAACTAACAATAAATGGAGCAAATTAAATTGACTAAGTCTCCCCTTTGAGGGCTCAAATGATTGATACAATTGTTTACAAATCATGTACCCAAGGATCAAAATCCTTCAAGTAACCCGGGTGCACATCCAATGTCTTTCCTCATACCCACAATCGAAGTGGGCAGACCAAGGTTGTAGCCGCTAGTGTCTCAGATCTTGATGTCCTATGCTCCTTCCTAATGTGCTATAGATACCTGCACATGCACACAAGGAAACCAAAAAGCTTCAAATAGCAAGTGTGTATGATGTAAAACATGCAATCCGCACAGGCACTAAAAGACTAGTAATGGGCATATGCATAGATCTTGTATAAAAAAAACTCCAAATGATTTGAAATTGCAAAGTGATATAAAGTAAGTGGTTTTGGGAAGATATCACCAGAAATTGCATCAAAATTGCATCCGTAGAGGTGGCGTAATCGTAGTGCGCTTTTCCAATCTACAAAACCCAAGGTAAGCAATTTATTGACATAAACATATTCAAAACATCTAAAAATTGGACATAATGCATAAAATAACATTTTAAGAAAACCCATAGATCAGATTTGCAAAATCAATGATAATTTATGCGTTTCTCCAGATGACCATTGTAGATCTGCATGAGACCCTGCAAAACACTAAAATTACGATATCTTGCCAATATAACTCAGAATGACATGAAATTTGAACTACAATATAATATGAACATGTAAAAAATAACTAATTAAAAATAGTCAAAAAAATTGTTAACAGATTTTTATTCATCACAGGGTGGGACGAATAGGACTGTCACAAATTGGAGGGTGCCCGGGGGTGGGACGCCCACCAATTACACCTAAATTTTACCACCAATTCCACTGGTAAATGGTCCAAAAGACTATGGTGGGTATTGTCCTCAAATTTGGTGAGTAAATTCACTCATATGGTTCGATTATGTGATAAATTGCACCTACTAGTTCACTCGCAAACCTCCTTCGCTAGGTAGAGATTTCGAGGTAAAAATGGGTACAAAATGTGAAAGGAAATCTTAGCAACACTTCATTGCTTTGTCCTAAAACTCCTCTCCTCTCTTGTGTGGAAAATGCATCCAATTTATAGCCTAAGGAGACTCATGGGTCAAAACGGCATGCAAGGGCATGCAGGGAAAGAGGCGCCACTTGGCCACCATGGTGGCATGCGTTGGAGGGGGAAGAGAATATCCCAATTTGGCCTCATTCATGGAGCAAGGCATAAATATGTTGTGTTCTATAACTTTTAGATGAGAATAGGTAGGAATATGATCATTACCAAACGCTATTTTTCTAGATTTGACTTTTTTCTGGTCAAACCTGCTATTCGTCCCACCCTGGGACGAACGTTGCTATTCACTCTAGGGTAGGACGAATAGAATTTGTATTCATCCCAGGGTGGGACGAATAGAAACAGGGTGTCAAAAATATCTCAAATGTGGCCTGAAGCCTTCCAAAACCTTGCACAAAGTGGCTAGAACCATTGTATACCTCCTGAGGGCTACCCTAGGGGCCTTGGTATGTCAATTTAGCCGTTGCCTTCGATAGCATAATCGGATTGACCAGATTTTAGTGTCTATAGATGCCCTTTTTTGGGATGTGTTATGTGTAGCATAGTGTTAAGCAAAAATAGATGACTAAAATGTTCAATGATTAGGGTTACTCAATAACCTAACCAGCTTTAGGCGCCCCAATCCTAGAAAGAGCATGCATTCTTGGATCCTTGCTTTCAATGAGCTAAGGAACTTGCTTTATATTGGTTGTTGTTAATTCATGATGCAGGGATTCTCGACGTTACTCATGCTTACTAGATGCCAAGCATTTTGATTTGATATTTTGTGCTTGTTTGCTGCCCCAAGTAGGAGCGTGATTGTCTTTGTCAATGATTCGTTGAACGAATGTGATTTTCTTGATTGAGTGTGTGCTTGTTGATTTTGGACCGAATATGACTACCCCCTCAAGCGACGAGTCGATGAGGGAATGACTCGTGAGAAAAGTGACAAGTCACTTGACCCAAATAACTTTTTTTAATGTTGCCTTCAGGTGTATCCATTGAAAAATGGCATAGTTTTGAAAGGATTTTGATGATGCTATGGAGGTTTTTTCGAAGCAAAGAGTTGAAAACTTCATTACCGTGGGGCAGTCCGGCCACAATAACCTTCTTGGGGAGTGAAGTAGTAACTTTTCCATACATCCATGAGAAGTTTGCATTCCATGATGACCCTGAATGAATTCCATCAGATTTGACTTTTTTTGGTGGGTTTTTGGACCCTTTTTGGTTTTATGTTGTTTTTGATGTGTTTTAATTGTTTTAATTTTTTTTTGGTTTTTGATTAATATATGTACATATATTTGACCAATGGGCTTATTGGATGCCATTGGGGTATTTTGAGTGACCAAAGGGTTTATGGATACCTTTGGAGCCTTTTGGGTTGACCAAAGGGTTTATGGATACCTTTGGAGCCTTTTGGGTTGACCAAAGGGTTTATGGATACCTTTGGGGCCTTTTGAAATTGATTATTTAATTGTTTGATTGTTGGTTAGGGGAGGTATGATACCAATAATGCCCTAGTTGATGTTTAAAAATGTTTGCTTGATTTTAAATTTTGATAGTTTGGAGTGTTAGACACATGATGTGTTATGATTTATGGATGCATTAATGGATGCATGTGTTGTACTATGATGTTATTTGATGATATGCACTGTGTGTATGCATAATGAAATGGATGATCTATTGATGTGTATTGATGGAATATGAACACTATATGACATACTATGTTAGCACCATATATTGTATAGAATTCATCAATTCATGTGTAATGTTGTCATGAGACTATGTGATGGATTTGTGAAAATGTAAACTGACATACATGTGATAAAATGGTATGGAATGACATGAATAGTAAGATGTTACAGGATGTCTTTGAGGTTTTCATAAGACTCAAACACTCTAGTCAACTGATCAAAAGTTATATACTAACCATGCAAGATTTTTTGACAAGGTACGGATTTGCTAGGATGACCAAGATACTTCATATCCCTGTGTGTGCAAGTGAGTTCATTCCTGTGAGACACATAAAGATACCGTCATTTCCAAATAGGCTATCCACCAAACCTGTAATGAGGATCACCCTATGAGTGTCACGATCATATATTTTGTATATAGTAGGATTAGACCACTAGGTAGTATAGGTTACCAAAAGCAAGCTCATCCACATGCAAACATTGGTCTGTATACACGCGAAAGCTAATGTAACATACATATCATCATGCGTAAGGATACCGTCATTTTCGGATAGGCTATCCACAAAACCCGGAATGAGGATCACCTTATGGTTTATTGAATGTTGAGAATTCCAGGGATTCAATTTTAGCTCTCTTATTTTCTTCAATTTTATTGGGATACTTGCTCATATGTAGTGATGAAAATCACTGTTTATTTTGTATTTTGTTTTCTTTGAGCAAGGGATTTGGGGAGTGGTGATGACCATTGTTTATTATGCTTTTGATTTTTGCTTTTTATGGGATTTTGATTTTGACTTTAAGGATTCTTGGAAATTGGGATTTTGATAGTGGTGAAAACCACTGTTTATTTTGAGGAATTGGGTAGGGAAGATCTTGTCCTTTTGCCAATTCTTAGCATTCTCAAACCATTCGCACAGGGGATGAGCAGGATAACCGTTTTTTATTAAAGCAACCTAGACCACTTCATAGGTTTCATATTTCCTTGCACAAAACTTGGATTTATTAGTGTGAAAATGTGTTGGGATTTATTGTATACAAGGTATAATCTAAGCAAGACTGGGATTTATTGTTGGGATTTATTGTATACAAAATCTGAAAAGAAAACTAGATACGGTTGAGTGACTGAAAACCTTAAGGATATTCTAGAACATATGACTAGGTTATAGGAGACAGATACTGCTATGACCAGTGTGAAATGTAAGTGGTATGGTAGGTGATGGATAATGAATTTGACATGATTGTTTTTGGAATAATGAATAATGTACAGTCTTAGTGCTAGACACGTATGAGCAACTCTATAGTGTAAAGTTCCATAATGAGTATACCTAATGCAGATGATTTTGATAATGTGACGAGATGCGATGTAATGAAATGCAATATGATATTTTTATGTTTTGATGATGTTTGAAGATGCAATGCGATGCAATATTTTTGTATTTTGATTGATATATATATGATGTTTTTGATTTTTTTGACTGATATATGTACATGTGACCAATGGATTTATTGGAGGTCATTGGGGCATTTGGGGTTACCAAAGGGCTTATGGATGCCTTTGGGGCTTTTTGAGGTGACCTGGATGGTCATAGACTGCCTAGGAGAATTTTAGTTTGACCAAGCGGATTGTAGACACCCTTGGAGCACTTTGGGGTGACCTAGACGGTAATAGATTGCCTAGGGATATTTTAGGTTGACCAAGAGGTTTGTAGACACCCTTGGAGCATTTTGGGGTGACCTAGATGGTCATAGATTTCCTAGGGGTATTTTAGGTTGACCAAGCGGGTTGTAGACACCCTTGGAGGATTTTGGGGTGACCTAGATGGTCATAGACCGCCTAGGGGTATTTTAGGTTGACCAAGCGGGTTATAGACACCCTTGGAGGATTTTGAGGTGACCTAGATGATCATAGACCACCTAGGGGAATTTTAGGTTGACCAAGCAGGTTGTAGACACCCTTGGAGACTTTTGGGGTCACCTAGATGGTTATAGATCGCCTAGTGGTGTTATGGGTTGACTGTTGAGCAAGGTGCAACAATAGTATTGTCATTGTTGTCAACACAGTCAGATTGATCGGTTGATGCAGTGGACAGGATTTAAGAGGTTCTTTAGAGTATGTATAGTGATTTTCCAAAAGATCGAAGTGGCCCATATGCTAAAAATCAAAAGAAAATCACAAGGAAGAAAACTGTCGCAATATCACGACATGTTGAGCAAGAAAGAAAAACTATCGTGATATCGCGACATGTTGAGCAAGAAAGAAAAATTGTTGCGATATCACATGTTGAGAAGAAAGAAAAACTATCACGATTTTGTGACATGTTTGAAAAGAAAGCACAAGAAGGAAAAACTATTGCGATTTTGTGACATGTTCGAAGAGAAAGCGCAAGCAGGAAAAATTATCGCGATTTCGCAACATGTTGGAAGAGAAAAAGGCAAGTAGAAAAAGTGTCACGATTTCATGACATATTGCAAGAGAGATAGTATGGAAGAAAAAGTGTCGCGATTTCGCAACATGTTAGAAGAGAAAAAGGCAAGTAGAAAAAGTGTCGATATTTTGTGACATATTGCAAGAGAGATTGTACGGAAGAAAAAGTGTCGCGATTTCGTGACATATTGCAAGAGAGATTGTACGAAAGAAAAAGTGTCACGATTTCATGATATATTGCAAGAGATACTGTACGAAAGAAAAAGTGTCGCGATTTCGCGACATATTGCAAGAGAGAGAGTCCGAAATAAAAAGTGTCACGATTTCGCGACATATTGCAAGAGAGATTGTATGGAAGAAAAAGTGTCGCAATTTCGTGACATATTGCAAGAGAGATTGTACTGAAGAAAAAGTGTCGTGATTTCGTGACATATTGCAAAAGAGAGAGTTCGAGGGAAAAAGTGTCACGATATCACATGTCGCGTTTTCGTGACCCGAAGGCAAGAGAAAGAGCAAAGGAGAAAAAGTGTCATGATATCGTGACATGTCGCATTTTTACGACTAAAGGAGGACAGAGAAAGTAAGAAGGTAGAAGTGTCGTGATATCACGACAAAAGTAAAGAGGAAGAGTACGGAGGCGAAAGTGTCGCGATATTGCAACATGTGTTTTTGCAGGTTCAAACCAAGTAAAGTAGCAAGGAGGTGAAAGTGTCACGATATCGTGACATGTGTTTTCACGGGTTCAAACCAAGTAAAGTAGCAAGGAGGCAAAAGTGTCGCGATATCGCGACATGTTGTGTTTTCACGGGTTCAAACCAAGTAAAGTAGCAAGGAGGTGAAAGTGTCGCGATATCATGACATGTTGTGTTTTCGCGGGTTCAAACCAAGTAAAGTAGCAAAGAGGGGAAAGTGTCACGATATCGTGAAATGTGTTTTCACGGGTACAAGCCAACAAAAGAAGCAAGGAGGCAAAAGTGTCGCGATATCGCAACATGTTGTGGTTTCACGAGCTAAGAAGAGAACCCAACCTAAATAATATGTATGACAGTTAACTGAAGTTATACAACAGTTACAGGGGTCGTTGTAGAAGAAAATCATGCAGCTAAAATAAGAAGAGTTAACTGAAGTCAATACGATAGTTACAGGAGTAGTTACAAAGAAAGATCATGCAGCTACAATAAGAACAGTTAACTGAAGTCAATACGATAGTTACAGGTGCAGTTATAGAGAAAAATCATGCAGCTACAATAAGAACAGTGAACTGATGTCAGTACGATAGTTACGAGTGCGATTCTGAGAGAAAAATCATGCAGCTAAAATAAGAACAGTGAACTGAAGTCAGAATGATAGTTACAGGGCCAGTTACGAAGTCATCAGTCAAAGACCAAACAAAGAGTCGTAACTATTAATAGGTTGCATGAGAGAATACTGTGTGTTAAAGGAGTTACATATAGAAGTTTCTATTTATAAGTTGCATGCGAAAATATGTAAGTTAAAAATAGAGTCAGAACTTTGTTATAAAATGAGGTCTGCATGGAGAATTAAAGTGTCACTGAAAAGAGGGAAAGTGCTGCAAAAAGGAGGATTGGAAGAGTGTCGTAAGAGAGCGTTTAGCAGAGCCGTGAGAGCCATAAGAGTGCAGGAAGAAGCACAGCAAGAGGGCTGTAAGAGGGCCATAAAAGTGCAGTAAGCAGAGCCTTAAGTGTGTGTGATGTTTTGGTGAATAGCGAGAGAAGTTGGGTTAGAAATAGACCGATCGGGGTCTTGTATAAGCGAAGGCATTTTTATGTCAATCTTATAGTTTCAAAATTGCAGTCCAAGTTGGTGCTTGGAATTAGGGGTTGGTGCTCCTTTCTGTTGGTGTAGATAAATTAGGGGTTGGTGCTCCTTTTTGTTGGTGCAGATAAATTAGGGGTTGGTGCTCTTTTCTATTGGTGCAGATAAATCAGGGGTTGGTGCTCCTTCCAGTGGGTGTCTGGTAAATTGATTGTAAAATTGATATTTTGCAAAGGTTGGATTTGGATGGGATTCCAAATAGTCAATTTTTGAGGAGTAGCCAAAACTGGTGAACCTCGGTACATCTTGTGTTGTGTGATGCTCTCTTGTTATATTTGATTTATGTGGTTTTAAGTTTTCATTGTTTTGGCTTTAAGAGTTGAAGTTTTTAAGTTTTAAAAAGCCACACTGATTCACCCCCCCTCTCAGTGTCATTGTGAAACTAACAATTGGTATCAGAGCCAGTTTTCCTTGTTAGGCTAAATCAGCTAGGGTTGATCTTGGATTAGTATGCAATGGCAGGTGGTGAAGGCTTCTCATCAAACAAAGCACCATTGTTGGATGGAACTAATTACACATTTTGGAAACTTAGGATGCAGATATATCTTTGTGCTTTGGGATACGACATTTGGGATTCAAGTAGACAGTGGATACACAATACCCACCACTCCTCCAACCGATGCTGCCGGTAAGAAACTATTTGAGAATAACTCTAAAGCAAAGAATGCTATCATGTGCGATTTAGTGGACAGCGAACTGATAAATATTATGAGTTGTAAAATGGCAAAAGACATGTGGGACAAACTAAGGAGCATTCATGAAGGAGACGGCAAGATCAAGGAGGCCAAGTTACAAACACATCGAGCTCAGTTCGAAGCATTAAAGATGCATGACGATGAGAACATAGAGGCATACATGCTGAGAGTTAATGGAATCATTAATGCGATTAGAGGACTCGACAAGGAAATGGAATATGTTGTCATCATGAAAAAGGTACTAAGATCTCTTCCCCAAAGATTTGATTCTAAAGTTTCAGCTATAGAAGAAGCTAAAGATCTAAATTCTTTTAGTATGGATGAGATGCATGGTTCTTTGATTGCATATGAGATGAGAATAGGAAAATCTAAACCCACGGACAGAGAAGCTGCTTTTAAAGCCCATAAAAATATGAAAGCAAAACAAGAATCCGAGGAAGAAGAGACATCAGATGAAATGGAAGCAAACTTTATTCAAAAACTAAAAATGGGAAAAGGAAAATACAGAGGAAAGTTACCATTTAAATGTTTCAATTATGGAGGCGTTGGGCATCTTGCAACTAAATGTCCACTTAATGAGAAGAACAAAAGTGATGAAGGATCGCACCAAGAAAGAAGTGACTAGAAGAACAAAACAAATTTTAGAAAAGGCAACTTCAAGAAGAAAAGTTTCATCTCCAAGAATGTTAGTTCATCAAAAGACAACTGTAGTGAGGATTCTGAAGAGGAAAGAGGTGAAGTTCTCTGTATGGCACTCAAAGAAGAAAAAACAAAAAAAGAACAAGTATGTGATGAAAACCTAGATGTTGAAGTAGATCTAGAAGTTGAGTTGATCGCTGCACTTGAAGAGTTGGGTTTAGAAAGGAAAAAGAATAAAAGACTGTCCAAGAAGTTGGAAGAATATGGGGATAATGTTGAAGATCTCTTCTTACAAATTCACAAAGCCAAGAAAATAGAAGAAGCCTTGAAGTCACAGATCAATGAGAAAGATATTGTTTGCTGCAAACAAGAAGAGGAGATTGTTTTATTAAGGAAACAACTAGAAGAAGCCAATACAAATCTCAAATTTGAGAAGAGCACAGAGCTGCTAGATAAAATGATAAGGCAAAAAAGAAGCCCCATGTGTAAGCTTGGTCTTGGATGTGAAGTCGAACGACCTTCATCTTCTAAATCTATAGAGAAGAATAAATCCATTACTGAAGGATCAAAGCAAGAAAAGCTTGAAGCTGAATCCTCAAAATGAAGAAAATCTCAAAGGAGATCTACAGACAAAGCAACCACAACAAAAAAGGTTCTATCACTCTCACTTTATTCATAATAATGCTTTTAATGGCTATTGTTTTAGATGCAACCATTATGGTCACAAGGCAATTTATTGTGGATTGAATAATAGATCAAAGAGTTATGCTGGTAGAAATACATATGTTATTCTGATTGAACACCATGTGCAATATTTTAAATGTAATGGTCATGGGCACATAGCAAGGTCTTGTCCAAGAACTTTTGTATCTAATCTAAGGCAAGACAGTAGATTTCATTAGACGCAAAGAATGCAACACAGACAGGGAAGAAATCATGTGCATCAAAGAAAGGAAAATAATCATCCATCAAGGATGTACAAGAGACAACCACCCAAGAGAAATGTTCAAGTTCACGAAAAGGTTCAAAATAAGGATGCAGTTGAAAACCTTTAGCCTAAGTTCAAGAAATATTAGAGAAAGAAAGAAGAGAGGAAATCGTGTCTCCTTGGACTGAAGGAGATTACTCCTCTATTGCACTAAGCAACTCCAGGTAGCACATCCTCAGGGGGAGCAATGTTAAAGTTTTATTTTAATGCTCCTATGTATTTGTGTGGTTATCTAAGGATGAAAGGAAAGTAGTTGGGGAGTTTTCGTATAGTTGTCAAAATGTGTTTCAGTTCATGTAGATGTTTGTGGAGATAGTATCAAACTGATGTGCTTCAGAAGAACAACATGGTGAACAGCTAGGTTTTCGATGCATCAGCTGATAGGCATTATCTGAGATAGAACATGTAGCACAGGTCGACATGTCATGGAAGCATAAGCTGGCAGGTGCTGGCTTTGAAGCCTATAACATTCTCAATCTACAAATAAAATAGAATCCATGTTGTGAGTGGGAAGGCGTGCGTTCCTTAACCAAAAATACAACACATCGTTTGGTATAAGAGAGCATTAATTTTCTCTAAAGAAGTAGCAGTTGTCAAAGAGATGCCAGAGTCAAAGCAAATAGTGGCACTAGCACCCAGTTGGTCAAGAGTGCAAATTGGCACATGCAAGGCAAAGACATTGAGTAGCCCTGACATATGCCCTAGCAAGAAGCAAAATACTAAGTGTTGATGACTACACGTAGATTGAGGTTCCAACGCTAGATGTAACGGTCCACTGTCAATACCTGTGCAGGCGATGAAAACATTCATGGCAGTCGTTAGAAACCAGAGACATTGAGCTGCACAACTGATGCGAGGCAAAGTCGTCAGTCACGGAGGAGATGGCAGTCAAAATGCTAAAGAAATTATGCGCAGGCTTCCTGGAGAGTCGATCATTTTTAATTTGGGAGTAACTTTTGCGCAGTTGAAAGTTGAGTGTTGATCATACTATACTAAATAAGTAAAAGCAAGGTACAACGAGAATTCTAATATGATGAGTAGAGATTAGAGTTCTTATCCAAGAAGACTTTATGATAGAAAGAGTACCAGTGGAGGTGCGTTCTATCTTGGAGACAGGTTGGTCATGTGGAACAGTAAGAAACAAGAGTCAGTTTCCTTATCCACAGCAGAGGCAGAATATATTGCAGCAACAGTGTGTTGTACGCAGGAGAAAGTTGCGGAATGTGAGGTTAAGTTGGATTTTGCTCCAACAACAGAGCAAGTAGCAAATATCTTCTCAAAACCGTTGCCCAAGGAAGTCTTTGAGTATCTTCACAATAAATTGGGAGTGGTCACGTTTCCCAAGAACTGACTAGCTATCGGGACCACATTCTCAGGGGGAGCATTTATATATTTGATTATATTTTTGCTCATGTTTGTAATTTTTGCTAACTGTAATAATTTGTGCCTGAGTATGTTTTGCATGGACTCAGGGGAGTCTCAGAGCAGCCCTTTGGTATTATTGTCAAAGGGGGAGAAGAATTACAGGAAATTGCACGTGTGTTGCCAACAATTCCAAAGGGGGATATTGTTGAGCAAGGTGCAGCAACAGTATTGTCATTGTTGTCAACACAGTCAAACAAATAGGTTGATGTAGTGGATAGGAGTTAAGAGGTTCTTCAGAGCATGTATAGTGATTTTCCAAAATATCGAAGTGGCCCATATGCTAAAAATCAAAAGAAAATCACAAGAAAGAAAACTGTTGTGATATCGCGACATGTTGAGCAAGAAAGAAAAATTGTCATGATATGGATGCCTTTGGGGCTTTTTGAGGTGACCTGGATGGTCATAGATTGCCTAGGAGAATTTTAGTTTGACCAAGCGGATTGTAGACACCCTTGGAGCACTTTGGGGTGACCTAGACGGTCATAGATTGCCTAGGGATATTTTAGGTTGACCAAGCGGTTTGTAGACACCCTTGGAGCTTTTTGGGGTGACCTAGATGGTCATAGATTGCCTAGGGGTATTTTAGGTTGACAAAGTGGGTTGTAGACACCCTTGGAGGATTTTGGGGTGACCTAGATGGTCATAGACCGCCTAGGGGTATTTTTGGTTGACCAAGCGGATTATAGACATCCTTGGAGCATTTTGAGGCGACCTAGATGATCATAGACCACCTAGCGGCATTTTAGGTTGACCAAGTAGGTTGTATACACCCTTGGAGACTTTTGGGGTCACCTAGATGGTTATAGATCGCCTAGTGGTGTTATGGGTTGACTTTTGAGCAAGGTGCAGCAATAGTATTGTTATTGTTGTCAACATAGTCAGACAGATCGGTTGATGCAGTGGACAGGAGTTAAGAGGTTCTTCAGAGTATGTACAGTGATTTTCCAAAAGATCGAAGTGGCCCATATGCTAAAAATCAAAAGAAAATCACAAGGAAGAAAATTGTCGCGATATCATGACATGTTGAGCAAGAAAGAAAAACTGTCGCGATATCGTGACATGTTGAGCAAGAAAGAAAAACTGTCGCGATATCGCGACATGTTGAGAAAAAAGAAAAACTGTCACGATTTCGTGACATGTTCGAAAAGAAAGCGTAAGAAGGAAAAACTGTCGCAATTTCATGACATGTTCGAAGAGAAAGCGCAAGCAAGAAAAATTGTCGCGATTTCGCGACATGTTGGAAGAGAAAAAGGCAAGTAGAAAAAGTGTCACGATTTCGTGACATATTGCAAGAGAGACAGTACGAAAGAAAAAGTGTCGCAATTTCGTGACATGTTAGAAGAGAAAAAGGCAAGTATAAAAATTGTCACGATCTCGCGACATATTGCAAGAGAGATTGTACGGAAGAAAAAGTGTCGCGATTTCGTGACATATTGCAAGAGAGAGAGTCCGAAAGAAAAAGTGTCATGATTTCGTGACATATTGCAAGAGAGACTGTATGGAAGAAAAAGTTTCACGATTTCGCGACATATTGCAAGAGAGAGAGTTTGAAAGAAAAAGTGTCACGATTTCGTGACATATTGCAAGAGAGATTGTATGGGAGAAAAAGTGTCACAATTTCGTGACATATTGCAAGAGAGATTGTACAGAAGAAAAAGTGTCGCGATTTCGCGACATATTGCAAGAGAGAGAGTCCGAGGGAACAAGTGTCGCGATATTGTGACATGTCATGTTTTCATGACCCGAAGGCAAGAGAAAGAGCAAAGGAGAAAAAGTGTCACGATATCGCGACATGTTGCATTTTCGCGATTAAAGGAGGACAGAGAAAGTAAGAAGTCAGAAGTGTTGCGATATCGTGACAAAAGTAAAGAGGAAGAGTACAGAGGCGAAAGTGTCGTGATATCACATGTGTTTTCGCGGGTTCAAATCAAGTAAAGTAGCAAGGAGGCGAAAGTGTCGTGATATCGCGACATGTTGTGTTTTCGTGGGTTCAAACCAAGTAAAGTAGCAAGGAGGCAAAAGTGTCGCGATATCGCGACATGTGTTTTCGTGGGTTCAAACCAAGTAAAGTAGCAAGGAGGCGAAAGTGTCGCGATATCGCGACATGTGTTTTCATGGGTTCAAACCAAGTAAAGTAGCAAAGAGGTGAAAGTGTCATGATATCGCGATAAGTTATGTTTTCATGGGTACAAGCCAACAAAAGAAGCAAGGAGGCAAAAGTGTCGTGATATCGTGACATGTTGTGGTTTCACGAGCTAAGAAGAGAACCCAACCTAAATAAGATGTGTGATAGTTAACTAAAGTTATACAAAAGTTACAAGGGCCATTGCAGAAGAAAATCATGTAGCTAAAATAAGAAGATTTAATCGAAGTCAGTACGATAGTTACGAGTGCGATTCTGAGAGAAAGATCATGCGACTACAATAAGAACAATGAACTGAAGTCGATACGACGATTACAGGTGCGATTATAGAGAAAAATCATGCGACTACAATAAGAACAAGTGAACTAAAGTCGATACGATAGTTACAGAGTGCGATTACGAGAGAAAAATCATGCAGCTAAAATAAGAACAGTGAACTAAAGTCAAAACGACAGTTACAGGGCCAGTTACGGAGTCATCAGTCGAAGACCAAACAAAGAGCCATAACTATTAATAGGTTGCATGAGAGAATATTGTGTGTTAAAGGAGTTACATATTGTTATGAACCTGCAACTTGAAATCTAAATTGAATGCAAAAAAGAATCGTTGTTTGAATAGAATCACAGTTTGTATTGAAAGGCAGAAACCCACAATATAATAAATTAATGTTGTTGGATGATCTTTGGAGCATCCTCCTTGTCCTATTTACATCTTATCTAAAATGTGTGAATGGTGAATGGATGTGTCCCTTTATAATACAATATAATATATAATATGATTAAGAGTTACGTTAGGAGGGTCCTAACATGCCACCCTCCTTTGAAAAAGCTTTGTCCTCAAAGCTAGAATTGCAAAAATTGTTGAATCTGGTGGAGCATCTCCCATGTAGCATCCTCTAGAGGTAGACCTTTCCATTGAATCAATACCTCGGTGATGGTGCGGTTACGGAGGCGGCGCATACGTCGGTCTAGGATAGCTTCTGGTTCAACCACAAGAGCTCCATTATCTAAAAATTCTGGAAGTTGAGTTTACGTAACGATGTTAGTGCCTATTACAGCTTTAAGACAAGAAACATGAAATACCGGATGGATTTTGGAAGATTCGGTAATTCAAGTTTATATGCAACAGGTCCAATACGTTGTAGAATTTTATAAGGGCCATAAAATTTTGGTGCTAATTTTTGTGACCCTTTTATTTTCATTGAAATTTGACGATATGGTTGGAGGCGAAGAAATACCATATCCCCTTCTTGAAAAACCCTTTTAGTCCAATGTTGGTTTGCTTGTTGCTTCATGCGGTGTTGAGCGATATGTAGATTGTCCTTTAGAGCGCGAATGATATTATCTCGAGTGACCAGCTCCATCTCTACAACTGGTACTTTTGTACTTCTTGGAAGATAAGAGGTTAGAGATGGGGGTGATTGGCCATATAATGCTTCGAAAGGGGTCATTTTTATGGTTGTGTGATATGTGGTATTATACCACCATTCAGCTAGTGGAAGCCATTTAACCCAGTGAAGGGGTTTGGTGGAAATAAAGCATCGGAGATAGGTTTCTAAGCACTTATTGACAATTTTAGTTTGACCATCCGTTTGTGGGTGGTAAGCGGAGCTCATCCGAAGTCGCGTACCTTGGAGTTTAAATAATTCCTTCCAAAAATTACTAGTGAAAGTGGGATCACGATCACTAACGATAGTAGAAGGCATGCCATGTAATTTAAAAATATTGTCAAGGAATATTTGAGCAATAGTACTAGCGGTATAGGGGTGAGCTACTGGAAAAAAATGGGCGTATTTAGATAAATGATCTACCACCACTAGGATCATCGTTTTTCCTATAGATTTTGGAAGACCTTCAATGAAATCCATTGAAATATCGTCCCATGTCCTGATTGGTATGGGTAGAGGTTGAAGAAGGCCCGATGTTGCTACTGTTTCACCTTTATTTCTTTGGCATGTTTCACATTCATTGATGAACTTCTTGATATCATTTTTCATCCCTCGCCGATAAAATGATTTAGTCACTCTTTTGTAGGTTTTTAGGAATCCAGAGTGGCCTGCAGTAGGTGTAGCGTGTAGCTCATGTAGAAGATTTGGACAATAAACTAATGTAGGTGAGAGGACCAGACGTTCTTTATAACGAAGCATATTACCTTTCCAAGAGTAGTGGGGTTTACTCATGGGATTTTTTTGTAGCTGTTGAATTATGGTGTGTATAGTAGGGTCCGCATACCATTCATCCTTGACTTTTTCGATCCATGTAGGGATGGGGCAAGAAAAAGCATGTAATTGTGAAGTTTCTTCGAACTTTTTGGAAAGTGCATCCGCAACCATGTTATCTTTCCCTTTTTTGTAGATGATTTCATAATCATAGCCTAATAGTTTTGTTACCCACTTTTGTTGTTCTGGAGTGGTTATCCGTTGTTCAAGAAGGTATTTTAGGCTATGGTGGTCGGTGCGGATAATGAAATGTTTTCCAATAAGGTATGGTCTCCAATGTTGGATAGCATGGACCATAGCTAACATTTCTTTTTCATAAGTGGAACGTGCTAAATTCTTTTTGGAAAATGCTTTACTAGTAAAGGCTAACGGCTTCTCATTTTGCATGAGCACCGCTCCCATTCCCAATTCGGAAGCGTCGCTTTCAATAATGAATGGTTGGGAAAAATCTGGCATAGCTAGGATGGGGGTGGTACACATGGCATTTTTCAAAGTCATGAAAGCTTCATTCGCTTTTGGAGACCATATGAAGGCATTCTTTTTAAGTAGGGTTGTTAAGGGTGCTGCTATTTTCCCATAATCTTTAACAAATTTGCGATAATAGCCCGTTAATCCTAATAACCCACGCAACCCTTTTAGAGTTTTTGGAATTTGCCAATTTTCCACATCTTCAATTTTTTGGGGGTCTACTTTAACTCCTTCCTTGGAGATAATATGTCCAAGATATTCAATTTCCTTTTTCCCAAAGGAACACTTTGATCGCTTTGTGTATAATTTATTTTCTTCCAATATTTTGAGTGCTTGCGCTATATGTGTTAAGTGCTCTTCCCATGTCTTGCTGTAAATCAAAATATCGTCAAAGAAAACTAAAATAAATTTTTGAAGGAATGGAGAAAATACCTTATTCATAAGACTTTGAAATATGGATGGAGCGTTGGTGAGGCCAAAAGGCATCACCAAGAATTCATAATGTCCCTCATGGGTGCGAAAAGCAGTTTTGGGTATATCGCTTTCCTTAACTCGAATTTGGTGGTAACCTGATCGTAAATCGAGTTTAGAAAAATATGCGGCTCCATTTAGTTCATCGAGTAGTTCATCAATGATTGGAATAGGAAATTTGTCTTTAATCATTATTTTGTTGAGAGCACAAAAATCCATGCATAGGCACCATGATCCATCCTTTTTTCTTACTAGTATGACTGGCGAAGAGTAGGGACTTCTACTAGGTCGAATGACCCTTGCCCTTAGTAGGTCTTGTACTAATTTTTCTATTTTCGTCTTTTGTAAGTATGGATATCGGTAAGGTCTAATATTTTGAGGTTGGTATCCCGGAAGTAATTGAATAGCATGATCATGGCTTCGTTGTGGAGGTAATCCCTCTAGTTCTTTAAATATTTTATCATATTTCTCTAGGAGTTCTATTAATTCGGGTGCCTCTGGTTGCTCTTCGGTGGTGTTTTACAAGGAAAATAGTTGGGCAACCATGCCTCTTCCTCCTTTTTGAAGAATTTTTTCCATTCTATGGGAACTTATGATTTGTGTGGGACCTATTTTTAAACCTTGAATTGTGTATGTTTGGTTTTTTTGTATAAATTGCATCCATAACTCTTCAAAGTCCCATTGAATTTTGTCGAGCGTTCGTAGCCATTGTACTCCCAAAACAATATCACATCCTCCTAATGGTAGTACATACATATCTGCTTTCATGTTATATTCCCCCATTGTGAGTTTGATATTCCTGCATTTGCCTTTACATGCAATTTTTCCTCCATTGCCAACCATGAATTCAAAGTTATTGTAGGGATATATAAAGCAATTAGCTTATTAGGCCAAAATGGGGTCTATAAAATTGTGAGTGCTACCAGAGTCTAAGAGAACAATAGGGTTTTGTTTCTTAAAATACCCTTTTACCTTCATTGTTTGTGGAATCGAGTATCCTGCTAATGCGTTAAAGGATATTTATGTTTTATCTTCTTGGTTTTCTTCTGCAACCTCGGTTATTACTTCCACTTCTATGTCATCCTCCTCTTTGGGAGTGCAATCAATCGTGTCCAAAATATATAATTTCGGTGAGATGCATTTGTGGTTGGGGGTAAACTTTTTGTCGCAGTGGAAACATAGGCCCTTTTCTCGTATTTCTTTTAGCTCTTCTTGGCTAATTCGTTTAATTGGCATGACCTTATTCAGTTTTTGGTTGGTGTAGGTATTTTGTGTTTTTCCTAAAAAAACTCTTCCTATTCACCTTTGGTTATTGTTCTTCTCTTCTATCATTTGTGCTAATGCCACTGCATGCATCATATCGATAGGATTTTGTATTTGTACCTCCATCCTAATGTCTTCTTTTAGGCCACTAATGAAACAACTTTGGAAGAATGATGCATCTAGTCCTGTTGTAAGGTTCGCCAATTTCTCAAATTGTGCTTGGTATTCCCTTATGGTGGAGGTTTGCCGCAGTTTAGTGAGGGCTCCTGTGAAGTCTTCAAATTTAGTGGGGCCAAATCGCAACATTAAGTTTTTTGTGAATTCGATCCATGTGGGTGGACCTTTTGTTTTCTCATACCATTGATACCACTGGGTAGCAATTTGTTCCAAGTGAAATGATGCGATACGAAATTTCTGAATCTCTGGAATTTGATATAAGGCAAAATATTGGTATGCCCTATATATCCAATTTGTGGGGTCGCCTCCATCAAATTTTGGAAAATCTAGTTTTGTGGTACAGGGAAGGATTGATGTATGTGGTCCCCCTATTAATGTTTGTTGTGGTGGCATAGTGTTTTGTTGTCCATTTTGCATGAGCAGCAAATTTTGTTGTACTAAGTCCATGGAATGGGTTGTAGCATCCAATTTAGTGGATATATATGTATTCAAGTTGGTGATGTTTATGGTTAGGTCTGCTATTTTGGTAGCAATTTTATCTTCTAAATTGTCCTTCCAAAATGCCATTCCTTGCATCATGTCTCTCATTTCCTTGGAAAACTACTAGAGTTCTTTCATAATTTTTTTTTAAACCTCCTTCGCAATCTCCTTCATTGTGTCTTGAGATCGTCTTCCCTCGGCCATTTAGGGTGTGGTTGGTTTATAAGTGAGTTGAATATGCAAAAATTAGTTTTGTCGAAAAAAATTGTTTGTCTTCGCCGCATTTAATTTTGCGTACTTGCTGCTCTTTGTTCACACCGAATGATATTTTCCTTGCTTGTACTCGTTGTTGGGGTTTTCTAACTCCGATAATGCGTGATGCTATCCAGAAAATTTTGTATGCTACCTTTTCTGGCGACTATGGCCTACTGTGTAACAGTTTCGTCAGTAATGGTTAGAGTGTGTGCTAAAAAGAAAACATTGTCGAGTAATGGCCTATCAGTAACTAGAGCGGGGTGGGGAAAAAAATTTAGGTCTTTTTAGCTCTGATCCAGTTGTTATGAACCTGCAAATTGAAATCTGAATTGAATGCAGAAAAGAATCATTGTTTGAATAGAATCGCAGTTTGTATTGAAAGGCAGAAACCCACAATATAATAAATTAATGTTCTTGGATGATATTTGGAGCATCCTCCTTGTCCTATTT
The DNA here is from genome assembly GCA_028583015.1 of Wollemia nobilis. Classification (NCBI taxonomy): domain Eukaryota; kingdom Viridiplantae; phylum Streptophyta; class Pinopsida; order Araucariales; family Araucariaceae; genus Wollemia; species Wollemia nobilis. Next base: position 9,170,312 of record JAQPPZ010002554.1, read on the forward strand.
ACATCTTATCTAAAAGGTGTGAATGGTGAAGGGATGTGTCCCTTTATAATACAATATAATATATAATATGATTAAGAGTTACGTTAGGAGGGTCCTAACACATATAGAAGTTTCTATTTATAAGTTGCATGTGAAAATATGTAAGTTAAAAATAGAGTCAAAACTTTGTTATAAAAGGAGGTCTACGTGGAGAATTAAAGTGCTGCTGGAAAGAGGGAAAGTGTTGCAAAAAGGAGGATTAGAAGAGTGTCGTAAAAGATCATTTAGCAGAGCCGTGAGAGCCGTAAGAGTGTAGGAATAAGCGCAGCAAGAGGGCTGTAAGAGGGCCTTAAAAGTGCAGTAAGTAGAGCCTTAAGTGTGTGTGATGTTTTGGTGAATAGCGAGAGAGGTTGGGTTAGCAATAGACCAGTTAGGGTCTTGTATAAACGAAGGCATTTTTATATCAATCTTATAGTTTCCAAATTGCAGTGCAAGTTGGTGCTTGGAATTAGGGGTTGGTGCTCCTTTTTGTTGGTGCAGATAAATTAGGGGTTGGTGCAGATAAATTTGGGGTTGGTGCTCCTTTTTTTTTGTGTAGATAAATTAGGGTTTGGTGCTCCTTTTGTTGGTGCAGATAAATTAGGGGTTGGTGCTCCTTTCTGTTGGTGCAGATAAATCAGGGGTTGGTGCTCCTTCCAGTGGGTGCTGGTAAATTGATTGTAAAATTGATATTTTGCAAAGGTTGGATTTGGATGGGAGTCCAAACAGTCTATTTTTTAGGAGTAGCCAAAGCTGGTGAACCTCGGTACATCTTATGTTGTGTGATGCTCTCTTGTTATATTTGCTTTATGTGGTTTTAAGTTTTCATTGTTTTGGCTTTAAGAGTTGAAGTTTTTAAGTTTTAAAAAGCCACACTGATTCACCCCCACTCTCAGTGTCATTATGAAACTAACAATTGGTATCAGAGACAATTTCACTTGTTAGGCTAAATCAGCTAGGGTTGATCTTGGATTAGTACGCAATGGCAGGTGGTGAAGGCTTCTCATCAAACAAAGCACCATTGTTGGACGAAACTAATTACACATTTTGGAAACTCAGGATGCAGACATATCTTTGTGCTTTGGGATACGACATTTGGGATTCAGTAGATAGTGGATACACAATACCCACCACTCCTCCAACCGATGTTGTCGATAAGAAACTATTTGAGAATAACTCTAAAGAAAAGAATGTTATCATGTGCGATTTCGTGGACAGCGAACTGATAAATATTATGAGTTGTAAAATGGCAAAAGACATGTGGGACAAACTAAGGAGCATTCATGAAGGATACGGCAAGATCAAGGAGGCCAAGTTACAAACCCATCGAGCTCAGTTCGAAGCATTAAAGATGCATGACGATGAGAACATAGAGGCATACATGTTGAGAGTTAATGGAATCATTAATGCAATTAGAGCACTCGGCGAGGAAATGGAAGATGCCATCATCGTGAAAAAGGTACTAAGATCTCTTCCCCAAAGATTTGATTCTAAAGTTTCAGCTATAGAAGAAGCTAAAGATCTAAATTCTTTTAGTATGGATGAGATGCATGGTTCTTTGACTGCATATGAGATGAGAATAGGAAAATCTAAACCCACAGACAGAGAAGCTACTTTTAAATCCCATAAAACTATGAAAGCAAAACAAGAATCCGAGGAAGAAGAGACATCAGATGAAATGGAAGCAAACTTTGTTCGAAAACTAAAAATAGGAAAAGGAAAATACAAAGGAAAGTTACCATTTAAATGTTTCAATTGTGGAGGCGTTGGGCATATTGCAGCTAAATGTCCACTTAATGAGAAGAACAAAAGTGATGAAGGATCACACCAAGAAAGAAGTGACTGGAAGAACAAAACAAATTTCAGAAAAGGCAACTTCAAGAAGAAAATTTTCATCTCCAAGAATGTCAGTTCATCAGAAGACAGCTGTAGTGAGGATTCTGAAGAGGAAACAAGTGAAGTTCTCTGTATGGCACTCAAAGAAGAAAAAACAAAAAAAGAACAAGTATGTGATGAAAACCTAGATGTTGAAGTAGATCTAGAAGTTGAGTTGATCGCTGCACTTGAAGAGTTGGGTTTAGAAAGGAAAAAGAATAAAAGAGCTGTCCAAGAAGTTGGAAGAATATGGGGATAATGTTGAAGATCTCTTCTTACAAATTCACAAAGCCAAGAAAATAGAAGAAGCCTTGAAGTCACAGATCAATGAGAAAGATATTGTTTGCTGCAAACAAGAAGAGGAGATTGTTTTATTAAGGAAACAACTAGAAGAGGCCAATACAAATCTCAAATTTGAGAAGAGCACAGAGTTGCTAGATAAAATGATAAGGCAAAAAAGAAGCCCCATGTGTAAGCTTGGTCTTGGATGTGAAGCTGAACAGCCTTCATCTTCTAAATCTATAGAGAAGAATAAATCCATTACTGAAGGATCAAAGCAAGAAAAGCTTGAAGCTGAATCCTCAAAATGAAGAAAATCTCAAAGGAGATCTACAGCAAAGCAACCACAACAAAAAAGGTTCTATCACTCTCACTTTATTCATAATAATGCTTTTAATGGCTATTGTTTTAGATGCAACCATTATGGTCACAAGGCAATTTATTGTGGATTGAATAATAGATCAAAGAGTTATGCTAGTAGAAATACATCTGTTATTTCGGTTGAACACCATGTGCAATGTTTTAAATGTAATGGTCATGGGCACATAGCAAGGTCTTTTCCAAGAAATTTTGTATCTAATCTAAGGCAAGATAGTAGATTTCATCAGACGCAAAGAATGCAACACAGACAGGGAAGAAATCATGTGCATCAAAAAAAGGAAAATAATCATCCATCAAGGATGTACAAGAGACAACCACCCAAGAGAAATTTTCAAGTTCACGAAAAGCTTCAAAATAGGGATGCAGTTGAAAACCTTCAGCCTAAGTTCAAGAAATATTGGAGAAAGAAAGAAGAGAGGAAATTGTGTCTCCTTGGACTGAAGGAGATTACTCCTCTATTGCACTAAGTAGCTCCAGGTAGCACATCCTCAGGGGGAGCAATGTTAAAGTTTTATTTTAATGCTCCTATGTATTTGTGTGGTTATCTGAGGATGAAAGGAAAGTAGTCGGGGAGTTGTCGTATAGTTTTCAAAATGTGTTTCAGTTCATGTAGATGTTTGTGGAGATAGTATCAAACCGATGTGCTTCGAGTAGAACAACATGGTGAACGACTAGGTTTTTGATGTAGTAGGCGATAAGCGTTATCCGAGATAGAACATGCAGACACAGTCGACGTGTCATGGAAGCATAAGTCGGCGAGTCCTTGGATTTGAAGCCTGTAACATTCCCAATCTGTAGATAAAATAGAATTCGTGTTGTGAGTGGGAAGGCATGCATTTCTTAACCAAAAATACAACACATCGTTTGGTATAAGAGAGCATTAATTTTCTCTAAAGAAGTAGCAGTTGTCAAAGAGATGCCAGAGTCAAAGCAAACAGTGGCACTAGCACCCAGTTGGTCAAGAGTGCAAATTGGCACATGCAAGGTAAAGACATTGAGTAGCCCTGACATATGCCCTAGCAAGAAGCAGAATACCAAGTGTTGATGACTGCACATAGATTGAGGTTCCAACGCTAGATGTAACGGTCCACTGTCAATACCTGCACAGGTGATGAAAACATTCATGGGAGCCATTAGAAACCAGAGACATTGAGCTGCACAACTGATGCGAGGCAAAGTCGTCAGTCACAGAGGAGATGGCAGTCAAAATGCTAAAGAAATTACGCGTAGGCTACCTGGAGAGTCGATCATTTTTAATTTGGGAGTAACTTTTGCGCAGCTGAAAGTTGAGTGTTGATCATACTATACTAAATAAGTAAAAGCAAGGTACAACAGGAATTCTAATATGATGAGTAGAGATTAGATTTCTTATCCAAGAAGACTTTATGACAGAAAGAGTACCAGTGGAGGTGTGTTCTATCTTGGAGATAGGTTGGTCGCATGGAATAGTAAGAAACAAGAGTCAGTTTCCTTATCCATAGCAAAGGTAGAATATATTGTAGCAACAGTGTGTTGTACGTAGGAGAAAGTTGCGGAAGATGAGGTTAAGTTGGATTTTGCTCCAACAACAGAGCAAGTAGCGAATATCTTCTCAAAATCGTTGCCCAAGGAAGTCTTTGAGTATCTTCGCAATAAATTGGGAGTGGTCACGTTTCCCAAGAACTGACTAGCTATCCGGACCACATTCTCAGGGGGAGCATTTATACATTTGATTATCTTTTTGCTCATGTTTGTAATTTTTTCTAACTGTAATAATTTGTGCCTGAGAATGTTGTGCATGGACTCAAGGGGAGTCTGCAGCCACCCTTTGGTATTATTTTCAAAGGGGGAGAATAATTACGAGGAAATTGCACGTGTGTTGCCAACAATTCCAAAGGGGGAGATTGTTGAGCAAGGTGCAGCAACAGTATTGTCATTTTTGTCAACACAGTCAGACAAATTGGATGTAGTGGACAGGAGTTAAGAGGTTCTTCAGAGTATGTACAGTGATTTTTCAAAATATCGAAGTGGCCCATATGCTAAAAATCAAAAGAAAATCACAAGGAAGAAAACTGTCGCGATATCGCGACATGTTGAGCAAGAAAGAAAAAATGTCACGATATGGATGCCTTTGGGGCTTTTTGAGGTGACCTGGATGGTCATAGACTGCCTAGGAGAATTTTAGTTTGACCAAGCAGATTGTAGACACCCTTGGAGCACTTTGGGGTGACCTAGACAGTCATAGATTGCCTAGGGATATTTTAGGTTGACCAAGCAGTTTGTAGACACCCTTGGAGCATTTTGGGGTGACCTAGATGGTCATAGATTTCCTAGGGGTATTTTAGGTTGACCAAGCGGGTTGTAGACACCCTTGGAGGATTTTTGGGTGACCTAGATGGTCATAGACCGCCTAGGGGTATTTTTGGTTGACCAAGCGGGTTATAGACACCTTTGGAGCATTTTGAGGTGACCTAGACGATCATAGACCACCTAGGGGCATTTTATGTTGACCAAGCAGGTTGTAGACACCCTTGGAGACTTTTGGGGTCACCTAGATGGTTATAGATCACCTAGTGGTGTTATGGGTTGACTGTTGAGCAAGGTGCAACAATAGTATTGTCATTGTTGTCAACACAGTCAAACAGATCGGTTGATGTAGTGGACAGGATTTAAGAGGTTCTTCAGAGTATGTATAGTGATTTTCCAAAATATCGAAGTGGCCCATATGCTAAAAATCAAAAGAAAATCACAAGGAAGAAAATTGTCGCGATATCGCGACATGTTGAGCAAGAAAGAAAAATTGTCGCGATATCGCGACATGTTGAGCAAGAAAGAAAAATTGTCGCGATATCGCGACATGTTGAGCAAGAAAAAAAAATTGTCACGATTTCGTGACATGTTCGAAAAGAAAGCGCAAGAAGGAAAAACTGTCGCGATTTCGTGACATGTACGAAGAGAAAGCGCAAGCAGGAAAAATTGTCGTGATTTCGCAACATGTTGGAAGAGAAAAAGGCAAGTAGAAAAAGTGTCGCGATTTCACGACATTTTGCAAGAGAGATAGTACAGAAGAAAAAGTTTCACGATTTTGCGACATGTTAGAAGATAAAAAGGCAAGTAGAAAAAGTGTCATGATTTCACGACATATTGCAAGAGAGATTGTACGAAAGAAAAAGTGTCGTGATTTCATGACATATTGCAAGAGAGAGAGTACGAAAAAAAAAGTGTCGCAATTTCGTGACATATTATAAGAGAGACTGTACGGAAGAAAAAGTGTCCCGATTTCGCGACATATTGCAAGAGAGAGTCCGAAAGAAAAAGTGTCACGATTTTGCGACATATTGCAAGAGAGATTGTACAAAAGAAAAAGTGTCGCGATTTCGTGACATATTGCAAAAGAGATTGTACGGAAGAAAAAGTGTCGCGATTTCACGACATATTGCAAGAGAGAGAGTCCAAGGGAAAAAGTGTCACGATATCTCGACATGTCGCGTTTTCGTGACCCGAAGGCAAGAGAAAGAGCAAAGGAGGAAAAGTGTCGCGATATCGCGACATGTCACATTTTCGTGACTAAAGGAGGACAGAGAAAGTAAGAAGGCAGAAGTGTCGCGATATCACGACAAAAGTAAAGAGGAAGAGTACGGAGGTGAAAGTGTCACGATATCGCGACATGTTATGTTTTTGCGGGTTCAAACCAAGTAAAGTAGCAAGGAGGCGAAAGTGTCACGATATCGCGACATGTTGTGTTTTCGCGGGTTCAAACCAAGTAAAGTAGCAAGGAGGCGAAAGTGTCACGATATCGCGACATGTGTTTTCGCGGGTTCAAACCAAGTAAAGTAGCAAAGAGGCGAAAGTGTCGCGATATCACGACATGTTGTGTTTTTGCGGGTACAAGCCAACAAAAGAAGCAAGGAGGTGAAAGTGTCACGATATCACGACATGTTGTGGTTTCGTGAGCTAAGAAGAGAACCCAGCCTAAATAAGATGTGTGACAGTTAACTGAAGTTATACAGAAGTTACAAGGGCCGTTGTAGAAGAAAATCATGCAGCTAAAATAAGAAGAGTTAATTGAAATCAATACGACAGTTACAGGTGCAGTTACAGAAAAAGATCATGTAGCTACAATAAGAACAGTGAACTGAAGTCAGTACGATAGTTACAGGTGTAGTTACAGAGAAAAATCATGTAGCTACAATAATAACAGTGAACTGAAGTCAGTACGACAATTACAGGTGTAGTTACAAAGAAAAATCATGCAGCTAAAATAAGAATAGTGAACTAAAGTCAGAACGACAGTTACAGGGCCAGTTACAGAGTCATCAATCAAAGACCAAACAAAGAGCCGTAACTATTAATAGGTTGCATGAGAGAATACTGTGTGTTAAAGGAGTTACATATATAAGTTTCTATTTATAAGTTGCATGCGAAAATATGCAAGCTAAAAATAGAGTCAAAACTGTGTTATAAAAGGAGGTCTGCGTGGAGAATTAAAGTGCTGCTGAAAAGAGGGAAAGTGCTACAAAAAGGAGGATTGGAAGAGTGTCGTAAGAGAGCGTTTAGCAGAGCCATGAGAGTCGTAAGAGTGCAGGAAGAAGCGTAGCAAGAGGGTTTTAAGAGGTCCGTAAAAGTGCAGTAAGCAGAGCCTTAAGTGTGTGTGATGTTTTGGTGAATAGCGAGAGAGGTTGGGTTAGCAATAGACCAGTCAGGATCTTGTATAAGCGAAGGCATTTTTATGTCAATCTTATAGTTTCAAAATTGCAGTCCAAGTTGGTGCTTGGAATTAGGGGTTGGTGCTCCGGTGCAGATAAATTAGGGGTTGGTGCTCCTTTCTGTTGGTGCAGATAAATTAGGGATTGGTGCTCCTTTCTATTGGTGTAGATAAATCAGGGGTTGGTGCTCCTTCTAGTGGGTGCTGGTAAATTGATTGTAAAATTGATATTTTGTAAAGGCTGGATTTGGATGGGAGTCCAAACAGTCAATTTTTGAAGAGTAGCCAAAATCGGTGAACCTCGAGTACATCTTGTGTTGTGTGATGCTCTCTTGTTATATTTGCTTTATGTGGTTTTAAGTTTTCATTGTTTTGGCTTTAAGAGTTGAAGTTTTTAAGTTTTAAAAAGCCACACTGATTCACCCCCCCCTCTCAGTGTCATTGTGAAACTAACATTGACCAAGCAATATGTAGATACCCTTAAAGCCTTTTGGGATCACCTAGATGGTCATAGACCACCTAGGGGTGTTATGGGTTGACCAAGCAGTATGTAGATACCCTTGGAGCCTTTTGGGGTGATCTAGATGGTCATAGACCACCTAGGGGTGTTTTGGGTTGACCAAGCGATTGTAGACACCCTTGGAGCCTTTTGGGGTCACCTAGATGGTCATAGACTGCCTAGGGGTGTTATGGGTTGACCAAGCGATATGTAGATACCCTTGGAGCCTTTTGTAACTTTGCTTACTTTGTGTTCTCAGGAGGAAGGTGCAATACCTCGTATACCCCCAACATTTGTGATTATCAAAGGAAGTGAGGAAGGTGTGATACCTTTAGAATCCCCAGTTAGCTTCATGTCTTGTGATGTAAATAGTAGGGAAGGTGTGACACCTTGGATATCCCCCATATGTACTGTGATTGATGCAATGTTATTGGCTTGGCTAGGAGGAGTGATAGAAATTGACTCCCCCCATTTTGGCGAGGAATTTTGGGTAATACCAATATCTTGAGGGGGTATAATGAGTGACCCACTCATGGATAAATCTCCCTTATCAATAAGATCTTGGACCCTACATCTAAAAACATGACAATTGTGAATGTCATGCCCTCTCATTTGGTGATAGAGGTAAGAATGTTCCACCCTATATTGTTTAGATCTGGGCCTATTTGGGTTGAATAGGGGTATGTTTGGCAAGACAATTGCCTTTGTGTCTTGCAATTTGTGGAATATGGTCGACATGGGCTCAGATAATGGAGTCTAGGTATGACGTTGATGTATTAAATGAGGTGACCATGATGGACCCATTGTATGAGACCACAGGGTTGTATGCATCTCAGTCACTTGTTTAGGTTGCTCCTCTTGACTCCCATTTGTAAGTAATAGATTTTGAGATATGTCAATTTGTTGATTATTTATTTGAAGATCATTCTTGTCAATCATATCCTGTACCAGGTGTTTTAACTTGAAGCACATCTACACGTCATGCCCATTTTACCTATGGTACTTGCAGTATAGGTCTTCATGATATGTTTTGGGATTTGGTGCGTTTGGATTGATAGGTCGACTTTTAGGTGGGTTAATTGCTTTTGCTGCACACAGACGCTCAAATAGAGAATCCATGGACTTAGTAATGGGTGTAAATTATTGCTTAGTGTGGCATTGTCATTTTGCCCTTGATTTACTAGAGACTTAACATTGGAATGCACATGAGTGGATTGGTATTAACAATCAGGGGGTTGCGGTTTTAGATTACTCATCTGTAACTCATTGTTTGGGAGTTGATTCAAGATCCATTGTAAATCATTGTGTTATTGACTCACTTGTAACTCCACAATGGCTAGCCTATCCAAGATATGTTGTGGAACTAGTAGAGACAATGTCTGGATGGTTGTTGAGGAAGTTGAATGGCAACTAATAGGTGGTGGAGATGGATAAAAAATCATCCATGTATGAGTAGATGTGGATGCTTCATGATGATTTTGTTTAGTGGGTATATCCACATGTTTTTGTTCTTGATTTAGCTCATGCTCATGTTCCAACATGGGGTATTCAACTGTGGTAGTTGGATTACCCCCACTTTGGTGCAGGGGGTAACATGTTCTTGATTTTGTAGAGATGTTGAGTGAGATGGGGTAGGTGTGATCGAATCCATAAATGGTATCTCTTGTGGTATGGATGGAATTTTGGATGGAGTTACAAGTGGCATAGATGGATTTAGAGGACTTTGGTTCTCTATCATCACATTGATCATTCCCACAAACTCATGAGAAGATGCATTTGCATTTGGACAAGTAATGGATGCCTCATCAACTTGTCCAAGGTGATCTGGTTGGCCCCCATGCTCAGGGGGTGCATCATGAATGCTATCAATGGGTGGAAACTTGAAATTAGGATGCCCTAGATCCTTTATCAACTCGATGATAGGTGTGAATGCATCATTGGGTACTATGCAATCATCGAGTATTGGGCAGGTCAATTGAATTGTGTCCTTAGGCATGATATGATTTGATTCATCCGTATCAACTATGGGCTCTTCCTCATTTTTGGTAGGAGTGGGAAGGTACTCTACAAAAGTATTGATGATAGCTATGGGAGCCTTTGCACTTGGATCTTCTGAATCTTCCTCACTTGAAGAAATAAATGATGGCACTAGCGATGGTGAAGGTAGCTTCACAACTAACCGTGGGGTTGCATCTGGACTCTGGATAAGGTCGTTGGGTTTAGCATCCAAGTGCATGGGTGATATAGTAGGCTTTTGTGGATGGTCCACCTACTTATAATACTTGAAGAGCTCTAGGTCAGCATCGATCACATGGACCTTGCCTTCATGAATGTATTTAATGCATTGATGCACTATATATGGAACACATTCCATGTCTCTTATCCATGGCCTTCCAAGTAGTATGTTGTACTGTCTTGCACCCTCCAAGATGTAGAACAATGTAGGCACAATATTTTTTCCAACTTCAACAAGTAGGATTATTGTTCCCATAGTGGAGGATAAAGCATCGTTGAATTCTTGTAAGGTGAACTTGGATGGTACAATGCGCGAGGATGGAAGGTTGAGCTGTTTTAGTGAAGCTGTGGTAATAATGTTTATTGAGGAACCTGTGTCAACCAATACTCACTTATAGGGGAGCCTATTGATACTCGTGGTGATGTGCAAAGTAGGATCTAGTGAATTGGTAGGCACAAGTTTGACCTCATGATTCTGAAAGGATATAACAGGATTCTTGTATATTTGTATGTATTCCATAAAATTGGTGAAAGCATCAGAGTCATGAGGTTGTACCCCAATGGAATCCAAGATCCTCGTGAAAGGTTCCCAATGTTTGGAGGACTGTAGTAGAAGCTCTATCATGGTCATTTTGGCTTATGGTGCATGTGAACTCCATACAGGCCTACTTTGGGTTGCTAGCACTTGTTGGATGGGAGTTCTGGGTGGTGAAGACCACGATGTAGAGGGAGTGTAGACCTCCCTACTAGACCCCTTGGAAGGTTGATTATATCTGGTTTGGAACTAGAATTAGTTTTGGCTAACCAAATAATCCACTTGATCATGTGGATAACCCATTTATGTTCTCCTGATAGAGGTACCTTGGTGGTTGGGTCCTCTGAGTGAGGAGTTGATCTCACGATGACTTTCAAGGTGTCATGTAGGAATGATGAGATCCTCAGGAGAATAGGGAAGGCAAATACTATTAAGAATCCATGTAGGAGTGAGGAGATCCTAATACCTATAATTATGGTGCTTAGGGTATTTCCTATAGTTTTTTGCTTCGCTGGCTCGTGGTTGAGCTCGACTATGCATGGTTGTCATGATGTGTTGACTAGGCAAACCTTGAAGGAAACCCACACTAAAGAAAATTTTGACTTCCAAAAAAGGTTATAAGTGTTATATATCAAAATTATCAATGCGAAAAGCTGATCACAATGGGCTAAGACTCAAAAATCTGACTTCAGGGTCAAAAATTTATATTTTTGAAATATTTGGCCAATCGGGGCCCGTGGGGAAATGCCCACTTTTAGGAATTTTTGGGAAATTTTAAACTATGAAGATTTAGGACTCAAAATTTCCATGAGAGATGCAGAAGGAGCTAACTAAGACAAAAAAACAAATTTGGATATTTTTGGAGTTGTCTAGACCATTTTATGACATTTCTAGTGTAGTTTTTCTCTATTTTCGGCTTCAAAAATAGAGTAATCATAAAACCAACATAATTTTTTTTTTCAAAAAATAATTTTGAAAAATTAGGGTTTGGTCCCAGATCTAGGATCTTATGTTGACTACCTAAACAATAAGGAAACACCCAACACAGGCAATATGATTATCTCTTTTAAGTATTGGATGTATATGATTATCTCTTTTAAATATTAGAAACACACAATCAAATGATCAAAGAAACACACAAGAAAACAATGTGATTATCTCCTTTAAGTTTTAGGTGTGAATCCCTAGGCTATTTTGTGTGTTTCATATGTGTTTTTTTGATCTTGCTTTCTTTTTCTTATTTTGGAATTAGAATGAGGGAACTCAACCAAAGTGGTGACTAGGAACACTAGTGCCAAACATGATTTCTCAAAAGAGTCTAGGGTACACCGCTTAAAACCCAGTGGGGGGTTTGCCTAGCTCTTCCACTCTAAAATAGTGTTTCCAACAGTGGGAGGTAGTTTGAATATTAGTGACCTATTCCATATTGAGAGAGTGCCCTATTCTATCTAAGGCATCTAGAGGGCAAGTTGGTGGAAGGAGGTGAAATCCAACATCACCAGTCTAAATTGGAGGTTGGTGATGAAATCCAACCTTACCAATGTTATTGTGATACGTGCAAGTGTGAGTGGTTATTTTTAACTTAAAAGAAAGCAAAAAAGGAAGAACTTAACGATCCTTTACTAGATGCATGCATAAGGTGCATTTTACTTTCAAAAATTTAGTATAAAAATAACTCACAAATGTATCTAGAAATGCAAAACCCTAAATGTTAGCCTACCCATTGGGTAGGATACAAGCAATCAAACCATAGAGATGCATTCCTACTTCTGATTTTTTTTGATTTTTATTATTTTTGTTATTTTGCATTATGGGGAAAGTAAAACTATACTTTTAACCTTTCTAAACAAACAAAATATGCGAGAAAAACCAAATAAAATACTTCTAAAACTACAAAATAAAAACGGAGGGTTTAGGTACCTACCTCATCACTTCTGGAACCTGCCATTTTTGGAATTCTGACCAGAAATCTCTCTGGTTTATAGCAACTCCAAGGTGGGACAAATAGAAGGTTTGTATTTGTACTAGGGTGGGATGAATATGCATTCATCCTAGGGTGGCATGAATAGTAGGTCAGGGTTCGTTTCAGTCCAAAACGACTAGCACCTGCAACATAAAAAGATAAAAAATGAGCTCCAAAATTCACCTAAAGAAAAAGGGAATAGGTCCCACCATGATCACCACTGAATTAGGGAAAAAAGGTGCACCAAATTATGATAAAAAATATATGTATCTATGTCCTATTGCGTGTGAGCACCAAGCGGAAGCATGCAAGTAATATGGAAAAGATAGCAAATAACAAGAAATGGAGCAAAGTAAATCAACTTATTATTAATTAGGAAGATAAAATATAGGTTAAAAAATATCCCCTTTGAGGGCTTAAATGATCAATACAAATATTTACAAATTGGGTGCCCAAGGATCAAAATCCTTCAAGTAACTCGGGTGCACATCCAATGTCTTTCCTCGTACCCATAATCGAAGTGGGCGGGCCAAGGTTACCACCGCTTGTATCTCAGATATTTATGTCCTATAATCATTCCTAATGCACTTTAGAGACCTGCACCTGCACACAAGGAAACCAAAAAACTTCAAATAGCAAGTGCGTATGATGTAAAACATGCAATCCCCACAGGCACTAAAAGACTAGTAATGGGCATATGCATAGATATTGTATCAAAATAACTCCAAATGATATGAAATTTTGTAGGGATGTAAATTAAGTGGTTTTGGGAATATATCACTAGAAATTGCATCGAAATTACATCCTTAGGTGTGGCGTAATCGCAGTGTTCTTTTCCAATCTACAAAACCTAAAGCAAGCAATTTCCCAACCTAAACGTATCTAAAACACCTAAAAATTGGAAAGAATGCATAAAATAACATTTTAAGAAAACCCATATGATAATATTTGCAAAATCAGTGATATTTTAGGTGTTTCTCCAGATGACCACCGTAGACCTGCGTGAGACCCTACAAAACACTAAAATTGAGATATCTCGACCAATATAACTCAGAATGATATGAAATTTGAACTAAAGCATAATATGAAAATATAGAAAATAACTAATTAAAATTATTCAGAAAATATTTGACAAATTTATATTCATAATAGGGTGTAATGAATAGGACTGTCACAAATTGGGGGCACTCGTGGGTGGGATGCCCACCAATTCCGCATAAATTTTACCACCAATTCCACTTGGGATTTATGAAAAACACTATGGGGGTATTATTGTCAAATTTGGTGAGGAAAGTCACTCAGATGGTTTGGTTATGAGACAAATTGTGCCTACTAGTTCACTCGCCAAGTTTGCTAGACCAGGTTTACTGACATGGTTGGTTTAGTGAATCTGAAGTGTCTAGACCAAATATGATTGTACTTCAATAGATATTTGAAGTTTGGCTAGCCTCTCCCCAAAGTTTGCTAGATTACGAACAAGATGTAATGTGGCAGGTTATCATGCATGTCAGTACTCATGCAATTAATGAATAATGTGGCAAAGATATTTACCACATGGGAGCCTTCTTCGAGTATTGGTTGTGGTGATGGTTGGACCCAATACCACCACTTTAGAGAGTCCACTAGCTATGGGCTCTTGGGTACGGATTACTCTAACTCCTTGATGTGATAACATGATTTTTTTGGCGATAACCCTTATGTTAGGATCTCCTCAGGATCAGCCTCCTTATGAGGAATGCTTATTGGGTTTTGGCTAAATACTTGCGTGTTATGCCCTGGGACACAAAAAGGGTGCAAAAATATATCCTCTTTGCTCTTAAAGCCTGTTCCCCTTATTGGTCCATATCTTTATGGAAACTGCAAGTAACCATATTGTTCATTGTTGGAGTAGTGCTTGCATATTCCCTTCATTAGCCTTGGATGAAATCCACCTCTTGTGCTCGACACAGCTACATTCCAGGTCTCCATACAGTTTGATGGATCTACCATTGTAAATACTGCACAAGACAAACAAGAGCAACAACTACCAGAGAGAGTGATGGAAAGGCAGTTTCTCTCCATTGTATTTTTCTTGATTAGAGTAGGAGCCGCTCTCCTTGTACTGCTTCCTAAAATACTTTAGGGGATATATTTTCCCCAGCAGTAGGAGGAGGCTTATGTTCAGGTGGAAAGCCTGAATATAGTAGAGGTGGGCCTTGTCGGGTGTTGATCGGATATTCTCTAGAATTCTCCTCCAACTTATCTAAAATTGGACATTGAATTTTGTGATGCTCTCTAGAGGTGCTCTCGTGTTGGTGGAGATGTGCATCAAGAGTTGAAAGGGATCTTGAGAGCCATAAAATATGTTGACTAGTTCTCCTGCCAAGTCTGCCCATGAGCAGATGCTCTTATGCCTGAACAGTCTGTACCACTGTAGTACCTTTCCCTCTAGAGATAGGACCAGAATTCTAATCATGACATCTTCATGGGTTATGCCATGGATGTTTGCTAAAGTAACAACATATTCGAGGTGCTCTATGGTCATTCCCTCAATGTCATTGTATTTTGTTAGGGTCTTCAGGGTATTTTTGGAATATCATGCCAACTTTGGAGATTTAGAGGGTCAGGATCATCCTAGCTGGGATAGCATACCTATGCCATTATATTAGTGGTCCTCAGAGATCACGTTTTGTGTTGTTGAGTCGGAGTCACCAGGTGAACATTTTTTCTTTGCTTGTGAGGTCAAGGCTACTCACCAAACCTTGATTCCTTCGGGGTGTCTTCTTTCAGCATAAAAGGCATCCACTGGTCATGAGATCTAGATATTTATCTCAACAAAGTTGTCAAGTGATTTTTCTAGATGAAGGCAAGATAGAGATTCACCAAACTCAGGCTCTCTTAAAATACAAAAACTGTTCATCCCACTAGGTGTGCCAAAAACTATTGGTTATAAAACTGCCTAAGTACAAAATATCATTTGTACACCCTAGACCTAGCCAACATTGAAAGGTCAAAGGAAATAAATGTCCTCCGGGCCAATCTCCAAAGAGGGTCGGTTCCTGTACTACTACCACCGATCGATTTAAATATTAAGGTTAAAATTAAATACGAATTAAAACAAAATGTCGGCTAGTCAAAGGCCAGCCAAAGTAATTCTCTCCTTGGTAATGGCAGTGCTCAAATCAAAAACTTCTTCAAGAAGTGATGATTTGGTTTTCATGGAATGCACCTGGGAAATTAGCAGAGATGGAAGATGGAAAAATGATTCAAGCGTCGGTGCATCAGAACTCAAGAACATCGCATGAATCAAGAGCTTGGATATTAAATTTTGGACACCATTTCATCATTTTACGCCTTGGAATCTTACCCTCAACATTGGATATCCAACAAACATTAACTTTGTTTCAAGAAGGAACAAAATCAGTGGAGTGCACCTCAAAAATAAACAAGATCACACCAAAATCTGGTATGTAGCATTTAATCTTGGTATCTCTTCAACAGGATTATGGAAATATTAATTTCATTACTCCAAGAATTAAATTCCACCAGTCTTCGATCTTTCCCGAAAAAATATCAGCAATAGTGACGCCTTTGAAAGAAAACTTTGTTGAAGGGATGGAGCAATAATTTATTTCGCCTAGGTAATTTTGGTGTTTTTGCCCATCAATATGGTTTTGCCCTTCACTTGAATAATTTTACCAGAAAATAGACAATTTCACCCAAAAATGGAATGAAAATGTCTTCTACCAAGAAAATGGGCAAAAATAATTTATTTCACCCCCAAGAGGGGTAAAAATGATTTTCGCCCCATCCCAGGGGTGACTTTGACTTTGACTGGAGCTTGAAGATGCTATTTCGGGACTTTCGCTCCAACCTGGGTGAAATTGTTGTTTCTGCCCAAAATGGGGTGAAATTACATTGGCAGATGCCTTCATTAAATTCTCTTTGACTTTGACTTGAGCAACCTTCTCTTGGATGATGTCGCTTCATCATTTTTGCCCCGAAAATCATTTTCAACTTGGATTTCACCCCAAAGAAGGGCAAAAATCATTTTTGCCCCTTCCTAGGGGCGACTTTGACTTTGACTTCACAAGGCACACATTTCACTTGATTTTCGCCTTAGGACGTCTTCAATTTGGCAATTCACCTTGAAGAAGGGAAAAAATGATTTTTGCCCCCGATGGGCATCTTTGAATTTGATCAATTTTCCATTTATTATTTTCGTCCCAAAAGTGCCCGAAAATGGATTTTCATCTCAAAAGTTCCCGAAAATGGATTTTTACCCCAAAAATGGATTTTCGGTGGTACATCTTCCCAGAGCCATGATATTCGGATCTTCAGCTCAATAGAGTCGCCAAGTGATTTTTCCAGATAAATGCAAGCCAGAGATTCACCAAACTCGGGCTCTCTTAAAATACAGAGATTGTTTGTCCCACTAGGTGTGCCAAAAACTATTGGTCACAAAAATGCCTAAGTACAAAATATCATTTGTGTGCCCTAGACCTTGCCAACATTGAAAGGTCGGAGGAAATAAATGTCCTTCGAGCCAATCTCCAGATAGGGCTGGTTCTTCTACTAAAACTACCGATCGGTTTAAAGATTAAGGTTCCAAGAAATAAATGGGAAATAATAGAAAGGAATGAGAAATATGGTTGTATTCTAGATATAAAAAGTGGGGATAAACTAACAACAAAAATTCGCATCAAGTATTAGTTAGCATATAACAGAAATAAAGGTACAGGAACCACTCATAGTTTGCCAAGATAACCTCCAAAACAACATTCCAGTATTCACTCCCTCACAAGCAGTAGATAAATCCAAATGCAGAATTTAAAATCAGAAAATAAAGGACATGAGTGTAATCAAGAATAACAAGCAGAATGAGATCAAAGCAATACTACTGAAGGAACCAGAAACTAAATGTCTTTCTATTTATGCAGAAAACTCAAAATAATTTTTCTACAGAGTGTCTATCCTCTTTCATTACAATGAAATGCTTAGTATTTATAGAGGATTTTACCTCTAAAATTAAATATGAATTAAAACAAAGTGTCAGCTACTCAACCAGCCAGAGAAATTCTCTCCTCAGTAATGGTAGTGCTCAAATCAAAAAATTCTGCTGGAAGTGATGATCCAATTTTAGTGGAATGCACTTGGGAAATCAATAGAGATGGATGATGGAAAACATTTTCCAAGCATTGGTGCATCAAAACTCATCAGCATTGCGTGGCAATCAAGAGCTTGGATATTAAATTCTAGATACCATTTCATCATTTTATGCCTCGAAATCTTACCCTCACTAGTGGAGACCCAACGAACATTAAATTTGTTTCGAGAAGGAACAAAATCAGTGGAGGGCACCTCAAAAATAAACAAGATTGGACCAAAATTTGGGATGTAGCATTTAATCTTGGTATCTCTTCAGCAGGAATTATGGAAATATTAATTTCATTGCTCCAAAATTAAATTCCACCAGTCTTCGATCTTTTCAAAAAAAATATTAGCAATAGTGACGCCTCCAAAAGAAAACTTTGTTGAAGTGAGGGAGCAAGAATTGATTTCGCCTAGGCAATTTTGGTGTTTTCGCCCATCAATATGCATTCGCCCTTCACCTAAATAATTTCACCCTAAAATAGAGAATTTCACCCAGAAATTGAATGAAAATGTCTTCTACCACGAAAATGGGCGAAAATGATTGATTTGGCCCCCAAGAGGAGTGAAAATGATTTTCATTCCACCCCAGCGGCGACTTTGAGTTTGATTGGAGTTTGAAGATGCTATTTCGGGACTTTTGTTCCAACCTAGGTGAAATTACTGTTTCTACCCAAAATGGGGCAAAATTACATTGGTAGATGCCTTCATTAAATTCTCTTTAACTTTGACTTAAGCAACTTGGGCGAAAATGTTTGATTTTACCCCCAATAGGGGTAAAAATGATTGATTTCACCCCCAAGAGGGGTGATAATGATTTTTACCCCATCCTAGAGGCGACTTTGACTTTGACTGGAGCTTGAAGATGCTATTTCAGGACTTTCGCTCCAACCTAGGTGAAATTACTGTTTCTACCCAAAATTGGGTGAAATTACATTAGCAGACACCTTCATTAAATTATCTTTGACTTTGACTTGAGCAACCTTCACTTGGATGATGTCACTTCATCATTTTCGCCCTAAAAAGCATCCTCAACTTGGATTTCACCCTAAAGAAGGGCAAAAATCATTTTCGCCCCTTCCTAGGGGCGACTTTGACTTTGACTTCACAAGGCACATATTTCACTTGATTTTTGCTCCAGGACATCTTCAATTTGGAAATTTGCCCTGAAGAAGGACAAAAATGATTTTCGCCCCCCTAGGGAAAAATTTGACTTTGACCAGTTTCCCATTTATTATTTTCGCCCCAAAAGTGCCCGAAAATGGATTTTTACCCCAAAAGTGCTGGAAATGGATTTTCGCACCGAAAATGGATTTTCGGTGGTACATCTCCCCGAAGCCATGACTTTTGATTCTTTGACCCGATTGTCTATTGTAATATATCATTGGAAAGCTTGGGAAGATATCTACAATATTTAAATTAATGGAACATCCATTTTATCCATTTTCATCCCTCTATAGGGCCTCCAAAGTCTTCATATTATATTTTTAAGTTGTGCTGGAGAAATTTCTCGGGACGAAAACTTTAATATCTCTCAATCCATTCAGGATATTGGGGTGATTCTTTCACCATAAGTCTAATTTTTCAATTCCCCTCCTTTGGGTAAATTTTCAAGTCCACAGGTGTTCATTTAGGCTGATTTCCCAAAATGGTTGCTTCTTGATTTTCGCCTCTTGACTTCTGATTGCAGTGTGGCAAAAATGCCAACAAATTTTTTTTAAAATTTTAATACTAAAGAAAGCAAGACTTATTTGATGATACATATGAATTTGGATATGATATCGATTGGTTCACTTGCCATTCCAAATTATCATAATACTATGATCCAATATGAACAAACTAGTATTTTGTGTGTTCTGTCATATTGTTGCAAGGAAGTTGTAGTATTTGTACTTGGTGCTTTATATGTCATTAGGTTATTTTATCCAATTATGGGGTATAGGGGAAGGTAGGGTGGTTAAGCCTTATTCTAGAGTTGTTTTCCCACAAATACTAGAATGGATAAAGAAGGATAATGCTTGTATTCAATATATAGAAGTCAGTTTAGGATAAGTGAAGGATTTAATTTTCGTACACAGTGAAGAGTATTAAATATAAATACTTTTTCAATAATATTATGATAGTTAGAATTTTATATGATGATGAATTTTCCTTTAGGCGAACTTGCATTCAATTGATGTTATGAAAAGCAATTATATATATATATATATATATATATATATATATATATATATATATATATATATATATTCATTTTAGCATTAAGTTAGTCTTTAAATATGCAACAAAATAAAAGGTTATATTTTGATAGTTTGATTTGGATATCAAGTACTAAAGTCTTTTTACAATTTGATTGAGCGTATTTTGTATGTCTCTTTATAAGAAATATTATAAGACTTTAGTAAATGGTAATGGAAGTATGTTAGATGAGTTTGAAATGAATTTCCTTCCTTGGAAAAATGGTGTTTTAGTTTAGTGTAAGAGGGAAGCTTAAAAGAATATGCAACTAGTTTTTAAATTCTCTTATGCTATAAGGAAAAATAAATAAAACAGATGCACTATTTTTGTATTCATAATGATATTTATTTCAAATTTAAGCTATGAAAGTGGATGTAGAATTATATCTCTTACTTTATATTCAATTGAAGAAATAATTCTTTTAGAACAATTTTATTCCCCAAGAATGAAAAGTATGAAAAATAAAATAAACTATTTGGTCTAATATCTTGTTTCTACTTTCAATCTATGATTAGTTAAATTGAGATTTATTTGGTAGTAGGAAATTGGTTTTGTTAAAATATGTATAATCTAATCATGTTTAGGCCAAGGCCAAAAGTGTAAAGAGGTGCTTATGAGTGTCATTTATGTAGCCTACATGAATGTGATTATGTAAGCCTATGGGCCCTTTTTCATAGTTCACTCTTAGTGGTATTGGTTAATCCACATAAAGGGTAATATATTATTATTTTATTATAAGGTTAACCTCTCATTGGGGACATGGTATCACTGTAAATACCACTCAATGAGATCCTTTTGTATCAAAATGTGAATAAATTTTGATGTATTAGGGTGCCCATGGGCACACACCTTATACTTCTTGTTATCTCCCTCTGTTTGGTTTCCATCATTTCCTATTGTTATATTTTAATCATTTTTTTCTTATTTTAGGTATATGATTATGGTGAATGCATATTTTGGAAGGTTTCTAGAAAATATTGTGAATTCAAATATAGCATCAAAGCAAATTTTAGAGTAGCATCACTCCTTCAAGTGAAAAGATTGGTTTTTTATCTCTTCATAGGTTCATTTACTCTTTAAAATTTCAAATTATTTTAAATTCAAATTAGCTTTTGGTTCCAAAATATCCCACCTAGAATTGATAGGTCTCTTTTTCTTTATGCACAACCTATTTTCTTCCATCCACCATATTCAATGCAAAGTCGACAAGTGTAGAACAACATGATATGTGAAGTTGGAATTTTTGTGAGCTACTATTTGGAAGGAGGGATGTTTCAATCCCATTTTTTCCATCTTTGAATTCACTATAGTCATATACCATTCAAATTTACTATCTCCATACCTACTAGATGAGAATGGCATAGTGGTAGGGACTTATCTTACTTGGAAGGACGTCATTAGTTTAAATCCAAGAGTAGCCATTTTCATTTTGCTTTTTATTTTGCATAGAAGTGGATAAAAGGGATTCCTCCTATACCTTCAAATTGTATTGCACAATTGGAGTGTAGTGATTAAGATAGTTTGATTGGAGCTTCAAGTGGATGGTTTGAATCCCTTAGGTCAATTTTAAAAAAAAAAACTTCCTTTTTCCAAAAAAAAAGAAAGGATATAAGCTAAAGTGAAGGGAAGACTCCATTAGCCTCAAAACCATTGAGTGGCATAGTGGTCAATTAGTTGGCTTGTAAATGTGATGTCATGGTTTCATACCTCGATGTCATCTTCTTTTGTTGCAAGTGAAAGTTAATTGTACCCATAGAGCTTTTGGTCTCTTTGTATTCTCAATTGTGTGCATAGTGCAATGGCTTGGATGCTTTCCTTGGAATCAATCCATCTCAAGTTTGATCCCCCTTAGTTCAAATCTCTCTCTCTCTCTCTCTCTCTCTCTCTCTCTCTCTCTCTCTCTTTTATATATATATATATATATATATATATATATATATATATATATATGTATGTTAAGCCAATATAAAAAATAGTTGTTAAACACCAATTCATTTATGCAACAACCAATCTAGTGATGACACATTACAACAATTGATTAAAAAAAATTCTAAGGTTTGGCATTTGATTAATTGTTTTCTCATTTAAGTGCTAATCTAAATAAATCTTGTGGAGGCCACAAATTTTGCATACAAAAGTGTTTGGAGCCTATGTTTTTTATATTGCATATTTTTTAAGCTTTAAGTTGTGGTGACATCAATCTAGGGACCTGTTATAGATCTGTTTATGTTTTTTGTGTAATATGGACTCCTTAGGGTATGCTACCTACCTTAAAGGGTCAAATTATAAATGCTTTGGAGTATTGTAAGAGGAAAGGGAACTCCATTAAGAATTGTATTACAAAGTTGAAAAATATTGAGACAAAATTCTTAAGAATTAGAAATAAGTTGTTTGATGATGAAGATAAGAAAGGAGGAGGAATAGCATAGGCCCACTAGAGCATCCATTATGAAGGGGAGGTACTACCTCTAATGCCTTCTCTCCTTGGCCCTCTCAAATTAGATTATGGGGTTTGTTGAAATATGTATAATTTGATTATGTTCAATCTAAGACCAAATGTGTGATGAGATCCTTATGAGTGCTATTTATATAGCCTATGAACAAATGATTATGTAAGATAATGGGCATTCCTCATTTATGTAAGCCTATGGGCATGTTCATGTAAGCTTATACACCCCTTTTCATATTTCACCCTTAGTTATATTTGTTAATCCACTTAAAGGGTAATTTATTATTATTTTATTGTAAGGTTAACCTCAAGGTTAAGTTAATGTCGACTGAGGTTAACCTCTCATTGGGCTTTTGGTATCACTATAAATACCCCTAATGAGGAACCATTTGTATGATAAGTGTGAATAAAATGTGATATATTGGGATGCCCATGAGAATCCATCTTATACTTATTGTTGTCTCCCTTTGTTTATTTTTCATCATTTACTATTACTATATTTTAATTACCTTTTATTATTTTCTATATACGATAGTGGTGAATGCATGCTTTAGAAGGATTTTGGAAAATATTATGAATTTGAGTATGTTTTTAGTTTGGAAATAAATTTATAGATTTCTTCTTATAGCATTTTCACTAGAAATTGAATCCAAGTAATCAAGTGTTAATATTATATATGTCATAGCAATATATAGAATCAAGTTAAGGTTTTGAAATTTTAAATCTCACTAAGACAAAACTTTATCAACATCTAACATGCTCAAACTTATCTTAATTATATTATGAGCAATAACCTATATAAGCAAATTTAAGCCTCATTTTTAGTGTGTTTGTGCTACCATATTCAAGAGCAAATTGATTTTTGATCTAACATTATTATACTCGGCCTTCTTATCTTAATAGACAAGTATAGAACTATTCCTAAGAAAATTAGCAGATATAAAAGGAAAATTATTAACCTTAGGAGAAACTGTTGAAGACAAGTTTCTTGTTCAAGTAATCCTAAGAGCACTTCTAGATAGCTACAAGCATCTAGTCACATATTTACAAATTCTAGGTAAAGATACATCATTTGATGAGTTAGTCAATATCCTACAAGAATATGAGGTGGAAAATTTAGTAAAAGATGAAATTACTAACAATACCTTAGTCTCAAAAGATAACCCACAAGTAAACGTTACCTCATTCTCAAAAGGAAGATCTAAATGGAATAGTAGATATTGTCAAGTATGTAGAAAGAAATAACATAGTACAAACTATTGTAGATTCAATCAAAGAAATCAATTTCAATAAAATCAAACAAATTTTGGAAGCCAATCAAGTAGGCCATTCCAACCAATACAATATCAAAACCAATATAATCCACATCAACAATAGTTTCAGTGTCCATATACCTCTCAGAATCAATAAAATATTCCTCAATATAGAGAAGGAAATTAAAAACGACACATAGTTCAAGAAATTCAAGAACTGGAAGAACCTACAGATGAACATGAAGTCAAAGCTCTTTTTGCTAAAATAGTATTCAATAAAGATACTAATTATTTATTTAATCAGGATATAGACAGGGAGCAAAATGAAGAAAGCAAAAAAGAAGAGTTCCAATTCTAGAACTAGGATGAAGACCATATTGAAGACTAGAGTCTTCAATACCCAAATAATGTAATACATGGGGGGTTTTGGAATATATTAAATTATTTGGTACATGCTAATGTACCACCTTGGGTACATATTTCCATTAGGATTTTGTCTTAGATTAAGGTTTCAGTAGTTACTTCATGCAATGTAATAAATGCACAAGTGTTAGAATATGCAATGATGTAAATGTGCATGTAGTCCACATGTACATGAGTCATAGGTTAGGTAGATGAAGAGTCATGAGTAGATGAAAGGCCAAGGGACATATCTCCCTATATATAGGCCTTTGATAGAGTGAAGCAGAGGATAGAATGTAAGAGAGAAGCATATAGAATAGTAGAGCATAGTGATGAGAAGAGAAGGTAGATACAATGTAGATCATGCAAGAATTTTTGAAGTGTTTAAGAGCTCCATTATATTACATTGTACTATTTCGTGAGCTTTCATTAATGGCTATTTTCTGAGTTATTGCAAAAGTTTCTTATAAATTTTTCTTGCATATTATATTACCATTATCATATAGTTAATATTGCTTGCTCATTTTAGATCTCGTGGTTGCATTTCCTTTAATATAGCAAAATCTAAGTCTACAACAGAGGCAACAACAAAGTCCTAAGAAGAAGTAGTAATAAAATCCATGAAATATCTATTAGAAGAGCACATAGATGCACCAAATGAAGGGTACATGAGAGAAGATCTTGGAAAAGAACATAAAACAATAAAACAAAATGTTGAAGAATCAAAGAAAACAAAACATCAAGTTAAGGTTACATCATATCATCACACACACCACCATGAGCAACAATAATCTTAGAGGCATGGCTTAGGGTATTAATATTATTATGGATCTACACAAAGTCAGAAAGGCATCAAGTATGGCAATGTTTGGCAAAAAAAGCATAGTAATTCTATATTTCAGAGTGGTGTAGCAACATCATGAAACAATAAGACCAATCATTTAGAATATCAGAGTAGAGCAGCTAAAGCATATAGTCAATAGAGCAGTTGTGGATATTCAAGTGGCACAATGGTAGCTTGACATCATCATAGACCGCTACCAATCAAGATTTCACTTGGATGGAGGGCTATTCAAGATTGGTACCCATTGTCAACATTGCTAAACAAATCATATTATATAATTTATTCTCATATTTCAAGGATAAAAAAATTTTAAGGAGGTGGAATATTATGGTACCTAAGGATAGGAATATGGGGATATGATATTATATTGTATATGGATAGTATAGGTAGTTGGCATGGACCACACATAACCGAAGGTTTATTACATTATAATAATATATAGTAATGAGTGGGATAAGGTTTTAGGAGTTGGCTCCCCAAAGTAGCATTAAAATATGGGTATATAAAGAATGGATATTGTCATTGTAATAGGCAATATATCAAGTATTCTATTTTAACAATATTGGCTCCTGGAACATATCTCATTTTGGAAGATATTTTGGATTGTTCCTTTATTAAGGAATAACATTGGTGTTTTCCTACTTGAAGGGTATTATCACATCTTTTCTTGTGTGGATTAATCATTGTGGTTGATTTATTTAATAATTTAAAATATTTTTGATGCTTTTATATTTATGAGAAGCAAAGGTTCATAATAGATCTAGTCTGTAGCATCAAACTATGGGTATATAAAGAATGAATATTGTATTGTAATAAGAAATATATCAAGTATTCTCTTGTAACAATTTTGGCTCATGGAGCATATTTCATTTTGGAAGACATTTTGGATTGTTCCTTTCTTAAGGAATAACATTGGTGTTTCCCTACTTGAAGGGTATTATCACATCTTGTCTTGTGTGGATTAATTATCGTGGTTGATTTATTTAATATTTAAAATATTTTGGATGCTTTTATATTTATGAGAAGCAAATGTTCATAATGGATCTAGTCTATCCATAGTACATCAAGAGAAAAGAGCAATAATGAAAAATCATCTACTCTAGAGGATTGTGGACTCCTCTAATGCAAACAATTGTGCACTTCCTTGCTTACAATAGGAGAAGATCGCTACATCCTTAGCTATTCCACAAGTTGAAAAAAATATAAGAACAAAATTATTATTCATATCAAATTTCTAATCACAAGTCTTGGTTAGCTAACCATTTGACAATGCTTGAAAAATATTTTGGAGATAGATTATTACCAAAAAAATTAAAAACACATTGAATTTTCACTACATTGGGCAAATCCTACCAAAGAAATAATTTGAGCAAGTTGTCATCCAGAGGTTGAAAAAGGAACAAGATGAGAGGACCCAAGGCACCCATGATTCATCGAGCAGAAAACACTAGAGGACCATCTAGGATCCCACCAAGAAGGAACCTTTGTTGCAAGCTAAAGTTGAACCTCAAACTCCTTATGCCTCAAAGTTAAGTTGATCAACAAGAATGAATAACACCAATCCATAAGCCTTTCCAATGGTAGCTAAGTCAACCTTATCATTGGTTGGATTCTTTAAGCCCTTTCAAAACAGATAAAAGGGTTCCACCTTTGGCAAGGCTTCAACCCAAACAATGACTACAAAATCTTCTTATCCCTAGAGGAAAGAGGATGCAGGTCAGAATAGCTTCCACATCTATTTGGGTTTACAATGACTATCAAACTACTCAAAATCCTTAGTGCAATCACAATATGGCATCAACCACAAACCTTAGGAAATAAAACCCAACAATCATGGAGGAAGAAGAGGGGCTCAAGGTGACTAGATAGAAAACTGATAACAAGAGAAGCTTAACAATTAACAATCTACAAAAACTAAAGCTTCATAGAGATTTCAAGTTGTGAAACCTTCACAGACCAATTAGGTTTGTTGGTCTATACAGAGGTCACCTTGAATATCCATGGCAAAGGAGCAAAAGAAAACCAAAAGAGGAGGTTATCTTTGACACACCTAACAGAGTAGAGTGTCTGGTAGTTTTGATCACCACCAAAACAATAGAAAATCAACAATAGGTGGGCCAATGACAAAGGACATTCCTCCAAACTAGGAAAGATACAAGAAGGCAAAAACTGGAATCTTGGACAATGTAAAGAATAAAACTTTGCCAAAGGAGCTAGTTAGGACATGGAGAAGGAAAACCATTAGTTGCCATTGGATGACTCAGTAAACTCAAAGAGACCAAACACAAGGGGAAGAATCGAAGTCCAATTTTGGTCCTATCACCTCTAGCAACTAGACACAACATCCTAGGCAGTAGATGGTGTATTTAAAGCAACAACATGGAGACGACTCAAGGGGCAACAACAAACCTAAGGACATTAATGGTGAAATATCTTAGAGGTCTAATCATGATGGATCCCTAGTATGGTGATCAATAGAGCAATGAGAAAAAACTACGTCCCATCAAACCAACCCATCTACAACAATTATGGCTACAAATTGAGAGACCTCGATATCATCCACAATTGATGTCGAAAAGACTAAACAAAATTTTGAACTAAACATTTTGAATTCCTACATAAATTTTTGGGGGAAAGTTTTCTCATCTATAAATATCCACTTCTTTTATGTTGTAAGGGATCAAAAACCATTGTATCCATGCTTAGTATCTGGTATGTAGCTCTTCTTTCACTCTTCTTCTCTACAATAGTCTAGCTCAAGCCGTAAGTCATTTTGTTGGTAAGCTTTGAGCCTCTTCTTCGGGCATATATGTAATCCGATTATGTAATATATGAGAAGGTATGACTATTCCTCTTATATCATGTTTCTTTTGCATACATAATTATAGTGCTTTATGTTTGGCAAAACTATGTTCCTTGTGCATTGTTGATAAATGATGCATGTGTTCATGATTCCCATTGTTATATGGAAGGGCTTTAGGATCTTGGTGCATCATCTCCCTTCAATAGGATTTTACTTTTAAGTTATTTCATTTTTTATTATTGTTTTTCTCGTACCCTCTTTTCCCTTATAGAACCCAATAGACTAGGATAGCTTAGGAAAAGAACGTCAAGATCACATCCAAACAAGGAGCTAGCCTTGATAAAAACCTTGGAGGTCATCCCTAGAGCCATGTCGCATGTTCCCTAGACTTTTGAACTATGCATGACCAATGAATTCATCTGACAACTACATTGGATGGTCACCATGCTCAGACCGTTAAACAACACATCCAAATTCCATTTATTATCCTACAACTACATAGTCACAACTTCCAAATAAAATTTAACTAATTAAGGTTAAGAGCAACAAGTCTTTCCCTCTTATTCATATAGAATCTTCTATACTTAATGGAATTTCCAAAATATAACAAATATGCTATAACAACAATATCTAGAGATTCCCTTATTAATGGAAAGTCAAATCCTAAATAATAATATTGTTTAATCTATCTTAGAATATATCTATTAACATAATTGTTTACATCACAATAGTGGTTCGATCGTAGCATGGATGCAATATGACTACAAACAATTGCAACACTATTGTAATTACTTTTATTCCTCTTGTTGATGTAGTTGTAGTTCATCCTATCTCTAGCTAATTTGGGGATGAAAACTACCCCTTATTCTAATTTATTAATATAAATATAAAGTGTTGACTATTGTTTATAATATTTACAAGATGGCTCAATAATTACTATAAGTGGTTCCATAATGGTGTACACGAAGCATCATTATTATGCTAAAGATGAACCCAAAATATGGCATTTTTGGGGCTCATTAAAGACTCAATTGAAAATATTATTAATGAAGGACCACTTATAAAAATAATCATTGGAGTACATAATTAGTATTGACAATGAAAATATTCCAAGTAATTTTCTTGTACAAAAGCTTTTCTTTGTAATCTTATATTTTTCACATGTTTGTATACCTTGGGTTTAAATGATTTGTGTACCTTAATCTCAAAGTTACTAATAAGACTTAATTTACAATGAGATGCATGAAAAGATTGAAATCCAAAGAGATAGGCAGGTGAACAAACATAAAGGTACAATGAACTTTTTATTTAACCACGCGAGAAAGTTTCAAATATCCAAGAGGCATGTAGACTTAGTTGTGAACTCTAAAAGTCCATATAACATTGTAATTCAATATTTCATTTATTTTCTCTTTGTCAGTATCTACTACCTAACTATGCATTCCCTACTCATTACGAATAAGTGATATTTCTAACGATCAAGTTTGTAGGTGCTGAACTATTCTCTAAGCATAAGCATCCCAACTTTATAACTTATATTATAAAACAACTCATTACAAATAAGTGACATTTCTAACGATCAAGTTTGTAGGTGCTGAACTATTCTCTAAGCATAAGCATCCCAACTTTATAACTTATATTATAAAACAACGAGGTGGAAAAGGTTTGATGGATGCAGCCCCTATGGTTTGAACCCTACGCTTGTCAACTACTAAAAATAGTGTGGTTATAACCAACTCTCCTATCAAGCAAAAAGAAAAAAAATTATAGCTTATATAGTCTAAATATATAGTACATTTGCATGTTTTTGGAATATAAAACTTATGTGATATATATTATTCAAACTTCGTTATAAAGTCTATAAGTGCTAAGTATTCTCTAAAAGATAGACATCCAATATTATATATTATATATATCTTATATAGTCAAGCATGTTAAACATATTTTTGGATTATAAAACTCAGTTGTGTCATATACATTGTTTAAATTTCTTTGTTGCATTTTCGCATTCAAAATAAGAATTTCAAAATGTGGTGCTTAAAAAATTCTTCGTTGAAGCAAATCTTCTAGAGTCGAAACTTTTCATGTTGTTTGTCATTATACAAATGATATGTTTCCACATATATCTAGAACTCAAAGTCCCTCGTTCATTTATGACCAAATATAGATTTTAACAAGAAGACATGGGATCAAACCTAGGGAACAATATTTCAATGCATGTGTTGTTAAGTTTATCATTGCTTAACAATTTCTTGAAACAAAATACCAAAAAAGAAAGATTGGATTTTAAAATTTGACATAATCAAGTACGTTTTGAGGCAAAAGTTGAAAACGAGATTGAAATCCCTTAATTATATAAACTATCATTCTCCAATACTAGCTCTACCTAAGAAACAAATATAAAAGTTCCTCTAAAGACATACAATGCAACCATTTATCTAAAAGGGGTAGAATATACCATTTACAATAAATCATGCATTGACTATACTTAAATATTTGGGCTTGTTAGCTGCGAGCTTACTACAATGGTAAGGGCTTTGGCCTCTCTTTAGGAGGCCCAAGGTTCAAACACCACTTAGTATGAGGGGATTGGGAGCCCTCATAAAAACTTGTGTAAACTCATTAAAATATATATATATGAGTTTCTTTTATTGAGGAAGGTCTAAAATCTTCATCTAAAATATTTACATGTTTTTAACTTTGTATCTTAACTTTATTCATTATGTAACCATATTTTTTATATTTAATGACATTGTAAAACTGATTTTGTTTGACTACTTGATATGCCCCTTATAATCAAATTATAAAAATTGAGGACGCAATAATTTTTGGCTTTGATCACAATTATTGAGAATAATTATTTTTAAAAGATTGGTCATATTTGATTGAAATGGACCCCGCCTCTATTACATTACCACCATATATCATATAGTGGTATTTCAAAAACTTGGTAATTATGCATGTAGCACTTGGCAAGATTTAAACGTGTTGAAAGTTGAGGAATTTAACAAAGTGAGTTCATGCCATTTGATTATTGAGGGTATTTATTAAAAATAGAGTTTTTTTGATAAATGGTTTCTAATGATTATATTTACTTTTAAAAAAATACGTGCACAATAACAACTATATAAAATTATCATATTTCAAAATAAATAAAATAGATAAGAAATTAAATGGTTTTTGTTTTGCAGCATTATAAATGATCCCTAAAATGTATTTAAAATTTAATTGAATTACTTATATTATTGTACAAGAAAACATACAATTAAAAGACACTCCTTTATATATCTTTTTCATGTGACAACCACAAATTATTAAATTAATACATATTTATTAATGATCAATAATTCTCATCTCCTATGTCTTTGAGGTAGAACTATGAGTAGAACCATGAGGGATACCATAATGGTAAGTTTTTGGTTTTTATTAGGAGAGCCAAGTTCAAACCCTAGTAAGAGGGTACTAAAACCCCTCATAAAAACTCATGTAAACTCATATTTCTAGTAACTGCAAGCTTACTGCAATAATAAGGGCTTTGGCGTCATAGGAGTTTCTCACATTACCCTAACCAAAAAAATAAAGCAAAAAAATTATTTATTTCATAACATTTAAAAATAATAATAATAATAATATTATTATCATTATTATTATTATTATGCAAGTTTCATTGCATAATAAGCACTGGTTGATCCATTGCCCCGAAGGTGTTGTCCTAACCCCCACCCCTGATCCTAAGCCCAAGTCGAGTCCCCCTAAGGCCAGCTCCTCTCAAACGACTCCCCAGTCCTCCGAAGTTCCGAAATTGTCTGCAATAAACAGAAAATTGTTGAGAATGTTGCTAGACTGAGGAAAAGGGCTAGAAGTGCTTCCACTGACAGTGATCATGAACCAGAACAGAAGATAGAACCTGAGAAAAAGCTGCTTCGTGCCTCTGTACGGCTAAAGAACAAAGCTAACAGGAGTCTTTGTTCATTGACTCTGACAAAGACACCAAGGATGGCCCTAATCTTTGTTTGCAGGAGTATATAATCAAATCAACTTCAAATAATATTGCTCAACTTGTTGATTTGCGCAATGCCCTGACTCTCTGTTTTTTCAGGAAATCTTTCTCTGAAAGGGATGTAAATGTACCTGATGCTAAACAGAAGAATAAGCAGGTCAAGACTGAGGATTCTCCTGTTAATGGCAATGATGCTGAAGCATACCTTTTCACTACAAGCCTGCATGACCTCACAACAAAGCCTGCTTCTGCTAAATGAAAGATGGTTGTCGTTTTTTGTTTTGTGTATTGGTTTCTCCTTTTCTCCCATCTCTCTATGCTTTTTTTTTTCCCTCTCTTTGTGTTGGTTGAGGATAGCCTTTCTTTTGCTTTTGTTCTGTTTTCTAGGCAGGTTGAGGATTACCTCAAGTTTTGAATCTATGATGTTTTAAAGTTTCTGGTTGGTGCTCCTATGAACTGATATTTTTATTTTCAGGTTTTGGGCCCCTTTTTAATATATATATCTAACCGTTCCAAAAAATAATATTATACAAGTTGCATGCATAGTCTTTAAACCAATATCTCAAGAATTTTTTTTTTTAATATTATTTGTACCACTACTTTATTTCGATGAAGTAAAGGTTATATTTACTTGTAACTCCTTTAAAAAAAATGACAGATGCTTTCTTATTGCATTTGAATTTAGGATGCCTTTGCCATTCTATATTAAATTGGACTGAAAATTATTTGAAGTATTGTTTATTTTTTTTGTTTTTTTAAATAAAAACAGAAAATTTACTATAAAAAAAATTATATGAAATTTATAAGATTTTTAAAATAATAAAAAAACTTGGACCGTTCAAAGAAATCATTTATATTTATAGTACATTTATGTTGTCTTATCACCCACTGTCCTTTTAAAAACTAAAGAAGTTCATTAAGCTGCAACCCTTTTACCTGTATCAGTGAGTTGAAAGCCAACAACAGATGACAGTTATCGGATGATCTTACATATTCATTGTTACATGTTATTACCTAACAACACATGCAACTTCGATCACATTTAGAATGGAGTCACCCATATTTCTTGAGTATGATACTGCTTCATATGGAAGATTAGAAGATTATTGGTTGTTTGTGAGTTTGTAAGTTTACCATGCATTACCCTACCTGGTGATATCTACTATTTGAAATAAGAGAAGCATGCGCGGCAGTCCTAGCCAATTTCATTCTAATAAATACCAAGGATATTAATTTCATGCTCTGCAAAAGTTTCGAGAAACTTTCGACAATTTCATATAGCTAAGAATAATAGCCGTCAATGAGCATGCCTATCTTTGCACATAAAAATATAGACTTGAATAAAGTTAAATATGTTTGCAGCAAACACCATAATTGTAAAATCTGGGATATATTTGATAATGCAATGCATCTTTCATAGCAATGTTTACAAAACCAATTAAAACTGCAAAATACTGTTGGATAGTGTCAATCAACACATTTTACTCAGTCCTTGCCATATACTTGACCCAAAAAGAGACAGTACTTCGGTGGTAAAGCATGTTAAACACGGTATTAGTTCAAGTGATTAAAAATATGGGTTTTTAATGAGGAGATGAAAATTCAAATTTTATCTGGTTCATTAAAATATTATTATATTATAATGATGATATAATACAAGAAATATATCATTTCAATCTCATATAACACATTTATATTAAAAAAATATATGTAAAAAGATTGTTGAAAGGTCCTTGGGTTTGAATCCAAGTATGGTCCATGTTTCTCTAACACAGCGTCAGAGGCGGGCTAAGTAAGCTGCTCCTATGATCCAATAAGGACCCCACCTGCAGTGTTTATTGTTAGATTATGGATTCGAATCTTCGATCATTCGAGTTTTAATTGCTTCTCTAATAAATAGCTTTCTTGTGTGTAATGTTTCTAAATACATCAATGGTGAAATTTGAACCTCTTGACATTTAAGTATAGCTGTCTATGTGACATCTTGACATTTCAAGTCTAGCTCTGTGACCTATCATTATGAGACAATCATGTGAAGAGTGTCCGATGTGAGAAAAGGAAAGAGTTTATTTATTAATATAATATTTTATGAGGTTCGAGGTATAGATTAATTGGTTCGACCAAACTCCGTAATGGAGGCGGAGGTCCAAGGTTCAAATCTCAGACCTCGCTGGAAGGTTCAAATCTTAGGCCTCGTTGGACGGAACACTTGTCCCTTTCTCGGTGTTTTCAGCGGTGTAAAAGGTTTAAAATTATTGTGGCATGGTGGTTATAAGGGCAGACTACGCGAAGATCTGTGTGGTGTAAAAGGTTTTAAATTATTGTGGCATGGTGGTTATAGGGGCAGACTGCGCGAAGATCTGTGTGGTGTAAAAGGTTTTAAATTATTGTGGCATGGTGGTTATAAGGGCGGACTAAGCGAAGATCTGTGTGTAAAAGGTTTAAAATTATTGTGGCATGGTGGTTATAGGGGCGGACTAAGCGAAGATCTGTGTGGTGGCTTCCGGGACGGACAGCGCACAATATTGTGGCGGCCATAAAAACCAGATAACCTGCTCAGATTTGTGGCGGCTACCGATTCTATCATGTAAATTCAAAAAAAAAAAATATATATATATATATATATATATTCTTCTATAGAAATCAGTACCTAGTACCTTAGTATTTCTTTCTG
Organism: Wollemia nobilis; assembly: GCA_028583015.1. Classification (NCBI taxonomy): domain Eukaryota; kingdom Viridiplantae; phylum Streptophyta; class Pinopsida; order Araucariales; family Araucariaceae; genus Wollemia; species Wollemia nobilis. The sequence continues at coordinate 9,204,574 of JAQPPZ010002554.1, forward strand.
ATCCAGGTTCATATTATCTGCCTTCAAACTAGTTATAAATTTAGGTAATGTACTCCAAGGTTTCTAGGGAGTCATGTTAAGGTTTTTCAAATAACTTTCTTTACATTAGTCCTTGAGATACAACGAACGTTGCAAGAAAAGGCTATAATATAAAAAAACAACTTATTCCGTCCAGCGTCTGTGACATAAAGTATGTCAGAATTGTTTTCTGTTTGGAGGGCAGAATTTTGGTTTTGCTATTCCATGGAACACAAATAGTTCTTTAACAATACTTCAAATATATGATTTGGCATTACAAATTTATGAAGCCCATCTCCTAGTGACAGATAAATGAGTTGTTTTCTACTTGAAGGGCAGAATATTGGTTTTACTATTCCATGGGACTCCAACGGTTATATAATATTTCTTCAAATATATGATTTGGCAATATATATTTATGAAGCTCATGTCCTAATTAGCTTTCACTAATTCAAAGCTTGATTTTAGCATTATAAATATCGTAAGCAAACAATATCAAGACCTCATGATTTGGATGTATCGTTAAATTTGTTCACACTTTCATTACAAGTTGCTAAGCTTCCTTTGGAAACTTGACAAATTCAAAATTTAAATGGCAGCAAAGATCTGAATGGAGACCAATAACTAAGTTTGGTTCTCATGACAAACAGTTCCACAGGTCGTTAATCTCAAGCTTCGATGGGTTGTCTAATTAAATCAACTATAAAAATCCTGGCGGAAGGTAGACCGGATTGCCTCTAGACTCTAAAAGGACCAGAAAGCCACTCTAAATTTGAACTTGGTCGGACAGAGAAAGGCAACATCATCTAACATATGAAAGCCTTAGAATTGATTTTTTAATTTTTCCCAAAATGTTTTCTACACCACGTGTACACTTGGTAGAGGTATTGTGTAGATAATTGACGCTCAGTATAATTGATATGTTGCATTTGGAATGGTCTCAATGTGATATTACTGTAGCAAGGTTCATTTTTCATTGTTTACATTTGATTTCATTTTGTTAACTTCATTTACAAAAACTGTATAAAAAAATTTGAATTTATCTTGTAGTCATTTACAAAACTCATCACAGTCCATTGACTTTTCGGCTGATATTTTAAACATATTCCATTATAAAATGCAAATAGGAAGGTGATTGTCGAAGTCAAGATCAAACCAGCATGCCTAGTTTGCATATGCAACCCCCTTGGAAAGAAAGGAACTTTTCCCTTCATATAGCTTTGTTTCACCTCTTTGGGTCTCAACCTTTTATATCAAATGACAATAGACTTTAGTGTTAAAAGATATCCAGGTTCAAAATATCCAACTAAAATAGCACAAACCCCCCACCAACCCTCAGTATCAGCCAAAAAAAACATAACAAAACTAAGCTATATGACAGTTTCATGCTTGTTGTCTGTCCCCATATGGATAATATGCATTGTGCTCCCAACTAAGATTTATCCCCTTTGTTCTTAATCTCCATTTACAACCTTATATTCGTGAGATGCAGGAACTTAAAAGCAAAGGTTAAGGTTCAGAAGGAATACAAAAATAAACATTCAGTCATACAGATTTTCTGCTAGAACATTCTATTTTTTTGAGCTTGGCATGGAAAAATGGAACTACAGCAAGAATCACATATAGAACTTTCTTTATCTTGATTAAGGGACTAGGCGTGCCAAACATAGCACAAGTAGGGTGATTTGCTAAGAGTGGGGTAGACCCCTTTTCGATTAAAACTCCATTTTCAGAATATACCTGTGAAGATGAGGATTTTTTATGCCTTGGTCAGGCCAACTATTACTTATGGGTCAGTGGTTTGGGGTCTTAGCCTTGGCCTGACTGAGTGGTCATAGGTTGAACGAGTCCAGACACTCTTTCTTCGACGATTCATTCGTTGCAAGGGCATAGTCCCCCGCTCTATTATTCTGGCAGAGTTTGGGGCTTCTCCTCTCCAGCTTGAGATTATCTTCCTGATTATCGGTTATCTTCACAGGATCCGTACTTTCAAAGATACCCCTGAGGGTTGCAGGCGGTACCCTTACCTCGCCCTTCACTCCTCGATGGAACTCTCTCCGAGTTCTCGGGGGTCGGAGGAATTGGTATTTTCAGGTTTCTGCCCTCCTGGCCAGCATTCAGATACAGATAGACAAGCTCCCCCTTATTCTTTGGGTGTTCTCCCCCCCTCTCGGCTTAGTAAGGAGAGGATGCTCCAAGAGATCCGGAAGGATGTTAGTCTCTAGTACACCAGATGCAATCCTGTTGCCCCTCTTTCCCCCAAGTTGTCTTTCTACCATGAGCACTTCTTACAGATACAAGAAGGCAAAATAGTACCTCCACAATATGTTCAGCAGCACACAATGCATAGTCTTTGGATCACTATTGGGCAATTTAGGGTGTGTTCACACCAACTCAGGATTGAGTCAGATCACCATCTTCCAAGGGAGGAGCGGATTTCCTTGTTTTGCCCCTTGGGTGAAGTTGAAACCCTTCATCACTTTATTTTTTGTTAGTCCCATTTATTATGAGATCCAGGGTAAATTCCATTGCCTTTTCAGGGACAACTCTCAATCTGTTTCTACCTTCTTTAGATACCCGGACCAGCGGTGTCTCACACTCTTTCTTAGGGAGATAACTCAGCTTCGACGACATAAAAGTTCTCCTCCAAATGGATCTCACCTTCCTCATCGGCTCATCACAACATACTTCACTAGCTCCGATGGACCAAGTGACTCCGGAAAGAAACGCCCCACATCATCCAGTTCGGACGGAAGCAGGGTCACTAGACAGCGCACACATAGTTTGTCAGGGTTCCGAACTAGCGCTGGTCAGAGACATATTAGGGACTTCTTTAGCTCCAGTACTTCGGCCTCGATTGTTAGGAGAGTTTAGTTTCTGGGGGGTCCTTGGAGCTTGCCCCTCCTAGGCTGCTCCCTCCCCCCTCCTCTCTCTCCGTTCTTCTTGGCATGCACTCCTCTCTTCTGGATTACAGCCCTCCCTCTGCTCTCCCTTTTCTTTTCCTTTTTTTTTGCCCCGGTCATCGGATTTTGTCTTGTATTTATTTTAGTTATTTTCTTTATTAGGCTTTTTAGCCTGCTAGCTGGCAGTCATTATTGTCCTTTTTATAGTCCCTTGGGTCTTATTTTGGCCCGCCGCAAACATTAATAATATTTTATTTCATTTTTTTCTTTATTAGGCTTTTTAGCCTAATAGCTGGCAGTCATTATTGTCCTTTTTATAGTCCCTTGGGTCTTATTTTGGCCAGCCGCGGACATTAATAATATATCATTTCATGCTAGTTTCCAAATTTAAATTTCTCCTACATAATGTAATAAATCAATAACAGGATGCTTCAACAAATGAATAACAGCATGCTTCAACAAAATTTGAAAGAGAAGAGAAAAGAAGTTACACAACCATTTTTACTGAGTGACCCTTTTGTTTATGAGATGATTTCATGGCTTTGCTTTGTTTGCATACTATATAATGAAGGAATGAACTCACTTCCTTGCCATTTTTAAAAGAAAATTTTCAGTTTAAAATATACCAATTTCTTCTTCCATAGCCTCTTCTCTACTGTGTATATTAAATCCCTTTAAATCCTCCCCATCCATATGGGTACTTCCAGCGTTCCAGCGTTCGATCTTTCCATGCTATTTTCCCTATTTTCCCCATATAGACACGAACTACTTTTAACTGTCACTTGCATGCACGCCAAATGTTTTGTTAACTCCTATAATCTCTGCTTAATTACTTCCAGCTGCACATAATTCCACATAAAGAATATACTACCCATCCATCTTCTTGGAAGCATGCTCATTCATTATTTTTCATTCTTTTCTGAAAGGTTTGAAACTGAGCACTGATGCAACCCTATTTCTTAGCCCTGGACGCCTGACCCCCCTGTAAGCAATGGAAATTTTGGATTATAAAGGAGAATGGAATATCTAGTGGACAAGTAGACAACTTGATTATTATCTATCCTTTGATTCTTCCCACTATTAAAGACAAACCCTCTTTGAGGGGTGAAACTATTGGGCTAGATGCAGGGGCAGGGTGATTCCTTCGGCCATTAGAGGCAAGACTTCTGAGCTTCTACAGTTTGCAGGGCTAGGGCAGTTTCTTCTGCATTAAGTTGATACACTCAGATGATCGAGATGACTGCCATCTAATGGCGCTATTTCATAATCTCTGCTGAAGAATTTCTCTAAAGCACAGTTACCAGCCCTGTGTCCCAATAACCATGGGTTAGCATTTGAGCCCTAAACCTTCTTAACTCAATAATGAATGGAAAAAGTAATAATCGCATCATTAAAATGACAAACACTCAAAAGCCCGCTCACCCAAATAAATAGGTAATTTAAAAAAAAAACACATCATTAAAATCGACCAACAAGATGAACTTACAGATTTATAGTTCACTTCGAAGGCGTTCTCGGAGAGCAGCCTTCTTCCACATCTATATCCCCTTTGCGTGACAAAGAAAGCGATCGGGTAAAACGAGTAGCAGTGTCCAAGAAATAAAGGACCCCCACCATCAAACAACAGCACACAAACATAGGAATGGGCCCAAAAATCCAGAGAAAGAGAGGAAAAGAGAAATAAAATGCCCGAAGACCCAAGGACCAGAAGTAGCCCCCTCTGTTCAATGCAATGCTCACGTTATAACCGGACGGCCCTGCCAAATACCCAGCCTTGGGCACATTTATCAGAAAACTCACATGGCTGTAGTACCGGGTAGACTGAACATTGCACAGAAATGCTACGAGGAAGCAAACCAGAATCGTGAAATACTTTATGGAGGACCCCATCCTACTGTGGTCTCCATATACAAAGGCTTCCGCTGCGTCAGAGCCTGAGGTGCTGCTCACCAGTACACCAATCAGAGAGCTCAGAGTGATTGCTGTGGATGCCAGAAGAGTGGAGGCCAGTATGTTGTTTCGCAGCGTCTGGACTGCCAGCACTCCATTCTTAATCCCATCCTGAATGCAGAAACCAACATAACAATCAAACTTAAGGTAACCCCTTCTGTACAAGCAATTGTTGTGCCCATGTACTTGGATTCTGAGATTATAAAATAGCTATAACATGACTGCAGATAGCAGTTCTTGGGTCCCCACACATAGAATTGGCCCTTCTAATTTTGTTGAAAATAGCTGACTAATTAATAAAAAAATTAACTATGACAATAAGTCAAAGCTTAGAACCAAACGACAAAAAAATTTATAATTTGTAAGCCATTGGTAAAAAAATATTAAATCATTAGAAAATTTACACAACAAACATAAGGATCATAATGCCAACCCCGCAAAACGATAAGCACAACCCCGGAAATCGATAACCATTCTAGTTTTGGTTTCAACATGGGGTTTGACTGTATGTTAGGTTATTTTTGTCCCTGCCCCTGCCCCTGCCCCTCTCTTATCTATTTTGATGGTTTTTTTTTCTGAATTCTCCTGGCCTCTATGGATCCTTCGTGGGTGTTTTGTCCCTGCCCCTGCTCCTCTCTTATCTATTTTGATGGTTTTTTTTTTCTGAATTCTCCTGGCCTCTATTGATCCTTCGTGGGTGTTTAGTCCCTGCCCCTGCCCCTCTCTGATCTATTTTGATGGGTTTTTTTTTTCTGAATTCTCCTGGCCTCTATTGATCCTTCGTGGGTGTTATTAAAACTATATTCTTTCATTCTTGTTCTTGCTATCAATAAGATCAGGTCTTTCTTTCTTGTTCTTGCTATCAATAAGATCAGGTCTTTGTTTGTATTTATAGGCATATGCAGAGTGAAATTGGCATAACCATGCACCATTACCAGGCAATTCATAAATTCACCTGAAATTATATGGGCGAAATTTGAGAAATCAACTTACCTTCATCATTGTGTCCACCCAAATTTCTCTGTTTAAGGCATTGATGCCAATGACAGTGGTGTTGGGGTGCTTGATTATCCTGTAAAGAAGCCAACCATGGTAAGCGCTCAGTAAAAGTAGGCCTGCAGGGACCAAGGCAAAATCCAGATATTGCTTCTCAAAACTCATCTTCTCATTCGTCTTCTGATAATGTTTTGGAGGCAATCAATTTCTCTTTCAAAAATCTAATTTCTACTCATTGTGAGGAATTCGCTTTTCTGGCAGACTGTCAACGTTTATAGACTTGGGCATTATTCTCACAACAAATATAACTTTAGACGTTAGCTTTTCCGTGTCCTCCTTAAGTTTTCTTTTTACTTTTACACGCCACTTCAAATCGGATAATAGCGGCATTCCCGTTTTTTTTCTTTTTCTACACGGAGAATCCTCTAAATGCACATTCAAATAAGTATTTTAGATTTTTCATAAAAATTTGTGTAAATTGATTGAAAAAATAAAATGAAATTAACAAGCAAATAGTTGAATTTTAGTTATATTTAAAGTTAAAAAAAATAGATTAGAATGAAAAGTCGGAGGTCGAAGATGGCGGGAGCGGCAGCTGGAGCGCAGGTTGGAGCAGAAGCGGACGATGGGCTGGGATCGGATCCAAAGCAGAGCGCAGGTTCCTGGGCGGGCCCGGATCCAGGGGGTTCAGGTTCGTCCGGGCCCGGGCCTGGTCCAGGCGGATCCGTGGCGAGGTCGGACGGGGGTTTCGAGCAGTGCGGTGGGTTTGGTGGGGTCGGGATTCTGGGCCCGCGCCCCCTGCCTGGCCTTGTCACGTCGGATGGCCTTGGGAAGGCAATCCCCGATCCGGGGCTAGGGCGGGCCTCGGGAGGACATAAACCCTCCTACCAACAGGTTTTGGCGGGCTCCAGGACCCCTGCTCGGGCCCTGGGTGTTGGGCTTTCCCTCCAAGGCACACACATTTCCATCCAGGAGGAGGTTTACACAACCCTGGTTTCTGATTCTTCGTCCTCCTTGGTTGGGAAGTTCCTGGGCGGGCGCCCAGACATGGAGACGATCCGCAAATGGGCGGCCACCAAATGGAAGGTCTCCGGCCATATCCAGCTGGTTGCTCTGTCCAGAGGCTTTTTCATTATCAAACTCAACAACAACGAGGATGCTGAGAAGATCCTGTCGGGCGGGCCCTGGTTCTTGGGTCGCAAGAGCCTTTTTCTCAGGCGTTATGGTGCAGATTTTCACCCCAGCTCCCAAAGCATCAACTTTGCCCCGATCTGGGTTCGCCTCCCGGACCTCCCCTTCCATCTGTGGCGAGAAGACGTTCTAAAGCTCATCGCCCAGTCGGTTGGAGACTTGGTGGCCTTTGATCCTGCGACCAAGGCTGGCTCTCGCATGGTGCACGCCAGGTTCTGTGCCAACGCCAACCTCGAATCTGAGCTCCCCTCCTCGGTGACCATCTCTTCTGGATCCTTCTTCTGGTGCCAAACCCTTATTTACGAAAATAAACCTGCTTTCTGCACCTCCTGCAGCTCTCAAGGCCACCTCCCTCACCAATGCCCGGCTTCCAGGAAGGCGGAAGGCCCTAATCCCAAACCCCCGCCCAGCTCTGGTCGGGCCCCTTCCCAGGACCCATCTCGTCCCAACCCTAGCGCTCCCCTCAAGGAGGTTTCCCCTTCGGGCCCCCAGGCCCTCGAGCCTAGTTCGGAGGGCGCCCCTTCCCAGATTCCCAGTCCCAGCGACCCCTCCGGGGACCCGATCCCAGATCCCCCCCGCATCCCATTCTGGCCCCTCAAGCCCCGGCTGCTACCGGGACCCAATCCTCCCCCCCAACCCCTTCTGACCCCGGCCCCCCAGGCATCCTTCCCGGAACCTACCCCCTTGGTGTGTGGGTCTGAGCGATCTAATGATGAGACCGAAGGCAGCTCTCCATCCGAGTCCGACGAAGTCAGCCCCAAAATGACCCGGAGCAGGTCCTTTGCCACAGATTTTGGCAGCAAATCTAAACGAGGGCGGCCCACCCTGTGCGAACAACGGTCAAGGTTCACTGAGGACGACATTGCTAACGGCTCCCAGACTACGCTATCTGACGTTGGCACGAGCTTTCGCAAGGCGGACGACGCCCGATCCAAACCCCCCGCCCAGGCTGGAAAGGGGGGCAGGCGACCCCCCAAGGGTGCCAAATGAAGCTAATCTCCTGGAACATCAGGGGACTCAATGGGGTCCCCAAGAAAAGGATCCTCGGTCAACTCCGCAGGGACCACCGCCCGTCCTTCATCCTCCTCCAAGAGACCAAGATAGATGACGTCGCTGCCCGGAGAATAGCCCATGCTACCTGGCGCAACTGCGAACTTCTCTCCACCCCCGCGGCTGGCTCAGTCGGGGGCCTCATGTGCATGTGGGACCCTCGATCTTACGAGGGAAGGCTCATTTCTTCGTCGCCCAGGATTATGAACATTCTGGTCCACTGCCTCAACTCAAAGCGATCGTGGATCCTGTCCAACGTCTACGCTCCCAACAGTCCTGTTGAGAAAGCAAGGCTTTGGCAGGAAATCAGTTCGATGAGAGAAGCCTTCGCTCCCCTGCCCTGGATCTTGTCCGGGGATTTCAACAGCCCCCTATTTTCCTCTGATAAATGCGGGGGCTCGGAGGTCAGAACCAAAAGCATGGACGACTTTGGGGCCTTTACTGCCCACAACGAGCTCATGGATGTCAGCTTGAAGGGAGCCCGGTTCACGTGGTCCAACAAGAGAGCGGGACCCAACCACATCCAGGTAAGGTTGGATAGAGTGTTCTTGTCTAAGGAAGCCCTCCCCATTTTTGCCGACGCCTCCCTCCTGGCCCTCCCCAAAATCGGGTCCGATCACAGCCCCCTCCTCCTCGAGACTGATCATCGCCCCCCCAGGAGACCCTTCCGGTTTGAGTCCATGTGGCTTCACCACCCCGACCTCCGGGCCCAGGTCGGCCGCTGGTGGGCTCCCCCTGTCCCTGGCCGCCCCGCCGAACAAGTCTTCCACAAGCTGAGACGCCTCAAGGAGCACCTCAAGACTTGGAACAAAGAGGTGTTCGGTAACATCTTTGAAAGCAAGGAGGCTATCAAAAATAAACTCGAAGAGATTGAGTCCAGATTCCAAGCTGGCTCTCATGAGCCCGGACTCAGGGAAGAGGAACGCACCGCCCTCAGCGAGTACCACAATATCCTAGCTAGGGAAGAAACCTTTTGGAGGCAGAAGTCGCGTGCTCTGTGGATCCAAGATGGCGATGCAAACACCAAGTTCTTTCATGCCTCGACCCTCCGAAACAGGGGTTCCAACAGAATTGTCGAGCTGGTTGACAGCAATGGTAGTATCATCAACAAGGAAGAGGACATCCAAGCCGAGGCAGTCCACTTCTTCCAAGAGCTCTTGGGCGATGGACCTCCTATGTCCTCGGAGGCGGCCGAATCCCTTCTGGATCACATCCCGACGTCCGTCCCGGCCATGGCTAATGCAAAGCTGGTTCAGGCCCTGTCTGACTCAGAAATCCATGCTGCCACCTTTTCCATGAAGGCTGAAGCGGCCCCGGGCCCGGACGGGTTTCCTCCCCGCTTCTTCCAGTATTTTTGGGACATCGTGGGCCATGATGTGTGTGCTGCCATCCGGGACCTACAGTTTGCTAGATCCATCCCCAGAGGCATCAACACCACCTTCATAGCCCTGATCCCGAAGACTCAGGCGGCAAGATCCCTGTCAGACTTCCGCCCCATCAGCTTGTGCAATGTCCTCTATAAAATCCTGACTAAAGCCATGACAACCCGCCTCAAAGACATTCTTCCCCTGATCATTTCCCCCTGCCAGGGAAGCTCCGTCAAAGGCAGGCTGATTACAGACGGGGTCATAATCATGCATGAGGCCATCCACTCAGCTGTCCTATCCAGAAAGGCCCATTTCCTGCTCAAGCTTGATATGAACAAGGCTTTTGACAGGGTCGATTGGAGCTTCCTGTCCAAGGTCCTCCTCAAATTTGGGTTTCACCCCTCCTGGGTCCATCTCATCAACAAGTGCGTGTCCTCCCCCTGGTTCTCAATCCTTGTCAATGGGTCCCCGACCGGGTTCTTCCCCAGTTCCAGAGGTCTCCGCCAAGGTGATCCCCTATCCCCGATTCTCTTCATTATCCTGGCCGAGGCCCTGGGTCGAACCATTTCGAACGCTGTTTCTCGCGGTCTCATCTCGGGCATCAAGCCGGCGCAGGACCTCCCCCCCGTGTCCCATCAACAGTTTGTGGACGACACCATTCTTGCCTCCTCGGCCTCGATCCCTCAAGCCAAGGCCCTCAAGAGCATCCTTACTCTGTATGAGGAGGCAGCTGGGCAGAAAATCAACCTGCGAAAAAGCAAGATTTACTTCATCAACACCCCCGTGGCTAGGCAAATCAAAATCGGGCGGATCTTGGGCTGCTCCCCCGGCTCCCTCCCTTCCTCCTACCTCGGGCTTCCTCTGTTCACAGGGGCGTCTTCTAAGGTGCTATGGAATGGGGTGATTGAGCGGATTCAAAGAAAACTCGCCCCCTGGAAAGGCCACCTTCTCTCTCAGGCCGGCAGAGCCACTCTCTTGGCGTCTGTACTCCAAAGCATTCCGATATACTTCATGTCGGTCTTCAGAATTCCGGCCTCCATTGCTACTCTCATTGAGCAAATTCAGAAATGATTTCTCTGGTCGGGAGGCGATGACAAGAAAAGGATTCCCCTGGTCTCCTGGCCCCTGGTCTGCCGCCCCAAAGATGAGGGAGGGATCGGGCTCAGACGGGTGGTGCCCATGAATAAGGCTCTTCTGTCCAAACATGCCTGGAAGGTTCATACCAACACCCCTGACGAATGGGTTTGCATTGTGCGTAGGAAGTACTGCCACAATCACCCCTTCCTCGGGGATACCCAGCCCCACGATGGTTCTGCCTTCTGGAAGGCCCTGCTCTCCACCAGAGATATTGTTCAGCAAGGGACCAGATGGATTCTTGGAGACGGTGCCAAGATTGACTTCTGGGAGGACAGATGGATTCTCGACGAAGCCCTGAGCTCGGACAGAGAACTCCTTCTTCTCAAACCTGGGCTAGCGGCCCGTGGGCCCAGAGTGTCTGACTACATGACTCAGCGTCAGGGGCGGATCACCTGGAAACCCATCCTGAACCCCAGGTTCCCGCTTCAAGCTGCCAGACTTCAGCGCATCCTCAGTGCGACAGTCATCCCTTCTTTTGGAGACAGTGATAGATGCGTGTGGCATGGCTCTCCCAGCGGCATTTTTTCAGTCAAGTCTGCTTACCATATTCAGAGAACCCCGGGAGCGACCACCTTCCCGACCCAGATGGTCTGGGCCAAGAAATTGATCCCCAAAATTAGCCATTTCGTGTGGGCGGCCGTCCAAAACAAAATCCTCACGATCGAGAATCTGATCAAGCGAGGCTTCCAAATCCCCAACAGATGCTTCCTCTGTCGTGCCGCTTGGGAGTCAACCAACCACCTTTTCTTAAACTGTGCCTTCTCTTCCGAAGTTTTGGGCCTCATCCTCTCCCATTTCTCCGTTCAGTGGGCGGCCCCCAATTCCATTTCTGACCTCCTGTCTCAGTGGCCCACCCCCTTTGCCCATCCCTTTCTTCGCTTCCTCTGGAAGGCCTGCCTTCCCCACTTGCTCTGGAAAATTTGGCTTGAGCGTAACAGGCGAGCCTTTTCCTCCCCGACCTGCTCCCCCCAGTGGGTAGCGACCAAAGCAGTCTCCTTTGCCTCCGAGAATTCCCGTTTCATTCCCCTTTCTGCGGTACCCAGGCGGTCGAGCGAAGCCTCCCTTCTCTCCTCCCTCGGCTTCCAGATCTCCCCCCCTGCTTCCCCTCCCGCCCCCTCCCGACGATCCCTGATCAGGTGGACTCCCCCCCCCGGGTGGCTCAAGCTCAATTTCGACGGTGCCTCCAAAGGCAACCCCGGGCCCTCTGGGGCTGGCGGGGTTATCAGAGATGGTTTCGGGAATCTGGTCACTGCCTTCGCGGTTCCGTTGGGCAGGCAAACTAACAACTTTGCCGAAGCTGCCGGCCTGCTCAGTGGCCTGTCGGCTCTCAGGGGCTCCTCCCCAAAAATTATTATTGAAGGCGATTCCCAAGTCATCATCAGAGGCGCCAGCAAGCCCGAGTCCTGTTCTTGGCGATTCCAGAATTCCATCCGGGAGGCCCTCTTCCTTCTCCAGGGCTTCCCCGATCACACCTTCCAGCATGTTCTCAGAGAAGGCAACAGGGCTGCTGACTTCATGGCAAATCTAGGCATTACCGTTGGAGAACTCACCACCTGGACCTCGCACTTCCCTGCAGGCCTAGTCCAAATTGCGTTGCAGGACCATCCCGACCATGTTGTTTTCTCGGGCGTCTAGTCTTCCCCGTGGCAGGGCGACGAAGTCCCCCCGGCGTGTGCATCTGCTGACCAGTGCTTCTCGCCCCCGTGTCAACCCGTCGGCTCGCCACCCTGTCCGCGAGAGGATCACCCCGGCCCTCCTCGCGGTGGCCCGCGCCCCTTGCCTTGTCAGCTGCCCGCGCTGGCCAGCTGTCAGCCCTGGCAGCCCCACTCTTTTGTGCATGGCGGACCTCCCCGTCATTCCCGCTTTGATCTCTGTGCCGCCTGATTCCCGTGCCATGCCAACCCGATCGAGGTCAAGTCCGGCGCGGCCCTCTCCCGGCGTTCCTCCGCTCAGCATCCGCCAACTGGCGCTTTGGCAGTGGGCCTTTCCCATCCTCGCGTGTCAGCAGCCTGGTGCGCCCCCTCAGCCCCCTCCCCGTCGTGTCGATCCCAGCCGCGTGTGCTACTTTCCAAAGCTGGCGGCGCTCCCCCTTCTCAAGCCCCCGCACGGCCTTTATATTCCCCTCGCTGTCCCATCCCGCTGTCGCATTCTCCTTCCCCTGTTCTTTCTTCCCCGGTCTGGCACTCTCTGCCCCCTTTGTCCCCACCTTGCCAGCTCGTCCCCCATGGCATCCAAAGCTGTCTTTCTGGAGCCCCCTGTCCTTGATTTGAGCGGTCCTGCTCGCTTATTCTCCGACGCTAAGAAATTCATGCCATTTTTCAGCAAATTCGCTGGCCATGACGACGAGATCACCCAGGGGTTCCTGGAGACGTGGAACGACGGGGAAGTTGCAGTCAAGGGTTTACACTTCAAAGTCTCCAAGGACTTCCTCACAGAGGTCACCGGCCTCCACCACGAAGAGAAAGGCCGTGTTGTCAGGCGAGACAAGCACAACTGGGAAGAGGAGCTCTCCCGCTTCCCAGACCACCAGTGGGACAAAGCCAACCTGCTCCGCTCCCACCTCCCGGCACCGTTCGACGAAGCCATCGTCCCGATAATGCAATATATTACCTGTGACGATCCTGAGCAACGACTGTATAGCTTCCATCTAAGTTATTTTAACCACCTCCGAGGAGCTACTCTCATCAGCACCCCGCGCTTCCTCTTTTACTCCTTGGGTCTGACCATTGAGCGTGCTCGCAAGAACCATTCCCGGCCCATGCACCAGGGGCTCATGGCTGTCCTCTATAGACATGCCCTGGCCAACCAACCCCAACTGCAGAGCATTCCCCCCCTCTCTTCTGTCCCGCCCCCTGAAGCAGACATTTCTCCCCCTGGTTCCCCTGCCGGCAAAGGCTCCCCCGCTCCAGACAATTCTTCCCTGAAGCGTCGCAGGCCTACGCGCAAGTGCAGAGCGTCGAGCAAAGGCCCTGACGGGGCCCTTCCTCCAAGTTCAGGCCGCAAAAGGGCTTCCCCCGGGCCCACCTGGGCTGCGAAAAGCTCCAAGAAGGTCAAACCAGAGAACCCGGAGCCCACTGTGATCAGCTTCGAGTCAGATGATGCTTTGCAGAAGCTGGCACTCCACGGCCTCCTGGATACTGCGGTCAGTTCTCTCAACACAGCGGCCCAAGCCGCGTCTCATGCCGCCAAGGCGTTGTCCGAGCTCCGTCGCAAGCTGGAGGAAAACTCTGCCAAGGTCCAACAGCAGTCTGAGCGGGCCGAGGACGGCTCAGGGCCCAGTTAGCTAGGCCCCTGGCATTTGCCGTTTCAATGTGTCTTGTTTTTGGGGTTGTTCTTTTTGGAGAATCTCGGTTGCAAAAGTTTTTTGGGAGCGTTTTGTTTTCTGTAGTTTCCAGGGCCCCGGGGCGGGGACGTTATTTTTGTTTTCTTTTTCATTGCTTCGGCTACTACTGTAATTAAGGTTTTGGGATCCTATTTAAAAAACCCGCTGTAAATATACTGTTACCTATCAAAAAAAAAAAGTTAAAAAATATATATTTTTTAAATAAAAGAATAATTTAATATATTTTTTAGTTTATAAGGAAAAGATTTATGTTTGAATTTTGTCAAACAATATATGGATAATTGCCAAAGTCAAGATGTAATACTATTATGTGGTAAACTTCAAAACTAGATATATTAGGCTTGGAATAATTAAAAGGAAATAAAATTATTCTAAGTTTAGTATCCAATCTTGCAAGTAAAACCTAATATTTGAGTTTAGATCTTGAAGCTATAGTAAATGGAAAGAGTAACCAAAATTTAAATATTTTTATATTATAACTTATGAGTGATAACATAATTTATTATAATACCATGATAATATGATTTGTTGAAATATAACGAGGATTCATCTTAGTTAAGAGCAAGTGCGAGTTAGGAACAAGTCTCACTTTTTCTTGTTTAAATTTTTTGGAAAAAAATAAATAAATAAAGGATTTGTATGAGGAAAAACTGGTTAGCATGGAAGGAAAGGTATAGTTGAAAACATGAAGTAGATGTAAAGATGTCCTAGTTGGAAGTATGGATGCCCAAGTTGGAGACAAGATAAACACGGAATGTATGGCAAGTCTAATCTAAGGAGCAAATGTTACACTAAAAGTAATTATCAATGAAGAGAAGATCATTCATGATATAATGGTTTTTAAAAGTAGAGGTTTAATATGTAAGTTCCATAGGCGTTGGTCAAGATTTTCAAACAATCAAAATTATATCAAGTTGAAGTATTACAACATGACTTTTCTTCCTAAAGGTGCTTTCCTCATCATCTTTTTCAATTCAAAAATCAAAGATAAAATTATTGGTGGTGGTCCATTATTTAGAGTAAGAGATGTCTTATATCTAAGATCATGAAGTGAGATTTCTTTTGTTAAGACAAAGCTATTAAAAAGCCTCCAATGCATAGGCTTTTTAGGCTTTCATATCAACTTATTGTAATATCCTACTACTACTATCACTCTCCAAATGAAGATCCATCACACAAATTGAGACAAAAGATAAAACAGTGAATAAATCAATAAAAATTGATTGTGTTAAGTAGTGCACCCCACCAAGTGCAAGTCCAACCTACTTCAAATTGATATGCCCTAGCAATTACCAATGCACCTTGTACCTTAGTCATTTTACACTATTTTTTCTAAGTGTCAAAAAGTAGTGTGCCTCACTTGATACAAGTATGCCCTGATCCAAACAAATGCACCCTACTGCCTTCTTATCCATTTTATGTTGGTTTTTCTAACCTTCGAAGAGTCCCCAGTTAGAGTCAATGCACCTTGCTTAGTTTTTTTATGTCTTACTCAAAACTAATGCAACCAATTAGTTTCTAGTGCACCCTACTACCTTCTTATCCCTTTCATGTCCATTTTCTAAGTGTCAAAGAGTAGTGCACCCATCTCAAAAGTAGTGCACCCTACCCATTGCAAATGCAACCTATTCTAAACTTATGTGCCCACCAATTATAGTGAGCCCTACTCAAAACTCATGTGCCCACTAGTTGCATTGTGTCTCGTTACCTTATCCAATTTGTGCTAATTTTTCTAAGTGTCAAATAACAATACATTCTATCAGTTAAGTAGTGTGCCCCTCCCCAAGGCAGTCTGCCTTATGTAGTGCAAGTGTGTTACCCAACAAACCAGTACACCCAACTAGTTAACAATGTACCCTACTACTTTCATAGTTCTTTTGTGTTGATTTTTCTATGTGACAAATAGTAGTATGACTTTCCAGTTAAGCGCTACACCTTGATTGATAGTAATATGCCTCACCTATAGGTAATGCACCTTCTTTAGAACCAATGCACCTCACATAGAGGTAGTGTACCCCATCCCATGCAAGTGTCCTCTACTAGTTTCTAGTGTGCCCTACTATATTCTTAGCCTAATTATGCTAACTTTTCTAAGTATCAAAGAGTGGTGCACCCCACCTAGAGGTAATGCACCCCATTTGGAGGTTGTGTGCCCCATTTGCCAAAAATATGCCCTAGTTATCAAAAACGATTTTTCATCCTTTGGTGTTAGACATCATCTATAAATAAGAGTTATGGGCTTATTTGTAAAGGTCATTTTGGCTATCTAGCATAATAGAGCTACTCTTTAAGATCATATTATACTTATCATTTTGGACAACAATTAATAAAAGGTTGTGCATGGTGTTTGTGAATCAATTATGCCTTGGATCTCTTTATTCAAGAATGTGTGAAATTAGTGGCTTTGTCCTCCTTTACTCTAATAGTCCTCTTTCATTTTATTAGAGGTTATTTGAAGATTTGGTGTATCAAAGTTATTTGGACACCATTAGATATTTTTATTGTATTAACATTGATCTCACTATGGCTTTGGTCAAATTTACTTTTCTACATTTGCTTATTCTCTCGCATGCTGGAATTCACACCTAGTTCTAAATGAAAAATGCAATTCATCCACTTAAATCTTATAAAAAATCATTAAAAGGACAAAAGAGAGAAATATATAATGGCCACCCATAGGCATCATAAATAATTGCTATATTTCTCATAGATAAGAATCATCACACTTTGATACATTGGATGGAGTGGTGGTTGTTGGACTCTAGAGCAAACTTTAGAGTATCTTCCCTCAAGTATATAGCTTCTAAATATTTAAAATTTATTTAAATATAGTTGCACCAACTTTACTATTTGAGAGGAAATCAGTTTTGTTGTGAGAGCATATAGGGAATTGTTTAGAGTGTTTCTAAACATAGTAGGAGCAAGTAAGATCTCCATAATAGTAGAGATTTCAAACCGATTGGAGTGTTATAAAAGCATTGTAATTTCTTCTGATTATGAATATAATGAGCATATTTTCTCATTTTGGTATCAGATCGGGTTTTCTTAGATGAATCAAAATTTGTGGAGAGTGGTGTGAAGACATCTGAAGCATGCACTTTGTCATAGAAACTCAAGTGGCCAGCACTCAGCAGAGTTGCAAGGAAGAGCTCGAGTAAATAATTAATATCTCACGTATCCTGAGGTATTTGCTTATGAAATTTTGAGGATTTTTATATAATTATATAAAGAGGATTCAGTCAAAATTTCAGGTGATTTAGAGCTAATTTGCTGATTTTATTAGCATTTTGAGTTTTTCAATAAAATGGTTGTATAAGGTGGAAGACAGGGTATTTGCTTCTCAAATTTTGGGAGAAATATTATTTATCTAAAATCATAATTAAAAAAAAATTAGGTCATTTGGATATGTATTGATCAATTTGTGTGAATATTGATTTTTTCTTTAAAAATCCTAGATCCGAAATTATGATAAAAAGGGAAAAATTAAATGATCACATATTTTTCACCTTTACGAATTTTATTCTAGAATTTAGAGGTTTTTTAGATTATTGTCTCAGGAATACAGAGTTTAATTTTTAGAAATTTTTGAGTTGTATCGATTGATTTATGTGAAAAACATTGAGGTTGTCTCAAAAACACTCTAAGATCTAGAAAGGAAAAAAGTAAATTGATCACATATTTCTCATTTGTGTGAATTTTCTTCTGAAATTTAGTGGATTTTCATATACGTATATCAAAATTCTACAAAAAAAAATCAGTTTTTTTCAATCAGTATTGACCGATTTATGATAAATTTGGTGTTTGATACTTTGGTAAATAAAAAGAAGCATGTATTTTTGCAATTAGAGGTTAATTCTGAGAGATTGACTTAACATGTTGAGTCAATTGAGTAAAATAAGATTTGATATTGTTATTTATTGCAAAAAAAATGTATTAGAAGCTATCTACATTATTCCAAAGTTTTTTTGATTAGCATCAATGGCTGCCAATAACAATCTTCCCATTCTTAAATTTAATGGGTTAGATTACGAGTATTGGTCCATCAAGATGAGGACCTTACTTATTGGAAAAGGGATATGGGATATAGTTGAAGAAGGTTATGCAGAACCTACAGATTGGACAACCTTGAGTGCAGCAGATAAAACCAACAAAAAGGATGCCCAAAAGAAGAATTCATCTGCCCTCTATCATCTTCAAGTTGCTTTGGAGAAAAGCATATTTCCAAGGATTGCTTCTTGTTCAACATCCCTAGAAGCATGGACAACCTTGAGAGATAACTATGAAGGGAGCAATCAAGTGAAGCAAGTGAGACTTCAAACCTTGAAGAGATATTTTGAGAATCTCGAGATGCAAGATGATGAAAGAGTGGGAGATTATTGTGTGAGAGTGAAATCCATTGTAAAAAAAATGTAAACCCTTGGAGAAGACATCAAAATTGAAGTAGTGGTGAAGAAAGTGTTGAGAAAACTTCTTCATAAATGGAACCATATTGCTATCATTATTGAAGAGTCTAAATATTTGTCTACTCTAACTTTTGATGCTCTAATTGGTTCTTTGATGTCTCATGAAGAAAGATTGCAGGGTGCTACATCTACAAGCTATGGAGGTGATGAGAAAGCATTCTCATCCAAAGAAGGTGATAATGCACAAGGAAGAGGACAAGGACAAGGACAAGTAAGAGGCCAAAGGAGAGGTAAACGAAGAGGATGAGGTAGATCAAGAGGTGGCAATCAAGGAATAGGAGGTGACAAATCAAAGAAATCTTGTTACAATTGTAGCAAGGTTGGTCACTTTGCTAGAGATTGTTGGTCCAAGACTTCTCAAGATGGGACAGGTCAATATGGAAACTATGGAGAAGAGGAAGGAACTTCTTCAAATCTATTCCTCACCTATGAAAAATCAGATCAAAATCTTAATGAAACTTGGATTTTGGATACTGGTTGTTCCAATCACATGAGTGGCAAAGATGAGCTCTTTGCTACAATGGATTCCTCCTACAAATCAAAGATCAAATTGGAAGATGACAAGGCACTACAAGTTGAAGGTATTGGATCCATGGAGGTTCCAACAAAAGAAGGCACCAAGAAGGTAAATGACATCTATTACACCCCCAAAATCCAACATAATTTGCTTAGTGTTGGACAAATGATGGAGAAGAACTATAGGCTTGTTTTTTATGATGGAAAATGTGTCATTTTTGATAAAAACAATTGTAATAGAGTTATTACACAAGTATCTATGACAAATAATAGGTTGTTTCCTCTTAATTTTGGGGAAAAAGGAAGTGCTCAACTTGCTAGTGTAGCTATTGCTAATCCAAGTGTGCTTTGGCACTTGAGATTTGGTCATCTTAATTTTGCAAGCTTGAAATTGTTGACTTCTCAAGCTATGGTGAGTGGACTTCCGAAAGTTGATGAACACAAGGAAGTGTGTGCTTTGGGAAAGCACTCAAGATCCAAGTTTCCAAGAGGACAAGCGTGGAGAGCTAGCCATCCACTCCAATTGGTGCATTTAGACATTTATGGTCCAATGCAAACCAAAAGCATTGGTAACAACTCTTAATTTCTCACTTTCATTGATGATTTCTCTAGGATGTGTTGGATTTATTTTTTGAAAACTAAATATGAAGCTTTTGATTGTTTCATAGATTTCAAAAATAATGTAGAGAATAAAAGTGAGTTTGTTGTAAAAAGTCTCAGGACTGATAGAGGAGGAGAGTATTCTTCAAATGTATTTCTAAAATATTGTAAATATTATGGAATAAAAAGGCAATTCACAACTACCTACACCCCGCAACAAATGGTTTGGCTGAAATAAAGAACCACACTATAGTAGAAATGGCTAGATCAATGTTGCAAACTAAGCATATAAGTAACATGTATTGGGTTGATGCTGTAAGAACTAGTGTTTACATTTTGAATGGGAGTCCTACTTCTAGTTTATATGGAATTACTCCTTATGAAGGATGGTATGGCAAAAAGCCAAATATAAAACACTTTAAGGTTTTTGGTTGTCTTGCATATGCCCACATTCTTGATGAGCAAAGAAAGAAACTTGACCTCAAAGGTCAAGCATGTATTTTTGTTGGATATTGTGAGTCTTCCAAAGCATATAGGCTCGACAATCCCAAAACACATAAAATTGTACTCTCCAAGGACGTAATTTTTGATGAAGGGGGAAAATGGGGTCATCAAAAACTTTTTTTTGATGATGGATCTCATGATACAAGTTCCTCTCAAGTGCAGCAAGTGCAGCCCAAAAATAGCAAAGGAAGTCCTCCAAGACCAAGTATGAGTACTACTTCAAGTACAAAAAATGCTTCTCCAAGTCCTTCTCCATAAATATCAATAAGTTCTTCACTAATGGATATTGATTCTCCATCAAGAGGTAAAAGAACACTTCAGCACCATCCATATTTTCAAATTTTGGATAAGAATTTCCAAAAAAGATACACTAGAATTCAAGCTAGTGAAATGAATGCAGTTTTGAAAAGACTTGAAAATATGCATATGTATGGTGATGATGACTCCCAAGAGCCTAAGGGAGATGTAGTCAATTATGCTTTAATGACTAGTGTAGAGCTAGAGCCATCTAGCTATGAAAAATCAAGTGCTCATGATGTATGGCAACAAGCCATGAAAGAGGAAATGACCTCTATAAAAAAGAATGATACTTGGGAGCTAGTGGAGCTTCCTAAAGGTAAAAAATGTGTTGGATGCAAATGGGTCTACAAGACCAAATTGAATGATGATGAAAGCATTGAAAGACACAAAGAAAGACTAGTTGTAAAAGGGTTCACTCAGAAGCATGGGATTGACTATGAGGAGACATTTTCTCCTGTTGCTAGATAGGAGACAATCAGATAAGTACTTTCTTTGGCTGCCCACAAAGGGTGGAAAATTCAGCACATGGATGTAAAGAGTGCCTTTCTCAATGGGTACTTGAATGAAGAGGTTTTTGTGCAACAAACTCAAGTATTTGAAGAACAAGGTAAAGAGAACCTTGTCTACAAACTGAAGAAAGCATTGTATGGCCTCAAGCAAGCACCAAGGGCATGGTACTCATGCATTTATGGATACTTTCAGAAGTATGGATTCACTCGGAGCAAAAGTGAACCTACTCTCTACTACATGAAACAAGGTAAAGATATTCTCATTGTATATTTATATGTGGATGATCTAATATTCATGGGTAGTAGTGCTAAGATGAATAAGGAGTTCAAAAACTCCATGATGAAAGAATTTGAAATGAAATATCTAGGCTTGATGCATTATTTCCTAGGCATGGAAGTACATCAAACAGTAAAGGAGTCTTCATATGTCAACACAAATATGCTCAAGATATGATCAAGAAATTTTCTATGGAGCAATGCAAGTCCGTTGCAACTCCAACGGGTCATGGGATCCAATTGAGCAAAGATGATGGAGCATCAAAAGTTGACATGACCACTTACAGGAGCATGGTTGGGAGTCTAATGTTCCTCACCAACACAAGGCCCAATATTCAATATGTTGTTTCTCTTGTTTCAAGGTATATGGATGATCCATCTGAACTTCATCTACAAGCAACTAAAATAATTTTGAGATATGTAAAGGGTACATTAGATTTTGGGATCCATTACCACAAATGTAATTCTGTAAAATTAGTTGGCTTTAGTGATAGTGATTGGGGTAGAAATATAGATGATAGAAAATCTACTTCAAGGAATTGTTTTAGTCTTGGGTCAGGACTAATTACTTGGAGTTCCAAAAAGCAAACAATTGTAGTATTATCATCTACTAAAGCTAAGTACATAGCCATCACAAATGCTAGTACCCAAGCTTTATGGTTGAGAAAAGTTCTTGAAGAAATCGGAGAGAAACAAAGTGGTCCTACAAGATTGTATTGTGACAATATGAGTTTCATCCAATTGGTACATAATCCTATCCACCATAGCAGGTCAAAGCACTTTGACATGAAGTATCACTTCATTCGAGACATGGTGGAGAAACAAGTGATTGAGCTATAACATTGCAACACTTTGGACAACATAGCGGATATCTTCACCAAAGGAGTTGCGAAAGCTTAGTATATAAAGTTGAGAGACAGTCTAGTCAGTCCTCTCAACTTTAAGGGGGATAATATTGGACTCTAGAGCATACTTTAGAGTATCTTCCCTAAAGTATATAGGTTCTAAATATTTAAAATTCATTTAAATATAGTTGCACCAACTTTACTATTTGAGAGGAAATCAATTTTGTTGTGAGAGCATATAGGGAATTGTTTAGAGTGTTTCTAAACATAGTAGGAGCAAGTAATATCTCCATAATAGTAGAGATTTAAAAATGATTGGAGTGCTATAAAAGCATTGTAATTTCTTTTGATTATGAATCTAATGAGCATATTTTCTCAATGGTGGATATTTATAATAATACCAAATCTTCAATTACGTAAATAAATTTAATTTGAGTTGACATAACAAGTTGGATTAAGGTTAATTACAAATTATAAGATGGGTCTAGCCATAACAAGGTTAACCATGGCCCATAGGGTCTTGGAGGGATACCATAGTAGTAAGTTCTTGGTTTTTCATCCAGAGACAAAAGTTCAAACCCTAATACGAGGGGATCAAGTCCCCTCATAAAAACCCATGCTTTACCATAACATTTTTACCTATGAGGCAAATTGTAGTGGTAAGTTCCTGAATTTTATTTGAGGAGACCCAAATTCAAACCTTGATACAAGGAAATTGAGACCCCTCATAAAAACCCATGTAAACCTTTTTTTTTGTCCAACAAGTATAGTGTAATGGTTAGGGTTTTGGCCTCTATTTGTGGAGGTCCAAGGTTCAAGCCTCGACATACCTAGAAAAGGATATGTTATATGGTAGCAATCGAGTTTTTATTGATTAGCTACCCTAGTTCTATGCCCTAGAGGGTTAGGGGTCCTGTTGACTTTATCTAACCCAAAGGGCTAGGGTTTATAATGGCAACACCCAATGGTGTTACCGATTCCCCTATGTATTAAAAAAACCATGGCCCATAGGGCTTATATAATAAATTAAAATACAATTGTACAATGGTTGCACATGTGCCTATACAAGATACCATCATATAATGTCAACCTTGGCCATAAGTCATATTACACTTTCAACACCCCATACTAATTTAAATTGAGGGGCCATGGAGAGAAGACATTACAAACAATAATATCCTCCCTTATAATGGATGCTATAGTAAGTCTCTGCACTTGAAGAAGGTTCATGTGGATACCCCTCATCATCTAAAATCCACTACTACAAATATGTCTCTACATAAGGATCCTCTTAGTCTAGACTGTAGTCATTACTACAACTATTAGATACTTCCACACATATCCAAAGAACAATTTTTCTAAGACTCAAAATGAGGAATAGAAGTCAAGTTACCGATTCTAAAGAAATCTTGTTTTTATCTTCTATAGTTGCATATGGTAGAACTTGGAAGCGTAGCTTTTCCTTTTATAGCATACATCACCTTATTTGGAATCATAAAATTGCCCTTAAGCTACTTGATTTATGTCATCTAAAGAGGATCCATTACAATATTCCAAGAGTAATTGAAAAAATAGAAAAATAAAGAGATGATGAAATATTAGATCTTCATGAAAAAGTTAAATTATTATCCTAAGGAAGTAAAAATGATTTACTAAAGCATATTGTGAAACATTTTATTGTATACCTCTAGAAGAATCAAAATCTAATATGACTATCACAAATCCTATTTTTTCTTCCAAAAAGATAGACAATTTTTTTCAATTGTATAAGATATGTTAAATTTTCCCTTTTAAAAAAGAGAAATAGAGCTTGAGGACCATTTTGCATAATTTGGCCCCTAATGCTAGAACAAGTTCATAAAATAATATCACAAAAATGTGTATAGCTTGAAAACCATGTGATTTAAAAGAAAACTGAAAATGCTTTCATATGCAAAATTTATATCCTCTGAAATATTCTCCCAAATAGTCCTAAAAAATGTAAAAGTTGACTTCATAAACCCTAGAGAAGAAACAACCAATCACAACATACAACTTGGTTATTGCTCATTCATTGGTGACTACCACTTAATTTGTGCCATTGGTTTACTGAAATCCTGCCAAATACCACTTTCTAACTGGTTGAGGATAAATTAATAGGTAAAATCAAGAATAGGTGGTACACATAGGTTCTTGCGGACCACTGTGTTAGCCAAGAATTCCAACATTATTTGTATTTGGTGCCCATGGAATCATAGGGATTTAGGCTAAGGTCTTTGGTGCATAGAGCACTTTATGCTAACCATATTATTGTCACTTTGAATGTGATGTGAATCATATAATTTTACAAAAAATTAACTCATTCACTATAGATCCCAACCGAAAAATAAAATGGATATGTGCCCAATAATTTGAACTAGAGACATCCCACCAAGCAATGTCTTTGCTTGGACATCATAACCATTTTGGCCAACCATGCCTAGTTGCCTAAACCCTACATGCCTCCTTAGATAATACATGGTCACCCAAATAGAGATTATTTGCATGCCAAAACAAAAGGAATGGATGTCATCTCAAACTTGATACCTTCCTCCATAAAAGTGTCTGCATGCTTTTCCCTAACCAAGCTAAAAAACACTCAAGATGTGATTCTAGCAAGAGAAGAAAAAACTCTTTATAGCTTTCAAAGGGTCCTATTGAGTGAAAATGTTTGGAGTAGATTCAAACCCATCTATTCGTTAAATATACTTAAGAAATGCTTATATGCATAGTTCAATGTATTTTGTGTATGTGAACCAACATGCACTCCCTTCATGAAGGGAAGCTTCATTTCATGCATGCCAAAGATACCATAAATTAAAACAAAATAAGGTACACAATAGAAAAATATTTTGCTTTGTTTGAATTTGAATTTTGACACCATTTTTCCAAGGTGCCATATCAAAACTATAAGGAAAGAAGGGATACCTACTGATAAAATAAGAATACAAAATTTGATGATAATGAAGTTTATGGAGATAGCATAATGTATCTAGAGTGTAAGATAAGATGGATGAAAAACATGGAAGAATATCTTCTCTCAACCTATTATGGCATAGATGCTTATGAAGCTTTGAGAAATAATCTGCCCTAAATATGGAGGAAGGACCGAAAACTTTGAATAATATTTTTGTGTAACCAACTCTTGGTTTACGATTTGCCTAGTGGTGTGATTTGCACCCTAGACTATGGACAAGATTGGAAGGCTTAGAATTGCTTTTGAGTCAACCTCCAAAGAAGGTTAGTTCCTTGTTGTGCAAAGCAAACAAAAAAATAAATAAGACTAAAGATAGAAATGGAGAGTTAGAAAGAGAGATAGAGGAGATAAATATTGATTAAAATGTGGATGGCATTTGGTTAACAACACCATTGCATCCTGTGCAAAACACACTATAGCTTATCTACATGCAAGACCTAATAAACCAACTACCGAATAAAGCATTAAAAAATATAAATTTAGCATGGATCATTCATTCTACCACTCCAAATAGCCTGTAATGATAATCCAAATAGTAGCTAAGGACTAAAACAATAGACCACTAACAAAATTTTTACAAAATTGAATAGATCTATGATGATTAAATGCAATGCATCCCTGACATTCCAATACCCTATAGTGATAACCAAACAAAAATCAAGCCTAATAAAATATGCCACTAATAAAGATTTTACAAAAATATCTAAAGATTACAAAACCTACACGCACATTAAAATTCTACAACATTTCACTGGTAGAGGTCAAATAGTAGCTAATTCATTAAGCAACATAGTAAAATTGCATAGTTTACAACATGTAAACACTCAAATTGTTGATCTTCATATTAAGGAAACTTAAGTTATTTATAATTTTTACATTAAATTGAATATAAGCTTAATCATTACATGGATGGCCTATCGTAGGCTTGAAAAAATAGGCATAGCCTAGTATAGTCTAGATCTTAGGTTCTAGAAGATTGGTTATTGTTTCTTACCTAAAAAATTTGATCTAGGCATTTGAGGAGTGATTGGGTGGTCCAAGCTTCTAACATGCATGATTTCCACGAAAAGAGACTTACTTAGGGGTTTTTTCTCTCTTGTCTTCATTTACTCAAGGGTACTTATTGATGAGGCCTTAAAGTTATGGCCAAAAGTTTTGAGTGTTCGAGCTGACATCATCATTAGAATTCTCTAGCCACTCTTCTCTTTGGACTCATGATTGGTCAAAACTCTTTAGGTGTTGTGCTAACATCATCATTTCAGACCTCTAGCCACCCATATATTTTGGCCACTTAATGACTAGGACCCATGAGCTCTTTTTCTTACATCACCATTAAAAATAGTTGACCACTCTGACTGGACATTAGACTAGTTAATACTTTTAGAAATTTAGGCTAAAATTACCTATGAAATTCCCTAGCCACTCTATTTTGTTGATGAAGATATTTGAGGTTGGACTTCTTTTCCTTAGAATTATTTAGGTCTAAAAAAATACTTTTTGATTACAATCGGGTATATATTAAGTCCAACAATGAGTTTGGACCCTAGACCTAGCAAACTTTCATCAAACTAATGTTTCAACAATATTTGTAATGACTTATCCATGTGGACCAAGCATTGACCCATAATATTGGTGCCACCTATGGATTTATGCTTGCACAAAGGAGATTACAAACAACTTTATCCATTGGACAATCAATTCATTGGAAAGAAAAAATAAAAATTATTTATAGGGGAGAGTCACCTAGGGGCTTAAATGGATCTAAAAGAGAAACTAGGTAAACCCTTAGCCTATAGAGGGCATGGGAATTTTTAGATTTAACAAGGGCTTTAGCAAATGCATTGGAAGATGCCCCTATTTCAATTATATCCCATCCATAAGAAAAATATGGGATTCATTATGACAAAAAGAGGAGGAAAAGAATAAGAGGTGATAGAGAACAAGAAGAACCTACTATGGGAGTGGAAAAACAAAATTGGGTGATTGGGAGGTGCTAAGAAGGTGGCTATTTAACAAGGAATTTGAGTAAAGGTAATGAACAGGGATAAAAAGAGAAAAGGAAAATAAAATATGGAAAAAAATAAGGAACTGAAAAGGGAAGATGAAAAGAAGTAAGTGTATCTACTTGAATGGTAGTGCCTTTTGGAGAGTTGACTTCCTCCTAAATATTCTATAATAGCTCAAACTAACTTGGGAGAATGGTAAACTATCTCGAGCAGATATTTCACATTATCAAAGCTTGGAATCCCTTTGGGATGCTTGTTGCCTTCTTCACGGTATTGCACAAGAAATTCTCTCTAGGTCTGTAGGTGACTTTATGTCATCTAGGAACTTTTGAGGCATCTATGGCTACTCACAAAGTTGCTTCAAGCTTTTGGTAAGCTATCGATAGCTTCCTTAAATTATAACTAGCCTGCATATGATTTTATAGTCTTTGTTGAAAGCTAACACAATTAGGATTTTAATGACCATACATGCTTTGTTAGAGTTGGAACACTTTCCTAAAAATCTATATTTGTACGAGTGGTTTGAGCACATACCTTTCTTTTCTTAGAGCCAATAGCATTTTGACAACATAGTCCTTGATTTCTTTGCTATTTATAAATGCCACATATTTGCTTTACAAGCAATATTTTATGCTAATGGACTTATGAGTCATGTGTTGTCATTCCTTTGAATTTATGTGCTAGTTGTGACATTCCTAATGGTATGAGGTTCTAGTGGATTCACTCTGATCCTTAGATTTTTTATGATGAATAACCATTTATTTTCGTATCCTCCATGGTCACCTTTTGAGTATTTATGGTAGCCTTCATATAGGAATCACAACTTGTTTTCTCTCTTTGTTTCCAAAGAAGAGATTTGACAATCCATGATGTTCTAAAATATTTTCTCATTTCTTGCCATGATTGAAGCAATCTTTTTGATGATACTTAGAAAATCAGTTTCACGTTGAGTTCCTACATCAAATATCTTTGTAGATTGAGAAGGCTATACAATCTATACATATTTGACAATTCAAAACACCTGATATGCTCATGTTTTGAAAGATTATAAAGTCTTCTAGATGACTTTTGTAGTTGCCACAAATTTAAGGGAAACCTCTATTTGTTCTAGCAAGATCTATCAAGCATAGTAACCTATTAGGATTTTTCTCTTCTTTTCTTTCTCTTTTGACCTTGGGCTTTGTTTTTTTTTTACTTTATTTTTGGTCCCATTCTATAATAGCACCAAGGTGTATGGTGATATGAAAACCCAATTTACAAAAAAAGGTGGTTGTATCTACTAGACCATCTCTTAGATTGAGGTATATGCCCATAGCTAGAATTTGGATGTAAACTTTGCTAATGGTAGAACCCTTTTAGCTATCATTGGAAAGGATTCGAGGTTCTTGCCTATGACAAGGTCTACTTTAGCTACCATAAAAAAGGCTATAAATGATTATCCTTTTAGTATGGTGGTTAACCAAACCTCATGGCATATGGAGCTTCATATTTTTTTGTAGCCTTTTTTTTAAATCCTCCCTTGTGATCATCTTTGATACTTTTATAGCATCAACAACTTAAAAATTTGATAGGGCTTCAAGTCATCTCATCTTGCCTCAACTTTGGATAACAAATTGGCCTAAAATTCTTCTTTAGACTAGATTTGTGCCTCACAGGGATAGAGGGGAGACTTCTTTCTTAGAAATAAATTTGTTCAAGGATTACAAAATATTGAGAAGAGGAGCCTCTTATATCAATTTTTCTAGTTTGGAGAGTCATTGAAGTCACCAATTTTCTCCTTCCTTCTTTTCATCACTTCTTATTTGGTCAACTCATGTAATAGGGGTTTCCACTATAGCTAAATCAATAATCAGTATGATTATCCATATTGAACCTCCCAATCTACATGTGTGAAATATCTAATGCATTTTTCAAAGATATTGCTATATTGTTCCTTACTCTAGCCAATAACTTTATTACATCTACGTATAACCAACTTATTTACATGCTACCTATTTACACAAAATTTTGGTGTGCCTTCTCATGCTAGCTATGTCATATGTTACCACTTCATTAAAATTGGCAATGTTTGGACCATATCATCCCAAACTTCCATTTCTCCTACTTGTTTATCTTTTTGAACATGTGGCTTATTTGGTCAAGGAGTTGCGATTAGGTTCACTTTGTAGAACAATGAGTTCCAAAGCTTGTATGGGCTATAACATTGGGACTCAACAAAGATAATTTACATTTATCTCGTGACTTTGCTAAATTCTTCATGTGTTTTGGGCCTTATTCTAGATTGATGTCTAGCTCTTCATGAGTTCCCAAGCTCATGTGCATTACTACGAATTAAGCATGGAAAATTGTTTGATGTGTGCAATACTTCTACTAGTTTTTCCAAATTTTGTGGATGCATTTGCTAGAACATGTAACCCATTAAGACCTAAAATTGACTATAGATTGGATTTGGGGTGCAGTAAATTTCCATGTTTAAGTGTGTCACTACACTGGGACTAAGTACGAAAAATTCATCCTTCATTAGTTCATTCTTTCCTTTTGGCCAATCCTTTATCTCCACCTTGGGATGCTCCAAAGTATTCTTAGCCATATTGAAGTTTTGCTCTTCATACCTTTATATGTGATAAGGTCTGAGCTTCTCACCATATATCCAAACCTTCTTCCCTATGTAAGAAATCATAATGTGAGTGTAATCTAGTGATAAATACCCCTCAAAATTTGTTGTAAAGTCCTTTGACAAGCATACTCCAAATAGCAGTGGAAGGTCCACCACTGTTACCTCCTAGATCACTAAATTGTTCAACAGGTTGTGCAATAGTAATGGAATATCTTTTATAAAACTCCTATTGTATGGATTGGAATTCCATCTAGGTTCAATATTTCAAAATTAGTCTAGGTATACTCTAACCCCATAACATCACAAACTACTTGAGGTATGATTGTTATGACAACTTCAAATCCCACCATGTAGTTGTGAAATATCCAACTTTCTATTCACAAACACAAATAGAAGGGTGGAGGATTAATCTTACCCATGCCAAGAGATGGTTGTTGTTTTGCTAACTTGAAGTCTAGGATAGTGAATTTTTTGGTTGTTGAGATTTTTAGGGTTGCTTGTACCAAATCAACTTGTTTAGAAAGTAGTAGAGTTTCCTTCATATTGATTCTCAAGGAGTCCTATCCACTTCTTTCATAATATTGTATCCAGTCAACTTTGATAACTTCTCTTCATTATAGGTTGGTTGTGATTTCTCAAGCCTCCTTTGATACTACTAAGCAACCTTTTCTCTTTGTATTTATCAAAGGATACTCCAACTTACTCAAAACCTATCCCCTTGTCTCTTGTTGCTTGGATTTTGGTGCTTTTGGATTGGTTTTTTCTTCAGATTCCTCTGACTCTTGCTCTATTTGTTACCTTATTTGATGATGCATGGCTACTTTTAGCTCTTTTGACTTAGTTTATTCCTTGAGTTGTTCCCTCCTTTGTGCTACAATTTTAGTACTTTTTTATTTGTGTGGATACAATAGAAAATAATTTTCCTCGGATCTGGTCAATATATTGGTCAGACTAGATGTTGAAGGCTTCTCAACTACAAGATATTGTTCTAGTTCCATCAATAAGCCCACTAGCTTGTCTGATTTTTCTTCTACTTCTTAGGCTATAGAAAGCTATGATTGAAGTTGGTAAACTTGATAAGTGTCACCATTGTGATGACTATGTTGAACACTAGTACTCATCTAGAGTTGTGGATGCTTCTTGTTCTTGACTCTCGACTACAACTTGATCATTGAAATCTATTGGCATCTCCTGGTCCTCCTAGTAATAATAAAATCCTTCTTGTTGATATTATCGAAATCTCTCCTTAGCATTTTGTCACTCCAATACAATAATCTTGTTAGTTATGTCCTAGATCATAATATTTAGCTCTTGTAGTTTTTTCAATTCTCTTGCATCTAGAATGGGCAAGGTGGGTATAAAACTTGTTGAGATAGAAGTTGAGGGTATGACTTAGGCAAAATGACTAATGAAGGGGAATTTAGAGCTAGAGTGGAGGATTGTGAATTTATTTGATAGATCTATGGCACATTTGGCATAATAATTCTAGGGGAAGCTTTTCAACTAAGATGAGTGTAATTTTTGCTCTGATAGCAACTTAAAAATTTGTGGAAATATCATCTCATTGGATTTATAGATTTAGAGGCCTAGGTCTGGGGTAAAAACATGGAAGTAGTATATATAGGCTTGGGCATGTGATAACTTTATATCCTGAGGGATTATCCCATAATTTTTGTGAAACTAGATATCAAAATCATTAATATTTTCGTAGGGATTCCTTTGAATGAATGAAAAATGAATAATCAAAAGGAAAGGATCCCCTACATTGTTAAATTCTAAAATGAAAGGTTTAACAATATTAGCCCAAGTGCCTATGTTGCTTTCCTCTAATAAATTCTACCATGCTAGTACTTGTCTTTAAAATGAAACACAAGCAATATTACCATTACATATTCATAGGGAATATTATAAATGGAAGCTAAAGCAACAACATCCTGGTAGTGTTCGTAAGTTATATTTTCACTACCATCATTGGAGGGCAAAGCCTTTAATGTAGCCTAAGGAATGTCATGGAGATTGGGGAGATTAAGGGGTTTGACATTGATTCGGGATAGATATATGTGTCCAACCCTGGATTCATATGGGATGTATTAGGATGGTTGGGGAATCATCAATCTGTAATAAATGTTTTGAGCTTTTTTATCCTTTGATCTAGCCATTATGTGCTTTTGGAGCTCATTCTTTTAGCAAAGTTGTCAATTTTAGGTTTTCTTAACAGATAAATCATTAGGTGAATGGATTTTGTTTTGTTTTATGAGGCCAATATAGTCACCAAAATATCAATCCTTTGGGGTGTGAGGTAAATTCTAAATGATTCATCCAGTCAAGTGTGTCAAAATTCTTGGTATGTGATTCACATTATGGTGTTATTTATGCCTTAGACCGTGGCCAAGATTGGATGGCTCAGAATTGTGATTCTTTTTTTGTGCAAAATAAATAAGAAAATAAAAGAATACTAAAGATAGAAATGGAGGGTTAGAGAGAGAGGAGAGAAATATTGATTAAAATGTGGATGATATTCGACTAACAACACTGTTGCATCCCATGAAAAACACATTTCAACTTATCAACATACAAGGCCTAATAGATCAACTATCAAATACAACATTACAAAATATAAATTCAACATAGATCATGCATTCTACCACTCTAATAGCTTGTAGTTATAATCTAAACAATAATTAAGGCCTAACATAATTAACCACTAATTTTGTTTACAAAAATGAATAAATCTACTATGATTAAATGCAATTCATCCCTAAAATTCCAATAGCCTATAGTGATAATCCAAGCAACAACTTAGGCCTAACATAATAGACCACTATAAAAGGTTTTACAAAAAAATCTAAAGACTACAAAACATACATACACATTAAAATTTTGTAACACATCACTGGTAGAGATAAAAAATAATTGATTCATTAAGTAGTAGAGAAAAATTGCATAGTTTACAATAGGCAAACACTTAAATTGTTGACCCTCATACTGAGGAAACTTAAGCTATTTATAATTTTTATAATTGACTGAATCTAGATTAATCATTACATGGATGGACTATCATAGGCCTAAAAAAATAGCCATATCCTAGTATAGTCTAGGTCTAAGGTAGGATCAATATGTGTGAGAGGAGTGGAGTTCATTTTAGCCCTATCATTATAAGAGTTGCATGGTGGTTGTTGCTATTTTAGGTTTTAGAAAAACTAGGCATCACTTTTTTCTACATGGCATTGGTGCGTCCAATCATGCTCTTTGTATCCATGTGTCTTTAATAGGATCAAGCATATGCTCAAATTATCCCCATAATGCTTTATTGTTATGCTAATTGTTAGATTTATAGGAATGTTCATTCATGATCACCAAGGGGTAGTCACCACCATTGTAAGTTCCAAAATATTGGTTGTTGTTTTCTCACTTAACTGCTTTGATCTAGGTGGATGAGGAGTGATTGGGTGGTCCAAAATTTTTACACGCATTATTTTTTATTAAAGGGACTTTTCTAGGGGTATTTTATCTCTTGTTATCATCTGCTCAAGGCTACTTGTTGCTGGAGATTTAAAGTTATGGTGAAAAATTTTGATTGATTGAATTTATATCTGAAGAACATGTGCTTATACTAAGAGGGGGGGTGAATAGTATACGATAATTTTTTGGCTTTTTAATCCAAATAATAGCATTAGCATTATTAAAGTAGTAAACATCACACAAAGCATCACACACATGAGAGACATGATTTTTACATGGTTCACCCAATAATGGCTACTTCCACGGAGAAAATGTTTCTTATAAATTTTTCTCAAATAAATTCTCTTGGGAATCCTTTCCCTATAATGTTTATGGACCTCTGTCCAAAGGAGATGTTGATCCTCTAAATCAAGTTCGTGGATCTCTACCCACAGGAGAACTCCTTCTCCTCTACTCTGACTGGTGCTCCTATAGAAGACTACTACCTCCACTACACTAGATTGTGGATCTCTCTCCACTTAATACTCTTATCCCCACTCAGAAAACCTATCCTCACTACCCTGGTTTATGGATCTTTATCCACTGGAGACTACTGTCCTATATGCTCTATCACCTCCAAAGCTCTGTCTCAAATTTGTACTAAAAGCAGTCCTTCGATCTAGCACAAGTCTACTCAATATCTATCTCTGGTCTGGCATGCACCTGTCATCAAATATGCACCAAACTTTGCTCCACAAGTCCACATAGAAATTTCTTAAATCTGCTCAACAAGTCCACACAGAACTTGTTTAAATATGCTCAATAAGTCCACACAGAACTTGCTCAAATATGCTTAATAAGTCCATACAGAATTTGCTCAAATCTACTCAACAAGTCCACATAGAACTTGTCCAATATCATAGAAACATAAAGAGAATTGTTAGAGACTCAATATGTTCTACACTTATCACAATGCTCAATTACTTTCTCAACTCAATTCAAAATATATAATAGTTTGTTTTTATGGAACTTGAACAATCACTTCACACATCCACTTGACTAGGCTCAATCAAATCTACTCAACCAATCACTCAATGAAACACCCCCTTCTCACAAACCCTAGTCCAAGCATATGATCACTTCACTAAAAATATTTCCAACAATGCTCAACAACAAATCTCACATAACAATGATACTCAAACCCTCACTCAAGTTTTTCACACAATCAATGGCTTCAACAACAATGCTTATAAAAAAAGGTTTTAACAATAACTCTTTATTCCAAAAAACCTTGATGCATTAAATCAACACATTCAATAGGAAATCCTAATCAAATCCTTTTCACTCTAAACTTATTTTCCAGAAAACCAATCAATCAACTCAACTATGGAAGAATGTGCTCATACCTTTTTATTGATGATGAAGGGATATCATAAATCTGTCACAACCACAAACACTTCTATGCCAAGCTCAAAGAGGTTAGAAGATAAATCTTTCTCACAATATAATGTAAATACTCAATTACACCTTATCACTCCACCTTTCAAAAACAACCATCATCATATATATAATATTTATCCAATAACACCTTATAAACTTCTAACTAAAAATAAATTCAACATCCACCAAAATAACTCAAAACCTCTTTAATCAAATTTAATGGCAAAAAGGACTTTGGCAAAAATCAAATCCACTTTCCTTATAACTCCAATAACATAAATCACTTCTCAATAAAACAATCTTTCATAAACTCTTTTATCTCCAAATAACACAAATCAATTATGAATAAAATAACCTTTCATAAACCCTTATTACTCCAAATAACACAAATCAATTACCAATAAAATAATTCTTCACAAATCCTCATAACTCCAAATATCCCTTAGAAAACTTTAGGTAATATAAAATTTTAATAAAAAATTACCTTTGCCACTAGTGGGATTCGAACCCACAATATCTGCCTCCGCAAGCGCTCTAGCCACGGACTTGACCACCGGATGTGCTAGATGCATGTTTGAAACTCTATGAGCACCTCGCGCTCTTTCTTCCACACCTGGCACTCAAACCGAATGCGAACCAAAAGCTTTTTCCCTTGGTGCTCAAGATGAACATGCCAATTAACGTCCATGCGAATCGATTGTGGACTCTTCCACTCCCAGAACTCCCATGAAACACGCTATACCAATGGACCACTATGTCCAATGTGGATCATACCTTATGCTCAGCCTTTCGTCTTCTTCCTGGAGCTAATAAAACAAACGAACTATTTATCTTCTTCCTCAATGTTCAACAACTGCACAAATTTCTTTTAGCTTGGTCACATGAAAATTAATTCGAATAGGGATAAATTTTGAATGCCTCTTGGCATATTATTTATACACGAATTCACAATATGGCTTAGAGGTCGACACTCCATTTAAGTCGATGATGTCGATGCATTTTAAAACCTTTTATAATTTATAAATTATTTAAATTCTAATAGAATTTAAATTTTATAAATTTTATTTATAAACCTTTTACTTTAATAAAATTAAATTCTTCCTTGGGATAAAATTTAAACCTTCAAATTTTACTCCACTGATTTGATTATTTTGTCATCATGGTTTTAATAAGAACCTTAATTCTGCCATCAAGATGTTTAACAAAAACCCTTGAAGAATAATATTTTAATAACCTTTTTTTTCAACTCTTCACATTGCTCCTGGTGTTAATGATGGTGTACTCCATGGTATTAATGACAAATTCATGTGTTCACTTTGGCATCAATGACAACTTCTCACTTTGACATCAATGACAACTGAATGAGCTCAAAATATCCAACAATATCATCATTGGAATTTTCCAACCAATCTAATCTTTGGACTCATGATTGGTCAAAATTCTTGAGGTGTTGTCTTGACATCATCATTTCAAACCTCTAGCCACTTAGTGACCATGATCCACGAGCTCTTTTTCTTATATCACCATTTAAAATCTTTGGCAACTTTTATTGAACGTTGGACTGGTTGGGATTTCTAAAAATTTAGGATGATGTCACCTTTAAATCTCCCTAGCCACTCAGTTTTTCTAATGAAGATATTTGAGAAGTGGTTAGACTTCTTTGCATTAGCAAAATTTAGGGCCCAACAAAGCATTTTTAGCTTCTTGTTGGTTATATATCAAGTCTAATAATGAGATTGGACCTAATGGTCAAAATAACAACACTCGAGGAAATAAAGGTACTCTCCTTATTTTTGAACAAGCAAGGAAGGAAAGTCACAATAGCACGACGTTTTGAAGAGGAGGACCGAGCAAAGGAGAAAAAGTTTTTATAGCACGATGTTTTGAAGAGGAGGACCAAACGAAGGAGAAAAAGTTGCAATAGCGCGACGTTTTAAAGAGGAGGACTAAGCGAAGGAGAAAAAGTAGCGATAGTGCGACGTTTTGAAGAGGAGGACCAAGCAAAGGAGAAAAAGTCGCGATAGCATGATGTTTTGAAGAGGAGGACCAAGCGAAGGAGAAAAAGTAGTGATAGTGCGATGTTTTGAAGAGGAGGACCAAACGAAGGAGAAAAAGTCGCGATAGCGCAACGTTTTGAAGAGGAGGACCAAGCGAAGGAGAAAAAGTCACGATAGCATGACTTTTTGCCAAGCCAGAACTAGCATATATAAAAGTGAGTGGAGAAGATCTTTGTAACAAGAATATCTTAACCTTTTTGGTTAAAAGTTCCATCACTCAAAAAATATTTGTGTAACAAGAAGAGATCTCGATCTCTAACCACTCTGTCGTTAGGATAATCCTTCAGGCATTATTAGTCTGTTATGTAAAACTCTATATAAAGAATGAGCGACCAAAACATAAGGTTGGCTCTTAGGTGTTTACAAGGCTATGTATTCAGACTTCTGAAAGATTAATAGAGATCATCCACCCTGGTTCTGAGCTCATTTTGTGTGCAAGTATGTATATGATCGTTTATTGCTAAAGTCAAATCTATATTAAATATACCATACATTAATTTTTAAACTGAATTTCTATGTTAAATGTTCTATTAGATCTGCAATGAACTTCACTGATAAACTGCTTTGGAGTTAAATATTCACCAAGTGATCTTAGTTTATTGTGCGTTGGGTTTTATTATACTTTTCTACAAAAGGTTGAATCAACACTGTGTTTTTACTTAATCTGTATCAATTTTAATCTCATAGCATTGGCTACGTTTCCCTTCTTTAAGAATTCCTTTCTCTCTACCCTTGTCCTATAAAAATAAGGAACCAGCCTTCTCTGGATACTGAACCAGACAAATCTCAGTTTTAGCCTGGTCATTCAATGTTGATGAAGTCTTAGACGCAAATTATAACCTACGGTGGATTTCGTTCCAACAGTTTTTGGCACACCCGATGGGACCCAAATCCCACACATTATATATAGTCAAAGTCCCGGTGAAGCCTTTGTCTTGTTAACCTTTTCTTATCACCCGATGACTCTGCATAGGAAAGGAACCCTGAATAAATCCTTACCTAGTATCTAGTTATGAACCATTCTTATGATAACCAGATCTAAAGCAAAAAATTTAGAAGAGCCCATAGAGTTCTTCGAACTACACCTTGGTAGCCTTCGTGCTAACCAAGTTTTGGTTGCTAGGACAGTTCTTACTCACAATAGCAATCCCAGGCAAGCAAATACTTCTCATATAACATTCTCTAGCACTGCTGCTATCAGAACCCCAAATCTAGTTACCGATCTGACTACGATGGTTGGAAATCTGCCTGAATTGCCCTATCCTTTGTGGAACCATACAGGCCCTTTGAATCTTGGAATCCAACACCCAATACCAGTAGCGGCCCTAAAATTGCTACCCTAGTATGATGGTACTGGAAAAATAGCATATGAACATTGCCTGGATGTGGCTGCATTGGCGCCAATATATGACATCTCAGAGAAAGACGTGATGATCAGGCCACTGATTATTTCCTTAAAAGGAAAAATGCTCTACTGGTATAGAGCCCTGGAATACCAATCTATATCTACCTAGGCTCAGCTTGCAGAAAAATTAGTGGAAGAATTTAATGAGCATACTGATCCTTTTTCATTACTAAATCAGTTTAACGCCATTCAGAAGCACCCTTAGGAAGAGATCGTGAATTTTAATATCAGGTTCAATCGAACCTAGAAGAGAGTTCCTGATGGCCTGATACCATCACAAGAAGGAGCTATATACTACTATTTGAGAGCTTTCAATTTGGAAATAAGTATGGCTATCAGATAGTCTCGAGTAACAACTTTTCCTAAAATCTATCTAGAAGCATAGAAAGCGAAAAAGGACTTGATCACCATAGGGAGATTCCCTTCCAAGATAATTCCACCTATATTTCCAAATTTCCCTCAAATTTCAAGTGCTGCTTCTCCATTGTAGAAGCTCATTTTACTCAATGAGGAATAGATGTCATAGGTGAGATTAACCCCAATTCTTCTAGAGGTCACAAGTGGCTCATTACAATAATAGGCTATTTTACCAAATGGGTAAAATTAGCACCTCTCAAGAAATCCACTATAGAAGTGGTCATCAAGTTTTTAGAAGAGCACATATTGACAAGATTTAGGGTTCTCAAGAAGATAGTCACTGACAATGGTAACCATTTCACTTCTTTTGAGATGATTTAAATTTATGCTAGATAAAACATAGAGCTTTCTCATTCTACGAATTACTATCCACAAGGGAATGGTTTAGCCAAATCCTTAAATAAGAACTTGATCACAAGAATTAGAAGAGCATTAGGTAGAAACAAAAAGAGCTGGGATAGTGAGCTAAAGTTTGCTTTATAGGTTGATAGAATATCTATCAAAATAAGCACAAGACAATCTCCTTATGAACTAATATATGGTGAAAATGCTCTATTACCCCCTTAGGTGGAAATTCATGCTTTGTCTTTGCTTCTTGATGACCATGAAAATCCAAATGTCTTGTAGAGAAGACGATAAAATTGTAAAGTTGCAAGAAGATAGAAATGATGCATTAATGAAGATAACTAAGCAGGCTCACAAAATAACACAATTGTTCAATAAGAAAGCCAAAGGTAAACCTTTTTAGGGAGGAGATATAGTGCTATACTAGGATCCCAAAAATAAGAAGCATGGTGAAAAAGGAAAGTGGGAACCCAAATGGTTTGGTCCTTATCAAATGCTTTAGAATGTAGGCCAACATACTTACAAATTGTAAACTTTGGATGGTATAGAATTTTCAATTCCTATCAATGGCCAATATTTGAAATTGTATCATTCTGTATAGAGGGCTTGAGAAGCCATAAAAAAAATTGTTTCAGTTTTTAGGTGATTAAAGAGTCCTTTCTAGGTGATTAAGGAGTCATTTTTAGGTGATTAAGGTATTCTTTCTAGGTGATTAAGGTATTCTTTTAGGTGATTAGTTTAGTTTTTGAGTCCTTGTGGTTTGCTGGAGATTTTGAAGTTCTCAAGTGATTTATTTTCAAAAGTATTTTCATCACCTATCTTAGTCGGAGCCTATGTTGGATCCTTAAAATCCAACTTAAAGTTTACCCCAAATTTTTTAATTTTTGGTGTCTTGTGTCTTGAGAGTTCTTTCAAAATTTGCAATAATACCCTGGTCAGACTCCTTTTAATAAATTTTGGGTCCTTTCCAATTATTGTAATTTTTTGTTCTTTCTGAGTTCATCCTTGTTCTTCGAGAGCATTTTTGAAATCTTGTGTCGCCAAAATCGGGGCTTATTTTGGTTTTCCTAAGATCTTTTGTCAGTAAATTTTTGGCCTAAATAAAGTTTAATTAATTATTTTTTGACCTCCAAGGGTCTTAAATATTTAATTAAAATTTTCCCTTTTATGTGTATGGTTTAAATATTTAATTAGGTTTAATTAAATTTAATTATGTTTAATTAAATTAATTCTATCCTCCACTATTAATATTTTTTAAAGAAATAAAATAAAAATTAAAAAATATATAATAAAAAATTAGAGTGGGGGAAGCCATCCCCGCTCATATATTAATAAAAATAATAATTATTAGAGCGGGGGAGCCATCCCCCACTCATATCAAATAATAATAATAAATTATTAGAGCGGGGGAGCCATCCCCCACTCATATCAAATAATAATAATAAATTATTAGAGCGGGGGAGCCATCCCCCACTCATATCAAATAATAATAATAAATTATTAGAGCGGGGAAGCCCTTGCTCATATATGCTCATATATAAATAAAATTATTAGAGCAGGGGGGCCATCCCCTCCCCCGCTCATATATAAATAAAAAAATAATTATTAAATCGGGGGGCCATCCATCCCCCTCTCATTAAAAATAATAATTAAAAAAAACGAGGAGGGGGCTTGATCCCTTCCCCTACCCCTACTGCTCATATTAAAAAAGAATTAATTAAAAACGTAAGCGGGGGGCCCGCTCCCTTCCGACTGCTCACTTAAAAAATTTAATTAAAAAAAGTGAGTAGGGGGGAGGGGGAGGGTCGCCCCCTTCCCCTTGCCCGCCGCTCACATTAAAAAAATGATTAAAAAAGTGAGTGAGGGGTGCTCCCTTCACCCCGCTCATTAATATAAGCAAGGGTGCCTCCGCTCACATTAAAAAAAATAATTAAAAAAGTGAGCGGAGGTGCTTCCTTCCTCCGCTCATTAATATGAGCGGGAGGGCCCCTCCTCACTTAAAATAATTAATTAAAAAAATCAGAGCGTGGGGCCACTCTATATATATAAATAAATAAATGAATAAATAAATAGAAAAATAAATAGCAATAATATTCTTATTACTATTATTATAATTTTCAATGGGTTTTATGGGATTGAAACGGGTCCCACTCGTATTACATCATAACCACATAGTGGTATTACAACAAAACTTGGATATTATCCATATATCATTTAGCAAGATTTGGACCTGGGTCTCCACCTTGAATGTTGAGGAATCTAACCAGTTGAACTAAATCCACTTGATCTAAAGTTGTTTCATTGCCAGGACTTGAACTCGAGTCTCTCGAGTGAGAGCCGAGTATCCTAATCAACTAGACTACAAACGAACGTTATTACTATTATTATTATTATTATTGGATTTGGTTATTATGAGAAACCCCTATGACCGATGTACAAGGCTAAGCAGTCTCCTCCCAACCATGACCCCTCCTAAAGTTGAGAGCTATACTTATCAATAGGGAATTTAACACAAAGCCACCACACACCCACCCCCTCACACACTCACTCACGTCACGGTTTGAACCTTGGACCTCCCGAAGAAGAGCCAAAGACCGAACCGTTGCGCTACACCCCTAGGTGTTTATATTATTATTATTATTATTAAAAAATTTAACATAAAAATTTGTAATATGTCTTTTTTTTTTTTGGCTAAGGTTAACGATTGAAAATTAATTAATTTTCTAAAGCTGTTTTTTGGCCAACTTTGAGAGAAATTGTAATAGACAATTATGAATATATTTTTGACCGATTGAAAACCACTACCAGGCCATGAACAAGAGTCATTATAAATGCAAGCAATATGGTGGATCAAATATAGAGGCAATTGTAGTTTTTATGGGTCATCATCCAGTTTTAATGACAATTATAGTTATGAGTCATCATCGAGATAGTTGCAGTTTTCACGATTATGGATTAAATGATCAAGCTATTTAAGAGAGTTGCTATAGCAGGAGAAAGCATCAATATTTTGCATAGTAAAGTTTTGTAAGAGGTATACTAAAGTGCCCTTCCTTTAACAATTGTATTTTTCTTTTCGTGTCTTGTTGAGTCACCCTTTTTATTTCCCATTATTGTGCAGGTTTTTGTTGAGGAGGTGCCCAGTTAACTGAGATCATTTCTAGTGGCTAAGGTTGGAAGCTAGGAGACTCTTTATTACATCATTTGAATGAAGAGTTACAGTTCTCTATTGCATTATTTGAATGAAGAACTCATTTGTATTTGCTTAGTGAGATCTGGTTATCTTGATCAGACTCTCATTGTAAATATTTATTGATAAATACAATCCTACTTCCTCCTTTCAACATTTTTATGTGTAGTTTTGTTTGTTGTCTTATTTACATGTTACATCATTTTAATGTGTAAATAACATCTTCTTTCACTAGTATGTTTAATTATTTCTATTATATTAGTTAAATGGATGTGATTGTCTCAGTTTATTATCTTCTTTGTTTCTCTCCTTAACATATTTTTAAGTTTGGCTACAATTAATTAATGGATAAGGCACCGATCTATTGCTTGAAGCACTAGCTGGGAGTTACTTCGAAGATTGGTCAAATTTTATATTGCATTTTTATTTCATTTTTGCAAATCTGGATGAGCATGAGTGTATGAGCAATATTATAGGCTCACCTTCGAGGTTCCTTATCCTACTCGATCTGTCTAGAGTCATGAGATAATATTTTCTTGAATTAAAGAGGTGGATCCTCCAAAGTCCACAGTTTTGATTGGATCAAGGAAATCTTACAACGTGATATATATCTTAAGGGTGCAAAAATTTCCCCTAATAGAACCAATCACCAAAACATAGTCTGAATGCAAGGGAAGTCCAACCACCACTACAGAGGAGACAAATAAGTCCAACGAGGAGGAATATAGAATGTTAATTGAAAGGACATCACAGTCCATAAGAATATTTGCATACATGAAGGAATCAAGAGCAATTAGAGCTCATATATGGAGGACTTTAATTACCTCAAGCCCACCTACAAGAGCTAGTGAAGAGGCATTGAAAAATAAATATTGAAGAGCTACGTTGGAGAAGAGCGAGATTTATGCCAAAATTTTCAAGCACCCTAGAAGAAGCATCAATTTGAATTCCAAATTTCCAAGTGAAGAGAAGCACCAACCACCACGTCATTAACACCTTCTTACATACAATAAAGGCACAAGTCATAAATTTTCTATTGAAGAATGATCAAGCGAGACATGTAAGGATATTGCACAAGCACTACGAGTAGAGGAGAAGGAGACACATTGAAGAGTCAAAATACTGAGTGTCAAGGAGCATTAAAAATAGGGAGAGCATATTTAGAACACAGGTTGTAGATTCAAAGAGCAGCAAGTTGAAGATTTAAGCACCATATTCAAGAAGGTAAAAAATATTTAAATTAAACCTTTGCAAAGTTTAAGGAGGTATAAGGCATAATAATTTTGAAGTAAATATTAATTAATTATATTTAAGGTTATTTGAATAATAGGAGAAATAAGGTGATAACCTTAGAAGAAGCATTGAATGCCTTAAAAGATA
The DNA here is from genome assembly GCA_028583015.1 of Wollemia nobilis. Lineage (NCBI taxonomy): Eukaryota > Viridiplantae > Streptophyta > Pinopsida > Araucariales > Araucariaceae > Wollemia > Wollemia nobilis. The sequence goes on from JAQPPZ010002554.1 coordinate 9,247,835, forward strand.
TTTGAAGTAAGAAGTTTTTTGAAAAGGTTTTTGAAATTACTCTATTCATTCTTGAAATACATATTGCATTGAAATATTTGCAAATAGATTAACTTGGAGAAATAAGAATTTCTACACAAAAATTGAAATATTAAATTTGCAAATATCTTTGTTTTCTAAATTTCCAATTAAAGAGTTATAAGGAGTTCAACACCAATTTAGATTCTTGAAATTTAGAAACCATACTATTGAAAATTGAAAGGTATAAGAATCAGAACCTAGAGTTGTTTAAAAGTTGGAAAATTATTTTTGATATTAGTCTCTTATACAAATTGAAGGGACATAAGGAATCCAACTTAAAGGTCTTGAAAATAGAAAATCCAATCAATTGGAATTGCATCAAAATTATCTTTAGCTTTCTATTCATAAATAAGGAGAAATGAGGTGTTTATCTTAAAGAATAGAAGTTGAACATTAGGGAGATAAAAGGGATTCAACTCAAAGGAAAACCTATAAAGCTAAATACATTATCAAAACCATTCAATATTCAAAACACTTGGGAGATATAAGGTATTCTACAAAACTTGAGAATTAAAAAGATCTTATCAATTTTAATCTCATACTCAAAATACTAGGGAGTTAAAAGGAATTCTACCTAGAGATTTGAAAAATTAAACCTTTGTCAAAACCATTGATTGAACATTAGAAATTTTAGAGTATCCTACAAATTTAAGAATTGAAAAAAGTTCATTGAAATTTATCTCTAAACTAGGGAGTCATAAGGTAGTCAACCTCAACGGTTTTTGAAAATTAAAAGATTCTATCAAAAACTATTCTCAATATCTAATACTAAGGAGCAAAAAGGATATCTACTCCAAAGAGTTCATTGAATAATGAAATGGAAAATGAAATTATAAAAGAAAGAAATATGGAATTAAATATTTGATTGAAAAGTCTAAAGGGAAGTTAGACTTAATTTCAAGCTTCATTTATAAGGAAGCATTAGAATAAAATTTTGAAACATAGAATACTTTCTGCAAGCAAGAATGTATGAATTAATTGACAATGATAAATATAGTGTTTTGATTCCTTTAATGTTACTAGTATAATATATATGACATTACTTACACTTAAACATTTCAAAGAGAAGAACTTGAAACAAAAGAAGTTGATTGAATCTCTCAAGAAGAATGAAAAATTGGATGAATCATTTTTAGAAAAAGTATTTCATTCTTCATGTAATATTGATGCTTCAAGTACATCTAATTCAGAATCTTACCATGATGCTATAAGTGAATGCTCGAAAGGTTCTAAGTTGAAGAAGACTTATAACATGAAGGATAAAGGTAAAGAGAAAATGTTTTGCAGGAATATAATGACAACATGATATCTTATAAAAGCATAAGAAAAAACATCAATGATGAAGATAAACAAAAGGAGAAATAATCTGATCAAGAAGGCATACAGTATAAAGTGAGTTGAAAAGATGAAGATTCATATTGAATTATAAAGTCTTCAATAACCAAATAATTTAATATAGGGGGTATTGGAATATATTACATTATTTGGTACATGCTAATGTACCACCATGGGTACATCTTTAGATTAGGAGAGATTCTTAGATTACGGTTTGAGTATTTACTTTATGCAATGTAATAAATGCACAAGTATTATTAGAATGCACAATGATGTAAATGTGTGTGTTGTCCACATGTACATGAGTTCTTAAGAATAGGAAGATGAAGAGTCGTAGGAATATGGAAGGTCAAGAGTCATGTCTCATTATATTTAGGTCTTTTTTATAGGAGTAACATATAGAGCAATAGTGAGAAGGTAGAGAGCATTGAGTAGAGTAGTAGTGGATACAATGTATAGCATGTATGAAATATAGAGAGTTTGAGACCTCCATTTTTTATCAATGTAATGCTTTCATTAATGGTTGTTTTATGAGTAGTTATAGAAGTCTCTCATGGTTTTTACATGCTTAGTATATTGCCATTATCATATATTTAACATTGCATGCTCATTTTAGATCTTGTGGTTGATTTTACATTAAGTATCTAGCATCAAAAGCTAACAACTTTTGGTTAAGACCCAAGGAGGGAAGGGTATCTATTTCATAAAAAATGCCTAGGGCTCACACCTAGCTTGCCCCCTTTGACACACTTAAGGAGCCTGCCTAAAACAACAAAAATATAAACAAACACCAACAAACACAAACACACAAAACAATAAAAAACACAAAGATAATAAACAACAACAATAAAACACACCAAAAAAACAAAAGAACAACAAACAACAACAACAACAAAACCCAAAAAATACACAAAACAACAAAACCATACCAAAACACAAAACACAAAAACACACCAAAAAATTAGTTTGATGGAGAAAATTGATTACAATATTAGACTTTCTAGACCAACATGTCTTTTATCCAAGAATCAACACAAGAAACATAAGAATGATATTTTTGATCTAGGGACTATAAATACCTTGACAAGACCAAAAAGAAGCTCATACAAAGAAAAAAGAAACTAGGTACCTCTAAAAATGGAGCCATCTATAGAAAGGATAGAAAGAAGAACATCCTTGATATGTGAAGCCCATCATCTGGGAAGGTGGTCGTAGCAAGGAAGATCACCTTTATCCAACACCTAGTTAGCTAAAGTATCAACAATCCTATTTTATTATATGACCACATGATTGTATTCAACTTTTAAAAATCCCATCTGGATTAAATGAATCTTATCAATAGTTTTTTGTTATTCTTCAATCAAAATTATTATTCTTAGGAGTCTTCAATATATTAATCATGACTTGGAAGTCAAATTAAACTAGCATATTTTGCTAACCAACCTTAGCAGCCTCACGAAGGCCTTTAAGGACACCATACCCCTCAGCAAGGTTATTAGAAAGGATACCCAAATTTTTAGCAAAAATGAAAACCAAGGAACCATCTGAAAGTCTACCAATTCCTCCCACACTAGCTTTTCTAGGGTTCCCCTAGATGCTCCATCTATCTTGACTTTCCCAAAATCCTCTAGAGGAGGCTACAAACTCCTTGTTATATCCATATTTTTATTACCCACATTCCCTTTAATATGGTTGCCAATAGTAGAGTAAATCTTCAATCTTTGCATAACTTGATCATATTGTTGGTGGGAGTCTTGGGGATTATTATGGAGTTGCTAGACTGATTCAGCTAAGTTAGAAATGGTATTTTTCCAAGTATAGTGAATATCCTTCCTTTCTTGTTTGAAAATATTATTGTTTATTCCTTCCAAATATTCCAAGGTAGGATGGTAGTTCCCATCCAAACTAATTATCTAAAAAAATGATCAACAACCTCCTATTTAGGCCAATCCCTCCAAAGTTGTTCAAGAGTACAAAAATTGAACCACTATAAACCAAGTAAGGTAGCCATTCTCCTCCATAGCTCAAAGGCTAAGGGACTCTTAATAAAAATATGGCTAAGAGTTTCCACATTATTTCCACACATCTCACATCTAAACATGACATGAAATCCATGTTTCATAAGTTGCTCACCAATGAGCACCTTTCGATGTAATAAAATCCAAATAAAAAACCTCATCTTAGGTCAAAGATTCTCAACCCACAATTGAGTGAATATGTCATATGATTGGTTGGGATTATTGTGGCATAAGGTCAAATAACCTTGAGCAACAATATACTCACCCGTAGTGGTGTTGTTCCATATAAAACAATCCTTATCATGGGACTAATAGAGAGATCTCATATGAAGGATGCATTGGATATCTTTCCTTTGCATTTCTGGAATTTGAATAGGTCAATCCTCAATAGGGATCCAATATCTACCAACCTCTAAATTACCAGTTTGGTACTAACAATAATTAGCTACCTTTATCCAATTAGCTTGGTGAAGCTTCTCCATCCAAGGCCTCTAATAAGGAAACTAAGTTATCAAAGGTTGGTGACCATCCCAAGAAAATTTCCAAAATTTAACCTGGTGACCATTATGAATAATCCAAAATAACTTATTATTTATCAAATCCTCACTAGTCCTAAGAACCACCAAAATGGGAGAACCTCTGGTAGGAAGTTGATAGCAAATAAGGTCTTTAGAACTTTTGTTTTCAACATATTTAGCATAAAAATTATTTACACATAGGGCATTGGGGTTATTCAAAATCCTCCAATAAAATTTGTAGCTAAAACCTTATTGTTTTTTATAGTAGACCAGAATCCTAACCCCCTTTCATGCTTGTGAAGGATTAAATTATCCCATTTCACCAAGGTCCATTTTATTTTTTCTTAGTACCACTCCAGAGGAACCATTGATTGATTTGATCCAGTTATTAAAGAACTGCCTTTGGGATATTCAACATAGTAGAAACATAAATAGGTATAGCTTGAAGGACTAATTTTTACCAAGGTAATTCTACCCCAAGATGAAAGCCACCTATTGGTCCACTTTTCAATTTTCTCCTTTACTCTGTCCAACAACCAATTCTAGTCTTTTTTTCTATCTATGGATGTTGATAGCAATACCTAAATAAGTGATCGAAAGGGAGGCCTTCTTATATATTAATTTATCTAGAACCATGTACTCCTATCTAGGAGAGTAATGAAAGAAGATGACTTACGATTTATCTTCATTGATCAATTGCCCCATAACATTAGATAAACAACGAATGATTTGATTAACTGTAGAGGCTTCCTTAATCGTAGCTTTACCTAACATAGTAGAGTCATTAATAACTAAATATGAGAGATAGACCTAGCTCCATGAGAAATGGTAATTCCCTCAAGGGTTCTATTTTCTCTATTTTTGGTTGTAGACCTGCCCAAAAATTCAACAAGAGTGATGAATAAATAAGGGGAGAGGGGGTCACCTTGCCTAATACCTCTAGAAGTCAAGAACACCTATGAAGTTAATCCATTGATAAGAATTGAGGAAGACACCGAAGAGATACATCCCATAATACAATATGTCCAATCTTGAGAGAAGCCAATTTACCTCATAACTTTGATGAGGAAGTGCCACTCCACTCTATCATAAGCTTTGGAAAGGTCTAAATGGATGAACATAGAAGGAGATTTGTATGCTTCCATGAAATGGCTGGATTCCTAAGACATAACTATCTCATCCACACTCTAATGCCCTTCCACATAACCTCCTTGTTTAGGGAAAATAATCTTATGCAAAAGAGGTTTCGGCCTCTCCACCATTATCTTGGTAATGATTTTGAGAAGAACATTACATAAAGCTATTGGTCTAAAAGCTGAGATATGTTATGTATATTGAGCCTTTAGGAAAAGAACTATAAAATTTTTATTGATAACCTTCAAAATATCTTTGGCCTTCCTGGATTCTTCCACCACCCCTAATAAATCAACATGAAGAATATACCAAAATTCTTGGTAAAATTTTATGGGAAAACCATCAAGCCTTGGGGTGTTCCCTTTTTGCATTTTAAAGAACACTTTTTGAAGCTCATTGATAGTAATTGAAGTATTCAAAATAGAGTTCTCATCATAAGTGATAAGAGTTGGGATAATTTGGAGGACATTCTATTTAGAAGTCGATTCAAGATATGCAACAGTGAATAGTTTGAAAAAGTAGTTGCCTATGATAGACTTCATGCCATCCCAAGTGTGGATAGAGTCTCCAAAATTTGAAATTAAGGAAGAAATAAAGTTGTGGGATCTACAGGCTAGAAGAGATTTGTGGAAGAATTCCATGTTTCGATCTCCTTCTTTGAGCCATTGGATCCTAGATTTTTGCTTCCATAAGAGCTCTTCTCTTTTTTCCATTCCTCCAACTGTGTTGTGAGTCTAATTTTATTAATACTTCTACTATTATTGAGGTTATCTAAATGGATTTGATCATTCAACTCTTCAAGTTGAGCAATCACTTGTTTATTTTACATGATGTCTCCAAACTCCTTACAATTCCAAATATTTATTTTGGATTTGATGTATTGCAACATTTTGGTGAAACAAAACATCTTAGTTCTATACCTTAGTTTACCTTCTTGCCACTATTGCCACACTTGGGTTTGAAGGAACTATCTCTAAGCCACATTAACTAAAACTTGAAGGGCAACAAATTGTTGTAAATAATGTCTATTACATCATTTGGGTTATGTAAATGTGTCCTCCAAGATACATACCTAGATTACTTCCTATGCAAGTTATCTAGTGATTTCATGCATTGTAATTAATGTACAAGTGTCCATGTGCAATTTGTACATGTGCAAGGTGTCCTATGCACATCTAGTTAGATTTTTGGGAAAGCATCATATTTTTACATATATAAGGATGGCCTGTTAGATAGATAGAAGCATAATAGGTAGAGGAAAATTGAGAGACATTGTTTGATAGCGTAGGTTAGTGGATTGTGTTCCACACCATTTACTAGTGATGGATTTGATGTAGATCTGTAGCTTTGTTAATGGAGTACTCACTTCCTCCATAGCTACATTGTAATCTTTTATATCTTTTATATTTTAGCATTCTTCAATAATCTAGCAGATTTACTTTATTGCATCTTATTCTACATCTTGTGATTATTATCTCTCATGGATCATGCATCAAAAGCTAACACAAACTGACCTTGGTTTTCCATATTTCAACCATGATTGACCAATGATCCAAATCAAAATTTTTAAGAGTCTCCACCTTAGGAATGTGACCATGGATTAATAAATTATTAGAGAACAAGAACCTATCCAATATTTTCATGATACAAATAGAGCCTTACCTTCTATTAGACCACGTCATGAGGCTCTTATCTAGATGGATGTCCACAAGGTGAAGGTTTGCAATGTATTCACTCATGAAGTCTGAGCTCCCATCTAGATTCCTATATCCTACCCTCTTCTCTTCCAAATATAGGATGGTATCGAAGTATCCTCTGATCAAGACCCAAGCTTGGTCCAAAATTTTTAGGAACATGGGAGATAATATCTTCACTTTTACTCCAAAGTTATTGGAGCATAAACAATTAAGTAGAGCATAATTTGATTAGATTATCTAGGAACATGGGAGATAATATCTTCACTTTTACTCCAAAGTTATTGGAGCATAAACAATTAAGTAGAGCATAATTTGATTAGATTATCTACTTTGTGTAGTCATAACCAAGAGACCCTAGTTACCAACCATATGGCGAATAATGATCTCTTTTGGGTCTTAGACGCAAGTAATATCACCATAAGCCCCATGGGAGCTGAGTGAAATCACTTTTCTTTTCATATATTTACTTGCAATAGGCTCCATTTCTTATACTAACATCTTTGTTTCCTGAAGGAAAACTAGATGTGGTTGGTTAGTCTGAATCATTCTTCTAATTTCATTTTGTTTTGAAAGACTCCCTTTGAGCCCTCTAATATTACAAGTGATGATATTCATTAATAAAATGGCTAAGTATGCTGGTAAGAGTATTAATATTACCTTCCTCTATAAGTTTTTCACCTTCTTTTACCATATGGTGTTGATTAGTCTTGCGATCTACCTTTTGGTTAGTGCTAATCTTCATTTTTTTTCCTGTTTCTTGTCTTACCCCAATTGAATTTGGGATAATCTTCTAACCCTGAAGTATGTGTATACCAACCAAAGCACTATTGGAAGGTTAAATAAAGTCTATCTTGGGGTCTGAAATATTTGAATTTTTAGCATTTAAAATATTGTTCTTCTTGTCTATGTTTTATCCCTTATTTTTCTGTTGAAAACCTTTGATTTCGTGGTTAGTCTTTGAGTCCTTCCCTACATATTTAAACTACATTTCTAATATTTATGTCTCCATTATGTTCTCTTCCTCGCCTGTAAGATAATTTGTGGAAATAATTCTAAACATATTAATTTACGTCACTTGATCTTTCATAACTAGTTTTTTCGTGTTCTTCTTGGGCATTTGGAAACCTTCTAAGTTTGTGTCCTTTCTTTTGATCTGAAATATTATTTGGATGGACACTAGCCAAATGACCATATTCATGGCATATTCTGCAATGGAAAGGAATGTTCTCATAGTCCACCACCTGCTCCCAAGTGTCCTCCCCAAATTGCAATGAGCTCTTTTGTGGAAGGGTTTGTTGAAATCCATTAAGACACAAATTAAAGCATAAATAATGTGTTCAAATTTGTGTGCATTGTCAACAATCATAATGAAAGTTCAAAGGGAGTTTCCAATTATAGAAAAATAATCGAATTTCAAAATTCAACTGGAAGGCCAAAGAGTCTAACCCAAATAGGTCCTGTAGAAGGCATCTCTTATTTGACTTTAAATTTAGTGTGCCAAGGCTTCATGAAAAGCCATACCCTTCCAAAGAACTAGGGAATCCCTTGAAATATTTTCTCTCTATCTTCATCATTAAAAAAATAATAAGAAAATAATCATTGGGATAAACAAATATTTGTAACTCACATTATGTTTTCTAGTATTTTACAACCCACACTTTGAAACCAAATAGGCTCCGATGAAAACCCAAGAAACAACAAATCAATCCTTTTATTTCTAGATCTTCTATATTTTAAGCTTAGCAATTGGGGTTCCATTAGTTGCTCTTAGACATCCCAAATTAGTTTTTCTAGGATCAATATTAAGAATTCTTAGAGGTCTACGAGGTGCCTTAAGATTAATATTAGCATTAGTCTAGGACTGTCCACCATGAAGGGCATCCCTAAAATTTATTTTTGGGTTCGAATCCCTAAAATACTTACCTCTGAAAAGGGTTTCCATAGTGGATTTGTTTTGGGGGCATTCCTTAGCAATAGGTGTTTGAGTTCTGAACCATTTTTTATTTTTCAAATGAGGCTTCTCTTATTTGATCTACAACTTGAAACTTGTTTTTGCATCTCTTTAATCCATACCTTGAACATCGAGGAAAGGTGTGATTTTTAAATTTTCCTTGGAAAACAAATTGGAAGTAATTCTCAATCAAATTTGTAGCATGAAAATTTACTGAATGAAAAATTTCTAACCCATCACAGGTCTCCTACAACATATCCTATATTTATCTTGGGCAAAAACAACAAAAAAACAAACTGGCCACTAGGGCCCATAGTCCCAAAAAATAGGCTCTGTCGCTGCCTACCCTTAACCCACAGACAAAACCCTCACACAGCTACCTTCAAAGTCATTTTATTATGGTGTATGTCAATCTTCAACTGATTTTGGCATAGTATACAATGACATATAATATGTTGAAATGGCCTGTAAGACTGACTTAATTAACTGCACTCTTATTGCTAATGATAACCATCTACCTTTCCAAGCTGGTATTTATTGTGAACTTTACTAATAACTGGATTCCATAATTCTATCCTATTTCTCCCCTCAAATAAAGGCGTCCCTAGATAAGTTGCTAGTAAATTTACCTCCTCCATTTGAAGTAAACTTTAAATTCTTGCTTTGATATTAGCTGGAGTGTTAAGAAAATAAATTTTGGATTTGTCCTATTAACTTTTTGCCCGGATGTTCTTTTGTATTTCTTTAAGAATTTATTCAAAGATCTGGCCTCATTTATCCTTGCCCTTCCAAAAAGAGTCATATCATCTATAGGTTGTTGATGGGTGATGTTGTCAATATTATTACTAACCTTAAGTCCACTTATAAGCCCATATTTGTAAGCCTTCTTTAAGTTCCTACTCAAAACCTCTGCCATAATAATGAACAAATAAGGAGATAGAGGATCTCCTTATCTAAGGCCTCTCTTGGCTTTAAAATATTATGTTACTAACCCATTGACCAACACTAAATAAGAAATTGTAGAGACACAAACTTTAATCCATCTAACCCATTTCTTCCCAAATCCAAACTTTTCTAAAATTGAAAAAAGAAAATCCCATTTAACCCTATAGGCTTTACTCATATCAAGTTTTAAGACCATTGTTTTCTCTTTTCTTGAAGATGCTAAATGCATAACCTCATGAGCTACTATGATCTCATCCAAAATTTGTCTCCCTTTCATAAATCCTCCTTGCTCTTCTAAATTTTTTTTCTAACAATGGCCTTAATTGGTTTACCATCACTTTGGAGTTAATCTTAGATGTCATATTATATAGGCTTATGGGTCTAAAATAATCAAACAATTCAACATCCTTCTTTTTTAGAATTAGGTAAGATATGTTGCGTTTATTTTATAAGGTATATTTTTTTTTACCCTAGATTTTTCCACCACCAATTAAATAATCCTTCACTATATCCCAATTATTTTGGTAAAAAGTTGTAGAGAGCCCACCTAGACCTAGGGATTTATCCTTATTAAAAGATAAAAGAGTTAAATGTACTTCTTCTAGTGTAATAGGCTCCATCAAATTTTTATTGTCTTCATTCGTTATAACTAAAGGTACATCTTGAAGAAGTTTATCATTAAGAACTTCAGTCTCCTCTAATCATAGAATATTCTGATAAAAAGACTTTACATCTTTTCTAATTTTACTGTGATATTTAATACAAACCCCTTCTATTGATTTAATTCTACTAATTCTGGATGTTGATCTCTATACTATAGCCATCCTATGAAAAAAACTTTATATTTTTATCTCCTTCTTTTAACCATGTCTGTCTTGATTTTAATCTCCATAATTTCTCTTCCTTACTCAAAATATTATGATATTCACTAAGCAACTCTCTTTCCTCCGAGTTTGGATTATTATGATCACCTTTTTGGAATTTTAAAAGTTTATCTTTTAGTTCTTATTTCTTCTAAAAAATATTTCCAAAAGTGTTCTTGTTCCATTCTTTTAATCTAGATATCATAGATTTAATTTATTTTGGAAGAGCATACAACCTACCATTTCTTGAAGAATTCCACATTTGTGCTATCATATTAACAAATTGAGGATGGTCTTCCCACATTTGCTCATATTTAAAATATGTTTTTTTTTAATTCACTTACCACCATTTTAACTCTTATTGGCCAATGATCTGAACCAATCCTTGTTAAGGTATTAATTTTAGCACAAGTTCCTTCATCTAGCCAATGATCTAAGAGTATGCATCTGTCTATTTTTTTTGCTATTAGGTTTTGGCATCTCCTATTATTGGTCCATGTATAGTTGTCTTATTCAAACTCAACCTCCCATATATTATTGTTTTGAATAAAAGCTGAGAAATCTCTCATACTTTGGGTTAATTTCCTAATTTCCCTAAATTTTTCATCCAACTTGGTTATGGAATTAAAATATCCTATGATCATGAATTGGGTTTCTTGGTCTTTACTTCTCATAAAGGCTTCAATCCCACTCTAAACTTCTAATCTACCTGCCTAAGTTGTATGTCCATAGACATTGATAAGGATGAAATGGATATTTGCAAAGTAGCAAGAGACTAAAGAGTCTATCTAATGCCTAGTTTTATGAATGGTTACACAAGAGGCTTTAGAAGGATTCCAACAAGTTAGAATTCCCCCTGCTCCTTCAGAATCCATAGCATCCCATTCACATCTTACCCATATTTCTTTCATATTTTTTTGAAACTTCTTTTGTCATTTTAGTTTCCTGGATACAAAAAATATCAAGCTTATTACTTAAACAAAGGTCTTCTTTGGGGGGGCAGTAACACACCTTATGTTCCATAAGATGATAATCATGTCTTAGTAAGGGCTATTGTCCTCGCCTATGTATCACCAATATCATTTTGTTGTTTGGTAAAGAGAAGTTCAACCAACTTAGTTTGTGTTCCTTTTTCTACGTTTGCTTTTGCTTCCTTGGATCTTGCATGATAATTTGAGGGTTTTCCTCTTTTTGCCTTTGCCTATATTAGGAGTAGGTCTTATTATTATATTCCCCAAAATTCTTTCACAATTTTGATTTTCATCATATTTATCCTCTCCTGGCTCTGCTACATAAGCTTTTGACTTGTCCTACTCATTTTTTGGTATTTTCTTATTAATGGCAAAGGTATCAACTTCTAAAATTTCATTTTATTTACCAAAAATTTTCTCCTAAATGGTGCATAATATTTCAAGAGAGTCTCCAAAATCTGTTAAGACACGTTTCTTAGGTTCATCGAGAATATTCTTCCCTAAATCAAGATCAAACCGAATAGATAGTTCCTTGTTAATATGTTGAACCTTGATGAGGGTATCACATATCATCTTTTTTTTTTTTGGCAAATGGTAAAAATTTATTGAATCAACAAGCTTTACCATAACCAGAGAATCCCATGACAATAACCCTTACAAGGGCTAGAAGAAAGAAACCCCCAATACCACCGAGCACCCGACCATATTACATCCAACAAACAACCTCAACTAGGCATATCCACAACAAGCAAATTAGCAAGATGCTAAGAACAGTCCAATGGAAGCTGATCCCATTCCCTAACATTCTAGTCTTTCTGAAACTCATAAGCCCATTTTGCCAAGCATTCATTCACACTATTCCCTTCCCTAGGAATATGAACAAAGGAAATAAACTCCAGATACCGACATATTTGAAAAATCTACCGAGCTACTACCGCCAGCTGCCAATGAACATTAGAAAGATTATGAGTCTTCAATAAATTAATAATAATCTGAGAGTCCGACTCACATATTATCTTTTGCCATCTCAGAGCATAACATTTTTCCAAAGCAAAATAAATAGCAAGAGGCTCCATATAATTATTAGTAGTCTTCCCCTTATAACAAGAAAAAATGAAAAGAACTGCACCACTGCTATCTCTCCCAACACCACCAATACCTGCATGCCTAGGATTCCCTCTGGAAGAGCCATCAGTATTAATCTTAAACACCCCTCGAGGTGGAGGATACCATTTGCCAGATCTCTATATTTTTTGATTAAGGTCTCTCCTCATGATTGATGCAGAAGGATGAGGGTCATTCTCCACTAAACCCAGATCCTACATCATCAAAATCTCAAACTGCTCCAAAGGAAGACTGATATGATATTTAGAAGAAATAGTATCTTGGATCATACAAATAATCCTTTGCCAAGTCTGATAAACAATTAAATTCCTACCTTGAAAAATTCTTCGATTTCTTTCAAGCCAAATTTGCCATATAATACATGAGGGCCCAATACTCCATGCAACTTGAAGAAAGAAATCCTTAGTAGGAGGTCTTCCTAAACTCCTCCAAAACTCAACAAGAGAAGAGGTATGAGAACAAGGTTGTTTCCATACCCTCCACCAAAGATGTAAAATTTCTCGTTCAAATGAACATTGTAAGAGCAAATGCCCTACAAATTCATCACTATTCTCACAAAGGAAACAAAGTGAAGGGCCCTAAAAACCTCTCTTTTGGAGATTATCCCAGGTAGGACATTTGTTCCGAGTAGCCAACCACAAATAGAAATTGCATTTGGGCCAAGAAAACTTATTCCAAACATGTTTCCACCAAGGAACCTCCTCATCCCCAAAATGCTACCTATCTAAAACATGGTAACTAAAAGCCATCGAGAAAACCCCTCTAGTATTTGGACCCCAAGCCAAGACATCATCATCCTGTAAAGAAGAACACTCCCTAGTAGCCAAAATATGAGCCAACTCTTCTCTATCCTGAGCAGAACCACCTGTTGATCAATCTCTAGGATCTTTCCACTGAACTACCTCCACCTGCCCAAGGATTAGTTTCTTATTTTGTTCCTAGGTTTATCTAGCTTGCTAATAATCCACGTGAGTTGTTATTCTCATGTATGTTTCTAGATAGTCCTAGTTGGCCACTTCACTCAAGCAACAACTCAAGATAGAGTTGAACAAAACCTTAGTGCATGAAACACTAAACAACGTGGAGATGGCAATAACCCAAGTCTCCAAAACCGATATGCTTTGATACCAATATTAAGGATTCAAATCCAAATTAATTATTTATTCATGAACATCAAATATATAGGCACTAAGGTGCCAAAAATACATTAACCACTTCCACCAAATCATCAATGAATGGCTAAAGTGATGGCAAAAGATAACAACCAATCCTATCCTAACAACTAGCTAACTTAAGCTAATGACTAACTTAGGATGCCAACTAGGACTATCTAGAAACATAGCAAGCTAGATAAATGTGAGAATAACCATATTTTTTTATAATCTATGGTTTGGATCCACTTCTTATCCCCATACTTAAGAATGATTGATTTTGATAAAGTTTTACTTATATCAATCATGACCAATATTTGATCATAAATAACCAAGAATCCATCTTTCGTAGTATCTGAAATCTCAAGAAATTCTCCTAGAGTGTTGCTTATTGCCTTGAAGGTATCTATTTCTCAAATTTCAATGGGTAACCCAAACATCCTAACCTAGACTGGTACTAGGGATAGATTTACATTTTCAAGTGAAAAGCCTTCATACCAACGAGTAAGGAAGAGTCCTACTCTTTCCATAAACCAAGGACCCCCTTTTAGGATTTTTTCTCTTTCTTCCCTAGAACAAAAAATGGCTAGAAAAAACCTTTGGGAAGAAAGGATAGAATCACTCCTGGAGATTTCTAGCTCTTATCAATCCATTTTCTCAAGGTTGAAGCCCCTAGCCAATACCCATTAAATTTACCAAAAATTGCCCTATCTTGGAGCAACGAGGATCTCTCTAAGGTGCGCTCACTAACCTCTACCACTAGAGATGATTCTAAGGGTTTAACTATTAATCGGTCCATGGAAAGGAACCTAACTCAAAATCTATTGAAATATATTATTATGTCTTACAACAAATATAATAATTGACAAAATTTTTATAATAATTTGTATGCAAAATTTCTAAGATAAAGAAGGAAAAAAAACTTTATTGAAAAATTCTATGTCCAGATACAATGTCTTGCCTTACTGAAGTCCCAACCCTTCATTGCTCTTCCCATCATCCAAACCCTAGCTGACAATTATTTGTAATTTCATTTTTTACGACTTGAAAAATTGTCATTGCCCTTGTTTCAGATGGTTGACTTCACAAGGGTCATATCTCCCTCAATATGGCTCGGATTCCTTCATATGACCACTCATACCCTTGTTTCGGATGGTTGACTACACAAGGTCGTATCTCCTCAATATTGCTCGGATTCTTTCATATGACTACTCATTTTAAAGCTATTCAAATTCTGTATAAATTGATCTAAAAATCGACTAACCTTTCCTGAAAATACAACTCTTAAAACGTTCTTAGAAAAAAAAAGCAATAATCCTTCGCTATCATGGTTCATAATTTAATAAAGAGGCCCATCATAATACTCACTACCTTCTGTTATCCCCAGGTTATTTCATATATTTAAACGTGGCATGGAATACGATCAAAACAATACAAATAAAATGGTATTGAACAAATTGTTGAAGTAGTCAGATTTGGTCCATGTATTTCAATGTGCATAGGATTCCTTTTCCTCCGGAATGATAGGCAGTCAGTAGGACCAACCAGAAGTAAGCTTCTCCGTGTAGAAAAAGAAAACAAAACGTATATGCTGTCATTATCCGATTTGAAGTGGCGTGTCAAAGTCAAACGAAAAAACTTCGGGGAGGAGTCGGAAAAGTTTTATTCGTTGTGAGAATAATGCCCAAATCTACAAGCGTTAAAACTCTGCGGGAAACGCGAATTTTCAGTTTCTCTGTTCTAGGGAATTCCTCACAGTGAGTAGAAATTAGATGTTTGAAAGAGAAATTCATTGCCTCCAAAACATTAACAACATCAGTATCAGAAGACAAATGAGAAGATGAGTTTTGAGAAGCAATATCTAGATTTTGCCTTGGTCCCTGCAGGCCTACTTTTAATGAGCGCTTACCATGGTTGGCTTCTTTACAGGATAATCAAGCACCCCAACACCACTGTCATTGGCATCAATGCCTTAAACAGAGAAATTTGGGTGGACACAATGATGAAAGTAAGTTGATTTCCCAATTTTCGCCCATATAATTTGTAGGTGGATTTATGAATTGCCTGACGGGTACAAATTAAATGGTGTGTGGTTATGCCAATTTCACTCTGTATATGCCTAGAAATAGAAAGAAAGACCTGATCTTATTGATAACAAGAACAAGAATGAAAAAATATAATTTTAATAACACCCAAACATCCAAATAGATCAGAGGGGGAGGGACAAAAAGAAATAGACCTGATCAATAGAGGCCAGGAGAATTCAGAAAAAAAAAAACCATCAAAATAGATCAAAGGAGCAGAGACAAAAAAAAAAAAAAAACATCAAAATAGATCAGAGGGGCAGGGACAAAGGTAACCTAACACAAAGTCAAACCCCATGTCGAAACTAAAACCAGAATGGTTATCAATTTCCGGGGTTGTGCTTATTGTTTTGCAGGGTTGGCATTATGATCCTCATGTGTGTTGTGTAAATTTGCTAATGTTTTAATATTTTTTACCACTTGATGTCCTATGTCATGGGTTACAAATTAGACAAAAAATTTGGTTGTTTGGTTCTAAGTTTTGATCCGCTAGCTGATGACTTATTGTGATAGTTAATTTTTATTTAATTAGTCAGCTATTTTCAACAAAATTAGAATGGCCAATTCTATGTGTGTGGACCCAAGAACTGCTATCTACAGTGATGTTATAGCAATTTTTAATCTCAGAATCCAAGTAAATGGGTAAAACAATTGCTTGTACAAAACATCAGAAGGGGTTACCTTAATTTTGATTATTATGTTGGTTTCTGCATTCAGGATGGGATTAAGAATGGAGTGCTGGCAGTCCAGACTCTGAGAAACAACATGATGGCCTCCACTCTGCTGGCATCCACAGCAATCACTCTGAGCTCTTTGATCGGTGTACTGGTGAGCAGCACCTCAAGCTCTGACGTGGCGGAAGCCTTTGTATATGGAGATCACAGCAGGATGGGGTCCTCCATAAAGTATTTCACGATTCTAGTCTGCTTCCTCGTAGCGTTTGTGTGCAATGTTCAGGCTATGCGGTACTACAGCCATATGAGTTTTCTGATAAATGTGCCCAAGACTCGGTATTTGGCAGGGTTGTCCAGTTATAATGTGAGCAATGCATTGAACAGAGGGAGCTACTTCTGGTCCTTGGGTCTTCGGGCATTTTATTTTTCTTTTCCTCTCTTTCTCTGGATTTTTGGGCCCATTCCAATGTTTTTGTGCTGTTGTTTGATGGTGGGAGTCCTTTATTTCTTGGACACTGCTACTCGTTTTACCCGATCGCTTTCTTTATCTCGCAAAGCGGATATAGATGTGGAAGAAGGCTGCTCTCCCAGAACACCATCAAAATGAACTATAAATCTGTATATTCACCTTGTTGGTCAATTTTAATGATGTGTTATTTTTAAAATTATTTATTTATTTGGGTGGGGGCTTTTGAGTGTTTGGCATGTTAATGATGCGATTATTAATTTTTCCATTCATTATTATCTTGAGTTAAGGAGGTTTAGGTCTTGAATGCTAACCCATGGTTATTGGGACACAGGGCTGGTAACTGTGCTTTAGAGAAATTCTTCAGCACAGATTATGTAATAGCGCTTTTAGATGCCAGGCATTTCAATCATCTGATTGTATCAACCTAATGCAGAAGAAATTACCCTAGCCCTTCAAATTGTAGAAGCTCAGAAGTCTTACTTCTAATGGCAGAAGGAATCACCCTCCCTCTGCATCTAGCCCAATAGTTTCACCCCCAAAGAGGGTTTGTCCCATATAGTGGGAAGAATCAAAGGATAGATAATAATCATAGCTGTCTACTTGTCTACTAGACATTCCATTCTCTTTTATATCAGGCCGAAGAAATAGAGTTGCATTAGTGCCTAGTTTTAAACCATTGAGAAGAGAAGGACAAATAATGAACGAACATGCTTCCAAGAAGATAGATGGGTATTAAATTCTGTATGTGGAATTATGTGCAGCTGGGAGTAGTTAAGCAGAGATTATAGGAGTTAACAAAACATTTGGCGTGCATGCAAGTGACAGCTAGGAGAAGTTCAGGTCTATATGGGAAAGTAGCATGGAAAGATCTAACGCTGGAAGTATCCATATGGAGGGGAGGATTTTAAAGGATTAAATATACACATTAGAGAAGACGCTATGGAATAAGAAATTGGTATATTTTAGATGGAAAAAATTGTTTTTAAAAAGGCAAGGAAATGAGTTCATTCTTTTCTTATATAGGATGCAAACTAGACAAAGCCAAGAAATCATCTCATAAACAAAAGGGTCACTCAGTAAAAATGGTTTTGTAACTTCTTTTCCCTTGTTTTTCAAATTTTGATAAAGCATGATGTTATTCATTTGTTAAAGCATCCAGTTACATTATGTGAGAGATTAAAATTGTGAAACTAACATGGAGTTTCAGTGGAAAAGGGGTCTACCCCCACCCTTGGGAAATCACCCCACCTGTCCTATGTTTGGTATGGCTAGTCCTTTAATTAAGACAAAGAAAGTTCTATATTTGATTCTTGTTGTAGTTCCATTTTTCCACACCAAGCTCCAAAAAATAGAATGTTCTAACAGAAAGTATGACAAAATGTTTATTTTTGTATTCCTTCTGAACCTTAACCTTTGCTTTTAAGTTCCTGCATCTCAGGACTATAAGGTTGTACATGGAGATTTAGAACAAAGGGGATAAATCTTAGTTGGGAGCACAATGTATCATATTACATGGGGACAGACAATAAGCATGAAACTGTCATATAGCTTAGTTTTGTTATTTTTTTTGCTGATATTGAGGGTTGGTGGCGGCTTTGTGCTATTTTAGTTGGATATTTTGAACCTGGTTATCTTTTAACTCTAAAGTCTATTTTCCATTGATATGATAGGTTGAGACCCAAAAAGGTGAAACAAAGCTATATGAAGGGAAAAGTTCCTTTCATTCCAAGGGGGGTATGCAAACTAGGCATGCTGGTTTGATATTGACTTCGACAATCACATTACCGTTTGCATTTTATAATGGAATATATTTAAAATCTCAGCAGAAAAGTGGCTGGACTGTGATGAGTTTTGTAAATGACTACAAGATAAATATAATTTCTTTTGATACAACTTTTGTAAAAGAAGTTAACAAAATGAAATCAAATGTAAACAATGAATAAATGAACCTTGCTACAGCAATATCACATTGAGACCATTCCACATGCAAGATATCAATTATACTGAGCGTCAATTATCCACACAATACCTCTACTAAGTGTACTAGTGGTGTAGAAAACATTTTCAGAAAAATTAAAAATCAATTTTAAGGCTTTCATATGTTAGATGATGTCACCTTTCTCTGTCCGACCAAGTTCAAATTTAGAGTGGCTTTCTGGTCCTTTTAGAGTCTAGATTTTATGCAATCTGGTCTACCTTCTACTAGGATTTTTATAGTTGATTTAGTTAGACAACCCATTGAAGTTTGAGATTAATGACCTGTGGAACTGTTTGTCATGAGTACAAAACTCGGGTATTGGTTTCCATTCAGATCTTTGCTGCCATTCAAATTTTGAATTTGTCAAGTTTCCAAAGGAAGCTTCGCAACTTGTCATGGGAGTGTAAACAAATTTAAGGATACATCCAAATCATGAGGTCTGGATATTGTTTGCTTAAGATATTTAAAATTCAAAAATCAAGCTTTGAATTAGTGAAAGCTAATTAGAAGACAAGCATCATAAATTTGTACTGCCAAATCATGTATTTGAAGATATATTATATTATCGGTGGTGTCCCATGGAATAGCAAAACCAATATTCTGCCCTCCAAGTAGAAAACAACTCATTTATCTGTCACTAGGAGATGAGCATCATAAATTTGTAACGCCAAATCATATATTTGAAGAAATGTTATAGAATTATTTGTGCTCCATGGGATAGCAAAACCAAAATTTTGCCCTCCAACAGAAAACAATTCTGACATAGACATTTTTATGTCACGGACAAAATAAATTGTTTCGTTATGTTATAATCTATTCTTGCAACCTTGTTTCTCAAGGACTTTTGTAAAGAAGTTATTTGAAAAACCTTAACATGATTCCCTAAAAACCTTGGAGTACATTTCCTAAAGTGATAACTAGTTTGAAGGCCGACAATATGAACCTGCATCAAAAAGAAATACAAGGTACTGATTCCCATGGAAGAATATATTTATAGATAAATTCTTTCCTCTTCTCACATAGGAGACTCTTCACATGATTCTCTCATCTTGATAGGTCACACAGCTAGACTTGAAATGTCAAGAGGTTCAAATTTTACGCTGATGTATTTAAAAACATTACACAGAACAAAGCTATTTATTACAGAAGCATGAACCAATTAATACTCGAATTTCTAACAATAAACACTGCAGGTGGGGTCCTTATTGGATCATATAATAGTGTGGTAAGAGCAGTTTACTTAGCCTGCCTCTGCCTCTGACGCTGTGTTAGAGAAACATGGACCATGCTGGGATTCAAACCCAGGACCTTCCATCAAACTCTACAGTTTTTTTTTAATATAAATTTGTTATATGAGATTGAAATGGTGTAGAGCACTGCCTGTATTATATTATCATTAATTATGTTATGACAATATATGAACGAGGTAAGATTTGAATCTTAATCTTCTCATTGAAAACCAACATTTTTAATCACTTGAACGGGCATCATTTAATAGTGCTTTACATGCTTTACCACTAGTATGTGGCAGGGACTGAGTAATATGTGTTGATTGACACTATCCAACATTATTTTTGGGTTTTAATTGGTTTTGTAAAAGTGCTATGAAAGATGTATTGCATTATCAATTACATATATCCCAGATTTTACAATTATGGTGTTTGCTGCAAACATATTTTACTTTATTCAAGTCTATATTTTTATGTGCAAAAATAGGCAGGCTCATTGACGGCTATTATTCCAAGCTATATGAAATTGTCAGAAAGTTTCTGAAAATTTTTGCAGAGCATGAAATTAATATCCTTGGTATTCATTAGAATGAATTTGGCTGGGACTGCCTCGCATGCTTCTCGTATTTCAAATAGTAGATATTACCAGGTGGGGTAATGTATGGTAACTTACAAACTCACAAACACCCAATAATTTTCCATATGAAGCAGTATCATACGCAAGAAAGATTGTTGACTCCATTTTAGATCTGATCGAAGTTGCATGAGTTAGGTAATAACATGTAACAATGAATTTTAAGATTTTTTTTTTGATTAGTAACGGGTTTTAAAAGGGACCTAAAACCTTATAACATGCTGCAAGGAGGATCCTGTGAAGGTTCAACTTCCTACAGAACAAGCCAAAATTGGACCATTCGCAGAATCCATAAACTAAAACAGTCTAAACTATTACAAACATACCGCCCATGGGCACAAACAGAAAACAGAAACAACATAGATATCGCAGGGACCTTCCCAAACAATCGCATACAAAGAGATAGGGAGAGCACAAAGACCATCCGAGGAAACAAAAGAGGATAATCCCGTTCAGGACCAGCTGTTTTACTTTGGGATGTAGTCCTCGTCATCTTTGGGATCATCCATAAATACATTAATCATGACATTAATTATCATTGGTAGCGACAAGTTCACTACAGGAATCAACAATACATTGGGGAAGATTCCCCTGCCACGTCGAAAAAGATTGAACAGTTAAGCCAAAGTGTGCCATTGTATTTGCCGCCCGATTGCCTTCCCAATACACATGTTGAATACACCTATTGCTGATCGCCCTTAGATGGACAATGGACTCTTCAATGGTTGGTCCCACATTCCAAGGAGGATTCGAGACCCCCTTCAAATAGTTTATGGTGTTTAAGGAGTCTCCTTCGACTATCAGGTACTGGATATTGAGATCAATGGCCATTTGGATGCCTCGAAAAGCTGCCCAAGCCTTATGGTGTTTAAGGAGTCTCCTTCGACTATCAGTTACTAGATATTGAGATCAATGGCCATTTGGATGCCTCGAAAAGCTGCCCAAGCCTCAACAAAATTATTAGATTGGACTCCAAGTTTTTCCGCATACGCCAAAATGAGTTGACCTCTGTCATCCCGGATCACTCCTCCACAACTCGCAGTGCCAGGATTGCCTTTTGAAGCACCATCAAAATTTAGCTTGAACCAATGAGGAGGGGGGAATCCATGAAACTAGGGATCTGTCCACAACAACTTGGGGATGACCAAAAACCTCAAAAGATAGGTTAGCAGAACGTGCCACTTGAATCTCAAATGGGGATGAAAGACAATTGTCCGAAGGAATGATATTAGCATTTTTTGAGGCAAACATGACAGCTCTCAAAGAAATTGACTCCGGGTCAAGGCACGAATATCGAAAAGCACAATTGTTCCTTTCCAGCCAGATTTGCCACATAAAGTGAGGGAGAATGATCGACCACCAAAACTTCAGACTAGTAGACTTAAAGGGGTTTGGCCATTGAATAATAAGATCACTGATAAACTGAGGAGCAACCCAAGAAATGGATACACTTGACATGATAGAGGACAAGACAATGCAAGAAAATGGGCACTCTAGAAACAGGTGATTGACTGACTCCCATGCAGATTTGCAGAGGTAACATCTGTTGGGCAAGATCATACCACGGGTTATTAAATTATCGATGGTCAATAGCCTGTTTTTTGCTGCCAGCCAATAAAAGTGAGAAATCTTAGGAATAAGATTTTTGATCCATATACTCTTGGAGGGGAACCAATCATCTTCAGATTCAGTCATATCCATAAATGCGATTTTGACTGAGAAATTCCTAGACTGGCTGAGTTGCTAGAAGAGAACATCAGGTGGCCTGGTGCTTGGAATCACATGAGTTCGAAGAAGCTCAGATAGGCGGAGGCGGGCAGAGCAAAGCTCAGGAGAATCCAGATCAGTAGGGATGTCAACCCAATGGGGAACCACTACTTCATTATTAATAAAATTCTCAACTTTGGGACCAAAAGACAGATCAGTGAAAGGTTTAAGAATACTTACAGACTAATCATGGATGAGGGGCTGAGCTGTAATCCATGGGTCCTCCAAGAATCTAATTTGTGATCCATCTCCAAGCTTCCAGCGTCCACCCTTTTGAACGATAGACCGGGTTCGGCACACCGAGTTCTAGAATGCAGACCCAACAGGCATAAGGGAATTGTCCATCAGAGACCGTTGCCTAAGGTATTTGGTCTTAACAATATCAACCCACTGAGCTGGGTAGTTAGACACAATCTTCCATCCCTGCTTTGACATCATGGCCATATTCATCTGGTGAACTCTCCTCAAACCTAATCTTCCCCTGCATTTTGGAAGGCAGACCTTATCCCATGCAACAAGGGAAAATCTGCTTTTATTATCCGTTCCTGACCATAGGAAATTTTGCTGAAGTTGTTCCAATTTATTACAAACAGTTATCGGAGTTCGAAACGGGGACATAAAGTATATTGGTATACTCTGAAGACAAGATTGGACTAGAATGAACTTTCCTGCACTACTGAGCAAGGCTCCCTTCCATACATCAAGCTTCTTCATAACCCTCTGAATGACATTGTCCCACATCCTCACGGTTGGGTGCCTTTGGAACAGCGGTAGGCCAAGGTAAGTTGCAGGAAACTCAGCAATGGCACATCCCAGGATCTGAGCTATTCTCGTTTGTCTGTCAACCGGAGTATTGATGAAGTAGATGTTGCTTTTCAAGTAATTTACTCTTTGCCCGACAGCCTTCTCATAAGCTTCCAGTATAGATTTAATAACTCTGGCTTTGGGAATACTAGAGAGGTTGGCTAATATTGTGTCGTCAACAAATTGTTGATGAGATATTGGAGGGAGCCCGATTGAAGCCTTGATCCCTGAAATACCACCCTCAGAGCACGCTGCATTAAGAGTCCTTCCTAAGCTATCTGTCACTAGGATGAACAAGAAAGGTGAGATCAAATCGCCTTGTCTTATTTCCCTTTTACTCCTAAAGTATCCCGTAGCTGCTCCATTAACAATGACCGGAAACCAGGCAAAGGACATGCACGCTTTAATCAAACGAATCGTCTTTAGAGGAACTTCTATATTTAAATTCTGAAGTAAAGCTAGTGTTGGAGAATGATAGTTCGTATAATTCAGTGATTTCAATCTCGTTTTCAACCTCTGCGTTAAAACATACTCAATTATGTCAATTTTTAAAATCTAACCTTTCTTTTTTGAAATTTTGTTTCAAGAAATTGCTAATGATAAGTTTAACAACACATGCATTGGAATATTGTTCCCTAGGTTTGATCCCATGTCTTCTTATTAAAATCTATATTTGGTTATAAAAGAATCAAGGACTTTGAGTTCTAGATATATGTGGAAATATATCATTAGTATAATAATAAATAACATTAAATGATTAATCAGCCCCAAGGGCTAGGTGGATTGGTAATTGTGTGTCTTCAGGCACTTATCCAAAAGAGACCTATGTTCAAACCTTGGGGGCATGTTTGTTTGCAAAGGTAGTAGTCTGCTTCGAATCCTCGCACCAAACCAATGACGGTTTGAATCCCGAGTGACTGATGGTCCTCTTCACGCTGGGTTATAAAATAACGAGGTGGTATGAGCTTGTTGGGGGCAGCCGAGGTGGTATGGGCTTGTTTGGGGCAGCCCATGTGGTTTGAACCCTGCACTTGGCAGTTACTAAAGATAGTGTGGATGTAACCAACTCCCCTATGTATCAAAAACAAAATAAATATATAAATAATGTTGTTTAAACTCTAGAAGATTTGCTTCAACCAAGAGATTTTTTAAACACCACATTTTGGAATTCTTATGTTGAATGTGAAAATGCTAAAAATAAATTTAAACATACAAGTGAGTTTTATAATCCAAAAAAATGTTCTACATGCTAGATTATATAAGATATATATAATATATAATGTTGGGAAGTCTATGTTTTAGAGAATACTTAGCACTTATAAACTTAATAATGAAGTCTGAATAATATATATTACATAAGTTTTAGATTCAAACAAGTTCTTTTAGTTGTTTGGTCTATTTGACATCAAAATATGTATGTGGTTCTCTCAGCCTTCAAGCTATTATCCAAATTTGTTCATTTTTTCTCTTTCTTAGGAGATTTGATTTCTTTTTCATAGTCTTTACGTGTATTCATCAAAGTAGCTATATTTTTATCATTTTTTCAAATTCCCATTTGCTTAAGAATGCAACTTTAAATTCTTCTCGTATGTATGTAAAATTATGGGCACAAACAAAGTTCACATGTGAAGATAAATATTCCTCTTGTAAAGAATCACTATACTTATATTTCCATGCAAAATTAGGTGAATTTAAAGATTTAAAATTTCCACCATTTCCTAGTGTCAATATCATCATTTCTAGTGAATATTGGCAAATCCATGACCTAAAAACCCCCCTCCCCCCCAAAAAAAACAAAGCAACTAGGGTTTAATAAACGAGGATTTCTCAAAAATAAAATTTCTGAAATCTCAAATATTATTTTATAAAAATAATTAGATTTGTAGATTTAAAAAAACAAAAAAACAAATTACGACTAATTTACTTATCTAGATTGAGAGGTATTTCTTTTCTTTTGTACAAATTAATGTGTAGCCAAAACACAATGTCGATAGCCCAACTTTGAATAGCCACAACTCCTTCAATAGTACTCAAAATTTAACATATAGTCGTATGTAGTATTTAAAATAATCTAGACAATAGTTTGAATGTTGTTTTTGTAGTATTAAAAATAATCTACACAATAGTCTGAATGTTGTTTTTGTAGTATTCCAAATATTCTTCACAATTGTTTGAATATGTCTGGTTGGAAAAAAATATATAGCTTCTTGAAAAGTATGACGGATTTCTTCTTCTTCTTTTTCTCCTCAAAATAATCTCTACAAACCCTACAAAAATTCTTCCCTTTGCGAGAACCGTTACTCTAATATCACTTGTTATGAATCATTGCTTCTCATAAGTATAAAAACATTCTCAATATTCTAAATATTAAATAAATCAACCACAATAATTAATCTATATAAGACAAGATGTGGTGATACCCTTTAGGTAGGGCAAAACCAATGTTATTCCTTAAGGAAGGAAGCACTCCAATATATCTCCCAAAATGAGATCCGTTCACAAGTCAAGATGTTACAAGACAATACTCGAACTATGTCTTATTACAATGACAATATCATTTTTTTATACCCATCCTCTAATGCTACTTTGGGGAGTTGACTCCTAGACCCTTATCCCCTTATTATTATAATATAATGAACCTTCAGTTATATGTGGTCCATGCCAATTATGCATAATACTTATATACAATATAGTATCATATCCCCATATTCCTATCCCTATGTACCATAACAAGATCCAAATCTCTTTTGTGGATGGGTTTATACACCACCATTATATAATACTCATCAACAATACTTATTCCCTTACAAATAGTGCGTAGTTACTTGACATATTATCCTTTTTATTCCTATCCTTATGTACCATAACAAGATCCAAATCTCTTTTGTGGATGGGTGTATACACCACCATTACATTATACCCATCAACAACACTTATTCCCTTGCAAATAATGCTTAATTAATTGTCATATTCTTCTATTTGTTAAAAGATTTCTTTTAAAGTTTTTGCAATAAGTGTATAGGATTGAAACGGGTCCCACTCGTATTACATCATCACCACATAGTGGTATTACAACAAAGCTTGGATATTATCCATGTTTCGTTTGGCAAGATTCGAACTTGGGTCTCCTTAAACATTGAGGAATCTAACCAATTGAGCTAATGCCACTTGATAAAAAAATTCTTTCTAAGTTGATATATTTCCTTTTTTTAAAAGATGCATTTTTTAAATTGTTTGATAAGATAACAAGTTAGTCCTATGGCCTTTAATAATGTTATATTCTATTTATTAAAAGGTGTCAGGGTGAGTCTAGATAATATTTCAAGGCCAGAATTCACCATAAAGATGATGTCACCACTATAAAAGATCACTCTTTCATTAGGCACATAAGATAACCATGAGCTAAGGGATGATCCTTGCAAATAAAATATTACTTGAAGTATGAAAATTTCAAACAAGTGTGTCAAAAGTAATAAAATATAAAAGATTACTATAGTTTTTCAAGTTTAGGACACAAGCTCTAGGCATTATATCATTGCTAGACTAAGACAAATATAATATGCTAAGCCAAATATTTTCTAATGCATGTCAACTGTAATGTTAGTTAGATCATTTATCTTGTTAAATTTTTGATAGATCTTCATGTCATCTAAATGAATCATCATACATTGGTAAGATTTTGGGTGAGTTAATGAGGGAGCATATTCAAAAGACCAAAAGGTCATGGGTTTTTCAGTCATGTTGAGGGCTTTTGATGCGTAGTCGTTATACCATCATTAATTCTCAATGAATTTGTCAATCCAGGGTTGTGTACAAGGCTATCTGCGAAAGAAGAGGCAAAACAACTATAACTTAGGTCAATCTAGAGCAACAGGTCTTATTGGTGAAACCGGTTGTGTGGGGGGTTTTAGGACATTCCTATTTCTAAATTGCATGAATTAAACCTTAATCTAATTGCAGAAATGGAAACTAATCATTAACTACAGAAATGAAATCCTGATTTACAATTGTAGAATGAGACCTAATTATGTTGCAAAAATAACAGTTGCAGAATTGAAAGTCTGATTCTAATTGCGGAAAGGAAATCTATTTACTTTTGCAGCAATGGAAATCTAATTATAGCATGGAAAATTAAAACCTGTCAAGACTCGTAGAAAGAAGGTTGTCAATCTTCCGTGCAGGGGTTGACAGCAAAACACAAAATGCAGGAAATTATAGAAAACAACAAATTCTAGAAATAACAGTCTAAAATAAAATGGAAGCTTTGCTGAAAGTAAAGATTACAGCTAAAAAATTAAGCACAAGATTAATCTAAGCATAAATAAACTAAGACTACAGATATTGTCAGCTGTTTACAAGCAATTGAAATAACAAGTTCTACAACTCATTTTATTGTTAGTCCTCCTCCTAGGTCTGGAAGTGGCCAGCCTCCTTGTCCAGAAGAAGGTATGAGTCTCTCTCTCTCTAGATCTTAATCACACTCATTTACAAGCAATATGAAATAGAACTGGTGCACTTTATTGATTAAAGAACATGATTACAATAATTATGTTGAAAACCTATTACAGGATCGTAATGAATCAAATTCTACCTATTTTCTGCTTTCTCCTAGCTTCCTTACTCTTTTCTCACTACTTACTACCTACTAGGCTCAACCTGAATGGGAGCAATATTTATAGATGTCCTATGATCTAATTACAAACTGTGGATATCTCAAAAGATCTAATCCTACTATGCTGCAACAAATTTTGGGTTTATTCTTTGATCTTTCCATTAATGATGGCTTTGGTCGGCAATGACGGCAAAGACAGATGGAAGATCTTTTCCTTTACCTTTTTCGACCTTTATTTCCCTTTTTCTAGCTTCAAAAATCGATCAACAAGTCAAAAAGCACATTATGTTTTCATTTCGGAGATAAGTGGCTTCATTCCGAAGACAATGCAATTCTCATTTCGAAGATCGCTCATTTCGAAGATACTGCAATTCTCATTTCGAAGATATTGCAATTCTCATTCCGAAGATCCGCTCATTCCGAAGATAATGCATTCTTCATTCTGAAGATCCGCTCATTCCGAAGATGCTATGTTCTCTCATTTCGAAGATATCTATTCATTTCGAAGATACTTTAGAATGAACAAATGTGTGCTTTTCCAGTGATTTCTTCTGCATCTCTCAGGTGGGTTATCTCCTAAGATCAAATTCCAATGGTCTTCATCTCTTTCCACATGTGAATTCCATGCCTTGCTATTTATGGACAAGTGGCTGGAATTTACATGGGAAAGACCAGCTTTTTGTTGCACAACAATAGTTTGCTTGCACTTGTTGCAGATTTAGGTGAAATAAATGCTTGAGACAAATCAAAACATGATTAGTGAAATGCTGCTATTATTCTAAGCATATCCCATTTTAGCAAGTCATAGCAAAAAGAACACAAAACTATGCAAAAAGCTGTAAAAATCAGCATATAATATTCCAAATACATTGATCATGCAAAATGGTTAATATACAGCATATTGAATCAACTTAACTAACATATCAGATAAAACATAAGAGTTTATAGGCAATTTTAGTGTTCAAAACATGTTATGATTGAGGCATTTCCAGGCCTCATCATTTTCCCCCCAACTTATATTAATGCATGCCCTCATGCATTCGGTTGGGCTATGGAATCACATATGTCCATGTTTAGATTCCATGACCTGTAGAATAATTTCTTGCCTATATAATACCCCCTGTTTTCCTGAATGTTTCTGAGCCAGTCTTCAAACTATTCATCAGGTTGGGCATCTTCCTCAAAGTAGAATGGAACTGGAGTAATGATGGTTGGAGGCCTAAACCTAAGACCTATCCAGTTATGTTGCATGATTTCAATCAGCTGGATTACACCTTCTGCTCTTCTTCCGGACCATTCTAAGTTGATGGGGGAGATGGGTTCTCTTTTCGCAAAGACATGGAAAGTTCAGCCCATATGTTTCTCGCACACCGACAATGTCGGGAAAAAATTGTGATCACAAAAATTTTTGAATCTGGCCACACAGTCCCTTAAGTTGTTCAAGTACATCCTCTTTACATCATCCCCTGTTCATCATTGAGAAGTGTTGTCTGGTGATAACTGGGTGGTTTGGGTGGATTGCTCTGACTAACAATTCAGCCCTTGTTTCAATCTCTTTATTCTGCTTTTTCTCTTGATCCCAGTAAAGCTGATTCTCGCAAAGTAGACATAAATGCTCTCAGCTGAACATCTCCAATGTAAATTTGAGGATGAAACTCTACTTCCTCCTGGAATGAAGAAGTCTGTGCAAAAATAGTTCACATAGGAGATTTTTTTGCTCTATGGGGCTATCAAAATATGCCTCCAAGAAATCTACAATTGTGTCCAATTTATATGGGAGGTTTGAACTAATCCTCATGACCTCGCCATCCGAGGTATTTCTCCTTCAAAATAAGGTCTGTAAAATCGGTCGGTCGTCTAAATTGAACTAAAAATTCAGCAATTTGGCATAAGTCGGACACCTTTTCTTTTAATGCTTGGTTTTTTGTTTCTTTTGCCTCTAGTTGTTTTCCTTCCAATTTGAATTTCTCAATCTTAGTGGCAAGCTTCTCATATCTAATCATCCAATTGGTTATGTCCGCATTATATTGCTCTAGAGACACAGTATTAGGTGGTCTCACTACAAGGGGGATCCTAGGCAGCAGATCTACCTGAACTCCTTTTTCTTGCCACTTCTATTGGTTGATTATCTACCAATAATTCTACCTGTACCCCCTTATTTGCTATTTCTATTGGGTTGTCATCAAATAGTAATTCTACTTGTACCCCTTATCTACTAAAAGTATAATAGTTTGAAATACAGGGACCTCAATAGGAGTACTTACTTGAACATTTTCTTGCTACTGGGACTGTTTCTGTGTTGGTGGCTCATCTCCGTTTTTTATTCTTCTTAATGATCACCCTATGTCTACCTCAAGAGTCATCTCGCCTAGATAAATCCTACAAGCAATTGAGCCAAATTGTCTTCATCAATGGATCACATTGCTATTTTATCAATCCCTCATTCTACTTTTCTTTTCTTCTTATCTGCTCAGATGCTTTTAAATAAACCATATCCAATTTCTGTTCAGTCAAATAAACAATATCCCTAAAATTGATTTTGTCGTACTTTGTCCTTTCTTGGATGCCCATGGAAATGTTCATTTCAAAGATTATAATTTCATTTCAAAGACATGCCTTCATTTCGAAGACAAGTCTTCTTTGCAAATTAAAATCTTCATTCCGAAGATTAATCCTCATTCCGAAGATCAATCCTCATTCCGAAGATCAGGCTGTATTGCGAAGGTAAATCGTCATTCCGAAGATAGATCTTCATTCCAAAGACAGATCTTCATTCCGAAGACAGATCCTCATTCCAAAGATGATGCAACAAGTCGTCATTCCGAAGACAAAGTTTCGTTTGAAGACAAATTGTCATTCCAAAGACAAAGCTTCTTTCTAAAGACAAAGTGCAACATTCATTCTGCTGTCATTCCGAAGACAATTTTAATCCGAAGATAATACAACAGGCACTGTGTTTGGCATTCTTGTTCCGAAGATTAGGCAGAAATCAATATTTTCATTTTCAAAACATGTTTTAAGTATGCCAACTCTTATGAATACCTTTTATGCTAATGGTTAATTGTCATATACTATACACCAATCATTTTACAATGAAGAAATGTAAGAAATATATACTTGATAAAAATAGTTAATGCCGATTTTGAAGAATGACTGCCTTTGTTGATGTTCTCACTGAGATTTTCTGCAACATTTCAAAACAAGTGCACTTGGTGAATTTGTACAATGATGGTTCAAAAATTTCTCAAGGTTATGCATGCCAGAAAACTGGTTTTCATGCATACCAACCCAATAGTGCCTTAAGAAAAGGTTTTCACTGCTGAGTTATTCATTTTTTCTCTTTTTTTTCTTGATTTTCCTTTTTATTTTTCCTCTCTTTTTTTTTTTATTTTTTCTCTTTTTCTTTTTTTTTTTTGATCCTGACTATGCCCATGAAGGAATTTCATGATTTCCCCGGAAACCATGCCCATGAAGGAATTCATACTCAAAATTTATTCATCTTTTTGTTTTCTGTTTTTTTCTAATTTTTTTGTATTTTTTGCTTTTTCTTGAAATCCATGATCATGTTGATTGTTTTGAAGTGGAAGAGGGAATCTCTTCCACCTGTTGTGTATCCAAACTATCAAGTTGCTGCAAGAATTCCTCTTTAGTTAGAGGTGTATGGTACACCCTGAGGCGATGTCCATTTACTACCAACTTTCTTTGTGATCCATCAATAGGAGATAGACGAGCTGCTCCATTGTCAAATACCTCTTCAATCCTAGTAAGGTCCCAACCATCTAGTTCTCAGTTTTCCAGGGAAGTCTTCATAGCGAGAATCAAACAAGTAAAGCCCAATCTCCTTGTTGAAGTTTCCTCTGCTGAATGTGATTGTCATGCCACAGCTTCCTCTGCTCTTGAATTACCTCGGTTTGGTGCAGAGCATCCAATCTAAGTTCATCCAATGCATTCAACTGTAGAATCCTGTCTGTCCGTGCCTGCGACAATTCAATTCCAATTTCCAGTGTTGTGCGCAATGTTAGTAGCTCAAATTCAATAGGTAAGAGAGGCTTTTTACCAAAGACTAGTTCATAAGGTGTGAATCCAAGTAGTGGACTTCCAAGTAGTATTGTAGGCCCAAACCGCTTAGGTAATTTATCTAGCCAATTTCTCCTATGAAAAGCTACTATTTTTGTCAAGATGCGTTCTAGTTCCCTGTTTGTTACCTCAACCTGGCCATTTGCTTGTGGGTGGTAAGGTGATGATTTCCTATGTTTGATTTCATACAATTATGTAAATGCCTTTATGACTTTGGATGCAAATTGGGGTCCTTGGTCTGTGGTGATAGACCGTGGAGCTCCAAATCTCTAAAAAATCTGAGTATACAAGAAATCAACGACCTTCTCTTCACGAGCATGTTTGAAAGCACGCACCTCTACCCACTTTGTTAGGTAATCAGTGCATACTAGAATATGCACCTTTCCTTGAGAAGGTGGATCAATAGGTCCTACAAAATCAAGCCCCCACCTCTCAAATGGTTCTAAAACCATTTGAGGCTGCAGTGGCATCTCATTTGTATGAGTGGGTTTCCCCATTCTTTGGCATGCATCACAATGCCCGATGTACTTTTTCACATCCTTGTGAAGAGATGGCCAATAATATCCTATCCCTAAGATTTTTCTAACTGTGCTTTTTACGGAATAGTGTCCACCTGAGGGTTCATCATGACAAGCTCTAAGGATATCATACACTTCATCCTTTCGGATGCACCTACGTAACACATGGTCAGGACTGCACTTAAAAAGCATACCCTTAATCCATTCAAAAGAAGAACTCTGTTTGATCAATTGTTTTTTTTGTTTTGAAGTGAAATGTGGAGGAACTTTCCTTGTGACCAAATAATTGGCTATATCTGCAAACCAAGGTGATTGGACTGATATAGCAAATAGTTTTTCATCAGGAAAAGTGTCATCAACTAATTCCCCTTCATCCGTGTTCTCGCAACCTCGGACAAGAAATCTGCCACAACATTAGCTTTCCCTGGTTTGTTGATTATAGTGATATCAAATTCTTGCAACAACAACAACCAACGAATAATTCTTGCACTTACCATAGGTTTATTCATCAAATACTTAATGGTTGTATGATCTGTGTGAATAAATATTTGATAACCTGTGATATAATGCCTGAATTTGTTGATGGCATAAACTACTGCTAGGAATTCCTTCTCGCTGTTGTATAATTTTTCTCGGCTCTCGTTAAGTTCTTGCTAATGTTGTAGATGGTATAGTGTTCACCATTGTCAATTTGTCCTAATGCTGCTCCAATTGCTGTATTGGAGGCATCAGTCTGTATGTGAAATGGTAATGTCCAATTAGGTCCTCTGAGCACAGGTGGAGTTATTAATTTCTCTTTCAGAGCTTCAAATGATTCCTGACACCTTGCAGTCTAGGAGAATTCAGAATCTTTAGTCAATAGGGCAAACATGGGACTGGCTATTGTACTAAAGTTGGGAATAAACCTGCGGTAAAAACCAATGTGTCCTAGGAAGCTTCTGACATTAGTCTGAGTTTTAGGAGGAAGGAGATTCTTGATAATTTCCACCTTATTTGGATCAACTTGGATCCCTTCGGGAGAGATGTGATGACCAAGAACTATCCCTTCCTTCATCATCATGAAGCATTTTTCTGGATTCAAGGATAACTCGGTATGTTTCACAACGAGTTAAGACTTTGTCAAGATTTTTCAATGTAAAATCAAAAGTCTCGTCCACATACCGTGAAATCATCCATGTATATTTCAACACTTTTGGTGGTCGGATCAGCAAAAATTGCTAGGACTCGCTCATTGAAAAGTTGTTGGGGCATTACAAAGGCCAAAAGGTAAGATCCTATAGGTAAATGTTCCCCATGGATAAGTAAAAGTTGTTTTCTCTTGATCTTCGAGTGCAATCTGAATTTGATTATATCCACTAAATCCATCAAGAAAACAAAAGTATCTTTTTCCAAGCAAGAGTATCTAACACCTGATCTATGAAAGGTAATGGAAAATGGTCTTTGTATGTCACCTTATTCAACTCTCTATAGTCTACACATACTCTCATTTTTCCATTTTTCTTAGGAACTATTACCAATGGAGAAACCCATTGGCTATCAAAAATTGGGTAAATGAATCCTACTTCTAGAAGTTTTTCAATTTCTTCTTTCACAATATCTCTTAAGGCAGGATTCAATCTTCTCTGGGGTTGTCTAACTGGCTTGACTTCTTTAGTATAGATTCTATGGGTACATATATCAGGATGAACTCCTGACATATCTTTGTAGTTCCAAGCAAAAGCATGAACATGCTTCTGCAAGACAACTATCAATTTTTCTTCCTCTTCCCTAGTAAGCTGGCTGTAAATGTTCAAAAATTTGCCTGGTTGGACTTCTATTTGTTTTGTATTTAGAAGGACTAGAATTCACTCCTTCATACCTGGTGATTAGGGGATTAAGAGGACATTGCTGAGTTGGGAGAAGATAAGCAGTTTCTATTTTGTCTATTTTATTGTTGCTTGAGGGAAGCATATCTTGTATGGAACAGTGAGAAGGAAAAATCGGATGATGGTGCCATCCATGTGGTAGTGAAACAGAGTTTCCCTGTGATAGTACGGATGGTTCATCTTCAGATTTTTGATTCTCCTCATTACTTAACAATTGTTGGATATTTGTTGCTTCCCCTTCTAAACCTTGTTCATGCAGAACATTCATCGGGATTGTTTCATTTTCTAAATTTTCTGTGTCACTGAGGTCTTCTGTGTGTTCTCTTACTACTAAGGTAGCTAGTGTAGAAATGACCTCTTCTCGGTTCTTCCTCTGAGTCAGAAAACCATAACTGACCTAAAAATTTGCTAGATGGTTTTGCAGGAGGATATAAAGAAATTTGTTTCAGATCAATACCATTTGAAATAGTCATATTTCCAGATCTGCAGTCTATGAAGGTCGCTGTAGTTGCAAGCCAAGGTCTTCCCAAAATAATGGGATATCCATGTGCTGAATTTCTTGGTCAGTAAAACCAAAAAATCTGCAGGGAATTCCCAAGAAGAAACTTCTATAGGGACATCTTCAATGATACCTTCAGGTTTTGCAACTGACCTATCAACCATTTCTAAAACTGTAAATGTGGGGCTGAGATGTTTGAGCTGTAATTGTTTCATTGTATCCTTGGTCATGACGTTTATTGCAGCTCCTAGATCTACTAAAACATTTGATATTGGTATTGAACCTATGGTAACTGTGATAACTGGACTTCCTGGGTCACTATACTTTGGAGGTACTAGTTTTCCAGATAAGAGATCAACTATCTTTCCTTCAACCTGCACAGTCTTGGGAAATGCTTTCTTTTTTCTTCTTGCTCTTTTAATGCACAAATTTTGGATAGTACTGTTAATCTCTGGTATTTCCTTAATGGCTTGCAATAAGGGCAATGATATAGTTAACTTTTTGAGTTCTTTGACCAGTTCTGACTCAGAATTTTTTGGTATTGCATTGAATCTTTCAGGATATGGAATTATCCTTGGTAATTGTTCTACCTGTGGTTCTGTTTTTGTCTCTTTCTCTATTGTTGGTTGGATTTTCTCTGGTTCCAATTTTTCTTCTGTCTCTATTGTTGGTTGGATTCTCTTTGGTTCTGATGATTCTTGCTCTTCATTTTCTTTGATTTCATTTGAAACTGGTTTAGGTACAACTTTTCCTGAACGAAGTTGGATGTTACTACAATCAAGAACATTAATTTCAACATTTTCTTCAACTTCAACCACATAGACAGGAGGTGTCTGTCTCATGCTTTTTGGATTAGTGACTGGTTGAGTCGGCAGTTGAGGTTGTTTCACTTGCTGTGTTTGCTGCTATTTTTCTTGAAAATTTTGATTAGGTGCGAGCAACAAATGCTGAGTTTGACCTTGATTCCTTTGCTGCCTTGGATAGGACTGGTATTGTTGACTCCATTGTGGTTGGTTTTGCATCCAATGTGGATTAGTCTGATTTTGATTCCAAGCTGGATTGTTTTGATTCCAAGATGGGTTGTTTTGATTCCATGAGGGGTTGTTTTGATTCTGATTCCAGGCTGGGTTACTCCAATTTGTTTGTGGCCATTCTTGGGAATTTTCCCATTGAGGATTATTCCAAGGACGTTGGGGTGGTTCTCATTGTCCCCAAGGCATAGTACCAGGATTATGCCCCCAATTTGTAGGAAAACGAGGGGGATTTTGGTATTGAGAGAAATTTCCCCCTTGTTTTGGTCCAATATACACAGTTTTGAGTTGTGGTAGCAGGTGGCATTGATCAATTGAATGCCTTTTTGAACAGATACTACAAATGGCTGAGATAGATGTTTTATTCAAAGGACATTCCTGCAAAGCATGTTTATTTCTACATCTTGGGCAATAAATTGCCAAAGGTTCTATGTTTTTTGCTTTTGCGGACATTTCCCCCAAAGTAGTGTTTAGGTGCACTAGAATATCAGTTTTGAAATTTGCAAGTTCCTCTATCAGGTCCTTCACATCAGTGCCATTTGTGCAGATTTTTCTTCTTCTTTGCTTAGTGCGAGAGTAATTCCTGTAGAGGTCCACAATTTCATCATTACTGAGAGTGGTTACATCCCCTTTTCCCATCAAATCCAGAACTTCTCTGGATTCATCTTGCAATCCTCTCAAAAATATGGTTTTACATAATTCCAGTTCTACAAGTCCACATCTCCTTTGAACAAAGGAGAACCTATCAAGATAATCTTCCAATGTTTCATCATCTTCTTGCTTAATTCTGAATAACTCATCTTTTCTATTCCTTACACGGTAATACTCCTGATATTTATCTAAAAACACCATTTCCATTTGATCCCAGGTTCTTATGGAATTTGGCTCTAAGCTCATGAACCAACGTAATGTTGAATCCTTGAGTGTTGAGGGAAAAACCTTAAGTTTTTGATTGTCATTTATATAATCATAGTTCTGACACACTACCTTGAATTCAAACAAAAATCGATCGAGATCTTCGGATACAACACCTCGGAAGGTTGGAAGTATCGAAGGTGAAATGGTTTTCATGGGAGAGTTTTGTGTTGGATTCAGACGGATAGGATATTCAAATGTTCTGGAAGGTTGGGGCATATCCTGATCATCTCCTTCATTATGGACATAGCCATGTTGGCCATCTATATTGCCTCCTTCTGCCATAGTTTCATGTTTGTTGGGAGAAGTTAAAGCTTTCCAAATTGTTCTCTCAAGAGGTCCAAGCCTCTCTGTTGATGATGAGTCTGATGAATTTTCTTCCTTAGGATATTCTCGATGATGATAAAATTGGTGATTTTCCTTTCTCAAAATGTTCTAATGATGGTGAGACTCGGTGATTTTTCTATCAATATTTTTGGTAGTTCAAACACAGGGTGATTCACCCCTTAGGCGTGAAGATATCCTTAATGGAAAAAGCTGGGGATCCTTTGGGGTAGTTCTACCTTTTTCATCCCTAGACTTACTCATTCATGTTTACTCTTGAATGACATAAATTAAGTCAATAGTTGTTACCTTCCTCAGCTGTTGTATTCAGATTTTAACCTGAATTTTCATAGCTTAGTCTGATTACGGCTATTGGACTGTTTGTTTTCTTCTAGCAACACTATTCCCTGACAACGATGCCAAAATGATGCGTAGTCGTTATACCATCATTAATTCTCAATGAATTTGTCAATCCAGGGTTGTGTACAAGGCTATCTACGGAAGAAGAGGCAAAACAGCTATAACTTAGGTCAATCTAGAGCAACAGGTCTTATTGGTGAAACCGATTGTGTGGGGGGTTTTAGGACATTCCTATTTCTAAATTGCATGAATTAAACCTTAATCTAATTGCAAAAATGGAAACTAATCATTAACTACGGAAATGAAGTCCTAATTACAATTGCAAAATGAGACCTAATTATGTTGCAGAAATAACAGTTGCAAAATTGAAAGTCTGATTCTAATTGTAGAAGGAAAATCTAATTACTTTTGCAGCAATGAAAATCTAATTATAGCATGGAAATGAAAACTGTCAAGACTCTGTAACAGAAGGTTGTCAATCTTCTATGCAGGGGTTGACAACAAAACACAAAATGCAAGAAATTGTAGAAAACAACAAATTCTGGAAATAACAGTCTAAAATAAAATGGAAGCTTTGCTGAAAGTAAATATTACAACTAAAACATTAAGCACAAGATTAATCTAAGCATAAATAAACTAAGACTCGTAGATATTGTCATTGTTTACAAGCAATTGAAATAACAAGTTCTACAACTCATTCTACCAAAATCATTGTTAGTCCTCCTCCTAGGTCTGGAAGTGGCCACCTCCTTGTCCAGAAGAAGGTATGAGTCTCTCTCTCTCTAGATCTTAATCACACTCATTTACAAGCAATATGAAATAGAACTGGTGCACTTTATTGATTAAAGAACATGATTACAATAATTATGCTGAAAACCTGTTATAGGACTGTAACAGTCAAATTCTACTTATTTTCATTTTCTGCTTTTTCCTAGCTTCCTTACTCTATTTACATATATTACCTTCTACCTACTAGGCTCAACCTGAACGGGAGCAATATTTATAGATGTCCTATGATCTAATTACAAACTGTGGATATCTCAAAAGATCTAATCCT
Source organism: Wollemia nobilis (assembly GCA_028583015.1). Taxonomy (NCBI): domain Eukaryota; kingdom Viridiplantae; phylum Streptophyta; class Pinopsida; order Araucariales; family Araucariaceae; genus Wollemia; species Wollemia nobilis. The sequence goes on from JAQPPZ010002554.1 coordinate 9,286,500, forward strand.
ACTATGCTGCAACAAATTCTGGGTTTATTCTTTGATCTTTCCATTAATGATGGCTTTGGTCGGCAATGACGGCAAAGACAGATGGAAGATATTTTCCTTTACCTTTTTCGACCTTTATTTCCCTTTTTCCAGCTTCAAAAATCGGTCAACAAGTCAAAAAGCACATTCTGTTTTCATTCCGGAGATAAGTGGCTTCATTTCGAAGACAATGCAATTCTCATTTCGAAGATCGCTCATTCCGAAGATACTGCAATTCTCATTCCGAAGATCCACTCATTCCGAAGATAATGCATTCTTCATTCCGAAGATCCGCTCATTTCGAAGATGCTGTGTTCTCTCATTCCGAAGATATCTGTTCATTCCGAAGATACTTCGGAATGAACAAATGTGTGCTTTTCCAGTGATTTCTTCTGCATCTCTCAGGTGGGTTATCTCCTAAGATCAAATTCCAATGGTCTTCATCTCTTTCCACATGTGAATTCCATGCCTTGCTATTTATGGACAAATGGCTGGAATTTACATGGGAAAGACCAGATTTTGTTGCACAAGAATAGTTTGCTTGCACTTTTTGCAGATTTAGGTGAAATAAATGCTTGAGACAAATCAAAACATGATTAGTGAAATGCTGCTATTATTCTAAGCATATCCCATTTTAGCAAGTCATAGCAAAAAGAACACAAAACTATGCAAAAAGCTGTAAAAATCAGCATATAATATTCCAAATACATTGATCATGCAAAATGGTTAATATACAACATATTGAATCAACTTAACTAACATATCAGATAAAACATAAGAGTTTATAGGCAATTTTAGTGTTCAAAACATGTTATGATTGAGGCATTTCCAGGCCTCATCGGCTTTTAGATATGCTTCCTCTTTAACATGCCTGAAGTGCTAGTCTTCCATTGTAATTCCATTTGGGTTCTATTCTATATTTTGGAATGAATGTGTTATTGAGGAACTATTGGTCACGAATTTGCTTAGTACAAAATCTATGTTTTGTGCACCCTAGACCCATGCAACATTGAAAGGTCGGTGGAAAAATGTCCTTCGGGCCAATCTCCAGTGAGGGTTGGCTCCCTTTCTAATCTACTCCGGTTTAAAGCTTAGGGTAACAAGAAAGAAATGGGGAAATATGGCTATAAGCCAAAAGTATAGGATGGGGATAGACTAACAACCGAAATTCAAATCAAGCAACAGTTAGCATACAATAAACATGAAAGCAAGGAGCCACTTACAGTTTTGCAATGACAACCTCCAAAGAGCATCTCAGTATTCACTCCCTCACCCCCAAAGATTAAGTTCAAATGCAGAATTTAAACACAACAAATAACGGAGATGAATGTAATTAGAAATGACACACATAAAGTCATCAAATGCAACCATTTAGAGAACTAGAAGTTGAGGTATTTCTATTGACACAAAAATCTTGAAGTGTTTTTCTACAGAGTGTCCATCCTCCTTTCTTACATGAAAATGATTAGTATTTATAGAGGATTATGCCTCTTTTATTTAATTCACTTACAAACAAAATGTTGGTAGATAAAAAACCAACGAGAATAACTTCCTCCTCGACATCAGTGATGTTCCAGTAAAAATGTTTTCCATGGAAGCAGTGATCTGGCTTTGGTGGGAGAATCATATGTGAAATCAACATGATTAAATGATGGAAAGCAGCCCTGAGCATCAGTGCATTGGGACAATAAAGTTGCCTGAAAATCAGGAGCTTGGTCATTGAATTCGCTTCACTCTTGCGCCTTGGAGCTCCATCTTTGCTAGGAAAGTCCACTAAGCATTAAATTTTTCTTAAGAAGCAGCAAGGTCGGTGGGTGGTGTGTTGGAAATAGAACAAGAATGGCATATGATCTTGCAAATTCGAAGCAGAAATTCCTGAAACGTTGCTTGCATTGCCTCAAAAATTAAATTCCACCATTCCTTGACCCTCCCTGAGAGAATCTATAAAAATGGTGCCTTGGGAATCAATGCCCTTGAGAATAAATGCAAAGGAATCGATTTCACCCAAAATTGAGGTGAGAAGCCTTTTTGGGGTCATAATGGGTGACAACAGCAACTTCATTCGGCTTCTGACTGATGTCTTGGTGATTTTACCCCTCAAATGCTTCTCTCTCTTATAATCATTTTTTTCTTGGAAGAAAACACTTTCATTTTTATCTGTATTTTAATTTCATCATTGAAAGGATGGGAATTACATTTGCAATTTTGAATAATAGCAAAATTAATTGATTTCACCCCAAAGGAAGGCAATAGGGATTTTCACCCCATCTAGGAGGTGATATTGACTTTGACTGCTCTACTTTAGGATGAGTGCACATTTTCAACCTTCTTTCATTCGAAGCCCATTTAAAAATCTCTGTTCGCCCCCTGAAGAGGTGAAACTGCATGGCACCTCTCAACAAGCATGCCTTTGACTTGACTACATCTTATCTTCACACCAAGCGCTCCCCTTTTTATCTTTATCCCACCATGGGTAAAAACACCAACGTATTTAAAAGAGGGCCCCACGACGTCAACCCTTCCTTTTCCTTGCAATTAAAATAAATATTGTCTTTTGCCCCAAAAAGGGGCGACAAGGAGTTTCACCCCTCACTTGGGGCAAAAGCATTTTGCTTTTCCCTTTAAATATTTTCTTTGCAAAACTTTACGACTTTCACCCCCAAAAGGGTGAAACCCAAAATGCTTATAAACTCTGCTTCCATTGGGGCGAAGTCACCTATTTCGATTATGTTTCACCTCCAAGAGGGGCGAAAGTGATTTTCACCCCTCAATTGGGGTGAAACTAATTATTTCCCATATTTTCTTTTAAACTTCTTTCTCTCACGACCTGCGCTCTCTTCTGGGGTGAAACCACTTATGAGGCAAAACCACCCAAGTTTACCTTTTTTCATGTAATTCAACAGTTGGTTCGAAGCCAAGCGCGTCTCCATTGCTTTCGCGTCATTTCGGGAAAAATCGCCCTTTTGCTGTAATTCATGTCTAAAAGGGGCGAAAATGACTTTCACCCTTCACCAGGGGTGAAACTAGTTGCTTCTTCTTTCTCGGGTGCTTCTCCTTTAAAATTAATTTTCCATCAACGCTTTTGTCCCTTAAGCATTTCTCAACACAGTTCCTTATTGCATTCTGCTCATGACTTCCATTTTATTTTTATAGTAATACTATTTAAAAAAGAGCAAAACAAAATTACAGTGAAATAGATAACAAAACTATGGCATCTTCCTTCAGTCAATTTATCAAAAAATTTACAATCAAAGTTCAACAAAATTTAATGTGGCAAAGTGACAAAACTGCCAATATTTTTGGCGGCTCTCGGGGTATCCAACTCGTATGGATGCAATCTACCCCAGGCCTTTATCCATTGGGCTTAGGTGTCAGCTCCGCTTGGCACATCAAACTTTTTATTGCTTACTCTGGTATTCTGCTCCTCTACCTCCTTTTTTGCAGCTTCTTCCTTCGAAATATGTGTGAATATAGCCTCAAACACGACAATGACCTCGAACAAAGCATCTCCACTGATCAGCTCCGGGCTATTAAGCGAATCTACAAGGTACCTGAAGGTCTCCACTTGCTCCATATCAATATCATTCACCTGTTGGATGAGCTCCAGCAAACTAGATTCAATGTGCGTAAGTTTCCTCATCAGGGGCAACACATGTTATTCAGTGAGAGGCTCATCCCAATCATCAATTTTGGATGCATCATCAACAAAAATTGTCCATACTGCTTCCAGGTCCTCCTTTTACAGAATTTTCCCCTTATCATCAGTGAAACTAGGGAAGCCATTATCAACCATTACATTAAAATAGAGTGTTGAAACTCTTCTCTCTTGCTCAAACACATTGAGTAGCTTGCGAGCCTCCTTAACCTGATCTACCTTTGAAAAATATTGGTGTAGTATAACTTTAGAACTTATCCAAGCTCAGGCCATGTCACTCATGGAACAGAATCTGAGATCTGATCTAGCTAATGCCTGCATTTGTGTCACCTTTTCCAGGATGGGCTCCAGGTGCTCTTCACCATACTCCACTACATGTCGACCGTACGAGACGACTGTCTATATCTTATGAAGGTGCATGAGGACCTATGTTGCCTTTGCTGCCATGGTTTTGCAGTCAACAAGCAATTGGCTGTGTACCTCCTTGACCTTTTCCTTAGTCAAAATAATCGCCTGTGTTGCTTTTGCGGCCAACTGATCCTATAAACTCTGGAGTTGGCCTTTCAAAGCCTCAACCTACTTTTTTGCTCTGTCTTTGGCCTCCTAGTGATTTTGAACTGTCTTCTCAAAACCTTCTGCTTTCTTCTTCCAAAGAGTCACCTATGATTTTATGAATTGCAACTATGCTCTATTTTTAGCCAAAGTCTCCTCCAACTCGGTAATCTTTACCTCAACCTCGAAAAAGCACTTCTTATAGTGCTCGCCATGCAGGTACAGGGAGCTCGTATCTACTTGAATGTTCCCCATATTTTCTATAGTGTTGATCCTTGTAAGGTCCTCGATGATCATATCATAAGTGTAGTCACTTGGAGCCATCTCTCCTTGAGTTTTATGGACTTGGGGGACCATTTTCACTGTGTGGGCCTCCATGGTGCTAGGATTGAAAGCAACTCTCTTCAAAGGCTTTGCTGCTGCCAGAGCCTCATTTCTTTTACGACTCTTCAACCATTGTGATGGACTCAGGCGAGCTTTGCTGTTCTTTGCTACAATAGGTTGTTTTGGTATAACTTCCATTTTTGGTTTGGGCAACACCTGCAGCTCCAAAAACAAGGTAAAAGGGAAATGACCCTGTTGTGGAATTGACTCAAGGGAAGTGAAAACTGGCATAGTGGAAGCGGTTTATGGAATGGAGACAGTGGTGGGTACCAAAGCAAGGGGTTCAATTATGGTCACACTCACTCAGAGAGGAGCTTGTGTGCTTAAAATCATAGTGGAGGTTAATGGAATGGAAGATACAAGAAACAAAAATGGATTTGGGACAGATGCAAAAGAACTGAAAGAAAGGGAAGTAGAAGAAGTAAGAATAGAAGAAGAGGGAGCGTTGGTGACAAGAGGCTAGGAGATAGGAATTGAAATAAAGGTGGAGGGCATGCCAAATGGAGGCGAAACAAAAGTAGAACTAAATAATGAGAAATGACACACCAACTGCTCGAGAACAGGAGAAGGGGGAGAAAAATGTACCTTCGGGCTCTGATGTCATTTGAGCCGAAGAGGATGAAGGTGGTTGTAATAATGGTTTCTTCTTTTCCTAGTCCTTTGAATCTGCTACAATTTGCTCGTCAAGATTTATAATCTTGGCACTTTAGCCCAATGGCTCTGTCTGGACCAAGGGGATAGCTTCTAATACTTCTGTCCATTCAGTCAAAATTGTAGGAGGAGGGTTTGATGAAACTGTGCCAGTACTTCACTTCTTGGAGATATTTATAATGGGAAACTTTTATCATTTGCTTTTTTACTGACACTGCAGCAACTCCTCCGACACTTGTTCTTTCTTTTCTACAAGTGGTGCCTCTTGGGCCATGCGGTGTTCTTCTTCGGCCACACTCCCCCCACTGCTAGATTTTTGAAAACTTTGAGGTGCAATACCAGTGAAAGTGATCGGTTGATAACTGGTGTAAAACTCATCATAAGTGTTCGAAAATATTTCATCCATCACCGGGCCATATGGCGACCCGATTTTTCCTTGATGAGCCCTCATAATCCACCAGTTTGTAATATTTTCTTCAGACCAACCTGGAAGCTGCTCCTTCATATGATTGAATATTCCTAGAGGAGGAATCTAATGCTTATGCACTGCAAGGTTGTAATTGACCTCCATATTTTAAAAGTCATTCCATGGTGGGAGTAACATCATATTTTCCTTGTGCCATTCCAAGTCATGCCACTCCAGATTATTTCAATGTTTCTCAATATCTAGTCTAGAGAAACAATGAAAAATCTTGGTCTTAATTTGCTCCATGAAAAAACCCAAAGGAGAAGTTTTTGGTAATTAATTGATTCTATCCCACCTGGCTCACCTCAATGCCTTCGAAGCAAAAAGGCATAGTGCATGTGGTTCTTTTCCTTTTCCTGCCCCATAAACGTCATTGATAAAGTCATGCTGATGAACGACCTCCAACGCAAAAAGGTGACCTATGGCAAAATATGGAAGAAGAAATGGCTTGCTAGTATAGTCAAAAATGCGCAGAACAACACCGTACATTAGTAAAAATATATCGCCCTTCTCCTTTAAGATGATTTCCTCTCTCATTGCCCTCGGTCCCTTTCACATTTGCCAAAAATTAGCTCCAAGGCAGGACCCACAAACATACGGTTAAAATTATAAAATGATTCCTTTCTCGACAAGCTGGAGGTCCACAAATACACTGGCAATATCCTATTTTCTCTATCAACCTGTCTAGCTACTATGAAGGAAAATTTCTTATACATGTGAAATAGGAAATACCATATTAATAATGATGTGTGCTTGAACACCATGGTTTCTGTACTCTATATTTTCTCCAGTTGGGAATGCATCCTTCTAGCAATGTACTCAGCCCAATTGAATAAAATAGGATTTTTCCTTGCTATCATTGCAGTAGGGACGTAGAATTTGACTTGAGAAATACATTGTACTAATGCTGCCTACCACCTGTGCACTTTTGAGTCAATTGGGAGACCCACAATCCAAGCCACCATAGAAAATAAATATGGACTCTTGAAATCTGTCAATGGCTTCGATAAATTTGGTAATTCACCATATTGGGGTATCTTTATCAACTGGATCTCCATAAAACGGTGTAGTGTTACTATCGACTGATATTTCTCTTCCTATTCGCCAAGATGCAATCTCTTAAAAATGAAGTTGGAAGGAGGTTTAATCCCACAAGAAAACACCTCCTAGACATCATCAGATGAAATAGTAAATGATACTTCTCATTTTACGTTCTGGATAACTCTAGTGTTGGGATTATAAAATTTTGAAATTGCATCAACCAAATCTGGGTAAAAATGTACCGATGTGCACAAATACCAGAAAAGCTAAGCATGATACATGATTGTGAGAGGGCTCTCTAGCGTCAACCCCTGTTTGACTACAACATATAAATCTTGGCGCAATTTCTCAATGCCTTTATTTGAAATAATGCAGTCTCCAACTTGAGCTAACGCATTGGAATGTGGATCCAAGTTGATATTTTTATTTTGCCTTGCCTTCTAGGACTTCTTTCCTCCCTCAGCTTTCTTTTGCACCTTCTTTGGTTCTACGTCTTTCTTTGATTCTATAGATTTTTTACCCATATTTGATAATTCTTAGACGTCCTGTAATTCCTGCACTCAAGCAACCAGATGTGACAATGCTCCAAAAAATATATAAAAAATTTACCTCCAAGCTGCGGATGCACCAATTTATAAACTGCACCTTTAAGCATCGAATTTAATGCATGTGTTGATTTTCAAAGAATTTGGGCAAACGTGCGTCTTGATTCCCTCGCCAGGCACGATTTTCAATAATTTTCTAATTGTCATCAACCTCCTCTCACCCAAAATCTTCCTCTAACCTCGTGCTTTGGCCACCTTCAATCTTAAAAAGTGCACCCCGAATATCAACGACTAGCCCTGGGAATGAGAAATGCCATGTGTCAATGAAGGATGCTCCTCGGGATGGAAATAAATAAATTTTACTACCTTAGAGCTTCACAACATCAATCTGGTGCGAATTGAACAAAATTTAAATCCTTTCAGATGCACTTCCACTAAAAATGTCACTTGGGCAATCCGAAAATATTTCGTACCAGCAAAAAACATTTAATGGGCAAAAATAACTCTGCAACTTGCTTCTTTAATCAACCATCGTTCAAAAATCATCCTCTCTATTTGCTTGGAAAATTGATAATATTGGATGCCCTTTTAAAACAATTCTTCTTCTTTGATTTCGCCCCAAAAAAATGCTTTGCTAAAAAAACAAACTTTAAGTGCCACTGCTTTTACCGGAAAATAAAATTAAAAATCAATTTCACTCTGCTTTTGCCGAAAACAACTTTTAAACTGGGAGTTTTTAAACTACATGATATTTACTTTCCCTTTGCTTTTTCACTCTGAGAGTTTCATCCCAAAATAATATTTCGCCCCCAAAAATAAAATTGCATGGTGAGATTTAACTTGGGCAAAATTTAAAAATTTTGTTTCTTTTCTCTTCTTTTTTGTTTTCTTCTCCTTTCACCCTAAAGGGGGGTGAAAATGATTTTCGCCCCTCACTTGGGGTGAAAGTATTTTTTATTATATATATATATATAAATTTATTTATTTATTTTTAAAATATTATATGATGTGATTCTTCCCCCTTTTACTCCATTAATAAAATGCCTTCGCTTTGCTCTCAAACTCGCCTTGCCAAAGTCGATTTCAATGATTTTTACCCGAAATAAAAATGAAGTCTTGAGAACCCTTTTCGGGGTGAAATTAATTTTTGCCTAATGAGGACGTGCTTTCGGGGAAAAATCACATGTTAGGGGTAGAATAAAATCACTCAGTTTCTTTCTCTTTTTTTTAATAAGCATAAAATACTTGAAAAATAAAAGCAAACATCTGTACATATATACATACTTGTTCTCCGAAAATTTTAGTGATAATAGGTCTTCAGATGAAAACCATTTACCAGAATCAGAAATTCCCAGCCATCCATGTCCTGAAGATAATAAGCATTGACTGAATTCACCCTCAAAATCTGGAATGAACCTTCCCATATAGCTTCGAACTTATGATGCTTGCTAGGATTTGCTTTATTCGTTCCATTTCAACACCAGATCACCAATTTTGAATACCCTTTCAAATATCTTCATGTTGAACCATTTATGTGTTGTTCTAGCATGTTACATGAAAGCATTGTATGCCTTCTCTCTCTTCTTCCAATTGCAAAATCTATGCAAGTCTTGCGCTCATAGGATCAACTTCATCATCTTCTGTAGATACGAAAAATTGATCCACTATGAGGGGGCAATCTTCCTTAGTGCCCCTAAGAGGCCTTCAATCCCTACCAAGATCAAGGGAAGACCTCTTTGCCTCCTTTTTTTAATTTATTTGTCTTTTAGCAAAATTACGTCCTATATTTTCAAGGCACGACTTCACGCCAGTGATATCGCACCCCATCAAGACGGGGCGCGACTTTGCTGTTTAACCTAATTTTTTAATTTAATTTAATTTTATTAGTTTGAGCACCCTTAGATCCAGGTTTAAACCCTCCAACATGTTTTGGCATCAGCTTTGGGTTTATTTTGCCTGCCTTTTTCCCTTTGCTTTCATCTATAAAAGGAAAGATGTTCTTGCTAAATAAGAAGAAGCAATATGCGAAGTTTTAATGTGCAATCTTAATGTGAATTTTTGGTTATTGTTTAAGCTCAAAATTTTTATGATAGTGTGCTCTTCTTCCTTTACTTTCTTCTACTACAAGCTAACCTTCAAAGTGTGAATTTTGGATTGATATTCTATTGTGTGGATTGGATTGATTTGCTGTATGACTTGGTGTATCCATGGTGTAGTTCGGAGGGATAGAGTGTCTGCTCGAATACTTCAATCTTCTTTGCCTAATTTTGTGATGTTCATTAGGATTTTATTACTTTGTTTTTGGCATTTATTTCATCTTTTGTACTCACTTCTTTTTCATTGATCTGCAATGATATCGCACCCGACATTAGGGAGGTGCGACTTCACTTACCCTAATTAGGGTAAATTTATCTGTAGAAGCGAAATCACATCCTGTCTAGGTAGGGTGTGACTTTACTGTTGCATTATCGCACCCGCTCTAGGCGAGGCATGGTTTTTCCCTAGGGTAAACCGAGGATAATTTCTAGATTCTATTTTCACAATTGCATTCCATTCTATTTCTAGATCATACTACTATACTCTGTTTTCTGTTCTCTATTACTGTGTTTCTATTTTATGATTAATTATCCAAAGGTCAATTTTTGCTTTTGTATTAAAATATCATCTAAAAGGACCTAGGGGGCTTGGCTGCTGCACCTCTGAGATTTTTTACACAACGGCCTAAGCAGCCCCCCTAATGCTAATTCTATTTTTTAGTGTTTCATGAGTGATCTTGCAAAAACAAGTATTCTTGATATCATTGGATTAGAGGCAAAAAAAATTGAATCAACCATCGGTCTAGATAAGTATTCTACTCATTCTATTGGTTGCAAATATGCTTTAATTATTGATTCTTAAACATCTGAAAGTGAAAGGCATTTAGTTTGCATCTAGGGATAATTTTTGTGCATCTATTTTGTATATCTCTGCTTTAAAGGTTTTTTGAAATTAAATCCTAGGTTAGTGAGCATCCAAAATAAAGAATCATTCTATGATAGCTCTTGTATGCTTGCATTATGTTTTCAGCTATCTTATTCTATTTTATGCATTGTCCTTTATATTTTCTAGCTTAGATCTAGAAATCCCAAACTTAGGTGTTTGTCTTGAAACTAAATGCATCAAACTATCCCGAATATCCTGAGGATTTGGATTGAATACTTAAATCATTACTGGTGAACCCATTTCCCTAGCACCGAGTGTAGAGTACAAAATACCCCCGTGGTTCACCCCACAAAAGGTTCTCTCCTTGCAGATGCAGCCTTTTGTTTAAGAATTGTACGCTGTAGGGCAGTTTTCCCCCTCTACATTTTTGGTGAAACTGACATGAACACCTCCTTTTATTTTAAAAAATAAACAAGATCATTAAATTGTGTGCTAAAGAGATAATCCCTTTGTGTATAAGTGCATAGGTTCTCTTTGGTATTAGTTCTTATTATTGTCTTACTCCTTTTTCCTCAATGGCTTTTGACCTTGGGGAAGGATGATGACTCCTTAGGTTTGATGAGATTTTTCATGAGAATGATCAAATTGATAGAGAGATCAACCTAGAAGAAGAAACTGATAATCATCTTGATACTATCCAAGATCTTAATAGAAATATGTTGGAAATTTGAGTTAATTTGAGGTATTTTATGTTGTCATTGATGTCACATGGATCATTGATTTGGTTTTTGGTGGCAAAAGCACTTCATAGATAATCATCTATGATATTTTGGAGAGCATGGATATATACAAGGTTTTTATGAAAACCAAGGCAGGCAAAATAAAAGGTTTTATTTAAAACCATGGTGGGCTTATGTGGAAAGGGCTTTTCTTAAAAGCCAAGGTGGAATTTTGTTTCATCGAAAAAGGACCTCCGGTGATGAAGATATTAAAGTTTAAAGTTTAAGTTTAAATTAATGGAGGGCCGACCTATGTGCAATTAATGGAGGTTGGCATATATATATATGTAAAGGTTTCAATTTATTTTGGAAAGGGGGCATATTATATATCGTCGGAAAGCTTATTTCGAGGGCTATTTGACTAACTTATTTAGAAGGAGAAATAAGGTGTGTGTAAAGAGATATTTCTGATTTTGCAAAGGGGTTCCAAAAGTGAAGTTTGCCTTGTTCTTTTTCAAGAGGATTAATTCTTTCATGAGGTGACAAGGTATGCAATATTGTGATTTATTTTATTTTATGGTATAAGTGGTTTTGGGAGTGAAAAGGTTATGCAATGTTTTGATTTATTTTATTTTATGGTACAAGTGGTTTTAGGAGAGATAAGGAAGTTGTGCAATTAAAGGCCTTGGTGATGATTATTGAAAAGTGGAGTAATGTTGATTATTTTGTGATCTACTAACCCTTGTGAAGATTGGCAAAAGAATTTTGTGATTGTGGTAGATTTACAAAGAGGTTTTTTCATCTTCATAAAAGGTATGGGCACATTCTCCTATTGATTATTTATGGTGGTTGATTTCTGAAATATCATTGGAGGGAAAAGGATTGTTTGTGGTTTCCTTTTCGAAAGTGGTTGGTTGAATGCTTCAAGGTTTTCTGAATTGAGAGTTGTGTCTAAACCTTGTTTTATAAGCATAGTTGTTGAAGCCCATTGGTTGTGAAAGAACTTGAGTTAGAAAAGAACATGAGTATCATTGTTATGTGAGATTTGTGGTTGAGCATTGTTGGAAATATTTGAGTTGGTTGATACATACTTGGACTAGGGTTGTGTGAGAGAGAGTTGTCCCTTGTGGTGATTTATTTGAGTTGAGTTGAGTTGAGTTGAGATTGAAGATTAGAACATATTGAGTCTCTAACAATTCTCTTTATGTTGATTTGAGTTGAGATTAGAACATATTGAGCTAAAATTGTCTTTAGCTTCTTGAGTGGAGATTGAGATTAGAACATATTGAGTCTCTAACAATTCTCTTTATGCTTCTATGAGTTGAGTTGAGTTGAGATCATTGTGGATCATTGTTGTCATCCATTGAAGAGTACATTGCCATTCATTGTTGAGTTCATATTTGAGCTTTGCCTTGATAGATTTGTGGATGAGATTTGAGTGCTACTTGAGCATGATTGATTGAGCCTTTGAGAAGGCATTTGTAGACAATTTTGAGAAATCTTTGTGGATAGATTTGTGGATAGTTTTGGGTAAGTTCTTGGTGAGCTTGCTAGAGCAGATTTGGGCAAGTTCTTAGTGAGCTTGCTAGAGCATATTTGGGCAAGTTCTTGGTGAGCTTAAATGCAATTGGAAAAATTGAAGTTCTATGTGAACTTGTTATTCAACATTGGACAAGTTCTATGTGAGCTTGTTATTCAGATTGAAGTTCTTGTGAGCTTTTTATAAGTTTTATGTGAGCTTGTTAAGCAGGTTCTATGTGAGCCTATTGAGCAGGTTCTTAGTGAGCCTATTGATAGAGCTTTGGAGGTGATAGAGTATAGAGGATAGAGTCTCAGTGGATAGAGATCCAGTAGCCAGCATAGTTGAAGATAGATCTGAGTGAGGAGTCTTCAAGTGGAGAGAGGTCCACTAGTTAGTGTAGCAGAGAGACAGAGTCTTCTAGAAGATCACATAGCCAGAGCAGAAGGGGAAAGAGTTCTCCTATGGAAGAGATCCATGAACTTGAGATTAGGGGATCAACATCTCCTTTGGATAGAGATCCATAAACATTGTAATTGGGAGTGATTCCCAAAGAGATTGATTGAGAAAGTTTTAGTAAAATATTTTCTCCGTGGAGTAGCCCACATTGGGTGAACCACGTAAATTGTGGTGTCTCTATTGTGTATGGTTTTTGTGCATTGCTTTGATTACTACTATTGATACTTCTATCTTTACACAACATAATATTGAATTGGAAGAAAAAGTAAAAAGTGGTCTTATACTATTCACCCCCCTCTCAATATAAGCTTGTGTTCTTCAATTGGTATCAGAGTGGGTTCCTTCGAAAAGGCTAACAACTTGAGGGCAAGATTCTACAAGAACACAGATGGCTTCACAGAAAGGATTATCTTCAAATAAGGCTCCATTGTTTGATGGTAACAATTATGCTTTCTGGAGCATGAGAATGAAGAACTACTTGATATCACAAGGATATGAGGTATGGCAGATGGTTGAAAAAGAGTATAAGGTTGAAGGTGATCCCGAGGAAGATAAGACTACCAGGAAATTGGTTGAGATCAATGCAAGAGCAATGAATTGTATTTTGAGTGGGCTACATGAGATAGATTTTGCAAAGGTCATGGTATGTACTTCAGCTAATGAGATGTGGACCAAGTTGAGGAATACTTATGAAGGAGATTCCAAGGTAAAGTTGGCAAAACTACAAACTCATAGAAAAATATTTGAGGAATTGAAAATGGAAGATTCTGAAGATATTGCAAAGTTCTTACTTCGAGTTGATGAGATTACTAACACTATGAGAGGCCTAGGTTTTGAGATGAAAGAATCAGAAGTTACTCAAAATGTTTTGAGATCACTTCCCATGAAATATGATTCAAAGGTTTCAGCAATAGAAGAGACAATGGATATCAACAAGTTAACAATGGAAGAATTGCAAGGTACTCTCACAACTTATGAGATGAGGGTAAGTAAGCATCAAGCTCCAATAAAAGAGATTGCATTCAAGGCTTCAAAAAAAGAGAAAGGGAAAGTTTCAGAAATAGATAGAGTTTTAGAAAATGATGAGGAAGCTAACTTCATCAAAAGGAATAAGGACTCAAGGAATTTCAGAGATATAAGGAAAGTCAGGTGCTACAAGTGTGGTGATCTTGGTCACTATGCATACAAGTGTCCACATGAAGAAATCAGTGATGATGAAAAATAGGGTCAAAGAAGAAAAGAAGATGGAAAGCATAAGCATGACAAAGATGACAGATTCAAGCAAAACAGGTATGAGAAGAAGAAATTTTTCGTAAGGCAAAGAAATCTTACTACATTGTAGAAGCAAGTGATAGTTCAGATTACAGTGATAAAGATCAATCAGATGAAGAAGAATGTACATTCTTTGGAATAAGTGAAGAAAAGCAAGAACACCTATTCCTAGGTATTGAAGTTAAAGAAGAAGATGTGCCTATTGAAGAAAGACATGAAGAGCTTGCCATAGCCATTGAGCAAGAAGATAGGTACAAGAAAGGTCTAAGGATACTAAAATGCTTCATATGTGGAGAATTTGGGCATATAGATGATGATTGCACATACTACAACAATTACAACAAGGAAAGTGTATTTGAAAAAGAAAGCAACAGTTCTAGTGACAATTCCAATAGTAGTGAAAACAAAGAAGTCTCATTTTTGGTAATAGAAAAGGAAGAGGATGAGCCAAGTAAACAAAAATCAGAAATCAAAAGGCTAAAAGAAGAATACAAGAATCTTGAAAACAAGATTCGAACAGATGTCAAAATCAGAGAAGAACTACTTCAAACAATCAGTAATCTCAGAGAAGAGCTTCAAAATGCAAAAAGGATAGAAGAAAGGATGAATGAAGAACTAAGGGTAACCACGACAAGACATGATACATTAGATGAAAAGATTCAAAAAGGAGTGGAAACTTATTTTAAGGTTGTATCTTACTTCCAAGAAAAGTCACACTCAAAAGGAAAGGAAGTTCTAAAATATGAAAGCAAGGAAGCACCTAAGATTTGTGAGGAAAGTTCCAAAGTTCCTATGGCTCCAAATATTCAGTTTGGTTCTTGTTTTGAGATAGGTGAATCAAGCTCAAAGGGAAAATAAATTCTTGAAGAGAAAGGCAAGGAAGAGGTTTTAGATGCTACAAAGAAGGTTCAAGAATGCAATGCACAAGTTGAAGATGATCATAAGGATAATGGTCAAGAAAGGTATGAGGAACCAAGGCATGAACAAAGGGCTTTTCAAGGATATTTTTTTCTTGTAATGGATTTGGACATAGGGCTATACATTGCAGGATCCATGGATCAAAGAAGTTTGATTTTTCTAGAAGAAACTTCAAGGGAAGAAGGTATGGTTTTCAGGGACATTGCTTCTCATGCAACAGGATTGGTCATAGAGATTTTTAGTGCAAAGGAAATGAGCAACATGGTTTTGGTTTTAGAGCTACACAATTCAGAAGTCATGGTTATAATGGTCATGAAAACAGAGCTTCACAATACAGGGTTCAGGAAAGGAATGGATATGGAAATTATTTTAAGAATGAATTCAGGACATGGGCACCAACCAAAGGCTACAATATCAAGTGTTTTAATTGCAATAACTTTGGGCATATTGCAAGATGGTGTAGGACTCAATTCCAAATTTAAGGTTCAAGGCAAGAAGGTCAAAAGGTTCTAGACAAGAAGATCAAGTAATTCATCAAGAGAAGGATATCAGAAAAACATGGAAGGAAGTTGATAGAGGAAAGAAACAAAGTGATATGGGAGTAAAAGTACTCCCACCCCAAAATTAATCACCTCAAAAGAGAAGGGGGTGAGGGGGCTAAGCTTAAGAGTCATATCTTTTAGCCCCATAGGTGTCCCTTTTGCCATTGATGTCAAAGGGGGAGAGATTTGAGTAAGGGGGAGAGCATTGAGTTAGGGGAGCAGCCTCCAAAGAGAGTATTGAGTTAGGGGGAGCAGCCTCCATAGAGAGTATTGAGTCAGGGGGAGCAGCTTTGATTCTCAGAGATGGTTTTTGCAGTGATTGTGGTGTTTGCATTAGAGGTGTTGCCATCAATGACAAAGGGGGAGATTGTTGGAAATTTGAGTTAATTTGAGGTATTTTATGTTGTCATTGATGTCACATGGATCATTGATGTCACATGGATCATATTTGGTTTTGGTGGCAAAAGCACTTCATAGATAATCATCTATGATATTTTGGAGAGCATGGATATATACAGGGTTTTTATGAAAACCAAGGCAGGCAAAATAAAAGGTTTTATTTAAAACCATGGTGGGCTTATGTGGAAAGGGCTTTTCTTAAAATCCAAGGTGGAATTTTGTTTCATCGAAAAAGGACCTCCGGTGATGAAGATATTAAAGTTTAAAGTTTAAGTTTAAATTAATGGAGGGCCGACCTATGTGCAATTAATGGAGGTTGGCATATATATATATATATATATATATGTAAAGGTTTCAATTTATTTCAGAAAGGGGGCATATTATATATCGTCGGAAAGCTTATTTCGAGGGCTATTTGACTAACTTATTTAGAAGGAGAAATAAGGTGTGTGTAAAGAGATATTTCTGATTTTGCAAAGGGGTTCCAAAAGTGAAGTTTGCCTTGTTCTTTTTCAAGAGGATTAATTCTTTCATGAGGTGACAAGGTATGCAATATTGTGATTTATTTTATTTTATGGTATAAGTGGTTTTGGGAGTGAAAAGGTTATGCAATGTTTTGATTTATTTTATTTTATGGTACAAGTGGTTTTAGGAGAGATAAGGAAGTTGTGCAATTAAAGGCCTTGGTGATGATTATTGAAAAGTGGAGTAATGTTGATTATTTTGTGATCTACTAACCCTTGTGAAGATTGGCAAAAGAATTTTGTGATTGTGGCAGATTTACAAAGAGGTTTTTTCATCTTCATAAAAGGTATGGGCACATTCTCCTATTGATTGTTTATGGTGGTTGATTTCTGAAATATCATTGGAGGGAAAAGGATTGTTTGTGGTTTCCTTTTTGAAAGTGGTTGGTTGAATGCTTCAAGGTTTTCTGAATTGAGAGTTGTGTCTAAACCTTGTTTTATAAGCATAGTGGTTGAAGCCCATTGGTTGTGAAAGAACTTGAGTTAGAAAAGAACATGAGTATCATTGTTATGTGAGATTTGTGGTTGAGCATTGTTGGAAATATTTGAGTTGGTTGATGCATACTTGGACTAGGGTTGTGTGAGAGAGAGTTGTCCCTTGTGGTGATTTGGGTTGAGAGTGAGATTAGAACATAGTTGAGTCTCTAACAATTCTCTTTATGCTTCTGTGAGTTGAGTTGAGATTGATTTGAGTTGAGAGTAAGATTAGAACATATTGAGTCTCTATGAGATTGACTTGAGTTGAGTTGAGATTGATTTGAGTTGAGTTGAGTTGAGATTGAGATTAGAACATATTGAGTCTCTAACAATTCTCTTTATGCTTCTATGAGTTGAGTTGAGTTGAGATTAGAACATATTGAGTCTCTAACAATTCTCTTTATGCTTCTATGAGTTGAGTTGAGTTGAGATCATTGTGGATCATTGTTGTCATCCATTGAAGAGTACATTGCCATTCATTGTTGAGTTCATATTTGAGCTTTGCCTTGATAGATTTGTGGATGAGATTTGAGTGCTACTTGAGCATGATTGATTGAGCCTTTGAGAAGGCATTTGTGGATAGTTTTGAGAAAGATTTGTGGATAGTTTTGGGCAAGTTCTTGGTGAGATTGCTAGAGCATATTTGGGCAAGTTCTTGGTGAGCTTGCTAGAGCAGATTTGGGCAAGTTCTTGGTGAGCTTGTTAGAGCATATTTGGGCAAGTTCTGTGTGAGCTTGTTATTCAGCATTGGACAAGTTTTGTGTGAGCTTGTTATTCAACATTGGACAAGTTCGTGTGAGCTTGTTATTAAATTTGGACAAGTTCTATGTGAGCTTGTTAAATTTGACAAGTTCTGTGTGAGCTTGTTAAGCAGGTTCTATGTGAGCCTATTGAGTAGGTTCTTAGTGAGCCTATTGATAGAGCTTTGGAGGTGATAGAGTACAGAGGATAGAGTCTCAGTGGATAGAGATCCAATAGCCAGCATAGTTGAAGACAGATCTGAGTGAGGAGTCTTCAAGTGGAGAGAGGTCCACCAGTTAGTGCAATAGAGAGACAGAGTCTTCTAGAAGATCACATAGCTAGAGCAGAAGGGGAAAGAGTTCTCCTATGGAAGAGATCCATGAACTTGAGATTAGGGGATCAACATCTCCTTTGGATAGAGATCCATAAACATTGTAATTGGGAGTGATTCCCAAAGAGATTGATTGAGAAAGTTTTAGTAAAATATTTTCTCCGTGGAGTAGCCCACATTGGGTGAACCACGTAAATTGTGGTGTCTCTATTGTGTATGGTTTTTGTGCATTGCTTTGATTACTGCTATTGATACTGCTATCTTTACACAACATAATATTGAATTGGAAGAAAAAGTAAAAAGTGGTCTTATACTGTTCACCCCCCCTCTCAGTATAAGCTTGTGTTCTTCGAATATCATCTTTAAATATTTTATCATATATGGACTATTTAAAAATATCATAAGTGTACTTTGGATATGGCCTTAGAGGAAGAAGCATCACTTGAGAAGGATATTCCATCTCAAGGAAAAAATTTGAATAAACCTTTGAATCATGATGATCAAACTTATCAACCTAATTATGCCACTACTGTGACCACCAACATTGGAGTGTATCCACCAATTCTTCCAACTAGTAGTAGCACCCAAATTGGTTCTCAATTTCCTCTTCCTTATTCTAATATCAACATTCTTTCCTCTATTCCACCACAAGTAAATATTCCATTTGCACAAGGCACAACCTATAACAACAAACTTCACATGTCCAACATAAGTCAAGGGAATATTGAGAACACACATAATTCAAAAATGCAAAATTTGGCCAGTATAGTGAATCAATTGGTTTCAAGAATGGATATGATTCAGCCATCAGGGTTTTACATACAACTATAAAGAAATGTTTAGTCAACCATTGGATCCTATTGTTGCCGCTAGACCTTACCCTAAGCATTTTTCTATTCCAGTATTGCCAATCTATAAAGGGACTAAAGATCCAATAGAGCATTTGAGAGGATTTAGGATAGCTTGTCATGATCTTATTTATGATGATATGTTCTTGTTAAAAACATTTCCAAAAAGTCTTACTGGAGTGGCATTAGAGTGGTATTATTGGTTGCCTAGCTATTCTTTGAAGAGTTTTGAGAAGACTACAAAGATGTTTGTTCATCAATTTAGTGCTTACATTGAAAAATACAAGACAATGAGAGTTGTATGATTTAAAGAAAAATAAAGAAGAAAGTTTCTCAGAATTTTTAGCTCATTGGAGAAGTTTAGTTGGTCGGTTAAGACAACCTGTGTCTCAGAAAGATATGCTTGATATATTTATAGGTAGTTTACAAGAACAATTATCTTATGCTTTAGAAACTACTACTGTCACATCTTTAGACCAAATAATTGAGTTGGCTATAAAAGTAGAACAAGATCTCATTAGGAGAGGATAACTCAAGGTTAAAGAAGATAAGCCAGCTAATTCTCAACCTAAGAATAAGTATATAGGAGGTAATAATGATAGTAGGCAGGCCTGTTAACAATTTCACTAACAACCTACAAAAAATTATGCTTCAAAAAACTCCTCAAAGGAATTTCACTAGACTTAATATCCCTATGGAAGCCATTTTAAAGCAATTATTGGATGCTAAAGCAATAGAATTACCTCCATTAAGATAGCTAGATACTACAAATCATTGGTATAAAGGAGATAAACATTATGCATATCATAGAGTAGAAGGGCATTGGACTAATTCTTGTAAAATATGGAAACATGTGGTTCAAGATTTAATTGACGTCAGTTGTATTAGCACTGATAGTTTTCAATATTCCAAAAACCAATCAAATCAGAATAGAACAAGATAAACCAACCAAGTGTCCTATAAAAGTGTACCACATCAGTATGATAACAACATGGTTGGAATGATAACAACTACTTCAAGAAAACTTGTACAGAATATGGATGACTCAGCAAAAGTTTCACTTTTAGAACTCCTATGGAATTCTCAAGCCCATAAGGAAGCTATGATAAATATTTTGGCACAATAGCCAATACCT
This sequence comes from Wollemia nobilis, assembly GCA_028583015.1. Classification (NCBI taxonomy): domain Eukaryota; kingdom Viridiplantae; phylum Streptophyta; class Pinopsida; order Araucariales; family Araucariaceae; genus Wollemia; species Wollemia nobilis. Next base: position 9,306,618 of record JAQPPZ010002554.1, read on the forward strand.
TCATATATTTCTCCTAATGACATGACAAGGGTTATAATTTTCCTTCGAAAGCCTCATCTAACATTTTCAGATAATGATATGGCTTCCTTAGGAGTACAAGAAGATTCTTCTCTATACATCACTGCTTACATTGGGGACACTCTCATCAAAAGGGTTATGATTGATAATGGTTCTTCGTTTAATGTTTGTACACATCATTTATTTCAAAAATTTGGATTGAAGAAGGAAGATTTGATTGTATCTAGTGATATCATTAGACTTTCAACAATGATTCTCAAGAAGCTTGTGGTACTATACTACTCCCTCTTAGAGTTGGACCAAAAATTTTAAACAAAATGTTCTATGTGGTGTCTTGCCCTACATATTTTAATATTCTTCTTGGGCAACCTTGGATTCATGCAATGAAGGCCATCACTTCTAATTTTCACTAATGTATAAAATTTAAATTTGAAAACCAAATCATTTCTATTATGGGTGATCCTCATCCATTTTTATTTTGTTCACAAAAAGATCTTGCCCAATTTAATTCATCATAGTTTTCCTCTAAAGATTCTTCTATAAATGTTTCATCATGAGATCAAGGTGACTCTTCTTTTTTAGATCTTCTCTTTGATGAATCTCATCAAGGTGTAGAGTGGAGTGTTAAGGATGAGGATCCACCCTCTACTAAGGTCTTAACCCTAGAGTCGTATGTTATGGATGAGGCTTTATCTCATAATAACATCGACTTTGATGGATCTATCCCTTGTGCAGTGTAGGTTGAGTCGTCTAGTTCTCAAGAAAACTTTGGTTCTATGTCTCCCGAGGACCTTGAGAAATTAGGAGTGATTCCTGCCCCACCTCCTCTTGAGGATGAGTTGTCCATTATTATTGAGGAGATCTGTATATGTGAACATAGGTTCTGAGGAAATCCTTAAGCTAGGTAAAGCCTTGACCATAGACGAGTAGAAGCAATTGACCAATTTATGGAAAGAATATGAGGATATTTTTGCTTTGTCATATGCTGAAATGCCAGGGCTTGATCTATCCCTTGTCATGCATCATTTGGTAGTCAATCCTAGTGCTAATTCTATTAAGCAGAAAATTCAAAAGATGCATCCAAAGGTCACCCTTTCAATCAAGGAGGAGATCCAAAAAATCCTTGATGTCGATTTTATTAAAACCATCAACTATTTTGATTGGATCTCCAATATCATTCCTGTAGCTAAGAAGGAAGGAAAAATAAGAGTATGTACTAAATTTTGGGACATTAAATTAGCATGTCCCAAGGATAATTTTTCTTTACCCAACATAGACCATCTTGTAGATTTCATTGCAAAATATGGAATGCTTTTGCTCATGGATGGTTTCTCGGGTTATAATAAAATCATGATTTCTCCTGAGGACCAGGCCAAGACATAATTAACTACTCCCCAGGGTACCTTATAATGTAAAGTCATGCCTTTTGGATTGAAAAATATGAGAGCTACCTATCAGTGGGCCATGACTTATATTTTCCATGACATGATGCGTGACATTCTCCAAGACTATGTGGATAAATTTTTGGCTCATTCCTTAGAATCAAAGGATCATGTCCATGAGCTAAGATTTTTTTTTGAAAGGCTTTAGAAATACAAGGTTCATATTAAACCTACTAAGTGTGTGTTAGGGGTCACATCTGGTAAGCTGTTAGGCTTTATAGTATCTAGACGAGGCATTGAAGTGGACCCTGCTAAAGTAGCATCTATCATTGACATACCTCCTCCTCGCACTCTGTCTGAGATATGTAGTCTACAAGGTAAGTTGTAGTCTATTCATTGATTCATTTCCTAGTTAGTCGATAAGTGTTAGCCTTTCCTTCAACTCCTTAAGAAGGATGTAGTTTTTCAGTGGGATTTCGAGTTTTAGAAGGATTTTGATGACCTCAAAAGATATCTCACCTCCCCACCTGTTTTAGTTCCCCATATGCCTTGTAGGCATTTATTTCTTTACATAGCAGCCACCACTCACCCTTTGGGGGCCATGCTAGCTCAACATGATGATAAAAATAACGAGAGAGATATCTACTACATTAGTAGAACTTTGGTTAGCTATGAAACTAGGTTCACTCCCTTAGAGAAGATTTACCTTTTTGTAGTATTTGCTTCTCAAAAGTTAAGATACTACATGCTCAGTCATAAGACATTGGTAATTACAAAGTTTGATCCTTTGTGCTACTTGATGTCTAAGCCCCACTTGTCAGGTCGAGCTACTAAGTGGTTGTTGGCCCTTAGTGAGTTTGATTTGACTTTAATAGGTTAGAAGACTATCAAGGATCAGGTGATCACTGATCAGTTAGCCCCCACTCCCCTAGAAGCTACCTATCCTATAGTTTTTGAGTTCCCCTATGAGTGCTTCAATGTTGAAATTGAAGAGTCCAAGTCATGGACTTTTTTTTTGATGGAGCTCGATGCATGAAGGGCACTGGAGTTGGAGTCGTTCTAGTTACAGCATAGAAAAAACTCATCCTTTTTTCCTTCAAGATTTGTTTCTATTGCATAAATAATACTACGGAATATGAAGCTTTGGTCCTTAGTCTTAGAGCAACCTTAGCTTTGTAGGTTAGAGTCCTGTCAATATTTGGTGACACTCAACTAGTGGTTAATCAGATCAATGATTATCAGGCTCGAGATGATAAACTTAAACCCTATAAGGGGATTGTTACCAAGTTGTTGTCTTCTTTTGAGTAGGTGACCATAGAGTCTATCCCTAGATTCTAAAATTTCCATGCGTATGCCATGGTTGTTGTTGCATATTTGTTCCCTTTAGAGTTGGAAGATGATCAAGCCTCGATCATCATTAGACAACTCCAGGAACCCGCATCTTTGAGTTCTTGTTTGAATACCCTAGAGTGTTTTACCATCAAAGATTCCCACTATGAACCATGGTATAATGACATACTTAATTTTATTAAAGATGATTCAATGCATAATGGTTTAGATCACAATCAACGGAAGGTACCAATTTGTTATAATTGGCAATACTTTATATTGACATTCTTTTGAAGGTATCCCTTTACGATACCTTAACTCTGATGAATCCTTAATTGCTCTTAGTGATGCTCATGAAGGTTCATGTGGAGGTCATTTTAGTGGTAATGCTATTGCCAAAAAGATCCTTTGAATGGGGTATTATTGGCCTTCCATGGAAAAGGATGCATGCAATTATATTCGGTGCTACGATAAGTGTCAAGGCCACGATCATCTTATTCATGCCCTTTCTCAAGACCTTCAGGTGATATATTCCCCTTGGCACTTCTGCATGTTGGGATTAGACATTATTGGGAAGGTTAAACCAATGTCGTCTGATGGTCACAAGTTTATCATTACTGTGACTGAATAATTCACTAAATGGGTTGAAGCCATACCTCTGGCTATGGTGACTGGAACTCAAGTTTCTAAGTTCATATTCAACCAGATCATTTTTAGGTTTGGGATTCCTCTGGTGATTTTTACTAATAATGAAACTCCTTTCAAGAACAAGGATATCCATAATATTTGTGCTAAATACAAAATTCAGCATATATGGTCAACCCCTTATTATCCTCAAGGTAATGGACAAGCCGAAGCATCCAACAAATCCTTGATCAATATTTTGAAGAAGTTGGTTAATAAGATCGGTCGTGACTGGCATACTTAGTTTTATCCAACCTTGTGGACCTATCTTACTAGCGTGTATACTCCCATAGGGGCCTCACCATATGTCTTGGTATATGGATCTGAGGTAGTTTTTCCTTTCGAGTTAGAAGTTCCTTCTTTGCGCATCTTGTTGCAATATGCTGAGGTCGACGATGAATTTTGCGTAGAGCATTTGCAATAATTGGAGCTGCTAGATGAAAAGCATATTCATACCTTAGAGCATTTGTGAGCATATCAGGATAGGCTTTGGTGATATTACTCTAAGAAGATTTGCAACCATTATTTTGAGATTGGGGACCTTGTACTCAAAGAAAACCAAAAGAATACCAATGGCCATGTTGATATTCGAGGTAAGTTTCAGCCCAATTGGTTAGGGCCCTTTGTCGTAACAACTAAGTTTGGTTTTGGTGCTTATAAGTTGGCTTCTATGGATGGTAAATAACTTAAAGAACCAATGAATATAATGCATTTAAAAAGGTATTATGCTTGACCTATTTTTCATATTGCGTATGCATTTAGTTAGATCATGTTGCATGTTTGCTTAACATATTCAACACATTTGTCTATCATATTCTACATGATTGCCTATCAGTATGTTCTTGCATATTGCTTTTCATATTTGCATCGTTGCTTGATCGTGACTGCTTGTTCATATAGCCTCTAGGGATTTGTAACAATGGCATGTGATGATACCTAGTTAGGTCATAGCTCACATGCATTTCACTTTCACTAGGGTTTTGATGCCTAGCGAAGCCCCAACCTAGGGCCCATGCATTTTCATCCCTTCTTCTCTTATTTTCTTCCTTTGCTCTTTTCTTCTCTTATCTCTTATTCTTATATTCCTTGACTTTGAAAGTTTTACAATAATCATCATTTCTCCTCCAAATCAAGGAATGAAATCCTCTTTTGGTATGTCCTTGTAGTTTTGCATGACTCTTCTATTTCCTTTGTCTTCTTTGTTTAGATAAGGATATACATTCTTCTCTTCTTTGATTACACATTTCCTCCCTCTTGAATTTTCACTAGTTGAAATTTCAAGCTAGGGGTACACATGCACAATTCTTTGCTCCTCATTTTTCTTCCTCTTATTTATTCTAGCACATGCACACACTCATCGTATTATACTCATATTAATTGGTCTATACATACATACACATACATTTTCTCGGGTAGTACTGGCATACACATTACGTACATCATTTTACATCAGCATACACTATAACACCCATATCGGTTTATGTCTCTCTTTGAATCAGTGGGTCCAAAACCCCATTACAAGATCAGCTCCTTGGCCATTTTAATAGGCCTCGACATACATCCTAATGGGTAATCGCCCCACAACAGTCACTAGTGAGCAACCATCCATAGCAGGTTACACTATACACTTCATTTATTAATCCATATTTAATGAGTACTACACCCATAGTAGGTTCTTCACTCCATACATGGACCATATTTTGAGCATAACACCCTCTAGTCAAGGTTCTGATCTAGCTTTCTTCTCGATTTCAGATGGTTGACCTTTGGAGTTTTATCATTAACTTCTTCTTCTTCTTCCACTTCACAATTTTTTGTTTCCTCTCTTCTTCCTATTTCTTCTCCTTATCCTACCTTATTCCACTCCTTTTCTTCCATGCATTTCATGCTAGTTGTATTAGATTCATCTTGTACCCAGTAATCTTCATTTTGCTCTAGTTGTTGTGTACTCTGTCTTTTGCTTTCTTTCTTTTCCCTTTTCGAGTTTTCTTAAGAAAATTCCTTTTCCTTTAAAAAATTGAGGGGGCACCCTAGCCATAGAGGCGTTAATGATAATAATGTCTCACCATTTTGCCTAAACCTAGACATCCCTTCTTTGTGCCTATTGTATGCTTTCCTGTAGGAGTCTACATCCTTTCTTTGACGCATTTAATAGGCCATAAATGCATCAAAGAGGGAAAAATATGTAGACATGGGAAATTGAACCACTATGAGTGGGAAATATTTCTTAGTGCCCCTAAGATGCCCTCAACCCATACCAAGAGCAAGGGAAGACCTCTTTGCCTCCTTTTTTTAATTTATTTGTCTTTTAATGAAATTGCATCTCGTCTTTTCGAGGCATGACTTCGTGCCAGCGATATCATGCCCCATTAGGACGGGGTACGACTTCGCTGTTTAACCTAATTTTTTAATTTAATTTAATTTTATTATTTTGAACTCACTTAGACCCAAGTTTAAACCCTCCAGCGTATTTTGGCATTGACTTTGGGTTTATTTTGCCCACATTTTTCCCTCCACTTTCGTATATAAAAGGAAATACATTCTTGCTAAATAAGAAGAAGCAACATGCGAAGTTTTAATGTGCGATCTTAATGCAAATTTTTGGTTATTGATTAAGCTAGAAATTTTTATGATAGTGTGCTCTTATTCCTTTAATTTCTTCTGCTGCAAGCTAACCCCCAAAGTGTGAATTTTAGATTGATCTTCTATTGCATGGATTGGATTAATTTGTTTTATGAATTAGGGGATTTGTGGTGTAGTTCAGAGAGAGAGAACCTGCTCAGATACTTCAATATTCTCTACCTACTTCTGTGATGTCCATTAGGGTTTAATTACTTTATTTTTGGCATTTATTTCATCTTCTACACTTGATTTTTATTTTTAATTGATCTACAATGATATTGCACCCAAAATTAGCGAGGCACGACTTCGCCTGCCCCAATTAGGAAAAATTTATTTGCAGAAGCAAAATCGCACCCCGTCTAGGCATGGAATGACTTTTCTACTATGTTATCATGCCCACTCTAAGCGAGGCATGATTTTGACTTAGTGTAAATTGGGGGCAATTTCCAAATTCTGCTTCCACTGTTGCATTCCATTATGTTTCTAGATCATATTACTTTACTCTATTTTCTGTTCTCTATTACTGTGTTTTTGTTTTATGATTAATTATCCAAAGGTCAATTTGTGCTTTTGTATTAAAATTTCATCTAAAAGTACCTAGAGGGCTTGAATTTTGTGCCTTTGAGATCTATTACATAGTAGCCTAAGCAGCCCCCCTAATGCTAATTCTATTTTTTAGTGTTTCATGGGTGATCTTGCAGAAACATGTATTCTTGATATCGTTGGACAAGAGGTAGAAAAAGATGAATCAACCACCAGTATAGATAAGTATTCTACTCATTATATTGGTTGAAAATATGCTTTAGTTATTGATTATTGGGCATCTAAAAGTGAAAGGAATTTAGTTTGCATCTAGGGATAATTTATGTGCATCTATTTTGTATATCTTCGCTTTAAAGGTTTTCTGAAATTAAACCCTAGGTTAGTGAGAATCCAAAATAAAAAATCATTCTAGGATAGCTCTTGTATGCTTGCATTCTATTTTCAACTATCTTATTCTATTTTTTGCATTGTTCTTTATATTTTCTAGCTTAGATATAGAAAGGCCAAACTTAGGTGTTTGTATTGAAACTGAATGCATCAAACTATCATGAATATCCCAAGGACTTGGAGCAAGTACTTAAATCATTCTTGGTGAACCCCTCCTCCTATCATTGTGTGTAGAGTACAACATACCTCGTGGTCCACCCCAAAAAAGGTTCTCTTCTTGCGAATCCAACATTTTTTTTGGGAATTATACATGGTAGGGCAGTTTCCCCCTCTACATCCTCATCTACGAGCATCTACAGGGTTCAAAGGATAGGCAACTTAATATGTATAGGCAAAGCCTCCTTACCATACACTAGAGAATAAGGATAAGCCTTAATTAATTTCTTGATTGAGATGCGATCTGCCCACAAGTCTTGGTTCAACAACAAATGCCAACTCCTCTTGTTGTCTCCAAGGATCCTCTTTAAAATTCTCAACAAATTATTATTTGTAGATTCAGCCAAATCATTCCCCTATGGATAGTAGTTAGAAGCTATTTTCAAAAAAATTCCATACTTACTTGCAAATTCGTTGATCTTAGAGCCAATTAATGGGGTCCCATTATCTGTCACAATTGCATTTAGGATGCCAAAGCGGGTGATCAACCCATCCATAAAGGAGATAAATGTGGCTTGATATGCTTTCTTAGTCATAATAGCCTTTGCCCATCAGGTGAAATAATCTATTGCAGTCATAATATACCTATTTTGGGCAGAAGAATTGGGATCTATAACCCCGATAAATTCTAAGCCCCATTGATGAAATTAAGGGGAAAATATGCCTTCCTACTTCTACCGATATATCTATGGCAGTTGTCACAGTTCTGAATTACTTTGAATGCATCTAAAAAAAGAGTAGGCCAAAAATAGCCTGATCTGATGATCTTAAGTGCCATGGGCCTTATAGCATAGTGGCCGCTTGATAGACCAAAATGAAACTCCTCTAGAATCTTATGTTTCTTTATCTCCTTAACACATTTGAGGAGGATTCCATCAATATTCTTGTGGAACAAGCCACTTGGTAATAACACATACTTGAGGGCTTGCAATCTGAATCTCCTTCTTTGTGAGGAGTTGAGGTGTGATGGACATCTCCCTAAGTTAAAATATTTGACAAGGTCCTCTGTCCAATCATGACCAGTTGAAGCTTGATTAGTGAGATTGCTCTTACTCAGTGCATTATCAGATTTGAGATAAACCAATTGAGAAGCGACACTCTTGGCAGAGTGCTCGACCACAAACCAACTTAGTTGGCCGAATATCTATATAAAACTCCTAGATTTTGGAAACCCAGTTGGCTCTCTTATTGCCAAGTTTACCCTGAATAATAAAACTTCTAACATCTAGATGGATGACATAGATAATTATCTTGCTCTACAAAATAAAGTGCTAAAATTTCTTCAGAGATTTCATAACCACATATACTTGCTTCTCAATAAAATTATACTTCTCCTCATGCGGTTGGATGAATTGGATCAAGAAAGAAATTGGCTGTTCATCTCTGTCATATCTCTTTTGTGTGAGCATAGCTGTATAGCTTTATTGCTACCCCATAGCATAAAGGATAAAATCCTTTGAATAATATGGATTGATTAGGACAAGGGCTTGGACAATTATTTCTTTGATCTCTTGAAAAGCTCTCTTCCTCTGCTTTGTCCACTTAAAATATGCATTCTTATTAAGAAGTTCAGTCATAGGTTTATGACTTGTGTGAAGTTTGCAATGAACTTTCAGATAAAATTAATTTATTCAAAAAATGATTGTAGTTCTTTATTATTGGCTGGTAGTGGCAACTTCAAGAGAGCTTCAGCTCTGGCATGATCAATGTCTAACACTTCCTTTGAAATCACATGGCCTAGGATTTTCCCTTCTTTAACAACAAAAATTGATTTCTTGGGGTTGATAGAAATTCCAAACTCATGATATTTCTTGAAAACCTATCTTAGGTGAGAACCATGCTCTTTCCTATCATGTGAAAAAATAGTCATGCCATCTAGATATATCATAATAATGTGATTCAATAACTCAACAAATTTTACATCCATTGCTCTATGAAAAGTAGCACTAGAATTTGATAGATCGAAAGGCATTCGTTGGTAGGCAAAAGTGCCCCACTTGGTAGTGAATGTTGTTTTGTGCTGATCTTCGTCCTTCACCCAGATTTGGTTGCAGTCAGAGAAACCATATAGGAGGGAGAATATTTGTGCTCTGGAAACTACATGAAGGATCTTGTCGATCTTTGGTAAGGGATAATGGTATTTTAGTGATGCCTGATTCAAATTACGAAAATCCACACATAAGTGAATGTCTCTGTTATTCCTTTTCACTAGAACTAGATTTTCCATCTAGGTTGAATGTTTGATAGGATATATGATTTTTACCTCCAACATATTTAGTAACTTCACCTTCATTAGTACCTCAATATTTGGATTAATAAGCCATTGTTTCTATGGAAAAGGTTTTACCCCTTCCTACAACTCAATGGTATGCTGGATCACATATTTTTTGTAGCCTTTAAGATTATGGTAGCTCTAGGTAACAATATATGGGAACTCAAAACATAACTCCTTGAGCTCCTCTGAAGAGCAATCTATCGTGACTTTGATTACCTTATCAAGTTCCAACTTTAGCTCAACATACTCTTTCTCATCCACTTTGATTCTACGCTTTTTTGCTCTATAATTATGATTAAAGAGTCTCTCCAGAGTAATTAATCCTTTTGGAATGTGATTATTTTTGATTTGGATTAAACCTTCAGTTTCATATTCATCCAACGTCCTTCCCTCCACACTCTCAACTTCTTTAATCAAAAAATTCACAATCTTCTCATCATGATCAAAAACTTGCTAGTATATATTTTTGTCAGGGAATGAGGGTTTCTAGATTAACCTTACAGTATTAGGCTTTCTCACCACATACTCAACAAGAGAGAAGTTTGCACCAAGGGATGCCAGGAGATATGCATGTTTATTTTGTTCTTGTGAAACCGCTTGAACATTCAATACAATAAATGAATCAAACATATCCCATACCTTTTTGCAGTATGCCTTTAGATAGTGCTACTTTGAAACACACTTGTTGGTCACTTGGTTGAAAATTAACTTAGAATATCCAAAAAATTGTTGTTGTTTGATCCCAATATTTTTTGCTTTCTTCAAGCCTAAGCACAGTGCTTCGTACTTGGTGGCATTGTTCGTACAACTCCAAGTTAACCAGTATAAATATGTTTTCTGAATTCTAGAAGGAGATATAAAGACTATCCCAGATCTGATACCATTCTTGCATCTAGCACTATCAAAGTACATATTCCATAATTGATCTGGAGCGGAACCTAGATCATCAAGCACCTTCACTTCAACCTTCTCAGGCTTAGTAAGGGTGTAACAGTCGATTTCAGTCTCCATAATTACGTTGGAATCAAGCATTGAAAATTTGTCCTCTAACTAAAGCTCATCTAGAGCTTCCTCAGTCACTATATTGATCGAAACTATAGCTTTTTATTCTTCTTCTTCAATATTTTCAATATGATATGTGGAGGGCTTCTCATTGTAAATCCATATTCTCCTCCATTTGAATGGGATCTCCAGGTGAGAATAGTCCAAACATAGATAGCCTCCTAACTTGACTATAAACTCCCTTGATAGGCACATGTTGAAGTATGACTCCAAATATACCATAATAACTTATTGAATGACAATTATATCGGGCATGTTGTGTAAGAAAATCAAGATATATTTGATCAACCTCACTATTTTGACAGGAGTACCATCCAACTGTAAGATGCCTGGGTTGCTTCTTGTGTACTCCATACCCATGATTTCACTAAATGCATTTGGCATGACAGTTGTCACTGCACTAGAGTCAATCATACAATTATGCATGATCCAACCCTTCATCCTGAGAGATAGATAGAATGGGGGAGGTCTATTTTTTTCCATGGTAAAAGTGGGCAGTGTTTGGGCTAGCACTAATTTGTGCAAGATTTTTTTCTCTTATTATTCATGAATTTCAATGACTCCTACAATAGATTCACTTGTCCAGGTAGTTGTAGCACATCATAGAGGCTCACCTTGGTGAGAATCCTCTTCAGTTATTCAATAATATTGTATGACTGCACATTGGGCTCCCTTCCTTCACTAGTAGCTTCGTACTTGCTTTGATACTATTGTGTAGCTTCTACCCTCTAATGCTTGGTAAAATATGGGTATTTGAACCTCTCCTTCAGTTGCCATTTTGTTTCTGTCTATGTTTGTGCAGTCGAAGGTTGCAAATTTGACAATTTTACTTGCAATCTATCCTTTGCTGGTGTAGGAAAAAGATCCTTCAACAGGATGGGTTCGTCTACCTTAGATACCGGTACAAAAACTTTCACTTCAGATTGCCTTTTTTTATTCTACATATTTTGCTCAATAGGTACCTTTAATGGCTCCATTTCATCTGGATCTACAATGACATGATTTTTTATAGATATTGTGAGGATTGAAACCTATTCAATAGATAGGACCATAAAGTTGTGATCAATTTTTGTGATCATGTTGACTTGACCACTAGAAGAGCTATCTGCCAATTTCTGCACATAGTTAAAATGAACCATGCACGTATCTTCACCATGTGGATCATTACAGGTAGAACACCAGAATGTTATCTTTGATGGGCCAACTTCCTCATTCACAAGCACATTAGTACCTATTTTAGAAGCTTTTCTTGGAGTAGCTGCTTGTTCTTTGGTGATTGGTTGTAGTTGAAATCTCCTTGGTCTAAAATTGCTTTTAGCCTACTTTCTTTTAATCATCATAATTTTGTTACCCATTACTCTTATGACTGAATTCATGGACTACAAATCCTTAAACACCTTGTATTGTAGATTGGGGTTTAAATATGCTAGGGGAGCTGGTAATGGTAATGGAACAGGTGGAGATGGTAGTTTTGGAAATGGAACTAGAGATGGTAACTACATAATGGCTAGAGCAGGGAGTTGAGGAACATAAAATATTGTTGTGGTTTGGGATGTACTTGGATTCTAAGAAGGAATTGGATACATGGGTGAAATGGGCAAAGGATGAGAAGATGCATTAGCATATGAATATTGTGGAAGATCAGGGAAAATAGGCATAGCCATTTTTTGTAGAAGCTTACCGATAGAAATCAGATCAGCTTCAGCCTTTTGTGCTACGAAATACAGATCAAGGAATTCACTAGCATTGGACTGTTGGATGGCCATACTGATGTCAAAGTTGAAAGCTCAAAGGTAGTAAAAGCTACTTTTTTAGGAGTCATCCAGATACCATCAGAAATCCTATGTCAAGTTTGGGTGAACTTGACATTAAAATCCGTGATTTACTCCTACGGATACCTCTAAATAGTAGTGAATTGATGCAACAAGGAGAATGGATTCACTTGTTCATTGAACCCTTTGATTAGTGGTTCAACCAACTGGTCCCAAGTGGTAATGGTTATAGGTTGTAATGACCAATACTAGTAAAGCAATTTTTCTCAGAGAGAACAAAAAATATTACCATTATATCCTTATCTAAGATGTCAAGAATTGTAACCAAAGTAGCTACATCTTGAACATGCTCATAGGCCATCTTTATCGTACCATCATAAGTTGGAAAATCCTTCATCGCATCTTATGGGATCGAGTTTTGAGCTTGTATATTTAGAGGTATAGAGTGGTTCCATGCTGGGAACTACCTTGGTGGCTACTGTGGTGGTGGATTTTAAGCCATGTGGATTGGTGTGTGTGGTTGGGGAGGTGGAAAACTAGTGGTTGTACTAGTAGGACTTGCAGGAACAAAAAATACACCATCTAACTGTAAAGATGTTACACTTGATGGGATAGCTGGAGTAACTAATCTAGGGTGTTCTCCTAGCATTTGGGTGTCAAGTTCATAAAACTCAACAAAATATTCTAAATTTTTGGCCTTTGATCTTGTGATCATGAAGAAAGCTTTCATTTACTTCACATTCGGAGGCTTCTGGGTAGAGCTGAGTTGCTAGATGTTATAACCATACAATACAAGGGTGAACATAAAATTTCAATACTATTTAAAGTGTGCCAGAACTATTGGTACTAGTGGTGATTTTACCAGATAAATGTAAGCCAGAGATTCAGCAACTCAGGATCTCTTAAACTTTTGAGACTATTTATCCCATCGATAATGAGATGGTTAGTCCCATCGGGTATGCCAAAAATTATTGATCATGAATCTTCCTAATACAAAATATAGTTTTTTGTGCCCTAGACTCATGCAATATTGAAAGGCCAAAGAAAAGAGATGTCCTCTGGGCCAATATCCAGAGAGGGTTGGCTCCATTTATAATCTAATATGGTTTAAAACTTAGGGTAACAGGAAATAAATGGGGAAATATGGCTATAAGACAGAAGTATAGGATGGGGATAGACTAACAGCCAAAATTTAAATCAAGAAGTAGTTAGCATATAATAGAAATGAAAGCATAGGAACCACTTATAGTTTTGCAATGACAACCTCCAAAGAGCATCTCAGTATTTACTCCCTCACCCGTAGAGATTAAGTTCAAATTCAAAATTTAAACACAACAAATAACGGAGATGAATGTAATAAAAAATGACACACAGAAAGTCATCAAATGCAACCATTTAGAAAACTAGAAGCCGAGGTCTTTCTATTGATGCAAAAAACTTGAAGTGCTTTTTTACAGAGTGTCCATCCTCCTTTCTTACATGAAAATGATTAGTACTTATAGAGGATTACGCCTCTTTCATTTAATGCACTTATAAACAACATGTTGGTAGATAAAAAACCAACGAGAATAACTTCCTCCTTGGCATCAATGATGTTCCAGTAAAAATATTTTCCATAGAAGCAACAATCCAACTTTGGTGGGAGAATCATATGTGAAATCGACATGAGTAAATTATGGAAAGTAGCCCTAAGCATCGGTGCATTGGGATGCAACGAAGTCACCTAAAAATCGGGAGCTTGGTCATTGAATTTTCTTCACCCTTGCACCTTGGAACTCCACCTTCGCTAGGAAAGTCCACTAAGCATTAAATTTTTCTTGAGAAGCAGCAAGGTTGGTGGGTGGTGCATTGGAAATGAAATAAGAATGACATCTGATCTTGCAAATTCAAAGTAGAAATCCCTAAAACGTTGCTTCAATTGCCTCAAAAAATAAATTCCACCATTCCTTGACCCTCCCTAAGAGAATATGCAAAAATGGCACCTTGGGAAGCAATGCCCTTGAGAATAAATGCAGAGGAATTGATTTTACCCAAAAAAGAGGTGAAAAGCCTTTTCGGGGTGATAATGGGTGACAACAACAACTTCGTTCGGCTTCTGACTAATGTCTTGGTGATTTCACCCCTCAAATGCTTCTTCCTCTTATAATCCTCATTTTTTTGGAAGAAAACACTTTTGTTTTTATCTGCATTTTAATTTCATCATCAAAAAGATGAAAATTACATTTGTAATTTTGAATAATAGCAAAATTAATTAATTTCACCCAAAAGGATGGCGATAGGAATTTTTGCCTCATCTAGGAGGTGATATTGACTTTGACTACTCTACTTCAGGATGAGTGCACATTGCAACCTTCTTTCATCCGAAGCCCATTTAAAAATATTTGTTCACCCCCTGAAGAGGTGAAACTACGTGGCACATCTCAACAAGGGTGCCTTTGACTCGACTACATCTTAGCTTCACACCAAGCACTCCCCTTTTATCTTTACCTCACCATGGGAGAAAACATAATGTTTAAAAGAGGGTCCCATGACATCAACCCTTCATTTTCCTTGCAAGTAAAATAAATATTGTCTTTCGTCCCAAAAAGGGGCGACAAGGAGTTTTACCCCTCACTTGGGATGAAAGCATTTTGCTTTTCCCTTTAAATATTTTCTTTGCAAAACTTTACGACTTTCATACCTCAAATGGGTGAAACCCAAAATTCTTGTAAAATATGCTTCCATTGGGGTGAAGTCACTTGTTTCGATTATGTTTTACCTCCAAGACGGGAGAAAGTGATTTTCACCCCTCAATTGGGGTGAAACTAATTATTTCCGATCTTTTCTTTTAAACTTATTTCTCTCATGACTTGCGCTCTCTTCTGGGGCAAAAGCACTTGCGAGTTGAAAACACCCAAGTTTACATTTTTCATGTAATTCAACAGTTTAATGTGGTTTTATAATAAAGTTTTATAGGGTTACACCACTGTTTCACAACCTTATTTTTAAAACACTCCAAGACATTCAATAGTACAAGGGTAGTCTCTATAGGTTACATCCATTTAATATAATATTAATGTGCTTTTAAAATAAAGTTTTATAGGGTTGAAATGATGCCATATTGAAAGTGAATGTCTCCTTGGTTTTTAAAAATAAAAAATAAAAAAGAGAAAAAATCTATTAAATTGAAAACAAAAAATTGTGGTGTAATGAAGCACCAAGTTGTATATCCATAATGGGTGGCTTGGTGGTTCAAGTCCAATCATACAAACATTTAAGGCCATAGATTTTTTAACAATAAATATATTCCAAGAAAAGGCTATAACATTTTTTCAACATTTTGTAGCACTTTAACATTTGGACAATTAAAGTTGACGCATCAAGAGGTACCAATAGGTTCTTTCATGAGAAATTTATATTACTAGGGGATCACAACAATTTCAAGAGGGTC
The DNA here is from genome assembly GCA_028583015.1 of Wollemia nobilis. NCBI lineage: Eukaryota > Viridiplantae > Streptophyta > Pinopsida > Araucariales > Araucariaceae > Wollemia > Wollemia nobilis. Next base: position 9,322,338 of record JAQPPZ010002554.1, read on the forward strand.
CATATGATGAGCTTCAAAAATATCATATTTTGGGCTTATATTTAGTATGAAAATGATGCTTCACATACGACATTATGTAACCATTTATCTACTTATAGTCTATGTTATGGAAGTTGTAAACAATAGAAAATAATTTGTATTTATATTAATTAATTAGAGCAAGGGAGTAGTTTTCACTCCTAAATGAGTTGGAGATAGTTTTAGCTATAACCACATTAGCAAGAGGAATGTAAGCAATAGAAACAATGTTGTAGTTGACTACAATTAAATCATGCTACAATAAGATTGCTACCATGATATCAACAATTATATTAACAAATATATTCTAAGATAGATCTAGAAATATTGTTATTTGGATTTTGTCTTTTCTATTAATAGGAGATTCTATAGATATTATTTTTTTTGAAAATTTTGAAAAAACTTGTATTAAAACAAAGAACAATTACAATTTGGGAAGAGACACTTCCCAGCAGAAATCAGAGAGAACACATGCTTACAATAGTAAAAGAAGATTTGCAATGGAGCCAAATCTCTTGAACCATTAACTAGCTAACAGGGGGATCGGCATGATCAGTTGATGCAACTAGTCGCGATATCGCGACCCTCTTTCCTTCTTCTCCTTTGGCCGCGAAAATGCAACATGTCGCGATATCGCGACACTTTTCTCCTTTGGCCGCGAAAATGCAACATGTCGCGATATCGCGACACTTTTCTCCTTTGGCCGCGAAAATGCAACATGTCGCGATATCGCGACACTTTTCTCCTTTGGCCGCGAAAATGCAACATGTCGCGATATCGCGACACTTTTCTCCTTTGGCCGCGAAAATGCAACATGTCGCGATATCGCGACACTTTTCTCCTTTGTCCACGAAAATGCAACATGTCGCGATATCGCGACACTTTTTCTTCCTTTGGCCGCGACGAAGCAACATGTCGCGAAATCGTGACACTTTTTCTCCCTTGGTCGCGGTGATGCAACATGTCGCGATATCGTGACACTTTTTCTCCTTTGGCCTTGCCGAAGCAACATGTCGCGAAATCGTGACACTTTTTCTCCTTTGGCCGTGGCGATGCAACATGTCGCGATATCATGACACTTTTTCTCCTTTGGTCGTGACGATGCAACATGTCGCGATATCGTGACACTTTTTCTCCTTTGGCCGTGACGATGCAACATGTCGCGAAATCGTGACACCTTTCCTCACTTGGCCGCGATGAAGCAACATGTCACGAAATCGTGACAACTTTTCAACCTTGGCCGCGACGAAGCAACATGTCGCGAAATCGTGACACCTTTCCACCCTTGGCCGTGACGAAGCAACATGTCACGAAATCGTGACACTTTTTCTCTTTTGACCGCGACGAAGCAACATGTCACGAAATCGTGACACCTTACCACCCTTGGCCGCGACGAAGCAACATGTCACGAAATCGTGACACCTTTCCACCCTTGGCCGTGACGAAGCAACATGTCATGAAATCGTGACACCTTTCCACCCTTGGCCGCGATGAAGCAACATGTCACGAAATCGTGACAACTTTCCTCCCTTGGCCGCGACGGAGCAACAAGTCATGAAATCGTGACACCTTTCCACCCTTGGCCGCGATGAAGCAACATGTCATGAAATCGTGACAACTTTCCTCCCTTGGCCGCGACGGAGCAACATGTCGTGATATCATGACAACTTTCCTCCAGAGACCGCGACGGTGCAACATGTCGCGATATCGTGACAACTTTCCTCCAGTGACCGTGACGGTGCAACATGTCACGATATCGTGACAACTTTCCTCCAGTGACCGCGATGGCGCAACATGTCACGATATCATGACAACTTTCCTCCAGTGACCGTGACGGTGCAACATGTCGCGATATCGCGACAACTTTCCTCCAGTGACCGCGATGGCGCAACATGTCGCGATATCGCGACAACATTCCTCCAGTGGCCGCGATGGCGCAACATGTCGCGATATCGTGACAACTTTCCTCCCTTTGCTTTTTCTTTGATCATTGGCTCAAGGACCTTTCAAGACCCTGCCTAATCACCTCATCCTCAATATCCATGTCACTGTGCAACTGAACTCCAACCTCCTTTTCCGCACCCATCTTAGCCAGAAAGTCAGCCGCTTTGTTCAAATCTCTACTCGCATAAACTGGGATCACGTCCTCCAATTCCTTCCATAATTCCTTAATTTGGGTAACAAGAGCCCTCAACCTCCAAGCTTTCAGATCAAAGTTCCTCATGCAGTCTAGAGCTCCAACCATTATTTGCGAGTCTGATTCAAGAATAATCCTGCGGTGGCCATGTTTCACTGCCCAAATAGAAGCAGACTTGATGGCAATGGCTTCGGCTTCATTGTTAGTGGTTCTTCCCAGGCCTTGCAATTCCCAATAGAGCACAGTCCCAGCATGGTTCCGGCACACCACTCCAATTTTGGCTCTACCCGGATTGCCTTTTGCAGCTCCATCAGTATTGATTTTAATCCAACCTTCAGGGGGAGGTTTCCAACAATTTTTGTCCTATCCCTCTTGCAGTTCAACGCGTTCTTCCATAGCTCCAATGTCAATTTGAGCTTCCTCCTCAGCATGAACAGCCACAGTTTCGGTAACCTTGCTCCAAATGGTCTGCCAAACCCCGTCTAGAGCAGTAAAAGTTTCTCTAAAAATTTTGGCATTTCTTTCCAGCCATACTTGCCACCAGATAAAGCTTAAACCGAGCTCCCAGCCAATACGAAGAGCTTTAGATTTGAATCTACCTTTCTGCCATTTTTGCCCAGATATTCATCCGGTTCAGGTCATCACTTACTTGAATTCTAAAGTATGCAAACCAACGCAGCCAAATCTGTCGGGTGAAAGGGCAACCAAACAACAAATGGTCAGCAGTTTCCTCGCTCTTGTAGCATAGTACACATTGAGAAGGGCCGATGATACCTTTTGATCTGAGATTATCAAAAGTGAGGATTCCATTGTGCATGCACTGCCAGGCAAAAAAGTTAACTTTCGGCCAGCCTTTAGAGTGCCAGATTTTCCTCCAGTCCTCAACCTAAAAAGTATGAGGGGGGGGCTTTGGGAGAATGTTGTCATATCCGTCCTTTACTGTATAGACGCCAAGACTCCCAAAGCCCCAGGCTAATTCATCCTCCACGTCTCCCCCTGTAAGAAATATTTCTGTCAGAATTTTAGTCATGATGGGAGTCAAATCCGGAGGGATTGAAATGGGCCACTCATCCAACTTCTTGAACTGCTTAAACTTACACTCCCCCAGCTGAGTAGTTGTGAAATAACTTTCAATACGGATCCATCCCTTGGCTTCAATGGCTGCTTTTATTGGCTGTAATTCTAGAAATTCAGCAATGATGGGTGGGAACTGATCCCAAGAATCTATCCAAAAATGAGCCTTCTCCCCTCTTCCCACTTTCCAAAATAAGCGGTCTTTAACAACCTGAGACCCTAACTTGAGAGCCTGCCAAACTAGGGACCCAGTACCATCCAAGGGGATGCGAGCTACATCGTTTGGGTTGGCCTGTCCCAGGTATTTGCTAGTTAGGATTCTACTGAAAAGGGAGGTGGGTTGGGAGATCCATCTCCAGTACAACTTTCCAGCCAAAGCTTTATTATTCAGCTTAGATTTTCTCAAACCCAGACCTCCTTTAACCTTGGGCTGGGTAACTTTGTCCCAGCCCACTAAGGCCCACTTTCTCTCTCCCTTTGCTCCTTCCCATAAAAACTTTCTAGCCATCCTGTCCAACTCTTTCCATATTGTAATCGGGGCAGCCAGGATAGAGAATTTGTAAATTGGCATGGCTTGAATGATTGATTGTAAGAACGTTAATCTGCCACCATAACTTAACCACTTGTGAGACCAGTGATTAATTCTGTCCTTGATACACTCCAGTGAGATTCCTCCATGTGTCTAATTTTAGCTTCTTAAAGTGCAAGGGGACCCCCAAGTAAACCACTGGGAGAGAAGTCCTTGTGAATCCCAGGATTTCTAAAATTCTGTTCTGAAGCCTTTGCTCCAGATTAAAAAAAACCACTTTGGATTTCTTGTCATTAATGACCTGTTGAGTAGCCCTGAGATAGACATTAAGAGTATCCCTAATCATTCTTGCTTCCCTGAAGCTGGCCACTCCCACCAAACCGGTGTCATCCACAAACTGCAGGTGCGTTAAAACTTCGTCACCCACCCTGATACCCAATAATCTACCTTGTTGTCTTCTCCTCAAGAAAAGTCTGCCAAGACCTTCAGCCAAAATGAGAAAAAGATAAGGAGAACATGGATCCCCTTGGCGCAGTCCCCGAGTAGCTCCAAAAGGTTGCGAAGGAAGGCCCTTGATTAGCACAGAGTAAGTCGGGGAAGAGACACAGCTCATGACCCACTCTATCCAGTCCTGAGAGAAACCAAAGGCTGCCATCATTTTAGCCAGGAAACTCCATTCAACCCTGTCATAAGCCTTTGACATGTCCAGTTTTATGAACATCCCTTTATTACCAGAAGTGTGCATTGAATGGATTGCTTCCTGGGCCACAACCACCCCATCCAGAATCTGTCGTCCCTCAACAAAACCCCCTTGCTCAGAGGAGACAATGTTGTGAAGAAGAGGTTTTAGGCGCTCAGCCATTACCTTTGTGATTATTTTGTACAACACATTACATAAGGCAATAGGCCTATAATCTGAAATATGAACCCCCTCCTCCCCTTTTGGAATTAAGGTAATGAAAGTGTGGTTTATAGCTTTAAGCATTCTCTTATTTTCTCTGGACTCTTCTACAACAACCATTACATCTTCCTCTAAGTAGTCCCAGAAAGCCTGAAAAAACTCAATTGGGAAGCCGTCTGGACCTGGAGTTTTACCAGTGCTCATTCCAAAGACCACAGTTTTCAATTCATCTCTATCAATGGGTTTGAGGAGGGCCTGATTTTCATCCTCAGAAATAACAGCAGGTATGATAGAAATAACTTCATTTTGGGCCTCTACATCTTGTACCACACTTTCCTTAAAAAGCTTAGAAAAATAATCCATAGCATGGGAATGCATACCAGGAAGTGTATCAAAGGAATGACCGTTCTCATCTTGAAGGGCCTCCATCTTGTTCATCTGTCTTCGAGCACAAGCAGTCCGATGAAAGAATTTTGTATTTCTGTCCCCTTCTAATAACCAGGTGGTTCTTGCTCTCTGCTTCCAATAGGTCTCCTCCTGGTTGTCAATGTCCTCAACCGTTGTACGCAGGGCATCATCCTCAGCTTTGAGCTGGTCTGTAATTACTCCTTCTCTGAACTATTTTTGGACCTCATCCCATCTGGCCACCAAAGGAGCTCTTTGGGCCTGGAAGTCTATTTTATTAGCACGCCTCCAATACTTCAACTGAGTTTTGACATATTGTAGTTGTTTGTGGATTCTGAACATTGCTCTCCCATAAGCTGGGCGGCCTTCTTCCCACCACTATGGAATTTTCTCCCGAAGTTCTTCTTTCTGAAGCCAAAAATTCTCAAATCTGAAAGGTTTGTGATGCTTCCCCATCCTAGTCCCGCCTTCCAACAGAATGGGACAGTGATCTGAAACTGGGCCTTCTAAAATCTAAAAATTTATATTCCATTTTACAAACGCCTCCTCTGAAACCAGAAAATGATCTAGCTTAACCTTCCTGCTATGTGGCTCCCACCTTTTATTAGTCCAAGTGTAGTTAATGCCAGGACATTTAATGTCCACTAAGTGCAAAGCCTGGACTTGGGCAATCATGAAACGGTCCCCTGAGTCCAAAAATGGTGTTCCCCCTTCCTGATCTCTAGAAGATAATTTAGCGTTAAAGTCCCCCGCTATAATCCAGTCTAGATCTTCCCTTGAGGTTCGCATGTTATGCACAACCTTCCACTGCCGCCTCTGACCCTCTAGGTTTTGAGACCCATAAAAGTTTGTGATTAGAACGTGTTCCGCGGTGACATTATTCCTAAAAATAGAAGTGAGAACACCCCTCCAGGCAAGATGTTCTATTGCAGACCATTCAAGAGAGTTCCACAGAGTAACAATCCCCCCCGAGGCACCTTGGGCAGCCACATCCATATGACCAGCACCCCTCCAAATTTTGTTGACTATTTTGGACATAAGATCTAATGACATCTTAGTCTCCTGTAAAAGCAAAAAATTAGTATTACGATTCTCTAAAAGTCTTCGAACAACAGATTGATGGGTTCTGCTGTTTAAACCCCTCACATTCCATGATTGTATAATCATTGGTTACCCTGGGAGCAATAAGAGTCTATTGGCCTCACCGATCCTCCCGTGATCAGTTTGTCTCCTTGGACTGCTAGCAACTCCTTATTGGATCTTCTACCTACTCCCTGAGAATTGCTGTTTTTTGATCTTTTTTCTACCTGGGTTATCCCCAAAGTTGGCCTTTCCCTGTTCTTCTCTGCTATTCCCATGCTGACATCCTGAGATACTGTCTGCTCCTGGTTATGCACTACTAAAGCCCCTGAACACACTGGCTGTGATACCTCACAGAGTTCAACTACCTGTTGTATGACGGGAGGAGATGAGAGGGGGAGTTGCACGGGAATATTAGAATTTTCCTTATTACCCTCCATGCCCTCCATAAATTGTTCCTCTTCGTCAACCAGTGACTTAAATATCTCATACCTATTGGCAGGTCTGAGATGGGATTGCTCCTTTCCCTCTTTTTTCTTTGTCCGTCTTTTTCTTCTGGGTTGTTCAAAACCCTCTCTCTGAGCTTCCTGGCCCTGAACGGTGCTATTAGAATCTTTATTAAGTGTTGCCTTATCCTCTTTAGGCAGGTTTGGCATTCCTAAAGGGGCCTCCATTTTAGCATTCATATTATTAGGGCAGAAACGGGCCAAATGTCCATGTTTGTGACAAACCCTACATCTAAAGGGTAGGGCCTCATAGTCCAGTTGTTGAATCCAGGAGAGACCTGCCAATTCAATTTCCATCTCTGTCGGCAAAGGCTGGCTGAGATCCATCTCCACACATATTCTTGCATACACCGCCATGCTCCCTTCAATTGTGTCTCTGGCAACACCCAGATGTCTTCCAATAGAATTGCCAATCCTTGCCAACACCTGCTCACTCCAGAATTCCATTGGAAGAGCATATAGTCGGATCCATACTTGGGACAACAGTAGGTTCAACTCGGGGATCGAATCCCACTCTCCATGGTTGAACAAATAGCCCTGCCGGGCCATGATTTTTCTTCTCTGACTCGAAAGCCCTATTTCTATCGGCCAAAGATGAAAAGCTAACAATAAAATATCCATTGCTAATAAACCACAATGAATACTCACCGTGAGGCTCCCAGTTTTGGCGGATCCAAGAGTGCAAAAAATTCAGGGAAGGACGTATACCCATGAACTTGCAGATTAAATCGTGATTAGCTCTGTAAATGACTGATTCTTCAACCATACTTGGCTCGATGACAATTTTTGGCCTGGTTTCGGCCTGCGGCAAACATCCATTCACACGATGTGTTGTCGACCTATTCCCAGCAGCCGTGAAGAGCATTTTATATGCCATTTTTTGAGCTTCGTCGTTCTTTGGAGGAGATTTTCCTTTAAACAAATCTGCGTATGAGCTGCTACTCCCTGGAAAAGGAGCCGGAGAAGTCCCCATTGGACCCTCCTGGGGCACCAATCTAGCCTTTAGATCCACCGTACCCCGAAAGCACTTATGCAATCCAGCTGATGCCCTAGATTTTTTGAAGTTCCAGAAACCCTAGTTCAGAGGAAAAAATCGCCAGAGCTCATTCCCGCCCAGATTCAAAAAAATCGTATCTATTCTATAGATATTATTATTATAATAAATTTATTGTAATTTGAGATTCCCACTTAGTATAAAATATTTTATAGGAGAAATATGGAAAGAGTTGTTGCTCTTAACCTCTTTAGGAGTTGTAACTTTCTAGTTGTAGTATTAAAAATTGGATTCTAGTGGTATTTTGTTATAGATTATTTATAATAATCTATCCCTATAAATATTCACCAAACATTACAAAGGGGCTAGCTAGCCAAGACTTAGAACCAGAATTCTAATTAGAATAATAATCTAGTTTTTGTAGTGTCTTAACTTGTAGAATAGCTAAGGATGTAGTGACATTCTCTTGCTCAAGCAAGAAAGGGCCCCTTTGTTTGCATAAGAGGAGGGGTCCACAATATCTTAGAGTAGAATTATAGAAGATGATTTTTCCATGCTCTTTTAGTTCTTTGTTCTAAAGATAAGCTACATTCATATCTCCTTTGTGGATAGGAGTATACAAGACATGAGATGGTAGAATTTTGTACAATCATAGATTACCAATTTATAGAGGATCACATATTCATCCACTCAATGTGATACATTAAAAGAGATAATATTTGGTTGTGTTTGTCTTTTGCGTTGGAAGAAACACTTCTTGAGCACCACTTCTCTTATAGGATTAAGATTTGGGTTTGAGCAATTGATGAATGAGCTGTGTTCCCATCAATCTTATCAAATCAGGTACACAATTTGTTTAAAATAAAGTTATACAAATATGTAAAATTATAGGAATTTATTTGAATATATTTAATATTAATATTAAAGTCATTGCTAAAATGACTATTTCATGAGAGACTAGTAATGAATTTTTCATGAATGGTTATATGCTGATGAATATAATTAACATGGACCCATAAAGTAATTATGGTGATACTTAAGGGAAGTAGGATAAAAATCATCAACCTAGGGACTTTCACTCTCTTACTTGGATTTGGATAGAAAAACCTTTTGTTTACATTAAAATTCTTTATAAGCTTATCATATATCAGAATTATTCTTAATAAGTTAGATGTATCTTCTATAGGGGTCACTCTCATAAAAATATTAAAACATTCAAGTTTCTATTACATGAAGTAAATTTTATCCAAGCAAATTTTTATTATCCATTCCTAGCACGTATTTCCATTGAAAGTATTTCCTATTTACCTCTTTTTCCTACTACTCTTTAGGCAACTAATTTTCTTCGTCAATTTCAAAATATCATTTCATTAAGAGGTACATTTTTTATCAATGAATTACCTTCTAGTATTTGAAATTTTTAAGCTAAAGATCAACATTATGATTGGATAGTTTTTGCCACCCTATTTCCTTTTTGAATTGCTAACATTTTCAAAGTAATGCATTTATCAATTATTGACAAACATCAAGAATAATTCTATTATTGATCAAAATTTCTAATTTGTTTCTTTTAAAGATATTAATATACTAATATATAAATCCCCTTAATTGAAATATACTTCCATCCTTTTTTATGATAACCTTGATTCTTATTAGAAGTGCCTTAGGACCCACTGTTAGCTTTTGAGGATATATGCAGTGGATATGAAAGAAAGTGAGACAACAATATGACTGAAATATACTATAAATAGAAATGACGAAAATACAATGCAATATGGAGGAAATTGTCACTCCATTAATATGATCTAAAGAGCTACATTGTACTCCATACATAAGTAATACTACCATAAGATGATATGAGCTTGTTGTGAACTTGATATATGCTTGATGTTAAATCAACCACTATGAGACCTTTATATAGGAAGATAGGTTCCTTGACCAACACTTTTCCTAGTTGTGCAAGGGGACACCTTGCACATTACAACTTGCACATTGCCACACATGCATTTATTACATTGCATGAAGTAACTAGATAACTTCCTCATAAATTAATCTCTTATCCTAACTATGTACCTAATGTGGTACATTTACATCACCGAAATGATCTAATATAATCTAACTCTAACACCCCTATGTATTACATTATTTGGCTATTGAAGATTTCAATCTTCAATATGGATCTTTGTCTTCAAATGTTCTTCAGCTTGATATGGTCCTCTTTAATTCATATTGCACTATATGCCTTCTTGCATTGGTTCTTCTTCTTCTTCTTTATTGGAGTCAGTAATTTCATAGGTGGATGTGCTATCACCTGATTCTTGCAAAGAAATTTTCTCTTTTTTTTTGTCCTTGTCATAATTCTTTGTGTCCTGTATAGAAGCTTATGAACATATAATTAGAGCATCATGATAATATTTTGAGTTAGTAGAACTTTAAGTAATAATACTACATGAGGATTGAAATATCTTTTCTAGTGAAGATTCATCTAACTCTATTTTCAGCTTAAGTAATTATATCAATAATTTATATTCTACATTTTTGTCCTTATAATATATGAATGTAAGTAGTGCCATGTATAGTATGATTTCGTATTCTAAAGAAATTTGAATGTCATTCTTTCATTTATTAATTGCTTCAGTGAGTTGAGCATGTAAATAGTGCTCCATCGTTTCAAACTTGTCTTTCAAAGATTTATTTTGTATCCTTTTTGAAATAGGGTCTAAGTTTTATTTAGATTTTATAAGTGAATTCTTGATTCCACTTTTTATGACACTTGCTCTTTCTTTTCTAATAGTGTTGTTCATGTCATTATTTATTGTATTACTTGAGGTAGACATATTTATAGCTTCTTGGAATAGAGTCTTCTAAAGTGTTCTACCTTGTGACTCCCTTGTTATGAGTTTATATTTGATAGAACATTTTAGATATTAGGTTTTGTAGGCTTCCTTATATCTCCCTAGTTAAGAGATGCGAATTAGTAGAATCCTTGTAGATTGTGTAAAGACCTTATGATTCCCAAATGGATTGAGTACTTGATAATATTTTATGAATGCTATTATTATCAACTTTTGTAGAATGCATTATGTCTTCCTAGTGATTTGGAAATGTTATATGGTAGATACAGTTCTTTTGATAATAATAGTTCAATTTTAAGTTGATTTTGTAAAGTTTTGTGAATAGAAAAAATCAACTTCTTCTACACCTTATTACTCCTATTGAACTTAAGCACTTTCTATTTTGATGGGGTTTTAAGAGTTGGATTTCTTTTTTCTATTTAATGTGTTTTGAGACAAGTATATCAATTAATTTCCAACTCTTAATATTCCTTAAACCTATTTTTATAGCCTTTAATAATTTGATATTTATTGTTTCTAATTTCCAATTTCCTACTTTAATGTAGTATTCCTTATAACTCCCTAATGTGGAATATTAGAAAAAAATTATTTGCAATAATAGAAATTCTAATTTTTCAAGTAGAAATCCTTATTTCTCCTATGTTTTAATATTGCAAATATTAGGCTATTTTAATAGATATTCCCCTTTAGATATTGCTTTCAAATATGTTTGATTTCTCCTAATGTTTCAACCTTATATTATACCTTATAACTCCCTATTAATGAAAGCAATTTTTATGAATTATAAACTTTACCTTTACTGTTGTACTCCCTATGTATTTGGTGTAGGTTTTGAATGTATATGATAGTCCTCTTTAATACCTTTTCCTTGAGTGCTATGGTGTACATTGATTCACCTTTGACTTCAATGTTTGGATGGTGGTGATTCAATCCTAGAATTTTGACCTTCCTTGAATACCATGACTAGATATTTTAATGCTCTTCACCTCTATTGCAAACTACGATTCAGGCTACTACGAATATTGTAAGTGCTATGACTTATATGAATGCTCTGAATACTATCCTCTATGGTCTTTGATGCTATTTATTAGATGGAGGATCTTGGAATTTTTGACTAGTGTCACAATGGTTACTCTTGAGTGCTTGAGATGCTTATTATTTTTTGTGAAAATCTACCAGGTAATGGATGAGCATTATGATCTTGGATAAACACTCATTATTACCAACCTTATTTCTTAAGAATTTTATTGTTCAAGCTTGTAACATATGGGCGCTTGTGTGGGAAACATTATTGTTTCCTTCTAGGTGACAAGTATCACCTTTCATTCATGCATGGAATTTTCTATGTAATGCCTCTCCAATATATCTTGCAATTCCCTTATTAACCATGCAATACAACTAACTCTTATTTTGTTCAATGGTGCTTGAGATGAGATGGTTCCAATTGGAATAGTAAGTAGCACCTTGGGATACTGGAGCAATGTTTTTCCAATGCTTGTGTGGAGTTCTTGAGCTAATCAATGGTGCTCCTTGGACGTACGTCCTTTAACCTGTTATGACCTCCTTTTTGTAGATGATATTGCATTTTAATGTAATACTTATTTTTGCTTTGTTTTCTTGTAGGTTCAGCTGTCCAGATCGTAGAAGATGTGAGACTTTTGAGTGGCTCTTTTCCCTTGTGAGGAGAATGCTTTTGCATGACTGCCTTAGAGAGTTTTTCTCCTTGTAAAGAGTGTGCATTTTTGGCACTAAATACCTATCCTTTTTCCTATGCAAGATGAATTAGAGTAGTGCAATACAAATGTAAATACTTTGTATATAAAATACCTTTTTGCACCTCCTTTTGCAATCTTATTTTTTTGGTCTTATGGTAGCTTTTGAAATAGGTGATGGCAGATTTGATGTTGTCTCTTTTTTCTAGACAAATATATCCATTAATTAGTAAATTTGGTAATAAACCCAAGCTAATAACAACTTAGATAGAAGTTATTTTTTGTAGAAATAAATTTTGCACCTTTTTGTGAATAGTCTTTAGTGCACTTTGAATCTGAGACTCACCAAGTCTTTATTTGAAGATTCTATTGCTAATTTTGATAGTGATGTTTCTTCTCCACTCCTTGGAGAATATTATCTTATTTTGGTGGCTTCTTTGAGCCATAAGATATTGTAGGTTTTATGCACCAAATAGTGTCTTTTGACACTTTGATAATTTGCTGGTTTTTGTGCTCTTGATCCTTTAATCAACAAACACAAACTAACCTTTTGAGAGTAATTAGTGTAGTGCAAATGATATTAACAATACTACCAATTTAATGCACTAATAATCTCACATTATCACTCCAATAAAATCTCAAAATAATTTTAGATGCACTTAATAATCTCTTCAACTTTTAAGAGTAATATGTAATGAACCCTTAATAAGTATTATGTAAATTTTCACTACAATAAATATTGTAGGATATAGTCTTCTTGTTTTTTAGATAGAAAATAAATAGATGATAATTTTATTTCTTTCGAAAATATCCAACTCCTATTAATGTGCAAATAATCCTTAAAAGAAATTCTTTCTTTTTGCACTTGAAGACTATAATGCAATCTATTCTTCTACTATTTTTAATATGGTGCTTAATGGAATTTTATAATGAACCCTAATTTGAATTTTACCTAATTTCACCCTAGTTTCTTAACTTTAATGGTTTCTATAGATATTGGTGTTTTGATTCACCAAGTTACTGCTTTGTAGTGGATGAATATGCAACTTCGTTTTTGGTTGTCCCAAACAACTTTCTTATTCACCAATATGTAGCCTTGAAATTTTTGTCTTGAACCTTGGATTTGGTGGCTTAATCCTTCCAGTGATTTTCTTTTTGTTGTAGATTCAAAGAACTTATTTCTCTAAATTGTGCTTTCTACTATGAGAGGCAATATCCAAATATCCTGGATTTGGTAGGCTTCTTATGTCTGAATATTCCTTCAAGATTCTTGTTGAATTCTAACTTCAAATAACATCTTCTTATTAAGATTATGATTTTCTTGAGGTCTTCACTAGATTCTTCTTCTGGGATTTGGTACTCCTTGCCAAATTCTTCTTCTCTTGGGATTGTTTTTGGATGGTGATAATTGTCCCAAGTCCTTCACAATTAGGAGCTTCTCCTTGGTAGTGGATTTATTTAATAATTTCTCCTAGGAACTCTGATTATGATGATGTTGCTATGAGCTCTGCTATAAGGCTCTCCAAGCCTTCTTATTTTTCTTCCCCGTGTTAGCAACACTATTTGTATTTCTAAATAATGTAATAAGAGAGGATGTTAGCATAGATTTATATTATTACATTATGTTAATAGCACATACTCTAGGTGGTTAGGGTAAGCGCATACACTAGGTGGTTAGGGAAGTTATCAAAGCATGTATTATATATTGCTTCATTCTCAATTCAATTTCTAATACTCACTTTCCTACACCCCGTAAGACCTCTCCAAGGTATTTTATCTTGCAACTTCTCTGATATTCCAGCTGAGACATTTTCTTAAAACTTTTGCTTATGGAAGTTTTGGTGATGATATCTTTCTTGGATATCTAAAATCCATTGCTTTAGGATTTGAATAGGACTCTCTTAGTCCTTCTCTTTCTTCCAAGAATGGAAGTTATTTTTATGAGATATTCTCTTGATCTCTTTAGCTCTTTCTGAGAGAAGCCTTTAATCAGTAAAGGAGATCACCAAACTCTTATTTCTTGGACTCTTATCTAGAGTCTTCTTTAGGAACTGAAATTTAGAGTTTTCTTCTGAATCAGGAACTTTTCTTATGAATCAAGAAATTTATTCTAGAATTTTCTTCAGAGATCTCTTCTTTGGAGCATTTCTTCTAAATCAGGAATTCTTCTCTAAATATTTATTTAGGAACTCTTCTTTGGAGTTTACTTCTGAATCTGGAATTTTTTTTTGAAGTTTTCTTCAAAATTAAGGTTATTATGGCCTTCTTCTTGATCAAGGCTTCTATGGCCTTTTTTTTCTTCTGCAATTACAGATATTAATATTGAATGGAAATCATCAACCTCATATCTTCTCCTTGACTCAAATTTTAGAGTATCTTCTTCCTTGAGTCTGCTATAAGGCTACTATGACCTTTTTTTTACTTCTACACTTTGCAGGATTGTAACTCTTGTAATGGGACCTTCTTCGAGGTCTTTGAAATATTCAGTCTTCTTCCTTGTTGTTGTAAGTGCTGGAATGATTCTTGAATATATTCTTCCTAAATATCTTGTAGGAAGCTTCCCAAATTTTTCTTGAATCTCCTTTTCCTGCAAAAATTTGTTAGAAACTGGAATTGAAGAATTTGTAATTTAGGAAATAATAATATTCACTAGATTTGTCAATCTAGTGGCTTGAATGTTGAGTCCTAGTATTCATGAGTTTTTCTACAACTCTATGGAAAGACTCTAGCCAAATAAAATCTTAGGTTTTCTACAACTAAGATTTATTTCAGTCCTCACTTTTCTAATCCTATTGACTACTATGACTATTTCTATTAAATAATCCTAATGGTAGCTTTTGCATGTAGCAACACTCAATGGTAGATCCAGTTTGCAAATATGTAGGCCCACAATAGTAATGGTGACTCTCCCTATTCATCTTGACCTACTGGAATTCCCTTATGATGGATGTAGGTCCTCCTATGTTGATTCACCGTGGCTTTGATACCACTGTTAGCTTTTGAGGATATATGCAGTAGAGAGATTTAACATAGGTCCTAATAGAATATAAAAAATATAAAAGAAAGTGAGACAACAATATGACTAAAATATACTATAAATAGAAATTATGGAAATACAATGCAATATGGAGGAAATGGTCACTCCATTAATATGAGCTAAAGAGCTACATTGTACTCCATATAGAAGTACTACTACCATGAGCTGATATGAGCTTGTTGTGAACTTGATATATGCTTGATGTCTAATATACCACTATGAGGCCCTTTATATAGGAAGATAGATTCCTTGGCCAACACTCTACCTAGCTGTACAAGGGGACACCTTACACATTACAACTACACATTGCCACTTATACATTTATTTCATTGCATGAAGTAACTAGATAACTTACCCCTAAAGCAATCTCCTATCCTAACAATGTATCTAAGGTGGTACATTTACATGACCCAAATGATGTAATATACTCTAACTCTAACACCCAAAAAGTTATATATTGAATTTATCTATGATTTTTAATAGATGAGGAAATTTTTCTTCATCATTCTAAATAACATCACCTTTACTAGCTTCATCAGGTTTTTAGAAGCACCATAAAAATTAAGTTTGATTAACCTAGATTTTATCATTTATATTTTATCATCAATCTCAAAGATACTTTACACTAACTTAACTATTATGAATCCCCCATTCAATTAATGCAACCAAGAGGAAATTCATATTTTTCCATCCTTGAGGTTTTTTATGATGAGTGGAATACCTTAAAAACTCCATAAGAGAAGCAATAATATGAATCAAAGCTTGTATATGATTTGGTTAATTATTTTTGAATATTCTACTATTCCTTACAAGCTAGAGATTCTAAGGAATAATAGTAAGGTCAATACTCAACAAAGCATTGATCGTTTTGTGTAGAAACAACCAATCAAATATTTTATAATCCTTCCATTATAAATGCAACAATGCCAATGGTTCTTATTATCTTAAGAAGTAACATCAAATAGTGGAAGAAACAAAGTAATAATTCCATCTCCTCACACAAAGCACATATAAAAGATCTATGACACTTCCATTTTTGCATATTATCACCTATACAAATTTTACTTTAGATTGTTAACCAAAGGAATGTTGAGGCTTTATGGAGGGCCTCAAAGTGATTGCATATTCCTATAAATAAAATTATTTGCAATGATAAATTTTAATTACTTCAAATCCTTATATTCCAACTTAAGTGAGTATTCACCATCTCATAATAGATTTTAAACGTATTCATCCTTTCATATAAAATAGACAAATATAACTATAGTTGTTAAAATACATGGTGATTAAGCTTCTCTTGAGGTCACGTTCAACTATTTGTTATGTTTTCCCTTTGGACCCATGTAAACATTGAAAAATATATTTTTGTATTTTTTAATATTTAATTCTTGAGGGCTAGTCTCATAACCTTTATCTAAAGGTAACATGTAATTGCGTGTAAATACTCTTCCTCACTGATCATTTCATTATTAGTTTTGAGTGTAATTTTGATTCTTTTTGAAAGAATATATTTTAGTTTCTACAAACACCTCATTATATATTGTGGTTCTTAAATGTCATGTATTTCTTTGGACAAGAAATACTAGCTAATGTTTGATTCCATTTATTTCTATAAATTCATATGAAAACCAATAGAGTGGGTGTGAATCTTCATTATTCATTGCTTTTGCCAGTGACAATTTTCTCTTGTAGGTTCTCTTGAAGAATTTTTTGTGGGAGATTGTGGAGAAGATATTTATGAAGATAATGACATAATATGAAGAAATATTTATGATAAAAAACCCTAGTGGATTTGGATCATGATGGCATATCTAGAATGAACATATTTGCTTAAGGGAAAATATTCATCTTTCCCTCTCATTGGTACTCGGTATTGTTTTGTTAAAATTTCTAACCAGATAGATGACCTAGTTTTAGGATTATTTTTTAAAGGGTTTTTGAAAACCTTATTTGTATTTTATGGATTTAAAAAAAAAATTATTTTCTTTTTTCTTCCATATTTTGATGTCCACTAGCAGTATTTATGATAGAAAAGACTGCTTGACCACTGATAAAAAAGAAAAAAGTGGTACAATATTTTTAGATAAACCCTAGTGCTAGAAAATTCATGGGTGCTTTCATTCTTACCAAGTATCTCTAAGAAAATTGAAAAACTTTGAAAATATATGGATAAACCATCAAATATTTTGGATTCTTTATGAAATTTTAGGGGGAGTCATAGATTAGCACTTTTTGCTATTTTGGCTCTAGGTACCCCAAATTTGTGTTTGATTTTTTTAAAATTTTCCTCCAAAATTTGAAATTTAAAATTTAGAATATTTTAAATAATATTCTACGTATTTGGTATGAAGGCATACAATTAGCTACACATTCATCATGTTGATGTAGACACAAATCATAGATAGGGGAAAGGGGGGGTATAGGTTTTTAGTTTGCATGGTTTTATACCTTTTCTAGATTTCCTTCCCAAGTGAAGTTCTTGGAAGGATGGTTAGCAAAATGAGTGCTAGCACTTTGCATATGGTAGATCCTAAGTTCAAACATCCCCACCTCCATTTTGATGATGTCAAAACATATTACTCCTACATGCATGATAATTTTAGCACTGATGATGTGGGACCATTATACACTTCAAATAATGATGTGGCACATTTTTTATCCTAGAGAAATGATGCATATATTCCACATGGTAGTCCATATGGTTAAGGTGGAATAAATCCCAAGGAAACACCTGGTGATTTATATATTTGAGTTAGAAAATGTATGCATTTTGAGGTGACACATGGTGGTTGACACAATAATCTATATAGTTGAGGTGGCATGCATATTGATGCAACATATGGTAGCTCATGCAAACAGGTTGGTAAGTGCATGCATCCTAAAGTGACACATGGTAGCTAGTATGGAAATCCGTATATGGTAGGTGGTGCATGAATCCTGATACAACACATGACAATTGAGGTGAGAGTCCAAGGTGGTGACGTAGGTTAACACATGCCAAATTTTTATGGCATTGGAGTGGTATGTATTTGGAGGTGACACATGGAATGTTATGATAGGTGCCAACATGAATGTCTGTATAGTGGCTAATTGGGCAATCTGTATGCCACTTGAAACCTATAAAAACAAGATTGACCAATTTTTTTTTAAATTTCCAAAGGTTTTTGAGGCATATTTTATGATTTTTGGGCCAAATTTATGGGGGCCATAACTTTTGCATACAAAAGTATTTTGAGCCCCCCCACTTTTTTTTACAAATAACACATTTTCAAGCTCTCTACATTGGTGTTGTTATTTCTAGTTACAATTGCATGCATATTTTTGAATTTTGTTAGAATAATTATAGATCGTGTGCCTTTATTCCTAACTATGTCACCAAGAAGCTCAAGAAGCTTTTAAAAAAGCTTACTTATGAGTTTTGAAAAATGAACATAAGATAAAATTTTGTAGAATTTGGATTAAGAAATTGGAGGAAGTAACAAGAAAGGAGGGTGTTAATGCTTCTCTCTTCTATGCACAAGGTGAGGATAATTGTGATGAAAAAACCTCATAAAAACATGTAGTTCATTCTACATATTGGTTCTCCACTTATTTAAATGAGTGGATAGTTGATTTAGGGGCTATTAGGCACATGACAAAGCACAAGTACCTTCTTCAAGGGTATAACAAAACTTATGCAACATGATTAGAGTTATTCTTCATTACAAGTTGCTAGAGGTGGAGATACCACTATTGTATTTTAATAATTTGACGAGGTACTTCATGTTTCTAATGATGGTCCTAATATTTTGTCTACTTATAAAATTACACACAAAAAAGAAAGTAAAATTTTGGTTTGACATATGGGTGATTAAGGATAAAAAATGTAGTGAAATTTCATTACACTAGAAAAATCTAACTTGAAGGGGAATTTTGAGTTGAATAATTACCCAGTTCTTGATATAACTTGAATCTCCATCAATATTTGGCCTGAGAAGAAAGATACTAGAAAATTTGAAGCTCCCTATGCCACGAGGCTATGCTGATCCACAAAACCAAAAAAATAATGACTTATAACCTTTTCGGTGGTAGCTAATCCAAACCTTTCCATAGATAGGAACCTTATATCCCTCCTAGTGGTAACTACAAGGGGTCTGCTGATGGTAGTTTTTCTATATATACAATGAATATGAACTCATACAAAAACTAAAGTAATGAGCTTATAGACCAGATTGTCTTCCTCATTTGACTAGGTTTACAATATTCCCTAGGGTAGTTATAAAACAACATCAACAAACTCTAGGAAATAAAAAATCAAGAAAAATAGAGTAAGAAGAGGAGGACAAGGTACTCATGCAAGAGGTTGATAAGCTTGTCTAAGCTTGCTAGGCCATGCAAAGGTTCCCAAAAATTCATGGCAAAAAGGAAGAAAAATGTCCAAACTGAAAGAGAGCAACTTAGATGAATTCACCAAGACAAGATGTCTGGTAATTCCTTGATCATATGAAGCATCATAAATAAATCAAGGAGAAAATCAACAACAAAAGGGAATTCATTATAATGGGAGAAGAATAAAAATTCTAGCTTGAAGGAATTGACTAAATATATAATTATTTCAAATATCTTATCTTGGGGGGTTGAAGCAAATAATTTTGCACTCAAAATTATTCAAGGGGGGCGAACCTTGTAGCCAAACTAGCTTGCTATCAAACTTAGAAAGGAAACATATATACCTAAAATTGGATCACCTAACTTAAACCAATTTTGTTGCAAATCTATAGAATGATCAACCTTGCCATGATGACAACCTCAACCCCAAAATTTGTAGCCAAAATGCATCAGTAGTAAATTTACCATCTTAGAAGTGAATTCGTCAAACAAGTGAATCTGTTTTCTAGTTGACATATTCACACCCAACCAAAATTAATATATCACATCAGATTTGAATTGCAATGATCAAATTTATGAATTCACCAAATAAATAAATTTGTTGATAGCAAATTTGCAAGTAGTAAATTCATATCTCATGGATAACCAACATCTTGGCCCTGCTTGCAACAACTAATCAGGGTGTAACTTCCTCTTCCTATCATATTTGTCATTGTAGGCAATCAAAAAACAAGGAGGAAGGTGGTTGGATTTCCTCTACCTTACTCCACCTTTCCAAATCAGCCCCATTCATGGGGTAATTGATTTCACTCAATATAATCGACCAAATCAACATAAATCAATGTCAATTAGTAGGATACCTTACCTCTCCTATTTTGAAAAACTCCTAGGAGGGCCAATTCTATAAATTGGCCCCTTAGAGTGACATTTGAATAAGACTCTCTCAGCCATAAAAAATCTATAGAAATTTGAATATATAGCTCTCGTTTATGCTTTGAATTGCTACCAAAACCTTGAATCATCATGATTTTCTCAAGCAACAAAAAACTGCTAGAATTTTTACATAAGGTCACCTTCAAGCAATTGATTGGGATTCAAAGGGAAGGAGGCAATTTGCATGTGATTTTTTTGATATTCCCCATATATTTTATTTCTTTACCTTCATTCATTATTTATATTTTAAATTAGCTATTTGTGAATGCATTCATTTGTATTTACTGTTTTGTATATAACAATTCCTTTCTCCTTATCAAGTGTTTAATCAAAATTGTAGGGATTTCAAGAAATTTGTGGGATAATAGATCATTATTGAGATTCTTTGAGCATATATGGAAATTTCCTATAGCCTCTATAGACCTAATCTATTTATTTACTACCATTGAAAGTGAATTTTCCAGCTATACTTTGTCTAGGATACGTATTCACTCTAGATAGTTATAATCTCAATATGTTGATCTAAAACACTTTGGCCCTCTTCTATCCCAGAAGCAATTTTTCTACCTATAATTTTAAAGGTGATAGATTTATATTATACCTGTACAAACCTAGGACCCCTTAGTAACTTGGACAAAGAAGAGGAAGAAAATCCTCTTTCTATAATCCTTTCTCCTATTCACAATGAACATGGGAAAGTAGTTTCTAAGTCCATGGAACATCCAGTTGCTTTCCTACAAGGAAATAGGAAAGCTATGCAATCCATATTAAAGGTGGATTACATACCTACTTTTACTACAAAGGAACTTCTCTTAAAATTTTTGTAGCAACCTAGATCCAAAACCATGAGTTCTCAACCAAGAGACTCTATTATTACAACCGTAGAAGGGATGCTACCAAATATCTTGTCTTCCTCTAAAAATAAATGATCTAGATTCTATACCTCAAAAAATAGAGCCATTTAGGCTAAACCACCCTATCTCTTAGCTTATAAGCCTTCCATAAATTCAAAACATGTATATATTTTCTAGTGTGCCAAACACTTAAAATGTGTTTTCTTCTAATCCATTATTTAGCATGTCCATTCTTGCTAACATTCCTTCTACTAACTATTTTCTCATAAATAATAAAAAAACTAATAATATGATCCTCTTTGGATAAATTCATCCAAATGCTTAGTATTATCCTTTGGATAATTTATAACTTCAATTTGTAACACCACAAGTCCCTTATAAACACTAAGAGCAGTTGGTTAAAGAAAACTCAAAATTCAAATAAAATTGACTTGTATTAAGGGACCCATAGGAAAGAAGTATTCCTATAATTACTACTATAACCAACCTATAGATCCATCTCTAGTTAGTTAACCTTATCCTCTAAACTTCATAGCACCAAGGATTTTAATGTATAAAGGAGAAGGTGATCCAATAAATCACCTTATAATCTTTCAAGTAGCTTGCCATGGTAGTGCCTATGATGAAACATTGTTATTAACTCTATTCCTTAAAAGCCTTAGTGGCGAGGCCTTATAATGGTATTTCTAGATACCCCACCACTCAATCAAGAGATTTGATGATTTGGTAGAGATGTTCATTCAATATTTCTTTGCCTACATTATAGAAAAGTGCATAGTAGATGATTTATATCAACTTAAGTAGGGTAAAAATGAGTCTTTCAATGAGTTTTTAACTTGTTAGAATAATTTAGTTATGAAAATCCCTTTTACTATACCAAAAATAGATTTGTTGCATATTTTTCATATGTAATTTTCAAGAACAACTCTCATACCCCTTAGATATGACTCACATCTCCTCATTCGATAACATGATAGACCTAGCAAAACAAGTAGAAGTTTCCATTCAGCATAGGAGGCAATTGAAAACCAAGAAAGAGGAAGAAAAATACTCTTCCTAAAAAGAAAAAGGTTAGTATAAAAACAAAAATATCATGGGTAATGGTGTAATTGATACTCATCCTATTAACAATCCTAAAGCAGGTAATGTTCATACTATAGTTGTGTTATAGAAACTAGTTCTAGCTAAGGCTCAAGAAAAATCTCAAAGGAAATTTACCAAATTAAACCAATCACTATCCTCAATTCTAACACATTTATGAGACTCTAAGATGATAGAATTTCCATGTATAAGAGCTTTGACCTTGACAAGGAAAATATTCCATGGTTCAAAGCCAACCAACAATACACTTTCTATTGCACAAATAGTCATCATATAAACAAATGTATCACTCTTAAGCATGTGGTGTAATATATTATTGATGAAGGCCATCTAGTGGTCAATGGTCCTAAAAAAGTAATATCTTCTAACCAAGATATGGGGATTTTTAGAACCCCTTACCTAAAAGGGGAAAAAATGCTACCAATTATGTTCAAAATAGGAATATTTCCTTGCCAGATCAAAACTTGGTAGGGATGATTCAAGTTAGCACCATTACTAAAAAATAAGATGGAGAAATAGGTCAAACTTTACAGCCCCCTTGATCCCCCTTTGGTCTTGTGGTGTATACATGATGATGCTCCTAAAGTACCACATTTGGTTCTGAAGCCCCAAGACAAAGGCAACAAGGCCTTCAACCTCCAACAACAATTGGAGGATACACGATCCAAAATATCTATACTTGGGTTGTTGATAGCTTCACCAAGTTATAGGGAAAACCTATTTAAATTTTAAGTGAGCAATCCATACCCAAAAATGTTAGCCCCGATGATATAGCTAATATGGTAGAGTCCTTTAGTGTGAATCATGCAACTATATCCTTTTAAAGAATGACCTTCCAACCCCCTTCTATGTTAGGAGATATCCCTTTGTACATAACATATACCCTTGGCAAGAAATACATTAAAATGGTCCTTATCAGTAATGAATCAACTATAAATGTCTATACCCTTAATTTCATTAATCAGATGGGGCTTAACAGGGAAGATCTAGAGAAATATGATATTATCATAAAAGCCTATAACAAAGAGGAATTTGAACCCACTAGAACTATAGCTGTTCAAGTAAAAGTGGGAACTCACATACTAAACACTTCATTTTATGTGTTTAATTTGTGATTTGAACTACAATATCCTATTAGGGAGACCTTAGATCCATGCTATGCAAGTCATCCCCTCAACTTACCACTAATGTGTAAATTTTAAACATCAAGATAAGTTATATAACATTATGATTGACAAAGATACTTTTGCTTACTGTCAAAACATCTAGTTAGAAAACCCAAGGACTTTCCTTTTACCTTTGTTGAATACTTCTCATCCTTTTGTAGATGATACCTTAAATTTTGTTCCCCCTAAGGTAATAAGTACCAACCACGGAGTAGAAACTAGTAGCCAAGCCACAATAAAGGGTAAATAAAATGTTGAGGATATTAATCATATAAACCTCAATGATTGACATAATGAGTTATTAGCTCTAAGACCTAGTAAGGTTATCCTTGTTACCTTGCACTTTAGGGCTACCTTATAGAAAAGGAATGGTGGTCTAGATAGGAAGTTGCACCTTTGTTTTTAAAAGCACAACCAATGAGGAAATAATCCATAGGATAAATCTATACTCAATAGAGTGGAGGTATGCATTGTGTTATCCATCCAACCTTTATCCTATCCCTAAGTATATTATTTGTAACTTTACTCATCAAGAAAAATGGCTAGGACCTCATGAGCAAGGTATAAAAGAAACTTTTAAACCCGAGGATTGGAAAAATTATTTGGGATTAGGATACATTCCCAATCCCAATGTAAGGTCACCTTACCCATATTTAGATAGTAGTGATGATGAGGCATACCTCTTCTCCCTTGAACCCCAAAGCAATACCACCTTGATAGAAGGGTTGGATTGGGATGAGTATGAGGATATTAACCCTTATTATTTTTAAAATTTTGACCTCTTTTCATAAATTTCTTACATAAAAACAATAAGCACTATGCATCCTAAGCTTATCAATGAAAATAAACAACACTCCTATGAAATCCTTGAAAGTAGCTTTGTCAATTATAATGAGTTATATTTGACTCAAGCAAAAGATAAAATCCCCATTCAATCAATGGAAAGTGCCCTAGAAATTATCAATGACTATGAGGTGAAAGATTTACCACTTAATCCTTCTAGGGATGTGCATGCAAATTGTATTTATTAGAAAGTTATCCATAATAAATGGTCTATTTCTCTAATTGCACATCCCTCATAGTCATCAAACATTGAACAATGGACTTTAGAACTCGAAGAGCTTGAAATATTAGGGGTGTTACCTACCCTTCCAAAATTAGAATATGAATCTCATATCTTGATAGAGGAAAATATTGAAATCAACATAAACTCCCAAGAAAATCCAAAAATTATAAAATTAGGAAAGATCTTGACCCAAGAAGGGCATGAAGAGTATAATTTTTTTGATGGAATTCCAAAACATCTTTGTAGGGTCTTATGTCAACATGCTTGGATTGGATCCATCTATAGTGGTCCATCACTTGGTTGTTAAACTAGATGTTAAACCAGTAAAACATAAATTTTTGCTATGAGGTCATACCCTTTGGTTTTTATAATGTAGGAGTAACCTATCAATGCATAATGACATATATATTTCATGATATGATTCATGATTCTTCTAAGATGATCTATAAAATGAGGATATCACATTAGAGACCTAAGGCATATCTTTGAGTGACTTAGAGAGTAAAAAGTTTTCCTAAAACCATCCAAGTATATATTTGGAGTAACCTTAGGAATATTAGCTTTTAATGAGTATATGATATAGGAAATGCAACCACAAGATGTAAGATAAGCAATATAAGATATCTGTATGATAATGACACTATAATATGTAGGAAAATAAATATTTTTTTTTGCAATAACTCAGAAATATACTATTAATGAAAGCTCATGAACATAGTACAATACAGTATAATGGAGGACATGAACATTCCACAAAATATTTTTAAAGGAACTACATTGTACTCCTCTACCAATCTATACTATACACTCTCTATATTCTCTACCCTATTTTTCACTCACTATAAGGCATTTCTATACGAAGATAAGTTCCTTGGCCCTCCCTCTACATTTGAATCTATCCTATGACTCATGTACATGTGGACTACATGCACATTTACATCATTGTATATTCTAACACTTGTGCATTTATTACATGCTAAAGTAACTACATAAATTTACTCTAAAGTAAAATCCTACTCTAGTAATGTACCCAAGGTGGTACATTAGCATGTACCCAATAATGTAATATCTTTAACACCCCTCTGTATTACATTATTTGGGTATTGAAGACTTTAGTCTTCAATATGGATATTTGACCTAGTTTTGGAGTTTGTATTCTCCTTTTCTACTTTATGTATCCTGTTCAAGCAAGAGGTTAGTGTCTTCATAAAATGCTATCTTTTCTATGAGAGCTTTAAATTCATGTTCATATATTGGTTCTTCTAGTTCTTTAATTTATTGAATCCTTTGAGCTAGATGTCCTTTATGATTCCCTTCTTGATATTCTAATTGAGGGTAATTGTATGGACATTGAAGTTGTTTCTAACGAGGATTATTTGATATTACCTTGGTTGGAAAGCCCTATTTGATTGGCTTCCATAGTTTATCTAATTTCCCTAATTCTGGTTTCTAGGATTGAATCTACAATAATTAGTGCTATGTCATTTTCTCCTGCATATATGACAATATCTATTGTTCCATGGTCTTTATCATTTTGAGGATGAAGCAACATTTCCCTATGGATTATCTTTTGAAACTAATGCATTGTTTGTCATTTCATCTTTAACTATATTTTATACCTCATATTATTGAAAAATATTGACTAACTCATCAAAATATGTATTTTCACTTAGGATTTGTAAAAATGTAACCAACTACTTATAGCTATTTGGAAGAGCTCTCATAATGACTTGAACTAGAAATTTATCTTTAATATTTTCTCCTAAGGTTAATAATTTTTCATTTATATCTTCTGATTTCCTTAGGAATAGTTCTATACTTTTGCCACTATTCATTTTTAATGAATGTAATTGAGTTTAAATATTTAAGATAGTGGCTTTATTCTTCCCTTCAAATATTTTGGATAAGGTTTTCCAAGCTTCTGTAGATGTTCTTGCTAAACTAATGTAAGGTTGTATTATATCTGTAATGGCAAAAGTTATTATCATTAATACTTTTGCATCACTTTATTCAAACTTTTGAATCTTTGTATCACCTGTAGTAGGTTTAGTTGTTGTTCCTTTGACAATTTTCCAAAGCTTTTCAACTATCAAAATTGCCCTCACTTTGTTTTTCCATGAGGAATAATTTGGACCTTTAAGTAGTTGGGATTATGTAAGGAAGAATTTATTTGTTGTCATGATGGTCCTTGTAGGCTACCTTATAACTCCCTAGTCTAGAGTATGCTATAATCTTGATAAAGTGCTTAGCTACTATTATTTCACCTTTTGAGTTGATTTTGTAATGTTTTGGGAATGATAATAATCAACTCCTATTTCACCTTATTTCTCCTATTGATCTATGCACTTATCAATTTGATGGATTTCTCTATGGTTGTATTTATTTTTTCTCTTTAATGTGACTATGAGACAAGTATAAGCAATAAATTCCAACAAGCAAATAATAAATTTTCTTCTTTACAACCTTTAGTTCTCAATAGTTCAATTTTCTAAATTCCAATTAGTTAAAGTTTGATGTAGTATTCCTTATATCTCCCTAATTTTAGAATTTTAGAAAATAATATTTTACAAATTAATATTAATTTTCTAAGGTAGAAACCCTTATATCTCCTACTTAATTATTTACAAAATATAGTAAGGTTTGAATCTCATGCAATGATATATTCCTCTATCTTCAATTTGCTTTCTATTTGCTAAGATTGCAATAATTTAACCTTAGAAGTATGCACCTTATATATCCAATTAATTGAAATAAAATATACCTTATAATTTACCTTTGAGTGTTGTGATGAGCTGATTAATATGGCCTTTGACCTTGCTCTTCATTTCACTCCATGTTGCACTCTTCTACACTGTATTCTTCTACGTTGCACTATTCTATTCCAACGTATGGAATTTGAGCATTCAATGCTCTATGCTAGGTGGAACTTTATGATGGTATTCATATGCTTTGAATCCTCATTCCATGTATTTTTACATAGAACTTCTCTCTACCCCTTATTTGTTTTATGTGTTTCTCTTTCACTCAACTATTAATGATTTCATGACCCTACTTGGTGCGTTACTGGGCTTTGTCTCTTCTTGACGCTTTGGACAAGTGATGCATACATTATGAGTGTTATGTTGGGTGTCTCCAATGCTCAAGTTCTCATTAATTGGTATGCAATAATTAATATGCCCTTGTAACATATTCAATGCTTTCAAGATAAGTATTACTCTAACTCGAACATCTCTTATCTATGCAGGTGTTAGAAATATGGTATGGGTGCTAAGTTTGAATGTGCCAAGTGGCACAAGATGCCTTGGTTGTGACTTGCAAGTGGCACTCCAAACTTATGCATGTAAAGACTTCCTCAATGTCTCTTCTCCCTTGTATATCTCTTGCTAGTAGATGCCCTTTGTGTTCTTGTTCTTCAACACTTTATTTCCAAGTGAACAATGATGCTATGAGGTTGGCTCCAGCTATGGTAATTTTAGGGTGCTACTATGAAGGTTCTATGGTGCTCCAATGGTGGGTTTTGTGCTTCAAATATCTCTCCACTCAGATAGTGGTTCATCTAAGACAAAGCTTGGGTATAACATCTTTGACCTTACCTTGCACCTTGCTTCTTTGGACTTGTAATTTGTTGCAATTTTGTTGTCCTATTTATGTTGATATGCACAAATAGATAGCCTTATTATGTAGATGATTTTGCTATCTCTTTATGTATGTATCCAATAGATAATATCCTTCTTATGCAAACCCTTTTATGTTGTAGGTTAACATTGTTGTAGGCCCTAGATATAGTGGTATATATGGTGCCTTTAGACACCTTAAAATCCAGATGTGTGAGCCCTTTGTTAGATATCTCCCTCACTTGAAGTTTGCTCCTCAAACTTTGATAATGGGCCACTCGAAGACTATAACTTAGCTACCTATTATAGTGTCTTCAGGACACTCTTATTTCTGTTCCTTTTGCTATATTTGAAAGGACAAGATTAGTTCTAATATAATACAAATACTTTTGTAATAGATAGGATTAAGTCCCTTAATTTACACCAAAGTTATACGTCTCCTTAAGTCTTCTTGTTGAAGCTTTTCCTTGCTTCTTAGATATGGTGACTTCTTGCTCTAATCCTTGAGAGAAAATAATAATGTATTATTGCCTTCCTTACTAGACAACACTAACCTCTAACTCCTTTACTTGGATAACTTAGCAACAATGAATCCAAGCTCTTAATCATGCAACTTAACTTTGCACTAATTTTCACTTCAACTAAAATACTTAGTGCACCTTTAATAATATTTAAGAAAGACCAATATAGTGCAATAGCAATCTCTCCTTATTACTCCTATAAATGAACTCTTAATGCACTATAATATATGCTTTAGAATGTAGTCTTCTTTACTTCAACTTAGACAATAGGAAGATGATATTTTTATTTCATTTGAAATATATCTAACTCCTATTTTAATGTGTAGGTATTAACCTTAAAAGCAACTACCTTCTACAATTCCTTTAAGACTCTAATATGCAACCTTATCCTTGCAATTTTTAACTCTAATATGGTTCTTAACAAATCTTAATAATGAACCAAAAATCTAAAGTTCAACTAATGAACCTTCATGCACCCAAGTTGCTTACCTTAATGATCTCTATAGTTGAAGGATTAAAATGTGATTAGATTCATCTTATTTCTACATTTTACTATATGAACTTGTAGTTCTTCTTTTCTATCCAAATAAGCTTCTCAAAATGTAAATTTGTATCTTTGTACCTGGCTTCAACTCTCCTACATGATGTATATTGGAAATATAAAACTTAGCATCTATTGATGCTACCCAAGTTGCTACTTTCTTCTCAAATCTAAAATTTTTAGATTGCAAAGTAGTCAATATTTCCACTGAAATTCCATCCTTGAATCTCAAAAATTTGATAGGAAACTCCTCTAAATTGTACTTGAGATTTTCCTTTCAAGAACCCTTCAATTTTTTGTTGTAGAAAAGAGTATATCTCCTTTATTCGAATGAGCCTTCTAGCCTTCAAAGGCAATATTCAAACCTCTTAGGTTTGGTAGTAATGTCCAACTCCTTTCTCCTTCAACCTCCTTGTCAAATTTTGACTTCAATATAGGCATTCTTCTCAATAATATGAAGGTCTTGAGGTCTTCATCAATCTCCTCTAAAATTTGACAAGCTTCTTAGCAAATCCTTCTCCCTTGGGCTTTTTGTCGGATGGCGATAATTGTTACATATTCTTCCTTTATCAGTAACTTCTCCTTGGTGGTAAATTTATCCAATGAGTTCTCCTAGGAACTCCTTAAATGGTATTCTCTGAATATCCTTGAATGAGGCTCTCCAAGCCTTTTCATTCTTTCTCCTTGAGACCTCTTCTCTAGGGTCTTTACTCTCATAGCTTCTCTGGTATTCCCAATGAGACCTTTTATTTAACCTTCTACTATGGAATTTTAGCAATGATATCTCCCTCTTGGATCTCTAAAATATGTTTCTTCAAGAATAGGACTTTTTCTAGTCCTTATCTATCTTCAAGCTTCCAAATTTAGAAGTTCTTCAATGGATCTTCTATAGGTTTCTTCAACTTCTTAGGCTAATTTATTCTACTCCTTCGAGGTGAAGTCTTCAATATTCAATGGAGATCACAAATATCCTATCTTCATTGGGACTCTTCTCCTTTAGTATCTTCTTCCTTGAATCTACAATAATGATCCTATAGCCTTTTCTTTGCTTCTACAATTTACAGGTCTGCAATCTCTAGCAACTTTTCTTTAGACCTCCAAATATTCATATTCCATTTGTTTTTTGTGGTTTTGGATTTATTCCAAAGAAGATATCATTTCTAGATATTTTGTAGGAAGCTTACCAACTCTATTTGAATCTCCTTTTTCATACAACAATGTATTAGGACTATAATGGAAGAAAATCTAAATCTAGAGATAATAAATCTTCACTAGTTGATTTGTCAATCTAGTGGAATTAATACAAGTCCTAGTCTTCACGAGTTTTTTTACAACCCTATGGAAAGACTCTAGCCAAATACAATCTCATAAATTTTAAAAATGATATTTATGGATTCCTCTCAATATCACTTGTGGTTCTCCCTATTTCCTATCGATCTACCATATGCTATGATAGCACTGTTAGCTTTGATGAGTATATGATATAGAAAATGCAACCATAAGATGTAAGATAAGCAATATAAGATATCTATATGATAATGACACTATAATATGTACGCAAATCAAGAGATAAACTTTTGTAATAACTAAAAAATATGCCATTAATGGAAGTTCACAAAAATAGTATAATGCAGTATAATGGAGGACATGAACACTCCACAAACTATTTATAATAGAACTACATTGTACTACTCTACCAATCTATACTATGCACTCTCTATATTATCTACCCTCTTTTTCATTCTCTATAAGGCCTATATATATAAAGAAAAGGTCCTTAGCCCTCAATATATCTTTGACTCTATCCTATGACTCGTGTACATGTGGACTACATGCAAATTTACATAATTGCACATTTTAACACTTGTTCATTTATTACATGCTGAAGTAACTACATAAATTTAAAGTAAAATTCTACTCTAGTAATGTACCAAAGGTGGTACATTAGCATGTACCAACTAATGTAATATACCCTAAAAAGGAAACCTATTAGGATTTATAGTCTCTTGATATGGCATTAAAATGGACACAGACAAGATATCTGCTATCACGTAAACACCACTATCTAAAACCCTAACCCGACTTTGAACCCTACAAGATAGGTTACAAGCTATATGAAGGTTAATTTCTCAATTGGTAGATAAATTTCAGATCTTTTCCAAAATTTTGAGGAAAGGAACTGAATTCATTTGGGCCAAAGAATGTCAAAAGGTCTTTGATGCCTTAAAAACATATCTTCTATCTCTATTAATGCTTGTTCCACCTAATCCCCTTAAACCATTATTTTTATACATAGTAACAAAAATCCATGCCTTAGGTTCCATTTTGGCATAGTAAAACGATCAACATAGGGAAAGATCATTTTACTATATTAGTAGAACCCTTGTTAGCTATGAAACTAGATACACCTCTCTAGAGAACTATGATTGGTAGTAGTCTTTGATTACAAAAAGATAAGATATTACATGATAAGTCATAAAACTTATGTTATAGCTAAAGTCAATCCTTAATGATACGTTATGTCCAAGCCCTATCTTTTAGAAATCAAAACTAAATGGGTAATGGCCCTTAATGAGTTTGATCTTGAGTTTATTGGCAAAAAGTCATTGGAAGGGTAAGTAATAGGTAACCAATTGGCCACAAACCCTCTATTAGTGAGTCATCCCATAGTAATAAAGTATCTCAATGAAATGGTATGTATCCTTGAGGTAGCAAAACAATATTCCTGAACCCTTTACTTTAATAGTGTACAATGTGTCAAAGGCACAAGGTCAAGAATCATCCTAGTATCACCCCAACAGATTTTCATCCCTTTATCCTTCAAGCTTCAATTTTAATGTACCAAAAACATGGATTAATATGAAGTAGTTATCCTTAGGATTTGAGTATCTCTAGCCTTAAAGTTCACAACCCTCTCCATATTTAGAGATTCATAGTTAATCATCAATAAAATTAATAGAGTTTATCAGACTAAAGATGATAAAATTAAACCATATAATAACATTATGGATAAGTTAATGGATGCCTTTGAAAATATCATCATTGGTACAATTCCATGTTCTAGTAATCATCAGTCCAATGCAATGGCCACCACTACATCACTCATACCTCTAGTGCTAGAGGCTGGACAAGCAATAATTGCCATATGCCAAATAAAACAACCTATAACTTTGTAGTCAAGTTAGGAACCCCTAGCATTTTTTGCAATAGACCAAGATCCTTTCCTTGACCCTTGGTTCAAGGATGTTTACACCTTTCTCAAGAGTGGTATCTTTCCTAAAGGTATAAATCAAAATAAATGAAAAAACCTAAGCCAATGAGCTTTTAGGTTCATAATAATTGGAAACATCTTGTATAGGCACTCTTATGATGGTATCATTCTAAGGTACCTAAATTTCAAAGAAACTAAGCAAGTCATCCAATATGTTCATAACAGAGTATATGGTGGTCACTTTAATAGAAGTGCCATCACTAAGAAACTCCTTCACATGGTATATTACTAGCCATCCATGGAAAAGGATGCCTATAATTACATTCAAAAAAGTGAAAAGTGTAAAAAATAGGATAATATTATCTATGCACCCTCGCAAGAGCTTCAATCCATAATATCTACTTGGCCCTTCTCCACTTGGCGTATGGATATCATTGGTAAGATAAATCCTATGTCATCCTGTGGACATAAATTTATCATTCCTACAACTGAATAATTCATAAAGTGGGTAGAGGCTATACCCTTACTACACCAAAAAAGAGCTTTAAAGGTGGTTGTAAACTACCCTTAAATACCTTTAAAAGTGGTTATTCAGGCATCATCTATGAGGGCATAATAAAAAGTTCATGATATAGGGATCACCCGCACCATTGATAAAATTGTTGCCATAGACCCAACAACAAAGGCTAGAAGTAGGATGATCTACACTCAATTTTGCATCAACGCCAACCTTGATTCTGAGTTTCCCACTCATGTAAAATTAATCTATGGTTTATACCACAAGTGCTAGGATCCTATATCGAATGCCATAACCAAGGCCATATGAGGTCCCAATGCCCCACTCTCAAGCATCTAAAGGAGACCTCAAAGAAATATTTTGGGTGCCCTAGGAACCATTTTTTTAGACCTCCTAAGTCCACCTATACTTTTCCCAAGAGTAACCACACCAGATTTGATGCTTCTTAGAGACATTCAGTTGCTTTCAACTACTTAGAGACCTCTGGTTTCTTGTAAGCAACATTACACTCTTAACAAAGGTAAGAAAATTACAACCCCCTCCAAAGAGAGCTCCTAAGATTAGGTATGCTCTATCTTCGATTTTCCTAATCACTTTGTATTTTTTTCTGAATATAATGATCTAGAACCATTTGACCGTGACCCAAAGACCATGATTACTTTCTCCCTCCCAGACTATCCCCACCCTATTCTTGATGACCTCCATCCCATCCCAATAGAGATCTAGATCCTCTTCCACTCATCCTCACCCGTACATCTCTGAAGGCTTCTCACATCCCCCACCCATGTGCACCCACACCAACCCTACTCCTAATGTCCTCCCACCTCCACCCCCGTACATATATAAACCCTCTTCCCATCCTCATCACCTTTCCATCCTTGAATGCTTATCCCATTCCCACCCAGTCACACCCACCTCAACCCCTCTGCTCTCCTCAACCTTTGAACTACTAAGTCTAACATCCCTATCCTCTCTAAGCCTAAGGTATTCCTATCCCCTTTAGCTCTTAGCCCCAAGCATACTAGAAGCTATAAAAAATCCCCCATTGATGTTAGAAGTGATAAGAAAATGGGGAGACCATCCATCAATGAGAAAATGAAGCAGAGCATTGAGGATGACATAGCGAATGGTTTCCAAACAACCCTCTTCTCATCCCTATCAGAGCAACTCATGGATAAAATAAAAATAACCAAAACCCCCTCACAACAAGGCAAATGTGGGAAAAAATCAACTAACAAGAAATAAAAATAAAATTCCTCTCATGGAATGTGAGAGGCCTCAATGACCCTACTAAGAAAAGACTAGTAGTCACCTTGAGGAAAGAAGTCAAACCCACCATTCTCATGCTTCAAGAAACCAAGCTTGATGAAAGTAACACTAAGAAAACTACAAGAATTATTTGGAAAAATAGTCATTTTATTGCCAACCTAGCTTGCGGTACAATAGGAGGACTGTTATGTCTATGGGATCCCAATAATATTGAAGGAAGACTCCTTTCATCCTTTGCTAAGGTCATAAATATTATGTTCTACAATAAAGAGCACAAAGTCAATTGGGTCCTATCAAATATTTATGTCCCAAATACTTTCCAAGGATGGATGGCATTTGGGAAAACCTCAAACATATGAGAAGCATCTTCTCAAGCCATCCTTGGATCCTTTCTAGAGACTTCAACTCCCCTATTTACCCTTTTGATAAAAGAGGAGGAAATGCCTTCTCCACCAATAATTATGAAGACTTTAATGGGTTTTTAAATTCTATAAAAATTATGGATGTCCATATTAAGGGATATCACTACACCTAGAGAAAAAAAAGGATTGGATCCCAACATATTCAAATTAGACTTGATAGATTCTTATTGTCCAAGGAAGCAATTCACTGGTTTGGGGATGCAACTCTCCAATACCTACCCAAAATTAGATTTGATCACAACCCCCTGGTCTTTGAAGGTCTTAACCAAAATCCTAGTTTTAAATCTCCCTTCAAGTTTGAAGCTATGTGGATCCATCACCCAAATCTTAGGAATCGTATCAACGAGTGGTGAAATCATCCCTTCTTAGGACCTATCACTCAAAATACCAACAAACTTTGTTTTATTAAAATCAATCTCAAGATGTGGAATAGGGAGATTTTGCTAACATTTTTTAAAATAAGTAATCTATAAAAGAAATACTATAGATAATCAAAAATAGTATCCAGTAAGGAACCATGGACAACAAAACCAGGGAAGAGGAATGAAAACTCCTAGCTAACTATCACAATATCCTTGACAAAGAAGAGACTTTCTGGAGGCAAAGTTCCAGGACATTATGGTTAAAAGAGGGAGATGAAAACACCAATTTATTTCATGCTACTACCATTAAGCACCGTAGTGCCAACATAATTAAAGAATTAATGAAAATTAATGATACTATCACTTCTAATGTCTAAGAGATAAGATATGAAGCAGTCAACCATTTCCAATCCTTTCTGTCCTCCCCTAACCTGATCCCCAACCACTCCCAACATCCCCTCCTCCACCACATCCCTAAATTCATATCCCCTAAGCCTAACCACCTCCTCCAACCATTTTATCTTGAAGAAATCAAGGATACCCTATTTTCTATGTAGCTTGACAAGGCTCCTGGTTTCGACGGCTACCCCCTTGCTTATTCCAATGATTATGGGATATTATGGGAAGAGATATCTATTTAGCTCTCCAATATGTCCAAATATCTCATATTATCCCCAAGGACATCAATTATACATTTCTATCCATCATTCCCAAGTGTGTTGATTGCAGAATGATCGCTAACTACCAGCCCATTAGCCTCTACAATGTCCTTTACAAAATACTAGCCAAAGTTTTGACCACCAAAATGAAGGAGGCTCCCCACCTCATCATTTATCCCTATCAGGGTAGATTTATCATTGATGGAGTGATCACCATTCATGAGCTCATGCACGCTGTCTCTTGTAGTTAAAATTTTAGATTTCTCCTTAAGCTCAATATGAACAAAGCTTTCAATAGGGTTACATGGGAATTCCTTTTTGCTATCCTCCTTAAGTTTGGATTTCACCCCCAATGGTTTGCCCTCATAAAATAATATATTTATTTTGTATGGTTTTCTATAATTGTCAATGGTTCAACCACCGGTTATTTTAAGAGTGCTAAAGGTCTTAGGCAAGGGGATCCATTGTCACCCTGCTTGTTCATAATCCTAGCCAAGTCCCTGGGGAGAAACCTTAAAAATGCCTACTCTCTCAAGGCTATTTAGGCATCAAACCCACCTCCCTTTTATGACCCATTATTCACCAATAATTTATTGATGATACCATCCTAGCAACTCTTGCCTCTGTAACTAAAGCCCAATCCTTCAAGATAATCCTTAATATTTATGAGCAGGCTACTGGTCAATCATTCAACTACAACAAAAGCAATTTTTTTATCAATACTCCCATTGCCCAACAACTAAAGATAGCCAGAATCCTCCACTGTACCATTGATAACCTCCCATATCCATACCTAGGCCTTCCCATCTTCACCGATATCCCTTCAGAAAGCATGTGGAACAATGTCATTAATAGACTCCTAAATAAGATGGCCGGATGGAAAGGAGCCTTCCTGAGCAAAGATGCCAAAGCTACCCCAGTTCATGCTTACCTCCAAAGCATACATGTATAATTTTTATCCATATTCAAAGCCCCTACTTCAATATGTGCTAAAATAAAGCAAATTCAAAAGAGGTTCCTTTGGTCTGGCCTTGATAACAAGAAAAAAGTTTCATCTAGTGGCATGGGATAAAGTTTGCATCCCCAAAGCTCAGGGAGGTCTTGGTTTCAAAAGGATTGATAAAATGAATTTAGCCCTCATTGCTAAGAAGGCTTGGAATATCTTCACTAATGTTGATGTTGAATGGGTCTCTATTATCATAAGGAAGTACCTCTAGAATCATAGTTTCCTAGATGAAGGCAACCCCTAGTCTGGCTCTATGTTTTGGAAGTATATCATCAAGACTAAGGACATCATCAAAAATAGATTTAGATGGTAACTCAAAAATGGTGACTCCATTTATTTATGGATTGATCCCTAGGTTTGTGACCACCATCTCATATCTGATCCCATCCTTGCCACCCTAAAACCCACGACTGACAAACTATTTAGCTCTAAGGTCTACCAATTTTTTATCCTTTCTCATGACTACTTATCCTGGAACCCCATTCCCTCTACCATCCTTACCAAAGAGCTTATCCCAAATACCAACTCCCTTACCACCATCCTCAACCATGGCATTATCCCCCACACTAACCCCCAAAATGTACTTCTTTGAAAGTTGTGCGATGATGATCTCTTCTCTATCAAATCTGCGTATCTATATCAGATTAATCCTCCCATTTGCTCAATCCTTGTAAAATTCATTTGGTTCAAGTGCATTACACCAAAAGTTGGTTTCTTTTCCTAGCTACTTGCTCAAAATAAAATCCTGACCATCGACA
The DNA here is from genome assembly GCA_028583015.1 of Wollemia nobilis. Classification (NCBI taxonomy): domain Eukaryota; kingdom Viridiplantae; phylum Streptophyta; class Pinopsida; order Araucariales; family Araucariaceae; genus Wollemia; species Wollemia nobilis. The sequence goes on from JAQPPZ010002554.1 coordinate 9,359,954, forward strand.
ACCTCATGATCAAAGAGGTTATGATTCCAAATCGATGTTACCTCTGCAATTCTGCTTGGGAATCCATCTACCACCTCTTCATGGATTACCCCTTCACTGAAGCTATTCTTTGTAGGATTATAATACTAACCATTAACCACTAATTAATCACTTACTATTATTTTACATGGACCATTGTGTCCTTTCACTCACAACCTTAGGGTAGATATATATTATTGTCCAATCATTCATTTGAAGTCATCCATGATGAAATAATATAATATTTTGTCAAATCCATTGGAGAGACCCCAATACCAATAAAAAAGTGATTCTATCCAAAGGTGATTCTCTTAGTTTTAGATTCATTTCATGCATCCAAATCCATTCACTCCATTTGTGTAATCTACTAGGACCTAGAGTCCTACCATATGGTATTAGAGCTTTGTTTCATAAAGGAAATTCACCATCATTTAGCACACTTTGTTACTCATCCTCTAGTTCATTTTGCAACCATCCAAGGAAAACACAACAGATCACTTCTGCTTCAATCTTGACAGTCATAAGTCAAGGTAGAAAGTTGTTTTTACATCAGTGTAGCGTGTGTGATGCTCAACTATTTTTGCAGAGCACAAGCGAGTTGCAGAACGTAAAATAATTGCCAACATTATTTCTCTACGATCTCAGGAAAATATGATAGAATATAATTTTTTTGGCTTTACCTACTTGCATTCACATCCAAGATAAGCTTTTGTTTATAAAATAATATCAGGAAACACATTTTGGTGACCAATTATAAAATTAAAAACCAACTGTAACACTTAGGTGACCAAACTATAAAAAAATATAAAGATCAACTCTTAATATGTCGTATTTGGTGATATTAACGAAGTTGTAGATCCTTAAAAATTTCCTTCAAATCACTATCGAGATTTGTAATCTCTCAGAGATTGAACAACAAAAGTAAAACGTAAAATTTTTCATCTTCTGTGCAAAACATCATTTTTTGATGAAGTACATAAAAATGTACGAAGAGAAATATAAAAAACTTAAAGTAAAAGCTAAAGTTTTTTATAATTTATGGTATCATATTTTTTTGCGATATCAAAGTATCATAGAAAAGCAAAGTGTGTTGAAGATGTAGGGATAATAATACCACATCAATGAGGAAGTAAGAAAATTATGGTTTAAAAGCTCTTGTGCTCACATGAGTTGTTGTGACTTTGGTCACACTCTCCTTGTCGCTGTCTAGCTATGCGCTTCCCTTCTCGCTACCCAACTACCTCATGCTCCATGCTTCCTCATTGTGACTCGCCTCACCCTCCATGCTAGACTCATACTTAGCCCTCCTCGCATTTTATGCTAGCTCCTATTCCAATGCTTACCACATGTCCTTACCCGCTCCACCTCATGATCCACGCTCCTTGTAATTTTCTCTCCGACCCTTGCCGTCCCTCTGACCCATTGCTTTGTTGCCACCCTTGCTAGCTTTCGCTCGACTGCTACTGACCCTTCTGCCCACTCACCTTGGTCAATGATGTTGGTAACATCACTTCTCGTTGGAGATATTGATTCAAAATTTCAAATAAAAAAACTGACCATTGAGGTCCACAAATAGTTGAGCAATGACAAAATTACATAAATTTTTGCAAAATTTTACCAAAAACATATCAACATTATGCCAAATTTTTATAAACTACAAATAAAATTAAAAATATAGCTTATATTTCGATGAAAATTTACAAATTGACCCTAAAATTATCAACGAAAGGAGATCACAGGACATTACCTTCAAGGAATTTATCCAGGAGTTTCGCCAATTGATGGACCAAATTACTGAACATTTTTTACCAAGGTAGGAATTTGACCTAATAAAGGAAGTTGATCCTTGTCAATCCATAACAAATGAAGATGAGGAATATGAGCAAGAAATGATCGAAACACCTGATCATAGCTAGGCAGACAATGAGGTCGATGTGCAAGAAGTGATCGATACACCCGAATAAGATGAGGTAATTGTGTCCAAAATTCCTGATGCACCTACTCACAACAATAAAGACATTGAGGTCAATATGCAAGAAGAGATCGCTACACCTGAATAGGATGAGGTAAACATACCCAAAGTGACCAATGATGACCAAACATACACTCTACAAGAACTAAACTCAAGTTCCTCCCCAATAGTGAGTTATCACCACATGGTCAAACCTATTCGAAAACAAGGCAGAAAGGTGACTACACACTCATTTTCCGTTGACTCTCCTAGGGAACACCAAAAAAATATAGACATGTTACCACCACTTTTTATGCATCATTATGAAATGTTTGAGGAACCCCAAGGGTTGCTCCCTACTATCATCACGATTATCCTAAGGACGCTTTTCTTATTCTTCCTAGAAACCCCCTACTAATGCTCTGACCCTCAAGATATCCCTGCATCCAAAAAAGTGACATTAAAATAGTACAAGAACTTGCAAAAATTCTACTTGGAAAACAAAGGACAAAGCTCCTCACTTTGATATTTGAGGACAAAGATCCTTTTAAGGAGGGTGGCATGTTAGGATTCTAATCCTAACCATTAACCACTAATTAATCACTTACTATTACTTTATATGGACCATTGTGTCCTTTCACTCACAACCTTAGGGTAGATATATATTATTTTCCAATCATTCATTTGAAGTCATCTAAGATGAAATAATATAATATTTAATCAAATCCATTGGAGGGACCCCCTATACCAATGCAATAGTGATTCTATCCAAAGGTGATTCTCTTAGTTTTAGATTCATTTCATGCATCCAAATCCATTCGCTCCATTTGTGCAATCTGCTAGGACCTAGAGTCCTACCATATCCTAAGTCTCCTCTTAAGCTCTTTCAACATTGCTTGGGTTTGGCCTCCCTCTTTGTCTGACCTCTTCACCTAGTGGCCTAACCCCTTCCACAACAATATAATCAAAGTCATGTGGTCCCTCTACCTCCACCACTTCCTTTGGTAGGTTTGGCTTGAGCACAAAAACCATGCCTTTGTTAATCTCTCCAGAGATCCTATCTTGGTGAGCAACAAAGTGCTCTATTTTTCTAGAAAAAATGGCAAAATCTTCCCCTGATCAAGAACCCTTGATCTTATAATCAAATCCATCATTTATTCCACCCTCAACCTACCCATGGAGTTAACTCTAACCCTGACACCCACCAATACTTGATCCAATGATTTTTGGATCTCTCCCCCAAAAGGTCAGCTTAAGCTCAACTTTGACAGATCATCCAAAGGAAATCCGAGAAGAGTTGGAGTAGGAGGAATTGTAAGAGACCATAATGGTAAGATTATTGTTGCATTTTCTGAAGACCTGGGCATCCAAACCAGCCATACAGTTGAAGCTAGAGCTCTCTATCGTGGGTTCTTAATTATCAGTGATCTTCAATGCAGACTAATTATGGAGGGTGACTCATTGAATATCATCAACTATTTTAAAAGCAACAAACCACCAAACTGGAGAGTCAACAACATTATTTTTGAAGTTAGAAGACTCCTTCAAGGCTACCCCACATCCATCATCCAACATATTTTTAGGGAACCCAACTGTGTGGCTGATTCATTGGCCAATTTTGGGCCTCATCAGCAACCCTTAAGTATTTTGTACAATAATTTTCCACAACCTCTTATCCATGCTACTACTCCTGATTGGTTTTTCAACCTACTCGACACCCTTAGTCAACCTTTACGTGGACCTATCCTAATACCTAATACAATGCTCCTTATTGCCTACCTCATTTTGTGTCTCACCCCTCCACCCTCCACCCTCCACCCCCTCCTTGGACCCTTCCATCCTACCCAACCTATTGTTGTATTTTTATGTCATCCCTTGCCCAACCACATCATCTCTGTCCATGTCATCACTAAAATGCCGCTTTCCTCTCATGTTTCTCGATGTCACTTAGCCCATTCACCAATCACCCACATTTTTCCTTTCCCTTCATTTTCCTGGTTGATTATCAAATGCCTTTCTTCCATTGGAGTAGTGAGTTGGATTTTCCTTCTTGGGATTCTTCACTGCCTTAGGGTTTGCTAGTTATTTTTCATGTGCCACCCTAGTTGGACATAATTTTCCTTCTAGGGCCTTCGATTACCAAAATTTTCCACTCGCTTATTTACCATGCTCAAAATGTTCCTCATCCCAGGGCACACATCCCAACCACCTCCAAATATTGAATGTGGCAATGAACCTACAATTTTATCAGCATGTAGAATAAGTGTACCTTTAAGTTAAACCTCCACCTTGATGTGCTTTGTCTCCTCTACTTCTTACCTTCTCCTAGCTAGCACTACAGTGCCCCCAATTTCCACCCATGTTCCACCATGGCCCTATAGAAACCTGACTCCCTCATCATCGACCCTCATGTAGAAGAGATTTTAAGCATACATGGATTTTACCTTTCTTGAAGATGTTCTCTAGTAATGATGAAATGACTAAGGAGATCATGGAGACATAGATAACAACAATGTCATAGTTCATGAGCTTTCAATTCTAGATTAATGTCTAGCTAATGGTAAAAGTGACCAGGTTTCTAATTTATGGTCAAGTGATTAAAAACAATAGCCATTCAATGGTGTTGGAAATGGAGAGCTTTGTAGATAAAGCTAAGGACCTTGTCATTGAGAATGGAGGAATTTTTAGAACTTTCCTTCCCACTCCCTAGGACCATGTCATGATTCCCATAATTCATTACCATCGATAAAATTGATAGCCCCCTCTGTAGCTTTTATATTACCTTTCTTAACCACATATGGGATATTAGGAAAGTCAATGTCCCTAACTACCTATTCAGATCCATCGAGCTTTCCATCACTAATTTTAAGAAGAGAAAATCCACTCAGATTATCCACAAAGGTCTCCACCTCATTCTCTACAAGCATGCTCTCAATGCCTTCACCAAGAAAGTGGTGGTTTTCGATAGTCAACACCCTTCCAATCCCATTGAGAGTCCCAACCATGGAACCCCTATCCAAGATATCCCAAGTGATGAAGAAGACCCTAAATTTGTCTCTCCCTCTTCCAAAAAATGCACTCTGGGAGATAAGAAAAAGGAGACCTCCCCTTATGCTGGATAAAATTTTAGTCATTGATCCTTTAGGAATGCCATGCATGCTAAGAGCCATGTGTCTTCCAAGATAATTCCCACCTCTGTTACCCCCAAGTTCTCACCTCGCATGAAGAAGTAGAAGACTTATGATCCCCTTTCAAAGGCCTCCACTGATGACACTCCTCCCATGGATTCAATTATCGAAGTAAATGTGACCCCCCCTGCAAATTCAAGCTAAAATTATGATCCCCTTTCAAAGGCCTCCACTGATGACACTCCTCCCATGGATTCAATGATCGAAGTAAATGTGACCCCCCCTGCAAATTCAAGCTAAAATTCTATGCTTAGTCAAATTTCCAAAACTATTATAAATATGACTGCTATTGTTGATGCTTCCAAAGTGGCCTGGACCCTCTATCAAAAAGTAGCAAAAGTTTTGGAAGAAATCCACAGCCATATGAAGAATGCAGGTGATGCTCCAAATGGAAACTCGAATGCAAAATCTAACACTGAAGAGTAATGGTGTCGTGCTCTATTTTTGTCGAGGTTTTCTCTATTGGTCTTGGTTGGGATATTTTTTTTGGGATGGTTTTGTTGGGATCATCCCATTGGGAATATTTTTAGTTTGTCTATTGTGACTATAAGCCCTTGTCTGTTAGCATTGTAATGTTGGTTTTGGTTAGATGACCTGTAACTTTTTGTAAAAGGTTTTGGGGCCCTTTCAAAACCCATTTGTTAATATAATCTACTTACAAAAAAAATACTTCCTTTCAAAGTTGTTGCTCAAGATAGAGTTATAATCACTAATAATGGACTTGAGTATGCCATGCAATTAAAAAATAATTTAGGAATATATTGGAAACCTTGTTGGTTAATAATGAATATTTTAGAATATAAAAATAAGCATAACTTAAAAAGAAAATACACCACCACAAAGATCACTATTTTTCCCTTAGATTTGGAAAGGCCTTAATAATATCCATGGAAATATGCTTTCATTGGTGATCAAGAATAGGAAAGGGTTTCAACAAATTAGGAGATTTAATGGTTTTTCCTTAGTGTACTGACATACTTAATATTAAATCATAAATGTATATACACTTAGTTTTAATACTTCTTAATAAAAATATTGATACACCTACTGGTGTAATTTTAATAATCCAAAATATCTAGCCAAGGAGATACATAAAATCCTTAGAGGATACTAGTATTAACAGTAAAATATGGAGGAAGAGCATTATGATCCTTATTACGAAAAACCCCATGATCCTATGAGAATAAGTAATAAAATAAAGAGATAGACTCCCCTTCACGAATAATGCTAGAAAACTTTGGGTAAAAAATCTAATCCTCTCAAAGTTGGGAAAGTCATTGTGAAAGAGGCCTAGAGATGTCATTCATAGTATTAGTCTTACCATATTTATGAGATATATCATAGACCACTCCATTAGACTTCCCCATATTTTACTCAATGGTAAAATTACACCCCAAAATTTTTTTCAACTATTTATTCTATTTTGGGAACGAGAGACATTTTTCTAGAAAATGCTTAAGCCTTCTATGGTTGGTCTTGGTGATGAAATATCACCTCAACAAAAAGGTTGTATTTCTAAATGACATGTATAATAACTAATATATCATTCTAATAAGTTGATCAACCTAAATTCTTCATGGTGAGTTGCATTCTTTCAAAGGCCAAGGAATATCCATGCTACATGCAAATAACTCTAATATATGTTCTTCAAGCATCATATTCAATAACAAAGGGTTTATTAGAATTAACAATGGCCAAAATAAGGGTGGCACACATAGCCTCCTTTAGGGTTTGTAAGGGTTGGGAATCCACTTTAGACTAAACAAGGGCATCATTATGAGCTAGAGTATTTAGAGGAATGATAATCATCCATGCGTGAGGATAAATTTCCTCTAGTACCTAGTGAGAACTAAATATTCATAGAGCTTTTGAGGAATTTAGGTAAGGGCAAATCTTGCATGGCTTTGATCTTGTTAGAATCCACATTTTTTTTTGGTAAGTAAATTTCTTCATTGATTACCAGGTTTTGCAGGTTAACCCAAAACCTGTTACAAAAGTTAGCCTTATGTTGATGCTATGGATCCTATTTATGCTAAGGATATTCTGCCCTCTCCTACTCCTGATATTCCTAACAACCCTTATCGGGAAGGCAAAGCAAACATGATCCAAATACCTGACAGGACCAACCAAGATGGGTAACTCGCTTTGATCATCATTATAAAAATGGAAAAAAGATATTAGTCATAGGAACCCAAAGGAATCCACCTTGACTACTTCCTGATATACTATATATCCTAAGTATTATACCTTATGGAACCCAAAGGAAAACTTGGAACTTTTGACAAAAAATATTTCCTTCTACAAGAAGTGGAGAACTTTATCCATATGAATGAAATGAGCTTTCCAAAAGTTGTAAACTAAGATATTATCAAATAAGACAAGTATAAATTTATGGAGAAAATGATGAGAGACAAATTTTATGAGTCTTTGTAAAGTGGAGGGATCATTCATAAGACCAAAGGGCATGAATAAAAACTCATATTACCCACATGCATATAGAACGTAGTCCTAGGGATATCCTCTTCTCTAACTCAAATTTTATGGAACCTAGAGTGCAAGTAAATTTTTATAAAGAATTTAGTAACACACGATTCATCCCATAAGTCATCTATAATAGAGATAATAAACTTATCTTTGATGATAATCTTTTTGAGAAGCCAAAAATTAGGATACATGCATCTAGAGTTGTCCTTATGTTGCACCATAACCACCAAAGATGAATAAGGAATGATGATCAAACAGATAATTACTTGCTTCAATATTTCTTGGACTAGCTTCTAAATGTCAAAATTTTGGGGTTGGGGATAGAAATAAAGATGAACATTTAGAGGATGAGTTCCCCACACTAGGTGGATGACATGATCATGTGTGCATTTTGGGGGAAGACTCATATTCTAGATGACCTAATAAAATATCTTACTTCATTAGAGATAGTATATTATGAAATTTTCAAGTTTACTCTAAGAATTCTTCTATGATAAATATTAACATTTAGAAATAATAAATGTGTCAATTGCACTAAATAATTTCTAATAATATGGAATTATTAATCTATTAAGATGTTTTTATAAAATCTATATCTCAAATTTTAGGAGATTATATAAGTTATTTTGAGGTATATTAAATACCTAAGAAGTTGAACATTGCAATAAGATGGATGCACTTCATTGATCATACCTTTGTGGAAATTCAAACCTATAAATTATTTTTTATTAAAAATTTTGATTCACTATTTATTAAAAAATACCTAGCTTCAAATAAAAATGTATTAAGGCATTGTATCATGTTTATGATAGACTCTCCTCCAACATGGTTATAAATAAGTCATCAACAAATGCATATTTAGGATATGTTTGAAATATTTTGCATAAATTTCCTTGAATAATATCTTATTTTGATTGATTACCTAATAAAAACTGAAGGGTACAACAATAAGAATACATAAGAAAAGGTCCACGGGATTTAAGTTCAAGTAGTGAGAATATTTGGATTAAAAAAACACACTAATTTTTAATTTGAATGGGTTTTGTGATTACAATTTTTGGTAATACTTCTATATGTGTGCATAGATGTAATTATAATATGGTTAGATGTAACATTGATGGGACTTATTTTAATACCATATAAATAATTAAAATTAATACATAAATAAAAAATCAATACATGCCTTTGTTGGATTGAGTGAAACATCCAAAAATAATCATATCTAATTCCATCAATGATTAGAAAAATAGATGTCTCTAAAAAGATTAATTGTAAAATTAAAATAGCACAAAATCTAAAGTACAAATTTAATAACATATTCAAGATGTTTTTCAAAACAAACTTTAATAAATATAATATCTTGGATGGACTAACAATCACATTCCATCCCTTCCTAAATAATAGTTAGATTATATAAAATAAATATCCTTTTATGAAGCATGTTCTTTAAGCATGAATTAAGAGCAAGGTCCTTTATTAAAATACTACAAGATACATAAAAAGTGGAATTGGATGATATATTTAAGTAGATCATGATCATTTTCATTCATTATAAAATTAGTATTTTGTTGTTGACAATACTATCAATATTTTTTCCTTTAAGAGTTATTTGTATACATTAAGAAGTTTTGGGATAAGTATATCTTACACAACCTTGTAAAAATCCCAATTCCATAAGTCTTAAGTGCTCTCTTTTTATACACATAATGCAAGGAAATTATAAGCTTGTGAAAAGTAATATGGTTTTCACCTATCTTAACATGGGATTGTAGAAGGCTATAAGCTCACAAGGAACAACACCATAACATTGCACAAAATGGATTATCATTTAGGAAAGTAATATTGGTATTCAAATACCATTTTTGATAGATTTAATCTACTAATATTTTCTACAAACTTGGGAATCACAAGAAACATAGGCTTTACTTTAGTTGTATGTCTCAACTTATTTACCTATAACTTTAAGGTTTAATATAATAAGAATTGCTCTAAATGGGACAAAAATATAGCAAATTACACCAATACACAATCAAACCAAAAAACATTCCTTTATACCTTTGATGTAGTATTGTCATTCCTCTTGATAGTGCATACAATATAATTATGCTCCAAATAATTTGTATTTAAAAAAAAATATATAAATAGGTAGTTGGAACAATTCGGTACAGTTACCAATCTAAAATACGTAGGGTGATGGTTATATATATAACACCCTCTATAAATTACATTAAATGATTAGTGAAAGTGAGTGAAACAAATAACATGAAAAACATAGTCTAGTCATTTACAAAACCTATTAGCTTCTTAAAAATTAGACCATGTAAACCAAAAATATGAGAAATCTCTATTATGAGATTTATAAGGGTCAAAAATATCTTAGAAGTTTTTATAGATATAAAAATGATATTTCTACACTATTATTGGAAAATAAATGTTTGTTATCCTTAATAGTCTTAATATTGTAAAATCCCGTATTTTTTTTTAATATGCCATAGGATTTTCAGCTTTCTACTATCCTAAAATAAAGCTCATTTAAGAGCATAATTGGATGAATAAATGTGCATGAGAAAAAATATATGGAGTTAAAAATTTAGTAAAGTTCAAACACATTAGTATGTTGTCTCCTATCTTAATTGAAGATATTGGATCTAGGGTATAAGTAATGCATCTATTCATGTTAGCTTATACCTTATAATAGTTGGGGATAAAAGTAAAATTAGAAGAAAATTATGTGTGGCATGTATATAATGAGAAGGCCATAAACTAACTCCTTGCAATAAAAAACTATTAAAGCTCCAATTGATTGGAAAATAAAACCAACAAAAAATATTTATAAGGCCTCCATGAGCATATAAAAATCCTATAAGAAACCATCCAGGTAAATTAATAATATGGAGGGTCATGTCCTCTATGGTATATTCAAATTTTTAGAGTTATTATTCAAAGATATTAATTTTCATGGATAAAATCCCTTACGATATATATTGCAAATCATTTTTTTTGGAAAAAATAATCCTAGAGCTAAACTCATCCTTTACTTTATAGTTTCTTTAGGAAGGAGTGAAAACCTAGTAAAAGTAGATTTTTTCTATCTCAAAAAGGGATGTTATCTTAAAATTAGTTTGTGATATAGATTTATTTTCCATATTGGATCACAAAATCCACCATGTGGTTGTAAGGTGTTAATTGCATGGTGATGGGAGCTCATCATATATACAAAACTAGTATAAATATAGAATCAAGAAAGGCTCTTATAATATAATTTTAAACATTTTACTTTCTTATGTATTTCTTGAATTAAATAATCATCTATCCATCCTTTGTACAAAACACATATTTGTTATCCTCTTATTATTTAGTGATTCAACCATAAATGGGTAATTATTTAACTTATGTTTAAAGACTTAGTGAGATTAGGTGTTTAAGAGCTTTATATAGAATACCATTTTATAAAATGATTCTACATAACTTGAATATTAATAGGTTCATAACTCTTAGGATTAAATTAACTTCAACACAAGTCCATTTCAAGGGATGAGTATATTTAACACTTGCTCTTGCTTATTGTATATTATAAAGTATAAGGGATGAACAATTTATTTAAAAAGTTCATAGAAATAGTTAAAGTAGAAAAACTCAACCCAGGGTTATGCATGAGGGTTCACCACCGAAATTTATTTATAAAAATAGGGCAAATAAGTTTTGAAACCAACGTGAATAGGGTCCAAAATCATGTAGAAGTCATGGCAAATTGCGTTTTGTTTCCAGTAAAAATTATAATAAAGGAAATTTTTTTTGTTCATATTTTTGATAAAATATTAAACAATAGCAAAAGACTACCAACAAGACAATTTAACTGCTATAGTGGAAAACTACCATTAGCATAACATTCAAATAGCTAAAACTATCGATAACATATCTAGTGTGTCACTGGTAGCCTATTGAGGTAACTGGCTTATGTATCGCACTGGTAGCCTTCGTAGGTTATCGATGTATCAGTGGCACCGATAGCATACAAAGGCTATTGGTATATGTGTGACATTGGTAGCTTTTAAAAGCTACTAGTGTATCAGTAGCACTGGCAGCATGCAGAGGTTATCAGTGTATATGTGGCACCGATAGCATCTAAAGGCTACCAATCTATGTGGAAGTTGTAGCCTCCACAAGCTACCATTGTATCAATGGAACTGGTAGCATATAGAGGCTACCAGCATATGTGTGGTACTAATAAATTTTGAATGCTACCAATATATCAGTGGTACCGATAGCATGTAGAGGCTACTGATATATTTGTGGCATTGATAGCCTCTATAGGCTATTGATGTAGCATTAGTACTGATAGTAGTAGAGGCTATTGGTGTATATGTGGTACCAGTAGCCTATGAAGGCTATCAGTGTTTCAATGGTGCTGGTAGCCTGTAGAGGCTATCGATATATATGTGGCACCAATAGCCAATATAGGCTATCAAAGTATGTGTAGGGCCGGTAACCTCTATAGGCTATTAGTGTATTAGTGGTGCTAGTAGTCTACAAATGCTAACTAATGTGTGCATGGGCTTGGTAGTTTGCATAAGCTACCATCCCAAAAGGAGTATTGACATCACCACGTGCCATCATCTAAATTAATTACGACACATGTTAGAATGAATGGATATAGATTATCTATAAAAGGCCAAAAATACTCTCATTTTCAATTTTGTTGTCATGTTCTCAGAGCCTTCTAGAGCCTACTAAATCCTTCCAAATCCTTCTAGAGAATACCAAATCCTTCCAACGCTAGATCTAATGTAGTAATGGCCACCTTAGCCTCCAATCCTACATAAAAATTTCAATTAAAGAACTAGTATTGCATAGCCATATCAGATATTCTCACCATGCCTAGATATGATCTTAAATGGATGATAAATGTGGGCCTTTTCGGGTTGGTGTCAATGCCATAATTCAACACAAAGATAAATTTGCTCTTGAAGATTGTCAGATGTTACAAGTCAATGACACATGTGTCTTCCAAATTGATGTTGACAACAATAGGACTCTATCATTCATAGTGAATCCTCTATGCATTGAGAGATTGACTTGGCTCCCACACATGGGTTGTCCAATAGTCACATCCAAGTTCTCTTTAACTGATAAAGAGAAAGAGTACCTCAAGATGAATTATGAACTATAATTAGATTCATTTTTAGGTACATATAGTTTTTTCTAATTATATGTTATTACTTTTAAGTTATTAATTTTATGTAAATTATTAATTTTATGTTCTTTTTTGTAGTTCATGCAAATCCATCCAAGAGGGGTCTCGCCTTGACACATGTTAACAACAAGTTCCTTTGGGCAGTGATTGAGTTCTTCCAAGCCCATATTATTTTGCAAGGAAGGTCAACAGATATTCCATTTTGGGCATTGGGGTACTTGGTTCGCTACCTCAGTTTTGAAAAGTTTGACTGGTAAACATACCTTTCGAACAAAAATAAAACTGAACTAAACATTGCCAAGTTAAACATTGGTGGTACTCTTTGTACCACCAATTTTCTTGTTGCATTTTACTATGGATGATTTTATAATGTTCAAAATTCCTTGGTTCCAGTGTCTCTCCACCCAAAACTAAGGTCACTTGGCTTGATAGATGAAAAGTTGTAGGTAAATTACAATTTTTAGTAAAAGTTATTTTTATTATTTTAAAAAATAATTTTTTACTAAATTAAATTTTGACTTATATGTGAATGCAAAAAAATCTTCTTCAATCTCATCTAAAATAGAGGCTGCAGTTAGGAGAATTCTTCCAGAGGCAACAACAGATGTTGAAGATCCATCAGAATCAAACCAACCCCTACATTTTTAGAGGTCTAAACATTTGAAGACCTTTGTGGTTGCATCTCCCGTTATTTGTTCATATGCATATCCTACTATTCATTCACATGCATCTCCTGCTCCTCATCTAGTTGCATCATCTACTCCTTCTCTAACTGCATCAAGAGTTACACGAAGAGTACATATATATCTTGATGAAGTTATCCAATAGGACCCCACAACATGTAATGTTTCTCTTTCATAACTTTAAGTGAAATTCACTGTTAATGTTATTTGATTCAAAAGTTTTAGATAATTTTCATTTTGGTTTATTTAATTTTTTACTTTTTATTTTTAGGGCAACAAAAAAATAATCCAACAAAGTTAAGATTGGCATATTTTTTTTGGCATTTATCAATAGATTTACTAATTTTATTTTTAGGGGCATTGGTTCAAGCACCTCATCATAGAAAGTGAATTATGCCCCCATTGCCTCCACCATGATCACAACCAAATATGAGGGGCCAGTGTATGACTGTAAAATATTTATTTGTCATAAGGAGTTGACGAATAATGTAAACCCCGACTCTTTTAGGCCTTATCTAACTTTTGATTGGAAATATTTCAAATAGAAATTGTTTGATAGAAATGGAGGAACCACCTCTTGAAGACAATTATATTTTTCAAGGTAGCATTCTACAACATTTCAAAGCTTTTAACATGCTACAAAGATCAAAATAGCAAACAAAGGTTGTAGAGGTACCAAAAATTGGTAGGAGCTCCCCTCATCATATCGATGGTGTTGTTCCTCTTTCTGATGATGAAAAGTTAGAATTTTCATCAAATATACATTTGTTTTATAGTACTAAGACCACCATAAAAGACTTGATCCTGGATAATTTGTCTGAATTGATAGACTGGGAGTATTGTGAAAAAATTCTAATTGAAGAAATAAGTGCACGATACAAAAATTTTGATAGAAGAGAGAATTTATTTTCTTTGGTTGAACATGAACTTGAAAAGCTTAATGCTTTGTTAAATCAAGCTAAATATAGCAATTTTAAGACTAAAAATTTATATGATGATGAAATTTTAGATATTATTTTGAATAGATTAGAGAATCTAAATACTGAAGCGCAAGCCTATTACAATCAATGGGCTAAAGATAAGAAAAAGGTTCAAGTTGCAAAGGTAGCAAAAGTAAGAGTAGAGGTAAGTTATAGTAATTATTTTTTATCATTTTATTTATTTGTAATAATATTTGAAACTAATAATTTTTACTTTTCTATTTTGTAGTCAAATTTGAGAATTTGAAGAATCAAGTAGAAATTTTGAATGTGTTTTTGGTGATGGCGAAGAAGAATCTACTTATCACCGTGAAGCTAAAAGAGATATTAGGTAAAGTAATTATAGAGAATAATTGTTTTAGGAGGATTGTTATAGAAAGTAAAATGGATCCAAAGTTTTTGCTAAAGTTCAAAGAAAAAGAATTAGCCTCAGCCTATAAATAAGACCCTTCTAAGGATGAAAGGACATTGATAAAGAGATTGGAGGAAACAAAGGAGAACTTGATAAAATATGGTGCAATAATAGTAATTTCTATGCAACAGTCTAATGTGCCATATCAGAGCTTCGAGAAGCTTCTAAATATCCTCCATTAATGACATTCGATCCTCCTTTAGAGATAGTTTTTGCATATCCTGAACATCCATTAGAGACAACAACTAGTTCGGGCCATGTAGCAAAACAGTGACTAAGTGGACTTATAGTTCACTAATTGTTTAAGAATTCTGTAATGAGGTGTTATTTCTATTAATGAAAAATGCTTTTTCAAATATGATGATATTTTTCATTTTTATATAATGTTGAATGATCGGTACTTTCTAAATTAATGTTAAATGATTTATATAATCAATCAAACTTGCTTCCTATTCTATTTATTGATATTTTCTAAAGTAATATTGAATGATTTATTTATTTATACTCAAACTTGCATTGTTATTTAATCATAAAATAAGTTTAACAAGTAAATAACCAGTATTTACAATGCTCAATCATCGAAATAAAATTCTATCAAATTTAATAAAAAAAAGTCTACATGAAGGCTATGATATAAGTTACACCATTTCACAAAGAACACACTAATATACAATGTAAAAATCAACATTTCATAAAAATTCACCAACATAATTTTTGATAAAATCAATATTCCATAAAAAATCATTATTTCCAAAATATAAGTATTTACAATAACAAATCAAAATGGTGGAAGCTAAAACAAACACTTCTCAATCCCTATTAAATCAATAGTATGCAAAGATAAATGTTGTGGCTCTGTACTTTGATCAATGCAGTTATCATTATCCTTGTCATATTGGATATTAGTGATACCTCTTCTATTTACAAGATATTTCCAGTATGCTAATGCTCTTTCGTAAGGAAAATTGTCCACTTCATATGTTGTCACACATATTCTCAAACAATGTTCTAAATTATTATCCAACCTATTATGAACTTTAGATTTCACAAAATATAATGCACTAAGCACCCTTTCATCTTCTACTGATCCCAAAATCATTTTTTGACATAATTCATATAAGCAAAAATATTCACTTATGGTATACTGCAAAACACTACTAGGATACAATTTTTTCCACAAGCATGTAATTGAACCTGCTTCATATAGATTAGTCAAATAAGAAATTTTATCAACAATTTCTGATCCAAAATGAATTGATTGATTTGTCAAATTTTATTAATTGAGAATACCATTGATCTTTATACCATTAACTTCCAAATGTTTTGAAAAATGTGTAATAATGGTACACATATATTTAATGAACAATTCATTTGTAATATTTTGGTCAATACATGGATCCCAAAACATTCGGTTAACCACAACCATGGCCTAAAGAAACTTGTCTCTTTAAAAATGGTCTCTTATTTCTTTTGCCAATGTTTTTGCTATTCTTCTCATTTTAATCCTTGTATCTTGTATAACTACATCAAATTTGCTATGTGTTATGGATAGTTGTTCAATATTATTTGTAGCTATTCCCATTCACTTTTCAAAATAATATAATGGTATCTCTTTTCTATTCACTTGAATACAAAGATGATTGCTGATGTTGAACTTCAAAAACTATTTGAATCATTGATGTTTGTAAGAGTTCTCCAACCATCAAACACAAGATCCATATAACTTAAAGTGGACAAATATAAATTATTATTATTATTATTATTTTTTAATTTACATGGTGGAATTGGTAGCCACCACAAATCCGGGCAGGCTGTCCAGCTTTTTATGGTCGCCACAGTATTCTGCGTTGTTCGCCCTAGAATACGCCACACAGATCTTCGTGCAGTCCGCCCCTATAACCACCATGCCACAATCATTTTAAACCTTTTACGCCGCTAAAAGCACCAGGAAAGGGACAAGCGTTCAGTCCGACGAGGCGCGAGATTTGAACCTTGGACCTCCGCACCCCTTATGGGGTTTACAAATATAAATTATTAATACGTATACATAATTGTTTTCTAATCCTGATAAAATCAACAATATAAATTGATCTTTCCTTGGTAATTTTTGTCAAAGTATTCATTTCATGCAACATTGGAAGAATACCACATAAAGTGAGAAGTGTCTCCAAGTCCATCATTTGGTATAACAAATATTTTGCCTTATCAACTACCATCCTATTAGCATCCATAAAACCTACTAAGAATTGATATTATTTGAAAACTCTACATGTAGGTTGGAAAAGTAAAATTCATATAGTATCTACATATTTTAACAACTTTTTACCTTCAGTAGTTCCAAGTGCAAACATTTGAATCTTTGCAAATATCTTCGAAGTGTATGAAAAATAAGCATGTATTTCACAAACGAGTTCTTCAACTTTAGCAACATTTTCAAATATGCTCACAATTTTGTATGCAAGATTCATTTTGTGAGCCATGCAATGAATGGGGATCAAATATGGGGTAATTATTGTCTGTAGTCGAACACAAAATCAATTCCTTTATAGCAACACCATCATATCCAATACATATTAATTTATTAGCTATTGTTGTATCATCCATTTTTGCAATTTCTTTTAAGTTTGTGACAACAACATTGTAAATATTTTTTGCATTACAATTTTCCATCATTTTATGTAATACTAGCAAATGAAATCTCCTTACATGATTCTTAAATGTGTAAACATGCATACAAATCCAAGATGTGTTGCTAACAATAGTTACTTCACCAATTGAAAGTGAATTAAATTTTGCATTGTTAACTTTCTCTCTCAAGTCATCTTTCTCAATGGAAGAGAGACATTTTACCATTTCCCAATCACTTTGATATGACCAATGGGCACAAGGAAGATTTTCTATATCAGTAAGCTAAAACAGCTGCTTATAGTCAATAAAATTAGACATTGGCCTTCCCTTAAGAATAGTATATATGACAAAAAACTATAAACGTTCGACATTAAAGTTGTTTTATGATTTTTTTTAAATTGTGCTACAATCGTTCCACCTTTCTAAACAGTTTTTTTTTTTTGTTGTTTCATCTCTCTATCATAGTATTCTATATATCTGACATGAATGCATTCCGATACATTATTATAGCTAATTGTTTTCTTAACTGTTCCATAAATTTATTTTTTTGTCACAAAATTTCCTACAATGTTTTTCTATTGTATCCAACTTAAGTTGTATTTTGTGATCCTTCCCTAGTTTCCAACTACAAATTTAACATCTACATTCTGTTGGTATATTATTGTTGTTCTCTAACTGCACTATCTCAATAAATGGATATTTGGATTACCATTCAAGCTGAAATGTCCTTCCAATAGTCCACCTAGTTAACTTTCTATGTTTAAATTTTTTAGTAGAAGATTCTCTTGAAGTTAGTATTTGGTTAGAATGGTCAATTTATTTCTCGATTGGTGTTCCATATTGAGTATTATATTCAAGTTGTTGAATTTCATTGTTAATAAAATTGTTAGATTGAGGTATCTCTTCCTCAAAAACATATTTAAGTGGAGGCATGTCAAGGTCAATTGGGTATTCTACATACAAAAGGGTTCTACATCATTTTTTGAAAGTACATAAAAAATTACTCTTTTGTAGAAAAGATAGATATGTATCTTGAAGGTTTACAAATGTTGATGGCTCCCTGGATTTGGATATTTGGCTAAAGTATTTTAGGATAGTTTTTATTTCAAAATATTTTACTTGCTTACTTATATTTGGTGTAAGTGCCATTACATCTATATAGGAAAATGTGTTTCATGTTTCCTTGAGTGCCCTTTTTCCTTGACTGTTCTAAATGGGGTTTTTCAGACCTTCAATATTTCTTGGGTTAAACCAACCACCATACTTGATTTGTTCATCCAGTGGCCTTGCCCCTTTTCAATCCAAAGACTTAGATACATGTGGAAATTTTTTCTCAATCACTATCTTTGGCAGGTGTGGTTAGAAAGGAACCATAGAGTCTTTAATGATTCTATCCATGATCATCAAACTATCATTGCCAGGATCCTATCCTTTGCCAATGAGAATGTGAACCTTATCCCTTTTGATAGCTGTAAACCTCATCTGCAGGAGACCATGATTGCTCAATATTTAAGCTTAACCTTTTTAGATGAGTCTGTGCCTAGGGTAGTCAACCCCAGAGCCAATGTTAAGTGGTTCCCACCTCCTACGGGTTGGTTTAAGCTTAATTTTTATGGAGCGGCTAAGGACAATCCTGGCAGAGCAGGCACTGACAACATTGTGCGAGATCATAATGGGAATATGATGCTTGTATTTTTTGAATATTTGGGAATAAGGACGAATAACTAAGCTGAATCTAGAGCTATGTGGAGAGGCCTTCAAATGAATCAAGACTTAGAAGGCAATTTGATCATAGAAGGAGACTCTATGCATGTTATAAATCTCCTCAATAATTGGAAAACACCTCCTTGGGGGATTAAAACAATTGTTGAAGATGCTAAGATCTATTTCCAGGGAAGACAGGATAGAAAAGCCCAACATGTCTTTTGGGAAGCTAAAAACTTTGCTAATAAGCTGGCCAATTTGGGTGTCGATGGTGATGAAATTTTCAAACGGGAGCACATTGTCCTGAGTGAAGTAGAGGAGCTTATTCAATAAGAAATACAAGAATGATAGTCAAATTTACCAACAGGGAAGGCACTATAAGTTCGAAGGCTATGAGTGTTCTCGTCTCTTTTTGAAATGGACTCACAATAAAAATTATCCGAGCTGTCAGTATTGGTGGATGTTTCTTGGAAATACCACAAAGAATAATGGGGACAGTCACATGTCAGATAGCATGGCTCCTAGTCATCTTAGTAATTTGAGGTTGGTTGATAATCACAGGGCTGGAAATAAATGGTAATATAAGACTTCAAACCAGAGCCATGTGGACCACAAGATAGCCACCACCATAAATCTAGCTAGCAGGTTCACTTCTCCAAGGATGATTGGCCAAGATGGGATGTGGTCCCAAAGCATGTCATATATAGAAGAAAACAATTACCAAAGAATTATTAATAGTAACTATCAATACAAAGCTTGTGGGAGTTTTTTTTAGTACTCTACTATGTGTGTCTACAAATTTTTGTTTCTCCACTGTTTCAAGGAAGGAATCTGTGTCTGTTTATTTTTTTGTAATTATGATGCAAGTGTGTTTTCTCAAGGTATACCCAAAATGTTGTATGGGAAGTTTATTTTTGATAACCGGCTATGTGCCTTACCGGATGTAATGGCTTTGGTGACATGTAGATTTTACATATATATGATCCTTAGTAAGGACATTTTCATCAACAACCTTGGGCTGATTTTTGTAAAACGTTTTGGGTCAACCTGTAAAACCCAGTATTAATGCTATAGTATCTTATCTACCAAAAAAAAAAAATTTTGAATCCCAAATAACTTTAAGCTTTGGGTATTGTACACAACTCTTATAATTGATAATCATTGAACAATTTCTTATAATGTAATTCCCTTATTGTATAGATGTTATTACAACCAACTAGATTTAACCCAAGTTCCAACTAATTGCAACATTTTATTATTCACAACATGAAAGATCACACTAGGAAAGAACTAAGATGTTTGAGGAAGACAAGTGGTTTAGTAATAGTCTATATGCTACTTAATTCCAAAAATCAAGAGATATGAGGGCTCGCACAACCTTCCATTGCATTCTACACCTTGCATTCCAAAAATCTATTATTTAATGCTACTTCATAGTATCAGTGAATGTGCTAAGAGAATGAAACAATCCATTCATACAATGGTAGTCCCTATAGGCTACCAACTTAACATGACATCGGTAGTAATTATAGGTTACCAACATATTGTGGTATTGATAGTTTGTAGAGAGTATCGATACCAGTATTATGCACTAGTAGACTTTGAAGGCTATCGATACCATGATACATTAGTAGCGTACATGGACTATTGGTGCCATGATATACCAATAGTCTCTACAGGATACTAATGCCATAATACAAAAGTATCCTACAAAGACTACTAACGTATCATGGCATTGATAGTTCGTGCATTCTACCAATGTATCATAACACATGTAGCCTATAGATACTACTAGTATATCATGATGCTATACTCTCTTTAGGCTATCGTTGTCACCATATATCGATAGCCTACATAGAATACCAACGTATGGTGGTGGTACTGTTAGTCTTTGCAAGCTACTAGTATATCATGAATACAATAGCCCGAGAGGCCACTGACTCCCTCAATGTTGCCTAGAAACTATAAGATCCCAATTTAAGCACTCTACATTAGGTGAATACAAACTAAAATCATTATTCCAAAATTGCTATGGAAAATGAATGTTAACTACCTAAATTTTCTCTACTTTGGGTAGGCACCAACTGCTATGGGTAGGCATCACAGGTTGTTTTTTGATGTTTCAAATAGTTTTTTGGAGCTAGAGATGGTTTTTCACTACTTCAAATCTTTTTTGCCATTGTAGAGTTTTTGATATTACAAGTCATTTTTTAGGTATATGAGTATCAATGTCATGTTAGGTATATATATGGTGTTATAAAAGGTGAATTTGGCAGGAACAATAAAATTATTTATAATTTGAAGGTGAAAGGGTCCTTGGATTTGAGCGAAAGTGGTTGGCTAATTAAAATAAAAATAGAAAAATTATTATCATGACTGTAGATTGCAAATTTTGGGTGGATGGGTCCTAGTGAAAGGTCTTGAGGTTAGCCAATTTCAAATTTTTGAAAATCCTAATTTTCATGAATTAACGATGATTTGCTGCTATGCATAATCATGACTCAACCTAGACTCATACTTTAACACCTATCATTTCTAGAATAATTTTTTTCAAAGATAATGCAAAAAAAAGGAACTATGTTTTTCCATGTTATAAATGTAAAATAAAAGTGCATAAAATTTTACTTTGAAATCAACTAGACAAGCTGATGCAGGAGCATCCGGTGGTGGCAGAGCAATCTTGCATCATCCAAAAAAAAAAAAATTTAAGTGTTGGCAAGGGGAAAAGTTGTCGCGATATCGCGATAGAAAATGTGTCGCGATATCGCGACACATTTGGAGAAGAGGAGCCAAGGGGAGAAGCTGTCGCGATATCGTGACAGAAAATGTGTCACGATATCGTGACACATTTGGAGAAGAGGAGCCAGCGGGGAGAAGTTGTCGCGATATCACGACAGAAAATGTGTCGCGATATCGCGACACATTTGGAGAAAAGAAACCAGCGGGAGAAGCTGGCGCGATATCGCGACACAAAATGGAGAATGAAGCTAGCAGGGAGAACTATCGCGATATCGCGACGGGTTTCATAGGAGAGGCAAGGATGTCAAAGATGTCACGATTTCGTGACATGTCACGGTTTCATGACCCGAAGGCAGAAGACAAGTACGGAAGGCAAAGATGTCACGATTTCGTGACATGTCACGGTTTCGTGACCCGAAGGCAGAAGACAAGTACGGAAGGCAAAGATGTCATGATTTCATGACATGTCGTGGTTTCGTGACCCGAAGGCAGAAGACAAGTACGAAAGGCAAAGATGTCATGATTTTGTGACATGTCACGGTTTCGTGACCCGAAGGCAGAAGACAAGTATGGAAGGCAAAGATGTCACGATTTCGTGACATGTCATGGTTTCGTGACCCGAAGACAGAAGGAGAGTACGAAAGGCCAAGATGTCATGATTTCGTGACATGTCACGGTTTCGTGACCCGAAGATAGAAGGAGAGAACGGAAGGCCAAGATGTCACGATTTCATGACATGTCACAGTTTCACGAAGGCAGAAGGCAAGTACGGAAGGCCAAGATGTCATGATTTCACATGTCATGGTTTCACGACCCGAAGGAGAGAATAGAGGCCGAATGCCAAAATGTCATGATATCATGACAGATCGTTCATGACTCCAGATGGGCAGGCGGTTGCAGAGGTCATTGTAGAAGGGCACGTGGCAGAAAAATATAGGTGGCTACAGAGCACTCCTGTGAATGATGACTCAAAGGGTCGATGGGCAGGTGGCTACAGAGCACTCCGCCATTCTATGCAATGATGGTCCAAGGCACCTGGCAATAGGATGCAGGTGGCGATAGAACATTCATGCGGGCGGTTACAAAAAACTTCGCAGTCTGTGTAATGATGTCCGAAGGGGGTCGGGTCCGCTATAAGAGGCAGTTCATACATTGTAAGGGGGGTTGGCCATTTTTAACTTCTGTAATTCGGATTTTGAAAGCTTTGAATAAAATATTGGTGGTTTCTCTACTTGTAATTTCAGTCCTGCGTCAAGTGGTATCAGAGCCAGAAGGTTCTGAGCGCACGAACAGATCGCTAGCCATGAGGCAGTTTGCGCCAGGATCTATGGTTGGGGGTTGTGAGAAAGTGAGCAAGATGCCTCCATGAAGAAACCATGGTGGTGCAAGGAATATGGTGCCAGAGGTCAATTTTAGAGCTTTGCAGAGGCAAGTGCAAGCCCTGCAGGAGGAATGGAGAAGAGGAGTTGAGCCAAGAAGAGAAGACCATAGTGAAGATGAAGCTTGGGAAGCCGAGGGTCCATCTGATGAGGAAGAAGCATTGGATCCAGTAGAAGCTAGGTTGTATAGGGCCATATCCTAGATCGAGAAGAAGCCGAAGTTTGACGTCTCCACATATTCTGGGAATCTCAACCCCGAGGAGTTGATAGATTGGATCAACGACATGGAGGAATATTTTGAGTATGAGGAGATCTCAGATCCAAATCGGATCAGGTTCACAAAAACAAAGTTGAAGGGACATGCTAGCATCTGGTGGAAAGGAGTACAACTGGAAAGGAACAGGAGGGGAAAAGAAAAGATCACCAGGTGGGATCGGATGGTTGAGAAATTGAAGAGGCAATTCATCCCCACAGATTATGAGTTGGATCTATTGAGGAGGATGCAGAGTCTAAGGCAGGCGAGTAAATCTGTCAAAGAGTACACGGAGGAGTTCTACCAGATCTCAATTCGAACCGGCCATTCTGAGGCGAATAAGGAGAAGGTCGCCCGCTACATCAATGGATTGAGAACCATCATTCAAGAAGAGCTGAGTCTGGTTCGGATGAGCACGGTTGAGGATGCATACCAGTTTGCCCTAAAAGTGGAAGAGAAACTGAATAGGAGGTTTGAGGGTAAGCAGAGAGGAAAGGATCATGGTGGGAGAGCTGGTGGAAGGACCAGTGGAGGAAGATATAGAGATCTAAAGAAGACTGGTGAAACAAGCAGTAGCCAGGACCAAAAAGAAGAGAAAGAGGAGAATACCCACCGCCCATGCAATCAGAACAATAGCTACCCGAGAGGAAGAGGTAGGCCTGGGCATGGGTATGGGAGAGGGGTATTTCATGGAACCTGCTACAATTGCGGGGAAGAAGGGCATCGGGCATACAACTATCCACAGCGCCAAGAGAGGCCAAATCGGAGACCTGAGGGTCAGGCCAGGGCTGCTGTAGCAGATGAAGGTGTCAAATTTGAGCACTCTGAGGAGGCAGAACGAGGAGAAGCGATGGTCATAAGGAGAGTCTTGTTGAATGAGGAAAAGGAGCCAGACCAGAGGAACAACCTGTTCCGCACGAGATGCAAATGTTCAGGCAAGGTCTGTAACATCATTATTGACAATGGTAGTACTGATAACTTGGTCTCTGAGGAGATGGTTGCCAAGTTACAATTAGAGAGAAGAAGACACCCGCATCCATATCGGATTGCGTGGTTACAGAAGGACCATAGGGTTTTGGTCAATGAGCAATGCCTGGTGAAATTTAACATTGGGACTTACCGTGATGAGGTCCTGTGTGACATCCTGCCTATGGATGCATGTCACATGTTGCTTGGGAGACCATGGCAGTTTGATCAGAGTGCAGTACATGATGGTCGAGCCAACACGTATTCCTTGTCGAAGAATGGAGTTCGCCATAAGTTGAAACCCCTGAAGGAGGCGGACGAAAAGGTATGTAGCAGTGCTCGAATCTATCTAGTTGATGGAAGAAGATTTTTAGATGGTCTAAAGCCAGATCATATGTGCTATGCAATAATCCCTAGGGTTAGGGAAAAGGAATGCGAGGATACCCCAGTAGAAGTCATGGGCCTGTTAGAAGAATTTCCAGATATCATATCAGATAATGTACCTGAGGGTTTACCACCTGTAAGGAAGATCAGTCACCATATAGACTTGGTACCAGGGTCTAGCTTGCCCAATAAGGCCGCACATAGAATGACTCCTATGGAAACTGAGGAGCTGAATAGGCAAGTTCAAGAGTTGCTAAAGAAGGGGTTGATTCGGGAGAGTCTTAGCCCGTGTGCAGTACCTGCAGTACTAGCACCCAAGAAATATGGAGAGTGGAGAATGTGCACAAACTCTCGGGCAATTAACAAGATCACTATAAAATATAGATTTCCATTGCCAAGGATGGATGACATTATGGACTGTTTGAGTGGAGCTGAGTACTTCACGAAGATTGATCTGAAGAGTGGTTATCATCAGATCCATGTCGGAGAAGGGGATGAGTGGAAGACAACCTTCAAAACCGAGAGAGGGTTTGTATGAGTGGTTGGTCATGCCATTTGGGCTAACCAATGCACCAAGTACATTCATGCGGCTGATGAATGAAGTATTGAAAGAATTTTTAGGCAAATTTGTCATTGTCTACTTGGATGATATCTTGATATTTAGTAGAACCCTGGAGGAACACCTGATGCATATCAGGAGGGTTTTTGAGAAGCTACGGGAGGAGCAGTTGCTGATAAATCTGAAGAAGTGTAACTTCATGAAAAGGGAGTTAGTATACCTAGGATTTGTCATCTCAGTAGACGGTCTAAAAATGGACCCAAAAAAGGTGAGGGCTATCATAGAATGGCCTGCTCCAAGAAGCGTGACTGAGGTAAGATCGTTTCATGGTCTAGCCAGTTTTTACAAAAAATTCATTAGAAATTTTAGCAGTATTTGTGCATCCCTTACGGAGACAATGAGGGGGAATAAGAAGGAATTTAAGTGGACAACCGGAGCAGACAAGAGCTTTGCTATGTTAAAGAAGAAGGTCACAGAGCAACCTGTCTTAGCACTTCCAGATTTTAATAAGGTATTTCAGGTAGACTGTGATGCTAGTGGTAGTGCCATAGGGGCTGTATTGAGTCAAGAGGGTAAGCCTGTCGCTTATTTTAGTGAGAAACTCAATGATGCCAGGAAGAAGTATTCAGTGTATGATCAGGAGTTCTATGCTATAGTTCAGGCTCTGAAGAAATGGAGGCATTATTTGTTGCCAAAGGAGTTTGTTCTATATACTGATCATCAGGCACTACAGTATATTAATAGTCAAGGAAAGCTAAATCAGAGGCACCTGAAGTGGGTTGAGTTCCTACAGAGCTATACCTTTGTGCTGAAGCATCGGAGCGGAAAGTCCAACAGAGTTGCGGATGCCTTAAGTAGGAGGCAATGTTTATTGATGGAAATGAAGGTGGAAGTTGTAGGGTTTGCTGAACTTAAGGGTTTGTACCCTACAGATCCTGACTTCGCAGAAGCTTGGAAGGCCTGTTCTGCGCCTGTTACTTTAGACAGGACTAAGTGGTTGAATTTTTTGATCCAAGATGGAATGTTGTTCAGGGGAAACCAATTATGCATTCCAAGGAGTTCAATGAGGGAGAATCTGGTCAAGGAAAAACATAGTGGAGGGTTGGCTGGACACTTTGGTCGAGACAAGACCATTTCCCTTGTTAATGAAAACTACTACTGGCTGCAATTGCAACAAGATGTGACAAAATTCATGCAAAGTTGTAGGATATGCCAGATGGCGAAAGGTGTGAGGCAGCATACTGGCTTATATCAACCACTACCTATACCCGAAAGGCCATGGGAGGACATCAGTATGGATTTTGTTCTTGGTTTACCCAGGACGCAGAGGGGAAACGACTCCATACTTGTGGTGGTTGACAGGTTTTCAAAAATGGCTCATTTTATCCCCTGCCAGAAAACTAGTGATGCGGTCCATGTGGCAGGCTTATTTTTCAAAGAAGTGGTACGACTTCATGGTCTACCAAAGAGTATTGTGTCGGACAGGGATACCAAGTTTGTTGGGTATTTCTAGAGAACCCTATGGAAGAAACTGAAGATGGATTTGAAATTTAGTTCTGCATACCACCCACAGACAGATGGCCAAACAGAGGTGGTAAATAGAAGTTTGGGCAATCTATTGAGATGCTTGATAGGAGACAAGCCCAAGGGATGGGATTTAGTTTTGCCATAGGCAGAATTTGCATACAACAATTCTGTCAATAGGAGTACCAACAAATCTCCATTCCAGATAATTTATGGGAGCAGCCCAAGAAATGCTTCTGAGTTGAGGAGGATGGATACAAGAGAAAAGTGTAGTGCTGAGGCTGAAGACTTTGTAGAGCACCTAAAAAGCTTGCATGAAGAGGTGACGAAGCAGATCACTAAGATGAATACTCAATATAAGACCAGGGCAGACCAGAAGCGCCGGTCTAAAGAATTTGAAGTGGGAGATGCCGTCATGGTCCATCTGAGAAGAGAAAGATTTCCTGCCAAGACCTATAACAAGCTGAAGATGAAGAAGTTTGGGCCATGCAAAATCATTGGAAAATGGGATTCGGGCAATGCATATGAGGTGGAGTTGCCGAGTGAACTTAACATCTCACCCATTTTTAACATTTCGGATTTGGTCGAGTATCATGAAGGAGGTAGCAGTGAGACCCCAAGTCCGGATTTGTGGAGCATTCCAGCAGCCACCCCAGTCACAGACGAGATAGAAGAAGTCCTTGACATGCGTGAAGGCCGAAGTACTAGGAATAGGCGATATTCTAAATATTTGGTCAAGTGGAAGGGCAGACCCGTAGAAGATGCGACTTGGTTGTCGAAGGCAGAGGTTGACCGCCTGGGTCTACCTCACATAGAACAGAAGTGAAGGTCACTTCTCAATTCACCCCGGGTGTCTGATGCAGGAGCATCTGGTGGTGGCAGAGCAATCTTGCATCATCAAAAAAAAAAAAAAATTTAAGTGTTGGCAAGGGGAAAAGCTGTCGTGATATCATGACAGAAAATGTGTCGCGATATCGCGACACATTTGGAGAAGAGGAGCCAAGGGGGAGAAGCTGTCGCGATATCGTGACAAAAAATGTGTCACGATATCGCGACACATTTGGAGAAAAGGAGCCAGCGGGAAGAAGCTGTCGCGATATCGCGACAGAAAATGTGTCGTGATATCGCGACACATTTGGAGAAAAGAAACCAACGGAAAATGTGGCGCGATATCGTGACACAAAATGGAGAATGAAGCTAGCAGGGAGAACTATCGCGATATCGTGATGGGTTTCATAGGAGAGGCAAGGATGTCAAAGATGTCACGATTTCATGACATGTCGTGGTTTCATGACCCGAAGGCAGAAGACAAGTACGGAAGGCAAAGATGTCATGATTTCGTGACATGTCACGGTTTCGTGACCCGAAGGCAGAAGACAAGTACGAAAGGCAAAGATGTCACGATTTCGTGACATGTCACGGTTTCATGACCCGAAGGCAGAAGACAAGTACGGAAGGCAAAGATGTCACGATTTCGTGACATGTCACGGTTTCGCGACCCGAAGGCAGAAGACAAGTACGGAAGGCAAAGATGTCGCGATTTCGTGACATGTCACGGTTTCGTGACCCGAAGATAGAAGGAGAGTACGAAAGGCCAAGATGTCACGATTTCATGACATGTCGCGGTTTCGTGACCCGAAGATAGAAGGAGAGAACGGAAGGCCAAGATGTCACGATTTCGTGACATGTCATAGTTTCGCGACCCGAAGGCAGAAGGCAAGTACGAAAGGCCAAGATGTCATGATTTCATGACATGTCATGGTTTCATGACCCGAAGGAGAGAATAGAGGCCGAACGCCAAAACGTCACGATATCACGACAGATCGTTCATGACTCCAGACGGGCAGGCGGTTGCAGAGGTCATTGCAGAAGGGCACGTGGCAGCAAAATACAAGTGGCTATAGAGCACTCCTATGAATGATGACTCAGAGGGTCGATGTGCAGGCGGCTGCAGAGCACTCCGCCATTCTATGCAATGATGGTCCAAGGCACCTGGCAACAGGATGCAGGCGGTGACAGAACATTCGTGCGGGCGGTTACAAAAAACTTCGCAGTCTGTGTAATGATGTCCGAAGGGGGTCGGGTCCGCTATAAGAGGCAGTTCATACATTGTAAGGGGGGTCGGCCATTTTTAACTTCTGTAACTCGGATTTTGAAAGTTTGGAATAAAATATTGGTGGTTTCTCTGCTTGTAAATTCTGTCCTGCGTCACAAGCTCATAAAAGGGCCATAAAGAATTGATTATAAGGTTTTACCAATATAGTCTATAGAAATAACATTCTTGTTAAAAACAAAGCTAGTGTAGACATGGAAAATTGACCTACATTAGTGGGCAATATTTCCTAAGCTCTCTGGGGGACCCCTTAGACTTGCCTAGGGCAAAGACAAGGCTTTCCCCCCTCTGTTTTACCTTTTTCCCCTCTTTATGCAAAATCAAGCCGGATCCTTGACGGGACGTGACTTCACATTACGATATCATGATCACCTCAGATGGGGTGCAATTTCACCTTTTTAGGGTTTGATGCATTAAAACACCTATTTTTTTGGGGTTGGCATCTTGTACATCGGCCCTCATTGGTTTTACCACTCTTTTTGCCTTCAAATCTGCTATATAAGGAGGGTTTGATTTCACTTTTCACACATGGTAACACGATAACACGACACAAGTTAACACATGCTCACTTGATGATTTATTGCTCTCATTTGATTTCTTGCAAATTGTTTTTTGGTCTGCATCATTCTTCTTCTTCTATTACAAGCAAATTTGAAGTTTAGAGTTTTAATTGTTTGCTGCATTGGATTTGTTGTTCACTCCTGGTGGATTACTATTGGAGCATTAAGGAGAGATTGACCATTTGGGAGATCCCAAACACTTTTGTTTTGCTTTTGCACTCTTTTATAGGTGAATTTGCTCTTTTGCATGCACATTTAGATTTTCTAAATTATGTGATTGAGCTTTTGCATTAGTATTTCATTTTTTACACAGTTTATGTGAAATCACACCTGGTCCTTGATGGGGTGCAACTTCACCTAGAATTATCACGGTTGCCCATTACGGGGTGTTATTTCACCTAAGATCAAACTAGGGTAATTTGCTATTCGTAGTTTCTCCATTTCATTCTAAACTACATCTAGAGAATAGTGGTATATTCTGTTCTATATTTTTTGCATTCTGTTATGCTATATTGCATTAATATTTTTTTCCTCCAAAGGTCAATTTCTGCTTTTAATTATCAAATGTCAGCTAAAAGTACCTAGGGGGCTTGATTGCTGCACCTCCAAGAAATTTTGTACAATAGCCTAAGTAGGCCCCCTAATGCTAATTCCATTTTCAAGTTTTTGTTGAGTTATCTTGCAGGAACAAGTATTATTGATAGCTTTGAACAAAGGGATAAAATAAAGGATCAATCACCTGAAAATCTAAGTATTTTGATTAGTCTTTTAGGCTATTTGTTGAGTGTTCTTATTTCTATCATAAACCCTAGATCTAATTTTATTAAATATATTTAATTAATTCTAGGCATTTGAAAGGAAAACAACATATAGTGTGCATTTAGGGTTAAGTTTGTTTGTGTAAATTTTCTTGAACCCTTACTTAAAAGATTATATATTAGAACCCTAGGTTAGAGAAGCATTCAAAGGAAGAATAATTGTAGGTTTAGCTCTTGTATTCTTACATTTTGTATTTCTGCATTATCCCTTATCTTTTATAGCATAGATCTAGAAAGGCCAAATCTAGGTGTTTGTTTAGAAACCGAATACATCAAACATTCCTAAAATTCTTGTGGACTTGGAGCGAGTCCTTAAAGCCATTCCTAGTGAAACCTTCCCCCATTATTTTAGCACCGAGTGTAGAGAACAACATAGCCCCCATGGTTTAGCACATAAGGCTTCTCTCTTTTATCTTTATGGATCCAACCTTGTTTGGGAATTATATACAATAGCGCGGTTTCCTCTTCTACATATTTGGTGAACCCGATGTGAACACCTCCTTTTATTTTAAAACTCTAATTAAGATCATTAGTTCTATGTGTGATATATCATAAGAATATTAAAAACTTAATTTTTGGTGTTTTTTTTGTGGGTCTTAGTGTTTCTCCGTTTACCTTAATCTTCTCCCATGGCTTCCAACCTTGGGAATGAAAGAAGGTTTTTAAGTTTTGATGAGATTTTTCAAGATAAGGATCAAATCGATAGAGAAAATCCTAACCTTGAGGAAGAAGAGATTGATAATAGTCTTGATATTGTTAGGGAACCCAATGGGAACCTTACATTCAAATATTTTAAGCATATGTGGACCTTTTATAAGCATCGCAAGCATGCCTTGGATGCAAATTTAGAGGAAGAAGCCTCCTTGGATGGTCTAACTTGAGGAAGTTAGACCATCTCATGATAACTCAAGTAAATTCTTGGATCATAGTAATCTTGTTCATCATCCAACTTATGCTACTACTATGACCACCAACGTTGGAAGGAATTTACAAATCCCTCCAACTAGTAGTGCCAATCAAAATTTTCAATTTTCTCCTCAATCTGCATATCTCAACACTACTGTATCTATTCCACCAAATGTTAGTCATCCTCTTCAACAAATATGCCACATAATTCAACAATATCAATATGTTCAATACCCCCCCTCCAGGGAATCTATGGACAATACATAACAATAACCCATTAGTTCAAAATTTGGTAAATATGGTAAAACAATTGGTTTCAAAAGTTGAGATGATTTAGCCCTCAAGTTTTACTTACAATTATAATAAAATGTGTAATCAACCATTGGATCTTATTGTTGCTCCTAGGCCTTATCATAAGCATTTTTCTATGCTAGGATTGCCTATCTATAAGGGTACATAAGATCCAATAGAGCATTTAAGAATATTTCAAACATCTTGCCACGATCTCATTTATGATGATATGTTGCTACTTAAAATTTTTACTAAGAGCCTTGGTGGCATGGCATTAGAATGGTATTATCAGTTGCCTAATTATTCCTTAAAATGTTTTGAAGAGACAACAAAATTATTTTTTCAACAATTTGGTACCTACAATGAGAAAGAAGTGACAATGAAAGATGATTATAATTTAAAGCAAAGTAAAGAAGAAATATTTTCATAATTTTTGGTTCTTTGGAGAAGTTTAGTTGGACGTTTGAGATATCCTTTACCTTCTCAAGATATGCTTGAGATATTTATTTGTAATTTACAAGAATAATTATCTTATGCATTAGAGACTACTACTATTACATCCTTTGATCAAGCAATTGATTTAGCAAGAAAAGTAGAACAGAGTCTCATCAGGAGAGGCCAACTCAAAGTCAAAGAAGAAAAACCTACTAAGTCTCAACATAAAAATAGACATATAGGAGGTGGTAGTGGAATGGATACTAGGCCTGTTAATAATGTTACTAACAACCTACAAAATATAGTGCTTCAGAAACCTCCACAAAGGAATTTTACAAGGCTTAATATGTCTATGGAAGCAATTTTGAAACAACTCTTAGAAGCTAAGGCAATTGAGTTACCTCCTATTAGAAAACCATATACTACAACTCATTGGTATAAGGCAGGTCAACATTGTGCATATCATAGAGTAGAAGGACATTGGATGAGTTCTTACAAAAAGTTAAAGCATGTAGTATAGGATTTGATTGATGCAATATGTCTTGATGTGGAAAATTTACAACAAAAGTCATCTACTAATCAAAATAGATTTAGGTAGGCAGCTAATCAAGTATCCTATAGAAGTATCCCATATTATTACAATAATAACATGGTTGATATGATAATGACTACTACAGGGAAGTCAGTAAAGAGTTAGTAGGTTCAAAGATCTCAATAGAATATCAACATCTCAGCCAATATCTCTCTTTTGGATCTTTTACAAAGATCTCCCACTCATGGGGAAGCCTTGATGAATATGTTAAAATGTCAATTTGTCCCCCCAGATATTTCCCCTAGTGATATGGCCAATATTGTAAGACCTCTTGGGATACATCATCTCACATTCTTGGATGCTGATATTTCTATCTCAAATTGCAAAAAAATTCTTCTCTTTACATCACTGCATTTATTGGGGATAATTTTATCAAAAGAGTTATGATTGATAATGGTTCTTCCCTTAATTTATGCACATATCATTTCTTTCAAAAATTTGGATTAAAATAGGAATATATAATTAAATCCGATGATATCATTAAAACTTTCAATAATGAGTCCCAAGAAGCTTATGGTACCATATCACTTTCCCTCAAAGTTGGATAGAAAATTTTAGATACATTGTTTTATGTGGTATCTTGTCCCACATATTTTAATATTCTTCTTGGACGTCCTTGGATCCATGCAATGGAGGCCATCCCTTCTACCTTTCATCAATGTGTAAAATTTAAATTTGAAAATCAACCTATTTCTATCATGGGTGATCCTCATCCATTTAATTTTTGCTCACTCGATGACTTAGCTCAAATTTATTCATCATATTCCTCATCCAGAAAAGCTAAGTGTTGTGGCTGCTCCACAACTAGCCCCAAAATTGGGGACCCACCTTAAAATTTTAATTTTTGGGAGTTTCGGTTGTCTTTGAGTGTTATTTTGTTAGGTCTCACTCCATGAAAAGTGCAATGCAATTTGCCTGCGGGGTAGTGCCTCTTCGTCTTCTTCTAAAGTGTTCAATATGTTGATAGGTTTGGGGAGGTGTATCCTTGTTTGTCTCCTTCGTGGTTGGCGTTTTAGGTTTTATCAAAAGCTTTTTTAGAGTGTTGTAGGTGTTATTTCTTTTTGTGCTTTATGGTATGGTTGACAATATAAAAGATAATGAAAATATATATATTATTATTATCATTATATATATAATAATAATATATATTTAAAAAATGTATATATAAAAAAAAATAAAAAAAATAAAACAAAAGAAAATAAAAATCACAATAGAAAAGAAAATGTATATATATTATTATTCCATATCATATATGTGATAATAGTAACATATTAAAAAAAAAAATTATGATATGTAATATATGTATTATAATAAATAAATATTAAAAAAATAAATAAAAAAGAAAGAAAAGAAATGCAATAAAAAGGTTAATAAAGGGTGTCTTTTTTTATATATATATATATATATATATATATATATATATATATATATATATATATATATATATGCATGTATAAGACATTTACATGTTAAGAATTTAAATGAAGCTATCCTCATTGCTAGCGTGCACCATTGGGTTGCTTTGAGATTATAGCATCATGCTTCATTTTAATTAAATTTAATTAAAGTATGCAGGTACGTGCGTCAGACGGTGATGAACCGAACTAATGCATGGTAGATAGGTAGAGTTGTGTCACGCGGCAGTGGAGATGGTGAAGTTGTGGGAGCATCGACGTCAAGCATAGCAATCCGTTACTGTCGGTGACAACAGATTTTTTGACAGGCTAGAGTAATAGCTTGGACACAGAATCAAACAGAGGGTTTGATAATAATTCAACACAAGGGTTATTTTGAGCCCATGCAATAAGATTTCTTCCTCATGAAAATATTATCACGTGGGAAGTATTCGTTGAATGTTATGACAGATTGGATAGTGGTTTATATTAATTTCGGTGTTTACGCAAATAATTTAAGAGTAAATATGCTCATAAATCATTAAACCATAGAGCCCATGTGTTATTGTCAAGGTAGAGAGATAATGGTAAAAAGGGGCTTTATGAAAGCTATGACAAAGGCTATGCGTATGTGCCAATTGGCAACACACCATGATGCCTTTCAAAAGGGGATTACATATTGTGAAAACCTCTAATACAGAGTTTTAATTAAATAAAAGACGTTTTCCTAATGAGTGAACGAGGAGCCATGATTATTTCTAGCGAAAGAAGAAAATGAATAGGCGACCAAAAACAAAGGAAAACAGAACGATTCAAAGTTTAAGGAGGAAAGAAATTGAAAGGTAAAACTTGAAAATGTTAAATTCTGCATTGAAACAGTTCATAGAGGTTGGACTTTTTGGCAAGGCCAAGCGCTGTCAAAATGACGATGTAAAAAATAAGCAAATCTCAATACAATAGTTTGGGTTTCATTAGCAAGAAAGGAGGAGAAATGTTGCAGGTAGGAATTTAATAGTTTGGGTTTCATTAGCAAGAAAGGAGGAGAAATGTTTGCATGCAGGAATTTAATGTCCATTTTTTGTTTTCAGATTTTGGATCTATGAAGGATGTTCAATGCTTTTTAGGGTTACATTGCTGAAATTTTTGAAATCTGAAATTTATTTTTTGTCTTTAGGAGCAAATGCAGGTTAAAACATATTAGGTTGCATGTCAAATTTTCTCACATCTTCGGTTTTGCAGGACGGGATGCCTTCAAACTGAAAGGGCTTTGCATATTTAAGTTTTCAGCATTTCATTTCCATTTCCAGTTTTATTTTTATTTTTCCAACTTTTTATTTTACAATTTTTTTTTAATTTTTAGGCATTAAAATAAAAATCGTAAAAAAATAAAATGACAAAAATAATTATATGGAGCCCTAGAATGAACATCAATATTCAATATGAAATAGATTCGGACTCATTCCGATGTCATTTCGATTTAGGAGTTTGTTATAATTTTGAATTTTTTTTTTTTTTTTTTTCAGTTTTGGAGGTAAATCATATTTTTAAGTTCTGCATGTTCATTCATAAGTCTATGATGAAATTTTCTTCATAAAAATTTCAATTTCATTGAAGGGGTTATGTTTATGGCATTTCACAAGTTACCATGTTTGGAGCAATAAATGCACCTTCCTTCATAAAATTTTGATTTCATTGAAGGAGGTAATTTTATATGCTACATTAAAGGCTGTTATTTTAAAGCATTAAATTATTCTTCTTAATGAAAATTTTGATTTCATCAAAGAGGGATAATTAAAATGACATTTTAAAGTCTCTATTATAAGGCTATAAATGATTGTTTCTTTGTGAAAATTAATTTCACCAAAGAGGAATAGTTTATTATTCATATAAAAGGCTATCTTTATCTTCATGATAAGAAGCAACATCTAAGGAGCCTATTCATAATTTCAGACTTACATTCATACATAGAGTTTTCATCTTCATTTTAATGCTTAAAGTAGGATTTAATGCAAGATAAAACTTGTATAAAACATACCTAAGAAGAGAAGATAAAATCTACCTCAAAATCCTCAAGATAAAAGGAATTAAGGCACTACATCGTGGTCATATGAGGGCCAATTCACATTTACTTTATTTTAGTTTCATGAACAATCATTAAAGTAGCATGGTAAAATAAACCAACACATGCCCCTTGTTTACAATTACTTGCAATCACTAAGGTGTTCCTAGCATTGAATTGATATATTTTATTGAGATTACTAATACACATGCAAATGCTAATATAGTGGAAACCTTGGAGAAGTTGTTTTTTTTTACTTCTTTGCAAGAGAGGGATTTGGGATCCAAACCCTAAGGGACAGTGTAATTTCACAATTGGGTAAAATTAATACTCAACACTAAGCAACCTGAAAATATTGATAAGGAATCATTAGTTCATGTCTCATCTTAAGATCAAGCCAACTCTTCTTGCCAATATTCTCTTATATTAATCTCATCATGGTTTAGAGTGGTGTGTTCTCCTTCTATGTTGGTCACTTCCCCAAAGCAATTTATCAAAGATGAGGATCCTCCCCAAAATGATATTTGCATTGACGGGTCTATCCCTTGTGCTGCGTAGGTGTGGTCTTCTAATTCCTATGAGAAATTTGGTTCTATATCTCCCGAGGACCTTGAGAAATTAGGAGTGACCCCTACCCTGCCTCCTCTTGAGGATGATTTATCCAT
This sequence comes from Wollemia nobilis, assembly GCA_028583015.1. Classification (NCBI taxonomy): domain Eukaryota; kingdom Viridiplantae; phylum Streptophyta; class Pinopsida; order Araucariales; family Araucariaceae; genus Wollemia; species Wollemia nobilis. Next base: position 9,396,833 of record JAQPPZ010002554.1, read on the forward strand.
ACTTATTAAGGAGACCATATATGTGAATATAGGTTCTAAGGAAGCCCATAGAATCCTTAAGTTAGGTAAAGTCGTGTCCATAGATGAGTAGGAGCAATTGACCAATTTATTAAGAGAATATCAAGATATATTTTCTTAGTCATAAGTCGACATGCTAGGGCTTGATACCTCCATTTTCATGTATCATTTGGTAGTTAAGCCTAGTGCTAAGCCTATTAAGAAGAAAATTAGGAAGATGCATCCTAAAATCACCCTTTCGATCAAGGAAGAGCTCCAAAAACTCCTTGATGTCAGTTTTAAAAAAGCTATCGACTATTCTGATTGGATATCCAATATTGTCCCTATGGCTAAGAAGGAAAGGAAAATCAAAATATGTACCGACTTTTGGAAAATTAACTTAGCTTATACCAAGGATGATTTTATCTTGTCCAACATAGATAAGATTGTAGATTTCACTACCAAATGTGGAATGCTTTTGCTTATGGACGGTTTCTCGGGTTATAATAAAATTATGATTACCCCTGAGGATAAGGCTAAGACAACATTTACTACATCATGTGGTATCTTTTGTTGGAAGGTCATGCCTTTTGACCTAAAGAATGCAAGATCTACTTATCAATGAGTTATGACTTATATTTTCCATAACATGATGTATGATATTCTCTAGGATTATGTGGACGATATTCTAGCTCATTCCATAAAATGAAAGGATCATGTTCGTGATTTACGACAAATATTTGAAAGTCTTTGACAGTACAAGGTTTATCTTAAACCCGCTAAATGTGTGTTTGGAGTCACATCTAGTAAGTTGTTAGGCTTCATAGATTCTAAGCAAGGCATTGAAGTGGATCCCACTAAGATAGCAATTATCATTGATATGATTCCACCCTTAACCTCATTGAACTACTTAGCCTAAAAGGTAAGTTGTAGTCTATTCGTCAGTTCATTGACCGATTAGCCAATAAGTGTCAACCCTTTCCTAAGCTTCTTAAGAAAGATATTGTCTTCCAATAGGATTTTGAATGTTAGAAATATTTTGATGATCTCAAGTGGTACCTCATCTCCCCACTTATTTTAGTTCCTTCTGTTCCTGGTAGGTATCTAATGCTTTATATAGAAGCCACTGTTCATGATTTGGAAGCCATGTTGGCCCAACATGATGATAAAAATAAAGAATGTGTTATCTACTATATCAGTAGAACTTTGGTCAGCTATGAAACCAAGTACACCCCCTTAGAAAATATTTTCCTTGCCGTAGTGTTTGATTCTCAGAAGTTAAGACACTACATGCTCAGCCATAAGATGTTAGTAGTTACAAAGTTTGATCATTTGTACTATTTGATGTCTAAGCCCCACCTGTCAGGTCGAGATGCTAAATAGGTGTTGGCCCTTAGTGAGTTTAACTTGAATTTTATAGGTCAGAAGGCTATCAAGGGTTAGGTGATTGCTGATCAATTAGCCTCCACTCCCTTGGAAGCCACCCATCCTCTAGTTTTTGAGTTTCCTAATGAGTGTTTTAATGTTGAAATTGAAGAGTCTAAGTCTTGGACTTTATTTTTTGATGGAGATCGATGCATAAAGGGCACTAGTGCTGGAGTCATTCTAGTCACCCCACAAAAGCAACTCATCCTTTGTCCTTCAAGATTCATTTCTCTTGAATAAATAACACTGTAGAATACGAAGCCTTGATTCTTGGTCTTAGAGTTGCTTGAGCATTACAAGTTAGAGTTCTGTTGGTCTTTGGTGACTATCAACTTATGTTTAATTATATTAACAATATTTATCAGACTCAAGATGATAAACTTAAACCTTACAAAGAGATTGTCACTAAGTTGTTGTCCTCGTTTGATCGAGTAACCATAGATTATGTCCCTAGATCCTCAAACCACTAGGCAGATGTCATGGATGTTGTTGCATCCTTGTTCCATCTAGAGTTATAATATGATCAAGCATTGATTATCATTAGAAAACTCTGGGAACCTCCATTGATTGTTATTATCTTATATCATTAGATTGTCTGGCCATTGGATCTTCCCCATATGATCCATGGTATAATGATATCCTTAATTTCCTTAAGAATGGTTTGGTGCTTGATGGTTTGGATCAGTGTAATATTTTGCATAAGAGAGCATGTCAATTTATCATAATAGATAATAATTTGTATCAACATTCTTTTGAAGGTATCCTCTTACGATGCCTTAACTCTGATGAAGCCTGGATTGCTCTTAGTGATGTTCATGAAGGTTCATGTGGAGGCCATTTTAGTAGCAATGCTATTATCAAGAAGCTCCTTTAGATGCGATATTATTAGCCTTCCATGGAGAAATATGTATGTGATAATTTTTGATGCTACGACAAGTGTCAACGCCATGATTATATTGTTCATTCTCCTTCTCAAGACCTTCATGTTATATCTTCTCCTTGTCCATTCTCCATGTAGGGATTGGACATTATCAAGAAGGTTAACCCAGTCTCATATGATGGTCACAAGTTTATCATTACTACGATTGAGTATTTCACTAAATGGGTTAAAGCCATACCTCTGGCTACAGTGACTGGAACTCAAGTTTCTAAGTTCATCTTCAACCAGATTCTTTGTAGTTTTGGGATTCCTTTGGTGATTGTTTCTAACAATTAAACTTCTTTCAAGAATAAGGATGTTTATAACCTTATGCTAAGTACAAGATTCAACATAGGTGGTCAACTCCTTACTACCCTTAGGGTAATGGGTACGATGAACCATCTAACAAATCCTTGATCAGGGTTTTGAAGAAGTTGGTTAATAAGACTGGTCACGATTGGCATATCCAACTTTATCCTACCTTGTGGGCCTATTGTACTAGTGTGCATACTCCTACAAGGGCCTTACCATATGTTTTGGTATATGAATTTGAGGTGATTTTTCCTTTTGAGCTTGAAGTTACTTCACTATGCATCTTGTTGCAAGATGCTGAGGTTGGAGATGAGTATCTTGCAGATCATTTACACCGGTTGGAATTATTGGATGAAAAGTGCATTCATGCCTTAGAGCATTTGAGAGCCTATTAATATAGGATCCGATGAGCTTATTATAAAAAAGTTTGCAATAGTTATTTTGAAATTGGGGACCTTGTCCTCAAAGAAAACCAGAAGAATACTAATACTCGTACTGATCTCTGAGGTAAGTTCCAACCCAATTGGTTAGGTCCCTTTGTCATAATGACCAATTTTGGCTCAAGTGCCTATCAATTAGCTTCTTTGGATGGTAAATAAACTAAATAACCTATGAATATAATACATTTAAAAAGATATTATGCTTAGATCTATTGTATACATTTATAATTTACATTTAGCTTAGATCATATTGCATTGCTTCTTGATCATATTGCATGATTGCCTATCATATCTTGCATGATTGCCTAACATTCTATTTTCTTGCACCTCTACTTGTCATAATGCATTGCTATTTTATCATGGCTGCTTGTTCATATAGATTTTGGGGATTTATAATAATATCATGTGATGATATCTAGTTAGGTCATAGCTCACATGCATTACACTTTTCACTAGGATTTTGATGCCTAGTGAAGCCCCAACCTAGGGCCCAAGCATTTTCATCCCTTCTCTTCTTGTCTTCCTTTGCTATTTTCTTCTATTCTCTCTTCTTCTTGTGTCCCTTGAATTTGAAAGTTTTTACAATGATCATCATATTTCTCCAAATTCAAGGAATGTAATCCTATTTTGGTATGTGCTTGTCTTTTACTTGATTATTATTTCTTATTTGCTTTATTTGTTCAGATAAGGATATACATTCTTCTCTTCTTTGTTTTCACATTTTCTCCCTCTTGATCTTTCAATAGTTGAAAGTTCAAGTAGGGGGCACACACGCATAGTTCTTTGCTCCTCATATTTCTTCCTCTTATCTCTTCTAGCACATACACACACTCTCATAGTGTTATGCTCATATTTATTGGTCTATATACATTCTTACACACCCCTAGCGGGTAGTAGTTTCTAATACATCATTAACATCAGTAATGATGTATTCTCTTATCGAGTTATGCTTCTTTTGAATCAGCAGGCTCGACACCCCATTACAAGATAAGCTCCTTAACCATTTCAATAGACCTCGATATACATCCTAGTGGGTAATCGCCCCATAATAGTCACTAGCAAGCAATCATCCATAACGAGTTACACTCCATTATACGGTTATTTGAGCAATCACCTATAGTGGGTTACACTTCATATTTTTCCTATCTATCCATCCACTAGTGAGTACTACACCCCTAGTGGATTTTTACTCCAAATCTGAACCTCTCTTTTGGGTGTAACACCCTTCATTCAGGATTGTTGATCAAATTTCTCTCGATTTATATGGTTGACATTTGGATTCTTATTCTTCTTGTTCTTCTTATATCCCTCTTCCCTTCTAATTTATTTCTCTTTATTCTATTTCATCCATGCATTTCATGATAGTTGCATTAGAATCATGTTGTATTTACTCTAATGTTTATTTGCTTTCTTTGTTCTCTGTGTCTCTATGTTTTTCTTCCTTATTTTTTTCAAGTTTCTCAAATGAATTCTCATCCATTTTGAAACTCGAGCGAGTACCCTAGCCATAGAGGAATTAATGGTACTAATGTCTCACCCTTTTACCTAAACCTAGCCACTTGTTTTTTGTGCTTACTTCTTTTTATCCATAGAGGTCTACATCTTTATTTGATGTATTTACTTGTCCTTAAATGCTTCAAAGAGGGGGCAAAATGTAGACACAAAAAATTGACCCACTTCAGTGAGCAATATTTCCTAAGCCCTTTAGGGTACCCTTAGAATTGCCTAGGGTAAGGGCAAGGCTTTCCCCCCTATTTTTTACTTGTTTTTCCTCTTTATTAGAAATCCTGCCCCGTCCTTGATGGGGTGCAACTTCACATTGTGATATCACAACCGGCCTGGATGAGGTGCGATTTTTAATTTTTAGGGTTTGATGCATTAAAACCCTATTTTTTCAAGGTTGGCGTGTTCTACGTCGGTCCTCCTTGGTTTTCCCACTTTTTTCACCTTCAAATATACTATATAAGGAGGGTTTGAGTTCATTTTTCACACATGGTAACACAATAACATGGCACAAGTTAACACACACTCACTTGATGATTTATTGCTTGCATTTGATTTATCATAAAGTATTTTAATTATGCATCATTCTTCTTCTTCTCTTGCAAATAATTTTGAGGTTTCGAGTTTAATTATCTACTGCATCAGATTTATTGTTGTTTGCTCTTGGTAGATTATTTTTGGATCCTTAAGGAGATATTGACCATATAGGAGACCCCAAACCCTTCTTTTTTGCTTCTACACTCTTTTCTAGGTGAATTGATCTTCTACATGCACATTTAGGTTTTTTGAATGATGTGATTGAGCTTCTGCATTAATATTTTATTTTTCACATAGTTTATGTGAAATTGCGCCTGGTCCTTGATGGGACATGACTTCACTTGGCGTTATCGTGGTCGCCCATTACGGGGTGTGATTTCATCCGATATCAAAATAGGGGTAATTTTTTGTCCCTATATTATCCATTGTATTCTAAAATGCATCTAGAGCATAATGACATATTTTGTTATGTGATTTCTGTATTCTATTTTGCTATATTGCATTAATATTTATTTTCCTCCAAAGGTTAATTTTTGTTTTTAATTATCAAAGGTCAGCTAAAAGGACCTAGGGGGCTTGACTTATATGCCTACAAGAACTATTTTATAGCGGCCTAAGTAGCCCCCCTAGGGCTAATTCCATTTTCAAGTGTTTGTTGAGTAATCTTGTAGGAAGAGGTATTATTGATAGCTTTGAACAAAGGGATAAAAGCAAGGATCAATCACCGGATAAGCTAAGTATTCTGATTAGTCTTTTAGGATATTTTTTGAGTGTTCTTATTTCTATCATAAATCCTAGATATGATTTTATTAAAGATATTTAATTAGTTCTAGGCACTTGAAAGGAAAACAACATATAGTGTGCATTTAGGGTTATTTATGTTTGTGCATCTTTTCTTGAAATCTTGCTTAAAATATTATTTATTTAAAACCCTAGGTTAAAGAAGCATTCAAAATAAGAATCATTCTAGGGTTAGCTCTTGTATTCCTACATTATGTGTTTCTGCATTTTATATTTTATAGCATAGATCTAGAAAGGCCAAATCTAGGTATTTGTCTAGAAACTGAATACATCAAACATTCTTGAAATTTCTATGGACTTGGAGTGAGTCCTTAAAGCCATTTCTGGTGAAACCTTCCCCCATACTTTTAGCACCAAGTTTAGATAACAACACAGCCCCCACGGTTCACCCCATAAGGCTTCTCTCTTCTATCTTTGTGGATTCAGTCTTGTTTGGAAATTGTACACGGTAGGGCAATTTTCCCCCTCTACAACTAGATATCAAAAGATATTTTTTTCATAGGGTTTAGAGTCATAAATCATTTTAAAACTAATATGAAGCCCCAATTTTGTCATGTAAGCACTTAATAACTTTTCATTGACCAATATTTATTTATAAAAAATATCATGTGATTTGAGATAAATAGACAAGCATTTACCAATTACATTTATATCCTTGATTTCCTCTTTTTTTGTTTGCTAATTTTTTACTAAGCGATTGAAGTGTGCCTCCAATTTTATTATTTATTATTAGAATTCTATTTTTTGTGTAGCTTCCAATGAGAATTATCCATAAATCAAAGATATTTGTTATGATATATTAGATAATGCCTTAAAAATGTAAATTTGATTAAGAATTATAATGTAGATATTATATCATTGTTATAAATAAATTTAAAAAATATTTATAGGGAGATTTAAAATAATATTCCACTTGTTACTAAATCCAAAAGAGAAAATTTTCAATTAAATTATATGAATGTGATGGTAGGTAATAAATTTCTATACTTCTTTTATGACTTTAGAGGTGTAAAATAAAGTGCTTGATTATCTTAGGTCTTTTCTAAAATATAGTGTAGCATAGTGACACCCATCTTAGCAAGCATAGTTCTATAAGAAATTTTCAAAGTAAGACTCTCCATGTGAGGAGATGGAAAGAATAACCAAAATTGAATTTTCAAATGACATCACTAAGAGTAATCTAGATCTTATTCACCAAACCTACAATGTCACCTATCGTTGAGTTATATTGTAAAAGGGAAAGAAAGTTATAAGTTTTGATAGAACCTTTTGGTAAAGCAAAGGATCATGTTGTGGACATTAATCAACTTCCACTCCAAGAAATTATAAGTTAAAGTAGATGAGAGTTTGGCAATGAGATCACTATCAACTAGAGATTGTATTCTCAAAGTGGTCTTATAATGCAAATGATTGATATCAAATTAATTTTGGAGAATAGACTATATTTTCCTATTCTTTCTACTAATGTAAAACAAGTATATTACCCCTTATAAATCCCTTTCAAGTAGACATTTTTCTCTAAAGAATAGGATGAGTGTTAGAGGAAGACTATAAACATGTAATATGTAGTTCCACCATATAAAAAATAGCAGAGAGGCTTAGATAATGGCCAAGTGATAAGCCTTTCCAAGATAGGGTATTTGAGTCTAAGTTGAAAGCATTATAAATACAACATACAATTGATGAAATTTTGGTAAATAAATGAGTAACATTGAGTAGGTTTTTCATGAAAATAAATGTTGATCTATAATTGAAAATAGCTGAGTTAAACTTATAGTAAAATAAATATTGTAAAGGCTTATTTGCTCGAATAGAATAGGTAATCCACTTATACATTATACATATTTCTTGGTTTGTTGGTTCAATTAATACCAATCCATTTTTACATCTTAGTAATATATAGAAATATCAAGATATAACAATATTGGAGGGAGACCCATCCAAATGATATCAATGAAATTGTCTAACTAGATTAGTGATGATTGTATATTTATAATGCATTGGTAGAGAATAGGAATTAAAATAAGCATCAGAGGAAATAAATATTCTATGGATCATTTCATCCAAATAAAGTTTCTTATAAGTATAGTTATGTAGCTTCTTAAGTACTTTTTAATAAAATGCAACCACATCAACTTGAGCAAGGCTTTAAAACTAAATAGGATAAATAAATATCCACATTGGATTTGATTCCATGAGTTTATAATCCATAAGGAATTAGGTTCATATACAACCATAAGTACATCTATTTTAGGATTTAAAAGTTTAGACCAAATAAGTCCAAAATGAAGTTAACATTGGTTAATTCTTATTTAAATTTTTCAAGGAAGAGAGTTGAATCATAGACAAAGTGTGAGTTACAAAATAATACCCTATAGATGGTGTTTCTATGAAGAGTACCAATATTAAGGGCTCTCTGATTCAAGTAAGCAAGACCATTATTGGAGAGAACATATATAAAGTGAGATAAAAACACACTTGGTGCGTATATTTCTCTAGTGAGAATAAGTTAGAGAGCACTTCATGAATAAACACTTTGGTAGAGGTATTAATAAGTAACATAGAAATACACTAAGTATATCTATGACCAATTCTAATAAGCTATAGTATTTAAGGAAAATGGATCATTTAACATAGTTGTATGCCTTGTTGAAATTAGGTTTAATAAATATTGAGTCTTCCCTTGATTCGATATCTTATTTATATGACTCTCAAGCAAGTGTCAATTTATTAAGAATAAAGGAATCTTAGATAAAGCTATTTTATTTAGGGTTGATAATGTCTTAAGGTATGGGACTAATCTTGTTGGTAAGAGATTATATGACCATTTTAGAAACATTAAGCAGTGTTATAAGACACCAATAATTAATGGAATTCTTGTTCCTATTTTAGGTATAAAAAATTGGCAACCTTTGTTTATCAATTCCTAAGGAAGCCTAAATTCTTAGCTTCTTTATGGAACATATGGAAATCATCCTTCAATATAGGCCAAAGCTTTTGGAATAATTTAGCTAGGAGGAAATCCATACTAGTTTTTTTTTCTAAATGCATATCGAAAAACTATTTTTCCAACTCATGAAGAGATAGTGAATGTCGAAGAGGTCATTATATCTATTCATGAATAAATTTAGTAAAAATTTCATCCAAAGCTTCCAAAGAAGCCTATTGTAGTGTATTAGTATCTTCCTATAACCTAGACATGAAGTACTTATAAAAATTGTGATAATTTGATTGTTGATTATATCATAACATTAGAGTCATCCTTCATCTATAGGATTTTATTTTTAAAGTTATTTGAACTAAGAAAATTGAAGAATAATTAAGAGTCCTTACCTTGTATTTTATTCAATGAATATGGGGCCTATATCTAGATCATATTATTTTATAAGTCCCCAATTCCATAATTTTCAATGAAAGTAATTTCAAATTGGATTTTCTATGAAGTGGGATTATGAAGGAGACTATTTCATGCAAAGGTTAAACACACATATAAAGATATTTCATGTTGTTTTTGGTTATAATATAATTAATTTATGATAATATCAGTCATTTACTTAAAGCAATAGGCAATCACTTAGCCACCTACCCAATCCACATAGCCTACCCACTAAATCCATGGAGTTCAATATAAGGAAGACCATATCAAACTTAACGATTCAATATAATTAAGATAATCAAGAATTTAGAAATTTAATTTAAATTGAATATTAGCATTTATTTAAGGATGTTAATAGCATACTAGTGAAATCAACCAATTAATTGTTAACAAAGGGAGAGGTAAAACATGTTAAAATTATTAATTATTTTAGTCTCATCAAACATGTAAGTGGTTCAAGTAAATGAATTACCATCCTAACCAACCTTATGACCTTTCATGTAGTAATATTCCATGAAATATTATCATATAGAATCCAAGAATTAAATTTATGTTTGGATAGGGGAAGGGTACTAGTCCAACTCTTATCATTACATGACTCAACCATATAAAAGTTTTTTCTGGAACCTAGTTACTTGAAGTTTCAATCCAACTAATTCCAAATATTTATCCTATTATAAGAGTCACTAGAGGTTAAAATGTTGCTGCTATAAATAAGAATGTATAAAAAAATCCACATATAGGAGTAGACAAATGATAGGTCCCTGAGGTCAAAATTAAAATATCATGATTATAAGTAATAGATTTAAATTTAAACTATCCAATTAACATAATATAATATAACTTGATTTGCTTCTAGTAAACAAAATATATAGGCAATATACCCTATGGTAAAACCCGTAAAAGACTCAATCATCCAATATAGGCTTCCTTAGCTTTCTTGTACCCATCTATTGAACTTATTGTAAACTATATTTCCCTAAGAAAATGATAAACAATAGATCTATACTAGTAGCCTTAAATAGTTTTTAAAATAAAATTTGGATAAAATAATATAGGTTTTCCTAGTTTTCTTGTATCCATCAATTGAACTTATTTTAAACTACATTTCCCTAAGAAAATGATAAACAATAGATCTATACTAGTAGTCTTAAATAGTACTTAAAATAAATTTTGGATCAAATAAAAGTGGAGGCTTTTTCTGCTCTAAAATCCTCCTCAAGATGTATCTAATTGTTGGTTACCCATGTTGTTTGGTCTTTATTTGGTTTCCTATTACTTTTTGTACAATCAATTATTAGACATATACCACTAGTGAAGTTGTTTGCAAGTAAGTGAATAATCCAAAAATCCTAGTTTCATATAACTTTTAGAAAGCTTGAAAAAATTTGAACATGCTTTCCAAAGAGATATAACTAACAAAATATCCAATTAACAAAAAATTCTCAAAACTATACTAAAATAATATATATATATATATATATATATATATATATATATATATATATATTTTAAAATAAGACTATGTTTTATATATATATAAAACATAGTCTTATTTTAAAATCACTATTTGAAACAATAACCTAAAAATATACAATACATATTAAATTATTAATACTTATCTATAGTAAAAATAAACCAAAACCTAAAATTACAATCACTAAATGCAAAGCATAAAATATTTCTGAGTTTATAAATGACTTACAACTAAACTTCACAAACCTTAAAATACTTAAAAAATAAATTATAATCATAATGCCACTAACCCTCAGCTTAAGAGCTTTTAATTCCTATCTTAATTCCATTAGTTAAACATTTTCACTAGAAAAATCTGACAAAGCTCTTAGTCCCAAATTCTTGTTTCGTAGGTCATCTTCTCAAGTTTTAAATGTTTTTTAAAATCCACATTCTGATGCAGCCTTTAAACCTATTCTAAAATATGATGATGATATATATAAACTCTCTATAGACATTATGTGTGCATCAACTGCACTTCAAGCAACCTAAACCCATTAACCTTCGATTTTAAATTAGTATTTTATCACTTTACCGTGAGCTAAAATCGAATACAACAAATTATCATGTCCACATATCTTGTATTCTAAAATAAACACAGGCCAAGATTGGATTTTCAATCATCAATGGAAAGAAAGGACTAAGAGGGACTGGTCCACGAGACTTAGTTTTTAAATATTCGAATCTAGATTGCAGGTAATATGTGTGATATAATAATGCATATGTTGAAGTTTTAATCATAGATTGCTCTCGTTTCTCAATGATTAGAATCATGGACCACACTCTCTTTCGTATTGTTGACGAAAAATAAATTATCAAATTCCATGCCAAATCTGCAGTGCATTATTGTTTCTTGACTAGATATACCAGGCTTTATTCTTTTATATATATATATTCTGTAGTTTATTTGTTCCTGTAAAATTATTTTAATATGCTATGCTTTGGCTACGAGTATTCGTACAATTTCAAAGGACAACATGTTGAAGAAACACGAGTGACTCTGATGGGAATGGAGCCAATACCTAATATCACAGTTAGAGTTGAGTTTTAAAAATATTTTAGGGTTAGGTGGATTAGAAAGTGTTTGTTTGGCCAAACATTTATTAAGAAGATAAATTTTGGAGGCAGCTTGTTTGCAAAGGTAGTAGTCTTATCTGAATCTTGTGAGTGTGTGTCAGACTGACCATCACGGTACATGCTGTGTCAACAATAATGAAACGTAATAGGTTTGGTGGTACATGCTGTGTCAACAATAATGAAACGTAATAGGTTTGGTGGAAGCTACCCATGTGGCGCTTGTTAGTTATAAAAAATAGTGTGTTGAATCCGCTTGTCAGTTACTAAAATAATGTGATTGTGACCAACTCTTAAATTAATTTATGACTATCTTATGTGAAAAATCCAAAAACATTTTTAAAATCTACACCTGAAAGAATGAGCATGTGAGGCCTTGGATGCTGCATAAGTAAGCCAGTTTTAAAGTTCATTCCAACATGATTGGATTCAAAAAAGTATTTGAATCTGTTGATGATTCACAGCATTGGTTGAATCAACATTATATCTTTTTGAAATCTCATAAAACTTTGGGCGGGGCGATGATTGATGGAAAACATCCTCTCTCTTAAGCACGACCATGAAAGAAAATCCCAATCCTCAAGTCAAACCAGATATTTTATGGTTCTTTTAGTAGTTTGATCCATTATAACTCTAAAAACTAGCCCAGGGATTCATGGGAATCCAAAAGAAGATCATAGAAATCTGTGCAGGGAGAGCTATTAGATTTTTCATCTGATCGCTATCCCCACCGTTACGCTGATGATCACATGTGCTCTTCCAATATAACCGTTTATATTGCCAAGTTGCAAACGGCAATTATGATTTGACTTTAACTGGCTTAGACATGGGATCTGCATGTTACTGCTGGTGCTGCTTTTGGCAGTGTATTTGTTTTTCAATTAACTCTCCAAAAGTGGACCTTATAAAGTTTTTATAAAATATTTTATTGACGTAGGAACTTATTCTGACCTAAGTTCGAGTTATTTAAAAATGTTAGGGCACCCGCCGAGTACTCCACGAATTGTGCTGTTAGAAGCCAATGAAACTATTTAAATCATATGGTGGGTCACCAGTACAGCACAGAGAATCTTCTATAATTGGCCACTTGTTCTAGCCCAATCATTTTTTCATTCCCATAGCCTATGCTATCATATATATTTTCATCTGGTTGCATAGAGAAGCTACAGAAACAAGTTCATCTAAGTTGCTTTCAACTATTATCATCATCACACATGGTCATTGGGGCAAACTCTATTGCAGCTTAAGCAGAGGGCAAACCCCAGCTTGAGTTAGCATTGTTTTAGCCCTAAGCTTCAGTACCTCAGAATCAAAAGCTATTTTTTTTCAAGAGAAAAAAGGGTTGTTCTTGTTATAATATGAGTGGAAACAAGGCCAAGAAGATCCACCAGATTGTGAGGCTGCAGCAGCTTGTGAAGAAATGGCACAAGCTCGCCCATGCACACAAGGAAGCATTTGCAGCCATCAAAGGATCTCCCTCTTCTTCTTCCTCCTCTGTTCCACAAGGGTATTTGGCTGTATACGTTGGAGAGGAGCTCAAGAGATTCATTATTCCAATGGACTACTTAAACTATTCTGTGTTCAGACAATTGCTAGAGAAGGCTAAGGAGGAGTATGGTTTCAACCACAAGGGAGCTCTCACTCTTCCCTGTGATGTGATTGTTTTTGAGCATATAATGTGGATGCTGTCTAAGAACAACGAAGCCATCCATGATATGAATTTGGAGCAGTTGATCAACTTTTACCGCCATGAAACGGACTACTGTGCATCTGAGGCCAAGGTCTCCAATAGCAGCGCATTAGATACTTTTGGGCTTCTGGCTGCATCTGCTCAGAGATCTATTTCTTGATAAGGCAAGCTATCTTTCACACCATATACAGTGTATTAAGGTTATTCCATCTGAAAGAGGAAAGGGGTATAAGTTCTATGGACATAATGTCTGCATCTTATAGTTTTTATATGGGCTAAAGTAATAACGTTCAATAGCAATAAAAATGTTTATAGTTGAAGTGCTAACATAATGTTGTCATTACTGAGATTGGAGAATGTAAAATCAGGTGTGTTTTTCACCTTTGGTGTATTTGGTGTTTTCCACTCTGAATTGAGCATTAACCAGTTTATGCACCATCTCTCAATATGATGTTAATAGAAGTTGATGGGAGGGTATGTCGTCTATATGAATCAGATTGAGAATCCCATCTAAGCAAATACTGCAAGTGCATGGCCACTCTATTTGGATGGTATTTTATAGAATATAATGAAAGATGTTGTAGATGTTCTAACAGAGTTTCAACGATGTCACGAAATCTGGGCATCCCTAAATGTTAATTCTGTTGGAGGCTAAATTTTACATTTATAATGAAAGACAGCGAATTCAGTAAGTATTTCTCTGTATACGAGAGTTGTGTCTATTAAGAAAAAAAAAAAATGTATTACAAGCACTTAATTCAATGGCAATGATAATAGTTTTTCATTTGTAACAAGTGTTGGGCATTTGAACACCTTATTTAACCATGGCATTTTCAACTGAGGGCTTGAAATTAAATGGGAATGTGTAATGCTCAAACCTGGTGATAAGTAAATTCCATTGAAAACAAATAAATCTGTTATTGTTTTCATCGTATATCACCTTAATCACGTTTACTTCGAACATGAGTGGTATAAAACCTCTATTACTCAAAAAATTAAAAGTTGATAAAGTTTTGTAGAGATTTTACTAATAAAAAATTTGTAAGTTAGAAAATTTTGTTTCATAGAAAATAATTATGTATTAAAAAGGTCAAAAAGATTTCGCATCCAACTAGTAACAACAATACGTTAGCAAGATGTTGGTCAAAATTATAATTTAAACATGTATTTTTTTATTTATTTTAAAATATTATGAAAGAAGAATGAAATCATAATTTCATATTATCATTTTGCATGCTATTCTAATATAATTTAAAACATTAAATGAACATAAATATTGTGTTAATACATTGTTCAAAAGGTATTGCACTACAAGAATAATTAAAGCATCACATCATTTTGTACATGTGTATTATGTGTATTATAATATAAGAGCTTGACCTTTTTACAAGTCGTCAATAGGATTTTACTTATTACATGTGTCACTATCTCAAAGATTTCACTTATCACATTTGTCACTATCTCAAAGATAATTATTTGAAGTTTGTGTTTCATTTTTGTAATTTTTTTATTTGAAATGATTTTTTTGCAACAATAAAATTAACACATAAAATAGGTATCAAAATAGAAAATGAAACATGAATTTTATTAATTACTTGGAGTATGTTCTCAAAGGCCACTTCGAAGGGGCTACCTCTTTCAAAACTTCTTATACAAAAATACAATTTTTTTCCTTCTTCTTTCATTACAATCCAATACATAATAAGGAACCATACAAGGTCTTACAAACCCTAACTCTAATTCTAAAAAGACTTTGGGTCACATTAACTAGTCACAACACTAGCTACTACTAATAACATAGTGAATTATAATAATTAAATAGTTAGGACATAAAGGCCCTAACATGCCCTCTCCATTCCAAAGCTTTATCCTCAAAGCTTAAAATTAAAAAAATATTATTTTTAGGAAAGGAGTAAGGGTGGTGATTGCCTAAACACTACTTCATAAGGTGTCATATTTGTCGCCATATGATATGTGATGTTGTACCACTTTTCTTCCAGGAGCAATCATTTGAATTTTGTTGCTTAGAGGTAAAATAATTTAGGTAGATCTCTAAGCACTTGTTGATTATTTTTGTCTAGCTATCAATTTGTGGATGATATATCAAGCTCATATTAAGGTGTATTTTATGGAGCTTGAGGAGTTCCTTCCAAAAGTTTCTAGTGAATGTTGAATTCCAATTATAAACTATAGAAGTCCGCATTCTTTAGAAGTAAAATATTTTATCAAGGAAATTCTAGGTGATAGTGGAGGCTTGATATGGGTAGGAAAGTGGACAAAAGTGGGTATACTTGGAGAGATGGTCTACCACCATAAAAATGACTGATTTTTCTCTAGTCTTAGGCAATCCTTCAATAAAATCCATGAATATATTGATCCAAAATCTCATTGAAATTGGTAAAATTTTTCATACCTATTGAATCTCCTACACCTAAATGGATATTTATAAATATAAAGAACATAACGAAAGCATCATTTGAAATTTACAAAAGAGAGCATTGATAACTATATTATTCTTACCCTTCTTATATACAATCTTGTAATCATAGCCTAATAGTTTAGAGATCTAATTTTATTATTCCAAAGAGGAAATGCACTACTCCAAAAATCACGTTGGGTCAACAAGAATGAGATAGATAGGTTTGTTGGAAGTAGTCCTCCTACACTAGCCAGTTACTAAACATAGTGGTTGTAACCAACTCTCCTATGTAACCATATTATATATATATATATATATATATATATATATATATATATATATATATATATATATATAAGGCTATGATGATCATTATTTATATAAAAGTGTTGATCCATAGTATAAAGAAATTATTTAGTTATTGAATGAAGTAGGGTTATGCATAGCGGCTAATCATCGTTAATTAACAAATATTTTGATTTTTGAAATTTGGAATTGGCTAATATTAGGGACCCTTGACTAGGGCCCATTAGCCAAGGGTGTAAATTTTTTTGGGTAGATTCACCCCAATTTTATAATAATTGGACCATTTTAAGTTTAAATCTCCAATATTACCCCTAATAATAGGGGACCTTTTCACCTTGAAATTATAAATAATTTTGGATTTCAAAATTGATTTACCTCATTTTTATAAATACATTTTAGGGTCAACCTCTTACGCATAACCCTGGCATGAAGTATGGTAAGCATCTCTTTATTATAATAAGATCTAGCCAAATTCTTCTCTATAAGGGATTTTTGGTAAAGTCTAAAGATAATCTTTATTACATCAATATTACTCCTATGTCGATTCTAGAGACATCTATCTCAATAGCAAAGGATTTAGAGAAATTTAGAGTGGCTAAGATAGTTATTGTACACATAGCTTGCTTAAGAACATCAAAAACTATTGTAGTTGTCTTGGTCCATGCGAATGCATTCTTTTTTGGAAATGTAGGTAGAGGGGTTGTAATTATATTGTATTCCTTCAAAAACTTGAGATATTTTTTGAGTTGGCCAAATTTGCATGTATTCAATATTATTGTGGTCCATTTTTACTCTTTTCATTGATATATATGTCCAAGATACTCAATCACTAGTTTCCCAAAGAAATTCTTCGAATACTTGAAAAATAATTAATTTTCAACTTGAAATTGAAGTGTTTGATCTAAGTGAACTAAGTGATCATCCTATATTTTGCTCTAGACCAAGATACCATCAAATAAAACCATAATAAATTTCCTAAGGAATGGATGAACTATCTCATTCATTAAGGTTTGGAATGTGGATGGGGCATTCATAAAGCCAAAGATTAAATTGATAGTGGCATTCATGGGTGCAAAATGCAGTCTTGAGAATATATTTTTCATAGAGCCAAATATGTTGATATCCTAATCATTGATCCAAATTTGAAAATAAATAGATCCCATGCAATTCATCAAGAAGTCCAGTAATCACTGGAACTAGAAACTTATCCTTGACTTTGATCTTATTTAACTTCCTAAAATTCACACACTAATTCCACAAACCATATTTATTTTTAACTAAGAGGACTAGTGAAGAATAAGGACTGATACTTGGCCAAGTAATATCTACTTGGAATAATCCTTGTACCATATTTTTAATCTTTGTATTTTACACATAACGATAGCAATATGACCAAATATTAGGGGGTACATTTCCTGGGAATAGTTGAATGATATGGCTATATGAATAGTGAGGGAAACCTCCTACAAATCATTGAAGATGAAGGTATGGCAGTCTAAGAGTTCAATCAATTCAACGGACTAGATCAATTTAGTATATTCTAATCTTCATGGTATATAGTTGAGCCACAATATCATGAGAATCCTTTTATAAAAAATTTCTCCATGCAGAGGGAGCTTATGATGTTCGATGACCCTACTCGAAGGCCTTGAAGAGTATATTTATGGATATATTCTATAAATTGCATCCATATTTTGGTAAATTCCTATAAGAAATGCCTTAAGGCATATAATTTTAGGTACCTAAAACCATGTCGTAACCACTAAGGGTAGAATAAAAATATTCAACAAGTTATAATCCCAATTGAGGGCTAAAAGTTCCTACATTTACCCTTACAAGGTAGTGTTCTCCCATTAGCTGTCATGACTTCAAATCTAGATATTAAATACACATAACAACCTTCTTTTTTAGCAATTAGATAATCTAAAAGATTATGATTAATGCCACTATCTATGATAATAATGAGGGGATGATTCTTGAAGTACCCTTAAACCTTCATGGTTTGAGGTGTAATATTCCCTATGAAGGCATGCACATATATTTTTGGTGTTAGGTCCTCTTAGATGTCATTCTCCTCTATGTCCTTTGGTTATCTATCTTTGGCTAGATCAAAATCTTTAAAAATAATAGTTGACTCCACATCTTAGAGATATAATTTTTGTTCCATAAATTTATGCCTAGAAGAGTACTTTTTATCACAATTATAACATACTCCCTTGTCATGGTGAGCCTTCATTTCAACCTCGTTTAAGAATGTGATAGGTGTCATGCATGTGTTTTTATTGGGTGCATGAATAGGCGGTGTTGTTGCTTGCACAACACACCCCAACCTACGTGGGTTAGATACCCCTTATATTTTTTATCCCTCTAGCTTTATTTTATTTTTATTAGGTCTAATCTAATGTATTTCTCTAATTACTTCATACATAGTAGTTTGTTGTTTAAAAAATTCTAGTTCCCATTTTTTTCTTTTTTTCCACACAACACAATTCATCAAATTTCCTAAATTCCTATTGGTCAAAAATATCTACTGTAGCACCTTCAAAACCATTTTAAAAATATTAATTAAAAATTTTGAGGGTTGGGACACATATTTAATTTATATTTTTTATTAATATTTTTAACTCAAATTTTTAATTTAGCCTTTAATTCAAAATTTTAATTTATATTTTAATTCAAATTTTAAAAATAAAAAGTATAGTGGTCTTGTATATTTAAAATTTTAAATATGAATTTTAACATGGGTAAACTATCTATGATAGGTGTCAGTACTCAAGGAGATCATGATGAACACTAGAGTAGTTGGGAAGTAAAATGAGGAGGAGAATGTGGAGAGAAAAAATGGAAATATTTGGTAGAATCAATACCTAGCTCACTTGTTATGATTGATAGATCAAGAGTTAAACTAATAAAGACTAGTTAGATTTAGGTAATCTTAGATTTTACAAGGAATGGAGTTTAATGAGGCATGATCAAAGGTAGTATCATGGAGATTGCATCACGAATTGGCTAGAGAGCAAAATCTAAATTTAGTATACCCTATTTATGGAAAGGTAAAAAAATATATATTGTGAAACACTATTGCATTAGTAGAATGGCAATTAAATATTATAAAATACTCTTGCATGAGTGGAGCAACAAGTAAATATTGTAAAATTTTGCTACATGATTGGAGTAACAATTAAATATTGTAAAGTATTAGTGCATGAGTGGAGCAACAAGTAAATTTTGTAAAATTTTGCTACATGATTGGAGTAACAATTAAATATTGTAAAATATTAGTGCATGAGTGGAGCAATAATAAAATATTGGAAAACACTGTTGCATGAGTGGATCAACAATTAAATATTGTAAAATGCTACTATATGATTAGCTTAGCAATTAAATATTATACATTGCTACGTTATAGGAGATGATACTTCTATAAATAAAAAACCTCAAAGGGGAGAAATATATTGTTTCCTAGTTTCCATATCTATAAATATAAATATATTGTCTATAACAATTTGAGTTTCTTAATACCTTTTTTTAGCATTCTTATTCATGCCCCTAACATTCCAAGATATATATATATATTTTTTATTTTTATGTTTTTTTTGTGGGTTTAGCCCAAATTCTTGCTAACTCTTGTGATATTTGCTTTAGTTTTCCCATATCAATATCCCTCTAGGTTTCTTTTTCTCTTTGTTATTGTTTCTTGGGTCTTCCTCTTTTTTCTCCATTCAATAGTTTCATTTTCATCAATATCTTCAATATTCTCACACTACTCAAAGTAAGACTTATCATCTATAGGTTTTTCTTGTTGTGAAGGATTTGTAGAGCAAGGAATAACCTCAAAAACATATTCTTCTTTATATTATCCTAGAAATCCTAAAGTGCAAGAAAACTCTTCCAAAGAATTTACCTTCTTATTATGTCCTAAAAACTCTAAATTGTTACCAACTTCCTCCATCCTTATTTCTTTATTATTTTGCTCTTGAAATAATAAAGTGCAAGGAATAACCTCTATATCACTTTTATTTTTATTACCAAGAGAGACTTCTATACTACTTGAGGAAAATGAAGACAATTTACCTAGAAATATATTGATCTCTTTTGTCATATTTGTGTTGGGATTTTCCTCCACGTACTCCTTTACATTTTTAATTACTTCTAACTTGAAATTACATATTGTACTTCCTCATTTATTGTATTCTTCATTATTTCTTCTCACGATTGATCCAAGTGAGTTATTGTGGTCTTTTCCATAATATGTTGTAGATAGGCTTTCTTTATCCCTTGTTTAGGAATGGAATATCCTTGATCTGATTTACCTTCTAATATTGTATGATTTCCTTACTTTACCTTGAAGTTTATCTCATGACCAAAGTTTCCTATCTCTTTCTTCAAAGTTTTTACTTTGTAATCTCTTGCCAAGTGGTCAGTCTCATAACGATTTTGACAACCAAATATGATGCTTTAATAATCCACTTGTTGATCCCATTCTCTTAATTGAGATTTAATATTAATGGATTGTGGAAAAGGTTTTGAAATATCCATAGAAACACATATTATGGTATAAATAGCATGCTTCCACTTCTTAATAGCTAGTCCTTCCTCAATGAATTCTCCTAAGGTATTTCCAAGATTCTTCAAAACATCCTTATTGATAAGACGTTGATATGTAAGTCCAAAAATCCTAACCTTAATCAAAAGCTTCTTAATACTTTCTATCTCAATAGAAAAACATTCATTCCATAGTTTTAAATAAAGGGAATCTCTCCCTCTAAACCATGGGCCACCACTCAATATTTTATCCCTAAATTTTAATCACAAAATATGACAAGGAAAAAACCTTTAGGAAGAAAATCACATAGTAATTTAAATTCAATCCCAATTCCACTTGATCAAATCTTAAGTCTCCAAAAACCATGTCTAGGATCTATAGAACTTACAAATTAACCCTATACTTTTTAGAACAATTATATCATGCTCAATCATCTCATCCTTGATAGTGGAAATTAGAGAGTTGACTAGGCTAGGGTTCTAGGATAGACTAGGGGTGTGTGCACATAGGATAAGGAAAGTGGGATAGTTACATGGTGACCATGAGATAGGTGTAACATGGGGCTTAATGGGTCAAAGAAGATAAAATGGTCAAATCTAATGTTTCTAAGGTTATAATGTCAAATATTTGGATTAGTTGGAGCAATTGTTAAATTATTAAAATGTGACCATAGAAAATGGAAAATATGATATTTTTAGGTGTTGACATTTACCCATTTTTGTAATACATTGTGTGTAGACATGATGTAATGCAAAAACACATGACACAAAATGAGTGAATTAACAATGGATGATAGTGGACTATAATGGTTGACAACATCTTTTGGTGCACTACAACAACAATTAAGGGAAGAGACGTAAGGTTGTATTAAATCGTGAACAATATAAGATGCCCCAATTATGAAAAGGATGAATGTCCTTGGATCTCTTCTTGTGACATATTTTAAGCTTGGTTGATTAAGTTAACCAACCATAGGTATGTAGCCTCATGACACTCTAATCGATTGCAAGTGGGCTTAGGTTACCACCTTGATGAAGCGAGTGTGTGAGGAGCCATACAACAATGACATGAATAATATTAATTGTGGATTGAATTAAAATTTGAGTTGAGAGAATAAGGAGAAGGAGTAGAGTAAGAAGAAGAAATTTTACCTTTACCTCAATAGAGGAGGGTTAGTAATAGTCTCAAGTAAAGTTCTTGGATGAACATGATTTTAGGATTGAGTGTTTAAATATTGGAACTATTCAAGATGGCATTATTGGGTAATATCTATCCCCTCAATTGGTGAGTTTATGGGTGAAGAAGTAGAGCACAACAATGAAGTGCTTGATGAAAGATCACTACACAATAATAAAGTGGTAATGATGGGATAAATTGATGAATGAATGAGAGGAACAAAAACCATACAATCAATTCTAGACCATACATATAGTTGAAGACCATACATTTAATCAAATACCATATGACTAGTCAATGACCATACTATCATTCAATGATCATATGACCAGGAATTGGTCAAGTGCAACAAAAGGGTATGCAAGGGTGAATGACTTCTCATTTGCACTACATGATTGGAGAGATGAGATAGTAAGGGTGACATGTGAGAGAGATTGTGTGACACAAAGTGATGTTAGATTTAACATACAATAAAATAGGGTGGAATATAATGGTGTAGAGTTAGGTAATGGAGGAAGTGTAGTACAAGTAGTGGGTTTTGACCCATTTCTTTGCTTGATTTTATAATTTCCAAAATAAAATAACCCATAGGACTTATATATCTATATATATATATATATATATAATATAATATTAGTAAAAGGAAACCATAGAATGCTAGGCTAGCTTAGGAGAAAAGAAAATTGATGTTATATTATATTATATTATAATTTCCAAAATAAAATAACCCATAGGACTTATATGCTAGGCTAGTTCACCCATTTAGATTAAGTGCATAATTAAATCCTAATTATCATCTAATTAGCATGATTCATTTCTGTCTCTGTGTTCAAGTTCCAGTCTGATAACATTGCTGCCATTTTATATCATTTCCCTCTGTTAGCACTATAGCACTTTTTGTATTTTGCATCTGTTTTCGGTTTTGTAGGTCTCTAACGAATTCGTCAGATCTCAGACGATCTTGTTTGATTGCAGACGATTTTGTCGAATCTCAGACGATCTAGACTACTTCAACATCATAATCTTCTTCAGACATCCGGATCAGGTATTCCTCATTTGTATTCTATAATCTCTCTATTTTTCTGTCTTTAAATCTATTTTCTGTATTCATTGAACTTGCATTTTCATATAGATTAATCTAGATTCATTCGGCCAAACCTAGGATATGAGTGCTTAAGGTTAAAAATGAACACATTTAAACACATTCCAAAACCTAGGCATGGAAACTGCTGTTAAATGTTTCCTGGTGAACCCACCATCCGTCGAAAAATCATCAAAATACACCTCCCTTGAGAGGCGGGACCTTCGCAAAGTCCTCTCAGTCCGAGGTACCGCGACATCCTTTTCCCATCCTCCTTCTGGGCACGGATCCAATAGCCTGAAGGTAGGGATGCAAAAAATTTGGATCGATACACTATTGTATACAACCACCCTAGTGGACGAGATTGGCTAAATCCTATGAAAGATACCATTTTGTGGAATCAATTTACCTCATTTATCATCCTTGTGTTCTAGCATGAGTGTCGATTTTATGATTGGGGTTATCCTCTAGGTTCTATAACACCTAAAGGATAGATGCATACTTCCCCATACCTTATCATATAAAACCCTTGACTAAGTGGTCAAATTGTTCCAATATGTGTATGTAAGGGGGTTAGCGTATATATACCTAGTGTCCAACTGATTGTCCACTATTTTAAGTTAGCTAGAGCCATGTCAATACCCTAACCTTGGAATTGATCGCACATACCCACTGTGACTCATGATCATTTATCCCATACCAAACATCATGGATGAAATAGATTAGTCAAATAAACATGAGACTTATGATAGCACTACGCAGGCAGCAACCTGTAGATGGTATTCCATACCGCCCCTCATTACTAGTTCTAACCAAGTCACATGTTTCAACCAATTCTATCAGACTATGGTTGCTCTTGAGACTCATTGTGTGCATACTCGCACCTCAATAACATTGGGTGATAATTATCTATTCATCCTCTCTCGATGAATATTTAGGTAGGTTTCATTTTAGAGAAAACTATGTAAACCATTTGCTTCACCAAAAATATAATGGATCACTTAACTAAGATTCTTCTATGTTTCATTGTTTAGAGTATTCCAATCTTTCCTTTTGTGATTTAAAAATCTATCTTTCAAATTGGACTTTGATTTGTAGTTAATTATTTAAGGCTAGTTTAATTAATTAATACCTTTATTTAACTAATGCACAAGGTGGACTTGGATAGCCTGGTTACTAAAATCATAACTTTACCAATTTAGTTGTTTCTATTCCACAAGTAAATAGTCCACAAAAAATTAGTTTAAGTCTCTTTTCAAACCAATTTTCTAATAATAAAGTTCATATTTTAATGGTTATGATTCATATACAATCAAGCCATAAGAGTTTATTTTTATATCACATTCAGGGTAATTTATTCACATTCAAGGTTTGAATATTTTCAAATACAAACTAAGGCATAAGCAAAGGATAATTATTTTTTTTGTAATCAAATATTATGATATATTTAGGTTTTACTCTTTAATACCATTTACTTTTCCAAGGAGCCAATCTACATTTTAGAGAAAATTTAAATGCTTTGGCTCCACTACTACTCATCCTTACTCTACACAATCATTGATTGAAGTTGTTGAGCAAGGTTTAGTAAGATTGACCTATAAAACTTAAGTTTTCAGCCTTTCAACTAGATAGCTATAGCAATAGGTTCCATCGGATTACTCTTTCATTGATTGGTATAAACATATGTATTTAATTTTGTCTAAAAAGGTTTGATATACTTACCATGGAAAGCATTGTTACATTCCAAAGTTAATAATTTATTGAGTAAAACCTTCACTTACTTACAAGTATTAAGTTATAATACAATATAATAGTTTTAATTGGTTTAGCACAGTGGTTGAGCAATTTATCAATTAACCGAACATTACAGTTAAACATAAATAAATGGATGCATTCATTTTATTTAATGATGGTGACTCTACACATTAACCTATATCAATAAATTTATTTATTGAGTTTTCCTCCATGCCTATCATTAAAGCCTAGACTTGCACAAGGAAACTCTTTTGTTACAGAACCTAAAGTAATCTGTGATGGCACTAAAAGGTTCTTTTCAATTAATAATTGAAAATTATATCAAAACATACCAATTAAATCATTTGCATGTCTAAAGATAGCCTACACATTGCCAACTATTTTCTAACATTTACACACTATATATGTTAATTATAAAAGTATCAATTATAGACAGGCATGATCTTCTCAAAACTACTTCATGCAACATTATTTAAATAATATCTTAGATATAACCATAACAACAAACATAGATCTTGCAGAATATGCAACCTCACATTGACCTAAATACCTCCAACTCAAAATCATAGCTTTGAGGAAAAACAAGAGTTATTATACTGCTTTCATTAAGCGAATGTCTTGACAATGCTATACATTAATACATCATAATATAAACAATTTCTATTACCGCAACTACAAGCATGTTAGGTTCAACATCAATGAGTTTTTTTAATATCTATAAGGATCTTCCTCTACAAAGTGTGAGGATTAAATCAAACTTTCCACATTCATTCATACAAAGGACTTTACAACTATCTCTAAATATAGCACAACAATTTCAATTTAGTACAACAACGACCACGATAATAAGGTATTTTTAATCATTGTTTTAGGTAAAGGAAGCAATCCTATTAAAATTCATCGCTCCTTTTCAGGTACAACCATTTTTGTTGTTCATTATAACTTAAAGTAAAGTCCAAGATCCCCATTCACGTGATCTTGCAGTCTAGATATCCAAACCAACAACATGCAACCTTCATTACATGATTAATGACAAGATTGAATATAATTTCAATCCATCTTTTAGCAAGTATCTGATGAGGGATTAGATTTCAGCTCAAAGACATTATGTATGCAATCTAATATGATATGCAATATTTTATGCATTCAAAATGCTTTCTTTCCTTTCAACCAGAAGGTCATAGCATACCAAAAAAAATCTCTCATAAAATGTAGTTAATTATAAATTGTAATATTTAATACTGAAGTTTTATTTTGACATACTCAGTCACAGAGTGCAATCACTTAAAATTCACATGAAATATTTTAGAGAACAATACATACTTTCCATTACCAGTTTCTTTTTCAATAAAAGCACCAAATAGAGGTAAACCCAACATGTTCTTATTAATAGTTTTTTTCAACATAAAAAGTTGAACATAAACTAAAATTATGCATCCAAATAAGTTTTGACCTTCACAAAACCTAATAATATGATGAAATGGATGCATGGATGGAATTTGGAGTGATTTGGTGGGGTAAGCCACTGTTTTGCATTGATTTTTTTTATTTTTGATGCCAAAAATTGGTTGGCACTTACTACATGCACAAACACCTTCCAATGTTTGGGAACTCCCCAAATGCCATGGTGTGCTTCAATGCACCAAGAAATGCCCATGGGAATTTCAAGGCACCTAAATCAGCTATAAATAACCTATAGGACAAAAATGGAGCTCATTTTTGTGTTTGTGAATTTGTGATGTTACATCTAGGAGAATTGGGTGGAGTGGAGTGGAGTGAATTAAGGTGGATGTGGAAACTATGGTGGTGGAAGGTATGGTTGAAGTGGAAGTATAATTTGCCAAGGTAAATCCCTCTTTGAAGCTCTTTTTAATTTTGTGCAAAAATTATTATTATTGTTATTTTTGAATTATGGACATGTATTAACAAGGACATGTATTAAAAACAAATATTTTATGTTGTGCTACAAATTAGGATTTTGGAGGCTCGACATTGGTTCTTGCCTCTCATCCTTGGGATGAGAAATGAATTTTGGGGTGCGAATTGGGATTGGTTGAGGGTTATGGGGCTAGTAGAGGTAGCTTGGATAGATGTGGTGAGGGTAGACAAGGGATACCTCTTTACCTTGGTAGAGAGGTGGGATCTAGAGAGGGGGACCTTTTAGCTCCCTACTAGAGAGATTACCCTCAAACTTCAGGATGTATATTGCATCCTCAAGCTCTCAATGGAGGGGATTCATTTTGAGGTTGTACAAGATTGGGGAACGTAGATGAGGAAGATTTATAGTGATAGTTGCTAGAGTGTGGTGGTGACATGTGGGGGTATTTCATACTTGTCC
Organism: Wollemia nobilis; assembly: GCA_028583015.1. Taxonomy (NCBI): domain Eukaryota; kingdom Viridiplantae; phylum Streptophyta; class Pinopsida; order Araucariales; family Araucariaceae; genus Wollemia; species Wollemia nobilis. Next base: position 9,424,043 of record JAQPPZ010002554.1, read on the forward strand.
ATGTATGTGTACAAGACACTAGATGCCCTACTGGCTTTGGTAATATTTGTATTGGCCAAAATCATGGTCCTGAACAATATCAATTGTAGGTTCCCTTGGAACCTTATAGGTTTGGTGAATGATATGATCACTACACCATAGGTGTATGCATGGGCTCCTACCTTATTGATGTAGATGTACCAAGATATTTATAAGGAGAGGAGGCAAGAGATGAAGGGATTGGGATGCAATTTGTTACTACAGTTTTGGGGATGAGAGCATTTCAGTGTGTCTCAATCGAAGGGTCTACAAGTTGCAGGCTAGGATAGGGAGTAATCCTATACTAGGAGATGGGCAATAGTGAAGGAGGTACAACTGAGTCATCCTATGTAGATGAGTCAGTGGCATAAGGATTTATGGACTAGATTGATATCCACCCTAGTGATATGGAGGCCATGGCAAGGTGCCAATGGAAAGGAGATAGAGATCAGTTATGATGGGTCAATAATACTAGGTGGGTGTTTGGGAGGTATCAAAGTGAGGCTGAGTATATCAAGTTCTCATGGGTGCTCCATCAGTTCGACTTGAGTTAGGGGGTTCTTGATGAGCCAATGCTCTATAGGAGGTATCAAGACTAGACAATGTTACCATGTATTGATGCATGAAGGAAAAATTATGAGAATGATGAGGAGATAGATCTCCCTGACGTGGATGATGTAAGGACGATTGTAGAGTATGATGCATGGTTCACTACATAGCCACCATGGGCACCAAATCTAGTAGTAGCTAGCGGAGATGGGGATTATTCTAATGTTGAGGATACCAATGAGGCTCCTAAGTGGTGGATGCACCTTTAATATAACATTCAAGGAGAAGGGCTAAGGGTGTAGCAAGGTAGGATCCAAGGGTTGGAGGAGATTATAGAGATGGGGACAATATGGAGGAGACTCCATATGGACCTCTAGGTTGAAGTAAGGAGGATTGTACGAGGTTGGAGTAGCTGGTGGTAGAGTAGGATGTGATGGTGGTGGCTTAGGAGGAGAGGATCACGAGTCTCTAAGCAAAGCTACTAGAGAGGGAGGATCATCATAATATTGACATAGCACACCTTTGATATTGGTAGAGGTATGTCGAGTCATTGGAGGATAGGTTGATGGAGCATCATATTCTGCTTCTAAATCCACCTTCTTCATATGTATCTGTGTCTTCTAGGCATAGCAAGTCTAGGCATAGCTCTAAGTCTAGGGATCCTCTAATGTCACAGGGGTCCTATTGGAGGGCTTAGCTAGTGCTTAGATGCACTTTTTGTAAATGAGCCTTGATGCTCCATTGTATGTAGCCTTTGGGCACTCATTGTATATGTGATATATATATATATATATATATATACATGGCTTTAATTTTTTATGTTAGATGTGTGTGTGAATGTTTTTGTGTTATATGCATTTTGTGGATGTTTTTGTGTGGATGCATTTGTTTATGGATGATTAATGCAAGTGGTAATGTATGATAAATGCATGTGTTCTAATGATCATTCATGGTTTAGATTTTTCTTGGCCATGTTCATCATTGTTGTTTAATCAGGGGCACCAAACTTGGTGGGAGGTGAGGTGAAAAGACTCAATAAATGACATGGGTGTTGACATGGAAGAAGATATGGATGTTGATATGAAAGAACATATGGATGTTGATATGGAAAACTGACTATTTTTTAGAGACTCAAACATACTAGTGGTATCAAAAAAACTCACTAAAACTGCCTAATTCCTCTAGGACCAAATGTGTGTGCAATGAATTCATTTACCAAATCAAGAGCATGGTAATAACTCAAGGCAATCAAGAACCAATGTGTGTGCAAGTGAGTTCATTAACTCATATTGAATAAACTGGGTGTGACCTATTATGGATGAGACCAAGAAGCTGACTTGCTCGTATGCATGATCAGATGTCTCTTTAAAAGAGATATGATGTCATGCATGAGCGTACTCCACTACCAGTCAAGTATCTATAGCTTCAGTGGAGACTAGCTCCATAGTCCAAGAATTTTGATCTCTCAAGTTTTGGGTATGACTACCTAACCGTATGACTAGAAATATAGTATGATCCTTACAACCCAATTGCCAATGGTGTGTGATGCGTAAAAGATTTAAAGTTTTTAGGAGTTTTTCCCTAATCTTTATTTTATTTTGAAATTTGTCATATTTATGAAAACCACTATTGTTTGGACTATGTTGCATAATGGTATGAGAAAGGAATACCCTATTCACTTCGAGGGTCAAACCAAGTATGGTGTTATCCCTCTTTGACCCAAAATGTTTTTAAGATGTGAAATTGTGTTTGGTTCAAGAATGTTTTGGATTCAATTCCTAGAACTCAATATTTTCTTATTGAAAATGTGTAATGGTCCTAAAAATAACTTGACATGAATTGGTGGTTTGTTTAAAACACTAGGAGTGGCTGAGTGACTGAAAACACCTAGGAATTATGGATATATGAAGGTAAATGATAATTTGACTTGGTGGAATGGTGTGTATGTTGTTGTGAAGGTGCCCTTGATTAAGGCAACATGACTTTATTGTACTAGATATATAAACTAAATAAATGATCCCTAATATGAAATATGAAATGTGTGAAAATGAGGGTGTGAATGCAATGTATGAAATGAGTGTAATGCAAATGTGTGTATGAAATGTAATATGTGAAATGAGATGTGTGCAATGCAATGTTGTTTTTGTGTAATAGTCATGTATATATACATATATAAATCTCATTAAGCATAGAATTCTCTCAAGTGTATAACATTAAGTGGTTTAGGTTCTTCCTCTCCCTCTAGACTGGCAAGCCTATAAGTACCTTTACCCACTTTTTGAGTGATAATGTATGGACCCAACCAATTAGCCATGAATTTATCACAAAGATACGATAATGCATTAGTTTTTTGTTGATTCTCTTTAAGTACAACATATCCTACTTGGAATTCACATTCATGAACTTTGGTGTTGTAAGCATGATTTAGGCGGTCTTGATAAACTCATAAATTCTCTAAAGCATTGATTCACCACTCATAAATATAAATATAGAAAGGGACCCCAAAACAAGGAGAAGCTAATATAGGAGGAGGAGCTAATATGGGTGGAGAAGACTTTTTGGCACTCATATATCGAAGAAAATGACACCCCATTTTGTAGTAGGTGATTGAATGGCCTGCATTTGTTAGAAAGTTGTGCAATGAAACAATAGATTGATTGGGTCTTTCCTTGTAAACTATGTAATACTTTAGATATGTTGGGGGAGGCATATCCATGATAGCCTTAACCTTGTTTGGGTCCACCTCAATGCCTATTTTGGAGACAATGAACCCTAGTAGTTTTCTGGATGTAACACCAAAGATACATTTCTTGGGGTTCAACTTTATATTATGCTCTAGAAGTTGATCAAAATGTTTTTCCAATACACCAATGTGCTCTTCTCAAGTTTTGGATTTTTCCAAGAGATCATCCACATAATATTCCATAATATTATGCATATAGTCATGGAAAATGTATGCCATGGCATATTAATAAGTGGCACCTACATTTTTAAGGCCAAAGGGTATCACCTTGTAACACAAAGTTCTCCAAGGTGCAGTGAATGTTGTTTTGTGTTGGTCATTAGGATTTATTCGAATTTGGTTGTATCTTGAAAACTGTCCATGAGAGAAAGCATTTCATGGCTAGTGTAGGTTTCAACAAGAGATTAAATGTTTGGAAGAGAAAATTCATCCTTAGGACACACTTTGTTAAGGTCTCAAAAATTAGTGCAAATGCATATCATCCCATTAGGCTTATGAATGAGTACCATGTTTGAGAGCCACTCATGATAATAAATGGGTACAATGAAACCCACATCTAATAGCTTTTGAAGCTCTTCTTTGACCAAGAGAGCAATTGTAGGATGCATCCTTCTAAGTTCTTATTTGACCGACTTAGAATCAGGATGTAAGGTGAGATTATGGACAACCAACTTAGGGTCAAGACTAGACATGTCTTTGTAGGACCATGCAAAAATTCCCTTATTCCTCTTGAGGAGAGTAATTAATTTCTCTTGTTCATATTTGTATAAGATTTTTCCAAGCTTGGGAATTTTAAGCATCTGAACTAAGGTTCACATCAATGGTATATTCAATAGACATGTGATAACATTACTCAAGTTTATGGGGAGTTGGGATCAGATGAATGTTGTGTATGATGTCATTAAACTCTTCTAACTTACCCTCATCTATGTTTTATTGGAAAACCTTAGGATTCAAAGGTGAAGGTGAAGGTGAAGATTAATGGTATGGAGGAATGTAGTTGGTTAAAGCCCTTAATAATTCCTCAGATAGGAAAAATTCAGAAAAATATGGAAGAAAATTCGTTCCATATCAATGACTCATGTCAATAGAAATTGGCTTTGCCAAATTGTATGGATTATAGAGAGGGGTAAATAAATTAGTAGGATTCATGTTGACTTAAGGGAAAATGGAAGAGGTGAAATGGATGGGATGGATAAAGCCTAAGAATCGATGTTAGGACCTTGGTAAACCTGGATAATAACAATCAACACAAATAAATGCACTTAACTAAATGCTATATACTTGAAATGCAGAAAAAGAATTTTTTTTTTTGTTTTATGTTTTTCTCTTATTTTTTTTGAATTATATGCATATGTTACAATTTTTATTGATGATATGGATTAATAAATTAGAGGTGGTGGTTCATCGACAGGTTTAGCTCAATCTTATGGAATAAGTAAGTGAAATATGGGATCATGGATGGGGAGCATTATAAGATAAAACTCATATTGTTTAGTGTGGAGAATGATGGACTCCAATTCCTCATCAAATTCATTAGAAGATATCGATAAGAGGTTGAGTTCTTCATACATTTCCTTATCAGAGTCATTGGGGTGGAGGGCTTCTTCTTCTAAATTCATATTAAGACTTTGGAAAGCTTGTTTAAAAGAAGAGATGGTGGGAAGTGGATGATAACCTAGACTTGAACGGTCATGCACTTCTTGATATGGGACATCAATAAGTTGAGGCACTCCCTATTCATATCAGCCTAAGCCATGTCTTTTCCAATTATGTCTATGAAAATAGTGGGATGGAAAACCTGTTATTTGTTGGATATTGGTAGGTGGTGGTTGTTTGGGTTCTTCTAGGGGAGTAGGATTAGATAAATATTTCCCCCCATACACAAAATTTATGCTATTAGTAATTGAACCCATATTGTATACCGCTCCTATAGATAAATGTGGATCACGTGGATAACTAAAATCCTTGGTAGTTGAGATATTGAGTGCCATGATGGTGATGTATTGGACCACATATTCAACAATACTAGGGTTGGTGAGGTGGAGCTCAACTTGGGATGATGAGGATGATTTGGGCATATTATAGTTCAATAATTCAATTTGTAAAACGTTTGCTGATGGAGATGGATTTGGTTGTGAAGGAATTGTTGTAACTAATAAAGGGGATGATGATGTGGATGGCATGGATTGGATTTGACCACATGTACATGTAGTCAATGATGATGATAATGAAGGTGTAGAATTGGATGCTTGGTTAGCATTGGTGATAGGAAGCTCCTCAGGAATGGAAGATTTTGATGAAGTATTGGATGGAGTGATTGATGATGTGGTAGATGATAGGAGGAAAAGTTGGGTAGAAGGCAACATGGATTCATAAGGATTTGATATGAATTTATAATAATTAAATGGCTCAACATCCACTGTTATGCAATGTACTTTCCCTTTGTGTACGTATTTCAAACATTGATGTAATATAGAAGGGACACATATCATTTCCTTCATCCAAGGTCTTCCAAGGAGTACATTGTACACCATATATTTACCTCTACTTTGATGGGTAAAACAACAGTGCCAATTGTAGAGCAGAGAGCATCGTTAAATGCTTTCAATGTGAAGGTGTATTTAGTTATGTGAGATGGAGGAAGATTGAGATGATGGAGAGCAGATGTGGTGATGATGTTAATGGAGGAACCAGTATCAATTAAGACTCTTTTGAATGGCTTCCTATAAATTTTATCCATTATATGCAATGGAGGGTCCATTGATTATGATGATATTGGTTTAATATCAAGGTCATAAAACATGATGGAAGGCTCCATGCATGTTTGAATACTCCTTACAAAGTTATTAAAAGCATTGGGATCTTGATATTGAATGCTGATGGATTTTAGAATAGCCATTAATGCCTCACAATGTTGGGGAAATTATTGAATTAATTCATAAATGGACAGTTTGATGAAACAATTTTTAAAATTGTGGTTAACCAGCTACTCAGAGAAATGATTGGCCTTTGGGGGTGGTTTATAGGATGACTTGATGGATTATAATTGTTGGGAATGAATATTGGTGGAGAAGTATTTAGGGAAATTTGGATGGGTGGTGATGGAACAGGTTGAGACTCCCTTGCTTGTGAGTTCATGGATTGTTGAATGGGTTGTTGCTATGCAACTTGTTAATTGTTTTATCATTGTTGACCCCAGGTTACCACATGAATGGCACCTACAAAACCTTGGTATTGTTGAACATGGTTAACTTGATTGGGAGGGGTCTTGATGTTAGACCCTCCCATTTTGGATTGCACCTCCTCGTGATGAGGAAGTGGTGTTTGAAAGATACCAATATTTTGGTTTTTTTGATCTAAGAGGTTGTCAAGTTTGATGACCTCAAGTCAATGAGGTCTTGTACCATATCCTTAAACACATGGTAGTTATTTATGTCATGCCCATTTTGTATATGATAAGGACAAAATAAATATTCCCTATTGTTTTTACCACATTTGGTAGGATCATCTGGTTTGACCTCAGGAAAAGCAAGTCTATTGGTGTCATACAATCTTTGGAAGATGGAGGCATAAGATTTATATAGAGGGGTGTACTAACAATTTTTTCCAACAGATTATTGATATTGGTGAATCTCCATAGTTGGTACTATGTTTTGTAAAGATTGGGTTACTTAGGGTACCACATGATAGGCAATTTGCTATGGTGGTTGTTGCATTGGTTGTTGTTGAGCCATTATTGATTGGCTCATGACCACTTGATTGACATGATTGGCTTGATTGGTCAGATTGACCTGTGTTAATTTGGTTCGACTAGAATAATTGCTTTTGTATTGGCCCTTATTTTCCTATTCTTTCTTTCTTGGCTTAAGTATGCCTTATTGGATTTTTATCTCCTTGATGATACTAGCTTGGGCAAGAGATTCTTCAAATGAGTGATATGTTTGTAATTGAAGCATCCAAGAAATAGATTTTATGCAGCTCTTAGTGCATAGCTTGATTAATTCTTCCATTGGTAGGGTGAATGACATCTTGGTTATGATAGTCCTTCAATGGTTTCCAAAATCATAGATAGACTCATCATCATGTTGTCTTAAACCATAGATATCATACAATGAGATTTTCTTTCTTACATTAAGGGAAAATCACTCAAATAATTGGTCAACTAGTTATTCAAAAGTATAAACACTATGATTGGGCAATTGGTTATACCACTCTATGGCATCTCCTCCTAATTTCTGAGGAAATGTGTGAAGCATGAGAGCATTAACATTTTGATTTTGTATCATGAATGCATGAATGTGCTTACATGCTCTTTAGGGTCCTCAGTCCCTTTGAACTTGTCAAACCTTGGTACCATGAAGTCTGTCGGATATGGCAATGATGGTACCGAAGGGTGAATTGGTTGATTGATTAATTAATGTAAGGTTGGATTCTGGTTATTGTAACCAAGAGTATGTTGTATCAAATTATCAATCTATTTTTGCATAGCCTTGATTCTAGGGTCTTCCCTAGGAATGTGAAATCCTTGAATCACTTGATGATTCTATGGAGTGGTGGAAAGATGTTGTGGAGTGACAAGATGATGATGGATAGGTGGAGTAGATTGGAATTGATGATGATGAGATTTATTGATAAATTATGGTGATGATTGAAAAGGGTATAATGCATGAAGACTGTGGTTTGGTTAGACCATGGGAATGGAATGGTATGGGTGGATAGAGGTCTAGGGATGGAAACCACCAAATATTATGGTATCCATGATGGAATTTGTGTGACCACTGTGGGTTGAGTGTAAATTGGATGAGGCCTAGGGTTCACTTGAACTTGTTATTGAGCACTCTTCCACTTCTTAAGCAACAAATGTTCCCATGCTTCATGAATTTCCATATCATCATTGGAAGGCATATATGAAAATGGAATAGATGATATGGATGGGGGACAAGTGGCAATGGGAATTACAACATAATTGGAAGAAATGGGCACTTGTGAAGCAGTAATGACTTGTGCTTCATACAAGGAGTTGGTATAGGTGGATACATATGAAGTGCTAGGAGCACATTATTGTTGGGAAATGGAGACATGGAATGAAGGTGAAACTGATACCTCAAAAAAATGGTTAGTGTACACGTGGGTGAATCTGGATGGCTGGGAAGGAACAAGTTCCTACTGTAAAGAAAGATCTTGATATGAGACATTATGGATGGTTTGCAAGATATTATTATTCGATTTGTAGAAAGCCTTTACATTGACCATGTCTATGTGGGTAATGGTGTGGTCAATTGTGGGTGAAGATATGTAAATATGTATCTATGCGATACATCAATAGCATGTACAGTGTGTGATGGACTTGTAGACAAATCTGTGTAGTCTGTCTGAACCACACTGACAAGATTTACCATATAATTGGTAGGAAATGAAGACGAACAGTCCATAGATGTATTATTTTGGTTTAAAGCTTTTTTCTATTTTTTTGTTAAGACCATAAGCTACTAAAATAAATTAAAATATGGTGTAATGGAAATGAAGAAATTAAAATTCATAGAAATCAAATGAAGACAATCAATGCTATGTTTATACAACAACTGTGTCTTATCTCATTCATTAATTATCTCCTTTTAATATTTTTTCATTTCTTTTTTTGATATTGTGTGTTTGAATGCACTAATATGAAATTATAATAGGTGAATACTATGGCTAGGAATGGGCAACGAGATTCTTGTTGGTGATGAAATCCAACAAGTTTGCTTAGGGGTAACCTATGGTGTCTAAGGGCAAAGATTGGTGGATGGAGATGAAGCCCACTGTCACCAAATCTCAAGCAATGATTGGTGATGAAATCCAACCATTACTGTTAAAAGTGCAATGTGTAGTGTGTGATTCCTTTTAAAAAGTTTAGTTTTCTATTGTGCTCATACAATGTCATAAAATGACTACTTTCATCAATATAAATAATAATCCAACATCAAAATATCAATTTTACAAAAGGAAGTAGAGTACACCGCTTAAAACCGCTCTCTAAATAGAGGAAGGTTCTTCTACTCCTCTACCATGAATAACCAAATGCAAGGGTACTTTTGTTATTTTAAATGTTGTTCCTATTAAGATTAATAAAAAAAAATTCTAACCGTAGGATGCACACTACTTTATGCTTTTAATATTTCATATGCAAACAAAAGATGCAACACACCAAAAAGCATGAATTCTTTTCAAATTGAAATGTGTTATGTGTAAACGCAACTATATGCAACAACTATTTTTAATCCAGTATCTAAAAGAAAACAAAACAAAAATGTAAAATGTAAAACAGAGATTAGGGTTTTAAGGTAAGCTTATAGAGAAGCCTATGTATTTTTCCTTCTCTCTAAAAATTCTATTTTATGCTTCAAAAATTTCCTTGGATGTTTCTTGAATACCCCATGAGCACTGTAGGGCTTTCACGCACCTTCTACAACTTCTATGTTGTTCCAAAAATCTAGATTCTATGAAAATGATGTGATCTGTACTTTTGAAAACCTGTAAGATAAAACAAAAAACAACAAGTTAAATAGCAATATAAATCAAAGTTAGAAACCCTTAGGGTTCCCACTGTGATATCTATTTGTGAAGACAAAAATGAAACACCAGGTATATATACTAGAAAATGAACAAACAATGCTACAAGAGATTGCACAATAAAATAGATCTTATATTATTAATGCTAGTAGATATCAATACAATCAAGTGTGTCCCAAATAGGGGTTTACACTATTTATTTTTATACAATGAATACAATATGCTATGGTTCTCCAAAAACCTAGCCAACAATGCTTGTGGTTTCTTCAAATCTCATTCTTTCTCCCAACATAAATGAGTGAACTTCAGCTATCCATTTATTAGACCAGTCCAGCTTAAGCAACTATTAAATACATGTATATCTCTAGATCTACACACAAAAAATGACACAAGAGGGTTAATACCAATTGTGAGGGATCCACTATGTGAGAACCTAAAAAATAAATAAAAACCCTAGCTATCAAATAACAATTCTATGAGCAAATATAGAAATAATGAAATCAATACAATAATGGAAGATTTACCTTGTAAACTTATCATTTTTTGATCTGTCATTGTCGTCATTATAGGAAAATAGGTATGTAAATGCTCTAGAAACACCTGAGGGTTCACTGGTCTATAGGCCTAGGTTTTGAAATACCCACGGGTGCTCGGTGGTAGCAGGAAATGCATGTGGATGCTCATGGATGGTGGAAAGCTCCCAAAGTTTCTCAAGAGTAGCAGAGGGGTGCTCAGGAGTAGCAGTAAGGGGTTAAGGGATTGAGGTAAGGTTTGCAAAAGTAGATCTGCTTAGAGTGAGGGCTACAACAGTGGATGTAGAGATGAAGGTCAAGGATGTGAAAGGGGACTTTTAGGTCATGAATCACTTAGATTGCTTAGGATTTTTTCCAAGGGTTGAGCCATCAAAATGACTCCTATTTATAATCTTTCCTAGGGCACATTAGGGTTTCAATGACACAATTTGTGTGATCAATATTAAAAAATAGAGGGTCGATATTAAATCAAGGCAAATTTCATGGATTAAGGAAGATGAATGGCTAGGATTAGACCAAGATGGATGGCTGAGATTAATTTACACATATATACATACATTTATTAAATATATAATATTAATATTTAACTATATATTAAACAAATACATAAATATATGTAAATAATGGGTAAAAATGGTGCGAATACTTGGATGGACGACAAGTGGCTATATTTTGGTTTCTACATCCAAAAATATTGATTTTTTTTCATTTTGACCGTTGGATTGAAATGTTTGACTATGTGGCATGTGGTGTATAAGTAACAGTTGACTTTGTTTATGTTGTATGAATGGTGCATTGTTTTTAGAATTTGTTTAAATTTTTATTGTGAAAGGCCAAAATGGGTATCCAAAAATGTGATTTGTTTGATGTTTTGGATTTTTTTGGCAAGTCATGTGGAAGCATGCCCTAAGATGTGTGTTTGTGAGGTTTGAGTTTGTTATGTGGTATGAAAGGTGTAATATTTTTGAATTCAATTTGAACTTTGTCCAGGAAAAGCCAAAATGGGTATTCAAAAATGTGGTTTTGTTTGTTGTTTTATAATGTGGTGGTGCATTTTGTAAAGGTATACCTCGAAATGTGTACCTAAAAGGTTGTATGCTGGTTTGTGTGCAATAAATGTGTTTTTTTTGCATGTGAATAAAATTTTTGCCATGAAAGGGCTTAATGGGTTTCCAAAACTGCCCTCCTAGTAGAGGTCTCATGGTGGGATACGAACCAAGTTTGCATGGTGATGTGTGAACTAGGTCCGCATACCGGGGTGTGAACCAAATTAATTTTTTTGGGATGTTTGATGCATGAGATATACTGCATAATGTTTGTATGTGATGAATATTTTGTATATAATTATGAAAATGAATTTATATACATGTGAAACTAATGAAAAAATTGTCTGATATTTATGAATGAAAACATGTGCAAAAAAATGAACCGTGATATCGTCTATGGTTGTTGAGAAATACCTTGGGTAAGAAATGGATAGAGGAGGATGGGAAGTGGATGGGAAGGGTGTAGATTAAGAATGTATGGGAGGTAGTGAGTATTAAAACCAATAGGTAATATAGATTGGTGTTGTACAAAAGGTGGGATCTAGACAAAAACACTTTTCATCTTCCCATAGGAGATATGACAATTACACTGGAGGACATATACAGGATTTACAAGTTGCTAATAAAGGGAACTATAGTGAGGGTGGCACTAGATAGTACACATAAAGATGTGCCACAGTAGAAATTTGGTGCAATGTGGGAGGAGGTATGATATGAGAAAGACATAGACTATGAGTACTATTGGCAGAATGATATGTTATCTAATCACCATTGTATGGCAATGCTTATGATTTCGATGTATGCTTTGCCAAATAGTTTAGGAGTTAAGTTCTCCTATAATATGATGGGTGTGGTATGTGATATGGTAGAGCATGAGGTAGTGTTTGCATGGGAACCTTCATTGTTAGCACAAGTTTACAAGGAGTTGCACGAGGTGGTGCGAGCAAGGCAATCAGGCTTGAGTTTTAACCCATTACTGCAGATGTGAGCATAGGAGCATATTGTAGTAGAGTGATTTTCATTGTTACATTATCGGGTGCATGTGATGGGAGACTTCATACTCTACACATTAAAATGGTATACAAATATGGAGGAGATTAATAGGGGATATGAGGGTGATGGCCTATTTTGGAGGAGACAACTAGGTGATTTGGAGCAAAAGCATATATAGTGGAGGCCCTAGAAGGGTGGGGTAGTGTGGGAGAAGGATGATGAACAATTATGGAATATACACCAAGGGTGATGGGTGGTGGGGCAGTATGAGCGATAGGTGGAGTTCTTTCCATTCAATAGGATCATATGGCAATTTTGGCTACGACAGGAGAGACCAGATCCACCTATTGTAATAAGGAGGAGGGATGAGGATATAGGAGTGTGACTTGTAGTTCCTCACTTAGATGTGACAAGGGATCCATTATGGTGAATACTAACATAGATGATGCATGGATGACTCCTGAGTATGATGTATGGTGGGCCATGTAGAGGTGGGAGCTAGGAGTTAGATTGGTAGATGATTAGGTGCAGCTAGTGGCAGGATTACCCATAGCAGGTGGACCACCACCAGGAGGGGTTGGACCTATGTTGGATGTAGGGTCAGAAGAGGAGATAGAGGAGTCTCTTTGATGATATAGGTGACATTGAGATGATGGGGTAAGGATTCCTATTATGGGGTTGCTAGAGTAATAGGCTAGTGATGGAGGCCAACCCTTACATGAGGTAGTGCCTATGGAGAAGAAGGGAGGTGGTATGGCAACCGATGTAGTAGTAGGATATCCTCTAGATGATATAGAGATGATGGAGGAGGAGGATGATGGATATATGTTGGATGTAGCTTTGGACAGGCAAGATATGATGGATGCTCATGATGAGCTAACGATATTGAGAGACAGTGCAATATCTAGAGGGGAGACTTAATGAGAGTGAGATGGATTGGACCCTAGATCGAGGGAGATGGTTGGAAGAGTATCAAGAGCTAGATATAATATTGTTTGTAGTTAAGTAGGTGATCTATATAGAGAGGGATGAGTTAAAGAGGTAGTGTGAGGAGTTGCAAGGATAGTTTGCAATAGAGAATATGAGGCATGCTGAGTATGTAGGGATCTATGATGTCAGGTATTGGAAACCATGGCCATTGAGGAGAGATTAATATTAAATATCATGATGTTATTGGAGAGTGTCTATTAGGCACAATCATCCATAGATGGCATGTGATTTGTGGATAAGGTAGATGTAGTGGGCTTACATGGAGAGATAGAGAGACAACAACAAGCATGGGAGAAGGTTGATCATGCTAGGATAGTAGGTAAGCAAGCCATGGTTGAGGCTATAGGTCTGAGGGCTAAGGTGATAGGGCTGAGAGCCGAGGTAGATCATTGGTGATAGGCACATGCAGACATGTTGGAATATTATTTTAGGGAGGCATTGATGAGGGTACATTGTAATATTACCTTAACATCTTATGGGTATGTGATTCTAGATTATGCAAGATCATAGTCAAGGTCTAGGTCACAATCATGGACTCATATGCACTAAAAATAGATTTAGTAAAGTACTCCATCGATAGTGCCAAGGGAGCCAAGGTTGGTAGAACTAGTGGTGTTGCAAGTAGTGGGAGTTACCCTAGGGTTGGATAGGGCTGCAGTACCTATGGTGGCATAGTTGGAGGAGGCTACTCCAAAGTCAAGTGGGGTGGTAGAGGTGTGAATTATGGAGCTAGTGATGATGAAAAAATAGGGAAGTGATGAGACTCCTAGCAATCAATAGTACTAATATGTACTCTATTTTTGTAGCCTTAGGGTATTTTGATAATAATATATATATACATGTTTTTTATTACAACTTTATATACATGTGTCATTATTTTTATGTGAATAAATATATGAATTTAACATTACATGTATGTGTAATGTAGGATACTCATAGATGAATATATGATAAATAAATATGTATGCATTTGGTAGAATGTACGAGAATGATATCATTGTAGATTAGGTGTAATTTGTAATGATGTGATATAGATGAATGAATGTAGTATAGATGCAATGATGCATGTATATGTAGGGTGAAATACATAGAGGAAGTACTTGTATCATAATAGAACCAGTGGAAATAAAGTTTACTATCATAGTTATAGCAATCAAACCTCATGAGAAACTGAGCAAGGTTCAACCACAATGCATAACTAACCTAATTGTATCAAAGTCTATCATGGACCAGTGTGTGCGATGAGTGATGTTCATTTATCCATTTTTAGGTAGGTAGGACTAACCCTTTGTAAATAAAGCCAAAATAGCTAGCTCATCCACAAGCATGCAGTGATCTATACAAAATAAGGTTGCTAATGTGATAGATTTGTTACCACTTGTAATACTATTCCACTGGGAGACATGTGCTTAGGGCCTATTGCTAATGAAATCATCCCATGATGTTATGTTAAGCCAAAGGACCAAAGGATATCAAGCATAAAAATAGTGCTCTTGGAGGATTTTCCTTTTGTTTTCTACCCCTCATTCTTTTGATTCTCTTTGTGTGGTGCTCTTTTATATTTTGTCTTTTTTTTTGCAATGTGGGAGTTGTCTTTTGTTTTTTGCCCATTTTTTGATTTTGCTTATGATTATCTCTTTGTTTATCTCTAGATCATATTTTGATCACGCAAATGATAGTATGAGTAGGGGAATCATTCACTATATGGCAATGTCTATGCAAGGTGTTGTCATCCCTAGACTCAAAATTTGCTTAAAATATGATGTGTAAATGGTCCTTGAAATAAATTGAACTGAAGCGACTGAAAGACAACCATTTGATAAAAATAAATAAATGATTGTTTAGAATACTACTTTATTCATTTTGAATATGTAGGGTTACAAAACAAGTCTCTCTTTTAGTGGATATCTTTATTCCCTATTTCCATCACAAATCAAAAGCATTTGATGGTGTTTTTTGGAGCTCTTAAATTAAGGTGGGCTTCTATGCACGTGTGCCATTGGTAGTCTACTGGTGTGTGTATTTTTATACCTATTTTGGACATGCAAAATGTTATTAGTGTGTTTGGGAGCCTACCTTGGTCAAGACCCTTAGTTATGAAGATAAATCGACTAAAAAATGAAGTAAAACATGATATAAACTAGTGAAAATGCTATAGAAAGTATATAAAACCGATATATACTTGATATGGTGTTGTAGACCTACTGTACATATGATTCTTAAGGTGGCCTACAAATTGAATCTTGGGTTCATAGGCTAGGGGAAAAACTAGATTGTAGTTGAATTCTAATGAATATTTTCTATCTAGATGGGGTCCATGAGTTGTTTGATGTTGTTTGTTAGAAGCAAAGTGGAAAAAGATAATTCTACAATGATTTCAAAAGTCTATATAGGTTGACTAAAAATGTGAGAGAGATAAAATGAGGGAAAAGACCCTCTATTTATAAAAAAAACTAATTTCGGTGGGTAGTTAAGTATACCACACCCAAGGGTCAAATCCTAGTAAGGTTAGGTTAGGGTTTTGGAGTTTGAAAGCTTAGTCATCCTCTCACATGCCCTGAAGGAAATATCTCATCCTCACACATGTGTGAGCAAGGATTAGGGTTAACTAGGGTTAGCTAACTCCTAGGTTAGATGGGGGTTGAATTAGGATTTCTAGGAAATATCCTAACCAACTTAGGGTGCACACATGTGTGAGGACATGTTTAGGACTAATTTGATCATTAACCCTAATTAACCCTTTGTAATGAAAAAGTGTAACTTAAGTGAGACAAATTAGAATTCTAATTAGTCTAATTAAAATTTTTAGTAGGGAATGGTCCCATGGGGGTCCTAATTAGGTGTAGTAAAGGGATTAGGTGACCTTAAGGAGCTAATAGGTGGCCTCCTAGTGGATAGAAAGTGTTTTGGGTATATTTTACAAAGTTTTGTAGGTTTTTGTGCCTACGAATAACTATGGTAGCCTATGATAGCCTATGGAATCCTACGATGGTCTGTGATGGCCTATGATAACCTAAGATAGCCTAATATGGCCTATGCAAACCTACAATTATCTATGTAGATCTACAAATATCTAGGAATGAGCATGTGCAACTTTTAGGTGTTTACATTTACCCCTTTTTGTACTATATTGTGTGAAACATAGTTTAGTGTAAAAAAAATTATGGAGGGTGGTGAAGTGTTTGCAAACTGGGTGAGATAGGGAGAGAGAAGAATGGAATTCAATTAAAGGTATGTAGCCACTCTAAGCATGCCCATACAACATTGATAGAGAACTAGACAAAGGGAGAGAGGAGAAGGGGAGAAAATAATGGAATCCAATCAAAGGTATGTAGTCACTCGAAGCGTGACCATACAACATCGATATAAAATTCAAATGATGAATAGGATCCAATAAAAAGTATGTAGTTGCTTGAATCATGACTATACAACATTGATATTAATCCAAAATAAGAAGAAATAAGAAGGCTCCAATCAAAGGTATGTAACCACTCAAAGTGTGACCATAAAATATTGATATAAAATCCAAACAAGGAATAGGATCCAATCAAAGGTATGTAGCCACTCGAAGTGTGACCATACAACATTGATATAAAATCCAAACGAGGAATAGGATCCAATCAAATGTATGTAGCTGCTCGAAGCATGACCATACAACATTGATAAAGAAACAAAAGAAGAAGAAATAAGGATCCAATTAAAGGTATGTAGTCGCTCAAAGTGTGACCATACAATATTGATCTAAGTCCAAAAGGAAGAAGAGAGAGGATGAAGAAGGTGTGAGTGGATGAATGCGAATGAATAACTATAGATGAAACATTATGATTTTCTAATTTAGTACAATATTTATAATGTCATACTAGTTGTTTGTGAGGGCAACTTAAAATTGCTTTGCTTTGCAACCAATGCAGGATGGTCCAATTACGAATAGAACAATTGCTTATTCAAATTTTTTCTTCTGATTGATTAATGAGTCCATGATGACATATTTCAAACCATTTGAGTTGAGTGGTATGGATAAATCAAGCATAGCATTCAGTATGTGGTCAATGTTGATATACATGAATGAAAGCAAGACGTCTCTGATATTGCGCATGACTCTCATGATCTAACAAATATCTGATTTGGGATGAGGTTTATCTTGAGATAATATTCAGCAAAAATATTTGTAGACAGATGTGATATCCGTGATTTGGATGTTTGGTTTTTTGGTTGTATGCAAAGTAGATTTTTGTATGAATACCCCCTCAAATGAGGAATCAAAAATTATATGAATGAAATGTGGTGATGAGTTGATTGATAGAATAAAATTATTGATAAAATGTGGGAAAATGTGGGCAGCCAATGGAGGAAAGGAATAAGAAGTTTCTGGATTGAAAAAAATGTGTAAATGATGTTTGCGGTTTGGTTCATAGGGTGGCCTATGAAATAGACTATAGTTCATAGGGTGGCCTATGAACTGGGCTGGGGTTTGTAGGGTGGCCTACAAAATAGGGGTTTGGGGTATATAAAGCAATTTGGAGGTATGACAAGCCTCATTTGTGTTGTGAGAAGTTGCAAGGAGGGAGTGATGACTAGCATGTGAAGCAAAGTGCTTGCAATATTTTGAGTTATTGCAGATATGGTGAGAGGGCAAACTAGCACAGGCGATCAATGTGGGAACTCATCGGTAAGTATTCGATACTCCAACTAGATTTGATTCTGAAATGTGTGAATAGAAACTATGGGAATGTGAGTTTGTGTGTGGATATGTGTTTGCATGTGGTATTTGTTTAAAGTGCATGGACAAAGTGTGAATATGGCCAAATGGGTATCTAAAAATATTGCATGTATTTTGTGTTGACCAAAAATGGGTATGTTTGACTGTGTGACCTATGTAAGAGTTGACCTTGATTTTTGTGATGAAAATTGTACTATTTTTGAAATGTGATTGAACTTTCACATAAAAGGGTGAAATGGGTGTCCAAAAATGTGACTATTATTTTGATTTGTTATGTTTTTGTGGGTCACATGAATGTGTGTCATAGGATGAATGTTGGTGAGGTTTGACTATGTTGAATGTGGGGAATGGTGTATTGTTTTGGAAAATTGTTTGAACTTTTACTATAAAAGGGTAAAATGGGTATTCAAAAAAATTATTTGTTTGGTGTTGTGAATTTTTTTAGTATGTTTTTGAATTGCATGCCACAAAATGTATGTGGTCAAGGGGGAATGTGTTGTTAGGTGAAAAATATGCACTATTTTTGGAATCTGTTTGAACTTTCACCATGAAATGGCAAAATGGGTATCCAAAAATGTGACTCATTTATTTTCGTGTGATGTGGTTGTGTATGTTAGAAGTGATTTTCTTGAAAAGCATATTTTTGGGATTACATGATGTTTTGTGTGTCCAAAACACTATTTTTGCATATGATGAGACCAATTTGTTAGGAAATGGGTGCCCCAAAAATGGCCTCCAAGCTGGGTTCACAGGGTGGCCTATGAACTAGGCCTGAGTTTGTATGGTGATCTACGAAATGGACTAGAGTTCGCATGGTGACCTATAAATTGAGCAAAAGGGGTTGATTTTTTTGTGTTGATACATGATGTATGTTGAATGGATGTTCTATGCTATGATCATTTGTATGACATGATGAAAATGAATATGTATGTATGTGAAACTGATCAAAATTTTGTGTGATGTTTATGGATGAAACAGATGAAGATGATTGAGCTGCAACATCATGTACGAACGTTGAGAGATGCCCTAGGCAAGGCCTTCGATAAGGTAGATGTGGAGTGGCTGGAGAGGGTGTGGATGAAGGGAGTATGGGATTGTGTGAGTATTATTGACAACAGGGATATGTTTCTTCTTTGTGTGAGAGGTGGGATCCAAACATGAATACTTTTTACTTCCCTATAGGTGAGATGACCATTACACTGGAAGACATATATAGGATATATAAACTATCGATAGAAGATATTATAGTGAGGGTAGCAGTGGATGAGATGTAGTAGGAGGTGTTGCAATACACATTTAGTGTGAAGTGGGGAGATATAGACATGAAAAAGGTGGTGGATTATGAGTATTATTGGTACAAGAATATGTTTTATCACCAATGTGCGATGATGCTTATGCTATCTACCTATGCTCTGCAAGATACCTCAAGAGTAAAATTCTTATGGAATATTATGGATGTCGCATGTGATATGGTGGAGAATGAGGTTATGTTTGCATGGGCACTTGCATTGTTGGCATAGGTATATAGAGAGTTTCACTATGTGGTGCAAGCGGTGCAAACGAATTTGAGTTCAACCCCATTGCTACAGGTTTGGGTATGGGAGCACATAGTAGTAGAGTGACCGATGTTGTTTCCATATGGTGCACATGCAGAGATGGGTGACCTTGTATTCTATGCTCTGAGGTGGTGGATGAATGAATATAAGGGGATGAAGAGGACACATGAGGGAGATTATTTGTTTTGGAGGATACAATTTGGCTCTTTAGAGCCTAAGGAAAGTATCTACAAGAGGAATTTTATGAGACTTAACCAGATGATATCAGTAATCATGTCAAAATAGATAGGTGTGTGATGAAATGATGAGAAGAGGAATTCATGGTAATGGTTTCCCTAGCATGTGGGGGTGTAGCAAACATGAGAGAAGTATGTAACTGATAAAATACACATGATAATAAAAATGGTAAAATTAAGGAGTGAGAAGAGATGTAGGGGAAAATGAGCATGAAGAAGTGTAACAAATAAGAAAGAGTGAAGCAACGAAGCAAATAAGACGATAAGAAGAGAAGAAAATGGTAAAATAAACACAGGTATGTAGCCACTCAAAGCGTAACCATACAACAATGCCAAATATAAAGAGGAAGAGGAAAGATAATGGAAGAAGAAATAAGGGGAGAAATCAAGATAAGACTATGTGAAGTGATGGGGATCAGGTCATGAATGACTAGGTGAAGTGACAAGGTGACTAGGATTTTGGTAATTCATATAGTTGGATAACTGCTAGAAATAATGAGGTGTGGATGTAAAATATTTGTGCAAGGGCATAGGGCAAGGAACAAGATGATTTGGAGGGCTCTAAATTCAAGTAGGAGAGTGAGAATGTTTGATTTGTGGGAGGGATTCATCGAACAACATGTCTTGGACAAGGGTTTCAAAAGTGTGGTATGCATTGATGGCATACCTCAATTGATGATGATAAATGTAAAATTAGTTCTATCTGTAGTTTCATGGCTTAGGGTGTAGTGGGTTCATGGGGTAGATCTTAGGTAGAACCAGGAGGTCTTGGTAGAGAAACTTGTGAAATTTCTGGGAGAGTGGAACGAAATGGATAGACATGGGATATATGTATGGCTCAAATGGTGATGAGCATGAGGAAGGTGGGGTAGGAATGAGTGGTTGGATCAAGGATCTGGGGTCTTATGAGGGTCAAATATGAGAGTGAGAAATAGACCAAGAATAATGCAAAGGGACACAGACCATGGAATAATTATAGGTAGAGGAATGGTAGTGACAATGACTCAAGTGTGACTCGAGGTTGTCAAGGTGAGAGAGGAGTTGTTGGATATCAATGGGAGGATGTGACGAAATTGAGGTAGTTGTCGATCAAGATTCTAGTGTGTAAATGGGGTTGGGGTATGGGTGCAAAGAAGAGAATTAATGATAAGAAGGAGGAGATTGAAATTTCTAAGCAGGAGGTGGAGCATGCTAAAGCAGAATATTGTGTAGCAGTGATGGGGTGTTTGGAGAATAGGTGGTGTTGACGATGGCTATAGATAACAATGTGTACAATATGGGAGAACATGCACAAATATGGTGTGGGTGGCATGTTGATGAAGGTATTTGTTGTAAGGTGACATCTCACTCGATAGGGGTGGGGGTAGTCTTGAAGAGTGTGCACGAAGAGGAACGGTTCCCCTATAAGGAATATAGTATCCTAGTGAAGGTTTTGAGCTGGAGAAGGTGGTAGATATGGGTATCTCATATCAAAAAAGTGAGGGGGTACGGTCCTCATGCATGAGAGTCTGGTGGATGAGAATTTTCCTCCTTATTTACAAAGGAGGACAAGGATATTTTTCTATCACCAAAGCGAGGGGAATAGGAAGAATTCCTACGACCGGGTGAGTGACATCAGGGTGAAGTGTGGTGATAGAAATATGATGATGAGGATTCCTGATGTATGTGAACAGACCCAAGAGGCATGGTAAGGTTGGAAGGGATGATTGGTACTGAAGGTAGTGTCTATAGGTCCTACATGATGGGGGAGTGGTATGCTAGAAGTGTAAACCTAGAACAATGTATCTCTATGGAAGATGTTGTAGCTGGTGATAAGAGACCTACAAAACCAAAAGATACCAACAACATAAAAATGACATAAAAATAAAAGTGTTTATATTGTGTAATAGAAAGTTAAAGTTATGTTTTCAATGTGATGGGGACTATGAATCTATGAGTGAAGTGATATGTACAACATTATGATGATAGTATGTGCAATTTGTGGTGATGTGTACCTATATAGGCTAGGCATTAAATATGTGTAAGTGAATTATGTTTATGAATTCATGTTTTATGAGTCCTTCAAGATTTGCCAATTGATAGGCACTAGAACTGAATTTGTGTGTGATGATGTATGGGCCTAGCCAGTTGGAAGTGAACTTGTCTCACTGTTGGTGGGACTGACTTGTGATTTGTTGATTCTATTTGAGAACCAGGTCACTGATCTAAAACTTATGCTGGTGTACCTTACTATTGTAGACACGATGAAGATGATATTTATAGACATAGGTGTGTTATATGGCATGGATGCAATGCTCATCTAGGAGTGTTAATTTATTGAGGTAGGCTTGACGAGCAGTTGTGTCATTAATGAAGTATTTCATGGAGATGCATAGAGATGGTATTTCAATTTCAAGAGGTATAATGGCTTTGGTACCATAAAACAAATAAAAGAGAGTTGCCCTAGTGGGGGTGTGGATGCTTGATAGGCCCATAGGGGTAATGGCATTTTATTGTGCCAACCACAATGTGATTCTATGATTTTTTTACATAGAATAAAGTAGATGGTTTTATTGGTAGCCTCAACCTAGCCATTACCTTGCGGGTAGTATGGGATAGAGAAGCTATGGTGAATGTTAAATTTAGTGCACAGGGTATGGATGGTTTTGTTTTTTAAAGGAGTGTCATTATCAAAGATGATTTGTGAAGGTATTCCAAAGTTAAATATGGTATGGTCAATGATGAATATTGCAATTTTGGCCCTCATAGTTTGAATGAGTGGGATGGATTTGACCCACTTTGTGAAGTATTCTATGGTAGTGATAATGAATTTATGGTTACCTGATGAGGTAGGTGAGATCTATTTGATAAGATCTAAACCCCATTGGGAAAAAGGCCACATTGATTGGATAGGTTGGAGTGCTTGTGAGGGTAACTATGTGAGGTTAGCATGTTGCTAACACTTGATACATCACTTTACATACTCACAAAAATAATGTTCTATTTTTTTCCAATAGTACCCCATGCATAAAATGCCTTTTGTGATAGCCATGCCACTGAAGTGACCACCGTAAATGCCATCATGGGTTTATTGGACCACTCACTGGGTTTTGTGTGGTTCTAGGCAATGCAAAAAAATACCATCATGACAACTGTGATACAAAATATCCCTTGGCAGTGTGTAATATATCACTCATTGTTTGAATGCTTGGTAGTGAGCATGTGGTAAGTCAAATGGTAGAAAGCCTAATTTAATATAATCTTTAATTTGTGAAAACCAATGATCATGTGGTTCATTATGGATGACATGGATGCTGTCATTATTTGTGGGAGGTGAAGATGAAATAGTAGACTATATTAGAGTATGAATGGACATGTGCATTCTGTTGGAGAGAGAATTTTGCAGTATTAATGATTCTAGGGAAGTGATTGTGTTAGAAAAATTATTGGATGAGCATGAAGCATCTTCAATATCATACCACTTAAGTTGAGTGAGGAGTTGGACAATATATTTGTACAGCTAGAGAACTGGGCAGTGACATTGTCAAATATCTTGGACTTGATTGATGACAAGAAGGGAGTTACCAATGATGTAAAGGAATATAATGTGCATAGAATGCACCTACTTTAAAACAATAATGAGAGCTTCATATTCCACATTGTTGTTTGTGTAGGGAAATACTAATTTGAATAAAAATGGGAGAGGTTCCTCATGAGGTGTGAAGAATACAATTCTTGCACCCCTAGTGTGAGTGTAGTAGGATCCATAGAAGAAAAGTATTAATCCAGTTGGTATTTCTAGTTGACATACTCTTCAAATTTTGTGACATTGAAGATGGAATAATTCAGGAGTTAAATAAGGAGTGGTTGATTATCGGGTAATGGAGTCTCGGTGAGTTGGTCAACGGTGAACTGTACTTTGATGGACTTTTGAGAAATGAATTTGAGGTTGAATTTAGAGAGAAGCATAATCCATTTGGTGATGTGAGAGCTATGATAACTCTTATTCATCATATATTAGAGTGTATTATCGCAACTGATAACAAATGTGGTGTGATTAAGCATATAGTGGCATAGTTTTTGTGTCACAAAGACTACATCTAGGCATAGCTTTTCCATGTATGCATATCAAATTTTGTATCTGACTAGCAT
Organism: Wollemia nobilis; assembly: GCA_028583015.1. Taxonomy (NCBI): domain Eukaryota; kingdom Viridiplantae; phylum Streptophyta; class Pinopsida; order Araucariales; family Araucariaceae; genus Wollemia; species Wollemia nobilis. The sequence goes on from JAQPPZ010002554.1 coordinate 9,448,113, forward strand.
ACAATTGATGTAATATATAGTTTTCTCTTGATTGAGCATGTTATTTTGAGCTAAAAATGTGCTAAGTGCATAATTTGTAGTGAAAATGTACAAGATGAATGGCAAGTGTGGGTATAGGGGAGATAGGACCAGTGACGATGTGAGGTAGGATTTTATGGAATAAAAGGCTTTTTGATAGTTTTTATCTCATTTTAAGGTGAATCCTTTTTGTAATAGATGATTGAAATGTTTGCACTTTGTGGATAACTAGGCAATAAAATGATGAATAGATTAATTTTGCCTTGTAGTTTGCATAGTTGTTTGATATTGGTGGGTGGAGGCATCTCGATGTGGCTTTGAAATTGTTGGGGTCTACTTCAATGCCTCACTAAGAGATAATGAACCCTAGGATTTTACTAGAAGTAACACCAAGGACACATTTCTTTGGGTTGAGATGAACATTGTGCTCTAGAAGGTGATCGAAGATCTTGTGTAGATTAGCAAGGTGTTGTGAACATTCTTTGTATTATGTGATGAGGTCATCGATGTAATATTCCATGATTTTATGCATGTATTCATGAAAGATATAATTCATGATGCATTGGTACGTTGCCCCAACATTTTTAAGACCAAAAGGCATGACCTTATAACAAAAGGTCCCCCAAGGGCTTGTGAATGATGTTTTGTGTTGATCAATGAGGTTGATATTAATCCTATTATAACCAAAAAATCCATCCATGAGGGAGATCATTTCATGTCCTGCGATGGCATTAACTAGTGATTTGATATTTGAGAGAGGGAATTTGTCCTTAGGATAATCTTTGTTTAGATCATGGAAATCGGTGTAGACGTGAACTTTACCAGAGGGTTTAGGTATCGGTACCATATTGGAAATCCATTTTGGGTAATCAATGGGTTGGATAAAATCTACATCAAGGAGATTTTGGAGCTCATATTTTACTAGCAATGCAATTGTAGGAAAGCATACATTGTAATTTTTGTCTGATGGGTTTGGCATCATTATCAAGAGTGATATTGCAAACCTCTAGAGAGGGATTGAGTCCAAGCATATCCATGTAGGACCAAGAAAAAACTCTAATGTATTCTTAAGAAAAGTGGTAAATAGGATGTTCTCCTCTGAAGAGATTCTGGCAGTGATTTTACAATATGTGGATTGGTGGGGTTGTCACCAATATCAATATTTATGGTGTATTCCACAAGCAAATGGGAAACATCTCAAAGCTGTTCCAAGATTGGAATAATATGGAGGTCATCGATAGCCTCAGGTATACCCAATTTATCATTTAAGTAAATTTTAGTGTGATGAACCCATAGGATGTAAGGTAGGTTAGATGGTGAAGGAGCATTTACCATATGCAAGATGGGGGGTGATAACAGGAAGTCCTATAGTGAAGGCATTGGTGAAATATGAGTAAAGTCAATGAATTTAGGGTTTGGCATGTCGTCGTGATTCGCACGATATGTGTATCAAAGTGGTGAGAATAGATCCACATCATCCATGTTCAAAAAAGTAGTAGATGTCACAAAATATGATGAGTCTGATGACAAAGATTAAAAAGAATTTGAACATTATGGTAGGTTTAACGGTGGATATAAAACTACAGGTGTAGAGTGAGGTCGAGTTGTAGATCAATTAAGCTATCGATACATAGGAAATGGTATGGAAAAATGTACAGATGATGTATGAGGAGGTGAAGTGTTGCACTTTGGATAAGGACTTGTGAGGACAAGGCAACAAATTGGTCAACTAGCATATCAATACAATAAGAAGACATGGTGTCAGTGAAAGACGTGTCTTGTAAGAAGCTGCATGGAATGGCAATGGTAGAATAAGGAGATGGACTCTTATCTAGGATATCCATGTTGATGTATTCTTCCAAAAAGTGTGTAGGAATTAGCATGGGATGAAGAGAGAGATATTGGAGCTCATCCTCGAGTGTGTGAATGGTTTTAGGGTGATAAAATAGGTAGGATTTATTTGTGGGTGACTAAACATGGGGGTTGATAGGAATGCATAACCATTGCTCATAGTGGACTAGTCCAAATCCACACCAATAAAAATACTGAAGGTAGCATAAGGTTTATTAAGAGTTGTACATGTGGTTAAGAGTGTTGTAGAAACTAGATTGTGGTGGTAGAGGTACAACGGCCAGGAGCGATGAGTCTAGGCCTGCATAAATGAAGTTGGTATGATTTTTAGGACCTAGTCATACAATGTTACTGATGGTTATTAATAAAGCTAAAGGACAACCAAAATCATGTGTAGATTGGATTATTGAGGGTTACACATGAGTGTCCTGAATGTGATAATCATCAAGCCTAAAATTTGTCATAAAAATTGACACTCGAGGAATCGTACATGTTGGGAATCAAGGTGGAAAATTAGAATAAGAGAAAGATAATTCCAACTATAAATTATTAATTATGGGAGGAGAAGAATAGATTAATTGAGCATCTAAGTGGGAGGCTCAATATTCCCAATCATGGCATTTAGTCACGGTAGAAGGAATGGGATGTTTTGCATGTGGGAACTATGAGGTGGAGGAGGATATGTAGGCATCATGTTATGAGAAGATGTAAAATACCATGGTCATGGATGAAAAGGAAGTGAGGGTATTTGAGGAGTGGGAAGGAAAGGAGTTTCTATAGAGGAATATGCATAAGATGTAATAGGAGGCCACGATGAGGGTGGTGGAAAAGGAAGAGGTGTAGGAGGTAGATATATGGAAAAATATGGCTAATAAGGAGGGGGGGGCATGAGAAAGGTGGCAAGAAAGGTATGGTAATGGAATGAAGTTCTATACTAGATAATGATAGGGATGTGGGCATAGATGGAGGGGAATGTATATGTGTCCCTAATGATTGTTGCGGGTATGAGGCTGGTATAGAAGAAGATGTGGATGCTCTTGCTAAATGATGAGAAGGAATGGGAATAACCTGAGTAGAGGATGATGAGGGTCTTGGTGGTAGATCTGTAATGTTGTAGAATTTGAAAGGGTCCCTATCAATATGAACACAATGAATGTGTCCTTCATAGACATACTTGAGACAATTATGCAAGGTAGAGGGAATGCATTGCATATATCTAATCCATGGATATTCAAGTAAGATATTGTATTGCATCTCACCCTAAATAATGTGGAATAAAATGGATATGGTTTGGACACATACACAGATAGGTAGGATAATGGAGCCTATAGTGGGTTGCATGGAACCATTGAATGCTTGAAGTTCAAGAGATGGGATGGTGAAGTGAGCAAGTATAAAGTGAAGGTGATATAGGTTTGTAGTAGAAATGATACTGACATATGAACTGGTATCAACAAGGACATGCTTGTAGGTGATATTGTTGATGGTTTCTTGTATGTAGAGAGGAGGATCAGCTAATTTTCCTATGAGCTCTGTAATATCATGGTCATGGAAAATAATATAAGGCTAAAGGTAGTGTGGGATGTTCCCTATGAAATTCACAAATGCATTTGTGTCATGGGTTTCAAGATTAATGGATTTAAGGATGTCATTCAATGCATCGTGATGGAGTTGAGACTATTTTAAAATGTCAAAAATAGATATCCTAGAAGGGACATTACATAACTTATGTGTAAGGCTACCATGGATAGTGATGATTTTGTGAGGTAATTATGGTGAATCAATAGAGGCTATCGAGGTATATGGTGACATAAAAGGTACTTGGGGGGATGCTACAGGTACATCCTATCATGGTGGATAGTGCTTAGTGTGAGTTGTAAGGTTGATCATGCCAACTAAACTACATGAAGGAGGGTCACGTTAAACATTTTTAACCTATTGAGGTTACCCTTGGGAATTTGAATAGGCTCCTTGGGGAGTGGATCCCTTGTGTTCAAGAAATGGATTTTGGTAGATATGCAAATTTTGGTTTTGTGGTGCGAGGGGGTTTCTGACTTGAATGGTATCCCAATAAATTAGGTCTTGGATAAGATCATGGAAAGAATTACAAGACTCTATATCGTGGTGTAGACACTAAAATCATGTCAATCCGATTAGGCGACCAAAAGCATTGGCTAATTTGACATCATATGGCCCCCTTGGGCAACCCTCAGAGGTTACACAGTGGTCCTAACCACTTTTGGAAGGCTCTACCCCACTTTTGGGAGGTTTTGGGCCATATAGGCATGACCGTCCCACCCTGGGATGGTCACAGTTCATGACCGTCCCACCCAGGGATGGTCACAAGCGACCATCCCTGGGTGGGATGACCATGGTCTTTGACTCCCAAAAAGTCAAATTTTGGACAAATGGCACCCAAAGACTACCATTTATCCTACCTATTCAAGCATGCAGACCTGAGGGTGCATAATCCTTATGACATGCTACAGAATGGAGGCCAAAAAGGGAGATTCTCTTCCCCCTCCAATACATGCCAAGTTTTTGGACAAATGGCACCTCTTGCCCTGCATGTCCTTGCATGCCCATTTGGCCATAGGCCCCTTGGGCTATAAAGTGGATCAATTTTCCACCCAAAACATAGAGAGGAGTTTTATGACATTGCAATGAAGTGCTACCAAGATTTCCCCTCAACCTTTTGTGCTTTTTCCCTCAAAATCTCTACCTAGCGAAGGAGGTTCTCAAGTGATTCAAGAGGCACAATTTATTTACAAAACCAAACCAATTGAGTGAATTTCACCCCCAAATTTTATGAAAACACCATTGAGAGAGTTTTTGACCAATTCATAGAGGAATTGGTGGTAGAAAACTAGTAGATCTGGTGGTCATCCCACCCCAGGATGGCCCCCAATCTATGATAGTCACCACCATCCCTGCAAGGGATGGTCATATATTGAAGCATTATTTTTCTACTATTTTTAAATAGGCTTATTCTAGGATATATCAGGAATATACTATTCAAATTTCATGCAATTTGGAGCTATATTGAATGAGTTATCATATTTTTAGTATTTTGTAGGTTCACTTGGCTCACCCGAAGATGCACATGAATATATGATCAATTTTACTAATATTTTTACATGGGTCCTCTCTAAATATTATTTTATATATTTTATCCAAATTTGGTGTGATTTGGAGATGTTTAGGACCAGAAATCACTTATTTTGTGTTTTGTAGGCTTAATAGGCACACCACGTAATCGACATAAATCCGGATACAATTTCTTTACTATTTTCAATTATATCAGTCCAAAATCATATTTTATGCATAAATCTAATATTTGGAATCATTTGGAATAGTTTTAGATGGTCGCATTGCATATTTCCACTTTCTAGTCTATTATTGCATATATTGCTTTTGCATGCTTCATAATCCGCACTTGCTATTAATGAAATCTGGTTTCCTTGTGTGTAGGTGTAGGTATTAAAGTGCATGAGGAAGGAGCATAGGATCATAATATCAAATAACAAAGTGGCAGCATCATAGGCCCACCCACTTCAATCGTGGGTATGAGGAAGAACATTGGAAGTGCACCCAGAGTTATTGAAAGGATTTGATCCTTGGGCACCATTTTGTAATGAGTGTATCAATATAGAGCCCTCAAGGGGACATTTATGTAACCATGATTTGATCCATCAAATAATAAATAAAAAATTCATTTCTTGCACTTATTTGTCTTATCATGCTTACTTGAATGTCCTTTTGTAATGCTTAATCAATACTAGCGATAGATGCATCTCATTTAACATTGTTAGGTGCACCATTTTTCCCATACTTTAGTGGTGATCATGGTGGGACCCTATCCCAATTGATTTGGTTAAAATTTGACCTTATTTTTTCCTTTAATATATTGTAGGAACTGGTCATTCTGGCCTAAAATGACCCTAGGACTGCTAACCGTCCCACCCAGGGATGACCACACAACCATCCCACCCTAGGATGGCCACCAAACTGGTAGCCATCCCACCCTAGGATGGCCACAAAATAGAGGCTTTTCTACTCAAAATTCTAGAAATAACAAGTTCTTAGGCTATCAAGGTAAGTGCCTAAACCTTCAGTTTGCTTTTCTACAGTCAAAAATTGCTTAAATTTTATTTTTCTTGCTTCCCTTGTTTGCTTGAAAGGTAGAAAGATAGATTTCCCTTTTCCATAATTGCAAAAACAACAAAAAAAAAGAAGAAAAACTGAAAAGGAACTAAGTAGAAATGCATTTCTATGGCTTGCTTGCTTGTAGCCTACCTAATGGGTAGGTTATCATTTAGGACATGCATTTTGTAGGTTGCTTTTTATCTAGATTTTCTGAAAGTAAAACATCATTTTCTTGCATTTAGTGAAAGATCATTGAGTGCTTCATTGTTTACTTTATTTAAGCTTAAAAGGAACCACACACACCATGTTCCACTTAAATGCTAGTGAGTTGGATTTCATCACCAACCACTAGTAGAGATCAACGATGATGGGTTTCATCTCCACCCATTGTCTCAAATCCTATGAACCCTAATTTTTGGCCAAGGCCGGCTCCAAGATCCAACATAGCTTGGAAAATTTGCATGTACTTCTCTTTAGAGGGTATAATACTGACCAAGTGAGTACTAGGTGAGGACTAGTAGGACATGTGCTCCCTGACCGGGTATGGGTTTCATATCCATACTTTGGTGGGTTTACATGATCAAAATTTCATTATCAATTGTCGAGCTATGAGCATACAGGTGAAATCCATTTAAACACAAGAATATCATCCAACAAGAGCAAAACACATGACACAAGGTCTTCTTTACAAACAACAAATCTAAACACACAAAATAGCTTAGGGAACACACATTAATCCTTAAAAGAGATAAACACTTATCTTATTTACATGTTTCCATTCTTGTGTGTTGCTTTATTAAAAATTTGTAAAGGAGATAATCATCTAGGGTTTGGTAGGGAATAGCAATGGTGTGTACCCATAGCCAAGCCCACTCAAGGGTGGACACTATAGAGAGTAGACTAGGAGACATGAGTCATCTCTGATTTAGCCCCAAGGACATGGTCATACCTCCTTGGTGGCCTTCTACTCACCCAAGTCCCAGAATAGCTAGTCAAGAACATCACCTACAAGGGAGCCCTATGCGGGACACCCCTACAGGTTTTGATCCTAATCTAGGAGCATATTCCTAATATTTAGACACTTCACATGCCTTCTTTGATGAAAGGCAACCATGCACTGAGGTGCTAGTAGATAGAGCAGTACCATGCATCCATATGCCTGCTAGGTCTAACATGCCCACTTATGGGCAAGAGCAAGAGTACACACATTGGGTAGGGCCAATTGATCACACTTCACCCTTACACCACCCTAATAGGTTACAATAACCTAGGTACCAAGATGAGTATGATACTCATCGCTCAGGGTGAGCCAACTCAGCCCTTCCCTTCCTCATCAATGAAGGAAGGCATGAGGAAATCCTTGATTATCCTCAAGACCAGTATACTACGTAGGCACGATGTGCCTCTACACCAAGTAGAGTATAAATATCACATGCTTAAACCTGAACCTCAAGTGAATATGACTACCCTCGATCGAGGGAAGCACATGATTGATATCTCAGATCATCCTGAGTGAGATAGACCTCAAGGTGATGCTGCTAGGGTTCCTAGACCTCGCATGATAGAATAGATCAATCAAGTGATCACAAGATATGTTGAATGCCAAGCACAATTCAAGAAGCTTCGATGAGACAAAGAATGCTTGGACCACTTGCATCAAATAGAGAAAGAAAGGATTGAATGATAAACCAATGAGCTATTTCAGAAAACCTTACATGAGAGGGTTCCTACCCCTAGTACCCATAGATAGGAAGTCCATCAGAGGCAACCCACTTTCATCCAAGATAGGCCTCCTAGGCCTTACCCAATGTTACCTCCATGACCTCCTAGGCCAAATCGAGACTTACCTCCTAGGCCAAACATAGAGTACCTCCCATAGGTAGTTACCCCTCCTTATAGGCCAACTTAAGAGATGCCTTATGGGACCTACACAGAGCATGAGCTAGAAGTGGAATATCTTGAAATACCTTATCGAGGTAAGGTGGGTGATATTCAACCACCCCACAATAGGCCTGATGTTCCTCACCCTCCATCATAAGATCAAAGCAAAGAAGAGGAGATCAAATCCTTTGATGCATATAGGGTATTGCTAGAGTGCCTAGAATCAGTGGAGAACAAGACCTCTAGGTCTGGGTCCCAGAAGCCCACTCTATACTAGTTGCATAGTCAACCACTCCATCCTTCCATACCTACCCCTTCCTATCCAGAATAGTTTAAGATGCCCCACCTAGCTAACTTTAAGGGAGATGAAGATGCGCAGGAGCATGTTACCAAGTTCTTGAGCCAATGCTTTGGCATCCAAGATAATGATGCTTTACTTTTGAGGATATTCTTGACTACCCTCTCTAGCCCAGTTATAGAGTGGTACACCCAACTCCCGAAGCATAGCATCTACAATCTTGATCAATTCATAGATGCATTCCTAGAATGCTTCACCTTCAATACCAAGAGGAAGGTGACACTGGCTGACCTTGCAAGGTTGAAACAATTTGATGATGAGTCAATCACAAACTATGGCAATAGGTGGTGAGCATTGCTTTCCAAGCTACCATACTTACTCCCCATGATGGAGTTGACTCAAATGTTTTCTAAGAGCTGCTTAAATTTGATCTCCTTATTGCTGCAACTCCAACAATATCCAACTCTTGAAGATGCTCTAGCGCAAGCTAGAACAATCAAAGACATCAAGATTCAAGAGGGAGAGATTGTGAAGCCTCACAAGGAGTGGAACAAGAATGCCAAGAACAACCCAATGCAACCTAAGCCAACATCAGTCAATCAAGTTGCCATTAGTGTTCCAGGGCCTGCGCAACCAATGCCACCTCAAAAGCCTAATTATCAGGCCACACCTAGGAACTACAACAAGGATAATCAGAATAACCAAGGGCAAAATCAACAACATCACCCTAAGCGATAGTTTACACCCATTGCTAAGTCCATGGACTCTTTGTTTGAGCACCTCTATGTAGCTAAGGCAATTAATCTACTTGAGAGTCGACCTATCGATCCAAATGCACCAAAGCCCAAAGGATACCAAGAAGACCTATACTGTAAGTTTCATAGGAAAAATGGGCATGACATGTAGATGTGCTATAAGTTCAAACATCTGGTACAAGATATGATCGATAGGAATGACCTTCAGGTCGATAACCCTATCACACCAAACAATCAATAGATGGGTGTTTTTAAAGACCCATTGCCTACCCATGCAGAATAGGCAAAGCCAGTGCCACAAGTGAATGAGGTCCATCAAGCACCCCCTAAGCAAGGGTTCATCGGCATGATCAACATTATGATAAGGAACAAGTGGTACCCAAGTCCAATCACACCACCTATGGCTTCAAGTGATATTCCTTCAATATCATAGCCTTTGCCACCTCTAGTGCCAAACCTCCCACCCTAACCAGTGGTCATGATAAAGAGCAAGCTCACTCAGAGCCTGAGAACAACATCTGCTCAAATCTCCATCTATGAGCTTATTCAACAATCTCCACCTCATCAAGAAGCTCTAATGGAGATCCTCAAGGTGATCGAGCTACAACCCCAGGAGTCTAACTCCTTTAACAATTTTATGGGGCATGTTACATTAATTAAATTAACCTGCACATCATCGCATGTGTAAATGGAACACCCTACAAGAGAGTCTTGATTGATACTAGTTCTTCCAACAACATCATCACTACAATAACTCTCAAACATCTTGGGCTCTCGACATCTCATATTGTTGCATCTACCTATACCCTTCAAGCATTTAATGATGCTATATGCTCAATAGTTGGTACGATAGTCTTACCTATTCAGGTAGGACAAAAGACCATACCAACATTGTGCCACATCTTGGAGGGTGAGATGGCATACAATATCTTGTTGGGTAGACCTTGGATCAGGGACATGAAGTGTGTACCCTCCATCACTCACCAATGTCTAAAGTACACCTATGAAGGGCAAGTCCATGTCATCTCTGCAGACCTTGAGCCCTTCAAGTACTGCAACTTGGTGCAGCAAATCCTTGAGTCGACCTTACCATCAACCCATCTAGATTTTCTACCGAATACATCCAGCCAAGGTCTGACTCCTTCACCATCACCTTCAATCAATCCATCATCATCTCCTGCCATACCATCCTCATCATCGACACCCCCAGATATACCTTCATCATCAGTGAATCCTCCATCGAGGAACATGGGGAAAAGGCCTATTGATGAGACCCCTCCAACCATATCCACCATCTCCATAAGTGAGATTCCTAGTCTAGTGGATGAGGAGCCACCCTATGAGGCCAACATTGAATCAACTCAAGCCTCACTCCCATCCCCTCCTCCACCACCACAAGTCATAGTGCATCTAGCTACCATCGATCTAGGAGAATACCTAGTTAGGAACATCACAACCACTCCTACCATTGAGTCAATGCAAGACATGGGTCGACCTCATCTTCCCATAGGCACTATCATACCTCTTGACCTACCCCCAAATCAAATAAATTTCATTTATGGGGGTCTCGACTATGGCATAGAGCCCTATCAACAGTAGGAAGAGGATGAAGAGCCCTTTTCTGAGGATATTAACTACATGTCCAATCCTGACTTCACCATGAGATATCTTCATCTCTACAATTGGCATGGCTATGGTTTGGGCTTGTATGAGCAAGGCACCCACATTCCTTACCAGCCATAGTATCAAATGCCTTATGATAAGTCTAGTTTGGGACACAACAAGCCTATGCCTCTTGAAGTCCTCACTGATAGTTTATAGTGCATGAGCCTAAACTATAGGGATGAGCTTATGCATGATCCCTACGCCAACCCCAATCGAGTCTATTCACTAGGAGACTACTTCCCTACACCCATGAGAGATCAAGAGATATCTCATGATGTCACCCAATCCTATGAAAGAGGTGAAATTTTGCATACCCTTCCACATGATAGTGAGGAAGAAGATCAAGGGTCTCCCTATGAATGGACATCTGATGATGAGTCAGATTATGAAGTGGCATCTATCGACTCTTCTAGTTCACATGTCGAATACGCATAGATTATCCCATTGGATGATGAACATGAGGGATATCTATGTATGTTCCCATTACACCATCCTATCTAGTGATAGTTTCTACCCTTATAGGAGCAAGCTCACCCGCAACCACATCGACCACCTCCAGTCATTCTACTTCCACCGCAACCACCTCCACAAGTCTTGTGACACCCCGATGTCAATAGACACCATCAGCCACCTAGGGGAAATCATCCATCCATTAACATGATTTCCATAGACCTTTTTATACCCATGCGAGATCTGAATAACCCATCAAAGCCACTACACCTTGACTTGGGGGTAATTGACTTTGATCAAGGAGATTCTCCCCCATCACCTTTTGAGTACTAGCCTTGCGATGAGATGTTACAACCATTTCATTTCTCTCCAAGGCCTACTCAAGATGTCTTTCAAGCTGAGGTTGAACCTGAAGTTCCAATTGATGATCTAAACCTAGTAGATGACATTCATCTGATCCCTACTCCCCATCAATTGGAGGAGGGGTCACATATGTCAATTGAGCCAATGATTGATAAAGATATCGGCTCAGATCCTGAGAATCCTCAATGTATCAAGTTAGGGGAAATCTTATCCCCCATCGAGCAAGCTGATTACATAGCCCTTCTCACAAAGAAGAAGGAAGCTTTTGCATGGTCCTACAAAGACATGCCAGGACTGGATCCAAATCTAGTCATGCATAATCTGATGCTTGACCCAAAGGCCAAGCCAGTTAAGCAAAAGTTAAGAAAAATGCATCCGATAGTAGCCTTAATGGTGAAATATGAGCTACAAAAGTTATTGGATGCCAAGTTCATCATATCAGTGGACTATCCACCATGGTTGTCCAACATGGTTCCCATCAAGAAGCCCGATGGGAGGATTCACATTTGCACTAACTTTCGAGACCTAAACAAAGTGAGTCCTAAGGATGAGTTCCCATTACTGAACATCGATACCCTGGTAGATGCCACAATGGGCCACAAAATGTTATCCCTCATGGATGGTTTCTCTAGATACAACCAAATTCATATCAATCCAGAAGACCAACTCAAAATGACATTCACAATACCTTGGGGGACATTTTGCTATAAGGTCATGCCTTTTGGCCTTAAAAATATCAATGCTACATACCAGCATGCCATGACATACATCTTCCATGACTATATGCATAAAATTTTGGAAGATTACATGGATGAATTATTGGCCAAATCATTATTATGCCATGAGCATCTCGATGTCTTGAGCAAAGTCCTCGATCACCTTATTGAACACAATGTGAGACTGAACCCCAAGAAGTGCATCTTCGATATCACATCTAGAAAAATCTTGGGATTCATCATCTCTAAAAGAGGCATCAAAGTAGACCCCAACAAATTCAAGGTAATCCTTGAGATGCCTCCCCCAACTACCATCAAGTAGCTGCAAAGCCTGTAGGGTAAGGTCACATCTATCAAGCGCTTCATAGTGCAATTATCTGATAAATGTTGACCCATGAACAAACTATTGCACAAGGGGGTCGCATTCCATTGGGATGATGAGTGTCAAGCTACCTTTGATGCAATCAAACAATATCTAGCTTTACCACCAGTATTGGCTCCACCCAGACCAGGAGTGTCATTCCGCTTATACATCTCAGCCACTGAGATTGCATTGGGCATCATGTTGGCCCAAAAGAATGAATTGCATAAGGAACAGGCTACTTACTACCTTAGCCGCACCTTGGTCAGTTATGAAATCAAGTATGCATACATTGAAAAGTTATGCCTAGCGATGGTTTTTACCACCAAGAAGCTATACCATTACATGCTTAGTCATACCATGTATGTTGTATCAAAAGAGAATCCATTGTGATATATGATGAGTCATACTTATCACAATAGTCGCACGATAAAATGGATCATGTTGTTGATGGAGTTTGACCTAGAATTTATTAAAAAAAATCAATTAAAGGTCAGGTCATCATCGATCAACTCGTAGAGGCTCCTCTCTAGGATGATCAACCTCTTAGCATGGAGCTTCCCGATGATGGAGTCTTCCAAATATTAGAATCACCTAATTTTGACGAGCCTGAGTCACAGGCCGATATGACTCTATTCTTTGATGGCTCCAAATGTGAGCAAGGGGGTGGCATGAGAATTGTGTTTTTCACACCTCAAGGGGCTCCAATACCCCTATCTTTCAAACTTGATTTCCCATGCACCAACAACAATGTCGAGTATGAAGCCTTGCTCATAGGTCTTCAAATGGTTATCACCATGAAAATAACCAAGCTCAACATTTTTGGTGACTCCTTGCTCATCGTAAACTAGGTCAAAGGGATTTACCAATGCAAGTGTCTAGTTATGCAAGCCTATAAAGCCCTTGTGGATAAACTTTTGAAAAATTTTGAATGGTATGATATCGAGGCACTCCCTCGCTCATCTAATCATTTTGTGGATACAATGGCCTCCTTGGGGTCTTTAATCCCGTAGAACCCTGCTGATGATATGACAACCATTCAAGGTTAAAATATTATCACAATCTATGATTGAGCATGAGAACACTCAATCCATGCTAGAAGTCCACATGATTCAGATTGAACCTCCTCAAGAAAGGTTCTCACAAATTCATGATCACTTGAATCATGCCACTTGGGGGACTCTATTCCCTCAAACTCCTTTTGATAGCAACACAATGCTATTCTTACAAGTTCTCTCCCAATCAGCATTCACTCAGGATGAACTTCAAAAGGATTAGGCAATTCATGCAATCGAGGCTTCCTCAAATCAGGATTGGTCTACTCAAATCAAATATTACCTAAAGCTTGGTAATATCCCTTCTAGGTTGTCGCATGCCGCCAAATGGATATTTAAACAAAAAGTGGTAAAGTATGTCTTACTAGGAGATATTTTGTATCATCGAAGCTATGAAGGTATCCTCCTTCATTGCTTAGAGCATCAAGAGTCAATTTGGGTAATCGCCCAAGCACACGATGGTACATGTGGTGGCCATTTTAGTGGCATGGCCATCGCAAAGTGCATTCTTTGCATGGGCTATTATTGGCCAACCTTAGAGTGAGATTGTTGTACTTATGTTAAGAAGTGCATAAAGTGTCAACACCATGCTAACTTGACACACGTACCTTCTCAGGCCTTACAACCGATTCAATCGGTTTGGTCATTCTTGCAATGGGGGTTTGATTTAATTGGGAAAATCTCACCCGCATCCTTGGGCCATCACACGTTTATCATTACGACCATCGAGTATTTTACAAAATGGGTGGAAGCAATTCCCCTTACCACTACGATAGGACCCCGCATCATGGAGTTCATATTGCATAATATCATTTGTCATTTTGGTATTCCATCCAAGATAATTTTTGATAATGGGACACCTTTCAAGAACAAATATGTGCATGCTTTAACAACAAAGTATAATATTCAACATAACTTTTTGATGCCCTATTATCCACAAGAAAATGGGTAAGTTGAGGCATCAAACAAAATAATGATTGCCATCCTAAAGAAAATAGTTAAAGAGAATCACAAATATTGGCACATGCAATTACCCCTTGCTCTATGGGCCTATCGCACTAGTATTCGGATGCCCACTAGGGCAACTCCATTTTCACTAGTGTATGGTGCCGAGGTAGTCATACCTCTAGAGCTAGAAATCCCATCACTATACATATCCATGCAAGAGTTCATCGATGATGACACTACATGATAGGCTCACCTAGACCAACTTACATTGCTTGATGAATGATGCATCAATGCTCTCGAGCACTTGCACATTTATCAAGAGTGACTTAAGAGAGCCTATAATATGAAATTCCATCCTAGAGACTTTCAGGTTGGTGACCTCATTCTGAAAGAGAACCAACAAAATTCTAACTTGCCGCCCCATCTAAGGGACAAGTTTATGATAAACTAGTTAGGTCCTTTCATCATCACTAGTCAGATCGGACCCAAAACTTACCACCTAGCCACCCTTGAAGGAATCAAGGATCCTAAACCCTTGAACATCCTTCATCTATGACCTTTCTATGCTTAAGAGCACCATGATCCCCCAAAATCTCCAAGAGTATCTACAAACTAGGTCACCCAAAAACTCCAAGGGTATCTAACAGCAACACAAAAATGCTCCTAGGTAGTCTATGACAACCATCTAGGTCACCCTAAAATGCTCCAAGGGTATCTACAAACCACTTGGTCAACCCAAAATGCTCCTAAGGTCTAACCATCTAGGTCACCCCAAAATGCTCCAAGGGTATCTACAAACCACTTGGTCAACCCAAAATGCTCCTAGGTAGTCTACGACCATCTAGGTCACCCTAAAATGCTCCAAGGGTATCTACAAACCACTTGGTCAACCCAAAATGCTCCTAGGTAGTCTACGACCATCTAGGTCACCCTAAAATGCTCCAAGGGTATCTACAAACCACTTGGTCAACCCAAAATGCTCCTAGGTGATCTACAACCATCTAGGTCACCCCAAAATCTCCAAGGGTCCTATCCACAAAAGACTCTAGTCAACCCTAAAAACCTCCAAAATGGACCCAGGTTCTAGGTCACCCTAAAATGCTCCTATGAGGTCTATGACCATTTAGGTCACCCCAAAATCCCCAAAGGTATCTATAAGCCCTTTGGTCACCCAAAAATCCCCAATGGCATTTACTAAGCCCATTGGTCAAATGTATATACATATATATCAATCAAAACTCAAAAACATCATCAAAACATCAAAAATACAAAAATATTGCATTACATCACATTGCATACCATTGCATTATACAATCACTTGCATTAGGCATACTCATCATTGCACTTTACATTTTAGAGTTGCTCATACATGTCTAAGCACCAAGACTATACACTAGTCATCATTCAAAATCAATTTTGTTAAAGTCATCATTCACACCATTTCATATTTCACTTATCATCTCCACCTACATTTCCCACTTTTCATATTAGTGTCTGTTTCCCTTCACCTAGTCATTTGTTCTAGAATGTCTTTAGGGTTTTTGGTCACTCAACCATCTCTAGTTTTCTTTTCAAATTTTGTAGAAAGCTATCCTGATTTTTAGAAGGTAGAGTCTTGCTTTGATTGTACCTTGTATACATCAAAATCCCAACACATTTTCACACTAATAAATCCAAGTTTTGCACAAGGAAATATGAAACCTACAAAGTGGTCTAGGTTACCTTAAGTGAAAAGTTTACCTTGCTCATCCCCCTATGTGAATGGTTCAAAAATGTTGAGAATTGACAAAAGGACAAGCTCCTCCCTACCCAATTCCCCAAAATAAATAGTGGTTTTCACCACTATCAATAAGAAAAATCCCAAAAAGCAAAAATCAAAAGCAAAATAAATAGTGATTTTCATCACTAAACAAATCCCTTGCTCAAAGAAAACAAAATACAAAATAAATAGTGATTTTCATCACTAAGTATGAGCAAGTATCCCAAATCAAATAAAAGAAAAGAAGGGAGTATTGAACTTGAATCCCTGGAATTCTCAGCATTTGACAAACCATAAGGTGATCCTCATTACAGGTTAGGTGGCATCAAGCCTGCCTGGCAATGGTGGTATCCTTATGCATGATGATATGTCTATCACATTAGCATCTTGCTTGTGTACAGACCAATGTTTGCATGTGGATGAGCTAGCTTTTGGTAGCCTATACTACCTAGTGGTCTAATCCAACTACGTACAAAACCTAGGATCATGATACTCATAGGGTGATATTCAGTATAGATGGGTTGCATCAATCCTATTTGGCACTAGGGTAATCTTATGTGTATTACAACAATGAACTCACTTGCACACATAGGGATATTGAGTATCTTGGTCATCCTAGTAGATTCATACCTTGTCAAAAAGTCTTGCATGGTTAGTATATAACTTTTGATCAATTAACTAGAGTGTTTGAGTCTCATGAAAACCTCATAGACATTCTATAACATTCATTTCATTCATACCATTTTATCACATTTCATTAAGTTTACATTTCCATAAATCCATCACATAACAACATTACAAATGAATCGATGAATTCTATACAGTCTATGGTGCTAACATAATATGTCAAATAGTATCCATATTTCATCATCTAGATCAATAAATCATCCATCTCATTATGCATCCACGCATATACATATCATCAAATCAACATCATATTACAACATATGCATACATGATAAGCATCCATCACAATATCATAAAGCAAATAAATACATTGCATACATCTCATAAAGTAGTAAGGAAACACATGATGATAAACAGAAAAGCTCATATATATATATATGTATGGGATAAAAAGATACATCATAATCCTCGAACTACCCATAGGCTACAATAAAGTGGGTCCTTAGACCTCACACTCCCAAAATCCAAAAACAAAAAGAGCCATCAGAGTCTCAAAAACCATGGTCACGTAGGACCGATACTATGACTCTCACCCCCACCCTCAATCGGAGTCCACCAAGAACTCCTAGATATACTACCCCCTACCCTATCTAACCTCTATGTAGAGCTAGGTACCTCCATCCTCATAGAAGACTACCCTATACCACTCCTCCAACTATGGTGTGACCCACTAGCAGATGGATGGGCTGGTAAGCACCCCCTAAGGTGCACTATCTCATCCTCCAACTCCTTAGTATAGGTCCGCTCCTCTCAAAAATGAGCCTGGAAGACTCCCACTAAAGCTTGGAGTTATGCCACCTCCTCCCATAGCCTAGCCATCTCCCCACTACTAGATCCCTCATGACTAGGGCTCCATGATCTAACCTATGCTCGAAGAGCCACTATCTCTACCACCTACCTATCAAGCTCAACATGTGCACTCTATACCTATGCCTGTAGGAGATCTCTCTCCTACCTAACCCTGATTAGCTCATCCTATAGCTCAGTACCTATACCACCTCATGTTACCCATTATGTTAACACTCCCTAATCCTCAGAGTCATCCTCACCAAAGTCATCCCCTAGATCTCCTAAGTCAAGGAGGTCTACCCACTCATCTACTACTCGATGATGCACATGTCACTCACCTACATCTACCTGACCCTCATCAGGAGCATCCTTATGACCCTCCTCCACTACCATAGCTGCATCACCCCCTAGTGGCCCCTCTCCCTACCACTGGTGCATCACCCACCATGAGTCATACTCCTCTATAGTCTCGACATCATCCAAATCAAGAATATCCACTACAGGATCTGCCTCCTCTCCCACTACCTCCACTATTAACCAACTCAATGTCCTCTCATCCCTAGTCACGGTAGACCACTGGCTCACCAGGAAACCCCTGATATAGCCCAAACTACTACAGGACTCGAGCATAAGAAAAGTACTCCCACTCAGTCCCATGTCACCCAACTAGCCATCTCCCTCACCTCACCCTACAGAGTTGTACCTCAACATCAGCCCATGTTGGACAATCCTTGTAAGGTCTCCAAAGCACCTCTACTACCCTAAGTCATGCAAAATACTATGCATAATGGTCTACATCACCTACAAGGTGATGAATCTACCCTACCTCCTAGGCTCACTGCCATAGGATCCCATAGCCTATCTCCCTATCCACAAGCTATGCATGTGTCATCCAAGGCAATCCCTACGGTCGATCCATAGCTATGTGCTACCATCCCCACACCTATAGTAGAAAGTTGCATCCTAAGCCCTTCCACCCATGGGAGTAGATCTCGTATAACTCATCATACAACTATGCCAACAATGTCATCCCCCAAGCCATCACTAGCGGTTGCTCTACGGTGCACTCTACAAGAGTAAACACTAACTCCAATAGGTTCCAAGGAAACCTGGCTCCTAATGAGTCTGGTAGTAGCATATTAGAGATCAATGTCATCAATAAAGTATGCCTAGTGGTCAGTACATCGGCCTCATACCACAACCCCACTAGTATCCCTCCGCTAAGTGAGTCACGTACTGCCTCCTCCCAGTCCCTACCAAAGTATCTCTCCATCATCGTATCTCTCAGATCGTGGTGAGTAGATACGATCGGCCACCCCTCTATCAAAATGCACAAAATCTGATAGATATCCTCAAGCATCACCATCATCTCCCCTATCGATAGGTGGAAGGTGTTGGTGCATGGATCCCATAAGTCAATAAGAGTGGTCAAATAAGCATGGTCACCCACCACGGGCTCTAACCGTGTCACATGCTTAAGGCCAATGGCATCAAGCCATTCCTAGTCTACCTCTATCAATAAGTCTCTCATGGTTTGAAAGAGATTCAAAACTCGATACCGACTCTTAACCACCTGGCAAAGGTAGGCAGGTTAATAAAAAGCACCAAACATGCTTCAAAATTGCCCAAAAATACCCAAAAAAGACCCAAAAGGCCTATTTTTTAGGCCAATTCATGGTCATACCACTTTTGTAAGGCTCTAACCCACTTTTTTGAGGTTTTGGGCCATATAGGCATGATCGTCCCACCTTGGGATGGTTAGATTTCATGACTGTCCCACCCAAATATGGTCGTAAGTAGTCGTCCTTGGGTGGGACGGCCATGGTGTTTGACTTCCAAAAATTCAAAATTATGCCAAATGGCACCCAAAGACTACCATTTACCCTACCTATTCAAACATGTAGACTTAAGGGCATAGGATCCTTGTGACATGCTACAGAATGGAGGCCAAAAAGGGAGATTCCTCCCCCTCCAATGCATGCAAAATTTTGGACAAGTGCCACCTCTTGCCCTGCATGTCCTTGCATGTTCATTTTGGCATAGAACCCTTTGTTCTATAAAGTGGATATATTTTCCATCCAAAAAAATAGAGAGGAGTTTTGTGACATTGCAATGAAGTGCTACCAATATTTCCCCTCAATATTTTGTGTTTTTTCCCTTGAAATCTCTACCTATCGAAGGAGGTTCTTGAGTGATTCACGAGGCACAATTTATTTACAAAACCCAAACAGTTGAGTGAATTTCACCTCCAAATTTTATGACAACACCTTTGAGAGAGTTTTTGACCAATCCTTAGAGGAATTGGTGGCAGAAAACCAGCAGATCTGGTGGTCATCCCATCCCAGGATGGTCCCCAAAATGTGATAGTCACCATTGTATTTGCAAGGTATGTTCATAGACTGAAGAATTATTTTCCTACTATTTTTGCATAGGTGTATTATAGGATAGTCTAGGAATATACTATTCAATTTAATGCAATTTAGAATTATATTGGATGAGTTATCATGTTTTTAGTATTTTACAGGTTCACCTACATCACCTGAAGATGCACATGAATTTGTTATCAATTCTACTAATCTATTTACATGGGTTCACTCTAAATCTGATTTTGTGTATGTTGTCCAAGTTTGGTGTGATTTGGAGATGTTTAGGACCAAAAATCACCCACTTTGTATTTTACAGGCTTACTAGGCACACCACATAATTGAAATAAACTAGGCTACAATTTCTTTACTATTTTCACTTAGATCAGTCTAAAATCACATTTTACACATGCCTTTGATATTTGCAATCATTTATACTAGTTTTAGATGGTCACATTGCATATTTCCACTTTCTAGTCTAGTATTTCATGTATTGCTTTTGCATGATTCAGAATCCATACTTGCTATTGACGTAATATAGTTTCCTTATATGTAGGCATAGGTATTATAGTGCATAAGGAAGAAGCATAGGATTAGAATATCAAAGAAAAAATCAGTAGCATCATAGGCCCACCCACTTCAATCGTGGGTACGAGGAAGAACGTTGAAAGTGCACCTAGAGTTATTGAAAGGATTTGATCCTTGGACACCATTTGTAATGAGTGTATCAATATAGAGCCCTCAAGGGGATATTTTTGTAACCATGTTCTGATATATCAAATGAAATAAATAGAAACACCCTTTCTTGCACTTATTTGGCTTCCATGGTTGCTTGAATATGTCTTTTTGTAATGCTTAATCAATACTAGATATAGATGCATCTCACTTAACATTGTTAGGTGCACCATTTTTCCCCTACTTCAAGTTGTCATTTTGTCAATGGTATGCATAAAAGGCCTTCTTAATATACCTTTGAGGCTTGGGTTGTGTTGGATCTATAGGTCAAATATTCGGTAGGATAATATGACCTACATCATATAATCTCTAGAATAGATATGGCAAGGGATCGGAGAGTAGGGTCAAATTGCACTATGGAAGCTACGGATGAATATTACAAGTCTATTGTGGTCTAGTTGAAATGGATGTGTTAGTTTGTAATAACTACTACTATGGAGGGGAGGGTGTGCGATGGATGAATAAGCTGGAGAAGCTGCTACAACCTAATTAGTTTATGGTGGTCTAAGGAAGGATTGATTTGTTGCATTTCAATTGAAGAAAAATTTGGAGTTGTATGATGGTTTTTTCCTTAGCTTAATATTTCTATATTTGACTTTGATGTCCTCGATGACCTTGGCTTGAGCAATAGCTTCCTAAAATGTGCATATTTTATGAATCTATAAGGAAGTGGAGATATGTTTGTGATAACTCTTGTAGAAGAGTGTATCTAGTTCAACCGATGGGAGGCTATGAGCTAGGTTATGAATGACTGATCTCCATCGAGAGATAAAATCTATAATGGGCTCATCGTCATCCCGTTGTAAGGTGTAGATATCAAAGACGTTGATTTTATTCTTTATATTAATAGTTAAATATCCTAAGAATGAATTAGCCAATTGCTCAAAGGTGAACGTGCTATGGAAAGGAAGCCTGTTGTACCAGTCAAGGGTTTGTCCCCCAAGTGAGATGGAAAAGGTACGTAATATGAGGGGATTGCTACTATGAAGTTGATGGCAGGAAGGTGGTAATTACTGATGTGTTAACGAGGATCCTCTTTACCTTTGTACTTATCAAACTTTGGTATCTCAAAGTGATAAGGGTAAGGAGGGATGGGAACTGAAGGATGGACTGGCTTGTTGTAGAGTTCATTGTATGTGGGTTTTTGTGGCCCATAACCAGTTGTACAAAAATTTAGTATCTTAACTTCTTCTTTCAAAAGTTAAAGTTTAGGTGCTATAGGTGTAAAGGATTGTACTAAGGTAGGCGGAGCCTAAGAATATGGTGGATATTGGAGTTTTTGTTCCTCCCAATGTGGGGAAGAAATATATTGTAATTGTGCCTGTAGGTGTGGTTGCTGGATGGCATAGGATGTTAAAGCTTATGGGACACTCTACTAGGGAGCATGCATCTATTAGGGGTAGTAATATTATGGTTGTGGTGTTTGTGATTGCTACACCAAGATCTAATGGAGAGGAGCTTGCTATAATAGTTGGGCCATAGGGGATGACGACCAAGAAGGAGGTGGTGTAAAAAATGTAGGTGTAACATATGGTGGTAGAAATAGTGGTGTCTGGATAGATGGTGCAAGTGGTGGGTGAGATGACGTATCAAAATATGGTACCTACATATGACTAGAAGAGTGATAAGTGGATTAGGTAGGTAGAGTAGAATAGCATGGAGGATTAGTGGGAGAGGATGATGAAGAACACAAGCTTATATTGAGAGGGGGGGTGAACAGTATAAGACCACATTTTACTTTTATTTCTCAAATTATATTATCTAATATTATCAATGGCAATATCAATAGTAGTAACCAAATCAATGCACAAATCATCACACACAATAGAGACACCAATTTAATGTGGTTTACCCAATGTGGGCTACGTCCACAGAGAAAATATTTCACTAAAATTTTCTCAACAAATATCTTGGGAATCCTTCCCTATTACAATATTTATGGATCTCTATCCAAAGGAGAAACCAATCCCCTAATCAAGTTTGTGTATCTCTATCCACAGGAGAAATATTTATCCTCAACTGATTCATGAATCTATATCCATAAGAGAAAACCTTCTCCTCTACTTTGGTTTATGATCCTCTAGAAGACTACTACCTCCATTGCACATTCTTGTGGATCTCTCTTCACTAAAGACCACTATTCTCACTCAAAATACCTCTATCCTCATTTCCCTGGCTAATGGATATTTATCCACTAGAGACTACTGTCCTATGCTCTATCATATCCAAAGCTTACTTTTAGCTCTGTCTTAAATTTACACTAAATATTGTCCTTCGGTCTAGCACAAATATACTCAATATCTATCTCAAATATATACTAAATATAATACTTCGGTCTAGCACAAATCTGCTCAATCTCTATCTCTAGTCTAGAATAAATCTACCCTCAAATATTCTCCAAACTTTAACCTCAAATTTATCCTCAAGCCTTAACACAAATCTTGATCCAATCACAAATCAACTCTGCTAGATTTGCCCCAAACCTTAACTCAAGGTTTGAACAAATAAATCAATCAACTCTACTCTCAAGTCTTCTCAAATACTTGCCTCAAATTTGTCCATAAGTCCTCTCAAGAAATTACTCAATCTACTCAACAAGTCTTCACCAAAACTTGTCATATATACTCAAAAATTCCTCACTAGAACTTGTCCAATATGCTCAATAAGTATTCACCAAGACTTACCTCAAATCTGATTGTAAGCTCACACAAATCTATCCTTAAGATTTCACAAAAGCTTCCTCAAATTTGTCCTTAAGTCCACTCTAGGACTTACTCAAAACAACTCACAAGCTTTCACAAAATATTATTCAAATCAACTACAAAACTTGCATACAAAAATTAACTCAATCTCTTTAAGAAAACTTCTTCAATCACTTAGACAAGTTTTACTCAGAATATTGTTTAACCTCATAAACATATATAGAATGGTTAGATACTTAATATGTTTCACACTCATAAAACTCAACTTAATCTCTTTCAAAAAATCTCTTCAATCACACAAATAAATTTTACTCAAAATTTTGTTTAACCATAGAAAAATATAGAGAATGGTAAGAGACTCAATATGTTTCATACTCACAAATCACTCTATAACTTTCAAACTCTTTTTCAAATCAATTTAGAATAGAGAACAATTTGTTTTACAGAACTTGAACTATCACTCCAACACTCTCAATCATTAATGCTCATCCAATTTCACTCAACCATTCACTCGATGAAACACAACTTTCTTACAAGCCCTAACCAAGTGTTTCACAATGCTTCCAAAAACTCTCACTATGGAACTCAACCTTGACTCAAGATGATTCCAAATTCACATAACAATGATACTCATGATATTTCACAAATTCTTGGTCAAGAACATGAAATTTTACTCAAATATTTCCAACAATGATTATGAAACAATCTCACATAACAATGATACTCATGATCTTGCACAAACCCTAGTTCAAGATAGTTCTCAATTTCACACTCAATTGTCCTCACAAACATTCACCAATCATGCATGTGAAAACTCACTCAATCATTTCCAATAATGCTTATCAAACAAAACCTTTTCACTCCAACTTGCACTTCACAACATTCAACAATATTTCACTCACAAGGATGATATACCCATTCCTTTTGTTTTGAAGAAGATTTTACCTCAAAACCTGTCTCAATTACAATCAACCTCTTTGCCAATCTCAAAGGTTAGATAGCAAAAACCTTCTCAATATTCTCATTCAAATATTTCCTAAAAATTATTTCACCATACAGAAATATTAAATCTCAAGTACACCTTATAATCTCCAAATTTCAAAAATAATATTCAATACACATCAAAAATAAATTCCTTGTCTACACCTTAATCTCCTTCTCTAATGCACACAAAAATTAAATTAAAATATCTTCTAAAATTTTCAATTTGAATCAAATCACCATGACCCCTTAAAAAAAACTCACTCCCTAATCCTTAGAGCTCCCACAAAATATGTACTCCAAATAAATAAACCAAATATTCAAATGACCTTTTAAAAATTAAAATTAAATCATACCCAAATCCTTACAACTCCCACAAAATGTGTACTCCAAATAAACAAAGTATCCAAATGACATTTTTTAAAAAATAAATCATACCCTAATCCTTATAACGCCAAAGTGCCAAGCATACCTTAAAAATATTTCATTTTTTTGAGCATAGCCACCATGCCTTTAATCCACATCACGAGTCATGCAAACATAAAGGAGTATGCACTCTTATTTCTCCACTAAAAAACCTATGCGTTTTCCTAGTCAAAATTTTACTCCATGATTCGAACACTTAACTTCTCGACTGCTACGCAATTTGTAAACCTTACCTTCCACCTATGTTATCTGCCCATGTAATATGGAAAAGGTGCACTTCGACTTAGTATTTTCGATGCATTTGGAATACGTAAAATACTTGTCTTCTTATATGCTTCCTCAAGTGATCGAGCGAATGTGAATACATTTTTCTTAGCCTTGCATTAACCGCACATTATTAATCCTTTTTTTTTGTATTCATGCATTGAGAATCACACCTAATCAACACTCTTTACCATAAAGGAATTGAGGGTGAAAACAATATGTAAATTGAGGTGAGTACAGGGAAACCTAACCCTAATGATGGTTTCGATGATGGCAATGATGATTTTGGTGTGCAGAAGGGTGTGAAATGGGAAGATGTGGGGCTTTTACAACCAAAAAATGTTTCTAGGGGAGTTGTAGTGGTATTTGGAGTCACGATGATAAGGTGTCTATTCACGGGGGGGTGCATGTGGGTGTTGGAAAGAATCCTGAATCTTCTATTCATGGGCCAGATTCTATTCATGGGTTGTAGGCTGCTATTTTTGGGAATAAAGGTGTAGATACTGCTAGAATATCCTCTCACGGGGGTGGGGAAGTACCGAAGAAATCCTTCAAATATTTTGTGACTATAAATTGCGATGGAGATGTGTCAACAACGTAAAGTTTCTCATCAAAGAAAGTAATTTGGTCTTTGCACTTCATTAATTCTATGCTTGTCCCAAACCATGATATGCTTGTGGCTTTAAACAATGAACAAGCTAGATTGAAGTCTGTGGTTGTTTATTTTGTTGCTCTTGATGTAAATATGTTACCTTCTCACCATTTTTTATGACTGGTTAATAAATGTTTGAGGGAAGAGGCTTGGTATAGGTTTTTATTTCTATCAAATGGTTCAGAAGGGGATTTTCATTATTATGCTCAAAACTAGCCAAATGCAAGCTAGGGTTTTGCAAAAACAATTCTGGACTATAGGAAAATCTGTATTTAGAGTTGTTCCTTGGACACCATAGGTTTTGAATGAGGAGATTTTTGTTGCTTCTTACCCTAGATGGGTAGTTGTAAAACATGTGCATCCTGTTCTTTGGTTTTTTTTCTTCAGTTAATTGCACCTTTTGGCAAGGTCTTGAAAATAGAAGAACCTAGAACTATTTTACCGCATATGGATGCGTGGTTTCTCTTATATTTGAATCGTGGGGTGGATTTTTTTGACAAACATTGAGTTAGAATGTGGAAAGTAAATTGTATCTTGTAAATTTGAGTTTCTTGGGGGAATGAATGCTTATTTTATTTGCAAAACTGAGGGTCGTGTAAGAAGAAATTGCCCCCTGATTATTAACAGAGAAAATTTTTATGTTCCTCATGTAGCCACAACTGTAAATACATCTAGTTCTTCTGATGGTCATAGTAAAAATGATACAGTTGGTTCTAACAATGGGAATATTCTTCATGTTAGTCCTGTAAATCAATGTAATGTTTCTTCTAATAAGAATGATGGTAATATGTTTGTGACAAATATGGAGGTTTCTTATAATATTGAGGAGGATAATAATGATAGTGTAATTAAAGATGCTTATGTTATTAATAAATCTATAGTGCCCGAATCCAATATGCTACAAAATGGCTCTAACTATAATTCTGGGGTTACATATTCTATGGTTGATCATGGAAATGTTTCTAATATGGATGGTAATGTTATCTGTAAATTGAAACCATTTTATGAGAAGATGGCTAATAGTAAGGAAGTGATTGATAAAAATGTCGCTTCGAACAAACTGATTCCTCCATCCAATATTCATAATATGAACAATAAATTTCTTAATGATAAAGGTGTTAAATTAAATGCCCAAGAATTGGATTTACAGTCAATTAATCAGAGGGCTTTGGAATATAAAAATACTATTGAGACTAACACAATTGAACAAGATGGAGCATTTGGGGATATGACTAATAACAATATTTCTAATGTTGAGTCCCTACCAAGTACGGAGCTTGCTAGCTCTGCTAGGGATAGTGTGGCTGGTGATGACTTAGATCAATTAGGAATTGATAGGGTTAGTGGTGGAAAAGAAGAAAAGAAGAAGAGTTGTAGATTCAATTACTAAAGGGAAAACTCTTAAAGCTTCCAAAGAGCTTTCTAGGAGCAGGAATAGAATTTCTAATCTTGATAATGACAATTAAATGTATAAGTTGGAATGTTGGGGGACTGGAGTCCCTTGACAGGAAATATGTGGTTAAATATTTTCTTCAATTTGTTCGTAAATATGATTGTATTCTTCTTCAGGAAGTGAAGGCTACAGATTTTTAGTTATATTCAGCATTGAAAGTTATTTGGAAAAATGTTTCTTATTATCATACTAATCACGTTCATGGTAAATGAGGAGTTGTGATTATGTTGTCTACCTTCTGGGCATCTAAAGTCATTGATTTTGGATATTCTCCTTGTCACAGGGCAGTCTAGGTAATTATTGACAAAAATAATGTTAAGTTTGGTATATGCTCTATATATGCTCTTAATGATTATCAGGATAGGAGTGTTTTGTGGCAATGGTTGTTGGGTTTGCAAAATATTCCTTGGGTGTTTGGAGGAGATTTTAATATGGTGGAGCCTCACTATGATAAATGTGGTGGTTTGGGGGTTGAATGGAAAAGTGATGAATTCCATCATTGGTCTAAATTTAAAGCTTAGTTTAGTTTGTTTGATCCTTTGGAAGGTTTTCATGATCAACATCAAGGTTTGTGGTTTACATGGTGCAATATGCAAAAAGGTGCTAATAGAATTTATTCTAGATTGGACAGATTCTATGCTACTAGTTCGTTTTTCCACTTTACTCATATGGTTGATGGTCTTAGAGTTCATACTGTTCCAAATGCTTCATCAGACCATTTTCCTATTATTGTTAATCTAAAATTTCAAAATGAAATCCTTCATGATGTAAGGCCTGCTTGGAAATTTTTGTTGAATCTTTCCTTATTAGATGTAGTTGATTGCAATGATGCTATTTTAACTTTGAGAGAAATTAATAGGTGGTTGTATAAACATGCTAGTCCCATTAATAGATGGAATATGAATGTTAATGGTTGGAGAAGAGTGTTTCAATCCATTAGTACACAATAAGCTTTTGAAAATGAAAATTTAGAAAATATTCTTCATAGTAACATTTTTCAGTTGGAATTTGTTTTACAATCAGATCCTGGTAATACTCAAGTCCAAGAAGACTTAATTATTATGAAAAATAAGCTTAAAAAACTACAAATGAAGAAAATCCAAAGGCAAAGAGCTCAAGCTAAACTTAATTGGTTACAGGTTGGTGATAAAGGGTCAAAATTTTTCTTTAAGTACGTTAGAGAAAGAGCCATTTTGGATAGAATTACTGGAATCTAGAATGGACAACAGTTGATCTATGATGATAAGGGCATAATGAAGGTGTTTTTTCACTATTATCAAGAGCTATTTACATCAGAAGATAACAGTTCAAGATATAATGATAGGTTATATTGTTGTTCCCTAATTCCTAAGAAAAATTCTTTATAGGAAGCTGAATCTTTAGGTGGTCCTATTACTAAAGATGAAATTATTAAGGCCATACAGTCTATTCATAATGATAAGGCTCCTGGAATTGATGGACTTCCTATTGAATTTTATAAAAAGAATATTGAGTGGATAAGTGAAGATCTCTGGTAGTTGTATGAAGAGGCTATTCATAATGGATCCTTGGGTAAAGAGAATAATACGGGTATTATAAAATTGCTTCCTAAGGATGGTGATAAGTCTCTAGTCAAGAACTAGATGCCAATTACCTTACTAAATGTTTCATATAAAATGCATGCTAATATTTTGGCGCTGAGAATTACTAATTATCTTCCTAAATTTATAAATCCTTCTCAAACAGGTTTTGTTAAAGGGAGGTATATATTATAAAATATTCTTACCAGCTGGAAAGCCATGAATTGGTCTAAGTTTTCAGGTCAGAATGCTGGAATTTTGTTGCTAGATTTTGAGAAGCCTTATGATAGAATTGAGTGGAATTTTGTTATTAAGGTTCTTGAAGATTTTGGTTTTCCTTCTAATTTTTGTGATATGGTGAAGGTATTATTATTAGATGATGTGCTTATATTGAAATTAATATCCTTCTTTCTGATCCTATTGTGTTACAAAGGTCAATAAGGTAAGGATGCCCTCTTGCGCCTACTCTTTTTGTTATAGCCAATGATGCTTTATTTTATCTGCTTAGAGAGAATGTTATTAGTCCTATTATTAAGGGTATTATCCTCTTGAATGGTCAATATCTTGTGAACATCCACTTTTCTGATGATACTTCTATATTTGTTAAGCTAATAGAGGAAAATTTTTATTCCTTGTTTGCAAAGCTTGACTGTTTCTGCAGTGCTTCAGGTGCAAAAATTGCTAGATCCAAGTCAATTTTGTTAAGTTGGGACAATGTTTCCCCTCCTTGGTTGGCCAAATTTAATATACAGTGGGGTGGTCCTATGAGACAAATTCGGTATTTGGGCATTCCTTTTGCTCTTGATCCTAATATTAAGAATATGTGGATTTGGGTTACGAAAAGGATATCTACTAAGTTTTCTAAATGGAATAAGAGATTTATTTCTAATGTTGGTAGGCTACAGATATGTCAAAATATTTTCTCATCCTATACTATATATTATGCTTCAGCCTGGTTTTTTTCTTCCTATCGATTTAATGACATTCATAAGCATATCAAGAATTTTTTATGGGCTGGTAATATTTTTGGTAAAAAGAAACATCGTGTTAAATGGGACTGGTGTGTTATTAATAAGTTAAAAGGAGTTTTGGGCCTTAAAAATCTTCATTTTCAAGGAACGACCCTTGCTATTAAATGGATTGTTAATTGTATAGAGGGATAAGAACCTTGGAAATTTTTAGTTAGGAACAATATTCTTATGGTTGTTCCTAAACAAGCCCATACTTGGAAGGGCCTCCCCATGAGTGATATCTTGCTAGGCATATTTCCAGTTGCTCCTTCTAGTTCACTTGTGTTTAGAAGTCTTTGGAAATCCTGGGAGATGATTAGAGGTTAGTCATTTTGCTTGGTCTGTTAATGATAATTCATTCCTCTATTTGAATAGCTCTATATGGTGGAATATTATGTACAAAAATAAGTTTCTTGCTCTTACAAAAGGCTATTCTGCTAGAAATTGGACCAATTTGGGTATAAGAACATTTGTTGATATTCTTGATAATGATAGTTTGAGATCTTGGGATTCTCTTAAGACTCGATATGGTCTTCTTGCTTCACAAAAAAGGACATACTATTTCTTAAGAACTTTTTGTAGCTGAATTATCCTAATTTTGTTTAAGATGAATAATTTTTGTTTGATAATGTGCGTTGGAAAGGTGATGTTCAGTTTTATAAAATCACTTCCAGGTATTTATATAATATTTTGGCTGATACTAATGATATCATTATGCATATCAATATATTTTGGCAGATGGATATTTTAGCGTCTTATGGTCAGGTCATTTTGCAGCATATTTGGTCCAATCACTTGGAACCTAAGAAATATTGGTTTAGATGGCTTCTTTTACTTTAGAGACTGCCTATTTTGAATGATTCTAATAATTTTATGAGTTGTTCTATTTGTAGAGTTCCTGGTTCTGTTGAGCATATCTTTTTTGACTGCTTCTTTGCTCGTGAAATTTGGCACATGTTCTTGTATACTATGCAAGGATGGAACATTCATGATACTGTGACTAGAAAACATATTTTAATGGGTTTTATTCCTCATATGCTTAAACATTTGAATAATTCTTGGCTTATATTATCATCAGAGATATTATGGATTATATGGGTGTATAGAAATAAGAAAAATTTTCAGAATTTGCAGAGATCACTTACTAGGTCTTTTAGAAGACTCACAAGTTTTAAAATTTCATTACAAGTTGTTTGTAATATGAGAAGCTACAGGGACAAATACAGGTTCCTCTTTGATAGACTTCATGATGTTGGAAGACAAGAAGACTATTGTTGCAGACTTGAGTATTTTTATTATCAGTTAGCTATGATTCAACATTTTATAGCTCTTTTCTATGACAGTTATAGAATGGTTTATGACATTACTTGAGTCTGTTTTAACTTAACATAAGTAGTTGTATCTGGTGTTTTTATGTACTGGTTTATTTTGAACTTGACATGATGTAACTTTTGTTTTCTTAATATATGAGTATATGTTCTTCCTTCAAAAAAAAAATCAACACTCTTCTTTATATACCTTTTCTATATGGCGTTTACCCTTCTTAATAATATGTCTTCTGTCAGCGAAAATAGTAGTTGGCCTACTTTTGGTTGAATAAAATTTAATTTAAAATAATTAAATATTACCAAGTGGTTGGCTGACTTTTAGTTGTATAAACTTTAATTTAGAATTTCTAAATATTACTAAGTGGCTAGCCCAATCTTTAAATATTTATAATAACTTATTTAAAATATTTAAATATTTAATTTTAAATTATTAAAAAATAATTTAAATATTAAATAACTTAAATATTTTAAATATCCTTTGGGTTTTTAACCATGGTCTTTTAACCCTTGATATTATAATAATAAATATTATAATATTATGTCCTTTAGGCCTAGATATTTTTTCTTTTCCACTCTTAGACCTTATCTTTCCACCTTAATATTATAATAATAAATATTATAATATTATTTCCTTTAGGCCTAGGAATCCCTTTCCTTTAAGGTATTTAACCATCCTTTTGACCAATCATGTGAAGCTCTTAAACCAAATCTCTTGGGCTTAAAATATCAATATTTTAATCCTTCTTTTGCCAAATTCTATACTGATCACTAACATTGATTCTTGACATCAATGACAACAAAACTTGCTCATATTTCCAACAATATCCCCCTTTGTCATTGATGGCAACCCATTTTACTTTCACCATTTTTTTACCTTTTTCAGTTATGCTCCCCTTGAGAAACTGCTCCCCTGACTGAATTCTCTCCCCCTAACTAAAATCTCTCCTTATTTGACATATATGGAAAAGGGTCACCTTTTGGGATTGGGGCTAAGAATGAGACTCTTAGCTTAGCCCCTCCCCCACCTCCTCTCTTGAGGTGATTAATTTTGGGGTGGGAGTAAATATACTCCCATCTTGCAATGCTCTTTTCCTTTGTCAACTCTCTTCCATACCTTTGTAGCCATACCTTTTTGAACCTTTTGAGAATCCTCTTTCTTGCATGTCCTTGGAAGTTCTAGAAATTTTGTTCTACACCACCTTGTTGTATGCCCAACATTATTGCACTTATAGCACTTAATGTTGTGATTCCTTGAAGGTGCAAATATCTTGTAGTTCCTCTTGGTGAAGCCAAATCCATTCCTATCATGAACCTTGCAATTAACTGCCTTATGACCAAACTGATTACAAGAGTAGCAATACTCTAGAAAGAGATGAATGTTTCTAAAATTTCCATATTCCTATCTTTCATGTGTCCTACACTGTGTAGCATTATGCCCAAACCTATGACATGAGAAGCAACATCCATTGAATAAACCTTGCCTTGACCTCATTGGTCTCTTAGTATCTTCTACCCTATCTTGTTTCCTATTCCATATGTTCCTTATTTGTGCATTGTTCCTTTCCTTGTTGAATTTTCTATTGTCCAAATTATCCTTAGAATTCTCACTCTCTTCACTCTCTTCTTTTGAAGCTTCTTCTTCTTTTGTTCTTGAGCTTAAATCTCCTTTTTTCGCTTCCTTTTTCCCTTGTTCTTCTTCAGAACTAAGTCCTATTTTGGTGACTGATGATCTTTGTGCATTGATAATCCTATCCAAGGTCTTTGAATTTTTCTCAAACTTGTGTAGCTTGTCCTTAGAGTCTTTCACTTCCATCCTTAGTGAAACTATCTCATGTTCTAATCTTTCACACTCTAGATCTTTTGTCTTTAATTTTTCAACCATACCTTCTTCAATTTTTCTTGCCTCTTCAACCTTAATTCTAAAGTTAGTGAGCTCTTATAGAAACTTTGCTTTTCTTTTATCATCTTCTTAAGCTTGAACCCTTAATCCTGAGTTCTCACTTTTTAATCCTTCAAGATCAACAATAAGTCTCTCACATTCTAACTCTTTTACCTTTGACCGTTCAACCATACATTTTCAACTCTCCTTGTCTTTTCAACCTTATCTTTCAAGTTAGAGAGATATTGTAGAAGCTTTGTCTTACATTTCTAAGTTCTTCCTTTTAAAATCAACAAGTTCCTTAAGACTGACTTCCTCCTTTTCTTTTTTTAAATTTTTTCTTTTCTTTGGTCTTCAATAGGAGCATTTCCTTTTTCTTCTATTGTTGAAAGTAGAGTTTCTTCTTCATACCTATTTTTATTGTGTTTATTTTCCTTGAGTTCCATTTCATCTTCATTGCTACTAAACCCATTGCAATAACCTACATCATGATCGATTTGACCACAAACAAAACATTCTTCATCATCTTGTGGATAATAAGTTGCATGGTGACTTGTATTCCTACATATGGTATATAATTTTATTAATTTAGTCTCTTCTCCACTACTTGATTCATCTCTTGAATCTATTTCCACTTCTCCTCTTAGAGAAATAATCTCTTTGAAAATAAAATCAAATTTATCTTCCTTTTCTTTCATGACCATGTGTGTTCTTTTTCTTTTAGGTATCATGGTTCTAATTTTTCCTTTCTTTTCCATGTGTGTTCTTGTAAGATATTACTTCAAGCTATTAGACCTTTTTCGAAGGAACCAACTCTGATACCAATTGAAGAACAAAAGCTTATAGTGAGAGGGAGGTTAACAATATAAGACCACTTTTTACTTTTCTTTCCCAAATAATATTATCTAATATTATCAATGGCAATATCAACAGCTGCAACTAAAGCAATGTATAAATCATCACAAATAATAGAGGCACCAATTTAACGTGGTTCACCCAATGTGGGCTACATCCATAAAGAAAATCTTTCTCTAAAATTTTCTCAACAAATCTCTTGGGAATCCTTCCCTATTACAATGTTTATGGACATCTATCCAAAGGAGAAACCAATATCCTAATCAAGTTTGTGGATCTATATCCATAGGAGAACTCTTTCTCCTCAATTGATTTGTGGATCTCTATCCATAAGAGAACTCCTTCTCCTCTACTATAGTTGGTGATCCTCTAGAAGACTACTACCTCCATTGCATTGGTTTGTGGATCTCTCTCTACTTAAGACCACTGTCCTCACTCAGAAGACATCTATTATCATTGCCCTAGCTAATTGATCTTTATCCACTAGATACTATTATTGTCTACTCTATCACCTCCAAAGCCTACTCTCAGCTCTATCTCAAATATGCACTAAAAACTCCTTTAGTCTAGCACAAATCTACTCAATATATGTCTCAAATCTATACTAAACACAATACTTCATTCTAGCACAAATATACTCAATCTCTATCTCTGGTTTGACACAAATATACCCTCAAATCTACACCAAACTCTTTCATAAAAATTTTGTCCTTAAATTTATCCTCAAGCCTTAACACAAAGCTTGACCCAATCACAAATCAACTCTACTAGATCTGCCCTAAACCTTAACTCAAGGTTTGAAAAAATAAATAAATCAACTCTGCTTTTAAGTCTTCTCAAAGACTTGCCTCAAATCTATGCATAAGCCCTCTCAAGAAATTTCTCAATCTGCTCAAAAAGTCTTCACCAAGACTTGTCTCAATCTGCTCAACAAGTCCTCACTAGAACTTGTCCAATCTGCTCAATAAGTCTTCACTAAGACTTACCTCAAATATGATTGTAAGCTCACACAAATATGTCCTTAAGCTTTCACAAAATCTTCCTCAACTCTGTCCTTAAGTCCACTCTAGTACTTACTCAAAATAGCTCACAAGCTTTCACAAAAGCTTATTCAAATCAATTGCAAAACTTACATACAAAAATTAACTCAAATCTCTTTTAGAAAATTTCTTCAATCACTTAAACAAGTTTTACTCAAAATATTTTTTAACCTCAGAAATATATGGAAAATGGTTAGATACTCAATATGTTTCACACTTAAAAAGCAGTCACAAAACTCAACTTATATCTTTTAGAAAATATCTTCAATCACACAAACAAATTTTACTTAAAATTTTGTTTAACCATAGAAACATATAGAGAATGGTAAGAGACTCAATATGTTTCACACTCACAAATCACTCTATCACTTTCAAAATATTTTTCAAATCAATTTAGAATAGAGAACAATTTGTTTCACAAAACTTGAACTATCACTCCAACACTCTCAATCAATAATGCTCATCCAATTTCACTCAACCATTCACTCAATGAAACACAACTTGCTTACAAGCCCTAACCAAGTGTTTCACAATGTTTCCAACAACTCTCACTATGGAACTCAACCTTGACTCAAGATGATTCCTCATTCACATAACAATGATACTCATGATATTTCACAAACCCTAGTCAAACACATGAAAGCTTACTCAAATATTTCCAACAATGCTTATCAAACAATCTCACATAACGATGATACTCATGATCTTGCGCAAACCCTAGTTCAAGATAGTTCTGGATTTCACACTCAACTGTCCTCATAAACATTTACCAATCATGAATGTGAAAACTCACTTAATCATTTCCAATAATGCTTATCAAACAAAACCTTTTCACTCCAACTTGCACTTCACAACATTCAACAATATTTCACTCACAAGGATAATATGCCCATACCTTTTGTTTTGAAGAAGATTTGATCTCAAAACCTATCTCCATCACAATCAACCTCTTTGCCAATATCAAAGGTTAGATAGCAAAAACCTTCTCATTATTTTCATTCGAATATTCCCTCAAAATTATTTCACCATACAGAAATATTAAATCTCAAGTACACCTTATAATCTCTAAAATTCAAAAATAATATTCAATACACACATCAAAAATAAATTCTTTGTCTACACCTTATAATATCCTTCTCTAATGTACACAAAAATTAAATTACAATATCTTCTTCTAAAATTTTCAATTTCAATCAAATCACCATGTCCTCTTAAAAAAAACTCACTTATTAGCTCCCACAAAATATGTACTCCAAACAAATAAACCAAATATTCAAATGACCTTTAAAAAATTAAAATTAAATCATACCCAAATCCTTATGACTCCCACAAAATATGCACTCCAAATAAACAAAGTATCCAAATGATCTTTTTAAAAAATAAATCATACCCTAATCCTTATAACTCCCAAATGCCAAACATACCTTAAAAATATTTTATTGTGTCGAGCGCAGCCACTGCGCCTTTAATCCACGTCACCACTCATGCAAACATAGAGGAGTATGCACTCCTATTTCTCCACTAAAAAACCAGCAGGTTTTCCTAGTCAAAATTTTATATCGTGATTCGAATACTTAACTTCTCAGCTGGTATGCAATTTGCAAACCTTACCTTCCACCTAGGCTATCTGCTCATGTAAGATGGAAAAGGTGCACTTCAAATTAGTCTTTTCGATGCCCTTGGAACACACAAAATACTCATATTCTTCTATGCTTCCTCAAGTGATAGAGTGGATGCGAATATGTTTTTCTTAGCCTTGCATTAACCGCACATTATTAATTTTGTTTTACTTCATAGTCACGCATTGAGAATCACACCTAATCAACACTCTTCTTTATAAACCTTTTATATATGTGGTTTATCCTTCTTAATAATATGTCTTCCGTCGGAGGAAATAGTGGCTGGCCCACTTTCAGTTGTATAAAATTTAATTTAGAATTTCTAAATATTACTAAGTGGCTGCCCCAATCTTTAAATATTTATAATAACTTATTTAAAATATTTAAATATTTAATTTTAAATTATTAAAAAATAATTTAAATATTAAATAATTTAAATCTTTTAAATATTCTTTGGGCCTTAACCATGCTCTTTTAATCCTTAATATTATAATATTATGTCCTTTAGGCTTAGGTATTTTTTCTTTTCCACTCTTAGACTTTTTCTTTCCACCTTTAATATTATAATAATAAATATTATAATATTATTTTATTTAGGCTTAGGAATCCCTTTCCTTTAGGGTATTTAATCATCCTTTTGACCAATCATGTGAAACTCTTAAACCAAATCTCTTGGGCTCAAAATATCAATATTTTAATCCTTCTTTTACCAAATCTTGTACTGATCACTGACGCTGATTCTTAACATCAATGACAACAAAAATTGCTCATATTTTCAATAGATGATTGTCGTGGATCATAATTAGGAAGGGAGCTAGAAGACAAAACCTGAAATAGAGGAGGTGGAGGGAGTTGAAAAATAGAAGTAGATGTACATGGTGGTGGAATAGAAGATGGAATACCATACATTCCAGCAAGGTAGGATGTAGGTGGAGGAAGTGACAGGGAAGGAGTATAAGCTTCAAAGGTAGGAGCTTGAGAAGATGGTATGGTAAAATAATTCACACATGATTAAGGAGACTGGGTTTGCTGATGTTATTGATATTGGAATTATTGGGAGGGACGAGGTTTTTGTGACACCACATAAAAATATGGGAAGAATGGTGGTTGCAATGCTTGAGAAGCATACTAATATGATGATGTGGGTGGTGCATATTATTATTGTAATGGAGGTTATTGTGGGGGGATTTGAGGTGAGGTTGTATGAGTGCTTGAAGTGGAAGACGAGGGATCTAAAATCATCCCTACAATAGGGTTGAATGATGCAACCTCAAGGTGAGTACGGTTGAGCAAGGAGGAGTCATTCTCAAAGAGGGACTAAGATAGGCTCTAAAATAAGGGATGTGGAAAGGCAGGTGAGGTAGGTGGAGTTTCCCCATTGATGGTGAAGAAAGGAGGTGGGTGTCTCGGAGTAGTATAGACTATGTTGTTGTAGAATGTGGAAGGTAGATTCGATGAAGGTGAGCGAGAAAGAAATGAGTGATATTCGTCGGATGAGGTGGTGAGGGTATAATCTAGGGTAGAAGTTTCATCATGAGACATAGTATGTATGTGAAGTGAATCAAAACTTGTAATGAGGTCTGTAGTGAGTGTGAATTTACCCCTTGAGACTGAAGGGGGGAATGGAATGACTGGAAGTGGTACAAGAAGCCTCCTCCTCAAGACGTGCTTGCTTGTGCGCTTAACTATGTGTGATAATAGGCATGATGCTATGTACTATGAATTAGTATTCAAAACTACTAAAAAAAAAAAATCTAAGGTTTTGGATGTGCTCTGTGTGAGGTTTTTGAGTAACCCTATGAAATTTATGAAGTTTCTATATATCAAAATTGAGTTCATAGGGTGTTATGTGAACTAGAGCTGGTTCATAGGTTGACCTGTGAACTAGAATCAACCTGTGAGTCTGATAGAAAATCAAAGGTGATAGGTTGTAGACAACCAACATATGGGTTTCTAACCAGTGAATGTGTTGAAACCAGTTTTGTGAGCCTACAAACAAAGCATAACTGGAATCAGTTATAGGTAAAAAAAATAAAACATTTTTTTATTTTATGTGTTTTGATGTTTGAAATATGCCTCTATAAAGTATCATGGTAAGTGGGTGAAATTCTAGAAATAATGGGAAAGTCATAAGCATGAAACCTCCTGCAATGCCCAAGGGCACACAGAATAGAACAATATATCAATAGGCAAATGGCAATCTAATGTAAAGGTGTAGTTAAATGATAACCAAATAGGGGGGAACTCAAAATGCTCTTATGAGTCCAAAATCCTCTCATGAGAAGAGGTGGCACTATATGAGACCTTCTA
Organism: Wollemia nobilis; assembly: GCA_028583015.1. NCBI lineage: Eukaryota > Viridiplantae > Streptophyta > Pinopsida > Araucariales > Araucariaceae > Wollemia > Wollemia nobilis. Next base: position 9,487,031 of record JAQPPZ010002554.1, read on the forward strand.
TCGGCATACCCATGCTTTCGTTTCACCCTTGCGTGGGCTTAGCAAAGAATGATAGTTACCTATTCACTAATTATATGAGCCTTGTGAACAAAGGCATTTAACCCTATTCTACTCTGAAGGTCCCTTTCAGTGATGAATTCCAGAAAACCAGTCTCAAGAGTAGGGGATTTTTTGGTGATGAAGTCCAAAAAATTGCTCCTGGGGCTACTATGGTGTCTAGGGGGTGAGTTGGTGGAAGGATATGAATTCCAATATCACTAGTCTCAAGTGATGGATTGGGGATGAAGTCCAATCTCACCACTATGTATGCCATGTGTGTGTGTGATGGTGTATTTATTACCACTAGGGGTGAAAGAAAAACAACTAACTAGATGCCTTTTCGAAATGAAACTAATCCTAGATGCATTTTTTCAAAATGAAACTAGATCTAGATGCATTTTAGAATGAAACTAGTCCTATGTGCCTTTTTAGAAGACAAAAAGAGATCTATTCTATGAAATGTGCAAGCAAGCAGAAAGGAAGCATGTGAACAAAGGAAATAGAAACCCTAATCTAAAGACCTGAAAGAGATTGAAATTGATATTTGTGAAAAAATATGTAAGTATTATGCTAAAATATGTGAAAAAGAATTGAAACCCTAATCTAAAAGCATGAAAGAAATTGAAATTGATTTTTGCGAAAAGAGATGTAAATCTTATGCTAAAATATGTGAAAAGGAATTGAAACCCTAATCTAGAAGCATGAAAGAAATTGAAATTGATTTTTTGCAAAAAGAGATGTAAATCCTATGCTAAAAGATGTAAAAAGGAATTGAAACCCTAATCTAGAAGCATGAAATAAATTGAAATTGATTTTTGCAAAAAGAGATGTAAATCTTATGCTAAAAGATGCGAAAAGGAATTGAAACCCTAATCTAGAAGCATGAAAGAAATTGAAATTGATTTTTGCAAAAAGAGATGTAAATCTTATGCTAAAAGATGTAAAAAGAAATTGAAACCCTAATCTAAAAGCATGAAAGAAATTGAAATTGATTTTTACAAAAAGAGATGTAAGTCTTATGCTAAAAGATGTGAAAATAAATTGAAACCCTAATCTAAAAGCATGAAAGAAATTTGAAATTGATTTTGCAAAAAGAGATTGAAATTCTAATTGAATGATTTGAAAAGAAATTGAACTGATTAACCTAAATGTGATTTTTGAAAAGCAATTTGAAAACCTAACCTAATGATTGAAATTTTATTTGTGAATTTTGACAGAAATTGGAAAGATACCCTAAGGATTTTGGGAAGATAAGTGACACCTAATTTAGTAACTTGAAAGGAAATTTGACAAATTAACCCTAAATGCGATTTTAAAAAATAAATTAGACAAAGAATTTTGAAATGAAAAGAAAGGAATGTAAAAACATAATCTAAATGTAAATTTGAAAAGAGATTTGGGAAGAAATTTGACATGACATGAAAGGAATTTGACAACTTAACCTAAATGCAATTTTAAAAGGAGCTTTTAAGAAGGAATGAAAATAAAATGAAATTATTTCAAAACCCTAATCTAATTGTTGTAGAATTGATTTAAAACTTTAATTTATTTGTTATAAAAAAAAATTCACACAATGACCTAATGCATTTGAAGTGGAAATTTTTGCGTAAAAAGATGATGAAAAAGTGGAGTTATGAGAAAAATACCTGACTTCTACTATATTAGATAAAATCCCCACTATATTTGTTGTTTACTCCTACAATTTCAAGTAATTTTGATGTTGTTTTATGTAGTTCACAGGGTGGCGTACAAACTAGATGTTGGTTCACAGGTTAGGGGGTAAACTAGATCTAGAGGTTTAAAAATCTGAATATGAGGACCTAAGCTATGTTTCAGGGCTTTGTTGGGTTCTATTCTGTGTTCAAAGTACCTAAAACATCAAAATAAAACTAAAAATTGAGTTATATTAGTTTGAGCACTATTCTAAAACAACCATAGTGGGGGTCCCACCGGGCGTGCCAGAATGAAGCGATTGAAAGACAACCATTTGATAAAAATAAATAAAATATTGTTCAGAATGCTACTTTATTCATTTTGAAAGTGTAGGGTTACAAAATAAGTCTCTCTTTCAATGGAGATATTTATTCCCTATTTCCATCACAAATCTGAAGCATATGATGGTGTTTTTTGGAGCTCCTCAATGAAGGTGGGCTTCTATGTGTGTGTGCCACTAGTAGTCTACTAGTGTGTATCCTTTTGTACCTATTTTAGTCCTACAAAGGGTTGTTAGTGCGTTTAGGAGCCTTCCTTGGTCAAACACCTTAGTTATGAAGATAAATTGACTCAAAACTAAAGTAAAACATGATATAAACTAATGAAAATATTGTAGAAAGTATATAAAACTGATATATACCTGATACGGTGTTGTAGACCTGCTATACAGCTGGTTCGCAAGGTGGCCTACAAACTAGATCTCGAGTTTGTAGGCTAGGGGGTGAACTAGAATATAGTTGAATTTTGATGAATACTTTCTATTCAGATGGGGTCTAGGAGTTGTTTGATGTTGTTTGTCAGAAGCAAAGTGGCAAAAGAAAATTTTGGAGTGATTTCAGCAGTTTGGATAGGTTGACTGAAAATGAGAGATAAAATAAGGGAAAATATCCTCTATTTGTAGGAAAAACCAATTTTAGGGAGGTAGTTAAGTATACCACACCCTAGGTCAAATTCTAGTAAGGTTAGGTTAGGGTTTGGGAGGTGGCAAGCTTAGTCATCCTCTCACATGCCCTAAAGGAAATATCTCATCCTCACACATGTGTGAGCAAGGATTAGGGTTAACTAGGGTTAGCTAACTCCTAGGTTAGATGGGGGTTGAATTAGGGTTTCTAGGAAATATCCTAACCAACTTAGGGTGCACACATATGTGAGGACATGTTTAGGACTAATTTTATCATTAACCCTAATTAAACCCTTTTTAATGATAAAGTGTAACTTAAGTGAAAGTCAATGACAAATTAGAATTCTAATTAGTCTAATTAGGGTTTTTAGTAGGGAATGGTCCCATGGGAGTCCTAATTAGGTGTAGGAAAGGGCTTAGGTTACCTTAGGGAGCTAATAGGTGGCCTCCTAGTGGATAGGAAGCATTTTGGGTGCATTTTACCTAGTTTTATAGGTTTTTTAACCTACATATAACTATGGTGGTCTATGATGGCCTATGGTGGCCTATAATGGCCTATGATGGTATATGATAGCTTAAGATAGCCTAGGACGGCCTATGCAAACATAGAAGTGTCCATGCAGATATACAAGTATCTAGGAATGAGCATGTGCGACTTTTAGGTGTCTACACAAACCAACCAAAGATAGTTGTGCAAAGCGTAAGAACTTATGAAGTAGAGGTGATGTTTGATTGAATTAACTTGTGAGTGGTCAAAATTTCACAAAAACTATATAATCCATAATCCTAAAAAGAGGAGTGGATAGCCAAGTGGTGATGCTAAAAATTGTGTGTTTTAATCCATTATGAATGCATTTAGATAGGGAGAATGTACAAGCATGATATAGATGTAAAAGAGAAGTGATGCGTATATGCAATAGATGCAGTATGAGAGATATAACATGTAGGAAAATATCTACAAGAGGAATTTGTGAAACTCAATGAGATGAGATTGGGAAATATTTGGAGAGGAATGTATATATTAGTAGATGATGAGAAGAAGGAACAGTAGGTGTGATTGCCCCAACATGTGGGGATGCAAAAAACCTGAGAGATGACTGTAAAAGAGAAAATAAACATGATTACAAGAAAAAGAAGAGTGACAAGCGATATGCATGGTGAAGAAAGCAAAAAAGTGTAAAAATTGGATGAGGAGGGATGAAGGAAATAAAGAAGGGAGGAAGAAGAAAAGAGAAGAAGAAAGGAGAGAATCAGCATAGGTATGTAGCAGCTCAAAGTGTAACCATAAAAAAATTCTAAATAGAAAGGAGAAGAAGAGAAGGAGAAGGGAAATTTAGCATAGGTATGTAGTCGCTCAAAGTGTGACCATACAAAAATTTCAAATAATGATAAAAAAAAGAACGTATAAGGGAAATAGAACATAGGTTTGTATTCGCTCAAAGAGTGACCATACAACAATGCCAAAATGAGATGAATAGAAGGAAAAAAATAGGGGGAAGAGAGAGATAGGAATGTCACCTAAGAACATGTAAAGTGGCAAAGATTAGGTCATGAGTGATAAGGCAAAGTGACGATACAACTAGGATTTTCGTAGTTGGTATAGTTGGATAGCTATTGGAAATAGTGGGGTGTGGACATGAAGGACTCACGTGTCAACATGGGGCGAGGTATGTGAGGTGGTGTAGTGCTCTAAATTCCAGTAGAGGAAGTGGTGTGTTCAAATCATGGATAAGGTGTGCCATCTACCATGTCCTGGTTGAGGTATTCAAAAGTGTGGCACTAGTTGAAGTCATGCCCCAGTTATCGAGGATAGATGTAGAATTGGTTCTCCTTGTAGCCCCTCATCTTGGGGTGAAGTGGTACTTAATTTCAATGTAGGATTTGTACGAGAATGAGGAATAGGTATGGAAGGGGGCGAAGGGATATGGGTTGTAGAAGAATGGTGTGTAGGTGAATGACATTGATAATGAATCAAATGGGATTTGAGGTTGTCAAGGTAGGAGAGGATGTTTTGAATATTGAAAGGAGGGGGAGATGACAGTGAGGTAGGAGAAGAATGAGATTCTAGTGGAATTGTGGCAATGGGGTATGGGTACGGGTATGTGAATCAAAGATAAGGAGGAGGAGATTGGTATTTTTGATTTGGTGGTGGTGGAGGAAAAATATGAATACCACAGAAGGGAGATGGAGGTATTCGAATAATAGGTGGATCCTGTGATAGCTGTAAGGATCGACATGGCCTAGAAGAGTGTGCACGTGAAGGGATGCCCTAGAAAAGGTGATGGTGAAGGGACTGTTCATAAGGTAACATCCCATTCAATAGGGGTGGAGGTAATCTGAAGGACTATGAGCGAGTAGGTGAATTTATCCTATTGGAAAAAAAGTATCCAAGTGAAGGTCATGGAGCCATGGTGGTTGGAAAGTAGGGATACCTTTCATCGACTAAGGTTGGAGGGGATGGTCCTCTAGCATGAGAGTAGGGGGAGTGAGAGCATTCCTATGTATTTGTGAAGGAGGGTAGAGAAATTTTACTATCACCAGGGTGGGGAGAATAAGGAGAATCCATATGGTGAGGTGAATGATATTGGCATGACATGTCATGGTCTAAATGTGGTGAAAGAGATGACCTACAAACATGAACATGGTCGAGTGGTATTAAAATATCGATCAGGGTAACTAGTGCTGGAAGGGACATTGGAAGTTCCTACATGATGGAGCAATAGTATGTATGTGGTGTGTATCTGATGCGAGATATCCTAGCGAAGGTGGCAAAACTGGTGATAGTAAAACTATAAGACAAAGCATACCAATAGCATAAAAATAACATATAAAACAAAGGTGTTTCTATTGTGTAACAGAAAATTGAAAGTGTGTGTGAGGTACAACGTGGATTGTGAATATGTTGGTGAGGTGATATATACAACATAATAATGATAGTATGTGCAACCACTAGGGATGTGTACATAGGCTAGCTAGGCATTGAATGTGCATAGGTGGATAATGTTAATAGGCTCAGGCTCTGTGAGTCCTTCGAGGTTGGCCAATCGATAGGCCCCAAAACTAAATTTGTGTGTGACAATATAAGGACCCAACCAATTTGGGGTGAATTTGTCTCACTATTGGTGGGGTTGACTAGTAATATATTGGTTCTCTTTGAGCACCAAGTCATAAATTTGGAATTCACATTGGTGTACCTTACTATTTTAGGTACACCAAAGACAACATTGATAAACATGTGTGTGCTCTATGGCATGGATGTGATGTTCATCTAAGAGCATCAGTTGGTCCAGTCAGGCATGTTGAGCGGTGTCATCATCGATGAAATCTTGCATGGAGATGCATAGAGAGGGTATCTCAAGTTCTAGGGGCATAATGGCTTCAGCACCATATACCAAAGAAAAATGTGTTTCCCTAGTGGGAGTATAGATACTCATTTGGTAAGCCCACAAGGTCAATGGCATTTGATTATGCCAATCACAATGAGAATATCATAGATGGTTTTGTTAGTAGCTTCAACTTAACTGTTATCTTGTGGGTATTAGGGGGTAGAGAAGATATGGTGGATGTTAAACTTTACGCATAAGGTATGGATAGTTTTGTTTTTGAATGGGGTGTCATTGTCAGAGATGATTTGTGAGGGAATTCCAAAGTGATAGATGATATGATCAGTGATGAATGCCATGATTTAGGCTCTTGTGGTCTGAACAATGAAGAACACAAGCTTATACTGAGAGGGGGGGTGAACAGTATAAGACCACTTTTAAATTTATCTATCAATACAACTTTCAAACCATTAACATGCAGAATAAGATAGCAGTAATAACAGTAGTAAAACAATGCACAAAATGCAATCCACAAAGAGACACAACAATTTACGTGGTTCACCCAAGGTGGGCTACTCCACAGATAAAACTTTTCGTCTAAAAATTGTATCAAGGTCCTCTGGGAATCCTTCTCGATTACAAAGTTTATGAGCCTCAGCTCAAAGGAGACACCTTCCCCTAATTCTGCTTTGCTAGTGATCCTCTAAAAGACCTCTATCTCCTTTGCCCTTAGCAAGTGGAACTCTATCCACAGAAGACACCTGTCTTCCTTGCTTTGGTTGGAGATCTCTGTCCTCAATTCTGTCACTACAAAGTTGGTCCTCTTATCTGCACCAAACACAGTCCTTCGGTCTGGCACAATTGTCCTCTTCCTCTATTCTTTTCTGCACTTGGTTGAAAACAACTTTTCACTGTTTGCGCAACTATAGCAGCACAGTATTCTCAAATTATAGTAGCACTATCTTCTCAACTTTTGTGCAAACACAGTAGTGCAATATTTGCAAAACGCAGCAGCACTATCTTCTCAATTTAGCTTCTGCTCCATTACACATCCATCGCAGTGCAATATTCGCACACTCTGCTTTTCCTTACACAGTCTATGTAAATACTGCAGCACTCGATCACACAACAACTTATGCGCCTATGTGCAGCCACTACAGCAACCTCTTTGCACAGTCTTCTTCTCCTCGATCGAACTTCTTCCTACACTCTGCTTCTGTGAAAGTCGCACTTCGAACGTACACTTTGATCGATTTGATATTACTGCTCTTTGCGTACAACAGACTTCACTTGCGCATATTCAACACTCACATTCGATGCTTGAAACTCAAAAATAGTCCTCCTTTTATAGCAATAATTCATGATTAAATTCTTGATCTTAGTCGGCTGTATATCCTTAAAACAATCGTCGACTGCACAACCTTACACTTCATCGGCAAAGGTTAACTCCGTCGGCTTCAACCACCTCTACTGTTCTGTAGCTTTCCTAGCACGAAACTCAAACATGTCGTGATATCGCTACGCCTTTGTCTACCGTACACCTTGTATTACTTGTTGTCGTGAAATCACGACACTACTACCTGTTGTGCACCTTCTTTGGTTTGTTGTCGTGAAATCGCTACGCCTTCTGACTTTGCTGATGTCATCATGATTCTTGTCACAAAATCATGATGCTTTAGACTACAAGGCCTTACTCTCTACTCTTGTCATGAAATCATGACACATCTGCTTTTGCTGACGTCATCAGCAACTCTATTGTGAAATCACGACGCTTTAGACTCCAAGGCCTTCTCAGCTTCTATCATGAAATCGCGACACCTTTGCCTCTTTCTGACGTCATCTGCAACTTTGTTGCGAAATCGTGACACTTCTTACTTCTTCAACCTTTTCTCGGTTTGCACTAGCGAAAATGGAACATGTCGCAAAATCACGACGCTTTCGCTGCCTTAAGCACTTTTCTGCCAACTGCTTGCGAAACTAGAACATGTCACGAAATCGTGACACTTTCACTGCCTTAAGCTCTTTTATGCCAACTGCTCGTGAAATTGGAACATGTCACAAAATCGCGACGCTTTTGCTACCTTAAGCTCTTTTCTGCCATCTGCTCGCAAAACTGAAACATGTCACGAAATCGCGATGCTTTCACTGCCTTAAGCACTTTTCTGCCAACTGCTTGTGAAACTAGAACATGTCACGAAATCGTGATGCTTTCGCCACCTACAAGCTGCCAACTCAACCTGTTGCAAAATCGTGACACTTTCTGCATCCGTACAACTTCATTGAAACTTGTCATGAAATCACAACACTTCCTGCAACTCAACTCTGCCAACTCAACTTGTCGCAAAATCGTGACACTTCCTGCAACTCAACTCTACCAACTCAACTTGTCGCGAAATCGTGACACTTCCTGCAACTCAACTCTGCCAACTCAACTTGTCACGAAATCATGACAGTTTTGCCTAAAATTTCTCTCTCCTCAAACATGTCATGAAATCACGACAATTTTTCCTGCTTCGTCTCTACCTTCCAGCATGTCACGAAATCATGACAGTTTTTCCAGAACTTTCTCTCTCCTAAAACATGTCACGAAATTGCGACAGTTTTTCCAGCCGCCTGCAAACTTTTTCTAACTTATCTTTTTCTTGATCTTTTGCAACTGGGCTACTCTAATTTTCTTGGAGACTTACTGACTAGCTGAAACCTTCATCAAAAAACATACTTAGATATAAAAACAAATTGCTCCAAGAACTCCTTGACATCAAAGACAACAACTACCAAGAGCTCCTTTGACATCAATGACAACAACTATACTTGAGCAAAGGCAATGTACTCAAGGTACCCAAAATTGCCAACAATCTCCCCCTTTGTCATTGATGGCAACCCTTAACTAAAAACATATCTCAAGAGCCAAAACTGAACCAACCGATCCAACAAGCGAGAATCTGTATTTGAAGTTTTTGCTCCCCTGACTTGAAGCTCTTCTCTTCACTTGAAGCACTTCCCCTTACACATATCTCTCCCCCTTACTCAAATCTCTCCTCCTTTGTCATCAATGGCAAAGGGTCACCTTTGCGGTTTGGGACTAAGAATGAGTCTCTTAGCTTAGTCCCTCCCCCACCTTCTATTAAGGTGATTTAAAACAGGGTTGGGAGTGAAACTCCCATTAGACACTCATCATCATTAATGTCTACAATTTCTTTGCCGGGCCTTCTCTTGAATTCTTTTTCCACATTGTTGTTCTTGTTACTGTTTTGATCCTCGGACCTGTTCATATCACTTTTCCTGTTTCTGTTGTCATTCATGTTCTTATCCATGCTTTGATCCTTGGACTTATATCACTTTTCCTGTTTCTATTTTCATTACTGTTCTTATCCATGCTTTGATCCTTGGACTTGTTCATATCACTTTTCCTGTTTCTGTTGTCATTCCTGTTCTTATCCATGCTTTGATCCTTAGACTTGTTCATACTGCTATTTCTGTTCCTATATCTCGAAATATCAGCTCTACACTATTTAGCTAGGTGACCTTCATTGTTGCACTTATAGCAAGTAACAATATTATTTCTTTCAGGCATGGCTGTTATTTGAATCCGCCTGTTATGACTAACCCAGTTCCTGTTATTTGCCTTGTAGAAAATTGCCTTATGCCCGAATTGTTGACAAGAGTAGCAATACCCTTGAAAGAAATTACGTCTCCTAAAACTGTCATTTACTTTCTTCACTTGAGTCATGCAATGTACAACCATGTGACCAAATCTGTGACACGCAAAACATGTGTCGTGAAATTTTCTTTTATTCAACTTCTTGGGTCCCGAAATCTTCTTCTTCTCAATCTGAATATCATTTTCTGTTTCTGCGTATCCATCACTTATGGATTTATGACCTGAAGTACTTTCTACATCAGAACTCTCTTTCGGTTGAAATTTCTTGCTAGATTCCCCAACCTGTTTCTTGTGCGGCTCAACAAAATCGAGACTTGTTTTATCTGTTGGACTTCTTTGTCCTTTGATGAGAAATTGAACCTTCTTGGAGCTATCCTAAAATCTGTAGAGCTTATCCTTGTACTCTTTATTTTCTTCTTTCAAAGAAGCCATTTCCTGTTCTAACTCACTATACTCCAGAATTTTAGAATCCAACTCATTCCTGAGTTCTTGTGACTTAGCCATAGAGACTTCAAGATTTTCTATAAATTCATCTCTCCATACAACATTCATCTAATTTAATCTTGAGTCTATCATTCTTCTTTCTTTTATTTTTCAAAACACTAAGAGCATTATTGAGTTCACATTCAAGATCCTCTATTTGATGGCACTTTGAATTATCAGGACCTTTTTCAGATTTCTTATCACTAGAGGTGCTACCTTTTTCAAAAACCATACATGCATCTTCATTGTAGTTTTATGAAGCATCCTCATACATACTAGCAGCCAAATCATCATTATTGCAATCATCCTCAAGGTGCCCAAAATTTCCACATCTAAAACATTTCATGATAATGAATTTATGTTTCGGTTCTTCCTCTTTTTCTGAAATGAACAGCATCTCATTTTCATCATCACTAGAAAAAATTTCACTATCACTGCTAGAACACTTACTTGCTTTGTCTAAGTAGAAGCTCTTCTTATTCTTGTGAGAATACCTCTTTCCCTAATTGTTGTACTCATATTTGCTTTTCTTGTGATTGCTGTACTCATATTTGCTCTTTTTGTAATACTTGTATTTTTCAGAATCCTTGCTCTTAACATCCTGAATATCTTCATCACTTTCATTTTTGGAAATAGTACAAGCAATAGCATAATGACCAAATTTCCCACAATTGAAACATCTTATATTTTTCTTGCTTTTGTGCTTTCTGGAAAACTTGCTTTTCTTGCTGTAATATGCCTCTTCCTCACTAGAAGACTCATCACTTTATTGAATCTATTTACCCTTTGATTTCTTGGTAGCTTTGAAAGCTGCCTCTTTCTTTACATCAACTTTCACTTGAGTTCTCAACTCAAATGCTGCAAGAATACTATGGAGCTCATCATTTTTCAATTTATCTAAATCTTTAGCTTCCTCAATAGCAAAAATCTTTTCACTAAATCTATTAGGAAGGGATCTTAAAATCTTATCACACATCATTTTCAGCAAGTTCAAGACCTAAGTCTTTCATAGAATTAACAACTTCATCCATCCGAAGCATGTAGTCACTAATATTTTTATCATCATTCATCTTGAGTTGTTGAAACATACCTTTAAAATGTCTCAACTTGGCATTTCGAACATTTGCATCACTTGTATGAACAACCTATAATTGTTTCCACATTTCACTAGCTATCTTGCAGTGAATAACTTTGGTGAGATCTGCCTTTTGTAAACCCTTCAGAATTGCATTCATGGATTTTGAGTTGTTGTGATGTAGAAGCCTGTCTTATTTAGTGTAAGGACCATTTGCAGGAATGGTGTACCCATCTTCAATAACTTCCCATACCTCATTACCAAGTGCCATTAGATAGACTTTCATTCTTGCACTCCATAGGCCAAAATCTGATCCGTCAAGAATAGGTGTTGCATTGCCACTTGAGTAGTCCATTGTGTTCTTTGCAAACTTTTCCTTCAAGATGTTAAAATTTCCGAAGGCACTGGCTCTAATACCAATTGAAGAACACAAGCTTATACTGAGAGGGGGGGGGTGAACAGTATAAGACCAATTTTAACTTTATCTATCAATACAACTTTCAAACCATTAACATGCAGAATAAGATAGCAGTAATAACAGTAGTAAAATAATGCACAAAATGCAATCCATAAAGAGACACAATAATTTACGTGGTTCACCCAAGGTGGGCTACACCACGGATAAAACTTTTCTTCTAAAAATTGTATCAAGGTCCTCTGGGAATCCTTCTCGATTACAAAGTTTATGAGCCTCAGCTCAAAGGAGACACCTTCCCCTAATTCTGCTTTGCTGGTGATCCTCTAGAATACCTCTATCTCCTTTGCCCTTAGCAAGTGGAACTCTATCCATAGAAGACACCTGTCTTCCCTACTCTAGCTGGAGATCTCTGTCCTCAATTCTGTCATTGCAAAGCTAGTCCTCTTATCTGCACCAAACACAGTCCTTCGGTCTGGCACAATTGTACTCTTCCTCTATTCTTTTCTGCACTTGGTTGAAAACAACTTTTCACTGTCTACGCAACTACAGCAGCACAGTCTTCTCAAATTGTAGCAGCACTATCTTCTCAAATTCTGCACAAACATAGTAGTGCAATCTTTGCAAAATGCAGCAGCACTATCTTCTCAATTTAGCTTCTACTCCGTTGCACATCCACCGTAGTGCAGTCTTCGCACACTTTGCTTTTCCTTACACAGTCTATGTAAATACTGTAGCACTCGATCGCACAATAACTTATGTGCCTATGTCCAACCACTATAGCAACCTCTTCACACAGTCTGCTTCTCCTCGATCGAACTTCTTCCTACACTCTACTTCTGTGAAAGTCGCACTTCGAACGTACACTTCGATCGATTCGATACGACTGCTCTTTGCGCACAACAGACTTCACTTGCGCATATTCGACACTCACATTCGATGCTTGAAACTCAAAAATCGTCCTCCTTTTATAGCAATAATTTATGATTAAATTCTTGATTTTAGTCGGCTGTATATCCTTAAAACAATCGTTAGCTGCACAACATTACACTTCATCGGCAAAGGTTAACTCCGTCGGCTTCAACCGCCTCTGCTGTTCTGTAGCTTTCCTAGCACAAAACTCAAACATGTCGTGATATCACTACGCCTTTGTCTGTCATACACCTTGTATTACTTGTTATCAAAAAATCGTGACACTACTGCCTGTTGTGCACCTTCTTTGGTTTGTTATCGCGAAATCGCTACGCCTTCTGACTTTCTTTGATGTCATCATGATTCTTGTCATGAAATCACAATGCTTTAGTCTGAAAGGCCTTACTTTCTGCTCTTGTCATGAAATCACGACACATCTGCTTTTGCTGACGTCATCAGCAACTCTATCGCGAAATCATGACGCTTTAGACTCCAAGGCCTTCTTCTCAGCTTCTGTCATGAAATCGTGACACCTTTGCCTCTTGCTGACGTCATCTGCAACTTTGTCGTGAAATCACGACACTTCTTACTTCTTCAACCTTTTCTCGGTTTGCACTAGCGAAAATGGAACATGTCACGAAATCGTGATGCTTTCGCTGCCTTAAGCACTTTTCTGCCAACTGCTCGTGAAACTGGAACATGTCACGAAATCGTGATGCTTTCACTGCCTTAAGCTCTTTTTTGCCAATTGCTTACGAAACTGGAACATGTCACGAAATCACGACGCTTTCGTTGCCTTAAGCTCTTTTCTGCCATCTGATCGCAAAACTGGAACATGTCACGAAATCGCGACGCTTTCATTGCCTTAAGAACTTTTCTGCCAGTTGCTCGCAAAACTAGAACATGTCATGAAATCGTGACGCTTTCGCCACCTACAAGCTGCCAACTCAACCTATCGCGAAATCGTGACACTTTTTGCATCTGTACAACTTCATTGAAACTTGTTGCGAAATCGTGACACTTCCTGCAACTCAACTCTGCCAACTCAACTTGTCGCGAAATCGTGACACTTCCTGCAACTCAACTCTGCCAACTCAACTTGTCACGAAATCGTGATAGTTTTGCCTGAACTTGCTCTCTCCTCAAACATGTCATGAAATCACGATAGTTTTGCCTGCTTCATATCTGCCTTCCAGCATGTTGCGAAATCGTGACAGTTTTTCCAGAACTTTCTCTCCTAAAACATGTCGCGAAATCGCGATAGTTTTTCCAGCCGCTTGCAAACTTTTTCTAACTTATCTTTTTCTTGATCTTTTGCAACTAGGCTACTCTGATTTTCTTGGAGACTTACTGACCAAATGAAACCTTCATCAAAACACATACTTAGACATAAAAACAAATTGCTCCAAGAACTCCTTGACATCAAATACAACTACCAAGAGCTCCTTTGACATCAATGACAACAACTATACTTGAGCAAAGGCAATGTACTCAAGGTACCCAAAATTGCCAACAAACAAGTGGGATAGCTTCGACCCAATTTGTAAAATATTCAATGGTAGTGATAATGAACTTATGGTTGCTTAAGGAAGTGGGCGAGATTTTCCCAATAAGATGAAGACCCTATTGCGAGAAGAGCCACATGAATTGGATGGACTGTAGTTCTTGTGAAGGTAAGTGCGTGAGGTTAGCATGTTGCTGACACTTGATGCATCATTTAACATACTTGCAACAATCATGTTCCATTTTGGGCCAATAGTAGCCCATGCATAAAATGCTCTTAGTGATGGCCATGCCACTAAAATAGCCATCGCAAGTTCCATCGTGGGTTTCTTGGACCACTCGTTGAGCTTCTTATGGCTCAAGGTAACAAAAAAGGATGCCATTATGACTGTGGCAGTAAAGTATGTCCCCCCAATAACATGTAATAAATCACCCTTTGTTTCAATGCTCAATGATGAGCATGTGATAAGTCACAAGGAAGAAAGCCTAATTTGATGTAATCCTTGATCTGAGAAAACCAAGGATCATGTGGTTCAGTGTGGATGACATGGATGCCATCATCATCGATGGGAGATGAAGATGAAATAGTGGATTGTGTTAAAGTATGGATGGACACATGTGTCATGTCAAAGATGGTGTTTTGTGGTACTAAATACCCCAAGGAAGCCATTGTATCAGTGAAATGGTTTGATGAGTGAGGGGTAGCCTTAATGTCATACTAGTCAAGCTAGATGAGTAGTTGTTGATTTATTTTTTGTATTGTTGGAGTACCGAGAAGTGACATTATCAAATATCCTTGAATTGATTTACAATGAGAAGAGAATCACCAATGATTTGAAGATGTCTAATGTGCATAGAGAGCACCTATTTTAAACCAAAAATTAGAGATTCATATTTGACATTGTTATTCGTGCAAGGAAAATCTAATTTGAAGGAAAATGGGAGTAGTTACCCATCAGGTGTGAAAAATATGATTCCAACACCCCCAACATGAGTGCAATGGGAGCCATTGAAGAAGAGTGTTAGATCAGTTGGTACTTCAGGTTCGACATATTTCTCAGCTTCAGTGATGTGAAATATGGAATTATCAAGAAGCTAAATAAATAGTGGGTGGTTTTTAGGCAATGGAGCCGTAGCTATTTGGTTGGTGATGATTTATCCCTTGATGGACTTCTAAGAGATGAATACAAGGTTAAATTTGGTAAGAAGTATAATCCATTTATTGGTACAAGAGTTATGATAACTCTTGTTCATCATGTAGCATAATATATTATGCTGGGTGATGACAAATGTGATGTGGTTAAGCATGTGTAGATTTTATGTGGAAAAGACTACAACCAAACATAAATTCTCCATATAGGTGTATCGGTTTCATAGCTGACTAGAGTATGATTGATATAGTAGATGGCTCTCTCATGATTGAGGGTGTTCTTATGAGCAAGTAACGTTCCAATTACAAAATCTATAGCAAAAATGTACAAAAAGAATGGTAATTGTGTATGTGGCAGAGATAGAACTTGTGGCGATGTAAGATAGGCTTTGATTGAATCAAAGGATTGTTGGAAGTTGGTATCCCATTTAAAGGTAACTCCTTTCTGTAAAAGGTGATTAAAGGGTTTACATTTATCATATAATTGGGAAATAACATGATGAATGGATTGAATTTTGCCTTGTAGACTACATAGTTGTTTGAGATTTGTGGGTGGAGGCATCTTGACAATGGCTTTGACTTTTTTGGGGTCAAATTCAATGCTTCACTGAGAAACAATGAACCCCAAGATATTACCTGAAGTAACACCAAAGACACACTTCTTTGGATTGATCCATACATTGTGTTCGAGAAGGCGGTTGAAGATCTTACGAATATTAACAAGTTGTACTAAGCATTCTTTCAATTTGGCTATGAGGTCATCAACGTAGTCTTCCATAATTTTGTGCATGTAGTCATGGAAGATGTAAGTCATGGCATGTTGGTAAGTTGCCCCAATATTCTTAAGGCCAAAGGGCATGACCTAGTAATAGAAGGTCCTCTAGGGAGTTGTGAAAGATATCTTGTGTTGATCGGTAGGATTGATCTTGATCTTATTTTATCCGAAAAAGCCATCAATAAGGGATATCATTTCATGGTTGATGATGGTATCAATCAATAAGTCAATGTTGGGGAGAGAAGTTATCCTTGGGACAAGTTTTGTTCAAATACCTGAAATCAGTGTAGAAACAAACTTTGCTAGAGGGTTTTTGATGCAGGAGCCTATATTTAGAGGTTTTTTTTGAAGAAATTTTTAAATAAATTTTTTATTACTAAAAATTGAATTTTTTGACAAAAAAATAATTTGCCAAAAATGGTAATTATTAAAAAAGATAATTTTTGATGAAAAATAAATTGCCTAAAATGGTAATTACTAAAAATAGCAATTTTTGATGAAAAAATAATATTGTAATTACTTAAAAATGTATTTTTTGGCAGAAAAAGCAAGTTGTCAAAAATAGTAATTTTTTATTTTTTATTTGTAGGACTTTAAGATTTAAGGTTTTGCTTTAGGGTTTATTTGGGGATATATATTCCCTTGGTATTGCATTGTAAAAAAAATAAATAAATGAAACCAAGAATGAGAAAAGAAAATATTTATTTATTTGTTTTCATATATTGTAGTTTTTATGTGAATGGAGGGTTTTACCAGTTATTTCTATTTATTGCAATTTTTATGTAAATGGAGGGTTTTACTGGTTTATTTTTATTTATCACAATTTTTATGTGATGGGAGGTATTTGTTTTGACCTCTTGTAGTTGGATTTACATCATTTGGTATCAAAGCAAGTTGGATCTTGCTGGGGGAGAAAAGAGAAGAGAAGAAAAGAGAAAAAAAGAGAAGAGCAAAGGGGCTCCAAGAAAATTGGTACTCTATGCAATGCTTGCAGAAGGTTTGTAAAACCTTAAAGAAATAAAGTAGCACTCTCTGTAGTATTTGCAAAATATTTTTTATGTAAAATCCTCAAAGAAAGAGATTAGCACTTTATGTAATGCTTGTAGGAGGTTTTTTTTTTAATGTGAAACCTTAGAGGGAGGAATTGGCACTTCGTGTAGTGCTTATAGAATTTTTGTCAAACCTTAGAGAAAGAAATTGACACTCTATGTAGTGCTTGTAGAAAGTTTTTTTTTCATGTAAAACCTCAAAGGGAGGAATTAGCACTTTGTGTAGTGCTTGCAAGAGGTTTGCTATTTTAAAACCTCGAAGGAAGAAATGGGCACTATGTGTAGTTCTTGTAGGAGGGTTGAGATATAAAACCTCGAAAGAAGAATGGTACTCTAAGGAGTACTTGCAGATGTGTGGTACTTTGAGAAGTACTTGATTAGAGGAACTCACAGGAGTAGAGTTCTTTTCAACCAAAGGAGAATTATGCGAAAGCCTATCTTTAGAGGTTTTTAAATATATTTTTTATTACTAAAAATGGATTTTTTCGACGAAAAAATAATTTTCCAAAAATGGTAATTACTAAAAAAAGTAATTTGTGATGAATAATTTGCCAAAAATGGTAATTATTAAAAATGACAATTTTTTATGAAAAATAATTTACTGAAAATAGTAATTGCTTAAAAAGGTAAATTTTGACAGAAAAAATAAGTTGCCAAAAATAGTAATTTTTATTTTTTATTTTTAGGGCTTTAAGATTTAGGGTTTTGCTTTAGGGTTTCTTTGGGGATATATATTCCCTTGGTATTGCATTGTAAAGAAAAAAAAAGTGAATCCAAGAATGAGAAAAAATATTTATTGATTTATTTTCATATATTGTAGTTTTTATGTGAATGGAGGGTTTTACCGGTTATTTCTATTTATCATAATTTTTATGTAAATGGAGGGTTTTACAGGTTTATTTTTATTTATCATAATTTTATGTGATGGGAGGTATTTGTTCTGACCTCTTGTAGTTGGATTTACATTAGTTTTGGTACTCGAACCATGTTGGATACCCATATCGAGTTATCAATTGGTTGTATAAACCCCACATCAAGGAGCTTTTGGAGCTCATATTTTACCATTAAAGTGATTGTGGGATGCATGCATCATAATTTTTGCTTGACAGACTTGGCATCCCCATAAAGTATGAGGTTGTGTATGACTAAGGATGGATCAAGCCCAGACATGTCCATGTAGGACCAAACAAAAATGTTAACGTATTTGAGGAAAGATGGCGTATTCCTCTAAGGAGAGGTTGGCAACAAGTTTAATGATATGGGGATTGGTGACATCATCACAAATGTCAATGTCAATAGTGTCTTCCACAAGCATGTGGGAATCATCTTGAAGCTGAGCAAGGATAGGAATGAGATGGAGGTCATCAATAGCCTCACGTAAATTGAATTCATTATCTAGGTACACATTCGTATGATTGATCCATGAAATATGAGGTAGAGTGGATGGTGAAGGTACATTTGAAGTGCATAGAATGGACTATGATAGCAAGAACTCTTGTGATAATGATGTAGGGGAAACATGGGTGAAGTTGATGAAGTTCAGATTGGGTGCATCAGTGTGATCTGTAGATGTGTATCGAAGGGGTAAGAATAAATCAACATCAACCATGTTAATAGAGGCAGTGGAGATAGAGAGATGATGAGTCTAAATATGAAGAATCACGAGTATGTGAACGATGTGATAGGTTAAACTAAGGGCATAGAATCATGGGTGGAGAACATGGTTGAGTCAGGGAGTAGCAGAACTACTGTCGATGAGGCAACATAATAAATGAATGTATAGGCAAGGGAGGAAGAGGTGGAGTGTGCTCTAAGTGAGGAGAGGTGAGGGAAAGGGTAGAAAATCTATCAACCAACTCATCAATGCAGTAGGCTAATGTAGTGTTAGAAATTAGTGCTTCCTAGAAGAAGGTGCACAAAATATTGACGATTGAACGAGGGGATGGGCTCTCCTCGAGAATGTTTGTGCCATATTTCTCTTCTAATAAATTTTTTGAAATTATTAGAGGATTTAGGAAGAGATCTTGAATCTCATATTCGAGCGTATGGATGGCTATAGGATGGTAGCCTAGCCTAGATTTATTTGTGGGTAGTAGAATGTGAGGGTTGATAGGCATTCATAAGCCTTATATGTAACATCCTAGTCCAAATCCATATCAATGGAAGTACCGAAGGTCACATAAGATGAAGTGTGGGTTGGACATGTTGTCTAAGGTACCACACAAACTAGATTGTGGTGATGGGGGTACAACTGCTTGGAGTGATGAGTCTAGAACTGCATAGACAAAGTCGGTACCATTGTTTGATAGACCAAGGGGAACAATAGTACCAATGGTTAGTGCTGAAGCCAAAGGGTGACAAAAATCATGGGCAGATTGAATTAGAGGAGGATGCATGTGAGAGTCATGAAAATTGTATTCATCTAGGCCAAATTTCATTAGAAAAATAGAAACTCGTGGTGACATATGAGGTGGATATTAAGGTAGTGAGTCATAGTCAGAAGAATATGATGAAAGATGATAATCATGAATAGTAGTAGTAGATGAATGGAATAATTGAACATCCAAGTGAGAGGTGCACTATTCCCAATCATGATATTTGACTGCACTGGAAGGCATGGGATGAACCGTATGTAGAAACTATGAGGTGGGGCGAGCAAGCTAGGTGTCGGGCTACAAGAAGAGGTGAAATACCAAGGTCAAGGACAAAATAGAAGTGAGGGTGTTTGATTAGGTAGGAGAGGAGGCTTTGCAGAGGAGGATGGATGAGACGAAGCAGGAAGCCACAAAGATGGTGGCAAAAAAAGCACCAAAAAGGGAGGCAGATCTATGAAAAAATATGATTTAGAAGGAGGGGGAGGCCACAAGAAAGGTGGAAAAAAAGATATTGATGAAATATGAGAATCCATAGAAGAGGATGGAATTATTTTAGGAGTAGATGTATGGAAACATGTGTGTGTTCCTGGTGAGTGATGCGGTGATGAGGTAGGTGTAGGAGAAGACGTAGAAGTCTCTACTTGATGGTGTGAATAGAGAGAATGAATCTGTGTAAAGAACAATGAAGGTCCTAGCAAGATGTCTATGATGTTATAGAATTTAAATGGGTCATCCTTAGTGGGAATACAATGGATGAGTCCATAATACACATATTTGAGACAATTATGCAAGATGGAAGGAATGCATTACATGTCTTTGATCCATGGATGTCCAAGCAAAATATTGTATTACATTTCACCTTGAATGCCATGGAATAGGATGGATATGATCCTTACACCTACACGAATAGACATAATGATAGAACCTATTGTGGATCACATAGAAATATCAAAAGCATAAAGGTCGAGTGATGGTGTAGTGAAGTGAGTACGTGGAATGTGCAGGTGATGAAGGGAAACAATCGAGATAACGCTAATGGAAGAATTGATATCAATGAGAACATACTTGTAGGTGATGCCATTGATAGTTGCTTGAATATGGAGTGGAGTATTAGCTCCCTCACCCACAACTTAGGTAATCTCATGGTCATAGAAACTGATATATGGTTGCAGGAAGCAGGGAACGTTCCCTATGAAATTCATAGAAACATTTGTGTCATGGGTTTCAAGGTCGATTTATCAAAGAATATCATTTAGTGCCTCATGATGAGGTTGAGATTGATGTAATAGGTCAAAAATGGATAGCCTAGCTAGGGCATTGTGCAACTGATGCATGAGGCCACCATGAATAGTGATGATGTTTCATGGTAGGGGTGGTGAAACAGTCGATGTTGTGGGGGAATGAGAAGTGAATGGTAATGGAGGTGAAATGATAGGTGCATCCTGGTGTGGCAAATAGTACTGAGTGTTCACATTAATAATTCCAACCATGTTTTAGGAAGGAGGATTGCGATGGACACTATTAAATTGCCTAGGTTGGCCTTATGGATTAGATTGGATTCCTTGGGGATTGATCCCCTCATTTTTTGATAGTGGGTTTCGATAGATACCCAAGTTTTGGTTTTGTGGCATGAGGGAGTTTGAAACCTGAATGGTACCCCGATCAATGAGGTCCTAGACTAGCCTGCAAAAGGAGTGATGAGACCCTACATCATGGTTATGTTTTCGATGATACACATATAAGGATTTCTCATTAAAACCATGAGGCTTGGTTTGATTTAAGTCGAGAGGATGAATTTCAAGTAAGGTGATGTGACCTACATTGTACAATATCTAAAAATAGGCCTAGAAAGGGCTCAAAGAGTGGAGTCAAATTTCACTATTGAAGTTGAGGCTGAAGACTACAAGCTTGTTACAGTTTAGATGGAGGGGGCATGTTAGTATGAAATAATTGTTGTTGTGGCAAAGGAGGTCATGAGATTGATGAAGAGGCTAGAGCAGTTGCTACCACTTGGTTGGATTATGGTGGTTTTGATAAAGGTTGATTTGGTGCATTTTTATTGAAGCAAAAATTGGAGTTGTAAGATGGTTTTTTCCTGAGCTTGATTTTGCTATATTGGACTTTGATGTTCTCAATGACCTTGGCTTGAGTAATAGCTTCATAAAATTTGCAACTTTGATGAAGTTGTAAATGTGTAGAGATGTGTTTATAATAGCTCTTGGCAAAGAGCATTACTAGTTTCATGGAAGGAAGACTATGAGCTAGGTCGTTGATGACCAATCTCCATCAAGAAATAAAATTTGTGATAGGTTTTTCATTAGTTTGTCGCAATGTGTAGATGTTAGAAAAGTTTATTTTCTTTTTGATATTGATGGATAAATGTTCTAGAAATGAATTGTCCAACTTGTTTTAAGGTGAACAGGCTATGGCACGGGAGCATGTTGTACCAATCAAGAGCTTGTCACCCAAGTGAGAGAGCAAAGTTATGCAATATGAGGGGATCATTGCTATGGAGATGACAAAATGCAAAGCGGTAGTTACTGACATGTTCATGAGGGTCTTCCTTACCTTTGTAATTATCAAAATTTGAGATATCAAAGTGGTATAAGTAAGGGGGAATAGGAATTAACAAGTGAATTTTTTCATTGTACAACTCATTTTATATGGGTTTTTGGGGCCCATAACTAGTCGTGCAAAGATTCAACATCTTAACTTGCTCTTACAAGAGTTGGAGTTCGGGTGATGGAGGTGCGATAAACTATGCTGAGGTGGTAGAATATTGAGAATGGGGAGGATACTGAAGCTGCTATTCTTACCATTGTGAAATAGGAATGTACTATAGGTGTTCCTATGGATTCGATTGTTGAACGATGTAGTATGTCAAGGCCGATGGGATATTCTGCTATGGATCAGACATCTACTAGGAATAGTAATACTCTGGATATGGGGTCTATGGATCCTGCATAGGGGTCTACTATAATGGTTGCACAATGGGGGATGATGACCAAGAAGGAGGTATCATGAATAATGTAGGCATGATAGACTATGGTGGAGGTAGTGTTTTTTGGGAAAAGAATGAAGGTGATGAGCGAGATGATTATGCCACAAGAGAGCACCTATGTAGGACCAGATGAGCGATGAATGGAAAATTTAGATTGGGTAGAATAGCATGGATGATTGGTGAGATATGATGGATATAGTGGATTATAGATAGAAAGAGGAATGTAAGGAGGATCTTGGAATGTGTAAGGTGGAGGGAGCTGAAAGGTGGAAGGAGATGAGGGTGGAGGTGGAGTAGAAGATGGCATAACATATATCCTAAAAAAATAGAATTCTAGGTGGAGGAAGTGATGAGGAAGGAGTATTGGCATCAAAGGTAGAAGAGGAGGGTGTGGTTAATGTGTCCACAAAGGTTTGTGAAGACAATATTTGTTGATGTTGGTGAGGAATGAATTATTGCGATTGAGAGCATGGTTACGATGTAGTATCAAAATAAGGAAAATATGAATTTTGGGAAGGTGGTTGTTGTGGCACTTGAGAAGAATATTGGTATGATGATGTGGGTGGGACATGCTATTGTTATGATAATAATGGTTGTGAGGGTGATTGTGATAAAGGAACTTGAGTGCTCAGGGTGGAAGATGAAGGATTTGAGATCATCTCTATGGTAGGGGTGAATGATGCAACCTTAGGGTGAGGATGATTGAGTAAGGAAGGGTCATCCTTAAGAAGAGAATGATAAGGATACTGAAGGAAAGGATGAGCAAAGGTAGGTGAGGTAGGTGGAGTTTCTTCATCGATAGTGAAGAAGGGAGGTGGGTTTCCTAAAGTGATATATATGATGTGGTCACAAAACATGGAAGGTGGATTAGGTGGGGTGACTGAGGAAGAAGGGGATGATATTTGCAAGAAGATGTTATGAGCATGTTACTAGAAATGGAAGTCTCACCATGGGATATGGTAAGTATGCAAGATAACTTAGAACCAGTAAGTAGATCAAGTATGAACATGGATTCTTCCCTTGTGAAGGTAGGGGTAGGAATACATTGATTGGAGGTGGTGTAAGAAGCGTCCTCCTCAATATGCACTTAATCGCATGCTTGGATATGCGTAATAACAAGCATGGTGTTGTGTAATATGATTTAGTGCTTAAAACTATTTAAAAATACAAATCTAAACCTGTAGATGTGCTTTGTGTAAGATGTTGGAAAAATATATGAAATTTGGTGTGGTTCTATGTACTAGAATGGATTTCACATGCTGTTATGCGAACCTATACTATAAAAATCTAGTTCGCATAGTGCTATGCAAATTGAACCCAGATAGTGAATCTGATAGAAAACTAAAAGTGGTAAGTTGTAGATAGCTAATATATGGGCTACTAATAGGTGAATGTGATGAAACCAATTTTGTGTGGATGTAATACAAGGCACA
Organism: Wollemia nobilis; assembly: GCA_028583015.1. Lineage (NCBI taxonomy): Eukaryota > Viridiplantae > Streptophyta > Pinopsida > Araucariales > Araucariaceae > Wollemia > Wollemia nobilis. The sequence goes on from JAQPPZ010002554.1 coordinate 9,510,839, forward strand.
ACTGGAATCGGTGCTAAGCAAAGAAAAATAAAATTTTATTTGTTTTTGTGTGTTTTAATGATGATATATGCTCTAGAAAATACCATGGGAAGTGGGGTGAAACTCTAGAAATAACAAAAGTTTCATCAACATGGAATCTCCTACAACATCCAAGGGTGCATAGAATAGAACAATGTCTCAACAGGTGAATGGTGACCTAAATGTAAAGGTGCAGTAAAATGATATCCAAGGGGAGGGACTAAAAATGCACTAATGAGTCTAGAATCCTCTCATGAGAAGAGGTGACACTATCTAAGACCTACTACCGGCCCAGTCGAGCAATCACTTCACTCTTAGGTGAGCTTAGTCAAGAAAAATAGTTACCTATTCATGAATTATATGAGCCTTGTGAACAAAGGCATCAAATCCTATCCCACTACAAAGGTCCCTTCCAGTGATGAAATCTAGAAAATAAATCTCAAGAGTAGGGGAAATTCTAGTGATGAAGCTCAAAAACCACTCTTGGGGGCTACTATGGTGTCTAGGGGGTGAGTTGGTGGAAGGAGATGAATTCCAAAATCACCAGTCTCGATTGGAGATAGGTTATGAAGTATAATATTACCACTATGTATGATACATGAGTGTGTGGTAGTGTGTTTGCTATCGATGATGTGAAAGCAAAAACAACTAGCTAAATGCATTTTTAGAAGGGAAACTAGACCTAGATGCCTTTTTGAAATGAAACTAGCTTTGTATGATTTTTGAAATTAAACTAAGTCTAGATGCATTTTTAGAAAAATAAATCTACTCAATGAAGCATGAAAGCAACAAAATTGAGGTGCATGAAAAAGGAATTTGCAATTTATCTATGTGCATTAGAAAAAAATTGAAACCCTAATATAAATGTGATTTTGAAAGATATTTTAAAATCCTACAATAAATTCTTTGAAAAGGGAATGAAAATCTAATCTAAATGCAATTTGGAAAGATACTGGAAATTCTATTATGAATATTGTTGAAAAGAGATCAAAAAATCTAATCTAAATGCAATTTGGAAATAGATTGAAAAATCTAATATAAATGCAATTTATAAAGAAATTGAAAAATGTAATATAAATGCGATTTGGAAAGAGATTGAAAAATCTAATCTAAATGTGATTTGTAAAGAGATTGAAAAATCTGATCTAAATGCGATTTGGAAAGAGATTGAAAATCCTATTATGAATGCTTTTGAAAAGGGATTGAAAAATTTGATTGAAGTGACATGAAAGAGATTTAAAATCCTAATCTAAATGCTTTCAAAAAGAGATTGAATTTTTTTATTTAAATGCAAGTTTGGAAAGAGATCTCAAAAACATATCTAGTGCATTAAAATACAATTTGAAAGTGATTTTAAAGGTTTGAAATAAATAACAATGTACTCTAATAAATTGGAAAGGGAATGCAACTTTAGTCTAAAGGACATAAAAGAGATTTGAAATGATTCAACCTAAATGATAAGGAAAAGAATGAAAACCCTAATTGATGTGCTTTGAAAAGAAAATTTTACAAAATGACTTGATGCATTTGAAAGAGAAATTTCTTTGCAAAGGGATGATGAAAAAGTGTGGTTCTAAGAATAATACCTAACTCCTATGGTGTCAGATGGACTTATTTCTATCTCTGTTGCAAACCTCTACAATTTTAGGTTGTTCTAAAGTAGTTTAGTAGGGTTCGCATGGCAGTATGTGAACTAGAATGTTGGTTCATAGGGTGATGTGCGAAATAGGTTTGGAGACTTGAAAATTCTGATCTAAAAGCCTAAGGTGTATGTCAGGGCCCTGTTAGGCTCTATTTTTTATTCACAGTAACTAAAACAACAAAATAAACAAAAATGTACTCTAAAAAATTAGAAATGGAATGCAACTTTAGTCTAGAGGACATAAAAGAGATTTGAAATGATTCAACCTAAATGATAAGGAAAAGAATGAAAACCCTAATTGATGTGCTTTGAAAAGAAAATTTTACAAAATGACTTGATGCATTTGAAAGAGAAATTTCTTTGCAAAGGGATGATGAAAAAGTGTGGTTCTAAGAATAATACCTAACTCCTATGGTGTCATATGGACTTATTTTTATCTCTGTTGCAAACCTCTGCAATTTTAGGTTGTTCTAAAGTAGTTTAGTAGGGTTTGCATTGCAGTATGTGAACTAGAATGTTGGTTCATAGGGTGATGTGCGAACTAGGTTTGGAGACTTGAAAATTCTGATCTAAAAGCCTGAGGTGTATGTCAGGGCCCTGTTAGGCTCTATTTTTTATTCACAATAACTAAAACAACAAAATGAAGTCGTATATTGAGTTATATTAGCGAGAAAACTATTCTAAAATTTTTTTTGTGGGGTCCCACTGGCCGTGCTAGAATGTAACATGCAAAAAGTCACCAATTCCAAAACTAATAGAATATGTGCAAAGTGTCCTTTTACTATTGATTTCAAAAGAGTGTTACAACATAGTCTCTCTTGAGACAAGTTTTTCTTTCTCTTTCAATGTAAATACAGGTGAACTTGTGGAGTCTTTTTGATGCCCTCAATGTAGGTGGGCTTCTGTGTGCACGTGCCAATTTTTAGCTACATGAAGATATTATTTATACCTACTCTAGGCATATAAAAAGGGGTTAGTTAATTTTAGGGCCTATCATGGATTAGACCCCATGTTTATGAAGACAAATCGACATAAAAATAAAAAAAACATGATAAAAAATGATAGAAATGCTATAGAAACTATCTAGAACTGATGTATATCTGATTTAGAGCTGTAGATTTGCTATAGGATTGATTCACATGGTGGCATGCAAAATAGATATTGGGTTCACACGGTGGGGTGTGAACTGGATTATTGTTTGCTGTTGATGATAATTTGCTATCCATATGTGTTCCAGATAGTGTATGTTGTTGCATGTCAAATGCAAAAATAACAGAGAAGGTTTTGGTACAATTTTTGTAGAGTTTGGGTATGTTGACCAAAATGGAGAGAGAGAGAATAATGAAGGAAATGGTCCTCTATTTATAGAGGGAACCAAGGCTAGGGGGGTAGTTAGGTATCCTAGACTCTAGGGTCAAGTCTTACCTATGGTGAAGTTAGGGTTATGAAGTGGCATGCTTAGTCATCCCTTCATGTGCCCTGAAGGAAATATCCTAGGTGCACACATGTGTGAGCTAGGATTAGGGTTAACCTTCATAAGTTAATCCCTAGGTTAGATGGAGGTTAGGTTAGGTATCCTAGAAAATATCCTAACTAAATGGGTGCACACATGTGTGAGGGTAGGATTAGGGCTAATTTGGCTTTTAACCCTAATTAATCCTACTTAAGTGATAAAGTGCACTTTAAGTGAAAAGTCACTTGCAAATTAGAATTGTAATTAGCATAATTAGGGTTTTGGGAGGGAATGGTCCCATGGGGGCCCTAATTAGGTATAGGAAAGGGCTTAAGTGACCTAAAGATGTTTCTTTCATAAATAAGAGGTGTTTTGGGTGCATTTTGTGTAGTTTTGTAGGTTTTTGTGCCTATGGATGACTACGATGGCCTACAATGGCCTATGATGACCTATGATGATCTACGATGGCCTACAATGGCCTATGCTAGCCTATGATGGCTTAAAATGGCCTATGATGGCCTACTAGTGACCACAGGTGATCATGTGTGACTTTTGGATTTCTACAAGATCATCCATGTAATATTCCATAATGGCATGCATATAGTCATGAAATATGTAGGTCATGGCACACTAATATGTAGCACCTACATTTTTGAGACCAAATGAAATGAATTTATAGTAAAATATCCCCCATGGCATGGTGAAGGATGTTTTATGTTCGTTGGGATTAACTTTGATCTAGTTGTATCTTGAGAAACCGTCCATGAGGGAGAGCATTTCATGACCCATTTTGAAGTCAATGAGAGTGTCGATGTTAGGAAGAGAAAAATTCTCTTTCGGATATACTTTATTTAGATCTTGAATTTATATGCATATGGATATCCCCTTTTTGTCTTTTTGATAGGTACCATTTTTTAGACCCACTTTAGATAGTCGATATGTTGAATGAATCCCATATCTAAGAGATTTTGGAACTCTTATTTAACTATTAATGCAATGGTGGGATGTAAATTCCTTAGATTTTTCTTGACCAGCTTGGTGTTGTTGTCGAGGATAAGGTTATGGCCCACTAAATTGGGATCAAAGCCTAGCATGTTATTATAGGACCATGCAAAAACTTTCTTGTATTCTGTCAAGAGTGCTATGAATTGATCTCTCTTTAGTAGACACATTCTTACCAAGTTGGACAATGCAAGGGTTGGAAATTTTGTTGATGTTGATGATGTCTTCCATAAGCATGTATAAGCCATCCTATATCTGGGTAGAAGTGGGGAAGAAATGCATATCATCTGATGCATTCTCAACAAAAACTTTATTGTCACTATTGAATTTAGATTAGAACACAAAAGAAGGAGAATGAGAAGGAGAGGGAGAAATATAGATATTTGATTGTTGGATAAATTTTCCATTTGGAGGAAATAAAGAGGAGAAGGATTATAATAAATTTTCTTAAAGTCAATGGCACTTGGATCAATGTTGAGAAGGTAGGCAAAATCAGATGCATAGTGAAGTAGGGTGAAATTATCAATGAAGATCATGTTGACCATATATGGATCATGAGGTGGATGGATAGGTGTACTAGATGATAGATTTGACATAAATACTTATTGTGGAAGAGGGAGTATCTGTTAAAGAATATGTGGAAAAGGATTGGGTTGAGGCAGGGGTCACCATGACAATATGAGAGGAGGTTGAGGGATAGGTTGATCATCGGGATGCAATCATGGGAAAAGCATGAGAAGTATAGGGATTGGAAGTGGAAAGAGGATAATATAATCATTACCATCATTGGGAATCTCAGTGATGGGGATGATGCAATATGAAACATATTTGAAGCTATTGAAAGCAATCCAAAGGGTGTTGAATGGATCCTCGATCTCATATTTAGAGGTGTTATATGGAGAAGTATGAATCATTGCAACTTGGAAGAACATGATAAGGATATCTATCATATGCGGGGATAGATGCTCTATTCATGAGGAATACTCAGGGTCAATATACTTATCAAAATAAGCCTCCCTAATGTTAAGGTTAAGACATTTTAAATCTTCCTCAAGGAGGGTGGTTGTGCAATTCTTGTGATATCCTAGTCCAGATTTGTCTTTGGGTAATTGGTAAGGTGGATCAATGATATACCATAGACCCTAATCATAATGACCTAGGCCAAATAATTTCCATTGAAATCACTAAAAATATTGAATGGTGAAGGAAGGGTTAGACATATACTAAATGTTCCCACAAAATTGTACCTTGTGCTCTTTTAGTATAAGTTTTTTGGAACACGTATCACTTCCCCCATTGAAAAATTGATTTGGTTGGAAAAGGATCCAATGGTAACAATAACATTGATAGTTAGTGATGCATCCTAAGGATGAACAAAATATTAAATAGAATCTATGTTAGGAGGGGAGAAAATAACATTATGTATAAGATACTCCTCCAAACTAGGACTGTACATATGTATAGACACATAGAGTGACCCATGAATGACTTGTCTGGTGGGAGACCCTGGACCTTTTGGATTTGGAGGGGAATATAGATTGATCAAAGAATATGAATGAGCATATTGGAAGCATGACAGGGGAAAGGAAGAGAAGGATGATGGTGGGGGAGATGTAGTAGCCTATTCATTGGGAGATGAAGTAGATAGAGAGGGATTAATGAGTTGGGAATATAACCTAGAAAAACACTTCTCCCAAAAGTGGAACTCTTGAGGAATAGGTGAGGGAGAAAAAAAACATGAGTGGGATGCAAATTAGGACCAGAACATGGGTGAAGAGTGAGAGGACAACAACTAGATAAGCAAGGTATGGGAGGTGGGTAAGGTGAAACATAGGGAGGAGTTGGAAGAAGAGGAAGACAGGTAAAGTAACATGGATATGTGCTATATGAGAAGATGGGAATAGAGGCAAAATATGGAATGATAATGGGGCAAAAGGTTAAAGAGAATGGATGGGAGGAGTATGCACATACAAAAAAGAAGGATATCTAGATGGAGGTATATAGAATAAGGATCATGGATGATTGGTTGGTGTAGGTGGAGGGTGCAATAGACAGGTAGGAAGAGGATTATTAACCATCGTAGGGATTGGTGGGACTAGATGTGGGGGTTTTGGTTGGATAGGGGGATCGGGTTACACACTGGTAGGGGCAATATGGGTGGATGGGAGAGTGGTACCTTGCAAAAGATTTACCATGTTACAATAAATGAAAGAATTATTATTAGTAGGGATACAATGCACCCATCCATTAGGAACATATTTCAAACACTGGTGTAGGGTAGAAAGAATGCATTGCACTTCTCTAATCCATGGTCATCCTAGGAGAAAGGTGTATTGCATCTCACCTTCAATGATATGGAAAATATTAGGCATGGTATTCATGCCAACATGAATATGAAGGATGGTCGTACAAGGAGTTGAGCACAAAATGTTATTGAAGGCTCATAAGATAATGCTAGGGGTAGCTAGATGATTGTAAGTAAGGTTAAGATATTGAAAGGTTGCTATGGAAATGATGTTGATAGAAGAGCCATTGTATTTTAGTACACATTTGAATACAGTACCATGGACATATGTAATTATATGCATATGGAGATCAAGCCCTGTATCTCCCTTTTTAGTCTTGATTTCATGACCATAAAATAAAATTGAGGGTGACATGCATGTCCTTACACTACATATAAAACTAGCAAACACATTTGGATCATGCATTTCTATATATATAGAACATAATATGTTATTCAAATTCTCCTGATGAGATATAAATTATTGAATTAGGTCATTTATCAATAGCTTAGCCAATGCCATATTTAGAATATGGGTAAGGTTACATGTTAATGTGATAAAAAGTCACAAAGGTAGAGGATATCCTTGCATAGGAGTAGTCAATGATGTATATGCAACGAGAGGATCATATTGTTGAGGTGGTCAACATGGATATTAGTGATTTTTGTTAACAATATTGAACATACCCACAAAACCTTGGTGTGATAGGATGTTATTAACATGGTTAATATGTTTAGGTATGGTTGTAGATGTTGACATGCTTGTCTGTTATTGTTGCATCCCATGTTATGTTAAGGGATTTTGATAGATACCAAGGTGTTGGTTGAAAGGGGCTAAGGGGTTATCAATTGTTACCTTCCATCGATAAATTACATCTTGTACCAAATGCTTTAGTTGTTGACAATAATTAATGTCATGACCTTTTTGGTGATGGTATTTGTAATACTGATGCTCCTTGTACCACTTACACTTCTCCATATTAGGATCCTCTGGCTAAATTTTTGGCAAGAAAATTACTTTTATGCCATACAATTTCTAAAATATATTTAATAATTGCTCAAAAATGGGTGTCTAGTTGCAAGGTGGACAAGGAGGTTGTTGGAGGTATTGGAAGGTTGGATATGAGAAGAGAGGGTTGTTATTTGCATAGGAGCTAATTGGGTCTATAAATCATGTCACCACGATCGAGTACTCTATTGTTGGGGGGTTGTCGTGGTGCTCAAAACTACTTGGTTTACTTGGAGAGCCTTGGTTTGGTTAGTTTTATTGTTTCCATTGTTGAATTTATTGGGGTACTCATTTTAATTTTTGAGATTAACTTCATCTTCTTGAATTTTAATTTATTCAATGACCTTACCCTTAGTAGTAGCTTCCTTAAAAGCATGGTGTTGTTGGATTTGTAGGGTGGTTGAGATATGTTTAACACAACTCTTAGAAAAAATATTTACTAGCTTAATAAATGGGATAAAAAATATCAACTTATTAATCACCCCTCACCACATAGATACACAATATTGATCGATTCATCATCAAACTAGCGAAGACTATACAAATCAAATAAGCAAGTCTTCTTCCTGATTTTTATGGAAAAATGTTCTAGGAAGAGGTTGACCAATTGTTCAAAAGAAAAGAGGCAATGTTGAGGTATGTTATTAAAATGATCCAATCCCCCAAGGGACACAAGGAAGTTTCACAACATAAGAAGATTACTACCATTGATAAAGTAGCTAGAATACTTGAAGTTTTTTAAGTGCTCTTTGAGATCCTCTTTTCCCTTGAATTTCTCAAATTTGGGTATCTCAAACTAGTAAGGGTATTGGTGTGATGGAATTAAAGGGTGGATAGGATCATTATAGATTTTACTATAGGTAGGATTTCGACACCATATCGATTTTATTGCAACTATAGACCTTTGAGTTGATCCATCACTTGTTGAATCTAGGTTTGAGGAGGGGCTTGAGGTGCCTATGCAAGGTCAACACGGGAAATGAAATGGGAAGGTTCATGATGGTAGGGATAAAGATAGGAGTAATTATTGGGAGGATGAGGAGGATATGATGAGTGGGGAGGATATAAAATTTAGGTCATGTGGGATACATGATAAGAGGAAAGGGATGACTAATGAGATGAAGGATATGGGGACTGGACAAGCTAAGAATATTGGTGGGATTGTTGATGAGGTGAAATATATGGGTAATGGATGAGCTAAGAAGATTGAATAAATTATTGATGAGGTGGAGGATAAGGGTATTAGACAAAATGAGAAGATTGATGGGGTTGGTATGGTGGTGGTTTGATTGTGTGATTGGTTTAGAAAGGTGGAGGTTGAGTTTGGAGTGATATGGTGTGACTTAGGATTTGTGACTATGAGGATGGCCATTGATGTGAAATGGATGGAGGAGGTGATGGCAGAGGAGTGGTAGGTATAGTGTGAGTACACAAATGAGGTTGAGTGTAGTGTAAAGGTAGATTAGAAGGGAGAGGACTAAGAGGTGGAATAGTTAGGGATGGTTGAGAAGGTAGGTTAGGATTAATGTGGAAGGTGAGACATGGATACTATTGAGAAGTGCTTGCTTGGGAATGCTATAAAAAGGAGTTATAATAAGGAGGTTGAATATGAGACATAGCTTGAAGAGGAGAATAATGAGGATAAAAAGGTTGAAGAAAAGATATAGAAGGAGGAAAGGGAGGTTTAGGGATAGAAGAAGAAATATTATGCACACTAGCTAAAGGAGGAGTGGTGAATGTAGAAAAATTTGCAAAAGGATTAATATTGGAGGATGTGGACTCATGAGGTAGAGTGGGAATATGGAAGGGGATTTGAGGAATGGAAAAGGTAGGATGGGAAACAATAGTCACTCATAGATAAATAAATGGATTATAATCAAAGAAATAAAATAAGGGTGGAATCAAAGGGGGAGTATTTTGCAAGGAGTACGAGAGATTGGAAGAAGAGAACATAAACGAATTCTATAAAGATAGTAATAGTAGAATCAAAGGAAAAGTAGAGAAGAAGAACACATTACAAAAGAATTTTTTCTAGGAAACCCTTTCGGGAAAATCCCCAGCAAGAATATTTCCTTATTGTATAAACTTGACCGTCTTCAATACAATAATATCATTTCACTCCTTATTCACTTCTGATTACATTTCTTGCAAATTCCTTACCAAACCCTAATGCAAGTGCTACTTTATATACCAACATAATAAGGGGTTTTACAATATTATGGGTACAAAACCATGGGCCAATATTACATTAATCTAAAAACACCCATTTGGTTCTAAAAATAGATTAAACCCAATGAAGAAATTATAGAGTGTACAATCATTTCAGAGCTAACCCCTCCTGAATAACATGGAAAATATTCAACATAATTCTCCCACTTGTTGAATACTTTCCATAGGGACTAATATCTACCATTTTCAAGTGTCAAGGGCAACCATTCCCATAGATATTCTACACCAAGAATTTTTTTTGAGTAGGTATAGCCTTCGTTAATGAATCAACAACATGCTTCTCTGTATCAAATTTCTCCAATATCACCCAGTTCTCTTCAACCATCTCTCTCACAAAATGGTACTTGATATCAATATGTTTTGATTGATCATGAAAATCAGGATTGTTTACCAAAAATATTCCACTCTGAATATCATTGTCAATTCTCACAACTTTTTTCTTAACGTCAATTGTTGAACGTAACATTTATAGCCACACTACTTCTTTATAGGTATGAGTTTCTACAATGTGCTTTGCTTCTATATTGGATAAAGCAAAAACTAATTTCTTTTTACTCATCAAACTTTCTGCCCCTTCAAACAACTGAACACATAAGCACTCATGGATCTTCTCTTAGCAATATCTCCAACCCAGTTAGCATCCACAAACCCTTGTAGATTTACAATATCATTACCTCCAGATTTTCCTTCATAACAAATAGCATAATTTGTAGTTCCATGCAAGTATATGAAGATTCGCTTCACAATAGTCCAATTTTATTTTCCTGGATTGGACATATATCTGCTAAATACTCCCATTGTATGTGCAATATTAGGTCTAGTACAAACCATTGCATACATTAGACTGCCAACAAAACTAGTATAAGGAACATGATGCATTTCTTCAATTTCCTCATATGTTTTAGGATATTGTTCAGTAGATAAATTTTGACCAACTAGATATGGAGTACATACTAGTTTAAAATCATGCATCCTAAACCTTTGTAGTATCAAATCAACATATTTTATTTTATTTAACCATAATTTTCTATTGCATGATCCCTTATTATTTCCATAACCAAAATATTTTTTTCAACAACCAAATCCTTCATGTCAAATTCAGAAGATAACTAAGATTTTAGTAACTATAGCATCCCCTTATTGTTACCAATTAACAACATGTCATCCACATATAATACAATGATAACAAAATTTTCACCTTCCTTTTAGAAATATACACATGGATCTGCTTTACTTTTTCCAAACCCAAGTGTCAAAACAAACCTGTCAAATTTTTGGTTCCAAATCCTTGGAGACTGGTTCAACCCGTAAAGAGACTTCTTCAGCTTGTATACCAAATCCTTCTTACCTTTTACCCTAAAGCATTTTGGTTGTGATATATTTCTTCATCAAGTTCACCATGTAGAAAAGGTATATTTACATCCATGTATTCTATTTCAAAATCAAACGCAATAGAAATAGCCAACAAAAATTTAATTGATGTTAGTTTAGCCACAGGAGAAAAAATATCAAAACAAACCTGCTTTACTTTTCCCAAACCCAAGTGTCAAAACAAATCTGTCAAATTTTTGGTTCCAAATCCTTGGAGACTGGTTCAACCCATAAAGAGACTTCTTCAGCTTGTATACCAAATACTTCTTACATTTTACCCTAAAGCATTTTGGTTGTGATATATTTCTTCATCAAGTTCACCATGTAGAAAATCTATATTTACATCCATGTATTCTATTTCAAAATCAAACGCAATAGAAATAACCAACAGAAATTTAATTGATGTTAGTTTATCCATAGGAGAAAAAATATCACCAAAGTCAATTCCCTCAATTTGAGAGAATCATTTTGCTACCAGGTGAGCTTTGTACTTCTCCAAATTTCCTTCTACATTTTACTTCTTCTTCTTTTGCTACTTATATTTCTAAGCTTTCAAACAACACTTCTTTTTTTCCAATGGTGGGTCTTCTCTAATTAGGAGCTTCACTACTACTCCTCCTAGGATTGGTGGCTCCACCTTTCCATGGTGACTCTCTAAAATTATTCTCTAAGGGTGGATCTTCATGGTGGCTCTTATCCTATAGATGGTGGCTTCTCTATTATGCTTGGTGGCTCTTCTCATCTATATTCAGTGTCTTCTTTTGTAATATGGTGGCTCTACTTTCAATATGGTGTTGCCTCCATGCTTGCTCAGTGGATATACCACCATTTTTCATGATTTTTCTTCACAAATATTTTTAGTATTTTTGGTGCTCCTCTTGGTATATTTAGAAACCTTAAATATACCTTAACTTTGAGCATTATTCAGCATTTCTTGTATTCAATAGAACTTATAACAACTATGTACTTATTTTGATTAAAAATAACATATATTACTTTTCCTTATCACTCCATTTAAAGCATTTTTAAATATAATCATTGCTATTATATGTTACAGATTCTAGAATGATAATGATTTCTTCTTGGCTTAGATACACTTAACTCAGAATTCCTTTTGTTACCTTTTAACAACTATAATATGGTGCTTTCAATAAACCTGAAATAACTACTTTTAATACTTGTATAAGAACACTTTTATAGCACCAATATTACACACCCCTAATGGCCTCCTTTGTGGCTAGTCTTCTTGTTATTTTTTTGTCTTGTATTTATGAATTTTTCAGATCCACTCCCTATTTATTTTCTGCTCCAAAATCATTAGTTTTGCAGCTCTAGTTTCTGCCCAAAAATCAGCTCTCTTACTATAAACTTTTATCCTTATTTTTCCTTCAAATGTATACTTTCAACTTCTAAAATTTGCAACTACAAATGCTACCCTCTTGCTGTCCAAATTTGCAGCAATTATCCTCCTTCAAATTCTTCCAAATATTTCTATGCTTTGCTGCCCAAATATCTTCCAAAACTATCCCTAAACTCCTTCAAAATGCAGCTCACTTTTCTCCTTCTAATGATGCCCAAATATTCTCTCAAAACTGTCCTAAATTTTTTAAAATCACAACTCTATAATTTATTCAATTTGTTTTCCTTACCTTTCAAATTATACCTCAAAAAATAGTAATTTATTCCTTTTCAAATAATCCTTCAAAAAAATTCATGGATGTCCTCAAACTTCTCAAGACTGTGGTCTCTTCAATTCTTCTTCCTTCTTCAATATTCTTGTCAAATTCTAACTTCAAATGTGATTTCATTCCCCGTCCTCTTCCTCAAGAATTTTAATGTCTTAAGATATTCAAAAAACTTCTCAAAATTTGGCAAAATACTTGCCAAATCCTTCTTCCTTTTGGGCTTGTTGTCAGATGACAACAATTATTCCAAATTATTCTTTTCAGGAGCTTCTCCTACTTGCAATATTTTGTAATGAAAATTTTCAAATCTCCTCCAATGGCCACTTATTCAACTTTGAAATGAGGCTTTCTCTAGCATTCTTATTCTTCTTCTCCAAATTCTCTTGAGACCTCTTCTCTTGGGTATTCTGAATAACACAAGCTTATACTGAGAGGGGGATGAACAATATAAGATAAAATTTTACTTTTCTTTCCAAAATAATAATATCCAATATTATCAATGGCAATATCAATAGCAGTAATTAAAGTAATGTAAAAATCATCACACACAATAGAGACACCATTTTAATGTGGTTTACCCAATGTGGGCTACTCCACAAAGAAAATATTTCTACTAAATTTTCTCAATAAATATTCTTGGGAATCAATTCCCTATTACAATGTTTATGGACCTCTATCCAAAGGAGACACCAATACCCTATGCTCTGATTTATGGATATATTTCCATAGGAGAACTCTTTCCCCTTTTCTCTAGTTCATGGAACTTGATCCATGAGACCTCTATCTCCTCAACTGGTTCATGGATATCTCTCCACAGAAGAACTCTATCTTCCAAATTGGTTTGCAGATGACACTCCATAGGAGAACTCTTTCTCCTTGATCTGGTTCATGGATCTCTATCCATAGGAGAAATATTTCCCCTTTTCTCTGGTTCATGGATATCTATCCACAAGATAACTCTTTCCTCTATGTTCTAGTTCATGGATATCTATCCATAGGAGAACTCTTTCCCCTATGCTCTAGCTATTGATATTCTAGAAGACTACTGCCCCCAATACTCTGGCTTGTGGATATCTCTCCATATAAGACCTCGGTCCTCACTACCCTAGCTAATGGATCTCTATCCAATGGAGACTCTTTTCCTCTGCTCTATCACCTCCAAATATTACTCTCAACTCTATCTCAGATATGCACCAAACTCTGTTCCAAGTGTAGTATAAATTTTCTCTAACTCTATCTTATGTATAACACAAATTTTCTCACAAATATGTACCAAAATCTATCCTCAAGCCTTAACACAAAGCTTTATCCAATAATAAATCAATTTTTATTATATTTACCCCAATCCTTAACACAAATATTGAACAAATCAATCAATCAACTCTGCTCTTAAGTATTTACAAAGACTTGCTTAAGTCTACCTACAAGGCTTCATCAAGACATACCTCAAATATACCTTCAAGTCCTCTCAAGAACTTGCCTAATCTAATACCAAGTCTTCACCAAGACTTACCTCAAATATACTTTTAAGTACTCTCAAAACTTTCTCAATATCAAAACATACTCAAAATAACTCACAAAATATGATCAATCAATATCAAATCTTACACACAATGCTATCAAATACTTTGTCTAATCTTCAAGGTAATTCCTTTAACTTGAAGTAGTTTAGACATATTCAATTCAAAATTCGTTTAACCTCTAGAAAATATAGAGAATTATGTACTCTATAAAAATCTCAACATGTTCTACTCAATCATTAAGTTTGTTGCTTTCACAAATCTGGTTTCTAATGTTTGCACATTCACTTTCAATATCACTCAAATTCAATGCTCAACAATTTCACTCAGTCATTCAATCAATGAAACACAAATTTTTCACTAACCCTAAACAAGTGTTTTCAAACTTCTTCAAAAAAAGAGCACAATGTGGGTCTCAAACCCTAACTCAAATAATCCTCAATATCTATCTCAAATGTTCTCTAAACATTCACCAATGAAGCATATAAGAATTCACTCAAATATTTCCAACAATATTTATCAATCAATCCTTTTCACTCCACCTTATATTTCACAACATTCATTCTAATATTTCAAACAAAATATTATGTATCCATACCTATTTTGATTTTATGGAGATATTTCTTCAAAACTTGTTTTACTCATAACCAAATCCTTTTGTCAATTCTAGGTTAGATAACAACAATCTATCTCAAAATCTCCACAAGAATATTTATCTCAAAAAATATTTCACCATACAAGAAATACAATAAAATTTCAAGTCATAAATATACCTTATCACTCCTTCACTTTCAAAATAATATTCAACATATATCAAAAATAAAGTTCCTTGTTTTACACCTTATAATCTCCTCTTTCACAATAATATTCAACACACATAAAAAATAAAGTTCCTTGCTTACACCTTATAATCTCCAATACTTTATTTATTTTATTAGAACACAAAATAAAATATTTAATCAACAACCCTTATGACTCCCTAAAAAATTTTACACATGCCCTTTTTAATATCACGTGGCCTTAAAAATAACTTTTTGCTTTCAAAAACCTTTGGAAAATTAATTCAAGAATCACATACCTTAATTGTTGGCCCATGAAATAAAAATATTGCGCACATCTCAATGACCATTGCCCAAAATCAAACCCGTGATCTAAGATGCCTCTATGCATTATCCCAAGGCTAGGCTATCACCTATGCTATGCACCCACATGTGAACCAAAAGGATGCTCTGTCCTATACAAAATCTGCCTCTCACGAATTTCATCGAAAATAAAAATTCTTTCCTCCTTCACCAAAAATTAACTGCGTGGGATTTGAAACCATGAACTTCCCTTCACAAGTGCCTTTGCCACTTTAAAACTGTCGTCTGTGCTAGCCAAATCTTTGGAATTATCTTTGCACTCTAAGAGAATTTAAAAGCAACTTTGCGTCCTTCCTTTTAAAAACTCACAAACGTCTTCTCCCTTTCAAAAATGGAGCGCACGAATTATATTATCACATGGGCATTCAAATTAGTTAGTCTTTGGAAATGAAAAATCATTTCCTTTAAATACTCTTGCCTTTGGATTAAAACACGTTGGCCCTCCTTCAAATTCAAATTTAAATTCAAATTGAAACTTTGAACTTTGGAACTTTGGTGCCATTAATTATTTAAATTAAAATTTTAACCTTAGGTTAAAATATTTTAATTTTGAGCGAATCTCCCCCGCATGACCTTTCGAGCTCTGGCGTTTTGGCGGGAATCCCTCTGCACTGTCGACGGCCGTGGCTCTAGGGTTTCAGTTCGAAAACCTCCTTCAGCGTGTTTGGGGTCTGTTGCAGGCCTCTGGACAAGGATCTTTCGGTTTCCCGGGAGGGCCCAATGGGGTCTCTTCCTGGTTCTCGCGAAGGAAAAAAGACCTCTTATGCGGAGATTCTTCGAGATAATCCTGCGTCTTCCTCTGCTGAAGCTCAACGCAGTGCCTTCCATCTGCTAGCCAAGAATGCGGGCAAGGGCTCTCCCGGGCACAGAATTAATGGTTGTCTCCCGCAATCTGCATCAAGACCGAAAATTGTCATCGAACCAGAGCTGGTTGAAGACACGATAAACTACCGGACCACGCATGATCTGATTTGCAAGTTCATGGGCATTCGACCCACCCTGCACTTTTTGCATTCCTGGGTGAGACAAAACTGGGAGCCAATCGGTGAGTACTCCTTATGGCCCATTAGCAATGGGTATTTCATTATTAGTTTTTCTTCCCTAATGGATAGAAACAGAGCATTTGAATCAGAGAAGAGGAGCCATGGCCCGGCAGGGTTATTTGTCCAGCCGTGGAGAGCGGGTTTCGACCCTCGCATTGAACCTACGGCTGTCCCGGTTTGGATCCGGCTGTACGCGCTCCCGATGGAGTTTTGGGGTGAGCGGATTCTTGAATTGATAGGCAACTCTCTAGGTAGATTTTTGGGAGTTTCTAAGGATACCATTGAAGGAAATACTGTCGTTTATGCAAGAATTTGTGTAGAATTGGATATTAGTCAATCGCTACCAGCTGAGATGGAATTGGAGCTAGCAGGACATTCTTGGGTACAGCAGCTAGACTATGAAGCCCTACCTTTCCGTTGTAGAGTCTATCATTTGCATGGCCATTTGGCAAGGTTCTGTCCAAATATCTTTAGCACCAATGCGGATGCTACACAGGGAATGTCAAATCGCTCCCGAGGAGGTAAGTCTACTTCGGCCAAGGAACCATCTGTCATTCCCACTGGGTCTGAGGGCCAGAATGATGGCTTTGAACAGCAGAAGAGGAGAAGAAACAAAAAGAGAAATGGTAAGGAGCAAGCTCTCCCCAAGCCAACAAATTGGTATGAAATCTTCAAATATCCTGTGGATCAAGAAGACCAACCTATGGAAGGAGCAGATGGGATCCTTGAGGACAATATTATCCCTACTCATGCTCCTCCTTCCTCAACCCCTGTCCTTGAACAGGATTTTGATTCCTCTGAGACTTTGCACCATGAAAACCTTGGGACTCTGGTTATCCACGCCCCAGCCCAGCCCGTTATTAAAGATGTTTCTATGGGAATTGAAGAAAAGCTCAGAGAAAGACCAGCTCTTGGAATTTCACAGGTGGAGAAGAGATCGAAAAATAGTAATTCCCAAGGGGTGGGCAGGAAATCCAATAAGGATCTAATCACAGTGCAAGGGGATAAGCTAATCAATGGAGGATTGGCAAGAACAATTGATTCGTATTGCTCCCAAGGTTTCCAATGATTATACAATCTTGGAATGTGAGGGGTTTAAACAGTAGAACCCATCAATCTGCTGTTCAAAGACTTTTAGAAAGAAGTAAAACAGACTTTCTGCTCATTCAGGAAACAAAAATGTCATTAGACCTCATGAGTAAAACTGTCGGCCGAATCTGGAGGGGTGCTGGCCATATGGCAGTGGCTGCTCTTGGTGCCTCGGGAGGGATTGCTACTCTTTGGAATCCTTTGGCATGGATAGCAGTAGATCATATAGCCTGGAGAGGGGTCCTAACATCTCTTTTCAAGAATATAGTTACAGCTGAACAAGTCTTAATTACAAATTTTTATGGGGTTCAGAATACCGAAGGTCAGCGGTCTCAATGGAAAGCTGTTCAAAACATGAGGTCCTCCCGGGAAGATCTTGATTGGATTTTAGCTGGGGACTTCAATGCTAAATTATCCGCTAGAGATCAGGAAGGTGGCATCCCTGTTCTGGATACTGGGGATAGGCTGTTTATTGCCCACGTTCAGGCCTTTAACCTTGTTGACATCAAAGGTCCTGGTACAAAATTTACCTGGACTAATAAGAGAAGAGATCCATACAATAGGAGGGTTAAGCTTGAAAGGTTTTTGGTCTCGGAGGAAGCTTATGTTAGATGGAATATCAAATTCCAGATCTTGGAGGGCCCGATTTCTGATCACTCTCCCATTTTGCTGGAGGGAGGGACTATGTCAGGAAAGTATTACAAACCTTTTAAATTTGAAAATTTTTGGTTGCAAAAAGAGGACCTACGAAGGAAAATTCCACAGTGGTGGAAAGAAGGCCGTCCCCCTTTTGGAACAGCTATGTTCAAAATTCACAAACAGCTCCTCTATGTTAAGAGTAAACTAAAACAGTGGAAGCAAACTAACAAATCTGATTTCCAGCTCCAACGGGCCCCCTTGCTGGACAGATGGAATGAGGTGCAAAAACAATTCAGAGAAGGAATTATTTTTGAGCATCTTAAATTTGAGGATGACGCCTTACGCAAAGCAGTTGAGGACATTGATAATCAAGAAGAGATCTACTGGAGACAGAGAGCCATAAATACTTGGCTATTAGAAGGAGACAGAAATACTAAATTTTTTCATCGTTCTGCCTGTGCTAGAAGGCAATTGAATAACATGGAGTTCCTCCAAGATGAGTTTGGAAATTCTTTTGACACTCTTCCTGACATGCACTCCATATCTATGGAGTACTTCTCAAACCTCTTCAAGGAAAGTTTGCAGCATGATGTGGAAGCTCAAAATGAAGTCATTGACGGAATTCCCTCTATTATTTCTCATGAAGAGAATCAGTCCCTTCTTAAGCCCATAGATCGTGATGAACTCAAGAAGGTGGTCTTTGGGATGTGCACAGGAAAGTCGCCTGGCCCGGACGGTTTCCCTATTGAGTTCTTTCAGGCCTTCTGGGACATCCTGGAGGAGGACGTGTTGGCTGTCATTGAGGAATCCCGAATTAACAAAAGAATGCTCAAGGCTCTAAATCATACCTTTATCTCTTTAATTCCGAAAGGAGAGGGGGGGGCTCTCATTTCTGATTTCAGACCTATTGCTTTATGTAATGTGATCTACAAAATTATTTCTAAACTTATGGCTGAAAGACTAAAACCCCTCCTTCAAAATTTAATTTCCCCTGAGCAAGGGGGTTTTGTTGAAGGAAGACAGATCTTGGATGGAGTGATCTTGGCTCAGGAGGCTATCCATTCTATGCATAATTCAGGTAACAAAGGAATGTTCATAAAATTGGATATGTCTAAGGCTTATGACAGAGTAGAGTGGGGTTTCTTGGTCAAGATGTTGGCAGCCTTTGGTTTTTCTCAGGACTAGATTGCCTGGGTCATGAGCTGTATCTCTACGCCTTCATACTCTGTTTTAATTAAGGGGCTTCCATCGCCACCTTTTGGAGCCTCTCGGGGTCTCCGTCAAGGAGATCCCTGTTCTCCTTATCTCTTTCTTATCTTGGCTGAAGGTCTTGGCAGAATCCTCCTGAGAAGAAGACGTCAAGGACAGATTAAAGGAATTAAAATCGGAGCCGAAGTTTTGACTCATTTACAGTTTGTGGATGATACGGGCTTGGTGGGAGTTGCCAGCATCAGAGAAGAAAGAGGAATCAAAGATACTCTTAACGTCTACCTTCGGGCTTCTAATCAAGCCATCAATGATTCAAAATCAAAAGTGGTCTTCTTCAACCTTGATCAAAGGTCGCAAGAGAGAGTTATGGAGATTCTGGGTTTCACTCGGACCTCCCTTCCTGTTGTTTATTTGGGGGTTCCTCTGGCACTTTAAAAACCGACGACTGATTTTTGGAAGGACCTGCTAGATGGCATCAAAGAGAGAATGAATCATTGGTCTCATAGATGGTTAAGCTATGGGGGCCGATTAACTTTTCTGAAGTCTGTTATTCAGGCTATGCCTATTTACAAATTCTCAATTCTGGCCGCCCCTCCCTCAATCTGGAAAGAGTTGGACAAAGCGGCTAGAAGTTTTCTTTGGGAAGGTGCCAATGGAGAGAGGAAATGGGCCTTGGTTGGTTGGGATAAGGTCACCCAGCCCAAGGAAAAAGGTGGGTTGGGCTTGAGAAGCTCCAAGTTTAACAATCGGGCCCTGGCTGGGAAATTGTACTGGAGGTGGATCTCTCAGCCTTCGTCTCTCTGCAGCAGAATCCTTTCTAGTAAATACTTGGGTACTGTTCCTCCCAATGACTTGGGCCGCTATCCTCTGGAAGGTAATGGTTCTCTTGTGTGGCAGGCGCTCAAGCTTGGTTCTTGCATTATCAAAGATAAATTGTTCTGGAAAGTTGGGAGAGGGGAGAAGGTCCGGTTCTGGACTGACTCTTGGGATCAACATCCTCCTATTCTTGCAGTGTTTACCGATCTGCTTCCGCTAAAAATAGCTCTTGAAGACAAAGGTTGGATTCATATTCAGACCTACTTCACTACCAGCCCTCTGGGGGAGTATAAGGTTAAAAAATTTAAGCGACTGGGTGAATGGCCTATTCCAATCCCTCCGGAGCAGGCCCCAACTCTGGAAAAACTTTTGGCTGAAAGGTTTCTATCTGGGAGTGATGAGGAGGATGAGCTTGCTTGGGGCTTCGAGAAACTTGGGGTTTATTCTGTGAAGGAGGGCTATGCTTCGATCCTACCTGAGCCCCCCCACACTCTTTTCCTGTTCATGAATGGAGGAAGATTTGGCATCCCAAGGGCTGGCCGAAAGTGAACTTCTTTGCTTGGCAACTGATGCATAATGGTATCTTGACCTTTGACAACCTTAGAATTAGAGGCATCATTGGTCCTTCTCAGTGCGTTTTATGTTATAGGAATGAGGAAACTGTGAACCATCTTCGGTTTGATTGCTCTTTCACACACAGATTTGGCAACGTTGGTTCTCCCACTTTAAACTTCAGGTGCTTGGAGATCTGTCCCGGACCAATTTATGGGAAAGCTGGAAGAGAGGTAGATTTATTTCTAAAGCTCTTCATACTGGCTGGGA
Source organism: Wollemia nobilis (assembly GCA_028583015.1). NCBI lineage: Eukaryota > Viridiplantae > Streptophyta > Pinopsida > Araucariales > Araucariaceae > Wollemia > Wollemia nobilis. The sequence goes on from JAQPPZ010002554.1 coordinate 9,531,812, forward strand.
GATCGGTTTCCTTTTTATTTGGTGGCAGGTTTGGTTGGAAAGAAATGCTCGTATTTTTCGTGAAACCTTCTCTTCGGTGGAGGGGATTTGGCAGATCATTTGGAGCAAAGTTGTGGAAACCGTTGCCATCTATGCTGAGAAGGAAAACCAGCCTGCTTCTAGGCCTTTGAGTGGGAGAGGTGATGATCTGGAGAGACAGGTAAGAAGTTGTTGGAAACATCCCCCAGAAGGCTGGGTCAAAATCAATACTGATGGAGCTGCTAAAGGTAATCCGGGCAATGCTGGCAGTGGTGTTATTTGCCGTGATCATGCTGGGACTGTGCTATATTGGGAATTGCAAGGTCTGGGATATGCCACAAACAATGAAGCTGAGGCCTTTGCTATTAAATCTGCTTCCATCTGGGCCGTCAAGCATGGCCATAGAAAGATAATCATTGAGTCTGATTCCCAAATCTTGGTTGGTGCTCTTGATTGCATGCGGAACTTTGCCTTAAAATCTTGGAGGCTCCGGATTTTGGTTGCCCAAATTTTAGAGCTTTGGAAAGAAATTGAGGATGTGATTCCTGTTTATGCTAGTAGATATCTTAATAAAGCGGCCGATTTCCTTGCTAAGTTGGGTACTGAGAGAGAGGTTGGGATTCATCTGCATAGCAATTTGCCTGTGGAGAATGTGGCGATCAGACAAGGCCTTGAACAATTCCTGAAATAATGTGGAAAGTTTTTTTTGCTAAGGGTCCTTTCTGTCGCGATTTCGTGACTTGTTGCCCTGTCGCGGCTGTTGGCTGGTTACTGTCGCGATATCGCGACAGGTTGAGTCTTTGCAGTCTCCGGATGGTTTCTGTCGCGATATCGCGACATGTCGCGTTATCGCGGGTCGCGATTCCGCGACATGTTGCGCTATCGTGACATGTCGCGTTATCGCGTGACGCGATCCCGCGTCTTGTTGCGATATCGCGACATGTCGCGATATCACGACATGTCGCGTTTTCGCACCTCGCGATTCCTCGACATGTTGCGATATCGCGATAGGTCCCGCCTTCCTGGCGTCTGGGTGGTTAACTGTCACGATTTAGCGACCTGTTGTGATGCTGCTTCTTTGAGCTGGTTTTTGTCGCGATTTCACGACAGGTTGTGCCCTCCTGGTCTCTGGCGTTTTTCTTGCGCAATTTCGCGGCATGTTTGGCTCCTTTGCGACTGGGTGGTTTTCCGTCGCGATTTCGCGACCTTCTTGAGGCTTGTTTGTTGCTTTCTTTTTCTGTCGCGATGTCGCGACGCTTTCTGCGGGAGGCTGTCGAGGGCCTTTCCTGTCGTGATTTCGTGACATGTCGCGATTTCGCGACATGTTGCGATTTCGTGACATGTCGCTATTTCGTGACATGTCGCGATTTCGCGACATGTCGCGTTATCGCGCCTGTTGGTGCCATTGTGGCCGTGACGGGTTTTCCTGTCGTGATTTCGTGACATGTCACGGTTTCGCGACCTGTTGCTGTTTCGTGCCTTCCGTTCTCTGTGCCTTGCGGTTCTTAGCCTTGCCTTGGTGCGCCTTCCTTGTTGTATTGCTTGTGGATCTGGCTCGGGATGTGTTCTCTCCCGCTTGTATCTGGTTCTTGTTTTAATACAAGTTTTCATTTTTTCAAAAAAAAAAAAAAAAATTAATTTAAATAAATTAAAACCTTTTCCAACCTTTATAACTTGCTCAATGGACCTTGTTAGGGATATTTTTTTTTAATGATTTCTTGGACATTGTTATTTTTCACCTCTTCCTTTTTCCCAAATATTATAATATTATTATTTCTTTTTAAGCCTGCTTCTCTTTTCTTGGGTCTTCAACCTTTTTAGCCTCTTTAGGCATATAATATTTAAAATATATATTATACCCTTTTCTTTTAACAACTTGCCGTTTGTAAAATCAACCTTTTGAAATCAATGACAACAAAACTGGTCATCAAACCTCTTGACATCAATGACAACAAAACTAGCTCAAATTTCCAACATATTCTAATTCAACAACTACTCAATTCTTTTTCTCAAAACTTCAATGAGGCCTTCCCTTGTTTTCTTCAATCTTCCAACTATGGAAATTCTGCAATGAGATCTATTTCTTGGACCTCCAAATTTTGTTGCTTATCAGCTTTGCAATAGGATCTTTTCATAGTCCTTCACTATCTTCAATATCTAATCTTCTATCTTACAAATTTGAAAGTTCTTCATTGTGACCTCTTTCTTGGGTCTCTTCAAGTCTTCAATCTGCTATCTTCAATCTTCAATGAGATCTCTTTTTGGATATCCTTAATCTACAATGTCTACTCTTTTGTTGTAGCTCAAAACTAATCCCTGCATGAGGAAAGCACATAGAATTTCATGTAATTGAAGGTGAAATTCTTCTATATATGTTGTAGGAAGATTCACAACTTTTGAGAACTAATTTTCTACAACAAAAACTTAGACAATAGTAACCAAATACATTCAAATTTATAGAATTCTAAAATCAATAAACTTCACTAGTTATTCTCAAAACTAGTGGAAAGAAATATATGTTGAGTTGTAGTCTTCATGATTTTTCCTTGAATCCTGTGGAAAGAATCTAGCCAAATATTAATTTGGAACCTTCTTCTCTCTATCAAATTTTTCAATAGGACCTGCTTTTAGGGTCTCTTAATCTCGTAAATGTTAAGGTCTATGTTCAAGATCTGTAAATTTTTTTCTATTCCAAATATGCTCTTAGAATAGGTAAATATTCAACCTTCACTAGTTTCTCCTTAACCAATGGAAATATCCTTTGCAACTTCAAAACCTATGCAAGATAAAAAATTGCTGTGGCTCTGATACCATTGTTAGATTTTGAAGCTAAATACTTCAGATAAAATAACCACAAGATCTAAAATAAAGTTGCAATATGAAATATATGATAGTGGCAAAATACTAAACATTTAAAACTGATAAATAACTTCAAAAATAACTCATAGAAATGCCATTAACAAATACTCACAAAAATTGTATCTCAATTGAATAAAGATCTCAAATACTCCATATTTCTCCACACTCTCAATGTACAAATTGTATGTCTCTCTCTCTCACACACACACACTCATAGACACATATATAATGGAATGTGACTCTTCATATAGAGCACTCTTGGCCTTAACTCTTCTAGATACTCTTCATATTCCTATTCTATGGACTCATGTGAACATGGACTATTATGCACATTTACAATACAAAAATACTTTGTACACTTGAATAATACTTGTGCATTTATTACATTGCATAAAGTAAATACTCACACTCTAATCTAGGAATCTCTTTCCTAATCTAAATATGTATCCAAGGTGGTACATTAGCATGTACTAAATAATATAATATATTCCAACACTAGTGATATTAACAAAATAGATAGAGCTTTCCAATCTCAAATTTTTAGAAGTGTTGTCACTTCAAATATCTAAACTTTGACTTAGCTATGGTAAGAGGTAAGGTAAAGGGTGTGTTGGTCACGAATCTACCTAAGTACAAAATATATGCACCCTAGACCCAGCCAACATTGAAAGGCCGAAGGAGAGAGATGTCCTTCGGGCCAATCTCCAGAGAGGGTTGGTTCCCTTACTAATCTAATTTGGTTTAAAGCTTAGGGTAACAGGAAAGAGATGGGAAATGATGGAAAGGAATGGGAAATATGGCTATGAGCCAGATATGTAAGGTGGGGATAAACTAGCAGCTAAAAATCCACATCAAGTTTTAATTAGCATACAATAGAGAGAAAGGCATAGGAACCACTCACAATTTGCAGAGATAACCTCCAAGATAGCATTTCAGTATTCATTCCCTCATCAACAACAGTTAAATTCAGATGCAAAATTTAAAATCTATCTAACCAATGGATATGAACATAAAAATAAATGATAAGCAGAAAGTGATCCACACACAACGACTACTCAAGGAACCGAAGTCGAATGCATCTTTCGATTAGGTGTAGGAAACTCAAAGTGTTTTTTGCAGAATGTCTATCCTCCTCTTTTACATCAAAATGCTTAGTATTTATAGAGGGTTGCGCCTCTATAATTAAATGCACATTAAAACAAAATGTTGGCTAGTCAAGGATCAAACAACAACAATTCCTCCTTGGCAATAGCAATGAACCAATTAGCAAATGCATTGGGAAACGTCTAGCGATTTTGTCACATGGCGTATCGGGGCTTTGGAAAAAATCATCGGTCTGATTTCAATCTCCATGATGGTGCCTTGGAAATGAATACCCACCAAAGTGGACGGTGCTTCAAAAATGAACAAGATTACACCGGAGTCAAGGGCGCAATACTTAAATTCAGCAATTTTTCAGTAGTGATCCCGGATATATCTATTGCGTTGCCACAAGAATTAATTCTACCAGCCTTAATCCTTTCCCAAAGAAGATCTGCACTGAAAACGTAGGGGCGATGGTGTTTGCTTCTAAAATGAGCTTTCGCTCAAAGTTTCACCCGAAATGGGCCTTCATCTTCATTTCATCCAAGTCATGCCCGAAATGGGCTTTATTTTGCCCAAGTCATGCCCAAAATGGGCTTTCGCCTAGACTTGCGCTTGGAAATGGAGTTTCGCTCCAAACCTAGGCGAAATGGAATTTCACCCCAATCTTACCTTTTTGCTATGACTTCACCTAGGAAAAGCTTGCGCTGCCAAAAGTGGGGCCCATATTGGAAACTGGATTTCGCTGAGAAATGAAGTGAAAAGGAATTTCACCATTAATGGGAGCGAAACTATCGGTAAAGTGATTTCGCCAGCGAAATGCCCAGGAAGTGTTTTTGCCAGTGAAATGCCCAAAAAGGATTTTCACTATGCACCTGGGGGCGAAAAGGCATTTCGTTGTGCATGAGAGCAAAAAGGCATTTCGCTCAGATTTTTCCCGAAACTGCACCCATCAATCACTTAGAAAAAATTTCAACAAATTTTTTTTTTAAATGTGGCGAAAATGCTCAAAATGAATTTATGAATTTTGCTGGCAAAATTGTTTACATATTTCAAGCAAAAATTTTACAAAATTTTAATGTGGCAAAAATGCCAATATTTTTGGTGGCTCACGAGGTATTCAGCTCACCTGAATGCAATCGATCCCAGGCCTTTATTCATTGGGCTCAGAGTCTCCACTATCAACTGCATCTGATTACCTACTACTTGTACCAGCTTCTTCCTACTTTTTAAGATGTGATATCGTAGATTCATACACCGCAACTACTTCAGCCTAGGCATCCATACTAATCACCTCACGAGCATTGAGTGTATCCACAATATATCTAAAAGTCTCAACCTACTCCAGATCAATATAGTTGGCCCTCTAGCTGAGCTCCAGTAATCTAGACTCAATGCGGGTGAATTTCCTCATTAATGGTAGCACGTGCTCTTCAGTGATGGGCTCCTCCAAGTCATCAATCTCTGAGGCATCATCTATGAAAATAGCCCATAACGCTCCATGTCCTTCTTTTCCAAAATATCCCCCTCTCCAAAAAATTAGGGAAACCATTAGCTGCGATCGTATCAAAGTAAACCAATGAAATGTGCCTCTCATGCTCAAATGTCTCTTGCAGCTTACGGGCTTCTTTAACCAGGTCCATCTTGGAGAAATAACTGCATAGCATGATCTTGGCATTTGCCCAAGCGTGGGCTATTTCGCTCAGTGGGTGGAATCGAAGATCCATTTGAGCCATTACCTGGATCTTCATCACCATTTCCAATTTTGGCTCTAGGTTCTCCTTTGTATACTCCACTACATGTTTATCGTACGAAATGATCGTCCGTACTTCCTGAAGGAACATGAGAACTAACGTAGCCTTTGTCACCATATTTTTACAATCAATCAATAACTGACTATGAGCTTCCTTAATTTTCTCCTTCGTGAGGGTCACCGACTGCGTTGCCTTTGCTACCAACTGATTCTATAGATTTTGGAGCTGGTCCTGCAAGGCCTGGATCTATTGTTGCGCTTCCTACTACGTTGCCTGGTATTATGTGGCTACCCATTTAATTTCCTTGATTTCACCCTCCAAGCGCATTGCCTTCTGCTACCACTACTGAGATTCGGACTACATAGCATCCAGTTGGGCCTTTTGTGCTACCAAAGCTTCCTCTAACTCCACTATCTTTACCTCAACCTGGAAGAAGTGGTCCTTGTAATGCTCATCATGCAGGTAGATCGAACTCATCTCCACCTGTATGTTGCCCATTTTCTTAGTTGCATCTATCTTCATGAGGTCCTCGATGACAACTTGGTATGAATAATCACTGGGCGCCATCTCTCCTTGAGGTTTCTGGACCTAAGGAACCATCTTCACTATGTGTGCCTCCATTGCCTCTAGGTCAAAAGTCACTTTCTTCATCAGTTTTTCTAGGGCTAGCGCATCCTTCCACTTGCGATTCTTCAGCCATCATGATGAAATTTGTCATGCTCTATTGATATTTTCTACTATAGGGTGCTCTGGTAGCAACTCCATCTCAGAAGCCAATGGCTCCTACACTACAAAAATTGGGGAAGATAGGAAAAGGGCCTACTGAGGGTTTGACTCAACAATAGGGATGAAAGTGGAGGGTGCTATAGTTATGCTCACTCTGAGAGGGGCTTGCGTACTTACAATGGTAACAAGATTGGAAGGCATGGAAGATGAAGTGGAGGACAATGAAAGGGAAAATGGGTTTAGGGTAGATGCAAATGAACTGAAGGAAAGAGAAAAGGAGGGAATGGATGAAACTAGGAGAGCACTGGTGACCTGTAACTATGAAATAGAGATGGGAATGGAAGATATGGGTACAAAAACTGGAGGTGAAGTAGATATGGGAACTACAGATGGGGAGACAGTGGTCACCAAGTGCTTGTCAGAGAGAGAAGAGGAAATAAAATGCATACCTATAGGCTTCGACACCATTTGAGCCGATGATGAAGGTTACTACACTACAATATCTTTCTCTTCCTCTACTTTTTCCTCCTCTACTTCCAGATCTACTATTGTCACCATTGGGCTTGATTGTTCTAGCTGAGTTGAAGAGGGTATATCCTAAAAAATAGTTTGCTCAATCATCTATGAAGGAAGTAATTTTGTGCTAAGCGTAGAAACTGCACCACTTATGGGCTTCTTCACCATGCTAGGGAAAGGTACTCTTATACCCATGCTCCTCTTTCTGAGTGAAAGCTGCTCCTCGGGTGGTAATTGCTCCTCTTCTTCTTCTTCAATAACTACTCTCTCTTCTATCGATGCCTCCTTTTCTCTCACCATATCTTCTTCTTTGTCAGGGCTATGGATACTTCGAGGTACCAAGTCAAAAAAGAGAGGGGCTGGTACTTTTCACACTGATCATCATAAATCAATGAAAATGCATCATCCATAACCAATGGATAACTTGACCTAGGCTTACTTCGATGGACCCTCATGACCCACTAGTTGGTAATCTTTTCATCGGACCAATCAAGCAATTTCACTTTCATTTGATCAAACAAACCTGGAGGAGGAACTTGCTCTAGATGATTCATAGGATCATACTCGACCTCCATCTCATAAAAATCATGCCAAGGAGGGAGCGACATCATCTTCTCAACATGCCATTCAAGGTCGTACCCCTTGGGATTATTCCTCTACTATAAGATGTCTTCTCGGGGGCAGTAATGAAAATTCTTGGCTTTGATGTAACTTGCAAAAACACCCAAAGGATCATACCACCATCATTGAGGAAGCTCAACCAACCCATGGTCATACAATGTCTCAGCAATCAATCCATTATGGTCACACTGAGTTACTCTTATATCACCGAACTGGAAGGGCATAGCACATGTAGCTTTCTTTCCCCTACCGTCCCATAGGTATCATTTGTAAAATCACTTTGTCGGGCTACCTCCAGGGTGAAAATATGTTCGGTGGTGAAATACGACAATAGAAAGGGTTTCCCAATGAAACCAAAAAGTCTGACCACCACTCCTTGTGTTAGCAAAAAGATGTCACCTTTTTTCTTGTCAACCACCTCTGCTTTCATTGCTCGAGGCACTCTATTGCACACCCCATAAATCAACTCAAGGGCAAGCCCCAAAAACATTATGTTAAAGTTATAATAGGACTCTCTTCTAGATAGACTCTGAGTCCATGAATACACCGACAACATTCTCCCTATTTCATCTATCTTCCTTACTACTATAAAAGCAAAATGGGAGTGCATGTGATAGAAAAAGTACCATACCAGAAGGGAGAAATACCTGAAAGTAACATCCTCCTCACTTTGCACCTTCTACAACTATGAGTGCATTCTCCATGCTAAGAAATCTATCCAATCAAAGAAAATTGGATTCGTGGTTGTTGTCATGGCAGTTGGGGCATAAAACTCCACTTGTGAAATACACTGCACCAATGATGCTTGCCACTTATGCACTATGGAATCCGAAGACAATCCCACCAACCACGCCAACATTGAGTATAAATCTGGGCTCTTGAAATCCCTCAGCAACATCGACAATTCTGGAAACTCCCCAAAATATGGCATTTTCAACAACTGGTTTTCCATAAACTATCGCATATGAACAGTGGATTGATACCTTTCCTCCTACTCCATAAGATTGAGATTTTTAAATATGATGTTGGGTGGAGGTCTTGCACCACAAGAGAAGGTATCCCTTATGGAGCTAGCTGAAATACTGAATAATTGATCTCCTTGGGCATTTTGAATAGTTCTTGAAGTAGAGTTATAGCACTATGCAATCGCCTAGACCAGCTCGGGACATGGGTGCATAGGCGTACATAGGTACCAGAAGAGATGAGAGTAGAATGTCGTGGTACAGGAACTTTTAGTAGACACCTTCTGTAGAGTGAACTCAACATCCTGGCGCAATTTCTCCATGCCCTTGTTTGTGATTACATAGTCACTGATTTGCGCCAGGTGGTCATAGTAAGGTGTTAATTCTACTTCTTCCTCCTCCTCTCTAGCTTTTTACTACCTCTTTTCTGGTTCAACCTTCTTCTAAGCTTTCTCCTTCTTGGATTTTGTGGTTCTCTTCCCCATCTTCAACTTTCTTCGAACAAGTGGCAAATAACTACAAATCTTGGAGCAAAAAACAATTCACAACAATCTTCCATAGGAACTCTACAAATTTTGATTTCTTTAGCTGGAATGTTTACCCTTTTATAACTTTTGAACCACACCTACCAAAATAAATACCTACAATATACCAACTAATTTTGAGGATACGCCATGCTTTCCAATGATTTATCAATTTTACCCACCTCTTCTCCAAGCGCTATGATTGGTTGCTTTAATTTTTTAATTGCTTTTTCCTTCTTGGGAGGCACAACTGGTCATTAATGGTTATTTCTAGAAATATGCCTTGCTACTTTTCTACCTTGAAAAGCATGATGAGTACCTCATTTCATTGATGTGGGGCACCAAAAAGGAATTTCACTACTTTTACGGGTAAAACATCATGCACTCTAGGGATTCACTAGAAAAGCAGGGTGAAAAGGCATTTCGCTCACCTTTGCTCTGAAAATATCTTTCGCTACTTTGCTCACCGAAAAAACATGCAACTAGAGGTTTATTGTTGGCAATCTTGAGTTTCGCTCCAAAAATCAAAGATGCATGGCAAAATTAATGTCTTGGGCGAAATCACCTTTTTAATTTTTTTTTTTTTTTGTTGCTTTTCCTTTTCCATCAAATGATTTTACTAACTTGGGTGCCCTCCTTCTAAAAGTGGCACGATTTTACTCCCACTTGCCCAAAAAAGCAAAAATATTTTAATGCATGTTTTTTTTTATTTTTATTTTTGGCCAATGCTCGGGCTGAAAAAAGCAAAAAAAGTCTATGAGGAGGGATTTCGGGGGCGAAAAGCAATTTCGACAATAAAATAACACCCTCCAAGCGAAAAGGCATTTCACTCTTTTTTTTTTTTTTTTTTTTTTGTGGAAAGGGGTGGGTAGGAGTGAAACCACATTTCTAGCAACACAAAAAAAATTTGGAAAAAAACCAAAAAAAGGGGTTCCAAGGTAAGGGCAAAAAATGTAAGCCCTTTTTTTTTTTTTTTTTTTACACCTCCAGAACCTTGAACCCAAAAGACACACTACACAAGTTGATTTTTTGTTTTCCAATTCTTCAAGAACTCCATAGTTAAGCATTTTTTCCATGGAGTAGTACTCAGATGGGTGACCTCCTAGGAAGTCCCGGGTTCTGACCACTTTTTCACCTCAATTTTTTTTAAACCAAAAGAAACATTAAACAAAAATATGTACATATTTACATTCATAATCTCGATTTTCACTGATAGTAGGCCTTCAAATGAAGACCATTGACTGGAATTGGTAGTGCATGACCATCCATATCCTACAAATAAAATGAGTTAACTTGATTCACACCCAAAATCTGGAAAGGGCCCTCCCAAATCACTTCGAACTTGTGATGCTTGCCAGGCTTCACCTTGTTCTCATTCCATTTTAACACCAGGTCACCTACCTTGAAAGTCTTTTTAGAAGCTTTCTTACCGAACCATTCCTTCATCATCTGGGCATGTTCCATGAAGGCATTGTATGATTTCTCCCTCTCTTCCTCCAACTGTAGAAGTTGAGCCAACCTTGTGCTCATGGGATCAGATTCATCATCTTCACCATCCAGTAAGTGCCATGATTGAAGAGTCGAAAATTCAATATGAATGGGTAAGACTACTTCTTTACCATATACCAAGGAATAGGGGGACATCTTGATAGATTTTTTCATGGAGATACGATCGGCCCATAATGCTTGGTTCAAGAGCAAGTGCCAACTGTGCTTGTTATCTCCAAGGGTTCTCTTTAGAATTCTTAGCAAATTCTTGTTTGTGGACTCAGCCAAGTCATTCCCCTACGGATAATAATTAGATGATATCTTTAAATAAATCTCATACTTACCCATGAATTCGTTGATCTTGGAACCAATGAAGGGAGTTCCATTATCTGTTATGATTGCATTTGGTATACCAAAATGAGTGATTAAACCTTCAAGGAAAGAGATATTTCTTGGTCTACCTTCTTGGTCGGGATTGCTTTTGACCATCGAGTGAAATAGTCAATTGCAATCAGGATGTATTTGTGTCGAGTAGAGGAATTGGGATCAATGACCCCAATAAAGTCTAAGCCCCATTGCTGAAATGGTGCTTCTACTTGAATCGGATGAAGGGGTAATGATGCATTCTTGCTTCTACCAACATATCTCTAGCACTTATCATAACTTTGACTGACTTTGAAAGCATCTGCAAAGAGAGTGGGCCAAAAATAACCTACTTTGATGATCTTCAATACCATTGGTCTCCCTGCATAATGGCCTCCTGATAAACCAGAGTGAAACTCCTCTAGGATTCTTTGTTTCTTTGATTCTCGGATGCACTTGAGAAGTACTCCATCAATATTTTTATGGAACAACCCATTTGGCAGCATCACATACCTAAGGGCCTAAAGTCTGAATCTCCTTCTCTATGAGGCATTGAGGTGTGGAGGACATCTTCTTGAATGGAAATATTCGACAAGGTCCTCTATCCAATCACGATCATCTATAGAGTGATTAGAAAAATTACTTACTAAATCTTCAAGTTGGCAAACCATGGATTCAGATGTAACACTTTTTGCAAGCTCTTGACATAATGCTCGACCTCGAACTAGCTTGGTTGGTCAAATTTCAACATCATACTCCTAGATTTTGGAAACCCAACCAACTCTCTTATCTCCAAGCTCTCCTTGAATGATGAAACTCTGAACATCTAGATGAACAACATAAACTATTGTTTTGCTTTGAGAAACAAAATGTCAAAACTTCTTCAAAGATTTCATCATCGCATACACTTGCTTTTCAATGAAATTATATTTTTCTTCATGCGGTTGGATGACTTGACTCAAGAAAGTAATTGGTCGCTCATCTCCATCATCTCCCTTCTGCATAAGCACCACTGCATAACTCTCTTGTTCACCAATGACATACAAGATAAAATCTTTTGAATAATCAGGGTTTACTAGGACCAGGGCTTGAGAAATTCTTTCTTTGATTTCCTTGAATGCTTGCTTCCTCTACTCAATCCATTTGAACTCAACATTCTTCTTTAAAAGCTCAGTCATAGGCTTTACCACTTGAGAGAAATCTACAATAAACTTTTAAACAAAGTTAATCTACCCAAAGAATGATTGCAAATCCTTCTTGTTGGCTGGCAATGGAAGCTTCAGGAGAGCCTCAACTCTAGCTGGATCAATAGCCAAACCTTTCTCCAAAATGATGTGGCCCAGGAGCTTCCCTTATTTTACCATGAAGATGGACTTCTTCGGGTTGATGGATATTCTGAACTCTCGATATTTCTCGAACACTTGTCTCAAATGTAGACTATGCTCCTCCCTATTGTGAGAGAAGATAGTCATGTCATCCAAATAAATCATAATAACATGATTTAACAACTCACCAAAAGCTACGTCCATCACTCTCTAAAAAGTTGCGCCAGCATTTGAGAGACCAAATGATATTCGTTGATAAGCAAAAGTTCCCCATTTTATGGTGAACATCATTTTATATTGGTCTTCATCCTTGACCCAGATTTGGTTATAGCCAGAGAATCCATCCAACAGAGAAAATCTCTGAGCACCAGCAACTACATGAAGAATCTGATCAATTTGAGGTAAAGGATAATGATCCTTCAGAGATACCTGATTCAAATTTTGAAAATCCACACACATGAAAATATCTCCATTCTTCTTTCTCACAAGGACCAGATTTGCTACCCAGGTAGAATGCTTAATCGGGTAAATGATCTTGGCTTCCAACATCTTTAGTAGTTTTACTTTCATCAAGGTTTCAATCTTGGGATTGACTGGCCTCTACTTTTGCCTGAAGGGTTTCACTCCTTCCTGCAACTCAATGGTATGTTGGATCACATCTTTATTATAGCCTTTCAAATCCTGGTAGCTCCAAGTGATAATGTCTGGGTACTCATGGCATAATTCCTTGATCTGCTCCAGCTCTTCCTAAGTGCAATTAGTGCCAACTTTGATCGACTTCTTGGGTCCCAACTGTAGTTCAGTGTACTCCTTTTCATCCACTTTGATCTTATGCTTCTCTACTCTATCATGTTGATCAAAGAGACTCTCAAGTGTAATCAATCCTTTTGGGATATGATTATTTCATAGTTGTATCAACCCCTCGACTTCTTCCTCATCAAGTGTTCTTTCTTCCACATTACTAGCTTCTCTTATCAAGAAATTAACAATTTACTCATCACTTTCAAACACTTTCCAGTAGATATTTTTGTCAGGGATTGAAGGTCTATAAACTAACCTCACAGTCTTGGGCTTTCTCACCACATGTTCAACTAGAGAAAAATTAGTACCAAGGGATGCCAAGATATCTGCATGTTTGTTCTATTCTCATGAAATCGCTTGAATGTTCAATGTTGTGAAAGACTCGAACAAATCCCATACTTTATTATGGTATAGCTTTAGGTAATGCTACTTGGTTGATGATCAACTTAGAATCTCCAAAAATCTGTAGTTGTTTGATTTCGAGCTTCTCTACTTTCTTCAAACCCAAGTAGAGTGCTTCATACTCGATAGCATTGTTTGTACAACTCTAGGTCAACCGGTAAGAGTACATATTTTGTATGCCAGAAGGAGAAATGAGAATGATCCTAGCTCTTACACCATTCTTACACCTTGCACCATCAAAGTACAACTTCCATAATTGATCAAGAATAGGATCTTGATCATCGAGCACTTTCACTTCAACTTTTTTAGGCTTAGTAATGGTGTAACAACCAATTTTAGTCTCCATCATAGCATTAAAATTGAGCATTGAAAACTCATCTTCTATTCGAAGCTCATCCAAAACTTCTTCCATCAAATCTAATTCCTCTAATTCTTTGGTCATCAAGTTGATAGAATTCATGGGTTTATCTTCTTCTTCAATTTTCTCTATGTGATAAGTTGAAGGCTTCTCATTATAGATCTGGATTCTCCTTCCTTTGATAGGAATATCCAGATGAGAATAGTCCAATGAAAGGTAGCCTCCCAACTTGGCAGTGAACTCCCTCGATAGGCACATGCTGAAATATGGACTCCAGATCAACCACGACCACCTCTTGGATCATAGTGATCTGAGGTATTTTATGCAACACAATGGGGATGTCTTTGATGACCCCAACTATCCTCATAAGGGTTCCATATAATTGCAAAATACCAAGGCTGCTTCTAGTATATTCCATACCCATAACATCACAAACTACCTTTGGCATGACAGTCATTGCAACGCTAGAGTCGATCATGCAATTGTGCACAATCCAACCTTCCATCCTGAGAGACAAGTAGAAAGGGGGTGGTCTATTTTTTCCAGTGGTAGAAGTCATCAGAGTTTGAGCTAACACTATCTGAGTCAGATTCTTCCCCTTATCTTTCACAAATTTTAGTGATTCTTGCAACAAGTCCACTTGTCCAGGCAATTGCAATGCATCATAGAGACTCACCTTGGCTGGAATCCTCTTCAACTCTTCAACGATGTTATACGTGGATGCACTAGACTCTTTTCCTTCATTGGCAGCCTCATATTTGCTCTGATACTATTGTGTAGCCTCTACCCTCTAACGCTTGGTCAAGGATGGGTATTTGAGCTTTTCCCTGGCTTGTTCCTCCATTTCAACTTTTGCCTATGAAGTTGAAGCCTTTTCTTGCACTCTTTCTTTCGCTCGTAGAGGTAAAAGATCTTTTAGTAGGATAGGTGCATCTGGCTTGGGCACTGGAATAGCTACTTTCACTTGCACTTGTTTTTTCTCATTTTGCACCTTTGAATCAGTAGGTACCTTCAAGGGCTCCATTTCAGTTGGGTCCATGATGATGGGTTTTCTTCCAGCTCTTGTGAGAACTGAAACTTGTTCTTTAGAAGGGACCATGAAATTATGATCGACTTCTATAATCATGTTGATTTGACCACCGGAAGAACTTTCTACCAATGTCTGCACGTAGTTTAGATGAACCATGCAAGTTTCCTTGCCATGCGGATCATTGTAGGTAGAGCACCAGTATGCTTTGTCTGATGTGCCAACTTCTTCATTTACCAATATAATAAGATTTCTTTTAGGCACCTTGTTGGTTGAAGTTGCTTGCTCCTTAGTGATCGATGATGGTTGAAATATCCTAGGTTAGAAATATCTTTCAACCTACCTCCTCTTAATAACTGTGATCTCATTACCCATCACTCTTATGGTCGAGTTCATTGACTGCATCTCCTTAAGCAACTTCTCTTGTGGATCAGGATTTGAGGGTGTTGGAGGAGCAGGTAATGGAAGAGGTACAGGTGGAGATGGTAGTGCTGGGAATGGAACTAGAGTGGGTAACTATGGAATGGTTGGAGTAGGTAGTTGTGGGATAGAAACTATCATCATGGTTTGAGATGAATTCAGACTCCATGAAGGGATTGGATACATGGGGGACATGGGCAAGGGTTGAGAAGATGCATTGGCGTACAAATACTATGGAAGATCAAGAAAAATAGGCATCACCATTTTTGGTGGAAGCTTACCGATAGCAATCAGGTCAGCCTCGACTTTTGTGCAATAGAATACAAATCAGGAAATGTGTTAGCATTAGACTGTTGGATGGCCATACTGATGTCAGAGTTGAAATCTCAGAGGTAGTAAAATACAGCTTGCTCAGGAGTCGGCCAGAGACCATCAGGAACTCTATGCCAAGTTTGGGTGAACCTGACGTTGAAGTCTATGATTTCCTCCTATAGATGCCTCTGAATGGTGGTAAACTGATGCAATAGAGAGAATGGATCCACTTGTTCATTGAAACCTTTGATTAATAATTCAGCCAACTGGTCCCAGGTGGTAATGGTGGTAGGTTGTAACGATCGGTACTAGTAAAGCAACTTACCTCTAAGAGAGAGCATGAGTAATCTTACCATGATATCCTCATCTATGATGCTATGGATTATCACCAAGGTAGCCACATCTTGGACATGCTCATAAGTCATCTTCCCCATACCATCATAAGTAGGCAAAGCCTTCATTGCTGCTTGTAAAATCAGGTTTTGAGCTTGCAGATTCAGAGGTCCAGAGTGGTTCCATGTTGGGAACTATCTTGGTGGTTGTGGTGGTGGATTTTGAGCCATTTGGACTAGAGTATTTGCTTGGGGAGGAGGAAAACTAGTGGTTGTGCTAGTAGGGCTTGAAGGAACAGAGAACACACCAACTAACTATGAAGATGTTGCACTTGATGGGATAGTCAGAGTGACTAACCTAGGATGTGCTCCTAACACTTGGGTGTCAAGTTCATAAAACTCAATGGGATCTTCTAGATTTTTGGCCTTCGATCTTGTGATCATGAAGAAAATCTTTCGCTCACTTCACATTCGGAGGCTTCTAGGTAAAACTGAGTCGCTAGATGTTCTAGTCAGACAATAAAAATATGAACATCAAACCTTAATACTACTCAAAGTGGAACTTTTTTAGAGTCCCATCGGGTATGCCAAAAACTATTGGTCATGAATCTGCCTAATCATAAAATATATGCACCCTAGACCTGACCAACATTGAAAGGCCGAAGGAGAGAGATGTCCTTCGGGCCAATCTCCAGAGAGGGTTGGTTCCCTTACTAATCTAATTTGGTTTAAAGCTTAGGGTAATAGGAAAGATATGGGAAATGATAGAAAGGAATGGAAAATATGGCTATGAGCCAAAAATGTAAGATGGGGATAAACTAGCAGCTAAGCAACCACATCAAGTGTTAATTAGCATGAAATAGAAAGAAAGGCATAGGAACCACTCACAATTTGCAGAGATAACCTCCAAGAAAGCATTTCAATATTCATTCCCTCACTAGTAGTAGTTAAATTCAGATGCAAAATTTAAAGTAATATAATAATGTCTATGAATGTAAAAATATATTATAAGCAGAAAGTAATCAAACATAATGCTACTCATAGGAACCAAATTTGAATGTATTTCTATTGATGCAGAAATTTAAACTCAAAGAGTTTTTTAGCAGAATGTCTATCCTCCTATTTTACATCAAAATGCTTAGTATTTATAGAGGGTTGCACCTCTGTAATTAAATGCACATTAAAACAAAATGTCGGCTAGTCAAGGATCAAACAACAACAATTCCTCCTTGGCAATAGCAACGAACCAATTAGCAAATGCATTGGGAAACATCTAGCGATTTCGTCACATGGCGTATCGGGGCTTTGGAAAAAATCATCGATCTGATTTCAATCTCCATGATGGTGCCTTGGAAATGAATACCCACCAAAGTGGATGACGCTTCGAAAATGAACAAGATTACACCGGAGTCAAGGGCGCAATACTTAAATTCAGCAGTTTTTTAGTAGTGATCCCAGATATATCTATTGCGTTGCCACAAGAATTAATTCTACCAGCCTTAATCCTTTCCCAAAGAAGATCTGCACTAAAAACATAGGGGCGATGGTGTTTGCTTCTAAAATGAGCTTTCGCTCAAAGTTTCACCCGAAATGGGCCTTCATCTTCATTTCGCCCAAGTCATGCCCGAAATGGGCTTTCGCCTAGACTTGCGCTTGGAAATGGAGTTTCGCTCCAAACCTAGGTGAAATGGAATTTCACCCCAATATTACCTTTTTGCTATGACTTCACCTAGGAAAAGCTTGCGCTGCCAAAAGTGGGGCCCATCTTGGAAACTGGATTTCATTGAGAAATGAAGTGAAAAGGAATTTCGCCATTAATGGGAGCGAAACTATCGGTAAAGTGATTTCGCCAGCGAAATGCCCAGGAAGTGTTTTCGCCAGCGAAATGCCCGAAAAAGGATTTTTGTTGCGCCTGGGGGCGAAAAGGCATTTCGTTGTGCATGAGAGAGAAAAGGCATTTCGCTCGGATTTTTCCCGAAACTGCACCCATCAATCACTTAGAAAAAATTTCAACAAACTTTTTTTTTAAATGTGGCAAAAATGCTCAAAATGAATTTATGAATTTTGTTGGCAAAATTGTTTACATATTTCAAGCAAAAATTTTACAAAATTTTAATGTGGCAAAAATGCCAACGGGGTGATGACTTATGTGTCAAATCTATTACTTTTAAACTTTCTCCTTCATTTTATATAGTTGACTTCATTCTTTATGTGAATGCTATGACTATCATGGATCTGCTACATATTTTTCTTAAAGGAATTTTTGAGTTTTTTATTCATTATAAAGTTGTAATGAAAATATAGAGATATTTCTCATATACACACTGATCCAAAGGACTTTAAATTAATGTAACCCATGGCTCAATTACCCAATGTCAAGTCTAAAGTTTAAAGGAAGTCAAATATTTGTGAGTATTGTAAAAGGGAAGGATACTCCATCAAAAATTGCATTACAAGATTGAATAAGATTGAAGTATAATTATTGAAAGGACACAAGATTTCTAATAAATAATGTGGGGATGAATATGGTAAAGTTAAGACCCATTAGAGAATCCATTATGGGGGGTAGATGAATATGGTAAAGTTAAGACCCATTAGAGAATCCATTATGGGGGGTAAATGTTATCTCTAATACCTCCTATTATTGGACCCTTAGTTTATATTATGACGGGTGCTGAAATATGTGTAATTTGATCTTATTAGGCCAAGGCCAAAAGTGTGAATAAGTACTAATGATAAATATTAATGTATACTTCAAGAATATGTATATGTAAGCACGTGGATATATTTCGTGTAAATATTTTAGGTATCATTTATGTAAGCCTATAGGGAACCCTTCATATTTCATCCTTAGTGATTTTGGTTAATCCACCTTTATGGCTAACCTTTATTAAAGGATGTAATTATTATTATTTTATTTTAATTTAACCTTAAAGTCAATTTTATGTCAACTTGAGGTTAACTCTAATTAGGATTTTGGTATGAATATAAATAACCCCAATGATTAAATCATTGTATCTGTGTATATTATATGTGAAATATTGTATGGTGCCTATGGGCACCCACCTCTTACTCCTTTCATATTGTTTCTCTCTTTCTCTCTATATTTTTTTTAGCATTGCTATCTTCAAATCACTATTGCATTTTTTCCATATTTTATAATGGTGAATGTATGTTTTAGAGTGCTTCTAAAAAATATTTTGAATTTGAAAAAAAAATATATTAATAATATTCCCAACATAAATTGACAAAGTACCTAAGTGTTATGTAGATTGCACCCAGATAGATGTATTTAATAAACTTAAAAAAAAACACTATGATATCCCAAAGGGTCTTTCAAACATTAAATCCATTGCATTTATGATAGAAAGAATATTACGATACATGTCATCATTGATATCATGTAATGTTTAACTTATACTATTAGAGTTATTTTTATTTTTAAAATTTTGTGTGGAACATGATATTTCTCTTCCTAATTGAGTAAGTTATATTATTTTTTATTTATTTTATAGAAAAACAATGTGATGATTTTTACAAGATGGCTTATCTTTGGTGTACTTGTGCTGATTTTGCTAGTTTGACAAAGCAAGTGCATATCCAACATGATCATCTAAATGATATTTTGGTGAAATAGAAAAGGTATGAATATTTGACCTATGAAGAAATTAATGGTAGTGATATAAAGAAAATTGATTTTGTGGGGTTTGATTTGCCATCAAATAAATCCATGAAAACATTTTTCAAGGTAAAAAATAGTAATATATCAAACATAGTCATAGTGCAAAGTGGAAGGATATATAGTTTTTTTTGTCAAGAGAAATATTCCATTGAGAAAAAAATTTATCCATGCTTATTTTTTTAGAACCATAGATTTGTAACACAACCAACAACAAACAATAAACAAAAACAAAAAACATAGAAAACACTCACACAAAAAAACATGAATTAACACAAACAAATATAAACACAAGAACAAGAACGACAAAAACACAAGAACAATAACAAAAAACATAAAATAACACAAAACGACAAAAACACAAGAACAACAAAAAACAACACAAAGAACACAAAAACAAAATAAAACAAAAGAACACACACCTTAAAAAACTACACAAAAAAGAAAAAAGAATAAAAATTGAACATAACAATGACCTGTCTAGACCAGAAGACTATTAAGGCAAATAAAAAACAAAGGAAACAAAAGAAAGAAAATAATGAGCTAGGGAACTAAAAGAACCTGAATGAACCAAAGAGAAGCAAAAAAACAAAGAAGAAACTAGGTACCTTTAGAACTGAAGCCATCCAAAGAAATGATAGAAAGAAGAGCTTCTCTAATTTGCGAAGCCCACCATCTAGGAGGGTGGCCATAACAAGTAAGATCACATTTTTCCAAAGCCAAATTAGATAAAGCATCAACACTCTTGTTTTGATCTCTGACTACATGATTGTAATCAACTTTCAAAAATCCCGTATGGATTAGTTGAATCTTCTCAATATTTTTTTTATTTTCCAATAAACCTTATGATTCTTGGAAGGAGTCTTCAAAATAATAATCATAAGTTGAGAGTTAGACTCAACTAACACATTTTACCATCCAAACTTAGTAGCCTCCTGAAGGCCTCTGAGGATACCTACCCCTAAGCAAGGTTATTGGAAATAATACCCAAATTCTCAGCAAAAGTAAAAACCAGGAAGCCATCTGAAAGTCTACCAATTCCTTCCACACTGGGTTTTCTAGGGTTCCCTCTAGAGGCTCCATCAGTATTGACTTTTCCAAAATCCTTAGGAGGATGTTGTCAATTTCTTGTCCTATCCATCTTACTAATACTCACATTCCCTTTAAGTTGGTTGCCCTTAGAAGATTTAATCTTCAATATTTGCATCACTTGATCCCATCTTTGGTGGGATTTTTGGGAGTGATTAAGAAGTTGATGGACTGATTCAACTAAGTTGGATATGGTCTTTTGCCAAATATAGTGAATATCCTTCCTATCTTGATTAAAGATTCAGTTTGACCTTTCAATCCAAATATTCCAAAGAAGAATGGTAGAACCTATCCAAACTAACTGCCTAATAAAATGATCAAAACCCTCTTGATTAGGCCAATCCATCCAAAGTTTTCAAAAGTAAGAAAATTGGACCACTGTAAGCCAAGTAAAGTGGTCATTCTCCTCCATAGTTCAAAGGCTAAAGTACACTCAATAAAAATATGGTTGAGAGTTTCTATATTCTCTTCACACATCTCACATCTAAAAGGGCCATGAAAACCACGCTTCATAAGTTGCTCACCAGTAAGCACCCTACGATGCAATAAAAGCCAATTAAAGAACCTCACCTTAGGCTAGAGCTTTTGAGCCCACAATTGAGAAAAAATGTCAAAAAAATGGTTGGGATTATTATGGCATAAGGTCAAATAACCTTGAGCAATTGAATACTCACCCTTAGTATTGTTGTTCCATCCAAAACAATCTTTTTCATGGGACCAAGAGAGAGATCTCATATGAAGGATGCCTTGGATATCTTGTCTTTGCCTTTATGGGAATTGAATAGGCCAGTCCTCAATAGGGATTCAATATCTACCAACCTTTGAATTACCAGTATGGTACCGATAGTAATTAGCCACCTTTATCCAGTTAGCTCGGTGAACAACATATTCATATTAAATTTAATCGTTTTTGGATATTTTTTATATAAGACAAGTATAATTATTAAATACATTCTTTAAAAATACCAAATATAATACAATCGAATACATTTTATCAATGCCAAAGTTGTGGATGAATGGTGTAATAGTCATTTGCATTATAAATAGAAAAAAAGGAAATTCACTATTTATCCAAAGGTCTTTTGGGAATTTTATAGGTAAAGCTTAAATTTGAATGAATTTATATTTTAATTTTTAATTATTTTAAATGACTTAAATAAGTCTATTTAATTTTTTCACCTATTTTATTTTTTAAATCCAATTTACTTGTGCATTCATGGACTTACTGTAGACATTGGTTGGGTGAATGTAAATCATTATTAAAATTAAAAAAGACACAAGGAGTATTCATTAAGTTAAAAGCATAAATAGCAATGGATATATCATCCAAATTGGGGTTTTCTTATGTTATTTTAATTATTTTGAGAGAAAAGCAAACGATAAATAATTATATTCAAGAAGGTAAAATATATGCTCTTTTATTTTCAATTTATTTGACATTTGGTTTTCTAATTAGCATTAAAATGTTCATGCATTGCTTGATAAAATTTTAACCTAGATCTTCACATCATTTTTTTTAACAATACTTAATCTCATGTCATTTTATTTTATAAGTTATATTTCATATTTGAATAATGAGGTACTTACTTCTATGAGCAAGCCACATCCACTAGTTGATCTTAGTGAAAGAATCAAGAGTTCATGTATTTTATTAACTATGCTAGCATATTTGGATACGTAAAGAATATATGTTTCAATTAGTACTTTGAATTTGAATGTCCACACACACATGTGTTTTACCTATATTCAAGTTATAGTACAAATTATTCTTTTAAACATGGTTTATTTTTATATACATGCATATGCATAAGATATATTTGCAGTGATTGGGCAACAGAACAATGTAAATATTATTAATCCAAAAAAAAGGCTAGTTGATAGTGGTGGAATGCTTGCTAGTGGGCTATCTCAATTCAATTCCCTACACATTCAAGTGTCCCATTGACTTCATCTTTACCCAGTGGGCTAAGGTTTATAGAGGTTTCTCTATGCAACAAAAAAAAACAATGTAGAGATTATTTATTACTAGTTATTGATATGTAAAAAAGTCAAGTCAGTTGTTAAAACCTCAACTTGAGAATGATGGAAAGACTTTTGAAATCAATTTGCTTGTTCTTTGAATAATTTTAAAATTTTAATTGTTTTTTAATATAAGTATAAAATTTTATTTTATATCTGTGAATTACATTTTAAACAAATTTCAAGTAGAACACTTTATCCTAGGGATGAGATAAAGCATAGAAATGAATTGATCATATTGCAAGAGCTGATTCAAAATGACATGACTTAATTTAGAATGTAGCACATATAACATTGGCTATTGTAGCACATGCAAAATATATGATTTTATTGATTTGGCACATATAATATGTAGCAAAGTCTTATGCTTTGCACTTTTGAGTATAAATTAATTAATTTTTTTAATTACCAATTTTTTTTTTTTTTTTTTTAAAAGAATAATTTTTTTTACATATAGGGTACATATTTTATTTAATTACATATAAAAAAGGACCACATCTGATTTGATAAATATGAGCTTTAAAATCAAGTGTTATGGTATAGTCATCATGTCATAAACTCAATATTCCTTTGGTTAAGTTGAAATTTTAGAGCATCATAGACAAAAATTGAGCATTTAAGATTATGACAACTTGACATATATTATTATTATGAGGGGTAACCTAAAATATATTTTGTAAGACAAAGTTATAACTCATTTGTTATTGCTTTAATATATGCAAGATACATACAATTTTGGTATAATAATTCCTTGTCTATTTGCTCTTAGAAAAAATATTCTATAAAAATTTGATTTTACTCAAACTTAGTTTTGTAAATTTTTAGTCTCATAAAAATTTAATTTTATAAATATTTTGGAGTTGAACAATTTTGGTTTTATAAATATTTCCTTTTGTAAACAAAAATGGTCTTTATAAGTGTTTATTTTACACATAATTTGGTTTATGCGTAATTGGTTTGGGGAAAATTTTGTTAAATTGAAATTATTTGAAAATTAAATTCAAGTATATATCTTAGGATTTAATGAGTGTGACTTAACTATTAAATTTTTGGAACATATATGCTATTGTTTAAGTTTACATCCCAACAAGAAACATTGAGTGATAAAGAACTAGTTGAAATTATTTTTATTAAAGTCATTTATAGTTTTATGAGAGTAATGATGATTTAAATTATAATCATCCCACTCATACATAGATTCATATTATACCAAAAGTAAGTGGAGAAGTTCTTACTTGGGATACTATGATGTGGACACAAAACATTGACCCACTCAAATGAGTCATTTTTCCTTAGTTTCCTTTGAGAGGTTCTCAAACTTGCTAGGAGCAAGTTTGACCTCTTTTTCTTGTGTTTTACCTTATTTTTCTTGATCTTCATCTACTTTGTGCCCGATAATTTACGGGGCACAGATTTGGTGAATTTAGAAATTTTCTTCAAAAACCTAAATTTTAAGTCAACCCTTTTGGGGCGTTAGCCTAATCAAGGTTAAGTTTTATTTTTCCCACCTTTTAGCTCTCCAAGACCTTTATAAATAAAGGGATTGGATCCCCTTTTTCTCTCCAGTGACCAAGTTACTTAAGAATTCCTTCCACAATCAAGTTTTCAAATATTTCATACAAAATTAAAGTTCTCGTCTTCTATTGTCTTGGTGCTTTGGTGTTTTGTTTTTGGTGTGTTCCTTCTGATTTTTCAAGCAGAGAAAGCCTTAACGACAAATTATCTTCTTGAGGGAGGAGAGGCATTCTACCATTGCTCTTGCTTCTTCCATGAGATCACCAGGTTGTTTCTTTACATTATTTAGTTCACATTTTAATCCTAGTTTATATTTGTGGTATTTTTACCTATATTTTAGGGTTATAAACCCTCTTGTGTGAATTCATACCCCATATGCTATAGGGCATATATTTGGTGAAAGCCCTACTTTCGTTCATCGAGCATTCTACATCTATTTTGGTACTACTATTGAATCCATATTTGGTATCCTATAGGGCATGGATTCAATCTAGCTAAGTTTTGGGATAACTATTTGTTCCAAAACCCTAGGGTTTTGCTTTGTGTACCCTCTACATATTTTTTTGTCTTTGTTTGCATTATATCTTAACTATTATCATTCTATTTCATTTGCATTTCATATTAGATTAGTTTGGGGACAATTATTTATCCCCAAACCCTAGTTTTCAAATTGCATTCTTATTCAAACTTTGTATCCATTCTGTTTATATTTCATTCATTGTTCTATGCTATCATATTCTGATGTGTTTGTTCCAAAGTTCAAAGATCATTTTTATTATGAATGGTCAAATAAAAGGACCTAGGGGATTTGACTGCTGCACCTCCAAGCTCAGTCTTATCACAACCCAAGTAGGCCTCCAAACATTGACCATATTTTCTAGGGTTTTGTGAATTTTTTTTATAGATTTGAAGTTGTAGGATGTTGTAGATGAGAGACAAATCTTGGATCAAACACTAGATCAGATAAGTACCCTAGATAAATTTGTTAGGTTGTGTGTTGTTTGTTTTTATATTTTTTGTTCACAACCTAGGTTATAAATAAAAAAGAAAAACATTTGATTGTTTTCTAGGCATTTATAAGAAAAAGCATATAGTTTTGCATCTAGGATTTAGTATTGTTTTGTACATTACCTTGTACCCTTGCTTAGATAAAAATGATTTCATATCTTGCAACCTAGGTTAGAGATCATTGAACCAAAGTAAAATATTAGGGTTATACATTCTCTTCTTGCATCTTGTGTGTTTTGTATTGTTCTTTCATTTTCATAATTTAGAATAGAAAGGCCAAACGTAGGTGATTACTTAATTAACACATTAAGCATCTCCACCCTGGACTTGGAGTGAGTCCTAACCATTCCTAGTGAACCCATTTCATTTTTTTCCACCCATTATAGAGAATATAACACACCATTGTGGTCACCTTAGCTCCTAACGGATCTAGCCAAGAATTGTATGTGGTAAGGTAGTTTTGCATCTCTATATCTTTGGTGAATCCAACATGAATCACACGTCTTAGTGGCAAAAATAGAAAGCATATTCATTTATTTTTATTAAAAAATTTAAATAAGACCACTAATTTTGTTTGTTTAGAAGTAGAAAAAATATTTGAAAATATCTTAAGAATCTTCTTGTGTGTCTTTCCTTGGTTTTCACCTCTATCCTTTTGTTTCTTCTAATGGCTCCTTTACTTAGGATTCAATGAAGGCATATGGAATCTGATCAAATTTATCAAAAATATGATCAGGTTAATAGAGAGAATCCACCTTAATGTAGAAGAGCAAGAACATGTTGAAACTGATACAAACTATGATCCCATTATGGTCCTAATGGTGGATTCACTTTTACATCAATTGATCATGTTTAGCATTTCATGAAATTCCATAGGGTGGTTTTTCTCAAAGCTATGGAGTGAGAATATCAACTCAAAATGGGTGAGACTTCCCCTCCTCCAGCTATCTCTCCTAGAATAGCTCATGATAACCCCTTGTTTGAATCTTCACATCATGGTAATCCTTCACATAAATCAACATATGCTACTATTATAACCACCAATGTTGGAAGGGTTTTACAAGTCCCTCCAACTAGTAGTGCATATCAATATTATGTTCAATTTCCTCCTCATTCTACTCATCTCAATATTCATGCTTCTATCCCACAAAATGTCACTTATCCTCCATAACAAGATACCACATATCATAATCCATACCATAATAGTGTTAATGCTTCCAATGTTTGCCAAGTTCTCTTTCAATAGCCTACCTATACCCCTCCCCTAGGGAAACTAACGGTATTGCACAACAACAATATTGAGATGCAAATTTTAACTAATGTGGTTGAGAATGTATCATTGCACAACAACAAGCCACCACAGAATGTATGAAAATCATGAATAAAAATGGTAACTCTTATCATAAGAATTAATCATTTAAGCATCCATATGTGAAATGAGATGATGTGAGATGTATGGGTTTTATTTATAACCTTCTATAAATTAAAAGATATGCACAAAATAGTTAGTGGTCATATAAATTTTTGATATCCATTCGATATCTCTCCTATTTCATGAACACCCTTTAATAAATAAAATTTCATAAGGAAATTTGTGTGTGATTGATGAGATGATTTGTTGCTATAGGGGAATTTTTAAGGTTTTCCATGAGACTCAAACACCCTAGTTGATTAATCAAAATATGTATAATGACTACACAAGACTTTTGAAAGATAAAAGCTTTGTTAAGAAGACCAAGATATTCATTATCCGTATGTGTGCAAATGAATATATTAGATGAGGCATAATATTATCTCATTGCCAGATGGATTTTATTCAACCCATTGCTATAATGAGGATCACCATACAATCATCATGATCCTAAGTTCAGATGCAGTTGGACTAGACTACTAGGTAAATACAAGCCACCTAAAGCTAGCTCATCCATAATATGACATTGATATGTACAAAATAAGGTCACTAATGTGACACACATATCACCATGCGTAAGGATATCCCATTTATATGCAGGTTTCATTCAACCCATTATTGTAACGAGGATCATCCCATGGTGGTTGAATACTAAATATTCTAGGGATTCAAGCTCTTCACCCCCTTATTTTCTTTTCATTTATTGGGATACTTGCTCATGCTTAGTGATGATAATCACTATTTATTTTGCATATATATTTTTTTGAGCAAGGGATTTTCTTAGTGATGAAAATAACTATTTATTTTGATTTGGAAATTAGCTTATTTTATATGAAAGCAAGGGATTTCTTTGGGTAGGGGGGAGCTTTTCCTTTTGCCAATAATCAACACTCTAGACCATGCACATAATAATATGAGCAAGGAAAATCCTTTTTTTAAGGTGACCAGGACCACTTTGCAGTGTCATCCTTCCTTGTTCAAAATAGGATTGTTAATGATTAAAATGTGATGAGATTTTGAGATATACAAGGTACTATCAAAACTAGACCTCATCTTCGAAAGTGAAGATAGATTTCTAAAAAAATTGAAAAATAACTAGGTATGACTGAATGACTAAAAAACCCTAGTATATTCCTTATAGCAATTGATGGGTTGTGTTGAATAAACACAATTACTCATAGGGGATGAATGATGATGGTTTAAGGATGCATGATTAGGAAACAAATGTGGCATCATTTGTAAGATTAAAAACACAACCTATCCTAATGTGAATGCAATGGATGAAAATACCTAATGCAATGCAATTAAATGAATGCATGTAATGCAATGCAAAATGTAAATATTTTTGATGTTTTGAATTGTTTTTGTGTTTTATTACTTTATGATTTGTTTGAATTTTGATGTTTTATGATTTTTTAGTTTATTTCATATTTTAAGATTTTTTTGGATTTTATGTATGAAACACATTTAAGTGAATAATTTTGAGAGTTTCAGGCTCTTTATCACCTTCCAATGATGTCAGGTGGTAATTTCTAATTCCAATATTTTTTGAAATGATGAAAGGACCTAACCAGTTAGCCATAAATTTATCTCATAGATGTGGTGGTAGGTTTGAGCTATGTTGGTTCTCTTTGAGCACAATATCTCCAACTTTAAATTTCCTTAGATGGACTTTGTTATTGTAAGCTCATTTCATATGATCTTGGTAAATGCAGATATGCTCATGAGCATTCACTCGATGTTCATCAAGAAGGATCAGTTGATCAAGGTGAGCTTGTTGCACAGTGTCGTCATGAATGAACTCTTGCAATGTGATGCATAGTGTTGGAATTTCTAATTAAAAAGGTATGATAGCCTCAGTGCCATAGACTAGAAAAAATAGGGTTGCCCCAGTGGGTGTCTATATGCTAGTTTGATAATCCCATAATGCAAGAGGTAATTGGATGTGCCAATCCTTATGATTTTCTTTTACATTTTTATTCAACATGGATGACTATTTTGTTGGAGGCCTCCACTTGCCCATTTGCCTATGGGTAATAAGGTATGGAAAATCTATGTTGAATATTATATTTGGATGTTAAAGCCCACAAATATTTGTTCTTAAATGAGGTACCATTATCTGATATTATTTTGGATGGGATCTCAAAATGAAATGATATTGTGAAGTATGAACTCCATAATACATTCTCTAGTCATAGAATTTAATGGGATCACTTCCACCCACTTGGTGAAATACTCAGTGGTCATTATGATAAACATGTGTCAGTCCAACACTGATGGAGGGATATTACTAATTAGATCAAAATCCCACTGAGAAAATGGCTAAGCCGCTTGGATGGGTTATAAGGCCTGGGATGGCAAGTGCATAATATTAGCATGGTGCTGGCATTTAACGCATTTCATGACATATGTGCAAAAAAACTTCTCCATGGTGGGTCAATAATAACCCATTCAAAGTATGTGCTTAACGATGGTCATGCTACTAAAATGGCCACCGCATGTACCATCATGATTCTATGAAATTGCCCAAGCTAATTCTTGGGTATCAAAACAATGAAGGAGAATTTAATCATAGCTAGGATGATACAAGATGTATCATAAAAAGACATATCTAGTTGCTTTTTTTTTGAATGCTCTTTTGGCAGTATGTGAAAATCCCTACAGGATTATTACAAGCTTAAGGTAATCATGTAATTGGGTTAGCCAATCGTGATAAGTTATAGCTTTGATAGATTGGACGATGTGTTCTCATTGCAAATCACTATGTACGAATGTAGATTGGGAGATAGCCTTATGGTGAATGATAGTACCATTATCTATGGGACCCTACAAGATCAAAGACCCCCAGGATATCTTATTTAGAAAGTCTCTATATTTATAAAACCCCTCATGGTTTGGTTCTATATGAATCATGTGGATTGATTCATGATTGTCTTAAGCCTTACGCTGCATCACATATTGTGATAACATCTTCACTGGGATGGTAGTAAAATCAGTAAATGGATTCTAAGGGATTAAGAATTGCAAAGATCCCATAGTTTCTATAAATTTTTTTGATGTATGAGGGACTACCTCGATGTCATACCACTCTAGTTGGGCTAAATAAGTGTCCACAAGTTCCTTCTACACTTTCAGTAAAGGACACCTACATTGATAGATTCCCTTAACTTGGTTTACTATGAGAAGGGAATCACCAAAGATGTTTAGCTTTTTGATATTCATGGTGAACACTATTTGGAGAACCAATATTAAGGCCTCGTATTCAGCATTGTTATTGGTGCAAGGAAAGTCAAGTTTAAATGACAAGGGCATTGGAGCACCTTGTGACATGAAAAACATGATCCTTGTGCCAGCCCCTTTCTCGCATTTTGAACCATCAAATAACCAAGTCATATAAGCTTTGTTGTCTGGTTATTTGGGTTTGGATGAATTCAATAATGCAAATACTACATCATTAAGAAATCATATGACAAGAGGCTTGTGATCCTGAATAGGTGCCTCTGCCAGTTGATCAGCTATAACCCATCCTTTAATTGAATTTTGGCATATAAATTCTAGATTGAATTCTATCAATAACATGATCCATTTTGTAGTATGTGTATTATGATATGTCCTGTTCATCATATACGTCAAAGGATTTTATTTTGATATAACATACATTGTATGACTTACAATATAGTGGCATAAATTCTTATTTGTAAAAACCACTACTAAACACAGTTTCTCGATGTATGCATAATTTAGCTCGTAGCTAACCAGGGTTAAACTTATGTAGTATATCACTTGATATTTGTCTTGCTTGTTCTTATGGGCTAACATGGTTCCTAGTGCAAAGTACATGGTGAATATATACAACAAAAATGGCACATCTGGTATTGGTGGAGCTAGTACTGGTAGTGATGCCAGGTATTGCTTGATCTCAGTAAAATATTTTTGGCAATATTCGTCTGAATTAAATGAGACCCCCTTGTGTAGAAGTTTATTCATGGGTTAACATTTATTTGATGGTTATGCAATGAAGCACTTTATGGATGCTACTTTTCCCTGTAGGCTTCTTAGTTCTTTGACATTTTTGAG